>CM059599.1:281221253-282652503 GCA_030412105.1 Cyclura pinguis
CCACTTTTTTTATGATTTCCATTTTGGTGGGCAAACTTCTAAATCTATGCTTTTTAATATACTGGTGGTAGCCAGTGAGTTAGGCTTGTCTACTCTTTCCTTCTCTCACTGTTTTACTGGTTACACATGCTAAGTAAGGGATTCAGGAGGCAGCTGCTGTTTACTTTGCCTTTTGTGGGCAGGCTCACTTCTACAGTAGGACTGGCTAGAACAGATTTCTGCTCTTTCCCAGCTCAAGCTTTGTTTATTGTATTGTTTCATGCAGGGACGCTGCTGCAACCCAACACCAAATGTTCCACCCTCAGTGCTGTTGTTGCTCCAGACTGAGAATACATACAAAAGTGGGTTTGGACAAGCATAAAAAGACTTTGTCTAAAGGAGTTTCAGTGTCATATGTTTTGTTAACTGAGGAACATCTGTATTGATATGAATTGGTCTTGTGATTTCTTAAGCATCTGGTAAAGATAAGCAGGGCTTTCCCCCGCTTGTCAGGTTTCACTCATGTCCTGATGGTGACTTTCTCAATATACAATTGGTTGTCCATGGTGTGAATAGAATGCTGCATTAGATAGGCTTTGATCTGGTCTACCATTTTTCTTCTTATGTTCTTCCATAGTGTTCACATTGCCTAATGTCTCCTTTTTCTTTGTTTCTTCCTTTTCTTCTTCTTTTTCCTCTGCATAATGTCTAGCTTTACATGTGTGACAGGAAGTGGTGAAGTCATCATAATGCCCTGCACTGAACACAGCAATCCAGTGATGTGAGAGGCTGGATAGGGCAATGTACAGGGCAGTGCAATTCACAGACCAGTGATGTTACAACATCATGTTGTTGAGATATGCAGGAGTAACAAGCATTTACACTTATGTAGTTACTTTTTTGAGAGACAGAGAGAGAGAGAGAGAGAGAGACTGGCCATTTCCACACTACATTGTTATGGTGCTATTATTCCACTTTCAATATCCTATGGAATCCTGGGATTTGCAGTTAAGGGAAAAGTATTTGGAATTCTCAGCCAGAGAGCTCTTTGGCCTCAGTAAACTGTTACTGCCCTGGTTAGCCCGAGCTCGGGGGATATTAAAAAGATATCTTTTGATATCAATAATTCGGCTTCACATACCCATTCCCCTCCACGTGCTTGCGAGGCCCCCGGACAAGCACGCATACAGGCTCGGCCAATAATCGCCGTAATATTACAACACAATACAGGCAGGCCAGAAAATAGCCGACTCGCAGCTTCAGGAGACCTCAAGGCAAGTACTCAACTATGTATGCACGCAAAAGATCCTCTGCCCTGCGCCGGCAGCTTGATGATCTGACTATACAACGCTCAAGTACTCTGCGTTTGCATACTGGCTATCCTATTGACAATTTGGCTGTAACTCAATCATTCAAATTATGACCTTTCGGAGGCTTTGTCTCCAGCCCCAAATCCATTGTTTTCCCCAAGTCCGAACTAGCCTGCGGTCACAATTCTCCTTATAAAAATCCTTGGTTTTGAGCGCTTCTTCGGATCGCTCTTGGTTTTCATCCTGCCTTGCTGTCACTTTGTCCAGCGAGCCTTCCCCTCAGCTCCACGTGCTGAGATCCACGCTCCCCAGCTTCTCCGTTTCCGACCGGGCTTCAGGACAGGTGTAGTATTACCCAAACCAACAACTCCTCTAAAAATCCCTCTATCCCACTCCAATCTTTATTTCTATAGTTTCTCTGTGTGTTTGTGTTGCATACACTGATTGATTGTATTTTTAATAAAATTCACATTTGTTATTTCACTCCGGTGTGCTCCTTGACTCGGCCTGACCCCGTAGACATTGGGTTCAAGATCTCGCTACGTTACCCTGCTTCTCGCAGTGCTAACTTGTGCTCTTTGACTAATTTCCCCAACTTGTATAATTTTGAGAGCAATTTGGTGTCCTCCCGGGACCCCCAGAAAACAAGGTAACAGAGTGGTGGAGTAACGCGGGCAGTCCCTGTACCCCTAATTTGAGAGGGAGTCGCGAACCTTCTCAAATCAGGCTGGCACAGACTTAGGTGACGGCTGGTCAAGTCACTAGAACTTCTGTTAGGCAGGAACATGTGATTGTGTGCAGTCTGTGTGCTTGAGCTCCAGGAGCTACTCTACCTGGGTTGGAAATCTGCTCCTCTTTCTTGCTTGGGGTGTGTATGTCAGCCGCCCCGGCATGGTCACTGCTGGCCCTTGGGCAGTGAATCATTGTCCGATAGCAAGGGGTGTGCACAAGCTATCCTGGGAATCACATCCCTAACTTGGGGTCTATCGCGGGCTGGGATCCGAAGTGTGTAGATGCATTAGGAACAGTCTACATACATCCAACACCGTACCGGCAAGGCAAAAGCACTTAGGGAAAAATCCCCCTCCCCCCGAGTAGAAATACGGGTGCGTCCCATCTTTAAAGTTGAAGCAAGGGTGTGTCCCTTTGTAGTTTTGGAAGCGCGGGTGAGTCCCGGCTGTTTAAATTTCGGGTGCGTCCCGACCGCTAGCAAAGTAGGTGCGGGTGGTGATTCCCGATCCAGCATAGGGTTTCATAGAGTTTCGCCCGAGGTGGAGGAAGGGCCCCCTCACCCAAAAAACTGTTAAGAACGGTTTTGGCTTAGGTTCCTATCCCTTTTCCCCTGCTGCTTGGCCAGGCGGCACTGTAAGTTCCACTGGGTTCATTTCCCCCCCTTCAGGCAGGCGGAGTACTCCTGAGGGTCTCCTTGGGTCCCCTCCTGTCCCCAAACCGTTGCCTCGTCCTTTTTTCCCTAAGCTGTCGAGGTGGAAGGCCAGGCTTAGGTGTACAAAAGTGACTTTGTTTGGGCAGGCTGGAGTTAGGTTCCGCTCCCTCTTTCCTAGCGAAGTTCCTCAGAGTTCGTCTCCCTATAATCCCCCAGGGGTCTAGGTGATCCCACCTGTCACTCCAGGTCCCGGTCCCGTTCTGTCAGGAAGTCTAGTGCTAGGCATGGCTCAAGAGAGCAAGGTTGCAGTTAAGGACCTCATGTTAGAGAGGGAGGTCCGAGGAAAGTTAGAGAAGTGGGTTCTCAGCAAGGGGAAATGTCCTTGGAAGGAGTATAGCTTCCAAACGACAGATCCCTTTGCCATGTCAAGGGAGGCGTACGCTCAGGCGCGCCAGACAAAGAACCCGTTCGGGCTGTCAAAGGATGCTTTGGTTGCCTGGGGACTTTGGCTGACCTCCAGAGACGCCTCAAAAGCCCTGGTTGAGACCAGAGACAAGCTAGGTGAGGTAGAAAGGGAGAATGCCCAGCTTCATGCCAAGATGGAGGCTCTGCGCATGGACAAAGTAACGTTCGCATCCGTCGCGCAGGCCACTGCACAGAAACTGAGTGCTGCCACCTTGCAGGCTTAGACTTGGGAGGAAAAGGCCCATGCCTTAGAGGATGAGCTTGCTCATGCCCAAGCTGCAGCCAAGTTTATGGTGAGCCAAGTGAAGGAGCAGCACAAGGCTGTCAGTCACGAGGCTTACCATAAACAGATTGAAGTGCGGGAGAGCCAGCTCCACACATGCAGAGCCCTGATCTCCGCGGTGTGCCCTGAGCTTCTCCCCTCATTGTCCCACGAGGAGCTGCTGCCAGAGGACGCTTGGGCCACATTGCCCCATAACCCGGATGGGAGCGGTCACACAGCCCCAGTCCAACCAGTAGAAACTAGGTCCATGATAAAGCGGACCACCCCCCTTGGCAAAGGCAGTTCAGAGAGACTTGAGATGCAGGAAACTTAGGTCACAGAGACTAGCCAAAGCCATTGCGGACCAACTGGGCCCTCTAAACCGATCCACCAGGATCATGTGGCTGAACGCAGTGATACACTCTCACCCGACAGCCAATGGCCAGGACCTGACCCAGTTGGCTCGGCTTTGTATGTCCCCTTCCGAGCTCCCTACCCTTGAATCAGCTGTGGCAGCTCGAGGCTTGGTAAGACTCGAGGCCCACGACTGGATGAGGGAGGTGATAAGGATTCTTTGGCCAGGACAGAGTGCTAGTGTGCTCTACGTTATGGAGCAACAGGGTCCTCGAGAGAACCCTGAGGCTTACATAGCGCGCAAACAGCTGTTGGCCATTTTAGCGGAAAAGGTTCCCCTAACTCCTGCTGGCTATAACTTTGACCACGTGGAGTTCAAGACTCTGTTGTATGGAGGCTTGAACCACGAGACAAAGATGGCCCTGGGATTAGTGGATCCTGCCACCACCGGATGGGAGGAATTCGGAAACAACCTCCGGCGGGTCGCAGACCTGCTGCGAGAGGCTGGTTCCCTGAAACCTCCCGCCAAACTGCACAGACGTGACGCCGGCAACTGTGAGCCCATATCGGAGGTGACATACTCCAATTATGGTCCCCATTCCCAGCACAGGAGATCGGCTCCAAATTCGGTTACCAAGGGGAATTGGGAATTCGCGCCCCAACTATAGACAGGACAGTCAGCGCTGGCAGGCTAGGGACTCCAGAGGCCAGCCTGGCAAGGCAGGAAATTCCGCTCCTCCGGCTGCTGTCCCAAAATAGTCCCCAGACTCGAGCGCTCCTAGGGAGACATCTGGAGGCTACGATCCCACAGCCCAGACTTACTCCTCAGATAGAGTTCGGATCTGGAACATGCTTAGACGGTTCGGACTGGACATGAGCCAGTTCGATGGGAGACCCATGATCGAGCTCCTTGATGCCCTAGACAGGCATCTACCACTCGGAAATAGCCAGCCTGTGAATGCGGTGACCAACGGTCCCCCTCCGGCTGGATACTGTCCCAACTTAGAGTTGTCAGGATAGGGGTGCCCTCGGTCCCGGGATCTCCCCCAGAGGGTTGTGGCTCGGCTGAAGCCCAACAAATGGGGTAGATAGGGTGAAGGCAGGCACTAGGACCGATAGGGAAAAGACCCCTGCCACCCCTCCTGCAGACTCCAGAGCAGTGCTAAAGGTGCTGCTCCCTAACCTGAAAAGACAGGGTGAGCCCACTCCTGATGCTATCCTTTGACCGGGTATGGCGGGGGGGGGCCCAATCTAAGTCCTTCAGAGGACATGAGCGCTCAGTGAGCACTAAAGCAAGGCAGGTTGCCCCTCCTCCTGACTCAGCCCCGAGTGTGAATCCAACCACCTGGGAGACAATAGTGCTTTCAGAGCACCAAGAAGGATCACATCAGGCTAAGGTTCAGGAGGAAGCCCCCACCAAATTTGACCAGGCACAAGACACTGCCAGAAAGTGTGAGAGCCAGGAAAAGGAGAGCACACAGCAAGTGGAAGCCAACCCCAAGCTTCCAGAACTTGCCATTGTTCCCTCTCTGAGCCCCCTGTTAGAGACCTGCAGTTTCCCTTGAGATTTTCTTGAAACCTTGGCAGAGAGAGTCCTCCCTCGCCATGCCTTCTTTCAAGAGAATTTTCTGTGGGACTGGGGATTCAAGCAGCAAAATGCTCCTGCCCAACCAGAGCACAGTTTAGTAAAGGCACTCACCCTGGCACACCCTGACTTGACACTACAGACTCCCCTTTGCTGCATTCCATCAGGGGAGATTTCAACAACTGTAAGTCCCAGATACCACATGGAGGTAGATGTGGCTACTGCCTTCCCCTCCACAGAGATATACTGGTGCCAGTTTACATTCACATTCAGTGGCACCCAATACCTTTTTACTCTGGTGATCTTGAGAGGGGCCAAGACAGTCTTTGGCTCTGTCTCAGTCACCATTCTGCCACAGAATGCATTACTTCAGGACTCACTTGGGTCAGATACCAGCCTCCTCTTTGATTTGGACAAAAGGGTCTCAAGCAATGAGTGGGCACTGCCACTCTTGCCAGTAATTTCAGAGACGCACAAACAAACACAATTGAAAGAATGGAAGGGTCAGCCGGTTGATCCCGCCTCTGTGGTAATTCCAGAGTCGGAAGATCCCGGTGCCCAAGAACCCAATGTAAGCCCAATAGTCTGTCAGACTTCCTTGAGTTGCAAGGAAGTGCCAGCCGTTAATTTGTCGGAGACGTTTCCTTCCATTTACGAGGCCTTTGACAATGGTTAAATTCACCTTGTTTGCGCGGGACGGAGAGAAGTGGCAACCTCTCCGACTTCCCGAATCTGTATATAGTTCCTGTTTGTATTTGTAGTTGTGTAGGATAAGTAGTGACGGATTTCCCGTATCTGTGTTCCCTACAGGGAGACGGAATGGGACCGTTCACTTGGATTGCGGTGTTATTTTCGTTATGTGAATACACCGTCGGAGCCTCACCAGAATATACCACTCACCTCATCCCAGATTGGCAATACAATTTGCAGGCTGTCTGCTATTGGTATCCGTACCCAGAGGCAGAAGCCCTGCTATGCAAATCTCAGCTGTTGCCATGGTTTCAAAAACGGTATCCCTTTGATTAAGGTACGCCCAGGAAACAGGCTTAGTTCAGGTTTGAGAATGGCCGTTGCAGACAACGATGCCAAACTATATACCGAAATGGCAACAACCTTCGCTCCCATGACCGTTCGCATGGTCCAAAGCACTCACCACAATGCATCATTATTTGTATTAGGTTCACATATGACAATTGCCTCCCGGCATGGGAATGGAGTACCTTCCTATTCACATGCCAAAACTTCACTCGCATCCCGACGGGCTGCCAATTCTCCTGCAGGAAGATGTGGTGCCCTGACACTCCTATCTATTCCCCTCCTTCTGATAGTCACCCTGCCATGTATGTGGGTAGCTCCATAGTCTGGAAAGATATTGAAATGGTCGCTTACTCAAATGTCCAACCCATGGTCACCACGATGGTCCAAAATTTTACTGTAGTAAATATTTCAAAGCTCCTCCCTGCCTGTCAGCCTTATCTAAAGTTAGCATGGACTCAGTGGGAGCACTGGGAAAAGCAACGGCTGTCGTTTTCCCACCCACACACTCACCCTAAGCAAAGCGTCCTAGGGACCGTCTTAGGAGGAATAGGCACTGGTGGTGCAATATTGAACGCCATGGACAACAAGGTCTTGGCAAATAAATTAGGCATGATTGGCTCTAAAACAAAAGAAATTGGGGTATCTTCCACTGCTGGTTTAATTAACCTAGCGAGAGGAACAGATTTAATTAGTCAACTGTTACCGCAATGGGTTGGCACGGAGAGAGAGATAATATCCAACCTTGGTTGTGTCTTAAAAACCACGACCCACAACATGTCAGTTGCTATTCAGTGCACGCAACTGCAGAGCAACATAATCACCTTCGCCGCTCAGGTGATTCAGGCCAGCCTCATGGGACTAATGCACCTGGAGATCCTGAGCCTGCTGAGAGAGCGCTACCCGGAATCTTTGGAACACCCTGCCACTTTGGAGCCTAACTCTCAAGGTGGAAGTTATGCATGAAAGGATTCTGGATCCAGTAATTCTACATCCATTATCCCATCTTGGACTACCCTTAATAGCCGCCAGTGCCACATTACTACCCCGACAGATGTACCATTGGTTGTTTATTTTACTACCAATGGGTACAGTGCTTTCATAATATTGATTGTTTTGGTCATAGCAATATTTCTGAATATGTGATCATACCGGTAAATTATACAGTCATGGCACAGATTAATAAAGAGTGCTTTTGCTTGAGAACCCCGTGTTCAAACTTGACAGTATTGCCTAGTGGTGCGACTGTAAACGTCAACCTCACAGCTGGCAACCTCTGCTTTTGCTCACAGCATGTACAGCATTGTTTTGGAAACAACTTCTATCTCCGGCGGGAGATCAGAGATTATTTATTGGAAAATGGATACGTGCCCATGGAATCTGAACTAGTCAGGTTCCACCTCAAAGATGATATCCCCGTGTCTACATGGCTAAGGAATCTCAACCACCCAGCCCAAAGAGTTTTGGAGGTTTCGCACTCCCTCCACCAGATTGCCTTGACAGTTAATCACTCCGCCAAGGTGATCGTTCAGACCTCAGAGGAATTGGAAAGAGCCTCACAACATTCCTGGTGGGATGTCTTTAGCTGGTCATCCACGGGGCCGGCGATCGCCCACTTCGCCCTACACGCCTTAATTATACTGGTTGTGTTTCAGATCATACTTGCTCTATGCTTAATTGGACTTGCACTGTGGGTCAAGAAACAAATTTTCCAGCTTCAAGCTGGCCGATTTTATTGAGAGCTTCGAGGGTCATGTTATGTAAATAGTTTATTGTTAATATATATAGTGTGTTGGTTAAACTTGTGACAATGTCCCAATTGGTTTCAAAAGGCCTATCCGAAGGCCACCATCTTTCAGGCCTGCCTCGGAATCCAGCTTCTTTTTCTGTGTGTGGTAGTGGAGCAGCTCATTCGGGGCCACTGTCTGTGCACTGTCCCTGGGCCGCCCCAGCCCTCGGGATACATCATCAGGCTGGAGCTTCTGCTCTGGTCTGGGAGAGGAAGGGGGAAGAATGTTGTGGCATTGCAGCTACTCAGTGACTGCTCTCAGGTGCAGCTGAATGGACAAGGGTCCCAAATCAGCTACCTCACCGCCATGATCAACGGCCTCCCCATGGCCAATACAACCTAAGACGCAATAGCTATTTAAACCTCCTATACAGCAAAGTCCTTTTGGTTACAGTGAGCAAATTTTAGGATTTAGGACAAACTCCCAGTAGGCTTTGAGCCGGTAATTTGCATTTATTTTATACATTGGCTGCTAACTTTGTCAGTCTCCTGCCAAATCACTACAGGTTGACAGCTCCGGAGAGCCGGGACGACCCTTCGGACCCTTCCATCCCCCCAGGTATCGAGGGGAGGTGAAGAAACAAAAATATCGCTGCTCCAACCGGGAGCCCAAGTCTAAGAGATGTCCCAGTTCCATCTGCTACAGCTGTGATACCATGGGAGAGTGATCCAGCCACCCTCCAACAGAGATAAACCAAAAATACCTGATGCAAAAGACTATGCCCTGGCAAAATGGACTATTCCTCCTGCAAAATGCAAGCAGCTGATAGCTAGCTTTTACTTGTTAAGTCTGCACAAGGTGGATACTCTGTAACTGTCACTCAGCTTTGCTCGCTTTGCAGTGCCTCATTGGAAGGCACACTTCTGCTTTCAACACTTAGAGATTTATGCATTGTGCTCTTTACACTTGTTAACCATTTGCTGACAGCTCTCTATTGATGGGACTGATAACCTTTGCCATTAGTACTTGCCTAGTAATTGCCTGCAACTGCCCACTGTTTTGATATAGATAACTGTTTATTGCTTGCTTTGATAAGGGCGTAATTTATGGGAATGTGCTAAGTGTTAAAGTGTGTTTAGATAAGGATGTGTTTTTACTAGGTAGGAAGTCTTGTTAGAACTCCCGAGACTTTCCCTTTTTGCTTGATACTACCACCAAACCTGTAAGCCCCTATTCGGCTCTAAAAGAATTTTTGATTTTAATTGGAAAAATGTTCAATATTGTCCCAACATCACCCATTTTTGGGGGGGGGGGGTCTGTTACTGCCCTGGCTAGCCCGAGCTTGGGCGGATATTAAAAAGATATCTTTTGATATCAATAATTCGGCTTCACATACCCATTCCCCTCCACGTGCTTGCGAGGCCCCCGGACAAGCATGCATACAGGCTCGGCCGATAATCGCCGTAACATTACAACACAATACAGGCAGGCCAGAAAATAGCCGACTCGCAGCTTCAGGAGACCTCAAGGCAAGTACTCAACTATGTATGCACGCAAAAGATCCTCTGCCCTGCGCCGGCAGCTTGATGATCTGACTATACAATGCTCAAGTACTCTGCGTTTGCATACTGGCTATCCTATTGACAATTTGGATATAATTCAATCATTCAAACTATGACCTTTCAGAGGCTTTGTCTCCAGCCTCAAATCCATTGTTTTCCCCAAGTCCGAACTAACCTGCGGTCACAATTCTCCTTATAAAAACCCTTCGTTTTGAGCGCTTCTTCGGATCGCTCTTGGCTTCCATCCCGCCTTGCTGTCACTTTGTCCAGCGAGCCTTCTCCTCACTCCATGTGCTGAGATCCATGCTCCCCAGCTTCTCCGTTTCCGACCGGGCTTCAGGACAGGTGTAGTATTACCCAAACCAGCAACTCCTCTAAAAATCCCTCTATCCCACTTCAACCTTTATTTCTATAGTTTCTCTGTGTGTTTGTGTTGCCTACACTGATTGATTGTATTTTTAATAAAATTCACATTTGTTATTTCACTCTGGTGTGCTCCTTGACTCGGTCTGACCCCGTAGACATTGGGTTCAAGATCTCGCTACGTTACCTTGCCTCTCGCAGTGCTAACTTGTGCTCTTTGACTAATTTCCCCAACTTGTATAATTTTGAGAGCAATTTGGTGTCCCTCCCGGGACCCCCAGAAAACAGGGTAACAAAACTACAAACTCCAGAATTCCACAGGATGTTGAAAGTGGAATAATAGCACTATAAAAGTGCAATGCAGAAGTGGCTGCAGAAAGAGACCAGTATGGTGTAGCTATTTCAGAGTCGGACTACAATTCCCCACTCAATCATGTAAAGCCACTGGGTGACCTTGGGTGCATCATACGGTTTCGGCCCCAGAAAACCATGATAGGTTTGCCTCAGAGTCATCATAAGTTGGAAATGACTTGAAGGCACACAGCAACAATTTCCTTTTCTTGGGAGGGGGGGCAGACATTTTGGAAGGAAGTATCCAATACTTCCTGCTGCAAGGATCCCGCCTTGCTGTTCAACAACAACTTGGGCTCTGTTGAACAGAGCACCATCTCCCCAGCCACTGATTGGCTGTGACATGTACCCAGGCTCATTATGCAGCTCTTGCAGAAAGGAAGAAGCAGCGGTTTTACACTGAGGGTAGAAACTAATTCCTTCTTCCTACCATGTTCAAGAGCAGCTCAAATAAGCCCAGATGCACCCTCACAGCCACACAGTGGCTAAGGCTATGGCGCTGCACTCAAAATACCCCCACCCCAGCTGCTGTTGTGCACTGGGAAATACGGGGGGGGGGGGCACAGAAAAGAATCATAAGGTTTATTTAAAAATGTATGGGGTCTGGTGGCCTTGCCATGCTATTCCAGTCTGCTGGGGGAATGCTGGGATGAAAATTGTCCCTCATGCTCTCTGCAGTTTCCCACCCCTTGGATAGGTATTGCAGTTTTTCCATTACTTGTCTATCCCAATTTGTTCACATTTAGTGTTAATGTCAAATGTGATTGGAGAATATACACCCACTTTGCATTTGGGTTTCTGTGGTTTGATTAAGTAGTAATCCTCTTAGAGGAGAAGGATAAGTGAGCAGGAAGAGTTTGAAGGGAATTACATATAAAAGAGAGCAACTCAGTATTCATAAGAACTTTGTTCTCCCAACATCTGAACAAAAAGATTCTATCTGTATGGCTGTTGGAGTACATGAATTAAGGAATGTGTGTGATGTGGTTGCAGAAACAAGTGGAAAACAAAAAGCTACCCTGAGGGTTGGCTTAGCTAAACTGATCAAAAAGAGTAGAAACAATTCAGATTGTGATCAGACACAGGCCCAAAGGAGATAAAAAGAACAGCATTATCAAGGGCAACAATCCTTTGGATGCCTGACTTGCCTTTCAAGCACTGTGTTAGAGAAGGTGGGGTGGGTCAGACAGAACAATATGAAATGGCAGCTGGTGACTCTCATGTCAACGGGGTGATGAAGCTAATCTGCGTTTCTGTCTGAAGGATCTATCTGCAGTGCTGAGTCTATTTGGGGGCTAGGATTTAACACCTTGGATAGCTGATTTAAAGGTGCAGATTCAATGCTCCATTGACATGGATGCTGGAAGCCAACAATGATACTACTCATTTTTTACACCATCTATTGTACTAGACAAAAACCCCATAACACCGTTCATCATAATAGCACCTTAAATGCTATGGCATTTGGCATCTGCCTTCACTGCCCTTTTTCAGTTTTGAGTTTGTTTCCTTAACAATGCTGGAATACCAAGAATATACACACTGTAAAGTGGTACCACAAGTACAGTTCCTTTCTACTTGTGTTCATGTGACATATACTTCTTTTAATACTGTGGCTACCCCTCCTCATAACAGACGTATTGCCTGCTTTTCAACACACACCCTGGCATGTTCAGAAATGTAGGCTTCATAGTGACAAAGAAGCCAAATATCCCATGCATCACATTCAGTGATGTGAAAAGTGCAGCAGAAGTGTATATTGGCTCTGATATTTGAGGAACCTCCCAGCACTTCTTCATTAGCACATCTTCATTAGGGAGCAGGTATTCATTCGTTTCATTATCTGTGGATCAGTCAGCTAAAGCATTGGTTTGCACTTCATTTCACTTACTCTCTTGTTGTGCTGTGCCTTCAAGTTCTTTCCAACTTCTGGAACACCTAAGGTGAACCTATCATGGGCTTTTCTGGGGCCGAGAGTGTGTGTTCCATCCAAGGTCACACAGTGGGTTTCCCTGGCTGAATAGGGAATTGAACCCTGCTCTCCAGGATTCCAGTCCAAAGCTGAAGCCACTATACCATGCTGGCTCTCCGCTTGCTTTTTGGATCTCAAGCAACACAAAACATGTCATTACTTCATTGTCCATTAGCAGTGCTATACCGGCTTGTGAAAGCCTCTAGAACAGGCCATGATCACTAGGCAGTAACATGCAAAGGTTAACGGAAGACAGTGAGTGGCAGTCTCTTGAGACCAAATGTCTTGTGAGCTGGAGCTAATAGAGATTTAACAAGGAGACTGCAATAAAAAGAGGTAAAATTGGGATGTCAGCCAAGTAGAAGGAGATTTTCAAGACTATGGGCAGCTCCCAGACAGACAATATGCTCTAAATACCTCCAGGGCAGAACTGGGCTTAGGTAGGCTTTTGTAGAGCAGGGGTGAGAAGTGCGTGGCTATCTAGAGGATGTTGGACTGCAATTCTCATCAGCCCTAACTACCATATTCAATAGTGTGGGGTGATAGAAGTTGCTTCTTAGAGGGCCATAGGTTCCCCTTTCCTGGCATAGAACTTCAAGATGTTTTCAAATCCTGTGCCCTCATTGTGGTGTTCAAAGCAAAAAGGTCCCACACTCTGGTGGGAGCCTAGCATGCCTGCAGCATAATATAGTCTCTTAGCAGGCCTGCTGCCTTCTGAGGAGAGGCATGAGAGTTGAATTTCTTTTTAGGGTAACTGGCCAAACAGCTCAGATAGAGCTTGGTGCTGGAAAACTTCTACTACTTGTTCTTCAGATAAATGTATTCTTCCATACCAAAGTCCATTCTTGGTTCATCCTAAGAAAAAAAGAAAGCAAAAGCAAAGGAATAAAGCATAAAGACAGAAAGCCCACATTTGCCAGGTCCAGTAGTCCAAAAGATGAAACAACATGTGTGGACATGCACATATTCACCAGTGACTTCTCTGTCCCTCAGATATTATCCTCATCCACACCACAGAATACTATGTGGCAGCAGATGCAGAATTTCTTAGAGTGACAGCACAGATAAGCAACGCATTATTTGCTTCACATGCTGTTTGCTTGTTATATGAGATTGCCCATGTTTTGAAATCTTCTGGGGAGTCCCTTCTGTCTATCTCACCACCTGCACAGGTACATCTGGGGGGATCATTGGAAAGAGTGTTTTTAGCAGCTGCTCCAAGGTTCTTGTACTCCCTTACTAGAGAGCAGAGGTGGACAACTGTGGGAGGCTAAGGGGCTCCATTACCCCACTAGGAGAACTTTGGAGCCACACCCTCTACCACACTCTCCCAGTGCAAAAAAAAAATGCCCTTAAATGTCCCTCAATGCTTTCTAGGGGCTGTGGGGGGCATTTATGCCACATTTTAGCTGCCCCCCTTGGGCCATTTTAGGCCCAGAAGGGACCTTTTTTCAAAACAGGAAGTGACTGGAAGTCACAAAACATGGTGAAAATGGTCCTCATACCCTCTATAGAGCATTTAGGGGGTTGGGGAGCCATTTTATTTTAGAAAATGATTTTTTTTTAATGCCTGGGAGGTCCTGAGGGCCACCAAAACAGCCCTGGGGCTACATATGGCCTGTAGGGTGCACTTTGCTCACCCCTGCCGGAGATGCAGAACTGGACACCCTCCTTGCTATCTTTTCATAAGCAGGTGAAGACCATTTTGGCCTGCCTTGGGGCAGGGGTGCTGTACCACTTATTTGTTATTTTATTTTTAAACAGGTATACTTTTAACAGCTTTTAATTCTATTGATAGCTTAATTATGTCTGTAACTTTTGCATGATGTGATTTTTAAAAAAAATTAAATATTTATTTATTTATTTATTTATTTATTTAAGTGTTAGCCCTCTCTTCTTAACCTTTGTTAATACTTTGAATCCCAGACTTGGAAAAAGATGGGATGGTGGTAGAAATAGCCTGCTTACCAAAAGTGGCCCACTGGGTGGCTCACATTCCACACCCAGCTCCAGGCCAGCAAGCTGGGCTTCTTACCCATTTAAAGTTTGAGAATAGGCTGGGGAGGATGACGGAGACACAGTGAGGAGTGCTCTACGGAGCTCTGGTGAGTTTCTTTACTAATGAAGCTTTGTGTGGTTCTAAAGATTCAGTTTTGCCTAGCTAGTTTGGAATGATGATACTTGCTGCCCTGTGAAACTGTAAAACTGTTGAGAAATTGTTGATAGTGTACTCAACAAAGAGATTCACTTATCTTGCTTTTGTTTCTGCTGGAAGCATTTCAAGCCTTGTCACCTATTAGCTTCTTCTCCAGCTATTTTGTTGGTATCTGAATAACACTAACTGTCCTTGGGAAGCAAGAAGGATTTAGAATTTTGAGAGAAGCATAAAATATACTAGATAAGCAGAAGACAGAAAGAAGAAAATGAGTAAGCTAAAACTAAGGCTACTAGCAGCCTAGCTGAATGGTGTTCCGAATAATTAAAGGGACAGTTGTTTCTTGCTTTAACGCCTAACTCTTAACTCCCAAATCATTACTACTACTGAGAAGCCTAATAATAAGTGAATTAGAATCAGAAACCAACTCACTCTTCGTCTATAATCCTTGACAAAATCTTGGAGACACACTTTAGACAAACATCTTTGGACTAAGAGAATAAGAATAGAGAATAAGAAAAATAGGTATCATTGGAAGGTAGCAAATAAAACAAACTTACAAACACCAGATAGAAGAAGTGGAGAAGAGCAGAGGTAAAAGTGGGACCACTGCAAACTATGGTGGTTCTTACCAGACAAGGTTGTAAGAAATTGGGCTTGTCACCTGTTTGTATGGATTCCTCTTCCAATAAAAAGAAGAACCAAACCAAACAAATGGAACAAATGGTAGAAATAGCCTGAGGATATTGTTGTATTGTTGTTGAGCAAAACCTGTGTTAAAGGTGTGAACATGACAACTACTTTCTGGTCATGTGGTAAGATAAAATCAACCCAGAACTGCCACCAGTATTCATCTCTCATTTGCCACGAGATTCTCCCTTCTCTCTCATTCACTTTCTCTCCCTGTCTCCCTCCCTCCCTCTCCCCACGCTGCCACACTCTTTCCTATAATCTCGAATAATTATAGTCTGTCACTTGAAGCAATTACAGCACAGTTTAGCTTTAGCTGTAAAACTGTGCCATTCGTGTTTTACAGCTCCAATCAACAAAACCCAAAGCAATAGAGTTTAATAACCCATAATGACACTTCATGCCTTGCCACCACCAGCAACCTTTCTTGGACTTGAGCAACAACAGGAAAAATAGAATTAAAATCCACATTGCTACACGAACTTCACAGCCTCTCATTATGCCGAGACTAGGATGCTGGCTGCAATGGGCAAACTACGTACGCTTCTCTCATCTCATTAAAGTCAATGGGACTATGCCAGCATCTGTGTTTCCCCCTGTAAATAAACACCGGCTGCTTTGTTAAAACCTTTTTCTTTTAACCAGTAAGTGGCCCCATAGGCTTTGTCAGTTTAACTGGATAAATGGGACTACTTAAGCTGTTCCTTTCCGGGCATTTTCTAGCGTAATTCCCCACCACCACCACCACCCCACTGCTTGGCACCCTTATGTGTGTTTAGGAGGTGGTGGAGATAGGTGTAAAAGAGGGAGCGAAACTTGGTACTCTGTGGTAAGTATAGACTTAGAAGCGTAAATACTGTAAAGGCACCAGATCCCATTTCATCTTGGAAACTCAGCAGAGTCAACCCTGGTTAATACTTGGATGGGAGACAGTCAACAAATACCGAGTGCTGTAGACTATAATTCAGAAAAAGGAACTGGCATTTCCCCACTAAACCAAACAAAGGTGTCCTTGTCAGGGATTCAAAGAATGGAGGTGGGGCAGCTACTATAGTCAGGTTCTTTAGTCAGGTACTGTATTGATTTTTTTAAAAAAAACAAACTGAGCTAAATGTGATTAAAAAAAAAAGGCCAAACTTATTATGGAAAAATATAAGAGAAAAGCAAGAGTAAATGGGATTGCTTTACCCTTTTCCTACTGTCTGTTTGTCTACTCAAGTTTGCACAGGATGGGCAAGATGCTGCTTTCTATCAGCTTAGCCATTTAGTCTTGTATTGTCTATTCTGACTTGCTTCAGTTCTCCAGATCATTGAAAATTTCTCAATAGAGAAAGGATTTTCCCATCAACTTGCTATCTGATAAAAGAAAACAACAACTAGTAATACCAGGGATTAAACCTGGAAGCTTCTGCATGCAAAATCTATGATTGCGTATGTGCTTTCAAGTCATTTGTCAACTTATGGTGACCCCATTTTACAGGGGCTTCTTAGGCAAGGAATACTCAGAGGTGTTGAAGTTACCTGTTGACTTTAGGCAGCCTCATGAAATTCATAGAATTTTCTTAGGCAAGGAGTACCCAGAGGTGGTTTTGCCAGTTCGTTCCTCTGAAATATAACCTACAGAACCTGGTATTCATTCACAGTGTCCCATCCAAGCACTATCCAAAGTTGACTCTGTTTAGCATCTAAGATCAGAGGGGATCTGGTGCCTTTAGGATATTTAGGCCATCCCATTTCTATTAAATACATGCAGATCAAGAAAAGTAACACCTAAACCAAGAGCTTGGCAGGAGAAGTTCTGGGCTTTGTAGTCCAAACAATAACTTTTCCAAATTTGGCCTAAGCTTGAGAGACAGCTGGGCTTGACATGACCTCAGAGAGATTTGAAAGGGGGAAAAAGCTCATAATTTGCCTTCCTTTGTTCCAAATAGAAATCAGGCCCCTTATTAGAATAAAATTTATGTTCCAACATAAAATGGTATTTTCCTGATCAATGTAAGGATTAATCATTGTCATGTTAGCAAAACTATCAGAACAGAAAAGGATTATTGATGGGTTCCTATGTGTCTCAGCAGTCTTTTCTACAGAAACTCAATCAGACTATTCTTCATTGATATGCCCCATGGAACCCATTTGTGTATCTCCAGACCTCACATATGTTTGGCAAAACTTTCATGTAACCTATCTCAAGGTTTGTCTCCTTGATTTTGGTGGCACATGCTGGTTGGGCATACACACTTGCCGTGACTTACATGTGAATTGCCTGCATGTGAACAAGGATGACATTTGGAAGTAGCACACACAAAGTTGCATGCTTATACGCACCACCAGCATATAAGATGCCTCCAAGAACACATCATCTAAGAAGAGCCATAAAACTTTCTAGGGAAAATTCTTTGGGACCTCTGTATGACAAAGGCCAAAATCACCCTAACATTAATACAGAGGAGAGGAAATACAAACATGAATATGAGAACGACAGGTACACTTCATTTAATAAAGTAGATGTGTTCCTGGGCATTACTTCCTTAACAGAAAGTCAGGTACCAAAAGCAGAAATAACATGGAAGGATAGGGACAGGTTTCTGCACCACAAAAAGAACTGCTATTCAACATGTTTCAGCAAACTTTTTATTCAAAACTAGCAACATCTTCATGTAACATGAAACAACCAGGTCAGGTAAGCCTTGCATAAGTAACCAAAAACATTCCAAACCTTCTAGAGATCTCTGGAAGGCTTCTTCAGAGATGAGATATGTCTGTCCTACTTTTCGTTTCATTTGTTTGTTTGTTTTTAACATATATCACATAGCTTCTCACTGTAGCAATCTAATGAGCACAGTTCTCTTGGGTCCCTGAAAACCTGAACACAAAGCAGTAACCTATATCCTACTGATTTGGGGGATGGCCTTTGGCCTCTTGCTGTCTCTTTCTGTCTCTCTTCCTCTCTTCACTGGCAGAGTTTATCTGCTCTATCCTGTAAGAATGTATGTTTTAGTTCCAGCAAACTTTTGTAAGCAACTTAAACAGTTACATCTCTTGTCTAGTCAGTAGTTATGTGTGCCTGAAACCCTTTCTAAGAAGAAGCTTTGTTCCCAGAGGCTTCATTAACTGAGGCATGCTTGTATTATTCCAGTATCGTTGCCACACAGCAGTGTTACTCAAAATGGTAGTCCATGGACTGCCCTCAGCTGCTAGTTCCTGGGGAGCTTTCCAGAAAGAAAGAAACAATTGTGGCCAATTGGCAAAAATATGGTACTAATCACTGATACATTGGGGAGGATGCTTCTCTCTCCACATCAGATAGCTTAAGAAGCACTGCCATAGACTGCCATTTTTGATACATTTTAAAAATTCTTGAAGCTTTATTAGTGATAATCTAGCAAAGCATTACAGTAGGTCAACCTGCAACATATGCTGCTGCTGTTTTCTCATCTGTTACATTGATATCTCATCTTTCCTCCAGGAAGATTTAGGTACATGGTTCTCCTGTCATTTTCATTCTCACAAGACCTTGTGGCCTAGATTATCCTGAACAATAGTGACTGGCTCAAGATCACCTCGTAAGCTTTATGACCAAGTAGAGATTGTAACCCAGGTTTTCAAAGTCCTAGTCCAATGCTCTAAACTGTAGCACAATGCTATAGGCAAACACCAAGAAAGTGTGGTCACAACACTGTGAAAGAGTCCACTGGCCCGAAAGGACCTTAGCTTTAAATACCTAGCATGAAGCCCTATAAGCTTTTGCTTTTACTTAAAAGCCCAACGGACCTGATCCAAACTGGGAGTAGGAGGTTTAAGCTCCTCTTGACAAAATTCCAATGAAAATTTTCCCCATAGCTTCACACAAGAGGGACCAATGTGTGTTAGTTTTTCCAAGAAAACAGCAGGAGAAGAATTGAATCTCCCGACTTTAAGCACTGACCTCTAATTCAGACTGGAGGCCCTGTGCGCTTACATTCAAGGATGTTTGCTTGCTTTCTTATCTTTTAAAAACCAATCTGCTTATTAATATAACACATAGCTTGACCTTCAGACAAGATTTGGAACCTGCAAGGTAGGAAACCTCAGAGGAAGTGCACTGTACAAACTGTGCTACTGTTTTTCCTTCCATGTGTATGTGTGCCCTGATACACCATTCATATCCCATCATTCCCCCTTATTTATACTTCACCTTTCTCACTAAAGCTGAGATTCATCCATAACCACTGCTACTGAGAAGAGATCACTTGCAAGCAAGCAAAAGCATGGCTGCTGTTCTGGATCTGTTTTTGCAATGAGAAGAGGTCAGGACCCTGGACAGCTTTCAGAGGGGAGGTCAGGACAGCAAACTGTAATCTTGCACTAAGGCAGAAGGAAAAAGTTTCATCAGCACTCAGGAACAGTATTTAGAATAATACTCCAGCCACTAGCCTGGAGAAATTGCACTTTATAGATTGGTTTAAACCTTTATAGGAATTTCTGCAATGACAAGACTACAGCCTCACCTACCAAGTGCTGCATGTAGCCAGTCAAAGGTCTAAAGACTTTTTATTTATGCAACCATTATTTTCTTCTAGGGCTAGGCAAAGCAGGGGCGGGTGACCAGTGGGTAATCATTTTGGGGTGTTCCTTCAGACTCTCCCAGTCCTGCACCAAGTCAAATTCTATGTCCAGAGGCAGAAGTACCTCAACAAGTTTTAGGGAATAGGTGTTGGATTCTAGTGGTGGCATGGAATCTGTGGCTTGGAAGAGACAACAAGTGGATCTATTTTTTCTTCAAAGCTGCTGTTGTCTACAGCATAGCCATAACAACGTACATATTGGTATGCCCATACAGTGTTCTTCATCCAGTGAACTAAAGCACACTTTAGCCTGTACCCATAATGACTGCTGTGTTTCTAGACTTCTCCCTATTACAACTGGGGTGGGA
Organism: Cyclura pinguis; assembly: GCA_030412105.1. Taxonomy (NCBI): domain Eukaryota; kingdom Metazoa; phylum Chordata; class Lepidosauria; order Squamata; family Iguanidae; genus Cyclura; species Cyclura pinguis. Next base: position 281,241,363 of record CM059599.1, read on the forward strand.
ATCCTGCAGCATTTTGGATGTTCTTGAGATGCAATACCCTGCATTTCTGCTATAATCCATACTAGGTAGGACCCTGTTGGAATTTTCAGTCCAGCAATGTCTGAGGGGCCAGACATTCCAGGTATTTAAGCAGAGGTTAGGTGGTCAGCTCTCACGGATGCAATAACTGTGGGTTCCTGCACTGGCATCAGGTTGGACTGGAGGTCCTTGGAATCCCTTCCAGTTCTATGATTCTAAGAAGTCATACCTTTGGCTGAAGAAGGCTTTTGTAAGCTTTTCACTTAAAGAAAATTCTGCTGAACAGAATTTATTTTCTTAATTCCAGTGTGCCCATGAAACCATCAAAATTCAGTTGTTGGGACAAATTACCAGTGTGCCAAACAGTTAGTAATGTTCCAAACTGAGAGATTCAGTCACCAAATAGGCACATCAGCAGCTGTATTGTGACAAGGAATCATGGATGATTACAGTTGACATCTTCTCCTCCTTAGACACACACACACTAGCTTCCCCATTTGGTTTCCTCTTTTAAATACATTTTCTATCTTCTAATTTCTGATGGAACACACTGCAACTAAAATCACAGGAGCCTGGATGGTTACTTAAAATTAAGGTTTGTGCTAAGAAACTGAGAGATAAGAGATACGTACATTGTTACACTAGTAAAAAATTACCAAGTGAAATGGGAAAAGCAATTGGCTCTTACACCAGGGTATCTTCTGATATCCACTAAAATGCATGGCATGGAAGTGTCTGTGGCCCATCTGATCTTCAAGGGTTCAATCCAGAAAAACAAAGTTAAGATTTAAGTAAATGTGGCTCTTACCGAACTGTTTCTCCCCATGTGCCTCCCCAGCCATGTCTAGCAAAGAAAATACGTGGTGTAAAGCCATTATGCTTTGTATTTCCTTAGTCTTTGGAAAAGGCAGTCAAAGAATCAGCACATGGAAGAAATACTGACCTTTTGGATGTGTAATTAATGGTACCTTTTACTTTTATTAATTGAAACCAGAGAAATGTCTGGGAGAGATGAGAGACAATGGCACTTATGCCCATATCCTCTGACCCATCCAGATAGGTACATGCCTCAGTCCCTCTGCAGTCCATGAGACAAAGTGCAATTAACTGCTTATGGCTGCATTCCCAACCATATTACTTGGCAATAGGTCTCACCAAACTCCTTAAGTCCTAGATGGATGGAGCTAGGTAGAACTGGGGAGGCCATCTCTGCATTGCAAGAGCTACATCACTAGTCTCCCAGTTCCAAGAAATGGGAGTTCCCAAGAAATGGATCTTTCCATTAGACTGTTGCCAGAACTTGAAAACATTATTTCTGTTAGACTGCAGTTCTTAGAATCTAATGGCTATGTTTTATGGGAGATTCTGTAGTTCAGAAAGAAAAATAGACTGAAATCCTACATTGGAACTGCATCACATAAATCATCACATGCACAGTTAAACATTGATTGCATGGTATAGTCTTTGTGTTGAATAAAAACACTGAGCAACTGAATGCACAGCAGCATTGCATGGGCAAGTCTACCTCACAACATTTAACTGAAGGCAGACATTCTGCATCAAACAAAAATGTCCTGTTGCTTCCATAGGGGAACTTATGCATGGGTAAGACCCCAAAAGGATTCTGGCTGTGACCGTTCCACATCCCGACTCTTGCTTTCCAGCTGAAAGAACTGCAAGGAGAAGAGAACTCAGTGCAAATCTTGTGGACATACATGAAGCCCAGTACATTGGAGTGAGGTGAGATAGGAGCAGCCTCTTTATTTCTCAAAGGATTGCAAAGGGTGAGGAGTTGCCTTTGAGGATATATATCCTTGGAACCCAATTTCCCTCTGGGGACCTGGAGATCTTCCAGGAGCAATGTTTCTTCACTCCTTGAACATTTTGGGAGCCCAGGACAAAGAAAAGGGAATTAAGTTCCTCTGTGATCAGATCCTGTCAGATCAGAGTCAGGCCTGATAAGTACATGGAAGGAAGACAGCCAGGGAAGACTGTGTGCTATACTCTGTATTCACAAGAAAGCAATGGCAAACCTCCTTTGCATAAATCTTGCTTAGAAAACCCTGTGATAGGGTCACCATAACTCAAAGTCAACTTGGGGGCACATAAGAAGAACAGTGCACTTTCGTAGGCCCGAACTTGTACATCATACCTTCAGTGTAGGGTCAATGTTGTGGCTGTTTTCCATGCAATGGTCCTATGGGAATTTTTCATAATAATTTAGGGCAAGGGTGAGGATTGTAAAATTATGGAGCTGTGTATGAAAAGTCTAAGCCAAAGCTACAGATATACCATGAATAGATGTTTACAACATACTCCTGCACATGATTGACCTTAACACAAACAGCAGGACCTAGCTTTAGCTGTAGGTGCAAATAAAAAATGGTGGGGTTAGAAAGGGCCATCCTTTTCCCGTTGTGTATCATCCTTTTGTCTCTGTCTGCTGCATGATTTTCTGTCCTCAGTAACATAAAATTGCTTGAACAAAATGCACAGATCTCCTCCCAAATCACTACCCCTGTCATGCTTTCTGCTCCCTTTTGCTTTCTTTGGACAGGGATTTCAGGTCAGCTAAGAAAAATGAGACATCTACCCCAACTTTATTGAGACACTCCTGATGGGCTTCAAGTAGAAAGTGGCCTACCCCTCTTGATGCATGAAAAATTCAGTTCTTGGCTCAAGGATCTGAACTCACTGAAATGTCATAATTTCAAATGAGGATAGCCATTTCAAATAAAGATTAGTCATAGTTAAATATAGATCACTCTACGCACAACAATGAAAGATTGTAGCTGAAGTGATTTGTTACTATCAGTTGAATCTGAATGCTTTGATGGCAATATACACTTGATGGGCCAAAACCTCTGCTTGCTGAACACATGCATTCTACAAGGGGGCACATTTATGCCAGGGGTGAAGCCCAAGGCGTTCTTTGTACCACCTGTAGCGCCTCCAAACTCTCTGCACAGACCTTTCTCTGAGGAGAAAAGGATGAATTGTCTCTTCTGGAAGCCCCCAGGAGAAAAATGCACTTTTTAAAAAATATAGCAGACGCTCCTTGCAGTATTATTGACTTTTAGCCACTTTTTGTGGTTGACATTTTTGACAGTTCATGTGGTCCTCTAAGTGTCCCAGGAACAGAAAAGTGGCCCCAGAACCAACCTCAGTTGTTCACCTTGGGCTCATACCCTCTGTAGATACTAGAGGACTCTCTGTAGTTACTCTGTAGACAGTTATGGTACTCTGAAATATTTGATATTGTTAAGAATTGACTTAAAGAATAATCTGATCACTTTATTGTGTCTCACCTTTTCTCCAAAAGTGTGACTCAAGGCAGACTGTCTGCCCCCCCAAAAAGAGTCCTTCCTTTTTGGAATTTTATCTTTTAGTAATCCCATCCAAACAATCTCACATATTAACCTTTTCCCCAAAGCAGTCACTGTCTAATTCTCTGCCTCCAGGTAGAACACCAATTGACTCAAAGCCTGGACAAGTTACTGTTTTAGATTACAGCTCCCAAAATTCCTCCATCCAGAATGAGCGATTATTGGAGGAATTCTGGGAGCTGTTCTTCACCAAAGTAACTTCTTCAAGGCCTGGATTGACTCTACTGATTGTAACAGATTCACATTTCCCTGCCACTTTTTTGTGAGTAGGGAGAGGAACATCAGAGCAGATCAGTCCAAAAGATCATCTGGGCTCTGGCAGAGAGGGAAAAATATTTACAATACTGTTTCCCTGCAGCTGATCTGCTGGACTGATCTGCTCTGGTGTTCTTCTCCCTACCCACAAACTAATTATTGGTGGCAGAACAGCAGTTTTAGTGGTGATTGAGGACAGGAGAAGCCTTCTTATTTATACTCCCCACCCTCATGGCCACCAATCTCAGTGTACAGAAAGGGGCGGTTTGGGACCTTCATACTTGAAGGAGTGCCTCTCTCAGGATAGATAGATAGACATATAGACAGACCTGTCCAAGAATTGATACCTGCTAGAGGAGGAGCCTGAGATCTCCCAGTGGGAGCAACAGACTGCCCAAGGACACTCTTCACCTCTGGTGCCCTGGTCATGGAATGCCCTCCCCTTGGAGGCCTGAAGGGCATTGACACTGCATTCATTCTGGTGTCACTTAAAAGCATGACTTTCCATTCAGGCCTTTGGGACCTAAGTTATTTATTGCAAAATCTACATGCACATGGTTTTAGACTGTTTCAACCTTATAAAACCTGTTTTAACTTTTCCAGTGCGTTTCAGTCTGTTTAAATTATTTTTATTGTTTTCAATTGTTACAAGCTGCATCACCCAAAGTTCCCACAATACAGTGTGGAGTAGAAATATTTAAATGAAAAAACAAAAACAAAACAAAAACAAGATTGAAGTCCCAATCCCTGCAGAATTAGTTATACATGGCACATGTGGCCCTTAGTCCCAAGCCAGCACCAAATGTGATTCTGGGCATAAAAGTGTTGTGTATCCCTGAGACAGTGCCTTCAGTTGGGTTCCTGAATCCTGTCTTGCTGCTGTTCCTTTCTTCCTGAAGGAGCTTGTATTACCTCCATTGGCGTGGGTCATATTTGACTCATTTTACCCACTACTGTGAGGTCCCTTGTGTTTTGTGTTCCCTCTTTTTCCTCCCTTTCTCCCTCCTGGGGATGTGCCATTTGGGGCCAAGGAAGGTTGAGAGGGACCACATAAGTGACTTATGATAATTGCAGACTCTCAATTGCTCAGAGAATCTAAATTCCTCCCTGACATTTTCAGTCTTAGGCTCCCACTGACTCAGCTACTGCTGGTGATATTTAAACAAGGATTATCTCTTTTGTGAGTCTTTCTCTTCTTTCGGCCAGAAAGGATAGTAAGGGAGAGTTGTTTTAACACTTTCCTGTGACTTTCTCTTTGTGTCGGAAGTACCTCTGGCCAGTGTTCTTTTACCCCTTCAAGTACTGGATCAGGCATGCCACCCTATTGTACAGGCTGATTCCCCAAACCGTGGCAAGTTCACTAACAGAGATGTAGTGATCAGTTCCAAAGTGCAGGCATTTGTCAAGAACATAGCCACACCTCCAAGGAGAGATTCAAAATACATATGTCTATAGTGGGACTAGGAAACTTGTGTGACTGCAGCTCCCTTAAGCCCTAGCCAGTATAGCCATTTTCCATGAATGATGGGAGTTGCAGTCCAATGCCTAGAGGGCAGCAGAAGTCCCACCCCTGCATTGTGGCCTGAATCCATTTGGTAGTCTTAACTAGAACAGATACATTTGAGCAATTGCTGAATGGTTGGTCTACATTTACATCTATCCTACCAATTAGGTGGGTTTACTCTACTTGGAATCACCAAGTGAATTTAGCCTCTGTGTGTGTGTGTGTTATATATGTACATGTATATACAGAGAGAGAGAGAGTTGCTGGGAAAATCCATCCCCTCTCCAGGTACTATAAGGGTTGAAACTAAGCTCAGAGGGAACATGGGGAATGACAGACTATATGGTTGTCCTTGCTACTTACAAAAGTCCCATCCCTTGAACTCCATAAGCCCAGGCTCTGCTACCACTGGCCACCAGCACTTGGATTCTGTCGGAGTTATTGGTGTGGCAAGCCAGTTTTATGTATAACAGACTTGGGCCAGGCAATACTGTGGATGGTGAGAGTGTCCTGAAACTGCAGAATCCAACATAATAGTTCCTGTCAGCATGGCAAGAATGATATTCACCACTCTTTGAGGTGTTTTTTTTTAAAAAAAATCACATTCCATTCCTTTACTCAAAATCTTTAGATCAATTGACTAAGTGGGTTCTTGAAGTGCCAGGTAAGTGAGTCTGACTCTATTTTCCCTTTTCATATTTTTTGAATAGAGGAGAGGACATTCAGCTAGTTCTAAAGACACCAGTTAAGTGTCCTCATTTTCACTCTTCCTTTGCCTTTCCTATGCAGGGAAGGTCCTTTATCTGGGAAGCCAATGCAGTTAGAAATCATGGCTATGCCAAGCTCAATGGAATGACTATGCCCAGTGACATAATTTTCACTTTGGGAGAGGGGGATCAGTGGAAAGGATCAGGCCTATACGCAGACTAGCTTCTCACATGTCAGTCAAGAATCTGGACAAGTGTTATGACCAAGATGTCCAATAGTAAGCTAGGCTCCTTTCACTCTACACAATGATTTCACTTTTACTGTCATGACAACATCCAATGGATTCCTGGGCGAGTATGCAAAACACCTCATGCTGTTGCCATAAGTTGACAGATGGCTTGAAGCAACATATTTTACTTTTCATTTAGAATTCTTAGGCAGAGCTCCTCCAGTATCTTACCAAACTGCAGTCCCTAAGATGCCATAGGATGCAGCTGTGGCTGTTTAGTGGAATTGGAGTACTACACTTGTATAGTGTAAAAGGACTCCTGAAAATGGACTTAGAGGCTGAAGAACCAGCAAGACCAGCAGAGGAGACACAAAGCCAAACCACCACTGGAGAATTAGAGACCTCAAAGCTCAAGACACTGGAGATTTCTGAACTTAAAACCAATGAGGCTAGGCAAGCATTGGCAACCCCTGAGCTAACACTAGCAATAGGAAATCTCATCTTATTATGCTCACAGAGCCAATGTACTGACATCATCAATGTGATATTTTGGAGAGATGGAGATGTGCAAGGTTTCACAGCAAACACCTGTCCCTTTAGGCTTCTAACTTTGTGAGAAGGAATGGAGCTTGGCAGGCTAGTTTGGTACTCTGGTGAAAGAGGAATAGAAGATTTCTGTTGAGCTTCAGCTCTTGTGTTGCTTTCACATGCTTTTTCACATGCTGCATTGTCCAGTCTAACTTGTTACTTTGAGCATGTGTTATTGGTCTTAACACAAGAGCAAAAATTTATTTGCTCTCTCCAACAAGAAGAAAACTGTTGCAGGAGTCTCCTGACTTTTGGCTTCATATGATTAAGTCCAATGCCACTTAGTGACTATGCTACACAGTGACACCCCTTACTTCATTCAGATACAATGATCCAGAGCCACCTAGTGATTAAACTATGTCACAAAACTATCCATGAAATGCTAACTTCTGTCTCTTTCATACTACAAAGAGTTCAGGAGGAACTGGAGCTCTCTGGCAAAATTACAGACCCCTAGATTCCATAGGATAGAAGCATAGTAGTTAAAATAGTATATAAGTCCTTATAATTGTGTAGTTATTATAGAGACATTCCTTTAACATTTCTTTCGGCTTATGCAAATTTATTTTTAAAAAAGTTCTATGCTGCTTTTCAACACCAGTTTTCAGAGTGAAAAGCATCAATCCGCATTTGCAAACAAAAAATAGAACACCGCGGTCAAGGAAATCATTACCCTAAAACAATCTGCTTTAAATCACCTCTGATCACTTAAAAAGTCACTAGAGATATAACAGCTGCATACCAACTGAGCTGTATAAGCTCAACTTCACTCATTAGCTAGTAGAATGAGGTGCACAACTTCTCCAAATAAGCTGTTCTGCTCCAGGGTCAGACTGTGGGAGGTAGGTCTGGCTAGTATTGTGTTTATGGTGGGACTAATTTTTTACAAAATCCTTCAGGGAGCTACCAGGGCATAAGGATTAGATAAGCCCAGCAAAAGGTTTAGGAGAATATTATTGTTCCGAAGTTGCTATAAAAACATGGCAAATGTCACTTTCAACCAGATCCTAAATATCACAAAAAACTAATATAACTTGAAGCAATGGAAAATGGGGGATTGCTAAGAAGGCAAATAAAACAGCTTTTCAAAACCCATATGGGAAAGAGATCTCACAGACTTCTTGGGGTGTTTGGAAAAATAACTGAAGGAGTAGCTGAGATGCTGAAGCCTTAGTCTGGAGACCACTTATTTGAATACTCTGTCTTGACAAAGTCTTGTGGTAGGTTTTTCAATCATTCATTTAGGAAAATTTAGGGAATCATATTCACATCTCAGAAACATTACCTTTTTGGGCTACAACTTCCAAGATTCACCTGCAAACGTGGTGGCTAGGGGATTCCTGGAACAATAGTCAAAAAGGTTGTTTTTCCCCGAGATCTGAATATTTACTCTGAGGGAATAAACCACAACAGTCTATGAAAAGGGCCTTTTCAATTGTATCAACCTAGCTGAGGAATGTTGGTCTCAAGAAGGCTTATTGGACACCATGTCCGGTTTTGCTTTTGGGACCAGGTGAAGACTTTTTAAAGAATGTCAGAAGAATTCTCCTAGATCGCACCAAAGGCATCCCTAGTCCAGCATTCTTTTTTCCATAATGGCCAAACAAACGTTTCTTAGGAAGCACACAGGGTGAACATGAAGAAAACACCTGTTGGTAAATGGCCTATAAAGACTGGGCTGCTTGTTCTGAATTTGTGAGGTGTTTTGGACTTCAACATCCAGAACTACCATTAGCTAAGCTTTTTGGGGCCTCTGGGAGTTGAAATACAAAAGATCTGCAGGCCTAAAGTGAGAAAAACACTGGGTTGAGAGAAGTTCTGGAACAATGAAGATTCATCCTCATCACCACCTTCCAGCCAGAAGAAAGGAGCAAAATAGATATGTGAGGAGGAAAAAAAACAATAGCTTGCAGTTTTGAAGGAAAGACATTGAGCTTTAGGGCTTCAAAGGCTTAAAAGCACTGGAGGCAGTGCATTTGGCTCTCTCTTGGACTGTTTAAGCTGGGCCTCTGTTTCCTCTCAACTTGTATATATTATTCACTACAGTGTGCCTCCAGCAACTTCTTTCCAAAGGAAACAATACGCAGGCTACATATTTCACTCTTAAATGTTCTTGTTGCTTGGGGAAGTGGGCTGGGTATAATAATAAAACTGGTTTTTTTAAAAAAAAAATACAATCAGCCCTTAATATTTGCAGGTTTCACTTTTGCCAATTTGATTATTCATGGATTATTTGCTGTCACCTCTGCTGCTATCCTATGCCATTTTTAATAGGGACCACAAGCCTTGTGAGACTGAGAAACTGCGAGCAAGGCTAGTGAAGTCCGATTAAAAATGGTGTGGGGCAGCAGCGGAGGTGGCAGTAAGCCCCACTAGCCACCTACTTCTGCCTCGTGAAGGAACCCTGATGCCTCAAAGCAATCCATGGTGGATTGAATATGGTGATCATACTTTTTTGTGTGTTAAACATGGATTGGGAGGGCCTAGAGGTATTCACAGTTTTTCCACTTTCACAGGGGTCCTGTGCCCCTAACCCTAGCGAATGTGAAGGGATGACTGTAGATCATTTTGAAGGCATCCTCTGAGGAATCACCATGTGCTTGAGAGGGAAGGCTTGTGCATCTCTTCCCTAAAACCAATGCACATATGCAGGTTACCTTTTTCTAAGGACTACACAGAGTATATCCTTAAGAACCTCTGCTGATCTCATATTCTCTGTTTTGACCACAAGCAAACCAACCCCTTCCTCAAGTCCTTCCACTCGGCCTGCATCATACTTCATCTACATTCATACATGGATCTCAATAATCTATATCTTGCTTTTAAAAGCTATACTCTCTACATCTGGAGGTCTAGCCAGCATTGGCAATGGTGAGGGACAATGGGAGCAGCTGTTCAACCATATCTGGAGGCTGAAGTTGCCCATCCCTGTATTACATCCTACATAATCCAATCCTGACTCCAATTATCTCAGTCCAGACTCTTATAATGTGACCCTCTTTCCTGATCCCAACTCTGTGATGTCCTCTGGTTGCAAAATCCTTAGTGGGTAGGGAACAAGGCATAACCCCACAGGGTGAACAGGTGTACAGATCATACTTGGAGAAAGGCTGAAAACCAGTGAAATTATTGGGGTAAACAAAACAGAGGAAAGTTTCCAAGTCAGCTTTTGGTAACGCAAAGGTGGATGTTTATTATACAGCAGACTGACAACTGGTAACAACATGCAATTACACTGTGCTTCATGTTGCCTCCTCCTTGGTATAGTAAAATCATCATTAGAAGAGGCCCTCCATTACAGAGCAACTGAGGCTCATTTATTTCTGAAATTGGCTTCGAAATAGTCTGTAACACCTTCCAAGGAGCAACACTTTGATATAAGTGCTCAGTGTGATTCAATATCACTTTGTGTCTCCAGCATTGAATGGAATGTAACCACTCCATTTTAGATTTCCAAAGGAAATCAAGAGATTCAGATGCATGAAGTAGAATTTCCAATGTCTGTGAACACAGTGGACAGCCAGTAGTGGAAAAGCATGTGTATATCAGGAGAAAGCCAGATTAATGGTGGCACTAAGGGGAAAAAAATCAGAGGAAGAGAAATTCTTAAAGAGAAATTCTAATTTCTAAATTAGAAAGATTTCTAAAAAAGAAATAAATCTTGCATGAATATCCCCATCCTTAAATATATTTTCTATAAAATAAGTCCTATTAAGTTGAATGATTTGGACAGAATGTATTGCAACCGTATTTTAATTTCTAAAGTACAATTCAATGAAAATTTTTAAAAATGCATTTTTCTTATTGATGATTGTTAACAGGAAATTCATTTAATTCTAAGGTCCATCAATTGGGGACAGCAGGTGTGAACTACCTATTGTGAGGGACACTTTCTATCCATACATAACTCTTCTTGCATTACCTATCAACAGCATAAAAACTGGAGTTTACAAATGTTATACTTTGGACTACAGTTCCCAGAATCCACAAGCCAGTTGAATTCCAAAATTATAGTTTTTCCAAGCTCTAGTTAAAATACAGAGATTGAGTTCTAGAGCAGAGTGGTCAGATTTCAGGCTTGTAGAGCATACTTTGGGGATTTTTGCCAGAATCTTGGGATCAAAATCCAGAGTCTACTGCAAAAGACATGTTTTTAGGCCATAATCTTGTGCATTTCTTATACATACATATGATTCCCTGTTGAAGTAGGTGAGTATTTTTGTCCAGAGCAGAACATCCATATTCACTTTAGGGTTGTGGAAGTTGATTTACACATGCAATGCCATTGTGCTTATGATGCACATGTGATTTGCCTGTGATGCACATGTAATGTTTCTGTGGTGCACATGTGGATGTGGATGCACATTATGTCTCCAAACTGTAGATTCAACTGTGCATTCAGTTGTACAACATTCCCCTTCAACACAAGGGTTGTGTGGCACAATGAGTACATAATGCAACCTTGTTGAAGGATTTCATCGGAACCTACAATGGGGGAAGGGGACAAATTCCATAGTACAAAGACTGAATAAAGGTCAAAGTGATTCCATGCACACATTTCTTCCCTTTTTCTGAAGACTTCTTAGTTTTACTTATTTTTAGCAATATAATTTAGGGCTAGGGAGACCGATGCCATTGTTGCAATCTGCTAATAGATCCTTATCTATGTTCTGGTTATCCCTGTCCTTGAGTCATTCTATATAATTCTTTAGTTAATAATACATCCCCATAGTGGTTTCTTTTTCTCCTCTTCCCTACCTGATGGCCATCTCTCTCTGTCTCTTTCTCTCTCTCTCTCTCTCATTCTGAGAACACTTGTAAATTAGCATTGATAGCAAAGAGAACAAGTCAAAGAGAACAAGTCTGAACTCTCCCTAGAAGCTGAGATGATGAAACTGAGGCTGTCATACTTTGGCCATATCATGAGAGGACATGACCTATTAGAAAAGATAATAATGCTTGGTAAAGTAGAAGACAGTAGGAAAAGAAGAAGACTGCATCACAGATGGATAGACCCAATCAAGGAAGAAACAACCCTACGTCTGCAAGACTTGAGCAGGGCTGTTGATGACAGGGTAACATGGAAGTCTCTAATTCATACAGTCATCATAAGTCAGAGTTGATGTGACAGCAGTGAACAACACAAACAACAACAATATATTCCCATCAGAATGGCATCAACATTAGTCCTGGGAGAGAATTTAGAAAGCATCGCACAGTGCATGTGGCTGCTGGCCATGTTGTTTTCTTCTTCATGAAGAGATAAGATATTATCTGGGTCAAACATCCCAAGGGAAGATTCACACGCTGCACAATTGGGATCCTTTCCTGGGCTCTGTCACAAAAGGGTGAGACTTAGCACAACATCGACAAGGACAGGGGTTGAGAGAAACATTCAGCCTACTTCTAGTTAGCAACACAAACATTCCCAACCCAAGACATTTTGCTGCCTGAGGAAAACCAGCAAGTTATGCACACACACACACACACAAACATGCCCTAGACAAGGTGCATCACATCCCTCAATATACATAGCGCTGGCCCTGAAGAAACTTCAGATCAGTAAGTAGAACAAACAAAATTCATGCTATTCTGCCATACCTGCCCTTCCCCTGGAGCTCAAGATATTAGTTCCCCAAACTCAAAGAATTTTCCAGGTGAAGCTGGAAGAAACTCCTGCCTGAAATCCTGGAGAGTGACTGTAAGTCCAAGTTGACAACACTGTGGTAAATGGTCTCACACAATATAGCCCGGGTTTTTATATTCTCATTAGATATAACATATGATGTATTTTATGGGATATGCATGTCCCCCCCCCCCCCGCTATGTTGCTGCTGTTTTCAGGTGAAATTACTTGTGCAGCTGGATTCTAGATGGGCTTTCTGGGGTGGGATGGGGAGAAGACTGCTATTGCTTCTCCCTACCACTACCACACACATGCACGCACGCCAGCAACCTGAGGTGTCTGCTTCATTTTATCTTATGGCAAGGCCAGTCCTGTCTGCTTTTGCTTGATTTTTCCCTCTTCACCAAATGGAATGTCAAGGAGGAGCCATGGGCTCAGTGATACAGCATGGAGCCTGAAAACTGCAGCCTTACTTTAGTGCATTTAGGTCAGAAAATAAATCCAACTAGAATCCAGTATAAGTAGAGAACACAAGGACTCACGTCACAGCACAGGGGAACGGACGTGGGACAAAGCATGATGTATTCCGTCACAGCCCCTATCTTATGGCCACATTCAGTCTAAGCAAACACAGCCCTCAATGAAGGAACCTGAGCTGGTGTGTGAATAAGCCATGTAGGGCAAAGGCAGAGACATCTGCCTGTTGATTCCTGCCACCCTTGACGCAATTCCTGCTTTCAGTAAGAGCACTGAGTAGCAAAGGTCTCCTTTAAGCTCCTGTCTGATCAGGATCCAGACTAATTTGAACTTCTACAGAGACAAAAGGAAAAAGCCTAGCAGACAAAAGAACGAGAGACTGACAAGTATGCTGTCATCCTTTTGTTGCATTCCAAGTCTCCTTGCCCCTGCCATTCTTTGCCCATTGGATCAGTCATGCAAGTACTGTGCTGCAGGCCATGTAGATGAGGAGAGGTAGTGGGGTAAGGTTGCCATATCCCACTTCCCCAAATCCTGGCACATAATTTACAAATTACTTTAATTATGCACATTACTATCTCCTTCTTCCTCCCTCACCTCACTTTGCACCCTTGCAATATATTCTGCCTGGGTAGTATGGAAACCCTACAGTGGGGTTGTTAGGGACATGTAGCCTCTTGAAGGAAGATGAGTGAGAGAAAACAATGGTGACATTACTCATGCCCATTCATGGTCCACCACATTTGATCAGAGTTCTGTTTTTGTTTTTGCGGGGCTGCAAGAAGGAAATACAGTGAGTTGTATTTGCAGGAGATCGGTGAGTTTTTCATAACTGGGTTTTACATCCATCCCTAAACATTTGTTATAACATGACCACATGTTATAACATGACCACCACATTTTACTGCTTCATAAATTTACTGTAATCTGTTTGCGTTTTGGGCACCCAATAAGGAGACCTAAATACCCTAAAGGCACCAGATCCCCTCTGATCTTTGAAACTAAGCAGGGTCAGTCCTAGTTAGTACTTGGACAGGAGACTGCCAATGAATACCAGGTGCTGTAGCCTATATTTCAAGGGAAGCAGCTGGCAAAACCATCTCTTTGCTTAAGAAAAGCCTATGAAATTCATGGAGTTGGCATAAGTCAAAAGGCATCTTGAAGACACATACACAAAGAGACTTTGAGTAGAGCTATAAACAGAGATGCAGCTAGTATGAGATAAGGTGCTGTTAAGCTGCTCTCTCGCTCTCTCTCTTTCTGAGAGAAGGAACCTTCCTCCTCTCTCCACTTTGGGACAAGGAGTGGGGGAACTAACATCCTTTTGAAGCTTCAAGAAAGCCAGCTCTGCTGGGGTATATAACCCCCACTGGTGGTGGGTTCCATTTGTTCTAGTCTTGGGAAGGTGAATTTCAGCACCTTAGCTGGGAACATTAAGTCTCATTTGGAGGTAATAGAAAAATGTAAATACTTGCTGTGGGCCCAGGGACCTTCTACACTCAAGGCTCTCAGCATATAGCCAAAGGGATTTGAGAATGTTTTCTTTGACATGCCTACATCCTGTTCCTTTTTCCCACCTATTTGTCATCAATAACATATTGATTTCTATTTTCCATGGCTTAATTTTACCTAAGTGTATCCTTTGAAACTAAATTGAGCAGGACTTGAGCAAATCAGGCCATCCATATCATTATAGGAAGGTATGCCGGAGGAAGGTTTATCTCCAAGTTCCCCAACTCCTACTGCTTATGGGTAGAGTGTGGCTGATCACAGCCTTGATCAAGCATTACTACTTGAATGTAGAAAGCAGTCCTAGATTGACTCACAAGAAAGCCTTCCAGAATGTGAAAAAGGTGGCAGAAAAGAGAATGTCTTGAAGAATAATTTCCCAGAGGAAGAGTGTGGATGTTCCCTTGAACTCTGATAGGTATGGTGTGAGGGGAACTCTGACAAGAGGACTAGCTAACTGCTTTGAAGACATTTGTTTTCTTGTTTGTGTAAGCCTAACGCTTTGGGCAAATATTTGCCAGGCCAATGCACAGCATAATATAGTGGCTATCAAACTTTTAGCCTTGTGACTCCCTTTACATCTATATTCACGTTGTGCCCTCCCCCCATGATGTTGCACCCTCCCTTGTCCTATCCTACACCTCTCTCTCCCTCTTCCTCTCACATGCCCTCCATCTTAACATTCAGCTCTCATGCTCTCCTCCTCCTGTCTTCATTTCACTCCCCTCCAGCCTGAGAAACTGCCCTGCGCTCACTAAGGGGCATGTGACTGCTGTGCCAATGACAGAACATTTGGAGAAGATGAGTAGGAAAAGCATTTTAAAAAGGAAACTGATTTTTAATACATCTGATTTTGGAGGAAGGCGTAATGGGGGAAGACACTTTGTGTCACTCTATTGCACACACCAGTCAATCCTCAACAGTGTGTGCACATGCACACACACACAGAGAGAGAGAGAGAGAGAGAGAGAGTTTGCCCTTCTGTTCACATTTGCTGTACTTGCAGGCTGACTTCTCTTGTGCCCCCTCCTTGAGCAAGTATTGCACCCCCCTCTCACAGTTTGAGAATCACTGGCATAATACAAGCAACATTAAAATCAGTGCAATAAAGCAAAAATGTATCAATCTGTAATTGACTTCAGCTATTACACAGAAGTTAAAATAGTTTATGAACTTAGAATCTTACAATTGCGATGTCCAGATGGTTTTCAAAAGCACATTTGTACCTACAAGTCATCCCAGTGTTAATGCTTTATAGTCCTTGATAGTGGGTGTCTCCAAAGTGTTATTTAATGTGTCCAGGTTATCTCTATTAGGGGAGAATCACAGAACATGCACCTGACTCAGAAACTCTGAAGGGAAGTCTGTGCCACAGAAGCTACTTGAGTCTATGGCCCTTTCCACATGTGTGTGTGTGTGGGGGGGGAACGGGCGAAAACGCCCAAAAACGGAGCTTACCAGCAGCCGGGTAAGTCTGTCGCGACGCAGAGCAGCGCGAGCTCGCTGTTCCGCAGTCCTCCGGCGTCCCAAATGGTGGCTTCCAGTTGGTGGAGGCTCTCCACCAACCAGAGAAGCTCGCCAGCTGGAAGCCCGCCCCCAGCAGATCTGCAGGCACGCACTTGCGCGCGCCTGCAAATCCGCGTCGGAGCCGGGCGACAGAGCGGCGTGGGGCTGCGTGCTCCATGCTTTTTAAAAACCTCGAAAAAGAGGTTTTTAAAAAACACGCAGCGCGGCTAGTTCCGGCTGCTCCTGAGTGGATTCTGGTGTGGAACTACAAAAAGTAGTCCACGCCAGTCCACTCTACGGTGTAGAAGACCTCCGTGAGAGGTCGCTCTGCACCATTACAGAAGCCCGGTGTGGAAATGGCCTATAAGTGACAATGCTGTATCCAAGAACACCTTCAGCCTGTGGCCCTGATCTTGTAGATCAGTGGTGGGCAAAGTGAGACTCTGAAGCTACATGCAACCACCAAGGATGTTTTGGGGTCCTTCAACACCTCCAGAATACTTAGACCACATCTGTTTTTGGTCAAAAAAAAAAAAGAGAGAGAGAACTGCTGCTTCTTAAAGCCTGCAAAAATAAGAATTGACCTTTTAAATAGGTTGCAAGACCTCTTTGATAGGAAGAGAATCAACTCATTTGAAATACTGTGCTGGAGGAGATAAATGAGTCCTACAGCAAATCGAGCCTGAACTCTCCCTAGAAGCCAAGATGACTAAACTGAGACTGTTGTACTTTGGACTTATCATGAGGAGATACAACTCACTAGAAAAAACAATAATGCTTGGTAAGATAGAAGGAAATAGGAGAAGAGGAAGACTGCATTACAGATGGATAGACTCAATCAAGGAAGACACATCTCTGAGTCTGCAAGATCTGAGTAAGGCTACTGCTAACACAGCAACTTGAAGATCTCTCATTCATAGAGTTGCCATAAGTCAAAGTTGACTTGACAACAATTAACAACAACTACAAGGTTACAAGTACCAATTTTTGAGAACCAGTGGTAGACATCCAGATACTTTGGATTTTTTGTTTTATTTATCTGTAGCCCATGTGGCCCCTGGCAAGTCCTAGTATATAACCCATTCCTGCTCTAGATGGCCCACAAGGCTACCTAAATCTGAGCAAAGACTAGCTTCCTCCACAAATAAATCATACCACTTCTGTCTTATCAGGACTGAGTTTCAATTTTTTATCCAGACCATATTTAGTTACATCCAAATTATTTAAAAGGTAAACAAGCCTCTTTGCTTCTTGGAATTAGTCAGGTTGTCCCATACTCAGTCAAATTGGCTGAGAAATGACATCACAAAGGATAAAGAAATTCTTTTTTTAAAGATCAGCTTTCATTGCAGAAATATTAAAGATGATCACTTAGCCAATCAGATTAGCCTTGGTGATGGTATCACAGAAGGCAACTCTCATGAGTTATGTCCTATCTTTGAATTGACATAACTCATGAGAGTTGCCTTCTGTGATACCATCACCAAGGCTAATCTGATTGGCTAAGTGATCATCTTTAATATTTCTGCAATGAAAGCTGATCTTTAAAAAAAAGAATGGTGCCAAGACAGTCACTAATTTTTGAACAAGAACAATAGGGTCCCCCCCATCACATTTCTTCTGGTGCTATTTTTTTTTTTACTTATATATCTGAAAAGTACCTAAGATTATGCCATCTCCATAAATTGAGAAGCAGAATGCTATCCCTTTTCCATTCAAGTACTAAAGTGTGGAGGGGTTGTTGTACGTGTCTAAACTTGTCTGCTGTACTCATCATTCAGTCGCTTTCTTTCCCAGCCTAAAAGTCAGGAACTGTCAGTGGGAAGATGAGTAATACTTCTGTGTATACTTAGAATTTATTTTTTGTGTAGCCCAGAAGCAAATAAGAAGTGCCTGACTGTCTTTTCATAAAAGCAGGACTTAAAACAGCTGCTTGCACAATTGCAGAGCAAGACTGAACATTTACAGAAAAGAATAAAGTAGAAGGTGAAACTTTCTGTGACATAGACCAGGGCCGAGTACAGAGCTGACAAACACTTCCAATATTTTCCTTTTTTTGGACTATAATTCCCAGAATCCGCCTGCTACCACCTTAGCCCATAGTAACCATGGTGGCAAAGGGCTTCTGACAGCTGTGGTTCAAAGAAAGGAACTTTCCAAGAGCAGGTTGAGTGACATGCAACCTGAAGCCTTCATGTATACACTGGACATTTTTTCATCCTACTCCCACCCCTGGTCCCTGCCATTAATCCATGGAGATGCTGCTGCCAGTCACCCAAATGCCAAGAACTTTGCCAGAAAGCATGGTACCAGGGAGCACACAACTTGCTTAGCACCAGATGTGTTCCCAGCAGGCTCTTCACAAATCTGCTGGGACTTTGGCAGTGGCAGTGGAAATATTGCCGTTGGCAGGTGTGTCAGAGGGAGGGTGAAGTTCCTGGTGGATGCTAGAGAAGCAGCAAAGCAGATCTCCATGCCCAGAAACGTTCCCACCTCAGAGAGACACCAACAGTCCTTTTAGTCCTCGCTTCTTATCACAAGCCCACTTAAAAGAAGGTCTTGAGCTGAGTTTCCTTTTCAATGGCATCCTTCAGTGGAAGCCCCAAACCATATAACATATACAATCATCAACAGTTCTTCCTTTTAACACCCCACTCTGCAATTCATCTGTCATACATTATAGAGCTTTTCCATTGAGATCCAAACATTTGTTCTTGCTATGTGCCTCCAAGTCAGCTTTGACTTATGTGCAACACTGTTAATGAGAGACCTCCAAGAGCCCCTTTGTTAACGACCCTGTTCAGGTCTTGCAAACTCAGGGCCATTGCTTTCTTGACTGAGCCAATTCACCTAACTAACCAAACAGTAGCTTAAATGTATTATTGCATTTCATGCCAGTAGGGGGTGGGGAAAGCAGTGTGTGTATGCGGGGTGAGATCAAGAAAGGGAACAGTGATGAGCTGGGAGGAAAAGTTCAGCTGTTTCAATCATGACAAAAATTCCCCTGTCAAAGATGACTTTTGTATTGGAGGGATCTTATTTAGGTAACAATGAGAACTCTCCTCCCCGTACTAACAGCAGTGTTGGGAAGAGAAACCCTTCCCATTGGGACTACAGGAAACAATGGACTAGAATGTGTCTTCTTATCCACTCAGTTCCAATTCTGTTTCCTTTTCTCCTCTTTTGAATAAATGTAATTACATAAAAGCAAATTTTATGTGATAGATAATTTAGCTCTGACTATGCACTTAACAGGAACCCACAACTCATGGCTCCATGACAAGGATGCCTGATACATGTCTTTGTTGCATTCACTCTTAATTTTCCAATGGTGGTGTATGGCAAAGAAATCTTAACAACTTTATGTGTACACTAATATCCTAGACGTACCCTTGCAACATGTAATGTGCAGAGTTCTTAACAAGATTGAGTAAAACAAAGATAGATACTTAACAATTCCTCAAAGGTTGTTGGACTACAATTCTTCCCAGGCTTTTCCAAATTAGTCGAAGGTAAGGTATGGTGAGATTCCCATTTCTGGACTGAAATATAAGGATGGTCATAATACAAACATACATGCACACTTTGTTCTTGTTGTGTGCATTCAAGTCGTTTCCAGCTTATGGCAACCCAAACATTATGACCCTTTCCAGACGTTGGGGGGGGAGCCACGCGAAAATGAGACTCACCGGATTTCTTCAGCGTCCGGGCGAGTCCGTCGGGATGAGGAGCAGTGCGAGCTCATTGCTCCGCACTGCTCCAGTGTCCAAAATGGCAGCTTCCAGTTGGTGGAGGCTCTCCACCAACCGGAGAAGCTCACCAGCCGAAAGCCTGCCCCCGGAAGATCTGCAGACACACACTTGCACGCGCCTGCAAATCTGCTCCAGAGCGCGGCGACGAAGCGAGACAGAGTCACGCACTCCGTGCTTTTTAAAAACCTCTAAAAAGAGGTTTTTAAAAAGAACACTGTGTGACCAGTTCCAGTCACGCAGAACTGGACTGAGGTGCGGAACTACAAAAAGTAGTCCGACCCGGTCCATTCTACGGTGCAGAAGACCTCTGTCGGAGGTCGCTCTGCACCATTTTAAAAGCCCGGTGCGGAAATGGCCTATGTTATCATGGGGTTTTCTGGGGCTGAGTGTGTAATGCACCCAAGGTCACCCAGTGGGTGAGCAGAGTATTGAACCTTGGTCTCCAGTGTTGTAGTCCAGTGCTCAAACCCTTAAACCACACTGGCTCTCAACACATATGCTCTTGTTCTTATGTTCCTTGAAGTCATTTCCAACTTATAGTGACCCCAAGGTGAATCCACCACAGGGTTTTCTGGGACTGGTTCTCATATCCACATTACCACTTTTTTGAAAAAAATCCTCTTTTTTATTTTATGAAGATTTGTTGTCAAAAGGTAAACAAAGCACATTACAACAAAGTTAAAACAAGATCCTATTAAAAACCTGATGAAGCACTTTTTTAAAAAAGAATTGAATTAGCTATCACATAAAAACATCCATAATTTAAAACAGTACAAAATGTATCATCCTGCTTTTAGCCAGATGCACATTTACTGCAAAACATAGCTTGAGGATTTTTTTAAAATGCTAAATGACAACAATATTGATGCAAATAATTTTTAAAGAATTGCCTTGAAAATGTCAACAGGTGGAAACATGACCATAATTTGCAGCCTGTCAATAGATTTTTTTCTCTCCAGTATTTTTAGTCATTCTTTGACTAAAGGGCATGATGTTGTTGCTCTCATTTAAAGCACAGTGTCTGCCTTTCTCCCTCAGTCCTCTGTTTCTGCTACTTTTACTTTTTTTCAAACTGCTGTTAGTCACAGGGCCTGCTAATGATTCAGCAGCATCATGCCAATTATGGCTTTCCACAACTGTGTTCTCTCATTGAGTTGAGCTCTGTAATTTCTAACCCTCTCACACATCTGTTATTTCTGTGACATAAAATGGTTGATGATCATCTGTACAAAATGTCTGTGCTGACAGGTGGCCAGGAAAGAGCAAGGGAAGAATGGGACATCACTTTTCAGTCGTGACATCTGTGGTCCCAGAGTACAGAGAGTCAATTAAAACTGGGTTGGTGAACAGGTGTTGTTTTTTTCTGATATGGGCTGCATTCTCTCAGGGTTACTCTGGAAAATTGTACTTTTGGCCTAAAACACCCAGAATACCCCAGCTAGCACAGGGATTCTGAGAACTGAATCCAAACAATAACTTTTTTAAAAAAAAAATTGAGTCCTGACTCTCAGGGAAAGTATGCCCTCACTGGGGAAAAGTGAATGTAGATACTTCCTTTCTCTATCCCTTATCCATTTATTTAATACCACTGTGAGATCTTCCTACCACTAGAGTGCCACCTCTGCACTAGAGATTCTGCAGACCTAAATGATAATCCTAGGACTTCCCATCCAAACCCTTCTGAAAGCCACTGGTCTCAAAGCTCTTCCCATCACTATGAGGAATCTCTAGTATTTTCTCTCAACAGGAGCAGAGCTACTGGTCCTTACTGCCTACCTATTGTGAAGAGTAATAACAACAGCAAAATCTCTAAGCACTTTTGCTCCTGCATTTTGAAAGGGTGTGAAGAAGACACAGCTTTTCAAACTGGGCTTTTAAATTGTTTTAATGTTGATCCATTACTGATGCTCATAGTTTTATTTTTCAAACTGTTTCGGAGAGATGATTTTCATTACTGTTGTTGTTAAGTTTGTTTTTCAGGATGTTAGCCACCTGAATGATAAAAAGAAACTGCAGAAAAGCAAGACAGAAATGTATCATTTTTATTAAAAAAAATTTAAATTTTTATTAAAAATTTAATAAAATTTTAATTTTATTAAAAAAATTTTATTAAAAAATTAATTTTATTTAAAATTTGCATAAAGGTTTTTTTTAAAAAAAAAACCTGCACTGGTGCTGTGTGCCAGTCACTGACTTGCTCCATTACAGTCATAGGCCATTTCTGCACTAGACTGTTATAGTGCTATTATTCCACTCTCAACATCCTATGGAATCCTGGAGTTTGCAGTCCCTCAGAGGCCCCTCCCTAAACTGCAAAGCCCAGGATTTGGTAGGATGTTGAAAGTGGAATAACAACACTGTAACAGTTTAGTGCAGAAATGGCCATAGCCTTTCCTCAAGGTTTGTATTTGCCAATGTGGGAATCTGCCACTCTCAAGTAATGTTTAGCAAACTGTGCCAATCTTTTTTATCATCTGAAAAATTTGGGAGGCTCTGCAATTCACATAACCTTCCGAGCAACAAGGTTTCCTGGAGCAGTAAGGAAACTGAGGGCAGGTTCTTTCTGTAAAAGTTAATTTGCTTAATGGGTTTGGGGAGAATTTGTAGTCTTTTTAAAGGCTGGATCATTTGCTCAATAAAATTACATGAAAAGTGAGTGAGTGAGCGTGCTGTAACTAGACACAGATGAGAGTCCAGAGACAGAGCCTCAAGAGGCCTCCTTGCCCCCTTTCTGCTAATGACAATATACTCTTTTTTTTCCCCATTTAATTTGGATCCTGTTTTGGCCTGAGGCTCTTTGCTATAAAACTGAGCAACGTCAGTACCTGCTTCTTCCTATCCAGTTCTGTCTCATCCACCTGCAGCCCTGGAATATGTCACAGGCAGTGATGGGGAACAGCACCAAGCTTCTGCCTGCTCAAGTCTCCTTCACACGCCTCTCTCAGGAGCAGCAAGGGTGTCACAGTGCCAGGCTTCAGGCGTTCCCCTTCCCTTTCTCCCTGCCTCCCTCCATCAGATCTCCTCTTATCAGGTTTCCCCCAGCAAAGATGGCCCCTTGTGAAGTGGCAGAGGCTGTTTCGTTGGAGCAATCTGTCTGTTCTTCATAAACTCTTCCCTCAAGGCCTGGTATTTTCTGCACTTCTGACCTTTGCAACCCAAGCGTGTACACATAGGATAATGGACACCAGCTCAGCTATCAGATAGCATTCCCCCTTAAGCAAACAACCAATTGTTTGGAGGGAGTGAGAGGGAATAGTCAGGAATGGTATGGGGAGAGCGTGGGTGGAAAAAACATATTCTTTCTCTCTCTCTTTCTCTTCATAGCTGTGTGCAGGAGGTGTGTGTTTGTGACTGTGCATTATAGAATTAAAAGGAACAACTGCAAGCAGCAGAAGATGAGATCTGAAAGCTTGTTTTTCCTAATGTTGATTTTTTTGCCACTTCCAGTTAACTGGGAAAACATAAGTACAGTCAGCCCTCCACATTTGCAGGTTTCACTTTTGAGGATTTGATTATTCACAGATTATTTGCTGTTACCTCTGCTGCCTCCCTAATGCCATTTTTAATAGGGACTGCAAGCTTCGTGAAACTGAGAAACTGCGAACAAGGCTTGTAAGTCCCTATTAAAAATGGTGTGGAGCAGCAGTGGTAGTGGCAGAAGCCCCCCCAGCCACCCACTTCTGCCTTGTGATGGAGCCCTGATGCCTAAAAAGAATCCACGGTGGGTTGAATGCGGTGATCATACTTTTTTATGTGTTAAATATGGTTTGGGAGGGCCTAGAATTATTCATGGTTGTTTTTTTTTTCACTTTCACGGGGGTCCTCTGCCCCTAACCCTAGCGAATGTGTAGGGATGACTGTAGTCATTTGCTTTGCTCATTTTAAACTTGCTCGTCTTAAACGTCTGAAGTTAAATCTGAAGTTAAATTTAAATTTGCTGGCCATTTGGCCTCCTGTTTACGTATGTTTATCCTATGCCTGAAAGCATGTTTACATTTATATAGGTGGCTTAGCCTGCTCCCATGTAAGGCTAAATGGGTGGTGAAAATGTTAAACCTTATCCCTTAACATCCCCCATATCTGGCATTTTCTAGACCTTGTATTCAATATTAAAAGGTCTGCAGTGCTGCCAGATCTGTGGAGAAGTGCAAGGGAAGGTCTTATGTGTGTGCCCATATCCTTACAACTCATTTAGCCCTATACCCAAGCAGGCAAGCACTTGAAAAGGGTTCCTGTGTACAGATGCATCCCTCTCAATCTCTTTCTCCCTGTGCAAACTGAAGATGCATTTGATGACATGAACAATGAGACCACAAAGCTCATTTCATAATCACTCCTAAAAGGGCCACAAAACTCTCTGTTATGCCCTCAAACAAAAGTGTAAGGCCCCCATCTTCCTTCATCCTGCGCTCATCATCTCCTTTCTGCACAGCATAGTTGAGACTCTTCATCGGGGAAGCAGCTATATCTCTATAGCTGCATCTCCCAACGCTACTCCCCAAGATACATCTTTTCAGAAGAACAGCCCTCCTCCCACCAAAACAATCATTTCTGTGTCGGTGGAAAGTAGGAGGATGAACACAGACAGCTTATGTACAGCTCTCTTGCTGTTTCTCGTTGTGCTGCAATAGGCATTTTCAGGGTCATAAGGCAGATTTATAACATTGTTAAAAAAAAAATACTTTATTAAACATACACAAAAAAAAAACTAAACACACAATAAAAACACAACAATACAAATCAAAACATACAACCACACATATCAGTAAACAACAATTCTTAATACATAGAATGATACCCCTCCTTCCTTCAACAGGAGGGGATCTTACTTTCCGTAATTTATATTTCAAAATACTATACAAACCTACATACAAACCATTCATCCATGAGCAATTCTTCTAACTCCTTGCTCCTATCTTCACTCTCTCAAACATAAACTAACATACTTGTCTTCTTCCACCGAACCGTTGGAAAATATACACAAACTCTTCTTGTATCCCTGAAACCCTTCTTATTCAATTAATCCTTTTACTGGTATCACTGCTTCCACCTTGCTAATCTAAATCGAACCTATAAATCAATTCCTTACACCTTTTCGCAAGTTGTATGACATTAAAAAATTTAATGTCATACTTTTTAATTTAATTAATTTAATTATTAATTCTTTTAATAATTCTACAACCACTCCAATACTAAAATCAATCACTACTTAATATCCTATTTGGACCTAATTGCTCATTTCCCTTATCCATCAATATAAATACCTAACCATCAATTCGACAAACTTCCTAACTATCTAGCATTATTAATATAACTAGCTAAACAACCCTATTAAAGCAGCTTCCCCCCACTCTTCTTCCCAAAAGGGTTTTAATATTTCCCATTCCAAAAATACTTTACCATTCCTTTTATCTTGCAACCTTAAGGTTAGTTTATCTAATTCTGCTAATTCATACACTTTACGCTTCCAGTCTTCTAGCTTCGGTATCTCTTTGGATTTCCAAGATTTTGCAAATATAGTCCTAGCTGCATATATTAAATAACACAAAATCCTCAAAGTTTCCTTCTTCAATATTATTTCTAATCCTTTCAAAATATTTAACAAATAAATTTCTGGTAAAAATGCAAATTTTATATTAAATATTTTCTCTATTTGGCTATGAATTTATGTCCAAAATTTATTTGCTTCTTTACATCGCCACCACATGTGGTAAAAGGAACCTACTTCTTGGCATTTCCAATATGTGGGTGCTTCCTTTTTTTTGCTCATTTTAGATAATCTAAGTGGCATTAGGTACCATCTATGATAAATCTTTAAAAAGTTCTCTTTTAAATTATAGTTCCTAGTAAATTTTTGATTGATCTTCCACGCGGACTGCCATTGTTCGATTGTTATTGGACGTCCTAAATCTTGTGCCCATTTTATCATGTTGGTCTTCACAAACTCATCCTCTAAATCCAAGTTTAATAATAATTTATATATCTTACTCAGTGACTGTTTAGCTCCCGAATGTATTATCTTATCGAATTCTGTATCCTCCCACAATATTCCTTTAGATCTTATATCTTCTTTATATTTTCCCAGTAATTGATTATATAGGAGCCAATGTGAAGAGTATCCTTGTCCCATCAGTTCTTCTCTAGTTTTGGGTCTAACCATCACCCCTTCTTTTATAAGTATATCCTTATACGTCAACCATTCTTTTATCCTTACTTTCTCAAATTTATAAAATGCTTCATGGGGGGAGGTCCAAGATGGTATTTTTAAATACATTTTTCCCTTAATTTCAGCCAAATTCGTAAAATCGCTTTTCTTACAAAATGTTCTGTAATTATTTTATTGACTTTATGTTTATCATAACAAATATAAGCATGCCAACCAAAATATAAGTTAAATCCTTCCAATTTCAATAATTTGTCATTCTCTAATAAAATCCATTCTTTAGCCCATATTAATGCTGAAGCTTCATGATATAATTTTAAGTCTGGAACACCCAATCCTCCCTTCTCCTTAGATTCTTTTAGATATTTCCATTTAATTCTTGCTTTCCTTCCATTCCATATAAATCTGCTTAAGTCCTGCTCCCAAATTTTAAAAGGTTTATCGTTAGATATTATTGGAAGATTTTGAAAAAGAAACAACATTTTTGGTAAAACGTTCATTTTCACCGCTGAGATTCTCCCCAGTAGTGATAATTGTAGGTTTTTCCATTTCCTCAAATTACCTTGGATCTCCCTCCAAATTTTCTTATAATTGTTTTCAAATAACTCTGAATTATTTTTTGTTACTACTATACCTAAATACCTCACCTTTTTTGCTATTTTAAATCCTGAAATCCTCATCAGTTCCAATTCTTGCTTTGGGGTAATATTTTTTGTGACCATCAATGATTTATCTTTATTGATCCTTAACCCGGCAACTTGACCATATTCTTTCAATGTATCTATTAAAGGTATAATACTTCTCGTCGGATCTTCTAAAATTATAGCCATATCATCAGCAAATACTTGTAGTTTGAATTCATGCCCTCTTATTTTAGTACCGCAAATTTCTTTATTGTTTCTGATTCTAATATTTAGAATTTCTAAACTCATAATAAATAATAAGGGGGATAGTGGGCAGCCCTGCCTCGTTCCCTTATTTATCTTAAATGTAATTGATTTATCCCCATTAACTATTAGATTTGCCCTTTGATCTCTATAGATAGCTTGTACCCACCCTTTATATCTATCTCCAAACCCTATCTCTCCCATTACATCCAATATAAATTTCCATCTTAAATTATCAAAGGCTTTTTCCGCATCTAAAAATACTAAAGCCAATTCCTTCTGATTATGTTGCTGATAATATTCTACTATATCTACTATCGTCCTTATATTATTTCTTAAATATCTCCCCAGGAGAAACCCATTTTGATCTACATGTATCCAATTCACCAAAACTTTCTTTAATCTATTTGCCAATATCGAAGTAAAGATTTTGTAATCAGTATTTAACAACGAAATCGGTCTATAATTTTTTTTATCCTGTTTATCCCTCCCCTCTTTTGGAATCAATATAATATTGGACTCTTCCCACGAACTTGGTATCTTCTGATTTTGAATGGAATTAATTACCTGGACTAATATAGGTGCTAGTGACTCTTGAAATATTTTATAGTATGTTCCTGTAAATCCATCCGGACCTGGAGCCTTCCCTTCCTTTAAATTCATAATAGCATCTTGCACTTCCTGCAAAGTTATCTCCTTATCTAATTCCTCTCTTTGTATCTCCGACAATCTAGCAATATCCATCTCTTGTAAATACTTAATAATACTATAATTCTGTCCTTGAAATTGACTACTTTCTTTAAATAATTCTTCAAAATAATTTACTAATACATTTTTAATCTTTTCTTGTTGTTGATGGACAATTTGTCCTTCCCTTATTTCCGTAATGATATTTTTATCCCTTT
Source organism: Cyclura pinguis (assembly GCA_030412105.1). Classification (NCBI taxonomy): domain Eukaryota; kingdom Metazoa; phylum Chordata; class Lepidosauria; order Squamata; family Iguanidae; genus Cyclura; species Cyclura pinguis. Next base: position 281,268,876 of record CM059599.1, read on the forward strand.
CTTTCTTCAATTTATACGCCAACCACCTGCCTGGTTTATTTGCATATTCAAATTGTTTCTGTTTTAAATATTTCAATTTTTGTTCTAATTGTTCCATCATCAAAAGGGATAATTGTTTCCTCCATATTTTAATTTCATCATACATCTTCATATCCTTAGGGTTTATCTTTAATTGATATTCCTTCTCCCGTAATTTATTTACGATATATGTTTCTTTTTCTTTTCTACATTTGTTTAACCAAGCCTGTTGCCCTATAAAAAAAACCCTCATCACAGCTTTACTAGTGTCCCAAACTACGTAAATTGATTGTCCTTGTCCAAGATTATTTTCCCAAAAGGATTTTAACTCTGCTTTTGCCTTTGCCACTATATCATCATTTTTTAACAAGTTATCATTTAATCTCCAATCTCTTCTATTTTCACCAAATTTAACTTTAACAAAATTGGACAATGATCTGATAGGGTTCTCGGAAGGGTTTCTATTTTCTTTATATTTTTTATCATCTCCAAGGGTATAAAAAATCTATCTAACCTTGACCACATCTTATGACAATCAGAATAATACGTAAAATGTTCTTCTTTCCTATTTACTTTATTACTTACCTCTTTTAGGGACAAGTAATCTAATAAATCAAAAAAGGATTTCGGTAGTTTACCCTGATTAACTTTTTTCTTTGACCTATCCTCTCCTTTTCTATCTGTTTGTGGGTTTAGAACCCCATTCCAATCCCCCATCAATATCACTTTATGATTCTCCAAATCCATTAATCTTTCTGATAGATTTTGATAAAATTTACTTTTATTATCCAGCGGTCCATATACTGCTGCCACTACGAATCTTAACCCTGGCGTCTTAACTTCTACAATTAGAAAATGTCCCTTTTCATAGAATCATAGAATCATAGAAATGTAGAGTTGGAAGAGACCACACGGGCCATCCAGTCCAACCCCCTGTCATGCAGGAACACCCTCAAAGCACTCCCGACAGATGGCCATCCAACCTCTGCTTAAAAACTTCCAAAGAAGGAGACTCCACCACACTCCGAGGCAGCATATTCCACTGCCGGACAGCCCTGACTGTCAGGAAGTTCTTCCTGCGGTTCAGGTGGCATCTCCTTTGCTGCAGCTTGAATCCATTGCTCCTTGTCCTGGTCTCTGGAGCGGCAGAAAACAAACCCTCTCCCTCCTCTACATGGCATCCCTTCAAATATTTAAACATGGCTATCATGTCCCCTCTTAACCTTCTCTTCTGCAGACTAAACATACCCACCTCTCTAAGTCTATCCTCATAGGGCATGGCTTCCAGGCCTCTCACCATTTTGGTCGCCCTCCTCTGGACCTGCTCCAGCTTGACCATGTCCTTCTTGAATTGGGGTGCCCAGAACTGGACACAGTATTCAAGATGGGGTCTAACCAAAGCAGAGTAGAGAGGTACCAGTACCTCCCTCGATCTAGACACCATACTCCTATTGATGCAGCCGAGAATTGCATTGGCTTTCTTGGCTGCCGCATCACACTGCTGACTCATGTTCAGCTTGTGGTCTATTAGGACTCCTAGATCCCTTTCACACATACTGCCATCCAGCCACGTGTCCCCCATCCTATATTTCTGTATTCCATTTTTTCTACCTAAGTGTAGGACCTTACACTTCTCTCTGTTGAATTTTCATCTCTATATCTTAATTCCGATTCAAATTTGTTACTTACATATACTGTCACCCCTTTTTTCTTTTTATTAATTACAGATGAGAAGCTTTATCCTAATTTGGGATTTATGATATATTTTAAATCTTTATTTCTGATGTGGGTTTCTTGAATGGCTATCACGTCAAGCTTCAATTTTTCTAAATAATGAAAAATACATTTTCTTTTATATGGAGCATTCATACCACGAACATTCCAAGATAATAATTTTAGATTCATTTTAGATCAGAACTTAAATCAGAACTATCCTTAACCGCTATTCTTTTTCCTAATTGATTTCTTCTGAGCCTTCTTCCCCCAGTCCTTCTAATTCCAAATCTTGTATTGGTGGTGTATCTTCCTCTCCTTCTTCGCCCTCTACTTCTACTCCTTCTTCCTCTTCCTCTTCCTCCTCTTCCTCCTGTCTCTTTTCTGATTCTTCTTCTTTCCTTATTCTCTCCAGTTCTTGTTTCATCTGTTCTTTTCTTATCTTTTTCTCTAATCCTTGATCTCTTTGTATATTTTCTTTCCTTATATCTTTTTCTTGATCTCGTATCAATTCCTCAGTTCTAATAAACTCTTCTTTGTATTTTTTCCAAAACTCTTGTGCCTTCGCAATTGTATTCAAAACCACTCTCTTCTGTTTCCATACAAAAGATATACCTTCTGATTTCTCCCAGGTATATCTTATTCCAAAGTCTCTTAATCTTTGAGTTATAAAGACATACTCCCTTCTCTTCTTTAGTAGAACCGGATGGATATCTTTGAAAATTTTCACCTCCGAGTCTTCTATTATTAACTTCTTCGAATAATTATGTTGTAACACCAAATCTTTCACCCTCTCTCTTAAGAAATATACCACGATATCTCGTGGTACATTTCTACGTTTTGCTACTGCAGAGTTTACTCGAAAGGCTCTATCAATTTCCAAATCTAACTGTTCCGGTTCCCAGTCTATGAATCTTGCTAATGGTATGACCAGTCTCTGATACAAATCTTCTTGAGTAACTTCACTCAGCCCTCTGATCTTTATTGATTTATTTCTATACCTTATATCCATCAGCAGAGTTGAGCGCTCTAATTGATCTGTCCTTTCGACGTTATTTGTTATCTGAGTCTCAAGCTTTGTAGTTCTTTCTTCCACCTGTACAATCTTCTCATTAACTTGTCTTATTTCTGTGCTTATGTTATCCAGTTTCATATTAAATATCTCCAACTCTTTTTTGATATCTGTCTTTATTTCCATCCTCATATGTTTCATATCCATTCTGACTTCTTTCATTTCATTTTTGAAGGTCATCGTTAATTTCCGTAGCTCCCCCATTAGATCTATTCCAATACTCTGGTTCGCGCCTTGAGTTTCTGTAGTTGTCGTACCTATCCCCACAGTTGGGGTCTTGATTTCTACGGAAGCTCTCCTTTGCGGAAGTGATTGGGTTTGAGTTTGAACTCCTGTTCCTGCCTTCCTTTTCCCCACTGCCATCATCTTGCCAATTTCACTCTATCTTCTTACCTGTTAACTGTAGGTTCTTCTAATTCTTCTAGTTCCTCTAAATTAAATATTTGTTACCTGCGTGTTTTTAATTCAGAACCTACCCTTTTATCTTAATACTCTTCTCCCACAATTTATGATCTGCAATATTACACAATAATACTCAAGGTTTTGTCACTTAGTTAAGTCAACAACTTCTATAATCCCAATTCTAGTTCTTATTACTTAAATCAATTTCCCCCTCTGAATCTAATCACTTACACTCTAGGATTTTGATAATATCCCCAAGGGATACTGCTCCACTAATAAATAATGATTATAAATATAGAGATTCCAAAGTATAATATATGAATTCTATGTATAAGAATTAAATTCCAATATAAATAATTCCTTGAATTATTCCTCCTCCCAACCCGTTCCTATATAGCCCAAAATAACCAAATTCACATTTACATTCACATTGAATCAGGAATCAATACAGGCAACCCAGAAGCTAACTTACAATTGAACAAGGGCTTATTAAGACCTTCCTCCCCCCCTTCTGCTTTCTATTCCCACAGTTGTCTTCCTCTTTCTCCAACGTCTATTCTCTCTTCTCCGTCACACCGCCACTCCGTCCGCCCTCTCTTCTCCGTCCCTCCGTCCTCTCTCTCTTCTCTGTCACTCTGTCTCTGACTCTGTCACTCTTTCTCTGTCGCTTGTCGCTCCGTCCACCCTCTCTTCTCCGTCACTCCACTCCCTCTCTCTTCTCTATCACTCGTCACTTCGTCCACCCTCTCTTCTCCGTCTCCGTCTCTTCTCCATCACTCCTCCCACTCTCTCTTCCCTGTTATTCTGTCCACTCTCTCTTCTCCGTCGTCCACCCTCTCTCCTCCGTCGCTTCTCCTGCTCAGTCTCCGTCACTCCGTCCACGTCTCTGTCGCTCGTCACTCCGTCCACTCTTCCTTCTCCGTCACTCCATTCGCCCTCTCTTCTCCAACTCTCCGTCACTCCGTCCGTTCTCTCTACTTTACTCTGCTCTGCTCTGCTTTACTCTATCGCTCCATCCACTCTCTCTTCTCTGTCACTCCGTCACTCCATCCACTCTCTTTTCTCCGTCACGATCTCATCTCATCCACTTCACCCTCCTTTTCTCCACTTCTCCCCCTTTTCAATCCACTCCCAATTCAATCTCTGAGAGGGTAGAACTACGACTTTCCGAGTTTTCCAGCCTTCAACACAACTTCCCAGTTCAGAAACGAGGAAGGAGGGCAGAAGGGAGACAGCTGCAGATATTTTATCAAAGCACTGAAGACGCTACTGGTGCTGCAGGCACTAGACAAAATGGCGATCCTTCGCACGCTCCAACTCAAATCTAGTGCTCACCCCCCCAAAAAAAAAAACCTATTGGAGAAGGCTCAAAAAGACTCAAAAGACTCAAAAAAAAAAATATGAAAGCACTGCTCTCCCCAACCCACCACTAAGCAGTGCTTGTAAGGCTTATAGTCACTTATGACTGTTAGAAGTTCTATTGCTCTGAGTGGGGGGGTGATCCGATCGCTTCTTTGCTTCTTCTCTCTTCCTCATCCCAGTGCCCTGTCCCAGGCACCACTGCACCAGGGAGATACTGCTCTCCTTCAGGTAAGAAGTTACTTCTTCTTAACCCCAGTAAAAGTCCGTTAGGGTAACTTACCAATGGTTCTTACTGCTATTTTCTAGTTATAATTAAGCTTCCAATAAACCGGTGGTGAGACAGCTAGCCTGTCCAGGCTCTCCGACGCAGTAATGGCGGCTCCGCAGTCCTTCCACCCAGCTGTGCCTTGTTGTTTCTTCTTCTCAGTTTTACACTCTGGGTGGCAATGGACCCCCAACGAGCCTCCTCCATGACCCTCTTCCTCCAGGGATCAAATTCCTCCAATCTGATTTTATTTTCGAGGAAATTTCCAACCACGTCGGATTGGAATTCCACAGCCTCGTGGATTCCTACCTTTCACTGTCTCTCCTCCACCGGAAGTCCCAGATTTATAACATTGTAATTACTGAACAGAATACCACCCCATCCTTTTTTATGGCATATGCTTCAAGGTAGAATTATACATCAGAAGAAATGCAAAGATGCCACAGAAATGGTAGCCCATGCCTTTTTTATCCTCTTCTCTCAAACATCTGATCTTATCTTCTGATGTCACAGGGTTATGTATTTCTTTGCCCTTACCACCAGTACTCAATGAAGGGACGCTTGGGCAAAGGGAACATGAAGTGAGATTTACACAACTCACCCACACATTTTGAAAGAATGAGTAATGTTGTTGTTTGCTGCTCATTCCCTTTTGCTTTCCCCTTTTCTAAGTTTAAACCAGAATTCGGAAGTATCACTAGCTGAAGGATTCTGAGATGTAGTCCAAAAAAGTAACATTTCCAAGCACTGGTTCAATATCATTGTAGTATTCTTTTGTACAGAAAGATCTTCCAGCTGCTGTGTCATTCAACTCACTCATCAGTCCTTGTTGCTTATATTTTTTTTTATGTATAATGCATGCACTGAAATTTTGTATTTTAAATAAAAGGAAATCTGGCCAAGTAATATTATATGTTGGGGTTTTATATTCCATTGTAAATCACTATGTTATTTTTTAAAAAATGAATGAAGAGAGGAATATCTTGAATAAATATCTTGAATAAAAGAAAATTAGTAAACAAAACTTAACTTCTGGATAGATGCTTTCACCTCCTCTGTAACTAGCACCCTAACATTTGTTCAGAGATTTCTAATTACACTGAGGCCCTTTCCACAGGATGGCATCCTCCCAACATGGAGATGCGAGAGGAGCGGGACCACAACAATACTTCCACATGGTCCCACCCTTCTACCATTTCCAGTGAGAATATCATTGAAGGAAAAACTCCATCAATGCCACCTGATTGTGTGAGCCTTCTATCACAGCCAACCATGAAGAAGGGCCAGAAGCACAATCATGTGCTTCCTTCCCCGCTGCAGCACGGGAAGAAGGCTGGCTGAATTTCAGAAGGAAGCGGCATGACCCTTGCACTCCCTTACGCAGGCAGCCAGTTGGGTGCAGACAGGAGTGCTGGGGACACACTCCCATCCTCGCAGAGAGGCTGCTGGGATTGCAACGGGACGACGCATGAGAACATTGTCCTGCGGAAAGGGCCTGAAAAATCACTCCAGAGCTTCCTGCAATATACCCAGCTTTTCTGTTGTTTTAAGCTTTTATTTAGTAAGAGATAAATTTGGGGATAGATTTCCCGTGGGCACTTTCATGCTACACAGTTATAGCACTATAATTACATTTTAACTGCCATGGCTCCATCCCATGGAATCCTGGAACTGGTAGTTCAGGGAGGGACAATTAGAAATCCCAGCGAGAGAGCTCCACTGATTCATGAAATTACAAGGCTCAGGATTCCATAGGATGCAACCAAGGCAGTGGAAGTGGAATCACAGCTCTATAACTCTTTAGTGTGAAAGGGTTCTTTCATGTAACAACAGCCAGTTAATAATGGTGGTATTCTGCAAATACGTATTTCCATTCAATGCCCGCCAGAAACATTGGCCACTGTCCTGTTGGTAGACCCTTACTCATACTTAAAACCTATTCCAGATAGGGGGGAATCCCTCTAGCGCAAGTGTTTGGTGCCCCCACAGAGAACTGAAGCACAGGAGAAGGAGAAGGAGAAGTAAGTTCCATCACTTTCTTGGCACTGGATACCAAGCTGACATGACACTGTATACCAAAGTAAACCATTGGATCTTGGCTTCTGAATCAGACTGGTCAGATAAACTCTATCTGTCTGCCTGCCTGCCTGCCTGCCTATCAATCATCCATGTCTGGAATATATGTGATCTTGTATTACTCATACATCAGATCAGAAAAGTGAAGCAAATTTAACTGGAGGAAATGCCAGCAATCACGAAAACATAATTGGGCCTTCAGACAGTACTTCAATATACTTTGCACCTGCTATGAAAGCCAGGCGAGTGTATTGATCTGTTTTTTCAAGTGGCCTATAACTCCTATTAGCTGTTTGATGGGTGTTGTATGCTCAGCCCTGAAGAACTATGGATTTGTTTCTGGTCGCTTGTGTTCTAATGAAAAAGGATGCTTTTGGAATCTATCAGGCCTCTAAGTAAAAGAAAGATTGTGACATCTCTGCTTTTCTCAAAATGAAGGTTCAGAAGTTTGTATGCATCTGTTTGTGTGTGCTTTTTAAAAAAACAAAAAACTTTGAAGGACACAGCCTGCTGTGAGTTGTGAATTCCCCTGGGTGCCACAAACATGCATCATTTTAGCTCAAGAAGCCCTAGCTGCTTCCTTCTAGCCCTGCCTGAAAAGATGGCTGGTTATTTTCTAGAAGGGAAATCTTTTTATATGAACAGGAATTTTATGATTATAGAGAAAAAGTGAATGTACAATTCGTTGTACTACTGCAAGGGTAACTTACGTGGCACCCTTCCTTTTATTTTAGCTTGGCAAAGCACAATTTTATATTCCCCGTTATGTTTTCTCCTCATAAATCATGTGTGATAACTCACAGAATGGGAACTGCTAGTCATCCACAGTGGTACCTTTAATCTGTGGTGTAAATGTGACTAGATCCCAAGTACCCTAGATCTAAGTAGAACTATCTAATCAGTGGAATATACTGGCTTTGTTTTGGGCCACGCCACCAAATTGCATTCACTAGCCATATGTAGCAGCGAGTGATGTCATCAAGAGCTGGGCAACTTAAATGCCATGGACAGTTTATAACTAAAGGCAATTTTTAGCAAAAACCAAAGGCCAGAACAAGAATCTAGAGCTTTCTTTCTTTTCTTTTTCTGGAAACATTATGTTCAAAATTTGACAATTGCAACAATTAGGCCATTATAGTTCAGTAGCAAGGCACAATACTTTGCATGCAGAAAGTCCCAAGTTCAGTCCCTGACACATCCATGTATGGTGGAGAAAGACTCCCACCTTAAACTCTAGAGAGCTGCTATAGGCATCCCCTGCTTATTTGACAGATTAGGGATCAGAGCACTCTCAAAAAGTGGAAACTATCAAAATGCAGAAGCTTGAATACTAGAACAATAATGTGGACCCAAACACCCTTATATGAACACACACAAATTCCTAACACACAAATAGCTGTGTTGGGGTAATAATCAGCAACCTGGATAGAGCATATATGTGCTGAATGTTACATGTTGAAAACCCATACCCAAGTCATGCTCATTTGGCACTCGTCTGCTGCCATTATGTGCTAATTTAGGGTGGGTGTTCTGCAATTTCTGCTCTCACAACTTTCCTTTCAGCCTAGAATAGCTCAGCAACTCTTGCCTTAGCATCATATTCACTCACTTCTTTTCTCCCAACCATTCTACTGTGTGTGCTCTCAGTCTAACTGGCTGTCCCCCCAGCCCACAGTCACCACATAAGCCTAGCTCCTTCCTACTGTTTCTTGAGCAAGCAAACGTGTGGATGGAGAGACTACGCCCCTCCATTGAACATGAGGAGAAAGAGGAGGAGGGAGAGAGGGAGGGAGAGAGGGACAAGGGGAGAGAGAGAGAGAGAGATTTGGTTGCTTAGTTTGTTGAGTTCTCAGAGTTACCGGTACCCTCCTTTCCCCTGGCCTGAGTGGATCCTTCCTTTTTTAAACCCGATCTCAACAGCCTTCTCTTTTGACCATGCTGAATTATAGACATTATAGACATGTACTTCTCTTTCAACTCTTTTCAATTAGTATAGTGCGTATGGTCAAAAGAGCGGACTCTGCATTGAAAGAATAGTACACGTCTATATTTTGGCACGCTCAAAAGAGTGGTATGTCACAAAACAAGTCATTGAAAGGCACAAATATGATACTGACATCTGACACCTTGGGGGGGGAAAATTAACTGGCATTCTTGCTGATCAGATAGCATATCACAAAACAGTCAGTACAAGGTTATATACGTAGAAAGAATTTATGTTGGAAAGTACAAAGATGATATTAACGGGAAAACCACATCTGGCACATTGGATTGGCACTTGCTTTGAATCTTTTTTTTTCTGACACTAAGGAACACCTTTGAAAGTTTTCAAAGAGGCAGTGTTAGTTTTTTTGCAGCAAACACAATAGGATCTACTGTCTCTTTTCTTTGGAGACTGCAACCCACTTCATCAGATGCATAGAAATTACCTCAGCTGTCAGATATTTATATACATGGTTGTGATGGGAGGATATAATTAGTGAGGTAAGAGGGAATGGAAATCTTGAAAGTTTAGATATTTATCATTATCTTATCTGATATTAGCAATCAACAGTTGGTGGAAGAAGAGCTATCCCTTGTACAGATAAACTGCTTAGCATGCACATTTTAACTGAAAGCCAAATAGGTGAAAGAAAGTTAGACTGCTTTCTAGTAGAGATGATAGGGATATTTGAAAAATGGTAGAGAAATATGTTTTTCAAGTGTCAAGAAATTCTGCCAAGAAGAATCCTAGACTGACCAGAACCTTTGCAGTTCTAGACTTCTTCTGTGCAAAATTCACACATGGTGTTTTGCACAGCGAACAGCGCACTCTGTCTAGAAAACACAGAAATTTTCTCATAGCAGTAAGCTCACTAAAATTACTCATTGTCTCCTTTGAAATAAAAATTAGTGAAAAATTACATCCCTATTTTCTAGTTATAACAAAATATTTATTCTATATATCTGAAGAAAATCAGATTACATTTTTTTCCTTTGTTTACTGCAGTTTGACCTTACTTTCCTCTGCATCTTGTCCTGTAAATCAAGTCAGTTCATTCTCACAGGCCTCCTGTAGTATGTTCATGGATCTGTAGTTTGTAGGCAGCAGTGAAAAATTAAGAGCAAAGTATCTGATCTGATAGCTCTAGAAGCATCTGTGCACAATAATATGTTAATGTTAATATTATTGTTGCTCTTTTATTTGTATTGTGCCACAAATGTACATGTCCATCAAATTGTGAAGACTTTTCCGGGGATATTTGGCCAATGGTAGAAGATTGTGTAAACCTTTGAGATATATCAGTGCATCTCAAGCTATATGATGTGGGGAATTGACAACTTTTCTAATGTGCCAGAGACCCATACTATTTCTCTTTCCTTCCTTCCTTCCTTCCTTCCTTCCTTCCTTCCTTCCTTCCTTCCTTCCTTCCTTCCTTCCTTCTTTGTCTTTCTGTCTTTCTTTCGAGGAAACTCTCCATGGACCAGTAGCCAATGGATTTGGCACTTGTCCTGAGACAAGTAGCACTGCTGTATATAGCAGGTGGTTGGACGCTACAAACAAGCATGAACTGTTTTGAGTAATACACAAAGATGTCCACAAGATGGTGCCATGAGAACAGTTTTTGAAACAAATGCTTAGACTAATTCAGCTGAAGTCAACAGTGAACAGCAGTCCAAATTCTCAAGATGCATATGTTGCTGAGACTCAAGAAAGAATCGAGAGTTCAAGAAAGTGAGTGCATGGGACTCCTTTTGGTTATGTGTCTCAATGAAGAAAATACCTGGATTTTGGTGTCATTACATTTCTAGTTCAGATTTTGCTTAAAAAATGATTTTAAAACAGGGCACATTGTTACAGAGATTATGATCAGTACTAGTCTAACAGAGCACGAAATTAGTTTGAACAGAACACGCCCCTTCCAAATTCTTAATCCATTGCACTTCATGCAAGAAATGTCTGTTCCTGGTTTTCCTGAAACAAATTTCCCTAGATTGGTTGTGGAGCCTTCAAGTGGTAAGAAATGAACATTCTGCTTTCCTTGCTATTTCCTTTTGTACTGCCTGCTTTCTCACTAAGAGGACAAGAAAAGACTGAGGCTTTATCTTAGCAGCTAGCAGTCATCATGATGTGTCAGTATAGTCCACCACTAATATAGCAGGAAGGCAGAAAGGACAAGGAAGTCTAGACACTTATGAGCATGTGTCTATTCAGAAAGACCCAATGAATTTCTCAACAGCAGCAGCTTATGAGGCAGGCCTCTTGAGGCAGGATTCTGCTGCTGTGTGCCTTTAAGTGATTTCCAACTTATGGCAACCCTAAGGAGGACCTATCCCATGATTTTCTTCTTGGCAAGATTTGTTCAGCAGGGGTTTGTCTTTGCCTTCCTCTCACAGAGTGTCACTTGCCTAAGATCACCCAGTGGGTTTCCATGACTGAGTATAGAAATGCTCAAACCAAGGCTCAAACCATTATACAATTGTGGCAGGATTAGGCCACAGAATTTTGCTTCCTGAAGTGAAGAACAAGATGACACCTCTTCCTGTTCCATGTACAAAAAATGGCAGATGAATCTTTCATCAACGTTGACAGAGAAGCCTCTACTGCACTGTCTACTTTGGGGTCACTGGGCAGGCTGTGTGTCACATAGTTCTCTCCTCCAATAGCACACAAGACTAGCCCTATTAGGAGGCAGCTCTGTAGACGTGCACAGGATAACCAAGTAGGAGAAACACCCAATGTCCTTCCTCTAGGACACTCAAATGGAAGTCATCTTCCCCTCTTGTACATAGCGATTAGCATTAAAGGAAAAAAACAAAGGGACCAAAGGGATGGTGACACAACTAAGCCAGTCATAGCAAAAATGCTACAATCTCCTCGTCTTCATTTTCTAATGAACCGGGAACCCTAAATAAATACATCTTTATGTTATTCCCAAAAGCTTTCAGGCAATCCTGGGTGAAACGGAGGGAAAAAGCAAGCAGCTCACATGTAATTAAGGAACGTGTCATTCCTTAGAACGAGGGATTGACTGACCAGTCTTGTGTGGTCTGCTTTTCAAAAAACAAGATTTCTTTTTGCCCACTGTTTACAAAACTAGAACACATACTCAGCAGTTCTTAAAAAATAAGGTTTACCTAAGCTATGTTACACAATCCTAAGTATTCCTTCTTTTTAAAAACCCACACATTACCTTGTTGGATAACAGGGCTGGCCTAAGACGTATTGTTGCCTGGAACAACCAAAGGGCTTGCTTCTTTCACTGAATGCGCAGAACTTTGTTTGCTTCCTCAGACCCTTGTAGTGGCTCATCATGTCCATTCCTTCAAGAGTCAAGTGCCTTCTGGATTATGCAGGATGACCTGTTGAAAGAGAGGGGTTAGTTGTGGCCTGTGGTTACCACAGTAAATATATTGCTTTGGCAAAAAAGATGATAGGTTGAACTTCAGAGTTTGGGTGGGTGGCTGCTTCTCCTCCACTCAATGTCAGCCACCTGATTTTATGGGAGGAAAGAAGACCGCAAGTCATCTCAGCAGTGAAACAAACCTGACTCTTGTCATCTCCACTGAGGGACTGACTGCAACAGAAGTCAGCAGTGATCATTGCACCACCTCCATCATCACTTCCACTCACTTCAGTTCAAGCTTCAGTCTTGGGAAAAAAGAGATACACTTGGTGGCACCCACTTTCCTCTCATTCTCTGCTTCAAAACTGAAGAGAGATGTCAGAGGTCAACCATAACATAGCCCTATACTAAAGCCCTATACTAAAGGAAAAGTATTCTGAATCAATTAAAAAAAAATAGAACCTGCAGAATCATTAAGCTTTCGGGAATGTCAAGGAAAAACAGGTTAAGTATAATCAGAGCGCCCTGACTCTCATCAACTAACTGGTACTTTCTACTAATAACAATAACAACATGAAATGTAAAAAAAAAAAAATCAACATGAATAGTTTTTATGAGTAATTTGACTGGCAATTTTCTGTGCTGACTGCTGTTTTATGATCGGCTAACATATCTCCAATATCCTCCTGTTATTTGTTATATGTTGTCATATGCAGTTGCTATATTGATTTTCCAAAACTGCTATAGATGGTCAGCTGTATGTTTGCTTCATTGTCAGATAGCTGAGACTGAATGCTGACATCTGGACCAGCACAGAGTCATCAAATAAACCACTATCTTGAATTCACTATACTTGCAATTTTGAACCCAAAACTGGGCAAGTTCCCCCTTGTGGATCAACTGTCACAAAATGATTACATCACCCAATATGACCTCTGGAGGGCTCCACAGGGATGATTTCACATTTAGCCATGAGGACATAGCCAGATACTTCTCTGATCCTCCACAGCTCTCACCAGGCATAGAATGGTTGAGGGGGGAGGGTGTTGCAGCTTCTCTGTGGTAGGTCCTGGGGCTGATGAATGGCCAGCCATTGCATAGTTCCACATGTAGAATGACTGCACTATACTGGATTATACAGGATTGCATTCACTATGTGTAAAAAGGTTGTCTAATAATACTATAACACAATATGTTAACAATAATATGGTAAGACTAAGAGGTATAAGCTAATCAGCTAAAATATAATAAATTTAAATACTTTGGAAAGTAAATGTTTTCATCTGGCACCAAGAAGAATACAGTAATGGCACCAGCTGTACAGTACTTCCTGCAGGAAGGTATTTCATATCAAAATGCCACCCACAGAGATCTATTGCATGTTGTGTGTGCCTGTAGGCAGCAAGTTTCCAGAGAGGAAGATTATCATAAGGGAAGCAGCTACAATTAAGTAATCCAGTCCAGGTCATACACAGGGAACCCAAGAAGTTCATGAAAGATGAAGGGAAGAGCAGGAGCAAGGTCTCAGCCAGAAGTCATTACATGAAGTAGACCAGATAACCAAAACCAAAAAGGGAAAGACAAGGAGTTGTTAAATATAGTCAAGAAACACACGAGTATTGAGAGCACTTCTAGCTGAGGAGACTGAATGATTACAAGCGACAAGGACTTCCAGTAGCTGCTGGAATATTTATAGGTGGCTTCCTCTGGATACCAGGTGTTTGATTATCCAGCATTTCACATTCAACAGGCATTGATTCCTACAAAGCTGCTCTCTCTCTCTGTGTGTCTCTTTGCTAGATTTCAAAAGATGAGAGTGACTCTTCAGTGTCTATCAAGTTCTGCTGAGAAGAGGATTCTTTAGCTGCTTCAGCCACCAGTTTCTCAGACCATCATCTGGAGCCAGAAAGGCCTCACAGTCTAACTCCTCTGTATTAGATGCCTCAGATACTAGAGGGTGAGTTGTGACGTATACATATTCGACTTCTCAGATGGAATGCAAAAAAAAAAAAGGCCTCTTTTTACAATACATAGGCGATTGGTATGGAAGGAGTGATTCTTCAGATTTATGTATTTGTGTGTGTGTGTGTGTGTGTGTAAAAAATCTCATTTTCTCCACATATGGAACCCAAGATTGGTTGGGACCCAAGCTGTTTGTCCCCAAGCTGTCTAGACTTTAAAGGTAACCATCGGCACCTAGAATTGGATTCAATGGCCATTAAAGAACCAGAACTTCAGAATTTAGATAACAAGATTTCAAATTAAGTCAGCTAGAATTCCAGTTGTCAAACTGTACACTACTTGAAGCTTCCAGACCATTTTTAAGGGTAGGCCCATACAAAACATATCACAGAAATTCAGCTTAGAGGTTACTACAATATACCTCAACATAGTCTGACTATCTGGACCCAGTAAACCAGATAAAGCTCCAAGTCGCTGAAGTTACATGCTAGTTTGAGTCAACGAAGCTACTTGGATCTCTTGTAATAATGTTGGATTAAAGAGGGGGAGGGACTCTTTAGAGGTTGTAACTCACTGTGTACTTTCAGTAGTACAAACTGAATTAACTGTACTCTCCAAAAATATATTCAATCACAGCTAGCCAATGGAGAATGACGCAGCAGGTCACATGTGAAGGGGGCCCTCCATTTTTTCCATCTGTAAAATAAAGATAATACAACTATGCTATCTTTGGAACACAGCTCTCTTCATCTGTAATCATAATTATAATATCCTAAACGTATAATTATAAGATGTCTGTTTCAGCCTCTGTGTCTATCCCCACCATAATTCCAAGACTGTGAAACTAACACATATGAACTATAGTGTGCATACTGAAGGAAAGTTATCAGTGTGTAGCCCATAGTTATTGGGTTTTTTAAAACAGAGTAATTAATTTTAGTGGTTTTTATTTTCTCTCTTGCATGTAGTACCATCTTTAGTCACCAGATAGAAGTCTTCCCTAACCATCAGGGAAGAAGGTGATCATGCCTAGCATATTCATTTCTCCAAAGGGGCTCTGGACAGCTCCGTGTAAACCAGAGCTTTGTAATAAAAGCAACATTCAAAGTGTAACTGCTGTTTTCTTCTGTAGTCCCTCCAACTCTTAAAAAAGTCAGTGGTGGGGTTCTGCTGCCAAGCAAATAGTGGTAATTGAAGAGAAAAATTAGCAGACAGAAAACTGAAAAGGAGATGGAGATAGAGAAAGACCAGAGAGAAAGGAAAAGAGTGGAGGAATGAGAGATAAGAAAGTTATAAACACCTTGAATTCTGTGTTGGGAGAAAGGTCAGGTATAAATTAAATACACACATACATAAATGGAAAAGAGAAAAGGCACTAGGGTGAGGGGAGAGAAAACCCACCTAAGTAGGGGTTATGTGTGTTGGTGGGGGGAGAGAGTGACGACCTGGGTGTGTAAGAACAAAGAGCACTTGTGCAGATATGTTGATGGGTGGTGGAGGAGACAAAAAAAGAAAAAACCAACCTAGTAGGTACATGAGATTGGGAAAGCCCTGGTCTGAAAAGGGACTAAGAGCTTCCAAAGCTATGTAGAATTGGGTACTTCTAGTGCATAATGTAACATCAAATCAATGTTCACAACTGCAAGCAACATTTTTTGTGACATTTAAAAAAATCATAATTTGCTACTATAGTCTTTCCCATTTCTAATGGCTAAAAGCAATTTTTTTAAAAAAAATACTAGGCACGTAAAATGACAAACTTGAAAGAAATGAGGCTCTGTGTGTTTCTTCTTGAGCAAGCTTTATAGCACAGATAAAACACTTAATGGTAATGATGGATGATTTGTTGCTGGCTAAGACTCTTACCTTAACCAAACAAAAGCATACAGTCTGGGCTATAATAGCAATCCAAAGGGTCCTTTGAACTCTGATTACTCAAGGCATTTGCATGAAAATGGATCTTTGTGGCCAGCACTGGAATTTGTGGACAGACACAAAGAAGGTAAAATGATACCTTTCGCTGGACCAGTTCTGTTGGTGAAAGAAAATGGAAACTTACCTGCCTTAAAAGAGAGGTGCATAGGTGTAATAAACAAATCAATAAACCTGATCTAAGTTGGGTCCCTTTCACATAATCATTCCTATGTAAGAGATGCTGAACATAACTCTGACTTTGAATCAAGCCTGGAGGCAAAAATTCAATCTGCAAAATTTTACACAGCCCCAAAATGTCTGAGTGATACGTAAATATACATATGCTTTAAAAATCATTCCTTAAACTTTTAAAGAGTGATTTCTTAAACAGTGCCCAGTAAACTTTATACACTGGGTTAGCCTGATCACTAGGCAAAGTGAGCAAACTGCATCAGACAGCAGATGCCAGAAGGTGGCAAATGGCAGTGAATGTTGGATACAATGCTATTTTGCTTGCCCTACACCTGGGCAAATGTGGGAGGTTAAAGGCCCACCTTAGTTCATTTGGAGACCTCAGAAGTCTGCATACACTCCCAAACACACATATACACATCAAAATCAAAAGATATCCCCTGCTAAATGCCCACTAAATCCTCTAGCGGGTGTTGAGAATTTTGTAAAAGTCTTCTTCTTCTTCTTCTTCTTCTTCTTCTTTTTTTTGGTAAAGGCTTCTCTGGTCCAAAATTTGCCAGGAAGGGGATAATTCTATCTAGAGGGCATTTGGGGGCATTTAAAAAAAAGTCCTGAGGGCCACATGTAGCCCATCCCTGCCCTATACTCTCTAAGCTAGCCTGGTGCCACCAGTCCTGTTCCCAGTGCCACAGTAAGATTCAATCAATTTCTATGGTCGAAACCAGTCCTATCAGCCTCTGAACATGATAGTGGGAGGGGCACCATCTTTCCATCAGGCAGGAAAATATCTACATCCGGCAGTATTTATATCGGAATATGCAGCTTCATTCAAGAGAGAGATCTTAGAGAGAAAATGCATTTCTGGAAGGAAAGCAGAGATCTGTCTTCTATCAGGTCAAATTATTTGTCCATTTAGTGCTATATTGTCTTTTCTGGATCTCATTTTCAGGCAGAAGTCTTTCGCACCATCTGCTATTTGTTTGTTGTTGTTGTTGTTGCTGCTGCTGCTGCTGCTGCTGTTTTAATGGAAAAACCAAGGAGCCAATCTGGGACTTTTTGCTGGGGTCCTAGTTTTGTACCACACATGTGCAGCCAGTTCTTCTTTGCCAGCAGGCTTCCTAGCCGTATCAGGATATAATTTATATTTCATGCTAATTAATATTTGCCATTAAAACCATATCATGGAGTGGGGGTGTATAGCCTGGTAACACTGTGCTAATCCTATCTTCATGAACAAGCATGGACCAGCATAGGTTGGACTTTGAATGTGCGGATCTAAGTTCAAAGACAAAGAAGCAGCCATGTCATCCTATCCGTTGTATATGTTACACCTACTCTTAGCCTGAAATTGACACCCACAGCTTGAAAAGCCAATTTTCCAGGTTTGGGATCTTTGCAGAAGAAGTGGGAATGAAGAAATGAAGATACAATGAAGACACTTTCTTGGGAATTGGGCAAAGCCTCCTACATCTGTTAGGATTTTAGTTTTTAATTAGTTTCTTTTTGCTCATTTTAGAAAATGATTAAGATTTTTTTTCTTAGAGTCCATGTGATATAAATATATAGATATATAGATATATAGATATATAAAACACAGCCTTCCCAGAGGCTGGAAAATAACCAGGGGAAAGGGGATTGTGCTTTCTGTACTATTGCTACTATTACAATTAATATTATTATTATTTTATTTCTATATTTCAAAATACAAAGCCTGGTTATCATTTTTTTTTCTGTGTCATGCTGGTGGCACAGCCCTTCGCACAATTCAGCACTATGTGGGTGCTTCATGTTGTTTACATGAAGATGTGGCCATGTACCACATACCTGAGACACTCTTGGAAATGGAGACTTTTTAATGCAAGATTAGAATATTCCTGGCACAGCATGCACAGATGGACTCAAGGGCCAGAATCCTCTACCTTGTGTATGTTACATAACTTTATATACATTTAGTTACGTAGCAGAGGTGCTAAGAAACCTGTAACATTCATATGCAGCAAAGGGTTCCCTTGTGTAATAACATAACAGTAGCCCTTCACTGGATATGGACATTATCAAACTGCCCAGTTCTAATTGCTGCAGATATAAGTCCCCAGCAGGATTTTAGCCAGGGATTTTAACATCTGCCACATGGATAGGAAGCATGGCAGGTGAACTGAGCCTAGGCCACACATGTGCAAGTTCGCAGCCCTTAATGAAAGTACAACTGCACAAGGCCAATGGTTTTCTAACCAGTCCTCCCTGAAGGGAAGGTATCCCCCAGTTGTTTTTATAGACTGCATCGTTCCACACAGACAATTGCTCAGACTGAAGCACACAACCCAGCCCAGTCACAGACATTCAAGAAGGACAATACGAGTGCTTCATGAATGGTGTTTGTTCGCCTCCACTCATGCAAAAGGACCCTGAGACTTGAAAGGGAAATGGGATGGTGTACAAGTGTCTCTAGAGCTACCAGGAGAGAATTGGTCCCATTTTTATCACAGATTTTCAGACATACATTGTTAGGGCCTTCAGTTTCCCCTCCTCCTCCAATCCCCTTTCCCCAACACACATGTTTTGACCCCTAAATTAGCAATGAAAAGAAAGATGTTCTTTTCATCACTCCCACAGCGGCTGCTTCCCTGAACTCCCTCTTTCCCTCATGGTCTTTCAGGAGCTCCTAAGAGGCAATGGATGCCTGACAGTCAACAGATGGTCTCCCAGCAGGGAACAAAATTAAATAGAGGAGGAGGAGGCAACCTCAACACTCCTGTTCTGTCTGCCTTGGTGTCTGCATGATCATTTCTGAAAGCTGCAACCAGGACCATTTCCTCATAGGCCCCTCCCTAAACTGCAAGTGCCAGGATTCCATAGGATGTTGAAAGCAGAATAATAGAACTATAACAGTCTAGTGTGGAAATGGCCCAGATCTACTGTTCTCCTACATTCCTCTCAACACAACTACCCAGTGACACCTAACCCTTAAATCCAAGCTTCTTTGCTTTCCCAGATGGAGAAAGCTTCTGAACTTTTCTCAGATCAGGCATTTTGATTATTTCTTTCCCAAAATACTGAATATATTCAAAAACGTCCCTATTATTTCTTCACAGTATCTGAAGTTACGAACAATCTCCTGCGTTAAAACTGCCACCCTCCCTCCCAGACTTAACAGGACTTCTGTGCCTTTAGCACCTGAGTTACAGGATTTCCATAATGGGAAAGAAACCCTATAACAATAGTTTCCCCAAATCCTTGCTTTTCTATGGTGAAGGAGCTGGGGAAAGAATGTACCTTCTGGATTTCTTCTTAATGCTATTGAAAGCTAGAAGAGGTTTTGCTATGCAAGAAAAGGGAGCAGTGGTTTCCCTTTTGCCCATCAGGTGTGGATACCCCTTCTCTTTCTGGTTCCAAACAGTATTCAGTTGTTCCATTCAATGCTACACTGGCTGGTCAGAAAAAGAGAGGCCCAGTTCTCTCAGACAGCAAGCAAGGTGGATGACAAATTTGTTTCTCTGCAACTCAGAGCACAGGCATCTGGCTTCTCCTCTGAATCTAACCCACCCATCTCTACACCTTCTTTGGTTCTTATTTATGGCCAGCTAAGTGAATATACAGACTATTCATTCATTGAGCCAAGATATTTTCCTGCTCAAGGTAAAGTACAAGAAGGTGTCTTCCTCCATTTCATGTACAAACAACGCCAAAAGGACAGCATCTGTCACCACACCTGGGGTATACAGAATTATAGCACTATTACAGTCATCGCTCCACATTTGCTAGTGTTAGGGGCACAGGACCTCCATGAAAGTGAAAAAAGGGTGAATAAACCTAGGCCCTCCCAAACCATATTTAACACACACAAAAAGCATGATCACCATATTCAACCCATTGTGGATTCCTTTGAGGTATCATGGTTCCTTCGCAAGGCAGAAGTGAGTGGCTAGTGGGGCTTACTCCACTGTTGCCCCACACCATTTTTACTAGGGACTTTGAAGCTTTGTTTGCAGTTTCTCAGTCTCACGAGGCTTGCAGTCCTATTAAAAATAGCATAGGGAGGCAGCAGAGGTGACAGCAAATAATTCGTGAATAATCAAATCTGCAAAAGTGAAACCCACAAATGTGGAGGGCTGACTGTATTCTACCTCAGCTCCTGGAATTTACAGTCTAGAGAAGGATATTTTTAGAATTCTCATCCAGAGAGCTCTAGTGTCTCACTAAACTACAAGACTGAAGATTCCATTGGATGGAACCAGGACAAAGTGGAACAACAGCACTACAATCTTGTAGTATGAATGGGCCCCTGAGAGAAGTGAGCCTGCTTATGAGGAAAAGGACAGGCTGCATAACACCTGTAGTTCTGTCCTCCAACACTTCACTGCTGCCCTTGCTCCCCGTATCTGCTCCCCAAGTGGCTGCCTCCATAGCCCTGGCATTTCTATCTTCATGTGAACTTCTACTTCTGGTCTGAAGAACCTATCATCAGAACACTCATTCCCCACTTGTATCCATTTTTATCACTCTACCACTTTATCAGCCCAGAGAAATCCAGTGTTCTCAATTGCACTGTTCATTTCAGACCACTTCACTCGTTGCTCGCCCAAGGTACTGTGCTGTGAGCTAATTCCGACACTGCTGGACCCTGTGGAACCAACAAGATTGTTTAAACCACTATCAAATTGGAGAGTGGGTGAGGGGAAAGCATCTCTTTTGCATCTTGCTCAGCCCCATCCATCTTTTGATAGTGAGACAAAGCTGCAGCTGCTGACATCATGCTGAAG
This sequence comes from Cyclura pinguis, assembly GCA_030412105.1. Lineage (NCBI taxonomy): Eukaryota > Metazoa > Chordata > Lepidosauria > Squamata > Iguanidae > Cyclura > Cyclura pinguis. The sequence goes on from CM059599.1 coordinate 281,289,939, forward strand.
CCTTATTCCTTACAATCATTCACTCACATTCAAATTAAACTCATTATTACAAGCAGCCTCCTTACAGAAACTCTCAAGGAAGGGTGGGCAAGCAGGCTAGCCGGCTGGCTGGCTGGCTGCCTGCTTGCCTGCCTAAAAGGCATGCATGCTACTGAATGGGCTGAAGATTAAAGCTTTAGGCCTAGTTTCTTCTAAACTGCGGGCTGGGGCAATAGGGCTTAGAATCGTAGTGGGTGGGTCATTAAATTAATAATGTTGAACACTGGGGATAACAGAACACTAAAGTCCTGATGAGGACTCTAAACACGAAGTTGAGGAGTTGGGGGGCTCTCTTTGAAAAAAAAGTTAGGAAATTCTTTGCCTTCATTCTATCTCACACACTGGGAGAAAAATAAATAGAGAAAGTGACAGTTTTTTTTTCTTTCAACACAAAGAGGCTATGAGGAGGGATAAAAAGTATAGCCAGAATTGTGGTTTGAAGCTGAACATCCCACAGAGAGATGACAAGGACATTAGTTAGAACCAGATTATTCTGGTATCCCAAACTTTCCTTGTGGATAAGCTGCAGACTGCATAGATATAAAAGATTCAGTCTTATATTTCACTAGTAAGTCTGTTCCTTCAGGGTCTGTGTTTTCTTTTGGTACAAACGATGAAGCAGTATGAATTTCACTGACCTTTTCCTGGCAAAGAACAAGCCTGAAGTTAGGATGAACTTAACTCATATAACTCATTCTTTCTCTCTCTCAACTCGAAATGATTTTCCAGTTTCATTGTTTTAAGAGTTAAGTGGTGTTGATTACACAAGTAGGGCCAAATTATATTGTTTCTCACTTCAACATATCATAAATTCTTTTGAATTCATAGTGTATAGTGGCATTCTTAGTCCAAAACAATGCTTTTCTTCTTGCTCCACAGTCTGCTAGAAGAATCTGCCGCTAAAGCATGCCTGAGAAGTGAGCATCGAATATCTGTTTAAAAATCTATGATGAAGGAGAATCCATCACCTTCCATCACCATAATTGTCAAAACAAAACAAAAAAACTCCTCTGACTGTCAGGAAGTTCTTTCTAATGTTTCGTCAAGATCTCTTGTCTTGTAATTAAATCCATTGGTTCAGGTTCTACTTTCTGGAGCAGGAAAAGCCTTCTGGAGCAGGAACGAATAAGCTCTGTCTTTCATGTGACAGCCCTTCAGATGTTTAAGGATGACCCCATAACCTCTTACTCCTCTCTTCTCTAAGCTAAACATTCTTAGCTTCCTGTTCCTCATAACACTTGGCTTGCAGACCTTTCACTGTCTTGGTCACCTGCTTCTGAACATGCTGCACTTTGTCAACCCCCTTCTTAAAATGAGACACCCAGAACAGAAGACAATGGCCATTTCCACACCGGGCTTCTGTAATGGTGCAGAGCGACCTCTCACGGAGGTCTTCTGCACTGTAGAGTGGACTGGCGTGGACTACTTTTTGTAGTTCCACACCAGAATCCACTCAGGAGTGGCCGGAACTAGCCACGCTGCATGTTTTTTAAAAACCTCTTTTTCAAGGTTTTTAAAAAGCAGGGAGCGCGCTGCCCCATGCCGCTCTGTCGCCCGGCTCCAACGCGGATTTGCAGGCGCGCGCAAGTGCGTGCCTGCAGATCTGCTGGGGGCGGGCTTCCAGCTGGCAAGCTTCTCTGGTTGGTGGAGAGCCTCCACCAACCGGAAGCCGCCATTTGGGACGCCGGAGGACTGCGGAGCAGCGAGCTCGCGCTGCTCCGCATGGCGACGGACTTACCCGGCTTCAGGTAAGCTCCGTTTTAGGGTGTTTTCACCTGCTTCCCCCCACACACACACATGCGGAAAGGGCCAATATTCCAGGTGGGATCTGATGAGCCTACAATAAAGTGATATGGCAACGTCCCTTGAGAAACACAAATATCTGAGAACAATGCCCAGAATCTTCTTTTACACAAATAACATGTAGTTAGCAAGGTAAATGAAGCTGTAAGGCATGTATCTCAATGATCAGTGCTATTTTCAGTGGCTGCACTTTTTAAAAGCTGCTGTGTTATAATGGTTTGAATATTGGACTAGGACTCTGGGAGACCAGGGTTTGTCATGAAAATGTACTGGGTGACTTTGGCCAAGACACATGCTTTCAGCCTTTAGAGAAAGGCAATACTAAACCCCTTCTGAGCAAATCTTGCCAGGAAAACTTCATGATAGTTTTGCCTTAGAGTTGCTGGAAGTCAAAAAGAACTTGAAGGCACATAAAATAACACTTGTTTAAGCATGCCAGCAATGTTTTAAAACTGATCATTTTAACCAAAGACAGTGATCATTCCAAATATTCCAAATAAAGAGATTATTTTGTAAGACAATTAAAATGGGGGAGGTGAACCTCAAGCATAAATTCTGTCTTCTGCTTTTATTTTATTTTTTAAGGTCTACTGCCATCCCAGCTTTGAACCTTTGTCTAAGCCATGAGCAATCCTAAACAGAGAGAAAATCCTATTGAAATGAGTGGGATTTATCTCTGGGTATGTTTGCTTAAACTTATTTCAACAGCTGCAGATGGAATAAATAAATAAATAAATAAATAAATAACCAACCAACCAACCAAAGATCATGTAACTGAAAAGTTGATAGCTCCCTTCCCCGAGTTATATTGGTCTTTGTGTTTGTACAACTTCATATACATTTAAAATTAGACCCCCCTTTAAAAAAAAAGCACTCTGTTTCCAAAGTCTGTACATATTCCAGGGTTCCCCATCCACACTCCTCGTGCTTCCTAAAGACAGAGATAAACTTTCTAAATGTGAAGCATGACAAGAAGGCTGAAATTGAATCAAACAGTGAATAGAACGCAGGCACCATCACCACCAACAAAGACAAAAACAGTGAAACAAAGGGAGCAGAAAGTGAAAGGAGGAGGAGACCAAAGCCAGGGAAAGTGCTTTAGGTTTGCTATGAATGCAACAGTGTCATGGTCTTTTTGCAGACCAAAGAGCCTTCTCAGGAAGCACGCAGCTCCATTATCACACACCAGGAAGCCGTGATAAATGGTTATCGCTAACATTGACTCTGGCTGATAAACGTTCTGTTCCTCGGGGAGGCATAGACAGGGGTCCACACTATACCATAACCATTTGGGTCACTGACAATAAAAGGAAATTAAAATGCATCTGCTCCAATAGTGTTCAGAGAAGGACTGGGGTAAGGGGGCCTGTAGGTGATGCCACCATCTCCTGCTGCCGCTGCTCTTCTCTTTCCTGCTTTTCATTCAGTTACCCCCTGATCTGTATAGATGATGAAGTTCTTGCTGCAATTTCATGCCTGCCACATCCAGCTGCTCCTATGCAAAGGATGATGCACATCCATTCTCCTTTTTCTCACTCCCCTCCACTCTCTACATGCATCTCTCTCTTTCTCTCTCTCTCTCTTTTTCCACATGGTAGACCACAATATATTACAGAACAAAGAATTCAACTACTCTGAACAAAGTCTATGGTCGGAGACTTAGGGAGACACAGCAGAAGTTTGCGTAAAAGAAAGGATGTGTGAATGAATGCAGAGCAAAAAAGTTTGTCTCTTGAACAAACTGGGGGCTTTGGTTCAGAGCTCTGAAAAGTTAAAATCTAAGACAAGTGGACAGAATGACATGCTGAAGCCAGCCAGCATCCGCCTACCACTGCTCAGTTACAGACAGCTTCTGCATGTCATTATGTTCAATCTTCTTAAACATAACTTTCAAACTCTTCTTTAGTTCCACTGCTGTTGCTGTGTAAAATTCCACAAAACTTAAATATTCAAAAGTCACCAGTTCAGTCTCCTAAAATCATTAGAGTGATTTCAAAGCCACAGGTTGATTTTTGAGTTTGTCTTCCTTAATTCTGGTTTGAAATGCTTTCTGCAACTCATTCACACCATCTGTTTTTGGCCAACACAAGAAGCCCTTGGTATGTTGCTGGGTAAAAAGTCACATTATTAAATAGGGTGTATCGACCAGACAAATGCATGTATGACTGAAAAGAATTCCGCTAAAACTTACCAATTACAGAAAAATTGCCATTGCAGCTATTTAAAGTATACCTGGTTACATGGATAACATGGCCATGATTGTCTACTTGGCTATGTGTGTGCCTTGGGCAAGATCAAAGGGCCCACTCACCATAATAGAAAATAAAATGTGTGAACTACTTGATTGTATTTTGTGGATTCTGTTCTTTCCAGCAGTGAAGGATACAAGATGAGTGGGAAACTAGTGCTGGATGTCTATTGATTTGCAGTAGATCAGAAATTCCATATTCCGGTAATTTAACAACATCAAGTCAAACTGAAAGTTTAACAAAAAGAATTTCTACCAATGCTAGATTTGTGCTAATAGCTTAACCTTTCATTTCAGTGTACCTGATCTGTAGAATATGGGTATTAATGGGCTAATGGCCCTTGTACAATTTGAAGACCACAAGTCTCTGATTTCACTTTCAGAATTTTGTGTTACTATATTAACTGAAATTTTGAATTTTATTTCATGTGTACAGTGTGGGGGTCATCAGTATGGTAGGTAATTGATGCCGTTGCTCTTTACTCCGCCCAGCTCCATTTTGTCCCAGTTCTCCAATTAGATGTTGGTACTCAGAAAGAAAGAAAGAGAGAAAGAGAGAGAGAGAGAGAGAGAAAGAGAGAGAGAGAGAGAGAGAGAGAAAGAAAGAAAGAAAGAAAGAAAGAAAGAAAGAAAGAAAGAAAGAAAGAAAGAAAGAAAAGTGATCCAACAAGCCCAAAGTCTATTCTTTCCTTAAAGGAACAAGAATTGGAAAACTGATAACCTTTCAAATAGACATTGGGTGCGTGCACACATAGGGTTTTCTAGCAATTCAAACATTTGGATTGCACATACAGCTTTACAAGGAAGTTTCCCCATTTAGGAGAAGCAGAGTAAGTAGTTGGTGGGAGCTCACCTCCCAATGGATAGTTAATGCCTTCACTGGGTCCTACTATCCAGGTAGTGTCTCAGTGCTGAAAAGCAGCCTTATCATTGCAGCCAAATTGTGAACAGACAGGTTTTCTGAGAATACCTCCTCAAGATGTTTTAAATGTTCATTTAAGATGTTTTAAATGTTTAGTTGGAACTTCCAACTAAAATGACTTTCTTGTTATTATGGGTGGTGGTGGTGATGATGATGATGATGATGAGCATTATCATCATTATCATCATCATGATCATCATCACCATCATGATTTGTTAGCACTCTTTGATTTGGGATTCCGTTCCATTCTGAAATGGCCATTTCCCAGATGCCCCTCTCCAAAAGACAACTCTTGACTAAAAGCAACCTTCTGCTCACAAATTCTTGCATCCCTCCTCCCTTTCAGCCTCAGCATTCACATCTGTTCAGTGCAGTGACAGCTCTCCTGCTTAGCCATATTGCCAGGCTGTAGAAACTTCATTGGGTTGAACAGATACGAATGTTGAATTTTACATGTGTAAGTGATGATGAGCCACAATGAAGCAATTAGAAAGATTTGCTTTTCAGAGAGAAATGGATCTGGGATTAGCTTCTCTGTAAACTTTGAAGCTTTTCCAAGTATGACACAGAAGCAAATTCCAAGAAATAGCAGTGATGATTGCTGTAAAAAACATTCTTGACTAAGAAAAGGAGACGTTGATCTCAATGCAATGTTCAGACCAGCTGTTTTCTTGGAAAGGACAGACTTTCTATTATATTTTTCTTGAAAGATATACTCATTTTATCTTCATACCAACACTTTGAGGTAAAGTATGCAGGGAGTATGCAGGATCATCTAATAACCTCCATTGTTTAACAGCTATTTTGATTCAGGTCCTTCTGCTCAGGGCCAGCCCTACCATTAGGTACTGTGTGGCAGATGCTTCAGTTTGCAGATGCTTAAGGACACACGGCAATGATGACTTGTTAAAGTGAAATGCTTTGCAGCCTTCCTTGTAACCCTTAAGCTGGCTTATATATGATAGAAAATGCCATCACCAGCATTGAAGTAAGAGTCAACTGTCACTATCATTTTGTTCTTTATCACACCAGCAAAAAATATTATTTATTTTATTAATAAAAACATTTGTTTATTGTCTTATAGACAGCTAGGGCTTCCAAGGTGATACACAATGGACAAAAACATTCTTTAAATAAAAAAGAGTGACATCCTATTAGGCGGTTACAATACTGTAAGTTAGATTTATGACCTTGTAACTGTTTCATATTCACATTTACAACTGTGGTTTCGTTGCCACAGTTGCAAATGCCCCCCCAAAAAACCCATCCTAAAATCTCCAAACCCACCCAAAAAGCCACACCAGGGGACAGAGTTCTGTGGTGCCGATGAGTGGGGTGCTAAAGCATCCAGCCCTCTCACGCCTGTGAGCCACAATACAAGGAGGAGAAGTAGGGCCCCTGGGGGTGCTGTCACAACTCCTTGGCACACTGTGGTTCCCTGATGGGAGGGGTCTTGCACGAGGGGCCTCTCCAGCACTGCAGAACTCCATCCTTCAGTGCAGGTGGCTGGATTTTAAGTTGGGCTTCAGGGATCAGATCAAGAAGTGGATCATTACCATGACTTCTTGGCTACATGTCTGCTGCAGGATCCCTGCCAACAGTTTTAAACAGACGTGATTAAAGCAGTCTCCAAACCTGATCTTGGCTTTAGAGACCAAAGGCCATACAAAACGGTATAGTTTGAGCTGCCTGATGAAAGCTCAGGGGGGATGATTTTCTTTGGGAGGGAATTCCATTCCCATAGTGGTGTTCCTGAGAAAGCCCTGTCTCATGTATTCACCATTCTAGCCTCTTGGACAGACCTTACTTTAAACCCAAGAGTGAGTACTGAGTGTATTACACCACAATTGTGCGCCTTTTCTGTTTCTTCTTTTCTCCTGTTTGTCCTCTCAAGTCATTTTCTATCTTTCTACTTCTGGAATATATATTCACTGAGAGGAAACAAGAAAGAAAGCAAAGAATGGGAATCATAAATCAATAAAAGGATAATCAGAATTCATTGTGCAGGTTGTACAGCTTTGAACTGATAAGTTGAAAAAAGGCTCAACCACAGACCCTCCTGGATTTTGCCCTTCCCCTCAACTGCCTCCAAGAGGGAGGAGCTGGAGGGTAAACTCAGTGACCTTTAAGGATCAGTGGCAAGCTTGCTTCAAATGGCAGGTCCTAACAGGCCATACAAAGTGCTGGCCTTGATCTATTGTCTGCCTCCGAGACTCTCTGTCAGCCGAAGATTTCCTTAGCAACCAACAAATAGAGAACAGAAGGAGTGGTCTTGCCCCTACCAGCAGGAAAGCATAATTTGAAAACCTTTTTTTCTTTTTTTTGTGGGGGCTCACAGAACACATTTCCATTGGACAAATGATAGCACAGTTGTCTCACAATGTTTGGTGAGGAAAACTCCTCCTGGAGGAACAATATCAAGCATGAAAGATAGATTTTAATTGATCTCCTCCTTTAAAAATAGATATTTTTCCACTGCCCGTTAATCATGTTCTTATTAAAAGGGGATTGGCTAAATTCATGGAGATTGGTAGCATCCGTGGTTATTGATCAGAGACCCTTTCACAGTACACACTTATAGTATTATGATTACACTTTAACTGCAATGGCAACATCCTATGGAATCCTGGGTTTTGCTTTTGCACTTTAGGGAGAGCATTTAGAAATCTTAGCCAGAGAGCTCCTCTAGCACCTTCTCAAACTACAAACACCAAAATTGCATGGAATGCTGCTATAGTTGAATCATACTACTATAACTGGGTGGTATGAAAGGGCCATGTAATAACTGAATTTCTCCTCTTGTATCAGAGGCTATATGCCTCTGGATATCAGTTGCCAGGGAATGCAAGAAGAAGGGTATAGTTGCCCTCAGGTCCTGCTGGCCAGCTTCCCAGAATGTGGGAGTAGATAGGCCTTTCATCTGATCCAACATGCTTCCTTTTAATCAAATTGAGATGATTTATAATATGTACTATATATTGGATACACACACTTTTGCTGAGAGGGGCATTGGCAAGTGAATACTGCAGGAAATATTCCCTATCTAGACTCATTTACCAGAATTTCCCCCTCCTAGTAAATTATGTGTGCAATACAGATAATTCCCATTCCCATTCTTGGAGTTGCAACAGTCCCAATAATCTGAGAATACGGCATTGATTATTTAGCATGAAGATTCATTCTAGACAGCAATGAAGGAGGCATCCAGACATCCAATGGGTTCTTGAATCTGTAGAGGTTAACCTTTCTCCTAACTGCATGTTTGTGTTTTTGATCACCACTTTCCTCTGCACTTTGCCATAGGAAAAAGTAGAGGAGGTACGAAGGGTTGAATAGGCTTTGAGGTCATATGACTTGTTGACTGGGTAGCACTGAGAGTTAACCCATTCCTGGATGTGTCCTTCACCATGTTCCTCTACGGTAAGTAATCAACATTACATTCTATGACAGCTATGAATATGTCAATCGGTTTACATAACACTGTCTGTTCAACCATGGAATGGGTAAATCTCAAGTTCTCTCAGTCTGTCGAGTCAACGCCCCCCTCCCTTGGCCTTCAGTGCAGCATTCTCACAGCAATATATTAAGTGGGGGTAAAACAGCTTTAGACTGACCGGTTGCATAAAATAAAATAAAAAGTTCACCCCAAAGCCTGCACGTAAGTGTGTGTATGTGAGTGTGTGTGTGTGCGTGTGCGCGCGTGCGTGTGTGTGTGTGACAGAGAGAGAGAGAGAGAAAAAACATACTGCCCACCCTCCACCTTTAGTCTATCCCTCCCCCGTCCTCTTTCTTATTCCTCTGAATGTCATCTGTGTTTGAAAGACTGTTCCTGTAGGGTCTGAAAGCAACTTCTGTGACTGGTGCCCTCTTAAATACCAGAGGGGGAGCTGAAGCTTGGGCAGCTTCCTGACTATGCTTTGAAATGACACTTGGAAGGGGAAGAAAGAGCATAAATGTCACCATGTCACCTCCGATGAGCTAGAGGGCCCTTCATCCTTCCTGAACCTAATCTGAAGGTACAGCTTACTCCTTCGGGGAGTAGTGCAAAGTCACAGAGCCCATGCAAAGGTGTAGTTATCCCTCAACTTGCTCTTTTCTTGTCTGCCAAAACCATAACCACCACCACCACCACCATCATCACCCCAAAGGCACAAGACAAGACTGTGTATTTGTATTCTCTCCAAGAGGGAATGTCCAGGTTCACCACAGAGCATATCTTGACAACTGAAAACTCAGAATCTTAAAAACATAGGCCAAATATGAAAGGAGAAAAGGATCCCCCCAAAAGACACCACCCACTAACAATCTTTCTTTCTGATCATCTTTGGAGTTTCTCCCCAGAATACCCCCAGCATTTGAATTTAGGCTGATGGTGGTTATCTTTCTTTTTTCCAGCACCACGTATCTTGGAATATTCAAGCTGATAAGTCTACAACATTAATTCTGACAGAATATTCTGGCAGCCAAACAGGCACAATACAGTACAAACCAGCATGGAGAGCTTACAAGGCAATGCTTTATTTGTTTACTTGGCAATCTTCTATTTGTTTACACCACAGAGTTCAAGGGGGCTTGCTACCTATAAGAGTTTAGACTAACTGAGAAAAACAGATAGTACATCTATGGAGGAGGTATGGCTGGAAGGTATGAATTAATTTTCATAGCATAAATTAAGTAGTTAAGTAACAAAAATACTTTGGCACTATTCACATTAGCTAACCAATATCCTTGATCTCACCTTAGATTTGTGGGCTGTGTTTTATTGTGTCAAAGCCTTGGAAGCTAACACATACAAAGGGGGGTGGGGAAGCAAGGAGAATTGATTTCAATTTAGTTTCTATGCTCTTCACTTAGGATTACATTTGGACCAGTGTTTCAAAACATAGAAGCAGTTGGAGACTTCGTACTTTGATCAGTATAGCAAATGCAAATTTCACTGCCTGGACTGTTTCCAAAATGCTAGTAGAATACCTCAACACCATTAGGACTGTGTCTAGGGCCATTTCTGCACTACACTGTTATAGTGTTATTATTCCCCTTTCAACACCCTGTGGAATTCTGTGGTTTGTAATTTACTGAGGCCAAAGAGCTTTCTGGCTGAGAATTCTAAATGCCCCTCCCTAGGACATTGAAAGTGAAATAATAGCACTAGGACACTATAGTGTACTACACTATAACAGTGTTGTGTGGAAAGGCCCTTATTAACCGGGGTGTCTAAAGCAGGCATCAACAGTGTGCCCTGCTAGTGTGTTATAGCCCTGCCAAGTGCTTAACATACTATTTTGTTTTAGAAGCACTCCATGCATCAAATGAAGTATGTGGCAGACCACAGATGTTAATGCCACATGAAACCTCTTACACCACAGGTCTTTTTGGTCTTTAAGGCTTTACTCTACCAGTGCAGGTCCATTTAATTCTATTCAGGAGGAGGCCTTCCTGAGTTCTATGGAATTTCCCAGATAAGCACACATAGGATTGCAGCTTAAAGCTACTTAAGCATAGACTGGATTGTGGCCTAAAGGACTGATATGAATTCCTTCCAATCCATTCTAAAATCAGATCTGTTCACTGTCTTTCCTATGTGTAACCTGCAAGTTTATTATAAAGTTGCATAAATGGCACTGTAATCACAGAAGAAGAGCATTAGTCTCAACATGAGTCCTAGTTTACAGAGGATAATGCTGAGGCTAAATCAGTTTGACAGGGCTCTGAGGCCTTTGCAGTGGTAGGCTCTGGTGAGAGAGTAGGTTGTCATCACTGAGACAGAGTCATATCTCAGATACTAGAACGAAGGAGCAAAGGCCAAGTATTCCCTCACTCCATAAATACTTGTCTTTAATGATCCTGCAGATTTCTGAAATTGACTTATAGAGTAATTCTTCTGGTTTGTGGCTGTGAACTACCACAGCTACTTCTCTTGATGCAAGTTACAATTATGTTGTTGTTGGTGATGATGATGGTGATGATTTATATATATCTTTTTTTTTTCCTACAATTTGAACTCAAGGAAGCTGACAAATATTAAGAAGGATACAATTAAAAGCAGTCACCAATAAAAAATACAAAAAATATAATTAAACTGCCAACAGAATGTTAAAAAATTCAAAAGCATAGCCATTAAAAACAAACAAACAAACAAACAAACAAAACCCCTAAAGCAGTATAGCACAATCATTAAAAGCCCTTTGTCCAAAAGCAATCACTCCCCCACAGCATAGATGAAACAAACACGACGTTTTCACCTGCGGCTGGAAGGACAACATAAAGAAGCCAGTCAAGCCTCTCTAGGAAGGGAGTTCCAGAGCAACTGTGCTACTGGGATCCACGTTCTTAATTCATATGTGCTTCTTTTGCTTTGTAAAAGGGGAAGTTTTTCTGTCCACTTGCCACAATCTATGTTTACCCTGTTAAGAAACTTAAGAGTTAATATTTCTTCATTAACGTACTTCTGTGACAAAACAATAAAGGAGGTTCACAAATTCTTTGGCTTATTCAGTAGACATCAGAAGGGTTACCAGGAATAAATAGTTCTATGTATGTTACTTTTCAGGAGATATCTGTAATGGATGTTGTTTCAAATGGCATGAGTCAGTGGGATTTAGTGTGTGATGGACACTTGGTGTACACATTGGGACCATGCTGTTCACCATACTGACAGTCTAAATGGACTTGAAAAAGCAGTGTTGCTTTTACCTATGGATGTAAATTTTTTGGCTGTTTCATCTTTGCTTGCTTGGCTATTTCCCCTGTTTTTCTCCCAAACATGGGAAGAAATAAATACCTCTGGGACAGTTTTCCCTTGGTATTCATACTTCCCAAGGTGTTTTGGGAAATTATTCTGCACAGAAGTACACAGGAGATCTTTGCATGAAAACTGTGTGATTTTTATAAAAACATGTTTTCCATGTGAAAATTGTACTTTGTGCAAAAAATACTCCTTCCAGAAACACCTGTATTTTTGTGCAAAATTGGCCATTTTTACACAAAAGACATGACTGTGTCACAAAAGAGAAAGAGGAAGAGAGAGAGAGAGAGAGAGAAAGTTTCTGGGAGCAGTAGCTTTTCCACAAAAATGTGGAAATTTTCTGTTCAAAAAATACTATTTTCAGAAACACACATGAGTTTTTTGGCAGAGTTTGGAACTGATTCATTCATTAACACATTAAGTTATTAATTCACTAGGTTTTAGAATAATTTCATCTCAACTTGCCAAATTCCCCAAATAACATTGAAGTTTAAAATATGCTATAGTGAATTGGGTCATTAGAATTCATTACAGTGGGTGTCTTTCCTTTGGCCACAATCAGGAAAACATGCAGGCCCATTTCCTCAGGAGAAGAAATGTTCAGATTGGGGAAATGTATCACATGGCTGTATTTTTAGGCAGGCTAATTTGTGTGATTTTTTTTTTTTTTTTAAGGAAACTGACTGAAATAAATCATGACATATTAATCTTTATTAAACAAGGTATTTGAAGAGTAGGTGAAGTGTGTGTGTTGGTGGTGATGGAAAGAAAAGAGAAGTGCAAATGAGTGAAAAACTGAATTGAACAGGTTATAAGATGAGATCCCACACTTTGGGACAGCTTTTCCCAAACTGACAGTATCCAGACATGCCATTCCCAGGCAACTGTCCTATTATGGGCTTTGTAGTCCACGTGGGGAAAAATTCTAGGAAAGCAAGCAACTTTAAAAGGATAAATTCCTTTTGAAGGGATCAGCAACAAAATATGCCCCCCCCTAAGGTTAAGAGGAACAATTTCCCTGCCGTTCTGTGGAAACTCTGTGGGCTGGCTCAACACTTAACATCCTTACCAAGTTATTTGATGATTCAACCAATTAAGCTATTACAATTATTAATGTTTATGAGTGAAGTAATGGTATGATTTCTAATGTTTAACATTATTGAATTAATTTATAAACCTAGCATTCCAAATGCTGGTATTTTGTGCAAAAATTGGTGTTTTTGCACAAAAGACATGAAACATGCAAAATTCTCACTTCTATATTATTTTTTCCCAAGTAAGTTTCCCCAAAATCAGGAAATTCATTTTTTGGCAGGGAAATAAATAATGCTTAACATGCTTTCCTTCTCTACTGCTACAGCAATTGTGATGCAAAGCCAGCAAAAGTAACACCAACACCCCGCATGAAATACTTCTTCTTCTTTTGAGGAATTCCTTCCTCTTCCTTTCTGGTATTCCTACTTTTTGCCTGGCCTTACAATTAAATCATAAGTTCTCTAAGTTAATAAAAGAAAACCCTAGCTAAGCTCCTGGTTTTAAAAGTTTTGGACACAGTTTCTCAGATTAGCAAAGTGATGAACCCGTAGGTCTTTAAGTATGGGAATATCCTCTTGCCTTCAGCAGAATCATGCTTGAACTTACAGGCATGCTAAGTCATTTTGCTGGATCATATTCAAGTACATGAATGAATCTAGGACTGCTCCAAGCCAGGTTTGTTGTAGCAACTTGTAATCAAGGAGTAAATCTGGAGACTTACCTCCAAAATACAGCCTCACAGAGAAGTGCCTGAAGAATCTGGACTCACACACAGGTAAGTTAGAACAAGAGGTGGGAATAGATTTGGCCTGGAACTGAAAGAATTGGTCTACTGCATGCCACAACAGGGGGCAGGGGTGACAGGGTGATTCTTGTAAATCAGTAGGAAGCTATAGGAAATTGTTCAGTCTTTATGGGCCCTAGAATCATAGAATCATAGAGTTGGAAGGGATTACAGGGGCCATCGAGTCCAACCCCCTGCTATGCAGGAACACACATCAAAGTACTTCCAACAGATGGCCATCCAGCCTCTGCTTAAAAACTGCCAAAGAAGGAGACTCCACCCCATTCCAAGGCAGCATATTCCACTGCCAGACAGCTCTATCAGGAAGTTCTTCCTGAAGTTCAGATGAAATCTCTTTTCCTGTAGCTTGAATCCATTGCTCCTTGTCCTAGTTTCTGGAGCAGTGGAAAACAAACCCATTCTCTCTTCAATATGACAGCCTTTCAAATAATTTGAACATGGCTATCATCTCCCCTCTTAACCTTCTTTTCTGCAGACTAAACATACCCTTTTTTGCAAAGACCTACATCACACAAAATCACACAATGTTGTATGTCCCCACATGGCCTGAAGTTAGATTTGCAGGTACATATAACAGGGCTTTAGCTGTAGCAGTGCCTCAATTGTGGAACTCCCTGCCTGAGGGAGTTACCACTGGCCCTTTCTCTTTTAAGCTTCTGGTGGGCAGCCAAAACAGTGCTGTTTTGCATAGCATGCAATATTTGAAATAGCTCTTTTAATTGTTTTAAAACTGGATTCTGGGATTGTTTTTAGACTTTTACAAGTTTCTAAAGAGTATTTTAATGTGTTTTTGAAATGTTTTTATCTTTCTGTTGTTTAATTGGTTTTTATTTGCTCATTGCCTCAGGAGCCCTTGTGGTCTGGAGGCAATACAGAAATACTTTAAATAATTATAATTTACAAAGATGAACACTGTGCCTTGCAAACAAACATAAACACAATCTGATAATACAACAAGAGCTGCTTTCTTATTTCAAGTTTCTTCCTAGATAAATCTTGTATTCCTCCAGATTACCATCTAGCAGTTGGATGCGTAGAGGGCTTTATGTACTTGTGACATACTTGCTCTCACTCCGCACTAGGCTGTTATAGCGGTATTATTCCACTTTCAACATCCTATGGAATCCTGGGATTTGCAGTTTAGGGAGGGGCCTTGGTGTGTCAGGCTCTATTCTGGCAGGCACCTGGACACACTTTGTGAAGTGGGGGAATGGTGCAGGTGGATTCTTTTCTGCCATTAGGCATATGAAATTAAATAGTGAGCTAAATTATTATGTTCAGATAAACAGAGGACAAGAGGAAGAAATGACAAAAAGGTAAACTAAATGAGAGATTCCAGATGGACTTGAAAACCTATGGAATAGAATCCAACGAAAGGACAGGTGTGATTAAATGGATCTTTGACAATCCACCGCATCTGTTAGCCCATATTCATCAAGAAATATTAACACAGAGAGACAGGAGGAGACTGTGAAATCTGCAATGATTTTGTGGGCATGGAATATTGGGCATTCAATTCAATTAGATGAATGGGAACAGAGCTGGAAAAGGACACAAAAATTTACAATGGCTCAGAATCTCAAAGAGAACTATTTTAAAATGTTTTATAGATGGTACATGACACCAGAAAAGTTAAAAAAGATTTACAATACAGGTACGGGAATGTGTTGGAAATGTCAGAAAGAGGTGGGAACAATATTTCATATGTGGTGGTCATGTCCCAAGGCAAAGAAATATTGGAGTGAAATACATAAAAAGATGTGTGAAATACTGAAGGTTCAATTTGTAAAAAAACCTGAATTTTATTTGTTAAACATGACAAATGTTCTTGAGAATACTAATATTAAGAGGCATTGGAGATTAATATTGTACGTGATAACGACAGCACGAACTGAATATGCCAAATTGTGGAAGTCTCAGCAAATACCCACAATTGACCAATGGTGGGGGGCATTTATTGAGAACAGAAATGCGGATATTGTTTCACAAAGATTAAAGGGGAAATCGGACTATCAGATAAAAGCAGAATGGCAAATTGTAATGGGTAATTGCTGGGAACTGCCAAGTGAAAATGTCTGAATTATGGTTGAAATTAAAGGGGAATAACTGTAACATAACAGGAGTTGATGAGAGAAATGCAAGATCAAACACGTAAGATGAACATGGAATTGTGAGGCATAATTTTTTATATGTGAGTAGATATCTAGAAAATGAAAACTAGATCAGAGTGGAAGAACAAAAACATTACATGTAAAAGTACAATTTGAGATGATTTTTTTTATTTGTGAAACTTAATAAAATTATTAAAAAGAAAAAGATAAACACTTTTCAATCTTTATACTTTATGAGAATTATATCTGAAATCTTCCCCTTTCTATTTCATCCCTTCCAAGTTCCCTTGAGTTTTATTCCCTACTTGAAATGTAG
Organism: Cyclura pinguis; assembly: GCA_030412105.1. Taxonomy (NCBI): domain Eukaryota; kingdom Metazoa; phylum Chordata; class Lepidosauria; order Squamata; family Iguanidae; genus Cyclura; species Cyclura pinguis. Next base: position 281,305,963 of record CM059599.1, read on the forward strand.
TCACTCATTGGCAGAGCATAGGTAGAATTTGGAAAGTTACTGTAAGGAAAAGTAATATCACGACATGCTGACACAGTCCACAAGTGAGCTGTGGTTCCCACAGATTCATACCACCACGGCTTCCCTGAGGAACAAATAGAATATGCATTTTTCTTCAGAGTAATTCTCTAAGCTCTGAAAATATGTCTGCTTACGAACTGTCTCAAGGTTCAATCCTTCTTGTTTCCAGGTAAAGTTGAGCAAGATTCTTGTGAAAAATCCTGGAGAGGTTTCACCAATCAGCATAGACAACACCAGTCACCACAGCTTATGTTCAGTTGTCTGTAACTTACCCACTACAGAGACAGAACCTACTAGACCAGGTGTGGGTAAGTGCAGTTTTTTTTCCTTTGAACATGTCCATAGGCTGTATACACTGATAAAATTACAAAAGAAAATAAGTTTTATTTCATTTAGTTATTTAATTTATACCTTCCCTCTCTCCTGACATAGGACCCAATGTGGCTTACCACAAATTTGAAACAATTAAAAACCTGATGATACAGAATTTCAAAAACAATTAAATTAGCTGTGATGCAAAAACACCCAAAATTTAAAGCAGTATAAAATCATTTTAAAAGTAAAATAAGTCTAAAATTGCAAGACTTGCACACACATCATTAAAAAACTTTCTGCAAAACTAGTTAATTGCCAAATATTTGTTTAAATAAAAAATTCTTTTCCTGCTGGTGGAAAGAGAGCAAAGAGTCGTCCATGCTAGACTCCTAGGGAAGGGATCTTCACACCCTGGCAGCAGCCACTGAAAAAGTCCGCTCATATGTTTCCACCAAGTAGGCCTGTGAATGTGGTAGGATCAATAGAAAGCCCTTTGCCAAAGATCTTAATTCTTGAGAAGTCTCATATAGGGAGATATGGGATTTCGGACAGTCAAGACCTAATACATAGCTGTGCAAGTCATAGCAAGCACTTTGAACCATATCGGGAAACAAACCTGTAACTAGCAAAGCTGTTTCAACAAAGAAGTCATATGCTCCCTATAAGCAGTCCCAGTCAGCATCCTACATGCACTTAATGGCTGCCCTCCATTCCCACTGGCTAGAGAGCAGGTGTGGGTCTCATACAACTGCATATTCTCCATTTTGAAGCTAGTAGAACCCTCAGATATCTTAGAACATAAGCACCAAGAAACATAACACTAGGCCATTTCCACACTACACTGTTATAGTGCTATTATTCCACTTTCAACATTCTGTGGAATTCTAAGGTTTGTAGTTTATTGAGCCCAAAGAATTGTCTGGCTGAGAATTCTAAATGCCCCTCCCTAAACTGCAAATCCCAGGAGTCCATAGGATCTTGAAAGTGGAATAATAGCACTATAACAGTGTAATGCGGAAATGGCCTCAGTCAGCTTCCATTTTTTTTAACTAACTTTTCCCTTCCTGTCTTTCTCTATTCATTCTCATTTATCTATCCATCTTTCCATTTTTCCTTCTTTTCCCCCTTGCAGGTTAGAAAATGTTCCATGTGGGTGGTGGTGATAGATATTTTATCAACACAGGTGGGGGGATGAAAGATTTCACACGCTGTGCTACTGGAGAAAGGGTGTTACTCCACTGGAAAAACCCTATCCCAGGGTCTACAATTTTGATACTAAAATATGATTCCATGTGCCTGAGAGGTCACCTGGATGAGCACATAGGCAGCAACGGTCGAACAATCAAAAACCAGGTCAGGCCAGTAAAATCACCAGTCACGTAGTCCCAGGAGACCTCAAGCTGTGCAAACCCACAATAAACAAAGGGTCCTCAGCCCCTGAGAAGCCGACTTGAGGGGATTAGTGTGTTTGCCCCAAGTTGAGCGAATATCCTTTCAGGCGAGGACCATTTACATGAAGTCACACCACAACCAAATGCAGCCGAAGATCCTGAGACTTTGGCAACACCTTGTAATCTCATCATGCAAAGGAAGTTACCATTGTGGAGCTTCTTTCTCGTTGCAACACCCATTGTCGTCCCTGGGAAAGGACAGCCCTTCAGGTACTTTTTCCCCTATAAATAGTCCCAGTTTTTGAGCGTTTCTTTGGATCACTCCTGGTCACCCCAGCTGACCGTTTCTCCATCCGTTGAGTAATCCCCTCAGCCCTCTCTGTGCTGAGCCCCACTTCTCCGCTGTTTTTACCGGACCAAGGACCTCAGGAAAAGGTGCAATATTACCCCAGCTACAACCCCTTCAATATTCCCCTATCCAGTTTCTTCTTTTTTGCTTCTTAATAGGTCTTGAGTGAGTATGTGAGTGATTGCATTGGTGTGTGAGACTTTCATTCAATAAAATCATTTATTGGACATTTTTGTTTGGTTTTTGGCTTGGCCTGACCCTATAAAAACTGGGTAAAAAGACCCCGCTAGGTTACCCTGTCTCTTGCATTGCTATTGCTCGTGCTCTGGCTAGTTTCCATTCCCCATCAAGTGGAACACATTGAGGTGTCCCCCAAGGGACCCCAGAAATCAGGGTAACAAGGAGCTTACATCAGTTCTGAGGTCTCTGCTTTATGCATAAACCTTGTGCATTGCTTTTGATGACCAAATAGCGTAGTATCTTCTATTAATGTTCTAGACACAGAAGGGCTGTTTCCACAATTTTGTCAGCTCAACAGTTTTCTGACTTGATTTTTTTTTCTTTCTAATTGCATGAAAAGAGATGCAGGTTTGGACATATGCCTGTTTATGGGCATCTGAGCTGGCACGAGGCTGAGTCCACACCTTGTCCTCTGGAACAAACAAAACCTCCCGCAAAGATATGCTAATGCCAGGTCCCACCCTTCATTCCTTGGGCCTGGGACAGTTTGGGTTTGTTTCTTGCTGAGATTACCCTGAAACCTCCCTCCTGCCCATCATGAAATTCTTAAATATCTGTAGATATGAGAAAGACAAGTACTATTTATAGCCTGATGTATACAAAGAAGTTAGTGACATATTGAAAATCAAAATACCTACATCTCAGTTTCTGAGTTAAAACAGGGCAGCTTCAAATTGCCATATTATTAATTATGCTCTCCTAGTGCAAATATAGAAAAAGTGCTGCCCTGGGGCTACATACAGCTCCAAAGACAGGGGTTTTTTTCCCTGCTTTTGACTCACTGGCCTGCCCTTTTACTGCCTAGAAACAGCTCTTGGAAGCCTCCAGGAGCTGCAATTCACCTTTTAAAGAGGTTGAAGAATCCCCCAACATTTCAAATCATTGCCACATCTGGAGTTGAATTTTTTGAAGTCCCAGGAGAGACCCAGAGGTGGAAGATTGACTCCTGGACCCACCACATTGGCCCATTCTGTTCTGGTCCTACTTGTACAGTTATCTTGATAGCTCTAAGTTCATTCTTGAAGGAAGCAACAAGTAATTTCAACCCATTTTCTTCCCACACAGTTTTCAAAGCCTATTCACAATTCAAGATGTATTCTGTGCAAAATTGACATATGGTTAGTTTGCACAGAAAGCAGCATTTACTATGCAGAAAATGGCATTTTCTGTTCAAAACAATCATGTGTGAATTTTGTGCAAGATAAATGTCTAACTGTGAAGATTCTGGTTAGTCTAGGATTCTTCTTGCCAGACTTTCTCAATATTAAAAAAAAAAAGTTTTAATCCCATTTTCCAAATATTTTCAAATATTCTTTCCATCCCTACTTGATAGCAATGTACAGAGCAGAGGTGCAGAGCAGTGAACAGTAATGGCATACTGCATGCTACACTTTTTTTTTAAAGAGTGTTATCAAGCTTTGGGGAGCTTGTCCAATCTGACCACAGAATGGCTAGAAAGGGCTATAGCAAACATATTCAGATTTTTTTTTTTCACAAAGAAAAATGGATAAACTCTAACATGCCTTGCACAGATAGGCTTGCCAGGTCTGAATCAGGTGAAAGGATATGAGCCATTAAACACCCTGATGAAGAAAGGGATAAGAAAAATGTTACTTTTCCTTTTCACCTCTCCCTTCGTCCCTGCCTGACATAGCAAAGAAAACTTATACTTGGACTAATCCAAGCAAGAAAGGAGATCAGGGACAAATTTAGCCAAACAGCCAAATTCCACAACAGGTGGAGGAATCACATTTCACAGGCTATACTTCTAGGTCCCTTATAAGTATACTATAAGGTATGTACATCCACCAAAGTCCCCAAATTCACTGCTACCACTGAGTGTATGAATGGGGCACTCCCTGCAGATAAGTAGGAAAAAAAGATATTTTGCAGTGGGATCCCCAAACTCCCTGTTTTTCTCCATCCTCAGTCTGAAGATGTATGGTCCACTAAAAATCCATGATCATATAGAGGATCACCCATTTGTTCCTGCACTATAGGGAAATATATGCAGCCTAACCACCCTTCCATTATTCTGACTTTGGTTCCAATATCTCCCATCTGTAAAACACACATAGCATAAGTAGCATGCAATGTGTTGTACCCAAAACCACTAAACGTAGATACATGTTCAGCCAACATAAGGAGTACAAGCACAAGTGCTGGTGAATACCAAGCCCTCCCTTTCGCTTCTTAATGAATAAGTCCTCAGGGTGCACTGAGCAACCTCAGCATTTAACGGCTAACATGTTATAATGGGACTCCTTTCATGGATGGATAATACCTGCATCTAATTGCCACAAGATCTGTTCCAACAGACGGAGAATGGGAAGTGGGACTAGGGAATGCATACCCAATGAAATGACACTCTATCTCAATCAGTCAGCATCCAAACACAGGTATAATCTGCTCTAGCCAACTCTCTTGTCACAAGTTCCATGTTTTCCCATTTATCTAAATTGGGGTGTACAGTTTCAGTGGGTCTGTGGGACCATTTTTTTCCTCCTGGACCCCCTATAGACTACATCACTCATTGTTACCAAAACCAAAAGAGTAAATCAACAGAACTTACTTTTGGCTTTTTAAAAAGTAAACCTGGGCACAGAGGGAAGGCTATACATAGAGGTACATATCTTGCCTGAATGAGCTGATATCAATTTATAGGGGGACATGGCCCATACTCTGCAATGTCACCTTATAAATCAATATCAGTCTCTCTCAGGATGTGTGTGTGTGTGTGTGCGCACGCGCGTGCATTGATGCTGGTGAGGGAGAAGCCTTTCCTCAGTTCTTGGGACTAGGCATGATGGAGCTGTGCCTGCTGGTTCTCCTCTCCCATTAAAGGAACTAGCAGTTGCAATGTTATATTTGTTGTTTTATGTGAAGCTGTTTTATACGAAAGGGGATTCATTTAAATAACAATTTACCATCTTTCATAATGTGGCAACTGCAGGAAATAGACCAGGTAGAGTAGTAATACCGCTGAATTCAGTGCTAAAGATGAAGATAAATGCTAAAGAGGATCCCCCCCTGCTCTGCTAAATGGTGCTTGATGTTTGCTTAGTAACACTTTTATTTTTTTCATTCTGTAGAGGTATTAAGTTGCATCTTTCAATTGCTGCCTGGAGATAAAAAAGCAAAGGCAGCTGTTGACTTTCCAAGTTCCTCATTCCAGGTCCCCAGATCACCACTCTGCCCATGAGCAGAGGGCCTTCAGTGGCTGCATTTCATTCTATTAACTTGGGACAGGTCCAGGAGCAAAAAATAATAAAACTCCAGGCAAGGTTTTTATTTGTTATAAAATTCAAAACTCAATGTCTGAGAATATTCTATATATTTGGCAAAGGGACCTGTGTGCTGAGCTTGGATTTCAGTCTTCTCCCCATTCCACACTTGCACATATTTCACTTTCAGATGGACCCAAGGACACTGATAGTACAATATAGGAAAGGGAAGGATGCAGTAGAGACAGAGTCCATTTTTGGGTAGAGGCAGAGCAAGCTTTTTCCCCTGTGTTAGATTTCTGAAAAAGAAATAATATATTTCACATTAGCATTCCTGCCTAAACATTTTATTTTTCTGAAGTCCTATTCATGATGACAGAGTTCACTTTCCAAGTACACATTCTAAGACTTGCAGTCTTACTTTAATTTGCAGAGTATGATTCAGCTATACTTCGTGCAAAAAGTGTTTTTGCTCTGAAAAACTAGCAATGCAGAGGAGGAGTGGCTGGACATTTCCTCCTTTGACTCCAACTTTGCTCAGAGACCTGGAGTCACCTGCAATCTCTTCATTGGGAAACCGTGGCCCTCCAGATTTTTTTAATTTTTAATTTTTTTAACATATATATATATTTATTTATTTATTTTGGACTGCAGCTTCCATAAATCTCTCACAATTATCTGCACTGTCTAGGACTGGTGGGAGTTGTAGGTTGAGGCCATTGGAAGGATACATTTGTCTAGCCCTCTTAAAAATATTGCAAATATTTTTCCTAAGGAAGATCAGTGGTAATGCCTGCTGCAAGGCTGTGTTGGTCACTTACCTAATTGTGGAATGATGAAGGTCCCTAAAGGAAGGGCATTGAATATAATAGAAAAGAAGCAGCAGTGAGAATGAGGCCTTACTGGCAGTTAGCAAGGCTGGAGGGGTGAGTAAAGAAGGAGGTAATAAGGAAACAGGAGAGGTATCTGAAGAATTGGGTTGTAGTTCATAAAATGGCTGGCAGGAATTAATAGTGTTTGAGGTATCAAAGGACTTTTCACTGGTTTTGCTGCAGCAGACTAATATAGCTACCCATCCTTGTAATGTTCGTCCAGCACAGTTCTTTTATGGTAGCTTCAGTATTTCAGAGGTGAGCATCTCAACATTTTTTCTGCTTGGTTTTGGTTGTGACTGAATGGTTGCCAGGAGAGGAAGCAGAGGGCCTGCTACCATCTGGAGACCAACCAGGGTATTGTGCACAAGGGGTAGAGAGATGCTAAGAAGTCCTGATTTTTGTGGATGCAGATGGAAGTTTCTTCTCTCCATCAAATCCTCCATTGGAATGTAGATTCCTCCTTGATGCATCTGAAAATAAGCCTTATAAATTCCCTTACATGTTCAGTTCTTGATATTGCTTTCTCCAGTTGAAGGCACTTTGGGGAGTCTTGGGGAGACTGAAAAATGCAAAAGGACAAAGAGTGGAAGGTGGGGAGAAAATCCCTTTTCACCTCTTGGGGATACTGTTCATTATTTGATTCCCTTTCCTCTTGTTTGATTCAGGAATTTTAAATTTTGATTCAGGAAATTTAAAATCATCCAGCTACCTACAATCATAGAAATAAAGCATTGGAAAGGACCTCTTGGGCCTTTGAGTCCAACCCCCTGCTCAGTGCAGGATCTCCTGCTAAAGAAATCCCATCAGGTAGCTGTCTAGTCTTTTGCTGAAGGTGTCCAGAAAAGGAGACGCCACCACTTCTTTAGGCAATTGGTTTGATTTGCAAACTGCTCTTAGTGTCAAGAATTTTCTTCCCACATTCAATCAATATCTGTCCTGTAACTTAAAACCATTAGAGCTAGTCCTGTTCCCTCAGGCAGCAGAAAACAGTCTGCCACTTCTTTCCATGACAGGCCTTGAAGTATTTAAAGAGTATTATCCCAAGAACCTCCAGCAGTAGAATCTGAAACATAATTTAGATGTAGTTTCTTCCAGGAATAAAAGACACAAAGGGCTATGGAGAAGGAACTGAATCTCAGTCTCAGTACTATCAAATGTATGGAACAGTATATGAGCACCTGGTGAAAAAATAACCACAATTTCTGCCATTAGTGCCTGTTCCCAGTGTTCAAAAATAAGGATGAATTTCAGTTTCAGTTTCTTTGTTTTCTATTTTTCAGGGATCAGTTTTTTTCTCTTCCATTTCCACATCAATGCATTTCGTTTAAATGTTTTCACAAATATTTATATGCATTTTCATGTGCAGTTCTCCTAATATACACATTTTATATACATTTTTTTGGCTAACATCTATACTTTTGCAGATAATTTCCTCTTGCATATTTCTTTTTTTGTCTATTGTCCCACAAATAGATGCATTTCAATATAGACTTTCCATTCATATACATCATTTTGTATGCATTCACTTCCAAAGTGCATTGCAAAATTCTGTGAAGTGACAATAATGAAAGGTAATGGTATTCTAGTTCATATACAGGTTCAGGAAATGCAACTTTGGAAACTTCTGATCAAAGTATGAATGAACATCAGTCTCTTCCATATGACAAACAAGCCATCATTCTCCAAAAGGTACAATGGCTATATATTTAATTAATATTTATGGAAAGTTAGTGGGAAGAAATTGTACACATTTATGCATAGGTGTTTTGTTTGTTTGTTTGTTTTGTTTTGTTTTTACTTTTTTAGTGAGAAACAGAAGATCTTAATTAACAGCATTTCAGTGATTTACATCCTTTTTCCATGCTTAAACTTTCCCTACAGTCTGGAATGTATAGTCCTGCCTCCCCTTATATTCCTCAAAAACTAGAAGCTTGAAATGATTTCACACTAGGGATGTAATTCTCTAATTTTCTTTTTGAAGAAAGCAATGAATGATTTTAGCAATTTTCTTCTTGCTGCAAGTACTTCTTCTGTAAAGGTTTTAAAGACTATTCAGAGTTTGAGACATATGCTGCAGAAAATTCACACGTGGTTGTTTTGCACAGAAAACAGCACTTATGGTACAGAAAATAACATTTCCATGTAGAATATGGTTTTCCATGCAGAAAGTGCTGCTTCTTGTGCAGGAAAGGCTGTTTTCTGCTCAAAACAACCATGTGTGAATTTTGTGTAGGAAAAAAACTGAACTTCAAAGTTTCTTGTCAGCTTAGGAGTCTTCTCATTAGAGTCTCTTGGAACTCTAGAAACAGATTTTCCAACCATTTTCCCAATGCATTTGAACATTCTTCCCATCCCTATTTCATATCCAGTATATCAATTCACACCCACTACCGGACATTCACAATGAAGCATTGGTGGGTCAGTGTGTTGTATCTTATGTTCTTTTTTTCAGCTCATTCTACTCCTAATCAATAGGAAGGTATCTGAGTACTTCCTGATACCTCTATCACCTGGATTGGGGCAAAAGTGAACAATGTACAGCCCTGAGACTGCATACAACCCCCTCCCCCCCAGTTGTTCGTCGGGCCTCTAATGCTTTCAGGCTCACCTTCCCTTTCTCTGGACCTGCTGCACTATCACCCTCCAGATTTAGGTTTACATGACAACAGAAAATCTGCCTTAAAATGTGTTACCCCTCTTAAAACACATCATAGAGGTTGACATTGAAGGAATCTCTCTAAGTAAGTTTAAATAAGGTTAATCTAATAATCTAGTCGCAAACCATTCAGGGTTTAAAGGTTACAATCTTAAAGGGCTCAGAAATAGAGAGCTCAGCATATTTGCTGGCATATAAGATGAACTTTTTTCCTAAAAAATACCCTCTGGAAGTGGGTGTGTCATATACACCAGCAAATATGGTAACACTAAAAATGGGGAAGGGAAGGGGAGTGAAAGGAGTTTTCCTTGCCCAGGCAAAACAGGAAGGAAGGGGATAATGGAAACCTTGATCTATAGGAACATAGATGTTTCTACAGTTTCTCCTTACCTTCCCCACCTCTCCTGTGCATTTTGATTCTGCCAAGAGTTTCTGCCCAAGCAAACAGGAAGAGACGGGTGGTGGTGCAACACTCCTTTCCTTCCCCTCCTTTCCTGTGCATTTTGCTCACCAGAGAACTATTTTTTTTTCCTGAGAAATATCCCTTGCAAGGTGGGGTGCATCTTATATGCCAGTGCATCTAATACACCAGCAGATATAGTATGTTACTGGCACAGTATATGTGTACACCTTGCTCACTGTAGCATTGTACATTGATTGAAGTTTCTGAACTATCTTTAAGAGCATCCTGGCTCAGTGCACATTTCAGTAAGCTACCTGGGAGTAACCAAAGCATGTTACTAGGATTAATAATAGGTGAGTAGTATCACTAGGGGCAATAAGATTTCAGAAAGAGACCTGGGCACAGTTTCATTGCTTATAATTAGCCTTGAGATGGCCCAAACACTGAATTTCTTTTACACTGAAAGAAAGGAAACCTATTTATTTGGAACCATCTGCTGGCTCTCCAGATCCTGTAATACTTCTTCACAAAAATATGTACCTTTGCTCTGTTGATGGATTGCCCCTGAGTTTACCTCCTTTGTCTGAGGATCTGTTCCCCTTCTTCCCTTTCTCCCTACTCCCCAATTCTGAAATGTTCCTATCCTTGTAACATATTTATCCTGCTTCTTAATGTAGGGCTGGGAAGATGGCAGATTTGGAGTAAACGAAGCCTCAAGCTAGCCGCCTTCTTAATGACATGCTAGAACAAGAGAAAAGCCTTAAGGCCTTATTTTTGTGCATGTGTCTTATTCTCCTTGAAAATGAAGTTATGAATTTTAAAAACAATCCACATAAACATGTTATACGTTTCTGTTTGTGTTCAAACCCAAGGGCAGTAAGTTATGGAAACCTGAACTTGTTTAATGTCTGAAGATGCCCGTATTTAAGCCTGTTGCATGACATATAACAATATCCAAGGTCTTGCTCTTCCACATTTGACAGCACAGCATTAGCTGCAACAAACAAGAGATGTCATGCAGAGTAGATTGATTTATTGCAAGGTGGCTGAAAGCATCTTGCATTCACTCTCACATGGGGGATCAGATCCTACTCCCGTACCATCACCTTCCATTCTTCTACCGCTGTGAAAACAGATCCAGAAGATTTTTCTTCCATTTTTTGATTAATCACAGTGTCACATTGCATCTGAAGCATGGTTCATCTTAACTGGGGTTTGTTGAAAGAAACCAGTATCATAGCATGCATTATAATAATGGCCTGTTACACATTTCATTGTTACACAGTTAAGATAATTATTTAGATAATTAAGGTAATGTTAACCATAGTTAAAGCTGAATACCAAAGAAAAGAGGCAGACTGATACTCTTCCTTATGGCTGAACAAGAAGAAAAATTGGGGAGTAGTATATGAGTTCCAGATGCACACAGATTCACCCATATCAAGTTCAATCAGGGTTTACTGCAGTGTCCAAATGAAGTGGTTTTCTAGCGTGAGAACAAAAGCCAAAAGAACTGGGGTAGAGCTTGGAAAATTAACTTTGAAAATTAATTTGATAATTTTAAAACATTAGAAACAGCAATATTAATTTGTTATCATGACACTACCAAGTGAAATTGTTTAATTAGTTGAATTATCATTAATTAACTCATGTCTGATCATTTCTTTTCAGCCACACCATGGAATTGCCAGAGAATGTCATGGAGGTTGTCTCTGTGGACCTTAGGGGATAACATTTTGTTACTGTCTCCTTCAAGAGGGCTCATGGTGTCATTTCATCCACCATGAATTGCTCCCTCCTCCAAGCCAGAAATTTTTCCCACAAGGACAACAAAGCCCACAACAGAATTATTACCTGGGAACAATAGGAATCCAACATGTGTGCGAACTGTCAGGTTAGGTAAAAACTCTGTTCCAAAGCATGGGAACTCAGCCTACAACTTCTTCAATTCAGTTTTTCACTCATCTATGGCCCTTTCCGCACCAGGAAGTTAAAACAGGCCAAGGTGTCCTGTCACGGAGGTCATCCACACCTTGGATCGGACTAGGTTCGGACTATTTACCTTAGTTCCGCACCTTAGTCTGATCCAAGATGCCCCCAAGTGGTCCTCCAGCATGCTAAGTGAAGACCAGAAAAATCCGATTTTTCAATCTTCTGGAGCGCGCCATTGCGTTCATCCTCACTTGTGCAGATGCACAGGATCGCACCAATGCAAGCCTGCAATCAGCGGAGGGCAGGCTGAGGGCGTGGCCAGCGTCAGTGGTTGGTCCGGACCCATGAAGAACAGGAAGCCGCCATTTTCAGCTGGAGCAGTGCGGATCTAAAGACCTCGCACTGCTCCAATTTGCCCTGGACCAAACAGAGGAGCCCTGCAGAAGGGCTTAAGGGAGAGTCCGCATTGCTTCGAGCTAAGAAGAAACAGTGAGTAATGACACGGAGCGATTGACTCGCCTCGTGCGGAAAGGGCCTATGTCTCTTTTCTTTCCACCACCACTAAAACGCACATTTTTCTCACTCTTCAAATGCTTTATTTGTTAAAGGCTAATAAGGAACTATCTATTTTAGTTGGAGGACATGGCTCCACTACAAGTACAGCAATAAGCACATAACTTACAAAGATCAGTCAGTAAATCCAGAGTGGAGAATTCTCAATCTAAAATGTTTGAAAATGTCTGTTTATATGCAGAATTACTTAATCAGTATATCTTTTCTGCCTTTCCACTCCCAATCAAGTAGTTTGGTATGAAAAGTTCATTGCAGAGCACCTGTTTTGCTTGGAGGAGCCAGGGATCCCAGATCCAGTTTGTGGCATTTTCGTTACAGGCATTGAACAAGTCCTACTTCTCTGCACCCGTCTCACCTAATAAATTATTATGTATGTGCGTGCGTGCGTGCGTGCGTGTGTGTGTGTGTGTTTAAAAGGACATGCTTGTAAAGAAAAAATAAGCAGATAAAAGGCAGAATGGACAGAGTGAAGAGAAAGTGGCAGCTCCCACAAACGTGCTTGAAGGGTAAGTCTATACAATCTTAAACATGCTTACTTGGCTCTGTAATGGAAAGGGGTATTTGGGCTGTGCTTATTCAGGATGTAAACACTCAGAACTTTGCAGAAGCAAGAAATGACAGTTTCTGAAGAAAACAGTCTTTCTCAGAAAGCAGGGGAGGCCCAAGATCTTTTGCTGCCAAGGATAGGAAAGGAAGTATCCCAGCCACAGCTTCCTAGCTTATTGAAGCCACAACAAATGTATCACCAACACCCACACAAGTGCAGTCCCTGCCACTCACCCTCTTACTCACTTTTGGTTCCTTATACTCTCTCTGGAGATTTATTAACTACTCCCATTTATGTTCTTAATGGGGAGGTATATATAATCACATTCTAACTAATGTTTGCTTTTAAAGAATACCCCCAAAATTTCCCAAATGGCAAAATATGTACGCTCAGCCAGGATCGACATGTGTACCAAAAACTCCCAAAGCAACTGCAAGACCCAGTACTAACACTTGCCCTTCTTCCCCTCAGCCTGCCCCACAGCAGGCACTGGATCTCAGAAAACACCATTTTAAATTTCTCACAATTTCCCTGCAGGACACTGAGGGAATTTTAAATGGGGACTTTCCAAACTGCCAGCTATCATTGTGAAGGGACACTGATGTTGACAAAAGCCCATCACAGCATTTTTACAAGGGCCACCTCTACCCTGGAACTGACCCTGCCTAGGGCAGTTACCAGAATGCAAGGACTGTCCCAAGCAAACAGGAACGGCGCAAGGAAAATCAAACCCCCTAGGGGGAAGGAGATAAGGTGCAAGGAAGAATCAGGGATTGCTTGAGACACGTGCCTGGTTCTGGCCTCGTGCCCTGTGTTTTTATAGTACCGAGCAGGGTGCCGCCACAGGAAACGTGTGCAATCATCGAATCATAAAGGAGAGTCGGCTTACATCTTGTTCCCCCTTTTTATGACAATTTCAAATGATAAGCTCACTTTGAAACTGGTTCTCCTCCTTTTTGTGTGGAGGCACTTAAAACAAACTGGTTTATATGTCTCTCTGATTGCAGGTGGCAAAGGGAGGCCAAGTCTGATAAGATTACTGATACTGCGCAAGTCACTGTTCTGAGTAAATGTGCGTGTTAAGCAGGAACCTTAAAAAGTTAGGACACAAGCTTGTGTTCTTTGTTCCCATTTGCCCTCTCTCTTCCAAGCCAATGCCTCAGGGATACTGTCAAGCAAACTAGTGAGAGGTGGGCTTGTCCACAATCTGATCCATTTACTTGTGAGTTATCTGCAAGCCACCTCCTTTATCCTTTACATTGCTGTAAAGATTCCTTTAATTTTTCCATTTTATTGTTTTGAATTATAATGTACATATATTAATCAAAAGGAACATGGATGCTAAGAGCAAAAAACAAACAAACATGTGCTCTTCTAACACCTGTGTAGTAACACTGAGTGTGCAATACTGGCTGCAGAGAGGCAACCAATGAGAGATATTGTTGTTGTTTTCATTTATTTATATAGCACCATCACTGTACATGGTGCTTTAGAACTGAAAGAACATTAAAACTGTTCCCTGCCCACAGACTTACAATCTAAGTATTGCCTCAGCACAGAAGTGGAGCTAAAACTGAATACAGAGTGATGAAGGCAGCCAGGCAGCCATTGGGACAAGTTATTTCAGTAGTGCAAAGGTAAGGAATCTTTGGCCCTCCTGATATTTTAGCAAATGGTTCCCATGATCCAATACCATTGGCTATATTCAGTGGGGCTGATGGAAATTGTAGGTCAAAACATCAGTGTGGGAAAGGGGAGACACTCACCTCTACAGCGACACGTAAAGAATTAACCAGTGGCAGAAATAAATGCGAAAGCAAACATGATGGTATTCTTTTCCACTGATCTGCAATTCCTGCTATTAAAAGCAACTCCATTCAGAGAAATTCAGCAGGTAGAATTTTTTCTAACATTTGTCTTCATGCAAGGAAAAACAGCACCTAACTTGACAATTTCAATTAAAATTCAGAGTTGTAAAAAGACAGGGGGATAATAGCCTTTGTACCAGTCTTCTACTAATTTTTTTAAAAAAGTTTCCCCAAAGATACAGTCTCTCTCTCTTTTATAATCTCATGTTTTTGTTGCTTTTCTTTTTTGATTAATATGTAAATTGTAATTTTTTTAAAAAAATCGTGATTTGAATAGGGTGGCTGTCCTTGCAACATAATGACTAACCTTTTGTTTATTTTCAGGTCTAATAAGGAAAGAGGGATCAGATTTTAGGTGACTATGGACCTTGTTATCTTTTCAAAGTGGCCAACAAGTCTTAAGCAACCAGCATAGCTGACCTTAAGGAGTGTGTACTTTCATCTCGTTTCTCAAAGAAAAGTAAACTTACAGAGGTCCCTGCGGCACATATGCCAGCAGTACTTGAATACGTGAATTACGAAATCCATTGTCCCCTTCTCTGTGATTAATTCATTCATCTAGCAATTTTATTGGAGTAATTTACATTCTACAAGGCTTTAAGCTGCTGGCTTTGCAGTTTTTGTAGACAGACTCTCCCAAAGCTGGTGCCAGCATAGCTATGTGATCTGAAAGCGATTGGAGTAGCAGTCCAACACATCTGAAGCACTCTAGGAAAGATTGATGAAGAGATTTGCAATGATCAATGTCAGTTTCAATAAATATAAAGATCTACTCTTAAAAAATATCTACCACCTGCAAAACCTTTTGGTCAGCCTGACCAACCAATTTGCAGAATCCGATTGTCCACTCAGAACTGAAGAGGAACTTCAGTGGGAAAATGATACCCAATCCATATTCCATCCAAACATGATGAGCCAAAAAGATGTAGATGCCAAAATAGGTCATTATGACCTTTAGCTCTAATTCTACCCTAGAGTGGCTGATATTGTGTCCTTCGGACTGAGCTTCTTCTTTGGTCCTTTAAATTGGCAGACTAAATGCCAGAAATGTGGAGTGCTTTTGCACAGTGGCAGAGGAGAGTGTCAAATATGCACTCTGTCTATATTCTTGTAGGCAAAGGGAAGGAGGTGGAAGGGGAGAGAAGGAACTGTGGACAAAGTGGGGATGACACAGATGTTTTGGTTTGGGGGGTTGCGTGAAGCTGCATGGGCATGAGAGAATTTTGGAAGGCAGTCAACAGCATGTAGGAAAATGGTGGAGTTCAGAGGGATTCGCACTGGACAGAAACTTCAGTGTCATTCACACTTCATAATTATGGCACTTTGACTCCATTTTACCTGCCATGACATCAGTTTATGGGATTCTGTGCTTTGTAGTGAGGTGAGGCACTAGAGCGCTCTAGCTGAGATTTCCAAATCTGCCTCCCTAAACCGCAGATCCCCAGATTCCATAGAATAGAATCATGGCAGTTAAAAGTAGAACCATAGTGCCATAACTGCATAGTGTGAAAGGGTTCTTCTAGCTGATGGCAGTGGGGGTGCTGATGAAGAGATGTTTGGTAGACAGGATAAGCAATGGTGGAACATTGGGACTGGATGACAAATAAACTTTCAGAAGTTAATCCCTATTCCTATCATTTCACTCACCCTGGAAAAAGGTAATTGCTATGGCCCCCAAAGGCCTCTGTTGGATGGAAGTTTGGCCTTCCGATCCATGTGTTGCTGATGTTATATTTTAGTTGTTTTAATTTCTTTCTGATTGAATTGGCGTACACCTGCACCATGCAAAGATAGTGGTGGAATATTCACCCAGTCCTATTTTTCTTCCCCCAATGGATGCATTAGCCCTTGCCTCCATTTCGTTAGTTCCTTTAAGTTCTTCTTTCTCCTCTATTGCTTAATTCTTTAGATGTTGTATGCTTCTCCATGCCTGTCTGAGCTAGACCATAAGTTTCTTAGAGCAAAAGCCTTGTTCTTTGGTACTCCATAAGTGCATTAGATCCCAGTGGCACAGTGCAAATAGCAAGTAACCACTCTTCACAAAAATCAACCAATCAATCAATAAACAACAGCATAGGCCTTTTCTGCACCAGGCGATTAGAACAGGGCAGTGCGTCCTCTCACAGAGGTCGTCCGCACCTTGGAGTGGACAAGGAGCAGACTACTTACTGGAGATCTGCACCTCAGTTCGCTCCAAAATGACCCCAAGTGGTCCTCCAGCGTGTTTTCTAAAGACCGCAAAAAACAGATCTTTATTTTCCTGGAACACACCATTGCGTTCCTGCTCCCTTGTGCAGATTTGCAGGCTCGCACCAATGCGAGCCTGCGATCTGCGGAGAGTGGGCTTTAGGCGTGGAGAGCTTCAGCGGTTAGTCGGGACCCACAATTAACTGGAAGCTACCATTTTCAAAGCTGGAACTGCCATTTTGGAAGCCGGAAGCCGCCATTTTGGAAGCTGGAAGCCACCATTTTGGAAGCCGGAGCAGTGCAGATCTACAGACCTCGCACTGCTCTGATTCGCCCTGGACCAAGGAGGAGCCCTGCGGAAGGGCTTCAGGAACAGTCCGCGTTGCTTCAGACCCCAGAAGAAGTGGTAGGTAACAGCACGGAGTGATTCCCTCACCTCGTGAGGAAAGGGCCATAGTTAAACTTTACTACAAGGCTTACCAACTTAACCTCTTTCATCAGGCTTTGGCTGACGTGGTGCCCATAAAATGTGTTTATCCACAGTTAACATAATGGTGATGGGAAGTGCACTCCAAAATTGAGAACACGGAGGAGGCACACTAAATGTGACTCCATTCACACACACTCCCCACACACACAGAGAGAAAAAAGAAAGCGGATTGAAAGACCTGTATTTTATTAATAAAGCCCAAAAGGTTTCAGAGATGAAACCTTCTTCTTCAGGCCTCACTCACAGACAAGCAAACATCTGTTACGTATGATGTGGAAGCTGTACTCGAACACATCTGGAGGGCACCAGGTTTTGCGAAGACTGGTTTAGATGCAGATGAAGCCAAGGTTATTCTCCCAGCCATTCTGCAAACTTGCTTATGCTGGACACTGCTGATGCACTAGAGGCAAAGCTTGACCATCTTTTCCTGGCTATCAGCAGGACATGGTCACCATACATACTTACAAGCTGTAATTTTCAGCCAGGTAATTCCAAGATGCATACAAGTCAAGAAGAACAAGCTTGGCCCAGTGAAACATTTTTTCTGCTCTTGAAAGTTTATTCATTCCCTTAAGATCTCTCAAGTTTTTGTGGGAAGGGAGCAAAACACACAGTCACTGCCATAACAGCACCCTCCTCTCTAGCCATCTGCCTGACTCTACTCTTTGATCTGCACCCAGAGGCTATCTATTCCTATGTCACATGTCCCTTAGTGGCCAATCCAGGCCAGCAAGGAGATGTTCAGGAGGTTCAACTTTTCTTAAAGGAGAAAAGTTGGCAAACTATCAGGAGGACTGCTTCCATTAACCATAGAGATGAAGGCACTGCTGCTGCTCTTTCTTCTCCTCTTCATCCTAGAGGCAGCCAGCACCACGGTGAATTCATCACCTCCTGGTCTCTGTTTCCAGTTGCCACCACCATCATTGGAGATCTGACATTTTGCTGATGTTGTGTGCTTTCAAGTTGTTTGGCCCTAAGGTAAGCCTATCACAGAGTTTGCCTGGCAAAATTTGTTCAGAGGGGGTTTGCCTCTGCCTTCCTCTGAAACTGAGAGTGTGTGACTTGTCCGAGTTCACCCAGTGGGTTTCCATGGCCAAGTGGGGTTTAAATCCTGGGGTTTCCATGGCCACGTTGGGTTTTGAATCCTGGTCTCCAGTGTCATACTCCAATGCTCAAACCACTACATCATGCTTTTATCTGTGGCTTTTTCTGATACCATCCACCTGCCTCTCTTGTTCCCTTCCTCCCATTGACTGGTACTACTGCATTCCTTTGTACACCTGCATCTTTCTTTCCCTCAGATGGATCTTTGTTGTTTTTATTTGCCATCAAGTCAACTTCAGCTTACAACAGCCCTATGAAATAGCAGACTTCCAAGATCTATTGTCACCAACTGTCCTCTCAGATCTTGCAAACTCAGGGTCATGGCATCCTTGACTGAATCAAGTCACCTGTATTTTGGTCATCCTCTTTTCCTACTGCTTTACACTTTAGCAAGCATTATCATCTTTTCCAATGAATCCCATCTTCCTATGATGTGTCCAAAGTACAACAGCCTTAGTTGAGTCCTCAGCCCTTTTTGCATGGCATTTGCCATGTGAAAGGGCCTCTGGAGTGTCATGCAATTGCGAGGAGTGGTCCACATGACATCCTTGCAATTGCATGATGCTGCTGGGGCCAGGCGCCAATCATGCACTATTTCATTTTAGGCTTGTAGCTGAAAATGGTGCGCGATCACACATTGCTCCAGGGCTCTGCGCACGCTTACCGTGTGTGCGGAGCCTCCGGAGCTGCGGCACTCATGCTTCCTGCAGAAGGAAGAGGAGGAGCCCTCATGCTGCCTGCTCGCCAGCAGACAGTGGCTATGGAGGCAAAGCAGTGGGGATCTGAGAGCCTCTCACAAGAGGCTGCTCGCACGATCCCTGTGCCCCAGCATCGTGAAAAGATAAGGTGCAGAAAGGGTCATCTTAATTTCTACTGAGAGTTCAGGCTTGATTTGATGTAAGAGCTGTTCACTTATCTTTTTTGCAGGCCTTACTATCCGTAAAACTCTTCTCCAGCATCACAATTCGAATGAGTTGATTTTCTTCTTGTAAGCTTCGTTCACTGTCCAGCTTTCACACAATATATAGAAATCAGACATACTATGGCCTGGATAGTTCTATCTTGGTGCCTGCAGATATATCTGTACATTTGATGATCTTATCTAATTCTTTCATAGCTGCCCATCCAAGTCTTGGGGCCCTTTCATACTATATAATTATTGTACTGTGATTCTATTTGAATGGGCACAGTTCCATCCTATGGAGTCATAGGATTTGCTGTTTAGGAAGAGGCATTTAGAATCCTCTCTAATGGCTCTCCAGACTACAAACCTCAAGATTCCATAGGATGTTGCCATGACAGATAAACTGAAATCATAGTGCTATAATTGTGTAGCGTGAAAGGGCCCTTAGTCTTCTGATTTCTTTATTACATACTCCATTCAGATTAATGACTGAATCAAAATATACAAAATCTTAACTATTTTCATGTCTAGAGATGAAAAATTTCTGGAATTTTTAAAACTATGAGGGGGGGTATTTTTTCATTTTTTTTTTTAGGAAAAGGGGAATTTTTTGGAAAAAAATTGGAAAAAGCAATTTTAACACACACATACACACACATTGCTGATTGAGAGCATTACACTACGTTGAAACATAAATCATTAATTTTAGTAAAACAGAGAAAACTGTTTTATCTCCACTGGTTCTCCATAGTATCAAATATACAAAATGCACTCATTTTCATAAAATGAAGTGAGAAAAGAAACCAAGATCAGGAGTTATAGTGACCTGATACTGTGCATAATTTTACACCAAAGCCTTCTCCTTGCATGGATTTTTAGAAATGATTTCGGAGCAGTATGTGTATATGTGTGTGTGTGTGTGTGTGTGTGTGTGCATATATAAACATCTTGTCTTAAACTTTTTCCATTTTTCTGAAGAAAAAAATACTTGAGGAGAAACATTTTTTTATGAGTTTGTTTTTTTCTTTTTTTCTTTCTGCCGTTACTTCTCTGGTTGCATCTCAACCCTACTTTCCCTTGCAGCAAAAACACACTGGATAAGACTCTTTAGTATTTGTCAGTACAGAATCTTGTATATCTTTATTATTTTCTTTGAAATTCACTGATCTTACACTGGAGCTCTAAAATACTACTCAGAATGACAAAAGCATATGCAGCACAATCAGGTCCTGAGGCTCTTTCTGCATCGCAAGGCCCCACAATTTCTACTGGTTTCCACCACCATCTTCCTCAGCCCTGGAGGCGTATAATGCAACCTCCTCTTACCTGAGAGGGGAGATGACCACTCATATAGCCTATAAAATTCAGCTAGTTTACTCCTCCAGTTTATCTCCCCAAGGCACTGTTCTGCTACACACGGAGAAGTTTGTTTTTTGTTTTCTATTTTTGTTTGTCCTCATTACTGATTTAATTAACCAGAAAAGATAGTCCCAGTTTCTCCATGTATTGCTGTTATTCCCCTTTCTAGATCAATTTCATACCCTCCAGCTGTCCCGATCTGGCAGAGACAGTCTTGGGCCCTTTCTGCACCGCATGGCTGCCCCGCAATCACGACACGATGGCAGCGCTCTGCAGGTCGTGCTTCTACACCATGTCGTCGCAGTCCCACCACCATCTTGTCGTCGCATGTCATGCAAGCATGATATTTATAAAATGGAAAAAATCCACTTTATACTTACCATTGCACCACACTGCTGCCTTTCCCGGCCATACGGAAGGGCAGAAGCACACTGGGGACGCCTCCCTCCCTAGCACAACAATAGCAAATGCCTGACTGCACTGCAGAAGGGAAGAGGTGGGGCCAGAGTGCTCCCCTCTGCAGCAACCAGGTGAGACGCAGAGTGGAGCATTCCTGACATGCTTTCCTTCCCCGCTAGGGCTGCCATGAAAGGATGTCATTGTGCCCCATGGTGCAGAAAGGGCCTTGACCAATCCTCTGTTATCCTACCTTTTGAGCTTCTTTTGAAATGTCCTAGTTTCTCTCTGCTCCTCCCATTTCTCACCTTTGTCCTCAGTTTACTTCAGAGGCTGCACACTGAGTTCTAAGTGCAAATGTAGTTTGTGCTTAATTAACCCAGGCCATTTCGGCACTAGCTTGTTATAGCGCTATGATTCCACTTTCAACATCCTATGGAATCCTGGGGTTTGCGGTTTCGGGAGGGGCCACCTGGCCCCTCCCGAAACCGCAAACCCCAGGATTCCATAGGATGTTGAAAGTGGAATCATAGCGCTATAACAAGCTAGTGCGAAATGGCCCCAGAGGAGAGGAGAGGAGTCTTGTTTTTCTTACTAAACTCATAGAAAAGCAAACTACTGCAGTGCAGCCTCTCCTAGCTTAAATGTTTTTCTTCATTAATACTTTTTGTCATCTTCACTACACTCTGATGTTGATTGGCCACGCATATCCCAGTTTTCACCAGTGAAATGTTGGAAGGTATGCAATTTTTTTCCAGTTTTACTGTGCAATGACATAACGCCCCTGTTAGGTTCCTTGCCTAAGAAGAAAGCAAAGTTTACTGACTCCTTGTAGACTTCAAATCATAGACAAGCTATTGAAGAAAAGGAAACACAGAAAAAGAAGCTGAAAGTAGGATAGAGGCTTTAGTTCCAATTCAGCTTGGAACAGATGGGAAATTTAACACTGCCTTTCCCCATGCACTAAAATAATAACAAGGTGAGATGCATGTGGGAATTTGTGAAACCACAGGAAAGAGCAAGGTGAGTGTGAAACTGAATTTCAAGAGGGAAGGAAACAGATCATTTACTATCGGAGAAAGAATTAAAAGAGTTAGAAAGTTTATTTTCTAAAGTAGAACTAGGCTGGGGGGGGGAGAGAATGATGAAAAAAACTCATGCAACCTTCATGTTTGGGCTATAATTAATCTGTCCAGGTTCAGTACTCAAAAATGGAAAATAAACTATACTTGCTAAGGATGTGTTAGGAAAGGGCAGCCTCCCATGTCTTCTCAACATACGTAGCCCAAAATTATAACATTTAGAATATTTACTATAAATATGGCCTATAACCAAAGGCCATCTCATTTTTTGCACACCTGTCTATTCCCACTAGGCAATTCAACAGCAATTCCGGAGGAATGTATCGGGAGGCTTTCCAATTATAACATCTGGTTGCATTCTAACCATCATGGCACATGCCAAAATCCCTAGTTTATCTGTAAACTTCCACTGCAATTTAGGGGAAAACCCCAACATTTTACAACTAAGCCTCCTCCGTTCTGCTATACCACTTGCATTAAGTGCAGTTTAACAGTGTCTGGTGTGCCACGCCAGCAAGGCAATGAATATGCTTTGGGTTTTGGTTCAGACATTAAAAGTGCTGTCCACAGTGTTGACCTATATCCCCCCATGGGTTCAGCGCCTCTGATAGCTCCTGTAAAGTTCAGACTAAAACCCAGAATAGATTCACTGTCCCAATGAAAGGTAAAGCACCAGCCATCACTGGTGAGTTTGTAGGAGATTGTTTTGGCTCTTTCCTGAAGGGACTGGTGGGCAGAAGCGGCAGCTCTCCTCCATTTTGTTTTCCAGAAGCCACTTATAGCGAGGGCAGGAAACACTGACCTTACTCTGATTGGCTTTGGAATGACATTATGAAACCACTCAGGATGAAAACAGTTGGGAAGGTCGTTTGTATATTTGGTTAATTGGTTGGGTTTTGTTTGTTTGTGTGTATGTGTGTTTTGTTTTTGTTTTTGCTACAGTCTACGTGACTTCTAGGAGAAATGGCTGCTGCCAACAGGAAAATTTGCTCATACCACAAAACTAATAATGGCTGTTGTGCTGGGATAACAAAAATCAAGCAAGCCTATTCAAAGGCAGTTGCTTTTTATTACCTCATAAAATGTTTGGTATGAACTCCTCCTAAGATCCACAGCAACAAACAACTATAGGAGTTTCAGAAGTTTAAAAAACACCAGGAATGAACTTCTGTGCTCCCTAACATCCATAATAGTAATGAAAATAGAAAATACTGGCAGAAGGAGGGTTCAATTAATCTCCCCCTGCAGCTTCCCAAATTTGACACAAAACTTCTTCAGAAAAAACTTTTGGTTCCTTGATTAAATCAAGCAAAACAACCAAATAGCCTTAAGTGATCTTGAGCAGGACTGGTTAAAATCTGGGAGTTTGGGAAGTCTTTCTATTCTTCTGAATATATGCTATGGTCCAGAAAGATATTCTACTATATGAACTGACCTCCTACCTACATTATCAGGCTGCGAAGTAAAGTCTGGTGTAATTTATCAAGCAGGGTTTTCTAGCTACGGAGACAATGTACTAATGTGTAGTATTATATTACAAACATTTGTGCACACAAAATAAAAAGGAACAACCTTAAATGTTAAAGCTTACATTGTGGCGATGGCCAAAGCCCAGACCGAGGACAGGGAATCTCATTTTCCTGACAAGGGAAATTATGGGCACACTGTTTAAATTTTACCTTGATTAAAATGTGAGGAGATTACTCAGAAATGGTGAGGAATGGGAACAAAATTGCTCAAGGCATCCCTGATCTTGAATATGCTGCTCCCTCAGGAACAAGATTAAAAGAAGGCTCTGAAAGACTACAAGAGGGTTCCAGGATTTCCGCTGAAGAGAAGGAACCTTGCCAAGTAGAAAGGAAAATGCTGTGGAGATGCAAATCAGAAAAGCTGCTATATAGACATCGTGAATAAAAGAGCAAGGAAGTGCTGGCTGGCTGTGCAAATCTGGTTAACAATTCTATTTGTGCATCACAAGAGAAACTAACTCATCTGGCATTCCAGAAATAGCCCAGCCACAACCCAGAGTGAATCAGTCACTGGGCTGTGTGTTCAAGCTGCAGCATGCCGGATGTTGGTATCTGTCTAGTACGATGGCATTCGGCAGCTCTCTGCGGAAAAGCACCCGTGCCAGCTCCTCCCCAGTATATTGCCTCCCCTCCCTGGCAATAAATAAAGACACCCTTAATTACTAAGAGGGGAGCCTTGCTTCAGGCAAAGCAACTGGACAAGTCCACTGGGTCTCTGAAAAGCAGCCGGCATGAGAAGACATGACACAACCTGCCATAGGAATTGTACTGAAACTCTAAGCATGTCAGAGCAGGAGAGCATCAGAGCGGTGACTGACGAAAATGATTCTAGATAGGAGGGGGGAGGAATGGCATGTCAGTGAGGGAGTGGGGAGCAGCCCGGTTGTGAGGAAGGAAAGGAAGGGAAGGGTGCACCCAGTGGTTCAACTTGGTATCTTGCCAAAGTACATATATGTGCATTGAGCAATCCTGATCCACTGCTTTCTGGAGCAGGTAACAAAAGGCCAAAGTATGCAGTTAGATGGGTGTGTGTGTAGAGGAATGAAAAATGCAACTCTGGCAGTGGGGAGCTACTGGGAAATGGTACATAACTTCATAAAATGTCTGTTTAGGCTAGAATATTCTAGACCCGTGCACCGAAGAGTCCAAAATAGACCAGAAGAAATTTTGGTAGGGAGCTTTTAGCTCTTAAAGATGAACATTGGTCATATAAAATGTTGCCAGATTTTCCGAATAGCCGTAAGGGACAGTGAAAATTCACAACATGCAGGGTTGACAGTCAGAAAGTAGCTATTAATAAGATTGTGCTCTAACTAAATACCAAATGAAAGTACTGATTTCAGTTAACCATGTATTTCTCTGTAAAATTAACATATAGTCCTCATTCATAAATTACATGATGCACACATTTCTACCTTTTCAAAGAGCCCACACCCTAAAATGCAGGATTTTGGCAAGTTGTTCAGTCTGTATAAAAGGAAAATAGGGTACACCTGCCAGTGAGAGGAACAAGCTTTCTGGTCCTCAGATCTGGGATATCCCTTATAATAAGGAACACCTGGCACCCTAGCCTTTATTTTTCAAGTGCTCCAGATTATTAACATGCAACATTTGATATATATTGTACTTATTGAACTGCAACTCCTAACATCTGTATGTTGGGGGGGGGCATAATATTAGGAAAAGCTACATTTTCATGTTAATTTTCTCCCAGAGATACTAGAGTTGTCGCCATCACATTTTAAAAAAAGATTAGAAACCAGAAAAGCCTACAATTATTCTACAAATACATGTGGCATGCTTTATCTTTCTGTGTATTTGTTTTAATAAAATCTGTTTACATACAAATTAGCATGCCTATAAGAAAAAACTACCTGTATGAGGGCTGTACTGAAAGTATTGCCTGTCAGGCCATAACTACATTAACAACATGAGACATATGCAACTACATGCATGCGTAAAGTCACTTTCTGTGTACAACACGTTATTATTCAAAATAGTCTGCACCAGTGGTGATGCATTTGTGACACTTTCGAATGCACTCATAAGATCTCCTTTGGAAAAACTTTTTCAGGCACTCCCTGGTCCAATGTACGATAGAGTCTTCCACTTCACCTACGTCACTGAAGAATCCTCTCCAATGATTTTCCTTCATCTGACCAAGCAAGTGAAAGTTTGAGGGCACCAGATTGGAGCTATAAAGCAGATGTGGTACTAATTACTATCCCATTTGTGCAAGAACCTGTAACATTGCCCAAGAATTCTGGGGTTGTGCGTCATTGTGGCATAACTAGATTGAATTCAGCTGTTTCTGTGGTCTGTACTTACAGATGGCTTCTCAAAGTTTCCAGAGTGCTGCAGTGCAGTGGTCACTGCACATTGTTGTCCCGCACTTGTGGAAATCAAGCAAAATCACCCCCTTGTCATCCTAGAAGACATTCTTCATAATCTTCTGTGCTGTGATTTGAATTTCTTTGGTCTAAGGGAGGTGGAGCACTGCCACTCCATAGGCGGATTCTTGGGGTCCAGGTCATGCAGGTATCCCCAGGTCTCATCACTGGTGCAAACATTCCCCAAAAGGGGTCCACATCAGCTTCAAATGCTGCCATCAGTTCTGAGTACATATGCAGTATCTTCTCTTTTAAATTAGCCGTTAATTGATGAGGAACCCACTTTCCTGTATCCAGGTTTGTGGATAATCTGCTCAACAGCACTGTGACCACAGCCAAGTTCTTCAACAATCTCTCAGTCAGTCATATGCTGGTCTGCATCAATCAAGTCATCCACCCTGTTTTGGTTTTCATCAGCGACTGCTGTCAATGGCCTATCACTATATGGCTTGTCTTCAGCTCTGGTTTCACCTTCTTTAAACTTTTTCACCCATCTTTGCACATTATTCTCATCAATTGTCACCTCACCATACACATTTCTGAGCCTTCTGTGGATATCGGCAGCAGTACATCTTTCTTTGGTCAAGAACTTGATGACTGCTCTTTGTTTCTGCTTCATATCCATGGTTATACAACACCTAGAAACACAGAAATCATGTCAGTCATGCAGTAAAAATTACTCTATCTGGTGCTGCAATAGCATCACATTTGGGCTAAAAATTTCAGAGAAAATCACACTCAGGCATTACTTTCAGTACGGCCCTATACGTTTATCATTTTGGATGTTACACTATTTACCAAGAGTTCAGGAAAGCACACCCATTTCTCCTCTTGGTCCCATTGCCTGCATTTTATCTTCACAGCATGATCAACCATCCAATACACTTCATAATTAAATGCTGCTATGTAGTGAAATCTTTTTGGTCTTGGCTCTAAATTCTATCAAATGCATCAAATTGTTGCTAGGTTTCATTAACAAAAAGGCAGCTTACAACATAAGGTGGTTTACAACAATCAATTACAGTAATAAAATGCAAACAATGCTACAGGGATAGAAGGGTAGAAACAGCAGAGCCAGAGGTAAAAATAACATCTGAACTCTTTACAAGGAGGTGAAAATGTCTTGAAAATCTTGAAAGAACAGGACAAATTTTGCCTGATGATACAAAACCACAGAGATTGCATCAAGTGATCTTGTCAGGGACAGTTTGGATACCACTCACGGACTTTGAAATAGAGGGGCAAGAGCTTGTGACTTCCAAAGTCTAGATTGGGGAGGGGTTTAGACCCCCTCCGCAATGATCTGCTGGCATTAGACCACCAAGACTTCATTGTATTTGAGCCTTCTCAGGCATTATCAGTCAGAAGTGCACTAAATGATGAAGCACTAAGAAATAGCAAGGCAGCTATCGTCACTGAGCCACTCCAGGAATAATAAAGGCTGCCTGCAATCTGTCCTATGCAAACTTACTTGGCAGTAGGCTGCACTGAACATATGGAGGGTATTTCTAAGTACATACTGTGCTTCCAAGGGTAATTGTAAAAGTAATTTGCCCTCCCACTCCAACTACTTGGAAGTACACAAAATAACAACCTGTCTGTCACTGTTGAACCCTGACACCTTAAAATCAGTTGTGGGAATTAATGTTGTTGGACTGAAAGTCCCAACATTTCTGGCCACTAGCTATGCTGGCTAGGACTGAGGGGACATGCAGTCCAATAACAAATGAAGGGCCACACAATTTTTACCCTGATATAATGATGTCAAAGAAGGCCAACATCCTGTTAGTGGTGTACGCAAGTATAATTCCAGTTCATGCTTGCATATGTTTGCTTGTTTATTTTTTATCATTGTGGAGTTTGGTGTTCCCTCCTCTATAAAGGCTGGTATTCCCCCTGCAAGAGTCAAAGCCTTCATCCCAGACTCTTCACTCTATCTCTACAATGGCATCCAAAATGGCCATTCTATTACTGGTGGAGAGCAGAACGATTTGGAGAAGCATCTGGCTATGTTCTTATAGTCAGATGCAGGCTGATGACATCATCCACTGAGGCTGCTGGAGGACTGTGGCAGATCTTTGTGAAAGATGTCCTTGAACTGCATTTCACTATAAGTACATAGCCAGATCCTTCTCCAGTCACCTCCGCTCTCCACCAGCCACAGAATGGCTGTTGTAGCAGGGCTATCATAGCAACATGGTGAGTCCTTGTGGTGGTGACAGGGACGCCATAGTAAAGTTCTGCATGTGGAACTCTTATGCTACACACAACCATGTAGGATCTTGCCTAAAGTGTGTACATCTCAAGATGGATTTATCTGGCTTTGATTCTTTTTTCACGTTTCTCCCTCTCTCTCTCTCTCTCTCTCTCTCTCTCTCTCTCTCTCTCTCTCTCTTCTCTCTCTGTTTTTCCCCCCTAAACGTGTATGAGCAGGTCTGCATCAATTCATCCAGTAAGCACAAGTAAGGTTTTAGCATGTGAGCAGAAAGCAGTTCAGGACATGCACAATCCTTCCAACTGAAACTGGAAGGTGAAACTAATTGAGATGCCTGTTTCTCTGGGGCTACGTACATATATGAAAAATGCCCAGAGCAGCACCTCTGAAGGTGCAAGGATATTAGTTCATCATAGTACTGACTCAGAGAGAACACAGAGTTCGACTGAATCACAATCATACTGGCAGCTCCTTTCTGTTGTGTAAAGAGAGGTTTTTGCTATGCTAGCTCTAGCTAATGAGGGCCACAAAGAATAGAAGGCAAATGTATTTGTTGATTCTGCCAAATTTGCCAATAAGATTGGGCTAACTTTCAAGTCTTTCATATCCTGCTGAATATACATGCTCTGTGAAACTTGGAAAGTTGTCCATGTTCATCAATCAATAAAAAAGTATCAGTATTTGGATCTTGCGTATCCAGACATTTTTGGTTTTGGTTTTATTGAGAGAAAGGAGAATTTTTGAGTCCAGATCAAATGCAACGATGGTCATACTATAGATATCAAAACGAGTTTAGTGGCATAGGCGACATCAGGTTTAAAAAGATTACAAAACAAATCAAACCTTCTAAAAGCTTCTTTTTTAGACTGGAATGACAAATTTTTCAGGTATAATTTTCAAGCTAAGAATAAAACTTTCTGTTGATATATTTTCCTACAGTCCTGAGTAAGTTCATACTATTGTATAACATTATTTTCAGCAACAGAAGTAAGCCCTTCTACGAAGGGTCTTCCCTACTCAAAATCTTACAGTTTATCTAGTTACACAAAATGGGGCAAATCTGGAAATAGGGAGCAGTTCAAAGATTGGCACATGACTATTTGTGATAGAGTAAGGGAGAATCAAATGGCAAGGGAAATTCTGGTAAATGAAACAGATCCAAACCCCCCCCCCAAAAAAAAAAAAGGAATGAGTCTTGAACAATTCCAGCCTTCCCATTCTGGTACCCTCCAGCTATGTTAGACTCTGGCCATTTCTGCACGGGGGAATTAAAACGGTGCAGTGCGTCCTCCATGGAGGACATCTGCACCTTGGAGTGGACTGGGTTCGGACTACTTACCGGAGATCCGCACCGCAGTCGGCTCCGAAATGACCCCAAGTGGTCCTCCAGCATGTTTTTGAAAGACTGGAAAAATCAGGTCTTTCAAAGTGCCAGAGCGTGCCATTGTGTGCCTGCTCCCTTGTGCAGATTCGCAGGCTCGCACCAATGCAAGCCTACGATTTGCGGGGGTGGGATTTAGGCGTGGCGAGCTTCAGTGGTTGGTCGAGACCCACGACCAACTGGAAGCCACCATTTTGGAAGATGGAGCAGTGCGGATCTAGACTATGCACTGCTCCGATTCACCCTGGACCGGACCGAGGAGCCAGAAGATCCAGTGAGTAACGGCACGGAGCAATTCCCTCGTCTCCTGCAGAAATGGCCTCTGATTCACATCTGGGTGGTGTGCTAGTCTGAGATTATAGGAATTGTCATCTAACACATCTGCAGGGCACAAAGTTCTTAGTCCATCAGCAAATGATTTGTTCTATTGAGGGAAATTTTGGTTCCAGGACTCACAACTTGTAAAAGACCTTTGCCTCCCTCTAACTTGACACACTCTTCATGTCATGGATTTTGCAATGGAAAGAGCAGGTCTATTGTGGAAGCGGACAGGCACATGACTAGATACACTAGAGAACAATCTTCAGGAATTTTCCACGCTTTTCTGTTATGGAATATTCCTAGAAGACAAAACATAGGATTTCACCTGAGAGATTCTTTAGAAGCAAAGCCAGTAATTGTGTCCCAGATGATGCTCACCATAACATTGCTGTAGTACCAGAGAATTATAAATGCTAAAAACAGAAGAAAAAAAATATTTAGATGGCATTAGATACCATGGAATCCATGAAGAAACTGAGCAGACCTTGCCCAGTGTTGCCTAAGAGAACAGAGGTCTTGTGCTTTCTGTTTCCATGTCGCTTGCCCTTTCCACATCATTTCTGTGTGAATAAATCACTAGAGGGGAAAAAAAGGGTGAGAAAAGTAGATTTTGACCAAGGTCATCAGAAAAATAGTTGGCTAATGTGGGATTTGAACCAATGTCTTTCTAGTTTCTTGCCCTCTATGGTATTCAGAAGACCACAGACTTCTTGAACATTTTACTGTCTCTGATACTGCAAGACCGCTCTTGTGAATTATGTACGCCACTCAAATCAGTACATAGTTTCAACCCATAAACAAAGGCAGAAATTCTCTTCAGACGTATCTGAAGGTAAATTGTACGGAGCTCAGTGGGACTTGATATTTAGTAGATGTGTACAGTATTGAGTTGTAAGGCTGCAATCCTATACATACTTTCCTGGGAGTAAGTCACTCTGAACTATAAGAATTTCAATTCAGTCTCAGTCTTTCTTCACAGCTGAGACACTCTGGAGTCCTCTGTGATGCATAGTTAGTAGGTAGACATTTCCTGACTCTATGCACAGCACAGAGTTTTCTGTCAGCCTAGATCCCATTAGGTGCTTGCTTGCCTTTAGCAAATGGCCACTTGTTGATAACAGCTGATCTAGTAAGGCTAGTCAGCCTCCGTAGACAAAACACCATGCTACCTTGAATTTAGGGGCAATACATATTCAGCTTAACAGGATAGTTTATTTTGAAAGAAGCAATAATTCTGTAGCACAGATCCAAAACAGATTTCTTAGAGCTATATTGCAAATCTTTTCTCCAATTGTCCAGACTGAAAACTGCAAATCAAAGTGAGTCTGAACTGATGAGTGTTCTCCAGCAATCAGGTTAGAAGATGAATTTCCTTTCAGCTCTTCAGAACAGACTTTGGGCAAGTGAACCTCAAGTACTATCGCCATACCAGGAGGGTCTCTATGCCTACGTGGAGTCGGACATCAGTATTATACATATGCTTTTTAAATTCAAGGCAGTGTTTGTTTCTTCTGTTTGGAGATGAAAGTGGCAAAGCTCCTTTCCAGGTTTTCTATTAATTAACCTGTCTAAACTATGATTATCAATGTGAATTATCAGATGGGGAAAATTTTGTTAGACAGTGATAACATGACCACCCATATCCCTCACTAATTCTCATGTAAATCTCTAATCTAACACTGACTGACAAACAAAATTGTTAAGAAACTTGAGAACAGATGGTTAGGCAGGGCAATCAATGCACAACAAGGGGTCTCTGATAACAGCCACATCAGCTTTTTGGGTCCTCCTCTACCCTAGATACCTTGCAAATTCTTCCCTACAGATCATAGGCATTGTCAGCACTGACACAGCACTCTGTTCTGAAGGCAGGGTGGGAGGGGGCACTGCATCAAGAAACCATTTAACTTCAGCAACAGGTGAGCATCATTGTACACTGACAGTAACTTGTCCAACTGCAGCAAGAGACAGACAGAAGAGAGAAACAGGGTCCATTGTGGAGGAGAAAATCTCTGGATATGCCTTAAGAACTCCAATCCTGTGTGTATTGGACCTCAGTGAGGATTATCCTGAAGAAATGTGGTAACTATTAATCTCTCCTGGGCCAGTTTGGGGAAACTGGGCCAGGAGAGCTTACTTAGGTAAGTATATTTAATGTAGTAGCTGATACAGAATATTGACCCATAATTATTTTTGTGAGCCTGCCATACTTTTAAGATCTTCAAGGGAAAGATTTCTCTCTGCCCCACTACCATCACAGATGAATTTGGTGATAATTGAGAAAGAGCCTTCTCAGTGGTTGCTCCCAACTTGTGGAATTCCTTCCCACAACAGGGATTGTTGCCCCCCCTCTACTCTCTTTTCGTTGAAAGGCAAAGCCCTTTCTAAGCAGGCTTTAGACTTTTAAGCTACTATGGCAAAATGATCTTTTTTAATGGGATATAATATTCTTTTCTCTTTTTGCTATGTTTTGGCGTGTTTTCAACTGTTGTAATTTAGTGTTTGTAATAGAACTGTGTATTTAATTGTTTTTTGAATTTTTGTATCAAATAGGCTTTTTAGCATATTTTGTTTTTTATTTCATGCAATCTGCCATAGCTTCCATTCTGGGAGAAAGGCAGGATATAAATAAAATTAATTATCTTTACCCTACCCCTTGAAATGCTTGCCTCCAAGCTTAAGCACATCAGATAGAAATCTGAGATTTAAAGTGACCTTCCAAAACACACATAGACCACACACATGTTGCTTAGTTTTTGTTCATACATTTTCGAACATCCCTTTGTGGAACTCAGGTTTTGGAATGTGTATGGAACACAAGAAAAGTAGAACAGGGAGTAACACTTCCTAGTTAGAAAACCATTAGTAAAAGAACCTTATATTCCTGTTGTTACAGCAGATTGAAAGGCTATTTGAACCTAGTGGCTATAGTCAGTTGATTAGAATATGTATATACTGATGTTCATTAACAATATTCCATGGCATTTTAATTCAATTATATTCAATTAAATTCAATTATATTCAATTAAAACACAGCAATCTGTACTGCGCTGTGCACAACAATCCATAATAAAAATGCTTCTAAGCTAGGCATTACAAACAGTCGCAAGTAGGTGCATTTTAACAAATGCTGATGCACCATCAAAGATGATACCTGACTTATACCTTTTAAGTACTTATAAGACTTTGGGCACATCACATGCTTTCAATCCCTGAAAAACTCCATGATAGGTTTGCCTTAGGGTTGTCATAAATTGGAAATTACTTGAAGGCACACAACAACAAGAACAATTGCTACTACAACAACAAGATAGAGATGCCAATTTATACCTACATATTTGCTAGTGGGCCCCACTGAATTCAACAGGCTGTGCTTCTGCATAGAACTGTACTGGATTCTACTATTATGCAAGGTCCTATACATTAATAAATCTCTCTCCTGTTTCTCCTGTCATCATCTCCCTTCTTCTCAAAACACCTTTCATCTGCTCTTGCTAATATAACACCATACATTTGAGGAGCCAGAGCTTTTGCAAAGTAACAATTGATGCCTCATTTCTGCAGTCTTGCTGGCTTCCCTTATTTGCTGAAGTCACTGGAATGCAAGGGTTATTGACCTCCACATGGGCCCACACCTACATTCCGGCACACAGAGTGTGCCCTCAAGCAAAGCGGATAGAAGAAACCACTCACCACTGGGCGTTCCCATTCTACCAAGTGTTTGGAGGATACATAGCTGTAGGCTTTATTTTTAAAAAAGAGAGAGAGAGAGGGCAAAGAAAAAATGTACATATACACACTGATGACACCACTTTAGTTCTTCTAAGTCATTGTGAAATATTTAACCCTCTTAGGCACAGGTATAGTGGTGAGAAGAGCAGGGGCATCAGTTTGCTATGGTATTTGCCTTCAGTCCTCTAAAAACCATTGATCCTGCCCAAAATTAAATACACCACTCTGTGCCATCATGCAATGTGGCAAGGTCATTTCTGTTAAACAACAAGTCAAACTGTAAAATGCAGCTATTCCAATCACTGGACAACCAGTCATCTAGCAACATCTGTAATTAATGCATTTTTGGGCAGTAACTGCTCAAACCAGTTGCCATGGCCCTAAATCCTGAGCCCTCGGACTCGGTGTTCTCAAGCAGTAGTATCTCCCTGGTCTTACCTACCACCATCACAGACATGTTTGGTAAGGACATGTGAGCTGGCCTTCTCAGTGGCTGGCATCTTGTTTGGGTTGTTGCCATCTTCCTATGTGTTAAGGAACCTCTACTTATTTACCCAGGAATAAGAGTGTATCCACACAGCACAATAATACCAATTCTATACCAGTTTAATTGCTATGGCCTTAGGGATCTCTAGAGTTTGTTGTTTCATGAGTGTGTAGGATTTTCTGGTACACAACCCTCAGCTGTAACACTCTCTGGCAGAGATTTCTAAGTCCTGAACCAAATGACAGATCCTGGAATTTCGAAGGATGTTGCCAGGCCAGTTAAATTGGCATCTTTTTGTAACTGTGTTGTATGGATACACTCTAAGCTTCCATTTTGTTCAATGGCACTTAGAAAGTGTGTCTAGCATTGCCAGTTGTCTTGTCAATGAGCTATTGACCTATCCACCTCTGTACTCTGCTCCTCCAAGTATCCAATATAGGATATCTGGGAGCAACAGAGACTTTTAACACTTTGTTGGAAATTGCAGTTTCACACATTCTATTTTGAGGGTATTTTCCTGAAATTTTGTGTGTTTACATACATCAAAATCTAATGTATTTAATGTTACTCAGTGCCATTACTATGCTCAGCTCTGCAAGCCCCGTCCCCATCCAAAAATGCCTGCATCTACTGCTACACTCCCTGTATTTTAGATAACTGTGGCCTTGAACACTTACCTATTATTTATTTATTTATTTATTTATTTATCTATATCCAGCCTGTCTCCCATATTTCTCCTTATGGTCCTTAATGAGAACTTGGAAAAGTTACTTTTAAAACTACAACTACCAGAATCCCCTAACTTGCACCCAATCATTAAAAAATGCCACTCTGGTATTAGTAATGTTTTTTGGCCACTCCAGAATAAGTTCTAATGAATACATGGGGCTTTCAAGTAAATATGTGTAAGACTACACCCCTTGCCATCTCTCTCTCTCTCTCTCACATCACATAACATATTGTCATGATTGCAACCCGTTGAGCAAAACTTTGTGTAGCTGCCACCTGATACACTCTTTCATAAGAAAAAGCTTCTTAATAGATAATAAATACTAAATGAGGCTTACTTCTGAGTAGATATGCATAGAATTTCTGTCACCCCACTGCCACATTATCCCATACAAAAGTATACGAGTGAGTGTGGAAATAACATATTCAAGCCTGACTGAAAACTATTTTTGCTATAAACTGCTCCAAGAACATTGCTTTTTGAATGGTGGACTAGAAACTGGATCATTTTGTTAGGCAAAATGAAAAGCAAAATAATGCATGCATCTTAGTGCTGGATTCATTATAACATGCATATGTATAAACACATACACGCACAAAGAGAGAATTAGAGACAGGTATGTGAAGCATGCTTTTCGCAGTTTACCACCCAGGGTACTTTATGCCCTTCCTAGCAATGCTGACTCCATAACTGGAGCCTTTACTTCAGCAGTTAATTGCACCTTGTGTTCTTTCTGCTCATCAGATTTGCTCTGAGCAATTCAAAAACATAGATGTGTTCCCATCTGCTCCAACTGCTGCCCTTTGCAGCCAATCTACCCTGTACTTCTTTTCCATCAGCAATAAAGACATGAACTTTTATTGTATTTTAGGTAAACATTTCCAGTCCTTTTACACAGGACAGTCATCCTCAACAAATCCATTGCTCATTGCTTACTGTTGACAATTAAGTGACAAGAGTACATTTTTCATAATCATACTAGGCTGGAAGTTAGGACCAGGCATAATAGTGAATTCTCAATTCTTTACGTCAAGATCTGTCCTGGAAAGATGAGCCATAGTCCCAACACTGCCGTTAACAAATAAATTGTAATCATTATTTTATTCCCCTGCGGAGTCTTGATATATACATGGATGCATTGTTATACCTAGAAAACTTCGTGACCAGTAGTAATGGAAAGAATAAAGCACATCAGAAAGAATAATTCACCAGCATGAATTTTGCACCGTTTTCTCCTGGTATCAGAACTGCAGGAAGTTTTTAGCAAAAACCAAAGGCCAGAACAAGAATCCAGAGCTATGAATTCTTTTTCGAGAAATGTTGTGTTCATAATTTAAGAACTGCAACAATTAGGCCATTATAGTTTAGTGGCAGGACATATACTTTGCACGTAGAAAATCCCAAGTTCACATCCATGTATGGTAGAGAAAGACTCCCACCTTAAACTCTAGAGCAGTGGTTCTTAACCTTGGGCTTGTGGACCCCTCGGGGTCCACAGAGATCTCACAGGGGCTCTGCAAAGACCGGCTGCTGGACACCAATAGTAGCAGCACAAGGAGGGAATGCAGCAGGGGGTTGGTGAGTGCCGAAACTGGGCACGCACACACATGCCTGTCTCCATGTCCTTCTCATCAGGGACATGGCAGCAGGGAGTGTGGGCACCAAGGGCAGGCATGTGCAACATGCCCAAATTGCTTCCCTGTTTCCACATGAGGGACCACTATGTGCCTGGGCACACCCCTGCTGCTGTGCCCCTCTGCACCTGCTGCCAAGTCACGGACAAAAGAGACATGGTAGCAGATGTGTATGGGTGCCCAAACTATGACTCTGGAGACCGGGATCTGAATCTCCGCTTGGCCACGGAAATCCACTGAGTAACCTCAAGCAAGTCACATTCTCTCAGCCTCAAAGAAAAGCAAAGGCAATGTATCTTGTCAAGAAAGCCCCCATGATAGTTTTGCCTTGGGGTCACCGTTAGTCAGGTTTGAAAGGTGAGAGACGTGATAACTAGAAAGAACTTCCTCCTGTCAGTGGCACTTTTTTTGCTGTGTGCCTTCAGGTCACTTCTGACTTACGGCAACCCTCAGGTGAACTTATCCCAGTGTTTTTTCCAAAATTTGTTCAAAGAGGGTGTGTCTTTGCCTTCCTCTGAGGCTGAGAGAAAGTGACTTGCCCAAGGTCATCCAAACCATTTCCCCACTACACTCTTATAGCGTAATTATTCAGTTTTCAACATCCTTTGGAATCCTGGGGTTTGCAGTTTAATCCTGCAAACCCAGGATTCCATAGGATGTTGAAAGTTGAATAATCGCGTATAAGAGTGTAGTGCGGAAATGGCCCCAGTTTCTGAACAGGGATTTAAATCCCAGTCTCCAGAAGCCTTTAATAAATAAATAAATCTGAATTTAAATATTTGAATCATACGTTTTGGGGGTCCTTGGCAATAAATTATATTTACAGGTGGCCCCCAGTAAAGAAAAGGTTAAGAAGCACTGCTGTATCTCAGCCTATATTACATACCTTTATGAATATTTACCTGTATAACAGAGAAGCTAAAAATCCCAGTTAGTGTATTTCAAAAATGCCTAACAGGACGTAAGCACGAGTGTCCCAATGCCCATTTGGCTCTACTGATGAACATTGTCATTCCGGAGCCAGGATCTCGATGCAGAACGGAATCGATGTGCATTAGGACCAAAGGTTCCATTGTGTGTCAGTCCTGTGGTGCATTGCTCCCAAAGCACTTTTCTGGCTTCCCTATGTAGTAACATAACAATAGCCCTCTACTGGATATCGACCTTCAAGAACTGCCCAATTCTAATTCCCTCGTATGTAAGCTCACTTAACAAAGATGTAACTCCCATGCAGGATTCCAACTACTGTTTTAGTTTTGTTTTGTTTTAGAAAAACTATTTTCCCTGCTGAAAATGTGGTTCCTGTAGAGAAAAGGGGAGGGGTATGCATGCACACACACACATGCATACACAAAAGACCTTCACATGTTCTTCTCTGCAAAATAATTAATCTGCAACACTTCAGAATATTTGAATATGGGGTGAGTATTGCAGAGGGATATTTTTTTTCTCCTGCAACAGAGAGAAAACTACCATAATTATTCATCCTCACATGAGACAAGGCTTTACATCCTTGTTTGTCAAGGGCTTCATTTACTATCTCTGATGAAAAAGACTGCAGACCTTGTTAAGACATTCAGACCTACTCATTGCCATTCATGACCCCATAAATTATCACCTCAAAGCTAAAGTGTTCTATATGGGGAGGTTCCTTGATAAGCATACAGAAGGTCTGAGTGCTGCAAACAAAGTACAGTGGCTCCCTCCCTGACAGGCAATGAGAATATATTATGCCAGGAGATCTAGCATTTCAATTTATTCTCCATTTAGCTTCCAAAACCAACTTGGAGTCTTGTAGCCTGTACACTTCATGACTTAGGCCCTTTCCACACCTTGCCTTCTTCCAGCACTGAGGTGCGGGGATCACGTGAGCAGCCTCTGGCGAGAGGCTCTTGCATCCAGGGTCCTTCGGCTCGGTGTGAGCTGCCTGCTTGCACAAGAGCCCCGCCTCTTCCTTCTGCAGTGCAGCCTGGGACCTTCCCAGGCTGTGCTGGGGCAGGAAGCATGACCGGTGCAGCTCCAGAGGCTCAGCACGCCAGATGAGTGCATTTGGGGCCGGGGAGCAATGCGCGATCGTGCATCATTTTTGGCTTCTAGCTGAAAATGAAAAGGTGCACAATCGGCGCCTGCCTGCCCCTGGACTGTTGCACGATTGTGACTGCATCATGCAGATCGCTCCTCACAATCGTGCGACGCTCCAGGCGCCCTTTCGCATGGAAAATGCCATGCGAAAAGGGCCTTAGAAGCTCTTCATGGTCTGTGTTCCCTCACAGTCTTTAAGGTCAGCTAAAGCCATTTCCACACTAGACTGTTCTAGTGCTATTAGTCCACTTTCAACATCCTATGGAATCCTGGGGTTTGCAGTTTAGGGAGGGGCATAACAGTACTATAACAGTCTAGTGCAGAAATGGCCTAAGAATGGCCTATCAATTGTGTGATCTAAATCCAAGCAGCAACAGACATGAGAAAGTTTTCTTGATATTACTTTGGAGGGAAGCAAATAGTTTAGTGTCTTAGGATCTCTTCATACAACATAATTACAGCACCATAATTCCTGCTATGGCTTCATCCAATGGAAACCTGGGATTTTCAGTTTAAGGAGGAGTATTTAGAATTCTCAGCCAGGGAGCTCCTCTTCTGCCACTCCAAACTACATATCCCAGGATTCCATATGGTGCAACCATTGCAGTCAAAGTGGGATCACTGTGCTCCAGTTTCATTCACAGTGAAATTCAATGTGCAATGTGAAAGGGCCTTTAATTTGGTTGGTTGGTTGGTTGGTTGGTTGGTTGGTTGGTTGGTTGGTTGGTTGGTTTTCAAATGTGCTTTTCCTCACAACCCTCAGCACAGAATGAGACAAAAAGGTATAGAATCAGAAAAATATCGAGTTAGAAAACACCACAGAGATACATACAAAACTGGAAGAATGTGAATGATTCAAGAAAATTATAGCAGAAATGTCTGTATATATTAATAATTCATGTGTAACTGCAAAAAGAAAAAGGAAAGGAAAGGAAACCAAAGGAAAGGAAAGGGAGCTGGGAAGGAACTGCAAGTGTTTTGAAGAAGAGATGGCTGAATGACTTTGACTATGCTTACAGAGGTTCTTAGATATGTTTTGTTCTAGAGAACCACTGCTGGTCAGAGTAGAAAATACTAAAACAGATGAAAAAACAATGTGAACTAGAATAGATTAGCTTCCTGTATCACTTCTATACACAGGAGAAATAGGAAGCATCCTGGGGTTTTTTTTAAAAAAAAAAGTTGCCACCATTTCTCTCTGAAATGCTTGTAGTGGAAAATCACATGGTCTGATTTGCATATATCCTTTTTATCTGTGTGGACTAGCAAGGAACCAGACCAAGCTGAAGCACCTTTTGTCCATTTACTGAGAAGAGAGTGAATACACTGAAAAGGGGGCCTCTGCCCCCCACAGTGAGCAATATGTGGACATGGTTCTGTTAGTTTCAGTAGAACGTACCTGAATCTAGTTTTGTAGGCGTTTTTTTAGTGATATACAGTGTATGTGCATACACTTAGTCTACACACACAGACAAGAAGAGTAAGAGAGTGCTCAGAAGAGAACAACAAATCATAAGCATTTCATAAGCCTGTAATCTTCATGTCCAGACTTTAGTACCCTCAAGTGCACTTCACTTCCTCCTGTACAAGCAACCTTTGTTAGACCACAATTGTCTGTTAAAATAAACAGTAGCAGCCGGTCATAAACCTGCATGGTATACATGGAAAAGTAGTAGAAGAATGCTAGTACAGCTTTTACAATACCAAGGACAAAGCTCTGTTTCTTGGCAACATGAATGAACCTCTTAGACTTGCTCATTCTGAACTGCACAGGCTTCAGCTGGTGAAGTTCATTCCATACCAAGAATCTGGGCTTTTATCAGGCTGGTAAAGGGCCTAATTACCCTAAAGGCACCAGAACCTGTCTGATCAGCCCGGTTAGCACTTGGATGGGAGATCGCCAACAAATACCTTATGCTTCAGGCTGTACTTCAGAGGAAGGAACTGGCAAACCACATCTGAGTATTCCTTGCCTAAGAAAACCCTATGAAATTCATGGGGTCATCGTAAGTCAACAGGCAACTTAAAGGCACTTACACACACATGAAGAAGAAAAGGTAAAGGATTGATCCCAAGGAGAATGAAAGAGGAGGAAAAGGCATATAAAAAGAGATACACCACACACATTTGTTATGTAGGGAACTTGCTTGGTTTGCATTTTGGTATGAACTAACCTATGTTATTCAATTTCACTTCAGGTGCCCTAGTGGGCAGGAAAACAATTAATAAATAATACTAATACTAATATTGCTACTGTTAATAAAAATACAAACTGACCTAATTGTTATTGTATATCACTTTGAGGCCCTGCCAAACAGAAAAATAGTTAATAAATACTTTAATGAGGTTGGAATGATAATACTAATGATAACTACCTAATAATGAGTTAGTATGTGAACTGCAACACAGCCATCCTTCATTTTTGTAGTTTTTGTGTTTAAAAAATGCAATACGTTTTTGTGCATTCTTTCAAAATTAGATCATCTGTAAACTGCTGTGGAAACAGAAGATAACAAGCCAGTACTTATGAAAAAGTGAATGTTACAGTAAGGGAAATAGACAGATTCATCCTTTCCTAATGAATTGAGCAGAATTTTTAGAAAGTATCTCTAATTTCCAAGCTGTACATCAAATGCTTATGATGCTAATCTGTTATCAGAAAACATGCAAAGTAAGGAAACTGGAAGAGGGCAATATAGAAAAATGAGCAAAAACCAAGTTGCTGTTTTCCAGAAGCCAAATACTGAAAAGATTAGATGAATGCAGATTAAAGTAGCTTTTGGTGATGACCAGCCAATCAAATTAGCAGACATTTGACAGGACAAATATTAATTCCCCCACGTTATGGTTCAGAACAAGATTCTCAGATTTGTTCCACATTGATTTTGCTACACCTTCCTTCACCTTTGCATAGAAACTATGAATCATGTACTTTGTTAGTTTGGTGTCAGGGCTCAGTCCAGAATCAACTCAGGTAGCCAAGTGATGCATGGAAGCACATCAGAGCCAGAAAGACTGTGTGTCACAGGTAAGTTCCCACCCCTGACAGGAAATACTTTATAGCCATTCCTTCTCAGAAGAGTTCAACAGCCAGTCGAGGCAGATGAAGCCAGCTCACAATCTGATAATATTCCACTGATGGGGAGATGTTCCAAGTAATTCTAATGATTTCACTAACCACATGGAGCAATCGCATAATATGATAGCTAACATGATAGCTAATTTGTTTGTTAACTTTTTATCTTCAATTTTTTAGTTGTATCGTGCTTTAACTTTGTAGTAAGCTGCCTTAGGTCACAGATCAAGAGAAAGGTAGGATACAAATTAAATTAAATAAATGAGCAGAATAAACATAGAGAAGAAAATTTTCTGGTTCTCCTGGAGGAGGAGGAGGAGGAGGAGGAGGAATGGGTGGTGAGGGAAATGTCTGAGCTCTTGTGATCACGCTCATGAAAAAATACATAATTTATCTATAGCAAAATAATGAAGGAGATTAATTTACGCGGAATTCTCAAAGTAATAGTAAGACAAGTGTCATCAAAAGTCTGTAGGGCAAGTATCCATTTCCAAAGAAAATACATTTGTATCATACAACTGGTTTGCATTATACTTAACCTAGATTAATTTGTATTTTATTTACTTAGGTGCTTAAAGAGGCCACTGCTGGATGCACTGGACGAGCTGTGACAAGTAATGATTGGCCTTTTGCTGTTTATGGCCATGCTTTTTCTGGAGCTTTCTTGTCAAAACTCTCTGTATTCCAGCCCAGCCCAAAGTTCTCAAATGGTTCTATTAGTTCCCTAAGATTTTCAGTCTATGATGTTCAGAAAATGGTCTTAGTACATGTGTGGAAACAGGTGGTTCCTGTTCCACAGGCTTCTTTGGAAAATGTCTGAAGAAGACCTCATG
Source organism: Cyclura pinguis (assembly GCA_030412105.1). Taxonomy (NCBI): domain Eukaryota; kingdom Metazoa; phylum Chordata; class Lepidosauria; order Squamata; family Iguanidae; genus Cyclura; species Cyclura pinguis. The sequence continues at coordinate 281,348,328 of CM059599.1, forward strand.
TTACTCTCTTTCTGCAAAACCTGTGAATTTATGTGGTGATAAGTTCAAGTTATAACACACACACACACTCCATTCATACCTTACAATGCTTCCTTCAAGACTGTGTTCATTGTGTGCCCTGAAGTCATTCCCAGCTTAAGGTGACTCTAAGGCAAACCTATCACAATGTTTTCTTGGCAAGATTTGGTCAGAGCGGGGTTGCCTTTATCTTCCTCTGAGGCTGAAGAGTGTGACTTCTCCAGGTCACCTAGTGGGTTTCCCTGACTGAGCAGGGATTCAAACCATAGTCTCCTGAATCATAGTCCAATGTTCAAACCACTATACCTTGCTGGCTCTTTACTCTCTTCAAGAGTACCTAGTAAGAAAGTACCTATCTCTACCCCCTTCCGTCTTTGGTTTCCTCACATGGAAATAAATGCATTTGAAATGCAAACAATCCATGCTTATATGGTGGCTCTCCACATCAGAAAGACCTCTAGTTTTCCAGGCTTCTTGCTCATGTAGAGAGCTTCCGCAAAACCAGCAACCACACCTCTCCAAATGTGTCACTTTCCACATGAAAAAAGTGATGATGGTGGGGGTAGGGCTGAGTGTTTTTCTGTTCCTGTGTTGGTTGATGTGAACAAACCTAGACATACCCACAGCCTGAAGAGTGCTACCGCAAACACAGGTTTATCAATTGCTACCCATCTACTTTCTGATAGGCAGAGTCAGAGACTCCATGCCGAGAGACACAAGATTAACCATCTTCATAGCCAGTCTAGCTTCTTCTACACAAAACTTTCTCCACATTAGCAGCTGTAGAATGAAGAAACATATGAAAGAACTAAAATTCAGCAACAGTACATTATTTTCTTATCACCTCAACAAACTAAGACTTTTCATTCTAAGATTTTCAAAAATAAATCCCCCCCTTTTTGTTTAGAAACATCCTGCTCCAACTGAGCCCCTCTTCATCCAACCCCAATATTTCTTTTGCAAATTAAATATATATATATCTATATCTATATACGGGCCAGTGTAAATATTTGCTGGTAGTATCAGACCAAAGAAAAACATGAGGAACACTTTTGTTTTCCCTTGTTGCAGCAGCTCCACTGGCTGCCAGTCCATTTCTGAGTACAATTCAAAGTGCTGGTGATGATCTATAAAGCCATAAATGGCATGGGTCCAGGCTATTTGAAGGGCCATGTCTCCATTTATGGGCCCATCAGAGCTCTAAGATCTTCTGGGAAAACCCTTCCATCTGTACCACTGTATCTCAGGCTTGTTTGGCGGGAAGAAGGAGAGGGCCTTCTGGGTGGCTGCTTCCAGACTTCGGAGTTCCTTCCCTAGAGAGGCCAGGACTACCCTTCCCTTGCTCTCCATCAGCAGGTTACAAGATTTTTATACCATCAGGCTTTTAGAAACAGCTTGGGGTGAGCTTTTAATGCTGTGTGCTGCAGTTTTAAAGGTTTGCATGTAGTCTTTTAATGAATTTTAGCATCTTTAATGTTTAATGTTTTGAACTTTATAACTTGTTGAATTGTTTTTACATAACTTTTATATTTACATTTTTATTGAAGGTTTAGCATAGTTTTAATCTATATTGTTTTAAATATGCTGTTAGCTGCTCACTGAGAGATGATGATGATGATGATGATGATGATGATGATGATTGGTGGTGGTGGTGGTGGTTTCCCAGCTTTTGTATAGGCTTTTCCCATCCTGATAGTTTGAAGTTCCCCAAAGAGTTCTCCTGCACTCTTTGGAGGTTAGTGTGGGCATTTTTGCTTGGTTTTGGCCATGTCCTCTCCCTGAGTACAGGGTCTAAAGGGTTAGGGCTTCTGCTAAATCACTTACATAGGCCCTTTTCACATGTCGGGGGGGAAACGGGCGAAAACGCCCAAAAACGGAGCTTACCTCCAGCCGGGTAAGTCCATTGCCGCGTGGAGCAGCGCGAGCTCGCTGCTCCACACTCCTCTGGCATTGCAGACGGCAGCTTCCGGTTGGTGGAGGCTCTCCACCAACCAGAGAAGCTCACCAGCCAGAAGCCCACCCCCGGCAGATCTGCAGGTATGTACTTGCGCGCACCTGCAGATCCACTTTAGAGCCGGGCGATGGAGCGGCACGGGGCTGCACGCTCCGTGCTTTTTAAAAACCTCTAAAAAGAGGTTTTTAAAACACACGCAGCCTGGCTAGTTCTGGCCGCTCCTGAGTGGATTCTGGTGTGAAACTACGAAAAGTAGTCCACGCCAGTCCACTCTACGGTGTAGAAGACCTCCATGAGAGGTCGCTCTACACCGTTTCCCCCCCTCACATGTGAAAAGGGCCTTAGTTGGGGCCAGAGCTAGCAGCCACTAGCTGTATAAAGCTGTTTCTTCAATCTTTGGAGCTCTATCTATGAGAAGAGAAAATAATCATAGAATCATAGAGTTGGAAGAGACCACAAAGGCCATCCAGTTCAACTCCCTGCTATGCAGGAACCCACATCAAAGCATTCCCAACAGATGACCATCCAGCCTCTGCTTAAAAACCTCCAAAGAAGGAGACTCCGTCACACTCTGAGGCAGCATATTCCACTGCCAGACCCCATTATTACTATATCTCTCCTTTTTGAATATTTGGTACTTCAACCACCCGGACATTTGTTGGAAGCCACATTACCAACAGTAAAAGTTCCAATAAATTCCTCACTAGCCTTGCAGACAATCTTATACACTGAGGGAAGCAATAGGCACATCACCTGTTTTGGATTTGGCCCTAACCAATAGAGATGACCTGGTTAATGGAGTGGAAATAGCGGAATCCTTGGGTTGAAATAACCATGTTTTCCTAAGATTTGTTATACAGAGGAAAGGGGAGGCCAAACATAGACACTCAGAATGCCAATTTCAGTAAGCTTAGGGAAATACTGGGTGGTCAGAAATGCTGCAAGGTACGATTCCTCATGATGCATGGGAGTTTTTTTTTTAAAGGTGAGGTATTGAAGGCAATGTTGCAAACAATTCCAAGTAGGATGAGAGTTGTCTAAGTAAACTACAGAAGATGTACAAAGAACTTTCAGATGAGCTGAGATTTAAAAGAGACATGGGTAAGAAATGGAAGAAGGGAGAACCCACCAAAGAGGAATTTCAAACAACTAACCAATATTTGTAGGGGGAAAGTCAGAAAAGCTAAAATGTTCAGAGCAAGAAGAAGAACAAGGAAATAATAAGGCCACTGCATAGAGAAGATGGTAAAATGCTAACAGAGCACATAGAGAAGGCTGAACGGTTTAATACGTTCTTTACCTTAGTCTTGTTTCAAAAGAAAAACAATATTCTAAATGGGGAAAATAACAAATTATGCAGTAAGGGAGTACAGCTCAGAATAGGTAAAGTTAAAGAGATAGCAAAGGAAAATTTAGCTTCTCAAGTCTCCAGGACGAGAACTGAAGCCAAGGTATTACAGGAACTTGCAGGTATAATCTCAGAGCAACTGTCAATCGTCTTTGAGAATTCTTGGAAGACAGGAGAGGTCCCAACAGATTAGAAGAGAGAAAATGTTGTCCTCACCTTCAAAAAGAGGACCCAAACAACTACTGACCAGTCAGCTTGTTGTGGATACCAAGAAAGATTCTAGAACAGAACAGTAAACAGCCAGTCTGCATGCTGTGATTACCAGAAGCCAGCATCAGTTTTTCAAAATCAAGTCATGCTAAAATAATCTTAATCTTTCTCTTTCTCTCTCTTCATTTTTTAAAATCAGGGACTGCTGTGGATGTAGTATGTCTTGATTTCAGCAAGGCTTTTGACAAGGCTCTCCATGATATTCTTGCAGGCAAGCTGGTAAACTGTGGGCTAGATAGTGTTACAGTTAGGTGTATTTGCAATTGGTTGACAAACCCAAAGAGTACTTACCAATGGTTCCTCTCCATCCTGGAGAGAAGTGACTAGCTGGCTGCCTCAAGGTTCTGCCCTAGGCCCAGTATTGTTTAATGTCTTTAAACATGAGTTAGATGATGGAATACAGGGCATATTTATCAAATTTGCAGATGACACCAAAGCAGGGAGGAGCTAATACCCCAGAGGACAAGAACAGAATTCAAAATGAAATTTAAAGATTGGAAAGTTGGACCAAAACTAACAAAATTCATTTCAACAGGGAGAAAAGTAAGGTACATCTAGGCAAGAAAAATGAAGTGCACAACTATAGGATGGGTGACACCTGGCTTGAAAGCAGCTTGAAAGCATCTAGGGGTCTAAACATGAACTAAACATGAGTCAACAATGTGATGCAGCAGCCAAAAAAGTCAGTGCAATACTGAGATGCAGCAAGAGGAGTATAGCGTCCCTGTTGTGGGAAGTATTAGTGGTCTCCTGTTGTACTTTAGTCAGGCCTTGCCTGGATTGCAGTGTGTAGTTCTGGGCACTACAATTCAAGAAGGATATTGACAAGCTGGACCAGATGGCCACTATGGTCCCTTCCCACGATTCTATGATTCTGTACTGGTGGTTTTGTGGCCCTGCCCACATCTGAAAACCAAAAAAAAAAAAAAGATGAAGAAGAACCAGTATGTTTCCATCCCAAAACTTCCCATTTATGAGTTGTTTGGTTCCTAACTACAAAAGCAATCTTTCATCAATAAGCTTACAAGAACGATCTCTGAAAGAGATTTCATTCCTCATTCTGAAAGAGGTTCTCCACCCTTGTTCCACAACAAACAACATCAAACTGGAAATAGAAAAAGAAACATACTTTGAAGTTACTTGACAGTAGTTCATTTTCATCATCAATGCTTTTCTTTTTTCTTTTCTTTTCTTGCCTTAACTCACTGCACACAGTACATTCAACACTTAACTACTCAAGTGAAGTAAGTTTCTCTTTCAACTCCATATCCAAGACAAGCACGAAGCCTGCTGACTCCTAAGACTGACTCTTTGTAGGTGACACTGGAAGTAGTGCTTAACCATTTCCCTTCTGCTAATTTTCTCTGATAATTGCCTCCAAATCTGTTTTGCATCATGGTTCCCCCTCAGATGAGGTCTAAAATTGGAAGTAAACTCAGCTGGAGACAAATAATTGGAGGAAAGGAGATTTGCAGAGCAAACTCAGTAATGACAGAATGTCATCAATATCACCTCCTCAACCTGCAAAAAATACTTCCTCCTATTCATATAACACCAGTAAAACAAGTCTGGTGACACAAACCTACAGACATAGGACAGAATCTTATGGAGTTCCAGTGGAGCATAGAGGCTCAAGAATGTGAAGACAACAGAGGCATCCATAGTGATGATGGCAGGGGCAGAGCTACACGCAAATGTTGACCAGACATAATGCTAACTGTTGCATCACTGAGGACCTACTTGCATTAAGACACAGCAAATATGTATGCTCATGATGATATGATATGACCTGAGATGGTATGTTATTAGGAAAAATATTATGAAGAACTTTCTGATGGTAAGAGCTGTTCAACAGCAGAAGAGTTAGACCTTCTCAGAAGTTGAGTTTCTCCTTCATTGGAGGTTCTTTAAGCAGAGCTTGGATGGCTATCTGTTTGCCATCGCTGAGTGGCAGATTCCTGCTTTGGCAGAGGGTTGAACTAGAATTACCTTGGTGGTACCAACTTGACTAATTTGTCTTCTATTCTATATACACACTGCTTTTCTATTATTTGTACTCAAAGGGCATAGCATTTTGCTAAGAAACTCCCGGCAACTCCCAGATTCCCCTAGCCAGAACTGGCCATGTTGGCTAGAGGATTTTAGGAGCTGTATTTCAAAGAATTAAGCTTTCCAACCTTTGGAAACTTAACAATAAAAAAATAAACACTCTTAGCAAGCAAACAAACCACTAATAAAATAGTACAGTTAAATTTGTGGGGCATGGCTGCTGTTCTATACATAGTTATCCAACGGTTGCTTCCATTTACTTCAGTGATATTTATTTCTGACAGAGTAGGCTCAACTTGTAATATACTTTCAGCTTTAACAAAAGATCTTCCAACTGCTGAAATGCAACCTATTGCTTTTAATTATAAATACAACCTTTTAAATAATTGCCATTCAAATCGCTTGAGTGAAATCTATTTAAAGCAGAAATCTATTTAAAGAAACAGTCTCTGCTTAACCATTTCTTTTTTCATTCTCTGCCTTCCTCTATGCTAATTTGTCACAAACAGCACTGAAGGCCTCTTTATCACCTCATTTACTTGGCAGAGGAACATAGGAAGCTGCCTTACAATGAATTAGGTTATTGGTTCTTCCAGCCCAGTATTGACAACACTGACTGGCAGTGGGTCTCCAAAATTTCAGCCAGTAGTCCTTCCTGGACCCACCTGGATATGCCAGGAACTGAAACCTGAACCTTTATAATCTGTCATATTTGTGCTAGCTTCCCTTTGTATCACAGTAGTCTGTTGCTATTACTTTTTAGTGACAACCAATGAGTAATGCATTGTGTTAGTCATTAGCACAATATTAGTTGTTTCTAAATTAAAACATTTTTGAATGATCTCAAAATGACTAGTAACCTTCTACAATTACCATTCAAAAGGACATTTAGAAGGAACAAATGAACATTACTCAACATTAGCAGTTAATGTTGCTGATGTTATCATGGTTGACAGTAATTCTTTTGGCCCTTGTGGTCCCCAAAAGCAACAAGTTAACAACATTATGTTATGTCTAAACCCTAGATTTTCTGGGTGCAAAGCATGGACTTCACCATTGAGGAAACAGCCCTGTGTCTGGTAGACGTCATCATTTGTCATCATTTCTGTTCTGAAAATGTCCCAGAGTTGTGCCACTCTACAATCCCCCACACACACACACACACACACACACATACACACACACACTGACTCAAGCACTGCTGGTGGGAGGGACTTTGTGCAGATCTCCAGAAGCAGTGAGGACTCTGAAAGGAATAGATGCCAACCCTTTGTGGTTCTCTACCGCCCTTCCCGCAGTGTCTGCACTTCTGCATGATGTCATCACAGTTCCGCTCCTCTCCTGCCCCAGGCAGCACGATCATGGGTTAAATCATTGACAGGTTTTCTCTGTCAATGACCCATGATTGCGCCACCATCCCACACTTACCTGTCCTGTGGAAGGGCAAGAAGCATGATAGCGGCACTTCCTGCCCCAGCACAGCCTGGGAAAGCACCCAGCTGCGCTGCAGAAGGAAGTGGTGTATCCATTTCGCTCCCTTCCGCAGAGTGCTGATCCTGTGCAGAGGGGAGCGCAACAGAGCCGCTGCCGGGATCGCCACCGTAGGACCATGCAAGAAAGTAGGGTGCGGAAAGGACCTCTGTTCCTTTCTAGTTTTTTCTCCTTTTCTTTCCTTCCCACCCCACAAGTACTTTTCTTCTTTAAAGATTCGCATTCTTCACTGTATTATTCCTAGAGTTAAGAAGCATAAAGAACAAATATTGTACTCAAAAAGCACAAATTCAAACTCTGTGTTGCAAAAGAAAAATGAAAAAAATTACACATACACATGTAAAGATGTCAAATTTATCAACTGTTTTGTTTCATTTTATAAGAAAACATGGAAATTCTTGTTTAAAACTGTTGTTCTTTTTAATTTTGTGACTAGGCTCGACTGCTTTGCAAAGGTCCCTCTCTTTTATAAAACCTCAGTGAGTCATCTCCAGGGAAATCCTCTATGCTTTTTGAGAAGGATGGCCATAATGACAATACTGATCAGTGCCTTCTGACAAAGCAAAAGGGAAATGGGCTTGCAACAGAGAAGGCTATGAAGGAAAAAATCCTTCCTAGGCTACAATGGATGGGATCTCTGGTTTAAGAGATATTGGGGCAGCTGCTCCTTTATGGGGAACCAGAAGGGATTTGGAGGTTTGGGGGGCTGGGGGGAGGAGGGAAGCAACATTCCTTTAAAAGTGGAGACAGCTGAAAGGCGGGGAAAGGCACAGAGTGGCCAGACAATGGGAAGGTCAGAGCTAATGAGTTAAAAATATACATGTGCTCTCTCCAGTTTGATTCTGTTTCCTGGAAGAAGTTTTATTTTATTGCCGCTGAAAGGGCTGAAAACTCTATGAAGCCTTTGCCAGCTGGAATAGCCTCTTTGCACCTGTCTTTTTGTTTACACAAATCCCTTCTCTAATAGAGCTAATCACTGAGCTTTGATAAATTTGCCAGAGCCCCTGATAGGAGCACCATTCTAGTCCTTGGTGCTAAACAAACAGACCATTGTCTCCATCAGGCAAGCCAGCTTGTTAATAGTTAAACTGGGGATAGTGAGAGAAGAAATGGGGGGCACCCCACGCAGGAGGAAGCATCCAAGTGTCAGCCTGTGAACAGTCAATTTGTTTATACATGCTTATTATAATATGCAGAAACTTGGACATTTTGCACCTCTGCTTGCGTGTTGTACAGAAGGGAATTTGGTACAAAACTTGGCTTCCTGTGACTCTGCTCCTTCCTTTAAAAGAAAGAGAAAGAGACAAGATTCCTGCCCTTCTGGCTGCCAATGGGAAATACAGAAATGTTTAGGCAATATCTGTGGAGGGCTCAAGAGCAAGAGACAAAGCTTCTAGTGTGTATCTGTATGTATGGTGGGGGTGAGCTTTGCTGCCCATTGCAGCTGCCCCTGGCACATGCCGCTGTCTCCTGCTACTTCACCCACCCCACCATGCCTCCTCTTGTCCTTTGGCTGGGAGCACCTCAGACCCTTGGAGAAAGAGTTCTGAATCCTCTGAGAAGGCCAACACTGCCCTCAGAAAACACAGTAGACAAAAGGAGATCTTATAAATAAATGGCCTGATATGCTGCATTGGTTTACACGTTTCTCCTTTTCTGAATTTGCTGGGGAAAAGGAAGACAGGGTAGAGAGGGAACAGCTCGCAGGGGCATTGTTTCCTTATGAAAAGGAAGACAATTTCAGGGAAGTAGAGCTAAGATTGTCACAAAGGGTTAAGCAGAGATTGCCAACACTGACCTTCCAGTTCATGGATAGCAACTCCTATGAGCTGTTATCATTAACTATGCTTGCTTAGGCTGATGGAAGCAGCAACCCAACAACACCTGGACGGCCACCATTGTAGAGCCCTGGTTTAAAGAACGCTCTCCAACATTACACAGATGAAAAATGCGGGAACGTATGGCCAAGCAACATCAGAGTGTGGCCAGGAAAGCAAAAGGGCACACAAGCTAGGAGAAGCTCAGCAGTTTGCTTTTGCCCAAGTCTACAGGGAAGGGCAAGATTCCACCCTACTCCTATCCTCTCCCCGCTGAGCTAATTGAGTGCAAACAACTTTTTACACTTTCAACTCAGTTTGCCGCAACTGAAATGAACTGAGCACAAAGGGAGAAAGTGGGAATCGGAGAAAGAGACTTGGACATCTTAAAAGCAGCTGAAAAAGTTGGACAAGAGAGGATTAACTGGAACTAACCTACCAAATTGGGACAATTGAAGAGTATGTCTCCTTATATTGTTTAGATGCCAAGCCTAACATCAGAAGTGATAAACTTGGCAACTGGTCCCAGCATCCTGGCATGGTCCACTGCTTACACCTCTCTTGCCCCATCTTTTTGATTCCATTCCTTTCCCAACTATCCAATGTGCAACCAGCTGGGTCTGAAAGAACTACCATTTTATTGCTGCAACGTCCTGATGTTCTAGAACATTATGGGAGTTGCAAATGTCTGCCACCTCCTCACAGATCCAACAAGGAGGACCCACCAATGAAGTAGGGAGATGACCAGAGAGACTTTGCTAGGACCCCTCCAAACAAAGTTCACTTCATTAGTGCCCCGCAGGCAAAGAATAACAAGGAGAGATACCTATCCACAAACTTACGTGCTCTCAATTAACAGCCTGTCATTTCTAATAGTAAATTGGAATGACTACTCACAAGCCAATCTAATTTCTTATGAAATGTTCCTTTCTGCTTTCTTAAGAGAGAGACTCAGGCATTTGCTCTCACGGGTGCACTGTGATTGCAGATGCCTATATACATGCACACAGATGCACATACACACTGGGCTGTGCATCTGGTTGCACAACTGAATACATAACCAAGTGTGCAACCAGATGCACAACCAAATGTGTAACCAAATGTGGTCGCACACTTGGTTATGTGTTCAGTTGTACAACATTGCCATTTGACACAAAGGTTGCATAGTGCAATCAATGCATAACTCCACATGCCAAGATTTATGCTACACAACCCTGGTGTAGAAGCTTGGCAACCCTAAGACAAATCTACCATGCTTTTTTGTGGCAGGATTTATTTAGAGGGGCTTTGCTTTGCTGTAAGGCTAAGAGAGAATGTGACTTGCCCGGGACTACTGAGTGGCCAAACAGGGATTTGAACCTTGTTTTCCTAGGTTCTATGTAAAGTACCAGATCAAAAATACATTTTAAAAAAAGTTGAAATGATAATGCCCAGTATCAGAGACACGTTTTTCATTGTTCCAGTTTTTAATCGATCAGCCAAAAACTCATTATATTTGTATATATGGTAGACCTACACCATGCAGCTTTTGTATGCAGATTGTCCCTGGACATTAGCTCTACAGTGGAAGAAAACTGTCATGTATGAAAACAGCCCTTGGACATGAAAGCCACCAAACTATGGCAAGCAGGGGAAAGGCAGTGCCTTCTCTGTCTCTCTTGAGAAATGTTTATTGTTCTGAGCCCTTAGGGGTTTGAATCTTTGGGTGGATGTCTTGCCCCTCCCAGAGACAGAGGTTACAGACAATTGGAGCCTAAGGGTAGTGATTTGCAGCAAATAATCTCTCGCTCTCTTCTCTCTCTTCTTCTTCTTCTTCTTCTCCAACTTCCATCTGTGATGATTTGAAGCTTATTGCATATCATCAGAATACAGAACGATTGAGAGATGAACAAATAAATCTGGTGTTCGTTTTCTTTTTCTTTTTTAATTTAAACATCTCCCATCTTTGGATAGAAAGGTCATATATATGTATCACATGTATGTGTTTAATCTTTTTAAACATATATTTAAATAATGTTTTTAAGCAATCAGTATCACACTTAGTAACTAATATAAAATACAAACAATGAAAAATTCACCAACTTAGAACCAAAAGCAATTCATGCAGAAGAGCCAACAACCATGGGGAAAAAATAGCTCCGATAAAAGGTATCTCAAGTTCATTTGTTTTTCAGCCAGAACAATATATCTATCTATCTATCTGTGGAGAGAGAGGGCAGGGAGGAGAATAGGAAGATCAGGTGGAAGATTGATCTAATCCATCATTCTCTTCCCACCATGGCCAAGCAGATATCTATGGAAGACCACAAGTAGAATGTAAGGCAGAGCTTTCCAGACTTTTCATGTTGGTGACACACTTTTTAGACATGCAACCTTTTGTGACACAGTAATTCAGTTTTATGTCTATCAATCAATAAAGCATACATTGTATATTTTTAAAAATATGAATGAAAGGTTATCATGAGATATGTTGTGTCCCCATAGATTTTGTTATTACAATTTATGTATGTGTCTGTAGTTACTAGCAAACCATATATTAAACTAACTAATTGCATCCCTCACTAGGATCCTTCTTGGCCCAGGGCAGAGATGACACACCTACACACTGCAGCTGACACATTAACGTGTCACGACACATAGTTTGGAAAGCTCTGATGTAAGGTCATCAGAATGCAGGAATCCCATAGAACTGACACACAAAAGATTAAGTGGAGACTACAGTGGAAGAAGGTTTTATTAAAATGTTAATAAAGAAAGGAGAGAACAAGTTAGATTGAGATGTTCGTTTCAGTTCCATTAAAATCAATGGAACTTCAGTTAGTGTCCTGTTTTTTGCCAACAAATGCCCAGAGCTCAAGGAGGGGGGGGTGAAGTGCAGGAGCTGTCAGATAGTTGTCCTATCCCAGTCAGTCACAGGTGTCTTATTGCAATGAAGGGAGTAGCAAAAGTGTCACTGTCAGCCAATCTGAATTGAAGTGCTTAGCAGGAATTCAAGATAACAAGTCAGAAGGGAGTCCAAAGCAGCATTTGTCAAATGAAACAAGGTTCATAGTCATGAAGGAAATCCAAAACTAGAAGAGTTTCTAATTAGCCAGATAGATCTGTTGTGAGCAACAATATGCAAGGGGCATGCTGGGAGATTTATAGCTGGCTATCTCTTAAAGCCCCTAAAGCTGCCCTGCACAGCCATTCCATGCTTCGCAGCAAACAGGCAAGATGAGAGAACCATTTGGCTCTGGCTTCAAAGCCAGATCCACAATGATTACAGAAGGGCTGAGAACCCTGGAGAACCTTGGCAGATGTTAGTGCTGATGTCATCATTTCACATCTGGCTATGAGGATTTAGCCAGAAGCCTCTCCAATCCTGCCTGTTCACCATGAAGCACAGAATGGCCATGCAGGAAGGTTTCAGGAGCCTTGCAGTAAGTCAGGAGGTGGCTTTGGCTAATGCAGAGGAAATAAGGGAATATTAGCCCCCATAAAGCCCCAAATATCTGCATGAACAGGGGACATTTATGCATGTGCATGTCCCTAACAGAATTCCTGCCATGAAGACACAATCAGAGATTGACATATAATTGTCATGTAAGAGCTGTTGTTCTAGCACAGTTCTGGTTCATATGATCTCTTCTTACTATTTTGAGAGAGCAGAATAATATGAGCCAAGCAATCCATGCAGCCAGCTGTTTGTGCTGTTTCTCTACCTCACAACTGCCCGCAGTGTCATTTCACTACAAATGTATGGCTTGGGCCCACACTTTCCTACATACTTAGTATGTATGATAAATTGGTTTGAAGTCTCTGTGGGTTAAAAACTCCCAGATTAATGTCACTTAAAGAAAAACTCCACAATCCGAACCGCAGAAGTATATTTTGTGTCTCAAAGAGCACATGCTAGCCCATCACCACCATGCGTGCCTACAGATTACAAGGCCAATTCATGCTTGAATTCTTCCCCTCTTCATTGAACATGAGAGAATAAGGAAAGTCCATCACTGATAATCATTTCATGTGCTACCTGTCGCAAAAAGGAAAAAAAAAATTCAGCCATATCCTAACTTGGCATTTCAGTAAAATGGGAGAAACTGAATATTCTCCTACTAGTCTTTTCCTCCCATATTCACTGACTGATTTATTGCTGTTACAGTCCCAGTGGGGGTTTTTTCAGGTGTTATCCTATTTTTCCCCCCTATAAATATGTATATATCTGGGGTCTATTGATTTTTCAGAGCTCAATTTCCATATGTACCCTGATAATCTGACGTGTGAACCAGGGTTGGAGCTGGGTGGGAGCAAAATGACAGCATTGCCCCCAAATAAGAATTCTGCCTGCTGATGAGATTTTCCTTCACTTCAGTAATTTGAAATATTGTTGTGGTAGTGGCGTGCCTTCAAGTCAGTTTTGACTTATGGTGACTCTAAGGCAAACCTAACATGGGGTTTTCTGAGGTTGAGAGTGTGTGATGTGAACAAGGTCATTCAGTGGTTTCAATGGCCAAGTAGGGAATCAAACCCCAGTTCCCAAGGTGGTAGTCCAGCGCTCAAAAAACTACACCATGCTGGCTCTCAATTCACAGTATTGCAGTAACTTAAACCTTCAGTTAGGCATTTAGATATACAACTGAGGAAAAAGGGCAGGCAAAGTTACCAAGGTAATAGAAATACAACAGATATGAGTTCTGAGTGTGAATGATTTTCAGTGGCCATTTCCACACTACACTGTTATAGTGCTATAGTTCTACTTTCAACATCTGCAACTGCAACATTTGCAACTGTAAACCCCAGGATTCCATAGGATGCTGAAAGTGGAATAATAGCACTATAACAATGTAGTGTGGAAATGGCCAGTGTCTCAATCTCTGCAATGACAGAAATTTGTGGATTGAAAGAAAATTTCATTGTGGGGCAGCATTTTTACAGGAGGAAAATATCCTCATGGTGTGATCCAATGTAGTGCTGTGGTCTCACCTGTTTTGGAGGTGTGGTTTATTACATGCTAGAGGACACTTGTATCCTCCATTCTCTGTGTGACCTACCTTCCCCTCTTCATCCTTCCACAGAAAAATCCGCTCCTGGTTACCCTGAGCTTTATTTATTTCCACCGTATAATTTGGGAAGAGAAAAATAAGTGGGTTGGTGCTATTGAGAGCCAGAAATCCTTGACAATCCACTGCAGAGCTTCACCCAGAATCATCCAGAACTATCTTTTTGACCTTCTACCCACCTCTAACCTAGACTGTTGTTTGTTGTACAGACATTCCAGAAGCCAGGGAACAAGGCAGAGCAAGAAAAAAAAGAAAAAAGAATGTTCTAGTCTACTTGAAAGAGGACTACAGTACTGTATTCAGTACCATATTCCTTCACCCCATGCAACAAAATGGCAGGGAGAACAGAGTAATGATTTTCTCCTTGCTACTTCTCTAGATGATTAATATCAATGCAGAGAGGCAGCAGGTGCTCCTGGCATGATGCCTTCCTTTCTTTCTTTCTTTCTTTCTTTCTTTCTTTCTTTCTTTCTTTCTTTCTTTCTTTCTTTCTTTCTTTCTGTTTGATTTTATTTACAAATACTCCTTGAAGATCACTTATGTTGAAATCTCCGTCTCTCTCTCTCTCTTTTGGCTCCTTTTTCTATCTCTCCACCTTCCGCCCTCATCTTATTAACATTCTTTGAGCCAGTTTTAGTACCCTGAGGGCTCTATATGACAAGCCCAACTTGCACACTCTGCAAAGCAAACTAGAGCCTGAGCCAGAAAGGGACCCCCCCCCCGCTGTGCAGGCCCTCGGGGCTAGAGAGGGGAAAGTAGCTGCAGCAGCAATGCACACAGCCAAGCTTACAGTGAAGAATGGGGACTCTTCCAGCAGACATCTTCTCTCACTCCTTTTGTCACTTGCCTCAGAGCAGAGCTCACTGCCTCATTGTCCAAAGGCGGTGTGGACCTTATGTGCCTGACCCCATCATTTCCATTTAAAAAGCAGCATTAATGTCACAGAAACTCTTTCTGACTCGTCTTTAACTCTTACTCTTCGCAATCCGTGTTTTTCCACAATTCTTCAAGAATTTTTTTTTTCTCTTTATTCCCTACAACCCCATGTTTAAAACTGTGGTCTGTCACTCTGTGCTCACCAACCCAATCTGGTGTCTTACTCTCTTTTTCCTTTTACTCTATTCACACTGGTTCATTCAGGATTTCAGATCAATTTGTTATGCCCTGCCTTAGCTAGGTGTCTTTGTAGCAAGCTTGTCCATTCTTACAGGACATATTCTGAACAACTGCACACCTTGTGGGTCAGCAATTTCTGCCTAGCAACCTTATACTCATTGTTTATCATTCAAAACACATTTAAAGAATGCATGGCAGACAAAACTAGCTGTTCTAGCTCCATCTCTATGATACAGGAGGACTAAAAGTAGAACTTTGATATTTAGCTACAGACCTTAAAATTCTTTAAGCATTATGAGTTATCTCACAATTTATTAACTACTTGCTGATCACTACAGTGTAAATATGTATTGAGTATCTGTACATACATTTCAGCAATGACTATTTGGTAACCTGTTCAGAAATATAAATTTTTTTAAAAAATTATCTAGTCAGAGAACACAATTATAACTATCTGGCTACCTCATATTATCTGTCAGGCCAGGTCTCTCCACTCTGATACTCTAGTATTCCCAACTGGCATGGGAATTATGGGAATTGCAATCCAACATACACAGAGGGCACCAGACTGTGGAAGGCCATATAGTATGTCTTCTTCCTGCTTGAAGATTCCTCTGTAAATGCCAAGAAATTAATTAAATAATTGATTCCACAACACCAAAGTATGGAAAGCAACCAAGGAAATGGACCGATTTTCTGACTTCCTAATAGAGAAGCATGATTGTTCAGAGATTATCCTATTCTATCTATGGTAGATTATGTAGGTTTACATGACCACTGCACATACTGATACACAGTGTTTTGAAGTTTAATTTTGAGAGCACATGATAATCTTGATGATGGTAACAAAAACGGATACATAAACAGAGATTTTATGAAGCTACATTGTTATATAATATGTATGTCAGTTCCATCTAGTCCTGTATCATCTGCTCTAAGAGCCATTTTACAAAATGTAAGCAAAAGATCTTCCACTGCATTGCTCACCAAAAATGTTGATAAATCCCCTGGGAATGATTGATAGTTTAATTATAGGAAACCTTTGGCTAGTTCTTCTAAATGATCTTTTACTTAAGATCTTTTACCATAGGCCATGCTAACTAGGGTTTCTGAAGAACTAAGAATTTCCAACCCTTCTAATGGATCCTGGCTGACAATTCTGTGGAGCATCATAGTTTATTCAGGCTGCCTCAATATTTCCATTTAGTTTTTCATTGTAGTTAACATCCCATTTTTTCCATGGTTGACGCTAAGGTTGATACATGGGAGAATCTTAGGTAATCTCTCCACCAATCACTGACCCAGATTTTCTTAACTTCAGCGATCCTGCTATATTTGTTGCCTTCAGACCACACCTCTCTAATAAAGTCCTAACCTCTCCAGGCTGTTTATTTTCTGATAACGTAATCTCTGATGGTACATTAGATGTCACCTCCCTCTCATCCCACAGATCTTCTCAATCTTTGTCTTTAAACAGCACCTGGGGCAACACAGAAGCATCTAAGTACACACACTGCTTGTCAAATCATATTGCTTACACAAAGTACACACAGCAGCTTACCTGAGATGGATAGTATTCCTTTTATAAGTTCAGCAAAGTTCTTGAGCTGTACCATGCACTGATGCAAAATCTCAGATCACAGTGAGAAGAGTTTAGTGGAAGGCAACTTTAAATAGTAATTATCAGCATGGTTTCTGCTGCCTCTATACTCCCATTCTAATATTTCAGGGGTTTGATATATTTTCTTTGAGGAATCATGCATTGATCAAGCTTCTTATGTGTATAAAAGCACTATATTGTTTGGAAAAATAAGCCCTGGGTTTGTTTGGCTTTTTTAGAAAAAAATGTTCCTGTTTAGGAAGGTTTTTTTTTTTCATTAAGGCCAGTAACTGGTAATTTCTGACATGAAGTATTAAAACAGGATGTTCTTAGATGCCAGTCTCTGTAAGGAGCCAACAGTAGTCATATCTTCCTGTTAGAAGCGTAAGGCAAAATGTTTGGATCTGAAATGGGGAGAAAAAGTGCAGTGCATCAAATATTAAGACACCATCTGAGGAGATCTGTTTTTATTCCTGTTCAATCATGAAGATCCTTGGGTTACCATGGGTTGCTACTCAGTCCAATAGTCTTTATAGGATATGGTGCCAAGTGTCTTGAGGAAAAGGTAAGATGACAGGGACAGAGAAACCAGAAAGTTTTGGGTAGTTGACACCCTCAGCTGAGAATGATCTTTCCCATTGCAACTCTAATCAGGCATTTATACTGGTGATCACCCCAAAGGATGAACAGTTTGGTTAAAGTCACATTGACACTGGAAATGTAGAAGGGAAAAAGGTAACTTTGGGGGCAAGAGTGTTGTTCTTGCCATAGAATCTGGGAGTGGGGGACAAATACATCCTAAATGTTAATAACAGCATCCTAGAAAAATTATTAAACAGGTCCCAAAATGTATTAATGAGTACCTTCAAAGGGATTTAAAAAAAGAACAAAGAAGTTTTATTACCTGCGCATGACTTTGACAGCTAGAATGTTCCTTATCAAGTATTCAGTAGGTGAACAAATCTTCCAAATAGAGTGGATGGTATATTAAATTATGGCAGTTATAATGTGTTTATAATGAATGAGTTTATGTTGAATAAACTTACCAAAACTATTTAGGTGAAGACAAGGTCTGATATTGGGCCACACCACTGATTCATCCCTCTGACATGCCTCTCAAGCAAGAATTTCAAGCACAATTTTCCAAGGAAGAATCATTCCCAGCCCCAGCCAAGGATTTGTTTGTTTGTTTGCCTTATTTATTTATTTGATCCTGTATTTATAGGATGCTACAAAACTGAGCCTGGGATCTTTATTACAGGTTCTTTTTCCACTGAGCTACAGCCCCTTCTCTGTAACGGAATGCCAGTGTTATAATCATATTACCTGAGGGATATTTTTTTCCTAGTTCTGGTCTCCTTTATGTGACTCTATGTCTTCATTTAACTATGTATGCATGGCACTATTCAAAACACATTTTTTAAAAAAGCCCTTTCCACGACCTTTCAGTCTCAGAGATGCAGGTTTTCTGTGTTATTAAGATCTGCCTCACACAAATGTTGCCCAATGTAGGGAGCCAATTTTTTTCAAAATCTTACTAGACTTCTATGTAAATCCAAAAGTGTCATCAAGTGCACTTAAAAAAAAATGGAAGCAGCTGCAGCCCTGCCCTCTCATTCAGCAGGACGGCAACTCAGAAGATGCTGAAGGAGAATTTAACTCTTTCTCTGCACCACTGGCCCAATGAATATCCCAGCCCTTCTCCAAAGCTGCTATTTTCACTGGGAGAGAATGTAATGCTCCCATTGGTACCATGGGAATCTTTCATCACAGCCATGCAATATCACACACAATCACAAGCACTGCAGTTTGAAAAGCAACTCCTTAGAAGAAAGAGCCTTGCAACAATAAATCAGATATATTTGTAGACTGCAGGAAGCTCTTAAAAACTAGTGAGAGAATTTTGAATGCTTAGATGTTATGATAACCAGATAAATTGTCAAAACGATGACGACAACAAAACAACAATATTTATTTCACCAAAGGTAGAACATCAACATATACAATCAGGGACAAAGACAATAAATCATAACACCATAACAATACATGGAATGAAATCCCCAACACTCCACCAGTCACTAAGCATCTCAGCACCTTAAACACAATTCAATGGCTTAAGATGGTGAATCAAAGAAGAAGGTCTTCAACCATTTACAAAAATGGGTGAGATCCTCCTCCAGCCAGAGGTCCAAAGGAAGACTGTTCCACAAATGCAGAGCCAGATCTTGAAAGGTTTCACAGCCTTGACAGAGCTGGTGCACATTGGTGGAACAGACAATAATCCTTTGCCTGTAGATCTTAAATTCCTGGATGGAGCATACCATACTAGCCAAACTATGAAGTACTAAGGGAGGTGAGAATACAAAGCCTTGAATACCAAAACTAAAAGTTTGAAACAGACCCTGGCCCACACTGGTAGCCAGTGAAGAGATCTACAGGGAGAAGAAACAGGTGAATATTTGGGAAGATTTAAAATAACCCAGATGGCATTGTTCTGAATTAAACCAGAGGAAGAAGGGAGCAGGAAGGGAGACCTGCCAATAAATTGTTACAATAATCCAGGCATGAGATTGTTACTGCCCTGGCTAGTCCGAGCTTTGGGGATATTAAAAGATATCCCTTGATATCATAATTCGGCTTCACTTCTCTATTCCTCTCCACGTGCTTGCGAGGCCACCGGACAAGCACTTAAACAAGCTCAGCCGTTAATAGCCGTAATATTCAAACTACAATACAGGCAGGCCAGAAATAGCTGACTCACTGCTTTAGGAGACCTCCAGGCAAGTACTCTAATTAAGTATGCACGCCACTTACAAAGGAGCCTCTGCCCCGCGATGGCAGCTTGATGGGTAAACTATGCAATACCCAAGTACTCTGCCTTTGCATACTGGCTACTCTATTGAGAACCGCTACAATAACTCAATCATTCAGATTCTGACCTTTCAGAGGCTTTGTCTCCAACTCCAAATCTATTGTTTTCCCCCAAGTACGGCATAGCCTGCAGTCACATTCTCCTTATAAAAATCCTTGATTCCGAGACCTTCCTCGGAACGCTCCCCAATTTCATCCCGCCTTGTTGCTGCTTTGCTTGGCGAGCCTCCCCTCAGCTCCACATGCTGAGCTACATCGCACCCCAGCTTCGCTCTCTATTTTTCTGGGCTTCAGGACAGGTGAAGTATCACCCAAACCAGCAACCCTTCTAAAAATCCCTCTATACCACTCCAACCTTTATTTTCTATAGTTATCTTGTATGAGTGTGTCGCATACACTGTTTTGCTTGTATTTAATAAACATCATTTATTATTTCAACTTCTGTGTTCTCCTTGACTCGACCCGATCCCGTAGACATAGGGTTCAAGATCTCGCTACGTTACCCTGCCTCTCGTAACGCTAAGCAGTGCTCTGAGCTAATTTTCCCCACCTTTAGTTGAGCACATTTTGGTGTCCCTCCCGGGACCCCCAGTACACAGGGTAACAAGATACCCAAGACCTAGACAAGCAGATGGGCAATTTCTACATTCAGGAACCTCTGGGTCCTGCAGATTTTCAAAATATGGAAGTTACATGCCTTTGCTGTAGCCCCAATAGAGGAACATAGAGATAGGTTATCATCCAGCAGGACTCCAAGGTTCCTGGCAACCAAGACAGGAGCCACTGTACAACCCTGTAAATCCAGTGGGGGACATGAGAGAGGGCCTGCTGGATGATCAGGCTGAAACATCAAAATCTCTGTTTTGTCCACATTCAGCTTAAAACAGTGAGTGGTCATCCATAAAGAAACATGCGACAGACAGTCCACCACTGACTTCCACACAGTGGCATCAATTGATTTGAAACTGAAAAATCTGTCATCTGCGTAAATGTGATACTGAAAACCTGATTCAGAAATCCTCAGGCCACGAGGAAAGCTTCATTTCTCAGTTCTCTGCTTTCATTTGATAAAGGCTAAGTAGAAGAGCTCATTCAGAACTGAGTGCAGGTCCATGTCTGAGAGCCAAAGCACCCATTATTTATTTGTTATGTTTATCTCTCCTCCCCATCCCTACATATACACATGCAATTTTTAGCCAAAAAGACTTCCATGGGACTTTCAAACATAGGTAGTAAATACACAGTCTCTGACCTCCAGTTTGTAGTAAAAATCATGTTACACAAGGAAAAGGGATTTGAGAGGGAGGAAGAAGGAAAAAGAGTCAGTGTGATGTAGTGGTCTGAGCACTGGAACACAACCCTGGAGACTAGGGTCACTCCCCTATTCAGCCATGGAAACCCACCAAGTGATCTTGGGCTCATCATACACTCTCAGCCCCAGAAAAATCCATGATGGGTTTGCCTTAGGGTCATCAGAAATGACTTGAAGGCACACAACAGCAAAGAGGGAAGAAACAAACTTGGACATCATTTGTTGCAAGTGCAGTTCTTATTACAGCTGGTCAGGATGAAGAATTCAGACAGCTTGATGAAATACCTGCTAGTTAGGTAACCCTGGGGAAAGCCAAAGACCACAAATACCTCAGGAGAGCTGATGAAACAGCTATGCTTCCTTTTTCTTCTGCTGCTCTGAAGTCTGCTAAAAAGACTGACAGCTAGGTATTATGTTATGGACGTTGCTGAGTATGACCTCTCTAAAGCAACAGATTTCCCTCTCTGTCTTAAGATTTGGAACTATTCACCATATATATTACTCTGCTCCCAACAACATCACCAGAAATACAATGAAGTCTGAATGCGTTCCAACAATGGCCTGCCGTCACTGTTCCATGAATAAGTCCCTGTGACCTACTAAGAGTCCTTATGTGCCTTCCTGTCCCATTTGTTTGGCGGTAGTGGCTAAGGAGTTTCACTGTAAGTTTCTCCAAGAAGTTACCATTCTCCTTCCATCTCTTCTTGGGAGTAAAAAGTTTTGCAAGCATTTAGTGTGTTATTTCAGAGTTCCTAAGCAATTCTAAACAAGCCATTCTCTCTTCTTGCAAGAAGTATGTCAAAAGCCAATAAGATAACTAACTCAGAGCATGTGCTTTGCTCACAGAAAGAATGACACCTATGTTAGAGTGTTAGAATGATCTCTTCTCTGTTCCTCTGTCTTGCAATTTATGTTAAGCAATTCTCATGCACATTTTCTTTGGAAGCTCTGTAAAAATTCGGATGTTTCAATAAAGCTTTTTTTGTTCATTTTCCTCAGACCCCTGCCCGCTCCTGAGGTGAGATCAGGGGCTGACAAGAGGTTCCCTCTTGGCCAAGAGCAATTGTGTGTGAGGGACTCCTTCCTGGCACTCATGAAGCCCCCCTTAACTCATTTTTCAAATATTTTTGAATATTGTTTCCATCCCTACTTCAGAAGCAGTCCCTGAGATCTGGGAACCTATGTATCCTATGACTGGTTATCTGGTGCCTGACCTCACACTATTTTCACCTTTATTTCTTGGAATGTCTCCACCTTCTTTGTGTTTTGAACTGGACTAGTTCTTTAACTTTAACCATACGGTTCTTTAACTCTGGATTCTCCTCATTTAATTTTTCTAACGAGACTCCCTAGTAGGACTCTGTCTGTTTTGACCCTGGCTCTGTTTCTAGACTCTGCTTCGCAGCATTCTCTGAATGATATCTCTGCTGGCTATGCATGGCTTTACTGGCACTGAAACTAGACTGTTAGACCTTGCTATCAGAACTGCCTGAAAATGGGATGGAGGCCTAGAAATTTTGCTATTGCAGATTATAATTGTGAAATTATGGTAATCATCTTTTTCCTTGCACAAGGAAGACCTTTATTGTAACCCTATGCCCACTTACTTGGAAGTAAGGTCCACCAACCTTCTACTTCTTAGTAGACATGCATTAGGTTACACTGTTAAATAATACCCTCTCCTTTTCTCCCACTGTAAGCAGATCATGCCGGAGAAATTATAGAAGCACGTGTGCCTGCACGCAAACACACACACACACACACACAAATACCTCTGAGCAAACAATAGAAATTTCAGGACAATGCTCACTGAGCATTTCTAAGGAGAGAAAGGCAGCTTTCCAAAACACTTTGTAACTTGCATAGCCTTAATCCTTCTATGGAAAAGGTGCCCAGGCCTGTCAAAACCTGTTTCAGGTGTATAAGCACTGCCCTGCCTTATGCCTTTCACAGCTCAAAGCTTGAGGCCTAAGGGCAAGTGAAAAGGAGGGGGTGTAGAGGGAGAGAGTGGAGAGGAGAGGAGAATAGCATGTTCAAAAATAAATGGAGCAGAAGGAGAAACCTGGAATCTACACTGCCTCTGGCCCTGATGCCGAACAGGTTCAACCTGATACAGGGAGAGCAAAGGTACTGAGAGAATTCTGACAGATTCCCCTTCCTGCCCCCAGTGTCTGGGCCATCCTGTTGGGATGGCATTCTTGAATGAGGCAAGAAATCTAGCTTTGCTTCAAAAACAAGGATGATTGTTGAAAGGGACTTTGAGGGAAAAGAGGGACTTCTGAAGCCACACATATACCAAGATCCTACATTGTTGTTGTTTGTTGTTAACAGCTGTCAAGTCAGCTGTGACTTATGGTAACCCTGTGAATGAGAGACTTCCAAGTCATCTTATCATCAATCGCCCTGCTCAGGTCTTGAAGATGCAGGGATGTGTCTTCCTTGATTAAGTCTATCCACCTGTAATGCAGTCTTGCTCTTTTTCTACTGCCTACTGCCTTACCAAGCATTATTGTCTTTCCTAGTGAGTCACGCCTTCTCATGATATGGTCAAAGTATAACAGCCTTGGTTATCTTGGCATCTAGAGTAGATTCTAGAACAGAACTAGAGTGGATCCTGTCACTGGAGATTGAAACTGTTCTATTGGTAAGCCATCTTTTCTTGTGGATCTATTTCTCCCAAGTGCTCAAAGTGCAGCCTTCATTTCACTTTCTAAAACTGGAAGACTGTCTTCATGTGGTTCTTCCTTGAATGAATCTGTCAGCCTTCCATCTCTTTTACATAATTATTCCATGTATTGTTTCCATCATATTTTTATTTCTACTTGGTCATGTAATATGTTCTCCTGCTGGTTGTATTGAATCTCCACTCTTGGTTTAAAATTCCCTTTGACTTCTTGGATCTTGTAGAAGAGGACTCTTGTTTTTCCTTTTTTTATTGCCATCCTTTTCTCTGCATTGATTATTATAGTCACTCTCATCATCCCCCTGCACACAAGTCATTGAACAGTTGCGTTCAACATTCTGACATTACTTTTGCCTCTCATCTGTCTTTAACTGCTTGAGAAGTTTCATTTGTCATCCATTGAGGATCCTCTTTCTTTTTTGGCTACAAATACTGTCTTTCTGTATTCCTCCTTGATAATGTCCCTGGCTTCAGTCTAGCATTCTTCTAGCTCCTAGCTCATTGAGATTCATAGTGCAAATCTATTTTTCACATTATCTCTACAGGGATGTTCTTCATGTTGTATTTTGGCATGGTGACTAGTTTAATGTTCTTCTTTAGCTTAATTCTAACCTTTGCTATTCGTAATCCATTTTGTGCCACAATCTGCTTCTGGTCTTGTTTTTGCAGGGAGAATGGAGCATCTCCATCTTCTGCTTCCAGTTATGTAGTCTATTTTGATTTCTATATTGGCCATCAGGTGATGTCCATGTATACAATTGTTTCTTGGGTTGCTTGAAGACTGTATTTGCAATGAACAAACCATTGGTCTCACAAAATTTAGTCAGTCAGTCTTCTGGTTCATTTCTTGATCCTAGGCCAAATTTTTCTAGTCTTTCACTCTGCTGTGTTTCCTACTTTTGCATTCCAATCACCTATGATTACCAAGAAGTCCTGTTTTGATGTGTGATCACTTTCCTCCTGGACTCCAGCACAGAATCTTTCCATTTCTTCTTCTTCTGCCTCTGTAGTTGGAGCATAAACTTGGATTAAGGTTATTTTGATGGTTTTTCCCTGAAGTCTTGACATGATTCAGTCAGACTTTGCATTGTATCCTTTGACTGTTTTTGCTACATCTCTCCTCACTACTAATGTCATCCCAGTTCTTCTCAGATTTTCATTGCCTGAGTAAAACATTGTGTAATTATCTGACTCCAAATATCCCATTCCTCTCCACTTCAGCTTGCTCACCCCAAGTATTGCAATGTTTATATGTTCCATTTCTAGTTTTACTATATCTAGCTTTCACTGACTCATGCTTCTCACATTCCACGTTTCTATAACATGTGTTGTGCAGCTTCGGACTTTCCTGTCACCTCTGAGCACCTCAGCAGCTGAACATCCTTTTGGCTTGAGTCCAGTTGCATCACTAGCCACAGCGTTACTCGTAATTGTCCTTTGCTGTCCCCCAATAGCTTCTTGGGTTCCATAAACCTGGTAGTCTCATCTTCCAGCACTATCTCTTGTTTTATTTTGGATTGTCTTATCATAGGGTTTTCTTGGTAAAAGATCTACTCTGAACAGTATTAACAAATGCTAGCTATGGTGAAATTACTGTTTGCTCAGAGAGATCCTCTGCCAGTGTCTCAGCCCACAACAGCTGCTGCCCAGTAGCTGTTTGGCACATTTAGTCTGGCTCCTAGCAAAAGCCTGTCTGATTTGGGAGACCCTATCAGCAACACCACTACTACTGTCAGCATAGCCTCTTGCCTCACAGGAGCATGCAATCCCATCACTGCAGAAAGGCGGTACCATTGGTGAGAAGACCCTACATTGCTTCAGCATAAATATCTGGCATTGGACTTGCATTACACTTCCACTGTGCAACCCTTGTGCTCAGCAGCAATGCAGCACAACAGCAATTCACAATGCACCTTCACATACTACTCAGTGAACAGAGTATGTAGAAATGCTCCCGCCACCATCACATACCCTCCAACATTTCACAGATGAAAACTGGGACGTGTGTGGCCAAGTAAGGAAGATGGCATTTCAGCAACATCTGGAAGTCTATAAATTTCCTACACCTGTCTTAGAATACTTTCTTAAATTCTAATTACAGCAAAAGACAATCTCTCATTAGCATCTTAATGATACAGCAGTGTTACTGTGTGTCCTGGAAAGATGTCTAGTTTACACTGTCTCACTGAACTGACTGATAGTTAGCCCGATATTATGTTTCCAGTAAGCCGGGCATTTTGAACCTTAGCAGGTCTTTGGAACCAACTGTGTGCTGGACTCTTCAGAAGACTTAATTCTTTGTATGTTTTCTTTTCTGCATTATTCTTTTTTTCTAATAGCTACAGAGTGGGAGGGGGAAATGGTTGTCTGAATCAGCCTAGAGAACATTATTCACACCTGAACAAAATCTGGGAATTTCTAGTCCTTTGTATTCATCTTCCAAATCAACCTGCACGGGAGATGAAAGAGGATCGCATAAAGCCTCCAAGAGCACCTGTTCTGGCCCAGTGCCAGGAGGGTGTTACAATCCAAGAGCAGTTTGGTTACCTCGCTAGGCCTGTTTGTGGGTTGTGTAAGGTGACCTGAAGTGATTTCGGGGAATCGGGTGGGCTGGAGGTTGGGGTGGGGAGAGACATTTAAGGACCTTGCTTTCACAGAGAAACGGCTTATTCCTGAGTAAATATGCTAAAAGAATGTTTAAATACTTTCCTTGCCTTTCAAGAGTTTGTGGTGCAAACAGGGACAAGTGATTGCATAAAGGGAAGTAAAGCCACTCCTGAGTTTGGTTCTACTCAGACTCTCCAGAATATCTTCCTTCTTCTAAGAGGGAGGGAGATTAACTTGCCTATGTTTTGAGCTGTTCCCCAAATGCCATCTGCGGTGTTAACTCTTTAAGGCCGCAGTGGACAATTTTTTGACTATAAAAGTTTGCTCTGAAAGCTTGAGAGATATTGCCTCTCCAACGCCAATGAGACTTTGGGAAGTATCAAATGAGATTTCAGACTGAAAGCAAAATAAAAATAAAAATAAAAAAAATAAACTGTCGAAGCTCTTGTGGCTAAGGTTAGGGTGCTAAGAAAGACACACATTAATGGAGAGTTAGCTGAGGGCCTTTCTGCACTACACTATTATAGTACTGTTCTTCCACTTTCAACATCTTGTGGAATTCTGGGGTTTGTAGTTTACAATGAGGCCAAAGAGCTCTCTGGCTGAGAATTCCAAAGGCCCCTCGCTAAACTGCAAACTCCAGGATTCCACAGGATGTTGAAAGTGGAACAACAGCACTATAACAGTGTACTGCAGAAAGGCCCTGCATCCTGTGTAAGAGACCAACTAGCATTGGGAATTATAGACGGCAGCATTAAGAAGATTGCTACAAGAGCATGAAGTCATATTAGAGGAGCCCTCAGAATCTACAAACTAGCTGAGGAAACACAGCAGAGAATGCAGGGCACTTAGACCTCTTCCCAAAATTGCAAACAGGGACAATGCTACACTGGACAAGTATGAAAGCTGACACATAACAAAAAGAAAAAACCTGCCCAATACGTGTGAAGTTTTGGTCAGCTAAAATTAAGGGACTAGACTGGAAGAGCACTCACATCCATGGTCACAGATGGATCGATCTATTTGAAGTAGGAAAAAGAATTATTTACTCATAACGGAGAGTTTTTCCAATTACTGTGAAACAGCTCAGACCATGCTCCCTGTCACACAACACAGTTATAGCATTATAATTCCACTTTAAGTGACAGTTGCTACATCCTATGGAGTCCTGGGGTTTTATAGTCTGGTTTGAAGTACTAGAGGAGTGCTCTGGCTGAGAACTCTCCATATCCCACTAACCACAAATCCCAGAATTCCACAGGAAGTTAACAGAGCAGTTAAAGTGGATGCCTAGTGCTATACTGTAAGTGTGTAGTGTGAAAGGGCCCCATATTGCAGCAGCTCATGTAACCACTTACATAAGGTCAATTTTTCCATATCGTGACATACCTTCAATAGTGCAGACAGATCAATTTACAAAATTTTGATGGGTATGAATTCATGGTCTTTAGAACACACTGTTGGTTTAGTCATAAAACCCCCAGTCTGCAGCAGAGATGTGAAGAATATTTGTTATTATTTGCATTCTTGATGGCAAAAGGGTGCCTTGATGCTTGAGACATTCTGATGAGGAAAAGGAAATCAGCTGCAAGATTCTTCACACTTAGAGGCTTCACTGGGGAAAATTTTATTTTATTTATTTATTTTATTGTATTTCTAAGCTGTCCTTCTCCCAAAACTGGGACCCAAGGTGGCTTCCAACAATAAATATACATTAAAAACATTAAATACATTGAAAACATTAAAACATTTTAAAAACATAAATTGAATATAAAATCATAGAAACACTTAAAAGGATATTCTAGTATAACAATTATTAAATAAAACTGCCCGGGTTACATGTAAGCCTGTTTAAAGAGAAAAATTTTTGTCTGTTGGCGAAATGAGAGCAAGGAGAGGGCATGCCTAGCCTCTTGTGGAAGAATGTTCCACAGAGTGGGAGCAGCCACTGAGAAGGCTCTCTCCCGTGTCCTCATCAGGCGAACCTGGGATTGTGGTGAGACAGACAAAAAGCCTTCCCCAGCGGATCTTACTCATTTTTTGTAAAAATGCTCATGGTTTCCTTGCGCAGAAAATTGCAAGGGGTACAGAAAGTGTGTATATTGGACAAAGTGCACTAATTCCTGTGGAAAACTTTATTTTATTTGGTTGGTTGTTTTTTTTCAGAGAAAACACATGCAGAAAAACTACATGTAAGAATTGATACATTTGCACAAACTGCATGCATCTTATGCAAATCGCACAGCTTTTCACAGGTTGCACAAATACACAGATAGTTGCACAAGAAAAACCAGGGGTAGTTTTTTCTGTATGTGTTTTCTCTGCAATAACAATTTTTTCATGCAGAATTCAGTGCATTGTGCTCAAAATGCATATTTTTTCCTGCTTCAGAACACATTTTCTGCATATGACAAACAAGTATTATTTCACAAATGAATTTTTCCCAACAAAGACCTGAAGTGAAAATAATGTTCCTAAATTGCACAAAAACTTTGTATTCCTGCAGAGTGGAATGGAAATTGTTGAAATGATTAGTTCTTATGTGCAGGAATGAAATAAGCAAAGATTTATAACCTTGGTCCACAATATTCTCAGTCCTTTAGTATTGTTGAGAATGATGCACAAATAGTTAAGGAGACTATTAAAGTTACAGACTCTATTTTTAAAAAACTTTGGCACTTAATAAAAAGTGGTAGTCCCATTCAGTGTTCAACATGGCCTATGTCCAGTAGAATTGCTGCTCAACAGCAACCTCAAAACAAGAATTCTGAAACTACTGTACAAAAAAGGCAATACCCAGTATGCCCAATGTCCAATATGACATCTGCAAATGAAAAAAAAATTAAGCAAGATGAAGCAAAAATAAGGCTGCTGAAAGTTTGCCACCACTTCAAGAAAATGGTGGTGCAACATGAGAGTGAACAAGACAATTGTGGACTGGGATAGATTACTGGGCTGAATCCTACTAGTTCATTCCAGCAAGAGTAGTCCCACTAAATCAATTCCTTAGTGATGAGTCAACATGTAAAGAAATTCAGTTGATTCAATTGGTCTACAGAAGTTGGGACTAACATTAGGATATAGGCCAAAAGTGCTAATATCTATCTAAAATCTATTAATCTCTTGGAACTCAGCATTCTGTGTCTGACATCCTCTGTGACAGCAAGCACAGAAAACATGATATTTACATCTGCAGTTGCATAGGGAGGGATACTGAATGGCACAGGTCTGATGTGAGAGATCATGGGAAGGGTAGAAAGAAGAAAGCTTTAGAACTTTAAAGCTCTAGAACTCCCAGAACTTCCACTCCACCCAATATATTCCTACATTACTGGGGAAATTCCATGGACTTTACTTAATAGTGAATTGCACTCACTCAACCTGTAACTCATAATAACTGCATTCATTAAATTATTATTTCAAGGAGCAACATATATTTAAAACTGTTTAGATGCTTCCCTTACCCCTCTAATTTTCTACCCCCTTTAAGGCTATCAGTATAATCTCTTTAAAACCGGTTGAGATCCAAGATCAGCAGTTTAGTTAAATATACTTAACCAAGTAGCATCTCCTAGCCTAACCACACACACACATGCACACACAGTCTCCTGCAATCCTGCTCCACTGGGGAGCAGTGGCTGTGAGTTACCAAGATCGTTCTCTATTGATTAGCATACAGCAGACTAACTCAATCCTATTAGTTCATTCCCACCCATCTTCAGTCAACATTCTTCAATGTGACAATCTGTTGCAATTCCACTCCCACATGAAAGATCGCTGGCAGGAGGGGGGTGGAAATGTCAGTGTGCTGTCCCCCAATCAATAGCAGAACAGACCATCACTGCTTGCAGTAACTGCTGCCCAGTGAAGCAGAATTGACGAACTTCTACATTTGTAGCAATACTGCCATGATCATGAACACATGGCCTTTTGTGAATATGAATCCGTTACAGATGCATAACTAGGTTCCATATTTGTAACTATGATAATGAATTCCAGCCATCATTTGAACAAAATGGAAGATGAAAAGTGCCAGCCCAAGATACTTTGCTGCTGAAAGCAGAGCCTAAATGGTAACTGCATCCCTTAATCTCTTCTAGGGTAGGATTTAGAAAAGTTACTTTGTGGACTATAGCTCCCACAATGTTGGGAACTGTGGTCCAAATTAGCATTTCCAAACTCTGCTCTCTCTCACCCTCAGTTAAAAGTCTGCACCATTCCAATTCCAATGCCAATTCCAGTCTTTACCTATTCCTTGCTATCCCAACCTGTCAGAGGCCCTGGCTTATCATCACCTGGCATGGAGTACGGGGCTAGAGGCCATTTACAATCAGCAATGCTTGCCTGTTCAGGATGGAGCAGAAAGGTAGTCAAGAAGCAGTCCAAAGCTCTAGGAATCTGGAGGGCAACATGGTCAGACAGTCTGGGGGTTAGAAAATCCAGGCAGGCAATGAACAGGGAATCTAGAGGACACATGTCAAGGGCCAGCAAACACATGATCTGTTTCTGGCATTCAGTCATTGCCCTCTGTGTTTCTTAAGAAGGCTGGAGACAGCTGGTTCTCATTCCTGATTAGCTGCTTGTGTACTTGCATCTGCTCGTCTTCCTTTCAGGCTATTGTTCATATGGGGAAGCTGAGTCCTTGCCCATGGTACAACTTCTGTTTCCAGAAGGAAGTGCTACCATCCTGCCATGGGGTTTGCCCTGGAAGCAAAGTGATGACAACTGGCAAATGTTTCAGATTCATCCTCAACTAGGTCCAGACACCCTTCATGTGTTGGTGCCTTCCCCCTTCCTCCAAAGGTACATGTGACCCAGCTGACCAATGGAGGCTTACACATGGCGGCTTTAATTCTTGCCCTGCTAAAAGAAAAGAGAATGAGAGAAAAATGTCACAAATATAAACCTTCAAATTTTATACCTGCAACACCATTCATATTGTGTTGTGCATGAATGGAGCCCATGCACAGAGAAAGTTCCCGCCCTTTTTTGAGAGAGAGGGACTGCAGGTATACCTTATCAATTGTGTACTACCATTTTCCCTCAGCAATCAGTCACTCATGGTGGTAACTTGTTGACTAGAAAATTTAAGGTGTGGCCCTAAAGCCATATAATGTTTTACGGGCCATAGGCAAGCTAGAGGAATGCAGAGCACACCAAAAGTTAACTTTATTTGTACAGAACAGGCATAGACTTTAGGTAACTGCCCACTGAGTGTCTAGGTGTTGTTATGTACCTTCAAGTCATTTCTGACTTATGGTGATCCTAAGGCAAATCTATCATGGAATTTTTGGGGGGCTGAGAGTGTGTGACACACTCAAGGCCACCCAGTGGGTTTCCATGACCGAGAGGGAAATTGAACCCTGATTTCCAGGTTCATAGTCCAATGCAAAGACCACTACTCCACTCTGTAACATTGAGGGAGTATCACTTAATTATAAGCAGCATCATAACAGTGCATATTGGCTCTATGACACCCCATAATTGTTACATTTTAAAAACTGAATAGTCTTATATGCCTACCATTAAATCTCACATCAGTTTTCAGCTGTGTGCAAAGCCTCTGTTACTCAATGCGTAAAAAGTAGGTATGGGCCAACTGAATCCTTGAATGCTCAGCAAGGATTTGAGATTCGAGAATCCGAATCCCTGTGCCAAAATAGGCAAACTGAATCTTTTGAATCCACCAACCAAATAGTTTGTTGGAGACCGGGATGCCTGAAAACCCAGGAGACCAGACACACAAGGGGAGATAGCAAGTAGGTGAATTTTTCCCTTGGAGTAACAATGGCCTCTCCTAACAATTTCGGAAATTACATCTCAGCTTGTATTCTAAGATATTTAAATTGAACATTTCATATTTAAATTCAGTACTGGACTGGAACCTACAGGCTTGAGATTTCAAGGACAGCTGAAAGATTCCTTTGCATAGCTCCCTTGCAAAACTCTTTCAGACACAATTCTGGGCTTTGTATTTTTATAAGGTGTCACAACCTTCTCCGCCAAAGTGTGCTGTTGCATCATCAAACTACAAACCTCAGGATGCAAAAAGGAGCTATGCAAAGAAAATCCAGTTTTGACCTGGATTAGCTCTGTACTGTAGCCGTCCTGTTTACACAGGCAGGAAAATGTGGGATTAATCCATATTTTCTTACCTGTGTAGAAAGAGCCTTCATGTCATTTTCAATCTGGGGAGATCCTGAGGCAAAATTAGGACAATTGTCCTGGCCAGATTTCTTCAGAGGAAGGTTTGCCCTTGCCTAGGCTTTTGCTAAGCCTAAGAGAGTGTGTCTTGTCCAAGATTATCCTTCTTTCCCTTGCTTTTTAAACCTTTTTTTTAAAAAAGGATTTGAAAGATTTGAGATTCATGAGATTCATGGATTCCCAGAATCTTCCAGGGATTCAGATCCAGATTTGGATTTGGAAAATTCTGGATTTGTCCCATCCCTAATAGAAAGCAACTTGGTTGCATGCCTTTGCCTTTGTTTCTTGCAAATCTGATTTAGTGAATCTGAACAGCAAATGAAATAGTTTTTAACCCTTAGAAAACAAATTAATATTTATAATCTTATATAGGAAACTATTTATAACAAAACCAGACTAGGAACTAATACAGCCTGAGATGAAACCTCCTAAATAAATATTATATACAACATATGCAACATATAGAGGGTTGGCTCCTCTCTTTAGAGTAATGCTAGTAACACATTACAGTTCTCCCTCCACATTCGTGGGTTTCACTCTCATGGTTTTGATTATTCGTGGTCCCTTGCCTCCCCCCATTCCCCCCCCCCATTTCCTACTGGGAAGGGTTGCGAGAGAGTGAAGGAGAGGAAAGACGGTTTCCTCCCCCTCACAATCTCTGCCAGTCTCTGCGCATGCAATTGCCCTGGGGGGTGCGAGAGTGAAGAGGACAACAGATCTTTTCTTCCCGGTGACCATCTCTTGCCCCCCACTGTGGGCATGATCACTCCAGCGGCGATGGGAGGGAGATGGCAAGCAGGGAGGAAAAAGTCTTTTCCTCTCGCTTGCCGTTTCCCAGCCCACAGGTCCCGGAGCGATCACCCCAGCAGCTGGGGGTCCCGTGAGGGACACCAAAATGTGCTCAACAATAGGTGGGGAAGATGAGCTCTGAGCACTGCTTTAGCGTTACGAGAGGCAGGGTAACTTAGCAGGATCTTGAACCCTATGTCTACGGGGTCAGGCCGAGTCAAGGAGCACACGGAAGTTGAAATAATAAATGTGGTTTTATTAAAAACACAATCAAACAGTGTATGCGGCACACTCACACAAGATAACTAAAAAATTAAAGGTCGGAGTGGGATAGAGGGGTTTTTAGAGTTGTTGGTTTGGGTGACACTTCACCTGTCCTGAAGGCCAGTTTGAAGCGGAGAAGATAGGGAGTGTGGATCTCAGCAAGTGGAGCTGAGGGGAAGGCTCGCTGGACAAAGCGACAGCAAGGTAGGATGGAAGCCAAGAGCGATCCAAGGAAGCGCTCAAAGTCAGGGGTTTTTATAAGGAGAATTGTGACCGCAGGCTAGGTCGGACTTGGGGAAAACAATAGATTTGGGGCTGGAGATAAAGCCTCCGAAAGGTCAGAATTTGAATGATTGAGTTACAGCCAAATTGTCAATAGGATAGCTGGTATGCAAACGTGGAGTACTTGAGCGTTGTATAGTCAGATCATCAAGCTGCCAGCACGGGGCAGGAGATCTTTTGAAAGCTGCGTGCATACTTAATGAAGGTACTTGCCTTGAGGTCTCCTAAAGCTGCGAGTCGGCTATTTCTGGCCTGCCTGTATTGTGTTGGAATATTACAGCGATTATCGGCCAAGCCTGTATGCGTGCTTGTCCGGGGGCCTCGCAAGCACGTGGAAGGGAATGGGTATGTGAAGCCAAATTATCAATATCAAGAGATATCTTTTTATATCCCCAAAGCTCGGGCTAGCCAGGGCAGTAACAGGCAGCAGGGGAGGGGAATGGTGAGCAGGGAGGAAAAAATATTTTCCTCCCGCTCACCATCTGCCCAACATCACCCCTGCAGTAGGGGGCAGGGAGAGATGGCAAGCAGGGAGGAAAAGATCTCTTCCTCTTGCTCACCATCTGCCCGCCTGGTGTGATCGCCCCAGCAGTGGGGGGGGGGGATGGTCAGTTATTTGCAGTTATTTCACTTTTGCAGGGGTTCTCTGCACCTATCCCCTGTGAATGTGGAGGGCCTACTGTACTACTAATTTACATGTGCCCAAAAAGGTGTGCATTAGGGTTATAGTCATTTTCTAGATTAAGTCACCTCATAATTGTTAAGTATGACTAAGAAACTGTGTATTCTAACAGCTGTTGCCTCTGTTCATTTCTGTTGCTGATTAATTTGGCAAAACAGCTTTTTTTGGTGGGAGAGAAGGTACAGAACCAAAGATGCAGTTCCAGGACTCATGCAACAAAAAGGGTCTTGAGTCACGATGCTGGCGCTCCACTCACTACCTTGCTCCAGATAGTGCATGAACTCACTGGTGAGTGGGCTGGTGTCCAGGCACCTAATGAAACAGACCACAAGATTTGTCGTGCAGCAGAAGAGACACCTCAGGTCTTCTTCCCAATTACTTTTTAAAAAGTCAAACCTATGACCTAACCCTGTGCCCTCTATGACTTATGGTACACAGTTTGTAGACAGCACTGTGACCAAAAAGTTGAGCAGGTAATTAGTATGGCTTGTATTTGTCCCTCACAGAAAAGAATAGCACTCTGGGAGATGATATGCTTGTCAATCTTGCAGCCATACATACACTCTGGTGTCTTTTGGCAGGGTGAAGGGATTGCATTCATTATTTCTCACTAAGGATGGATGATGGAATCAATGGTCATTCCAATGGGAGAATTCTGGAAGCTGTAGACCATGGGGAATAGTTGTCGTCCATGGGAGGGCAAAATGAGGGCATTGCACCCCCATATGAATTATACATCCCACAATGAAATTTTCCTTCATTCCCCAGACTTCTAGCATTGTAGTAACTTTGAACTTCAGTTGAGCATTTAGAAATACAATTCAGCCATACAAAGAAAAGGGGCAGGTACAATTCCTAAGAAAATGTGAGAATAGCAAATACAGCAGATTCTAGGGGTGAACCATTTTCAGTGGCTCACTTGCTGAGATTCTAGAAATTTGGGAACTTCAGGAAAATGTTATTTGGGAGGGCCAGAATTCTAACTTCAGTAGAGCAATAGCCTTGGTGTGTGTGTGTGTGTGTGTGTGTGTGCTCACATGTGTACATATGCACACATGTACTCTCACATACACACATACCCATACATAGCTACACCCCTGAATAGCACCATTTGCTGCTTGAATGTTGAATTCCACTTCAGTGAAAGAGTACCATGCTCTGGTGTGCGGCACAAGCCAAAATGAGCAAAGTTCAGCTTTACCTCAGACACCTAGTACACTATGATTTTGTTAATACCTCCCTCCCAGCTTATTTATTGCACATATAAAACTCAGCCCTTGACCTCTGTTGAACAGATAGAAAGATCTGGAAGAAAGAAAGAAAGAAAGAAAGAAAGAAAGAAAGAAAGAAAGAAAGAAAGAAAGAAAGAAAGAAAGAAAGAAAGAAGGAAAGAAAGAAGGAAAGAAAGAAGGAAAGAAAGAAGGAAAGAAAGAAAGAAAGAAAGAAAGAGGTATCTCCTTAAGCCTTTTGCATAGAAGGATTGGATATCCAATTTCTGCATACCTCCAATCTCTGCCGCTTTGAAGAAGGGCATTTACAATCTTTACAAGGCCTCAATGATATGGGCATTTTGCATACACAAAACACAGCTTACCATCTGGTATGGTTGCAATATTAAGCTCTTCCAAGTCCCCACCTTTCCTGTCTTGCTATATTAAGGTAAGTTGGTAGTAAATCTATTTCATGCACAAAAAAGATGTACAGAGTTACACCTCTCTTCCACTTGGAGCCAACTGTGTAAATTCTAGATTTCCCACTAAGCTCAGAAAAAATATTTCTTGGTCTACAACTCCAAGAATCTCCTAGTAAACTTCTTCAAGCTCTGACATCTGGATCTTTCTAACACAATCAATCCAGTAACGGTAACATAAATGTAGTACTAGCTCTCACAGATCTCCTTCATACTACACAGTTATAGCACTTTGATCATGCTTGGCTCCCTCATATGACATCCTGGGATTTGTAGTTTCATGAAAAAATCGGTTTCTCAACAAACTACAAATCCCAGGATTTGATTGGATAGACTCACATCAGTTAAAGTATGATCAGGGTGCCATCATTGAGTAATGGGAGAGCAATCACAAATATTTCCTAGGCTCAAAACGATTTTGCAGGCCCATAGCCAGAAATCTTGAATTGGGATTGTCTGTGCATAAAGGGGGTGATCAACAGGTTAAATTAA
Source organism: Cyclura pinguis (assembly GCA_030412105.1). NCBI lineage: Eukaryota > Metazoa > Chordata > Lepidosauria > Squamata > Iguanidae > Cyclura > Cyclura pinguis. The sequence goes on from CM059599.1 coordinate 281,384,912, forward strand.
ATATACAGTAGGTGAAGCATAATACTTGTAAATACATTGTTAAATCAGTTCCACATCCTTCGTCAGGAAATAAACACACACGGGGAGGACAAGTCATTGAGATCAGAGGGCAGTCTGTTTCAGCTCTGGGAGAAGAGACCAGAAGGGCAGGATGTCTGGGGTGGTTGGGCTTCTACATGTGTCCCCATGGCTACAAACCTGGGCACTTGAACCTGCCGACATCACATCCATTTTTTATAAATCTCCAAAAGGTAATAAATTAAACAAGGTACTTTAAAGGTAATTTTAAATTAGCAGCAACCTGACTCAAAACAGCAGTCATATTTGGCATATATGACCAATCAGTGTTACTCATTTATTAAAGCCTAAATTGATGGCAGGCATGGGAGGGGGTAACCTGCAGGCAAGAAACAGAGAAGGTCTTCCAACAGGTCTGTTTTGACCTTTGGGTCTTGCAGCCAAGATCCGCTCTGCACTTTCAGTGGCCCTTTCCACATGAAAACAGGGTCCCAGCATGGGGACGTGAGAGGAGGGGGACTGCAACGACGCTTCTGCATGACATTGTCGCAGTCCTGCCCTTCTCGCATCACCAGCTGGTGCAATTGTGGGCTATATCTTTGACGGAGAAACTCTGTCAATGACCCCCAATCATGCGAGCCTTCCATCGCAGCCGGCCATGCAGAGTGGCTGGAAATGCGATCTACATGCTTCCTCCCCTACTGCAGCATGAGAAGAAGGCCGACTGCAGTTCAGAAGGATGGAACATGTCCCTCGTGGTCCCTTCTGCAGGCAGCCGGTCAGGTGTGGAGAGGAGCACTGGGAACATTGGGAGCAGAGACACTGTTGAGATTGTGACAGGACGACCCAGGAGAGCGTTGTTGTGCAGAAAAGGCCAGTGTCATCATCATGCCTTCCAACTGTCCCAGTTTCTCTCTCCTCCTTCCACTTTCCCTCTTCATCTTCATCTTTCTTCAGTCATTGCAAAATGAGTTCTAAGTGCAAAGTAGTTTGTACTCAGTTAAATCAGCAGGAGTGAGAAGAGAGGAAGCTGTCACCTACCTTCTACATCAGACAGACACCTACATGCAACTGCCAACCCAACCTGGTTATCACCTGGCCTTTTGGGAACTACAACTCCCAGAATCTCCCAGGCAGCATGGCCCAAGTACTGGGGGAGTTGTAGTCCCAAAAAACATTTCCAAATTCTGTTCCTGCCAGCATGACTGACACAAGAGGACAAAGATGCAAAAGAGAATTTGAGGCGCATTCGGTAGTCCCAAGCCACCTGCTGAGCCTGCACCAACCATTCTCAGCAACAGCATCAGCCAGGTGGGATGGCACTTCTTGGGTCAAGGGTAGGAATCATGTGGCTCTCCAGATACTATTGTGCTGCAACTCCAGCAACCCCAGCCAGCTTAGCCCATGGTAAGGAGTATTAGGAATTCCAGCTCAATAGCATCTTGAGGATCACCTGACTGCCTCCTCTGACTACATATTGACTAGATCCAAATTCAGAGATACCATGCCTCTAATTTATATGCTTGGTAGGGACATAAATAAGTAGATGCCAGTACACTCCTACCCTGCTTGGAGGCTTCCCACAAGCTACTGCAAGAAATGGGGTCCTGGACCAGATGGACTTTGGCTCTGATCCACCAGTGCTTTTATGTTTACAGGATTTGACTTGCTCAAGATTGGAAAGAAAGTGTGTATCTAAGTAAGATAATGACTTCTCTCCAGTCAGTTTCAGGCCTGTATTTCTAGACTCTGTTCCATCCCAGGATTCCTGAGGCACATTAACTTCTAGCTCTGTGTAGCCCCAGTCCTGTCAGTCCTCTTTAGCATTCATACTTAAGTTTCTACTAGTTGCTGAAGTTTTTTTCCCCCTGCATGTGCTCAACTAGCAATGCATGGATGATAACTGAGAGTGCAAAAGTCTCTCTGAATGATTAATACCATTGGTGTACAAAGAAGCTCTGTGGTGAATGGACGCTGGAGCCAAGATTAATTGGATACCTTGAAGTAGAGTGGTTTACGTAGGGAAATAGATCTGGCCGCCTGCCCTACCCAAGGCTGTATTTACTCAGTGGAGTCTCCACACCTGTTGCACAGCAGGACCAACATCTCCTTAATAACATGTAACAGGAAGATTTCAAAAGCTAGATTCTGTCTTAGGGCTACAGAACTGATTCAGTTGAATCCCAGATCCTGAACTGAGTTTAATCTGGACTGGGTGTAAATCATGAAAGATCTGTCTGGATCAGTTCTGAACTAAGTTTACATTGCTTTGGACTAATGCAACAATGCAGACAGGAAGAGGAAGCCAGACAGCGTGTCTCCAAAACATTGCAAAACAGCACCATAAAAGAAATTTGCCAAGGTGGAAATGCCAGGATGCCAAGGAGAAGCAGGAGAGGCAGGGGGCTAGATTTTGTGCACTGACAGTTCTGGCTTCTAATATGGGGCAAAACAATCTCAGCACCACTGTCTAGTCACAGTGCTGTGGTCCCTCCCCTTTTTGGCTGTTTGCATTGTATGCAGAAGAATGATTTTAGAAAGAAGTTTTCAGCCCTGCCAGAGCTTGGTGTTTTTCCTGTCTACTGTAACCTGTGTTTTCCTTTATTTACTTCTTGTTTTGTTGTTGTTTTGTGCCTTCAAGTCATTTCCAGCATATAATGACCCTAAAGCAAACCTATCACAGGGTTTTCTAGGCAAGATTTGTTCAGAGGGAGTTTGCCTTTGTCTTCTCTGAAGCTGAGAGAGTGTGACTTGTCCAAGGTCACCCAGAGGATTTTCAGGGCCAAGCGAGGATTTTAACCCTGGTTTCCAGAGTCATAGCCCACTGCTGAGACCACTAAACCACGTTAGCCAGTACCAAATTTCAAAACACCTTCCTGATTTTTCCCATTCTCTTCCCATCTTTTCATACTCTATATTTATTATTTATCTGAATGAATTTCTGTATTGTTCCTAGTATAATTTCAATAACGATTTTATTTGGCAGTGATGTTTCCCTCATTTCCTTACCACACCCACATCCCTTTTGACTCTAGCTTTTTAAGTTAGGCTTAGCTTTTGATATCAATCTATGCTAGTAAGTGTATTCTGTCTCAACATTTTCTCTTGTGCCCAGCTGTACTACATAAGTCTGTTGGTTGCCCACACACACAGTGAGTCTCAATGTACAATCAACCCACATATAGGATAGCCATTACTAGAGTTCAGAAAAGCAACACACACATTAGCAAACTGTAACATTTTAAAGCAAACTTAAAGGATGACTAGCTCCCATACCACTGGGCTTGTCTGTCTGTTATTTGCCAACATGTCTCTTACAAAGTTTCTAAATTTCATGCAGCTTTTGTGAAACAACAACTAAAATAGTTTTCTTTGAGGCAAACTGTAATGATGGCTGGAACAAAAATATCTTTGATACATTTGACTGAAATCTGGGGATTAATCTCATCTGAAGATGCTGCCATGTCTCCTCATCTCATGCACATATGTAGGGACAAAAAAGTTGTGACTACTGTTGCTTCCCAAAACAATTCAATGACCAGCATGAAAATTCAGATTTCTGAATTTCCATTCAGAGTCAGGTCAAAACTGGGTCACAACAGATCTGAATCGATCACACCAAATGACAGTGTAATCCAAACTGCCAAATGAGGGAGACATCTTACACAGATCTATTTTATACTTGATTTCTATTACATCCAGATTCATCCATCCTTGTCCGGTTTCTTTGTAGGTTTCTGTACTATCTACAAATGAGTAAGCGTGCTTCACTTGAAGTTTTACAACAAACTGACTGTTATTTTGGGGCATATTTTTCTCCAATGATCTCAACACTATACTCCTATGGATATAATCACGTTTGGGTTTTTAGCTGCGACATCACACTGTTAACTCATGTTCAGCTTGTGGTCCACTAAGACTGTTGGATCCCTTTCACATATATTGTGGTCCAGCTAGGTGTCACCCATCCTATAAATGCACATTTCATTTTTTTTTCTGCCCAAGTGTAGTACCCTACATTTCTCCCTGTTAAAACTTGTTTTGTTAATTTTGGTCCAGCTGTCTAATCTGTCAAGGTCATTTTGATTTCTGATCTTGTCCTCTGGAGTACTAGCTATCTCACCTAAGTTGGTGTCATCTGCAAATCTGATGAACATGCCCACTATTTCATCATCTAAGTCGTTGATGAAGATATTGAACAGCACTGGGCCCAGGACAGAACCCTGTGGCACCCCGCCAGTCACTTCTTTCCAGGATGAAGAGGAGCCATTGGTGAGCACCCTCTGTGTTTGGTCGGTCAGCCAATTATAAATCCACCTAAGAGTAGCATTGTCTAATCCACATTTTACTATTTTGTTTGCAAGAATATCATGGGGGACCTTGTCAAAGGCCTTACTGAAATCAAGATACAATACATCCACAACATCATCTGCTCCATTTTTCCCAGGTTGAGCAGTGTTTTCCTTCTATGGGAAGACCAAAGCAAAGAAAGTGTTGAGTAGTTCTGCCTTTTCCCTGTCCCCTATTAGCATTTCCCCATCTTGTCCATGCAGCGGCCCTACAATCTCCTTGTTTTTCTTTTGCTACAGACATAACCAAAAAAAAAAAAGGCCTTTTTGTTGCCTTTGACCTCTCTAGCTCTCTAGCAAGTGTGAGCTCATTATGCACTTTAGCTTTTCTGAGTTGCTGTCTTTACACATGCTGGTTATTTGTTTGGATCCCTCTTTTTCCATGTCTTCTACATGTCCCTTTTAAATCTTAACTAAGTTGAAAGTTCTTAGACATCCATCTTGGATTCATTAGATACCTCCCATTTTTCCTCCTCATTGGAATTATTTGAAATTGTGCCTTCAGTCTCTCACTTTTAAGAAACTCCCATCCATCATTACTATTCTCTCATTACTACTATATCTTTTCTTTCTGAATGTTTGATCATCTGTTCCAGGAAGATATCATCCAGGTCTTCACTCTGACTTGAGGGATTTGTAGTAGACTTCCACAATGATGTTGCTGTTGTTTCTCTCCCCTTTAATTTTTACCCATGTGCTCTCAACTTGGCTTCAAAGAATTAAGTCATTGATCTCTTTCACAGGTGTAAACATCCTTGACATATAGTGTTACTTCTCCCCTTTTCCAGTTTGGTCTGTTTCCCTGAACTAAGTTATACCCCCTGTGGCAGCATTCCAATCATGAGACTCATCTCAGTAGATTTCAGTGATACCCATTATATTCGCTTTGCTGTGTTAAGAATTCAAGTTCATCTCGTTTATATCGCATGTTCTGTGAATCAGTGTAGAGACATTTCACCTAGCTGCTAAGTTAAGTTTTCTTTTTCTTCCCTCTGTTGGGTTCTTGTACTATTCACTCAATTCTCTCTATAACATTCGGGCTATTATCTCCAGCAGTTGAACTCCTGCCTTCAATAATATTGGCCCTTTCCATAATGCACCTTTTCACAGAGCTGGGGTGCCAGGATCACGTGAGTAGCCTCCAGCAAGAGGCTCTCGCGTCCCCGCTGCTTCAGCTCCACATGAGCTGCCTGGTCCCGAGCAGGCAGCACAAAAGCCCCACCTCTTCCTTCTGCAGCACAGACTGGGAGTTTCCTAGGCTGTGCTGGGACAGGAAGCGCAACCACCGCAGCTCTGGAGGCTCTGCACACACAGCAAGTGCGCACAGGGCCCTGGAGCAATGTGCGATTGTGCACCATTTTCTACTGAAAGCCGAAAATGAAAAAGTGCGTAAGTGGCATCTGTCCTACCCTGGACCTACCGGAGCATTGCGCAATTGTGACTGTGTCGTGCAGATCACTCTTCACAATCGCGCAACACTCCAGGCACCCTTTCGCATGGCCAATGCTATTGTCTCCCTCTCACACATAGCTCAGTTTAAAGCCCTCTTGATCAGGTTTGTGAGTCTCTTAGCACAGATATTCCTGCCAAAGGCTGTGAGGTGCAACCAATCACTTACCAGAAATCCATCTTCCTGAAACTGCAGACTCTGGTCCAAGAAGCCAAACTGTTTCCAGCAACACCATCTGCAGAGCCTGTTATTCACCTCCACTACTCTTTTCTCCCTTCCTGGGCCATGTCCTTCAAATGAGAGGAGAAAAAAAATGACAACCTGCGCATCAGGGTCCTTCAGCTTGCTGCCCAGAGCCTCAAAATCCCTTGTGAACTTCTAAAGGCTGTCCCTTTCAGTGTCATTTGTTCCCATGTGGACCAAAAGAAAAGGATAATGGTTAGGGGGCTTGACGAGTTTTGTCAGCTATTCTGTTACATCATGGATTTTGCTCCAGGAAGACAGCACACCTCTTGAGACATCCTGTCAGGTCTGAAAACAACTGCTTCTGTTCCTCTCAGCTTGGAGTCCCCTACCACCACCACACATCTCCTCTGGGGATTGGCAGGGGTCAATCTATGTACTGAATCTTCCAAGGTCATCTGCATCTTCCATGAGGACTGATGCTGTTGCACTTGTTCCTGGTCCTCATCTTCACTGATAAGAGCTTTGAAAAGATTCTGTAGTTCCATACTCACAGAATGATCCCTGGTCTTTCCATTTCTATGTGTCCCGTTCCTCCACATACCTACCTCCTGTGTTTGGGGACTAACTTCCTCTTCAGAGACATCCCCTGTGTGTTCCTCATCCAGGACAGACTGCTCTGCTCTGTCCAAGAAAACTTCATGCTCAGTAATATGCTAAAGAATAGATACATGGGCCTCAAGTTGCTGGACCTTCTCTTCCAACAGGGCAAGCAACTTGCACTTGCTGCAGGTGTAGCTACCCACATCCTCCAGCAAAAACACAAACATACCACAGCTGTTGTAGGTGGTTGTAGCACTTCCCTCACTATACATATTCTGTAGTCCTAAGCAGGCACTGAAACAGAACTACAAGCCTCCCCTGCAAAATGCTTCCATGAAACACCTGATCTGTTTAATGTAGACAAGTACACTCCTTGTTGCTGCTGTTGTTGTTGTTGTGTGCCTTCAAGTCATTTCTAAGGAGAACCTATCATGAGGTTTTTGGGGGCTGAGAGTGTGTGATGTGCCCAAAGACACCCATGGGGTTTCCATGCAGAGCAGGGAATGGAACGCTGGCCTCCAGAGTCATAGTCCAGTGCTCTGACCGTTAGACCAAACTGAGTAGTACTGTGTAATACAAGTAAAGGAACAATAATACCTGCTAACATTTTAATATGCACGGAGACTCTAGTGGTCCTTTTATCAAATCACCATATTTATTTGTTTCTTTGTTTGTTTGGCTATCAATTTGTCATTGATGGAAAGAAATCTAAGATCCATGAAACTACCATAGAAAGCCCTTCAGAGAGACTGCCACCTGATTCCAGAGGTAAGATGCTGAGGAAAGTAAGGACAAATTGCAGTAACTGGAAGAAATAAAACATGGTCTAATTTCCTTCAGATATGCAAAATATATTTAATATGTGAAATATATTAAATATTTAATATAAAATATATAAATAACTGTCTTTTACTTATTTTACTTTTCTTCAAAATGAACATGATAGGAGACTCTGGGGACATCTCTGCTCCCATCAAATTATTGTTTGATAATGATAAATGTTTGCACTTTTGTCCATTTCCATCCCTTCCCATCCCAAATATGTGTATAAATATCTGCCAGCTGAGGCAATTCTTCTTGCATCTGATGGAGTGGATTGCAGCCTGAAAAAGCTTATGCCAAATAAAAATGGTTAGTCTTTAAAGATAGATATTGTTAGGTAGACAGGAGGAGATACTAGATTCTGTCAATTGTGCTGCAAATTCTAACATAGCTGACACACACACACAAATTTTCAGTCCCTATTAAAATGATGTAGGGAGGCAGCAGAGGTGACAGCAAATAATCTGTGAATAATCAAATCTGCAAAAGTGAAATCTGCAAATATGGACGGCTGACTGTAAATTCTTTCTACACCACCACAATAGTAGCTGCTGATTTGTTTCACTAGTGGAATCAGCACTGTAGAGGTAAATGGTATTCCTCTCTTAGGCAATTTGACTTATTAGAACATATGTATGAGTAGACAGTTCAAATGCCCATACCATACTCCCAAGTCAAATAAATGCAGAATTCATCCATTGTATCTTTTCTTCATATTTCTTTGATTCCATTTCCTCCAAAATCCGAAGATTCACATCAAGCATCTATGGTCATTTCTGCCCTACACTGTTATAGTGTTATTATTGAATTTTCAATGACCTGTGGAACTCGGGTTTGTAGTTTATTGAGGCCAAAGAGCTTCCTGGCTGAGAATTCTAAAGGCCTCTTCCTAAACTGCAAACCCAAGGATTCCACAGGATGTTGAAAGTGGAATAATAGCACTAGAACAGTGTAGCGTGGAAATGGCCTATGTCAGGGGATGGGAGGCTGTGGCAAGGCCAAGGGCCACAGTCAGCCATCTGGAGCTATTCAGGGCCAAACCTTTTTCTAAGCTGTATTTTTTAATGTTTGATTTTAAAAAAATCCAGTTATAGAGTAATTAGTTTTAAGCTGGGACTGGACTGAGTGAGGGGTGGTGGAATGAGGGGGCAGGAGCATTTGTCCAACATTTGTGTACCGCTGCAAGCGAAGGCTTGTCCATGCCAAAGCGAGACAAGCAGCGTTCATTGTTTGAAGCATCAAGGATCTCCCCACTTTGTGATGTGGGGGAAGGTTACAGAGGCTTTGGGAGGGTCACACTTTTGGGTCTGGTAAACCACATGCATAAAACAGTTCTACACAGCAGAACTATTAAATTGTTAATAACTGTGCACAAATTCTGAATATTATCTCGAAGAATTTCTATCTATGTGCAGATTAACAATCTTTGTACACATTTATAGCGACTTTAGCTGTGCTGAATGTAACACCCCTAAGGAGAGGGTGAGGACACGAAGACGATTATGAGAATGAGAATGACTACATAGTTTAGCATCCACTACTCCCTGAGATGGCTTCTGTGAGCAATTGATGGATCCGAAACCACACATAAGCAGCTTTGAAAACCACAGGTGAGTTCCCTAATGGAACTCTGCTACTCCTTCCAAAAACATTGTCGTCAGCGTGCCAGACAATCCAGAGTGACTTGAGGTAGACTCATTGACCTGGCTCCCGAAAGTATTGTGCCTCAGGGGCTGGTGTCATTGAACTAAATGTATAATTACAGTCTGCAGGCAGTTTGAAAAACCAGAGAAGAAACCGCTGAATTTAATAAGAGTAAAAGATGAAAGTCCTTGAGCTTAATGGAAGCTGTGTGATTAACACAAAAGCTATCTCAAGCTCTGTGTGGCTCCACAGACATCTCTAGAGAGTCAAATCTCTTCAGGAAAATTTAAGGTGATGACAATGCCAGAACATCAGGAAAGCTTTGCAGTTAACAACGGCAGAAGATAACCTGAGGCAACTACCTAGAACGGAAGGAAGTCCAACGCTACCGCCTCAAACACGGTTTCTCTTTGAAATTATGTACAAGTAGAAAATATGTTTCCATCATTTTTATACAAAAGAAAAAATGCAGGTATGATTGCATCCCCACATCTGCCAGCAAACAGGAGTGTGGAAAGAAGTATCTAGTAGAAACCATTCAAATTGAAAAGCCTGTGTTTTCTACCCCTCGGTTTGATGCATTACAATCTAATACTCTCATTAGACATTAAAGATAAACATTTCATAATATTTCTTAGGTCAATCAAAGAAAGAGCACAGGAGAGATTTTACCTTTATTGAGTGACATTGGCATTATAAAATTACCATAACATCTACATTAGGGTTGGTAGAACTGATTAATGCAATATCTTCAGGTCTTATGCTGACATAGTGAACTTTTATTTTCTTGATATTGGTAGATATAAGGAAAAACCCACTGAAAATTAATTTCAACCAAATATTTCTAAGAACTTCAATCACGGGAGCTATAGATAGGCAGAAATAAAAAAAAATCTAATTTTCAGTTTTCTCTGCTTCATTTTCTCCATATTATATTATCCAGTGATTTAAGTCATATTTCCGTATCTCTGCCCGCCCACCGCCAGGCAGTAGCACCGATATTCATACACACTGCCTTTGAAGAGTGTTCAGAAACTTTAGCTGGTCCAAAGACGTGCAGTCAGACTGTGAATTGAGACTGTTTACAAGGTGCACACAACTCCCTTGCTGCAGCAGCTCTAGTGGCCACCATTTCATTTCAAGGCACAATTCAAAGTGTTGGTGATGACTTATAAAGCCCAATATAGTTCAGGTCCAAGATTATGAAGGCCTGTATCTCCCCGTATGAGCCTGCCAGGCCTCTGAGATCATCAGGACAGGCCCTTCTCTCAGTCCCACCACAACTGCATGCATGGTTAGTGGGGACACAAGAGTGGACCTTTTCAGTGGCTGTTCCTAGGCTCTGTAACTCCCTTCCCAGGGAAGCCAGAATGGACCCCTCCGCTTGTTGTCCTTCTGTTAACAAGCTAAAACCTTTTCAGACAGGCTTTTAAAACCTTAAGTTTCTAAAGATCAGATGACGGCATGCTGCATTGTTTTAATTGTTGTTTTAAATAACTTTTTAGCTTTTAGAATTCATTTCATTCTTTTACTGAGGTGTAAATCTTTTTATACTGTAAATAGTTTAATTCTAATAAGTTTTTAATTGTATTATTTTTTCAAATTGCGGGTCACTTCGAGTTTTTTAGGAGGGAAAGCTGGATATAAATAAATATAACAATAAGAATAATGCCGTATGTTTATAAAAGTGCCATGTTTCTTAATAAAGTGGGTATGTTTTAGTCAACCTCAAGAGATTATAGGGTATGTTCTATTCATCCTTTGTAATTTCAATGACTTTACAGGAGCTTGTCCAGTTTATTTCATAGCGCCTAGATGGAGCAGTCCCATTGCATATAATGATATAGTCACCAAGACAACCCAAGCCTCAGTGGTTCTCTGTGGCCAGGATGGGAGATTGAGGAGCACGTATTATTTCTTTTTCTCCTCATTCCTCATCATTTTTTCCAGTGGAAATGAATTAAATATGACAGCACTAGAGTAATGTAGTTGAGGGACTTGAGTGGGAGATATCAGGCAAAGAAAAGGGATTTGAACCTAGACAATCCAAGGCCACTCTGACTCACTCCATCTTGGGCCCTATTACTGACAATCCATCCTGAGGCCCCTCCATCCTACACAATTATAGCACTATGATTCCACTTTAACTACCTATACAATCCTGGGACTTACAGTTTAGGGAAGGGTATTTAGAATTCTCAGCCAGAGTACTCCAGTGCCTCACCAAGCTACAGATCCCAAGATACCATAGGATGCAGCCATAGCAGTTGAAGTAGAATTATAGAGGTATAATTATATAGTGTGAATGGGCCCTGAGCCCTTACCACACCACATCATGATCCCACCATAGCCCCACGTTGCTGCTGGTCCACAATGCATGCCATTGCATGACATCTTTGCGGTCCCACTGGTGTCATGTCCCCAGCCATTGTGATCATGCTGTATACCATTACCGGAAAAAATCTAGTAATAGCCTCTGTTCTTGCAATGATCCCATTGGCTGTGGGTGTGTGGGAAGGGCAGAAGTGCTGTCAAGTGCTTCCTTCTGCAGTACAGTGCAGGAAGAGGCTGGCTGCACTGTGGAAGAAAGGGGCATATCCGAACACTACCCATCTACCGGCAGCTGGCTGGTACAGTGGGGATCATTCAGGTCCTGATCCCCTCCCAACAATGGCATTGCTGGGATCGCAACAGGACATAGTGAGGTAAGGGCCCTGGTGTTTTCAACATAATCCTGCTATCTTGCTCTACTAGCAGACTGAAGGGATCCCTTATTAGCATAAGTACTGCCCTGTTGGCAGAGTATGACTTAATGTAAGAAAGAAAATAAGGGGCTGAATCCTTTTGGCTAGTCCCAACTAGACTAGCCCCATTGAATCAATTGTTGAATGGTGAGTCAACACTGTGGCAAGTCCCGTTGTTTTAATAAGTCTACATGTCCCATGCTAGCATGATTACAGTTCTTGAGAGATTCTGAGATCTGTATTCTGCACCCCCCAAAAGAAGTTTTTCATGCTCTGGGCACTATAAGAGTGATAACACTTTTAATGTTTTAATATGATGATGTTTTCATTAATTAAATCATAAAAATATCCACATTTTCTCAGCAAGAATGTAAGAAGTTACAATATAATAAATGATACCCACCTATGATAAAACTTTTAATTTATAATGTAAGGATGGACAAATCTTATTGTTTCTAATTTGATTTGGATTTGGACTTTCCAGATAACTTGCCGGGATCCCTGCTGGAAGGTCATTTTATTCAATTTGTTCTGACAGCACCATCATCCGAGATATTCTGAGAATAATCTAATATATGCTTTATCTGTGTGTCACATTTAGAAAGCTCTGACATTTTTGTTTTGAGCATATAACTGTCCCTCATTTTTTTCAGAGCTTAAGCAGGCAGAATGACATCAACTACCCCTGTCATGTCAGCAGTCCAACTGCTTTGGGCAAGACCACTGAACTTCATGGGCCGAACACAGCCGGCTCATTAGTGGTTTCCAATGTGGGAAACCACTGGGCACATGCAATTCCATGCAGATTCTTCAGCGGCACTCCTTTCCATTTGGGTTAAAGGTTTAAAGTGCATCCACGGTCATGCAGTCACTCCTTGGGCACTGGATGCTATTCGTGGCTCTGCTGCTGACCTGATATGTGACTATGGGGATGGGATGTCACTTCTGCATAACCCTTCCACTTCTGTGTTGCCTCCCACTTCCCAATGCTTGTTCTGATTAAAGTGTAAAAGCTAGGCTTGGCAGGAATGATCCATCTATTAAAAGCAGCATCCCATACACTGTCATAATTGATTTAGAATAGGTCCTTGAGCTGTAATAACAGTACTAACTTCATAAACTATTTTAGAACAGTGTCATAAAAGACTTTTCTTAATGCATATCTGGTATCCTACTGCTGAGTTATGATTGTGTTAAGCCCAACTTACGCCATTTTTTTTTAAATTTTTTGGTCATTGCAGAGGTCAGAATTGTGTTCCAACTACACCCCGCCCCAAATCTTTTCAGTGTAGCAGGGTGCCATCCCTGATTGCCATTTCCATGTTGGTGGCGATTTGAAGGAGCAGCAGAGATGTGTCCTTCAGCTAGACACAAAGCATATAACATCCTCAGGGGCTTTCTGATGACCCCCCTCGTGCACCCAGCTAATGAAAAATTAGCTGAATGTGTCTCTATTGTTTCTCCCCAACTCTCTCTTTTAGCTATTATAGTTTTTAAAAATTATGTTGATTCATGTGCACTTTCTGTCCCAGAAAACAGCTGCAAGCCTGATCAATGTATAAATGTTTGAGTGAGGTACGCATTTTCTCACAAGGCCATTTCTGCACTAGACTGTTACAGCGCTATTATTCCACTTGCAACATCCTATGGAATCCTGGGGTTTGCAGTTTCGGGAGAGGCCAGCTGGCCCCTCCCGAAACTGCAAACCCCAGGATTCCATAGGATGTTGCAAGTGGAATAATAGCACTATAACAGGCTAGTGAGGAAATGGCCCAAGTCTCAGGAGATGCAATTATGCTACTTTCTTTTAGACTGTTGAGTCCAGTGGAACTTTTTTCCATCCTTAATTGTAAGTATATATTGTACCATGGCTAAATGGTGACTATAGGAGTGCTACTCAAATTGGTGGCCCATGGTCTGGTACTGGTCCACAAGCTGCTGATCCCTGAAGAGCTTCCAAGAAAGAAAGAAACAGTTGTATACAATGAACACAAACATGGTAACAATCCCCAGAACACAGGGAGGGAAAATTGCCAATCTGCCACATCGGATAGCTTGAGAGGCACTGATTTCTAGCCAATGTCAAAAGCCTTCTGTTTGCTAGCGTGTGCCGTAAACACCCCCCCCAACACACATTCTGTGCAATCACAAACACAAATTTTCAATGGAAGCTACTAGCTTTTACTTTCCTCTCCTTTATTCCGACTTCTGATGTATATATTCTGCCACCACAGTCACTGGGCCCACAACTATGAAACATCTACTGGAAATGATAGAAATGGTGGGACCTCCAAGGTTCTCACAGCCCAGGCACCAATTCTGATGCAAACTTTATTTGTAAGTTTTCTGTTTCTCACGGGAACTCTTACACAATTGTTACAGCAAAGGAGACTGTATCGTACTACGTTCTTCACATTTCCCTGAGAAACTGTTGTGTGTACCCACCAAGTCAGACATAAATAAAGAATATGGTAAAGTTCACTGGGCTCTTAAAATCAACAGTGCACAAAAGACATTCAAATAAGGGACAAATATTTGAGACTGATAAAAGGTCACTCAAAAAGTGAAAGTCTGTTTGCAGGCATTGGGGTGGTGCATTGAACATATTTGAATATTAATTGTTTTTTTGTATGATCATTTGCATATTTATCAATGGACGTACAAGACTCTGTGGCACCTCAGAGGCACACAACACAAAGCCATAAAACTTTGTTCATTGTGAGGCACAACATTCTACTGATTATAGGCAAATGAAAGGCAGAATGTAGGAGTGACAGCTGGTGGTAGAGAATGCTAGAGGGCAAAATGGTCTTTTAAAGTATAATTCAACATCTCCTCCTACCATGAAAGGCAGTGATTTGATTCCTGCAACAGTCCTGAAACCCACAAGCACTAGAAACTTGTGTAAACTTTCACAAGCTCCTTTTGGATTCTTCTTGGACCTATGACTTATTCTTCTGGTTATGGGACTGGGGGAAATGCCCAAAATAAAAAGAAATGGTGTTAGAACAGAAGGTAGGTTTGCTGTTCTAATTTATTTGCACGCTGTTTGGAAACTGAATTTCATACAGCTGTTGACCTCAGGTCATGCCATCTCCATGATTTTGCGAGCCTCAGACAAAGGACCTGCAGTATCTCCATGCATCCTCTGCCATTCAAACATGTGGTACACACTTCACTGTGCAAAATCAAATCTAACCCTATACTTTTTTGTTCGGTTTTGTGTGCTTTAAAGTAGTTTCCAACTTATAATGATCCTAAGGCAAACCCATCACTGGGTTTTCTTGGCAAGTTTTGTCCAGAAAGCATCTGCTGTTGCCTTCCCCTGAGGCTGAGAGACTGTGACTTGCCCAAGGTCAGCCAGTGGGTTTCCATGGCTGATCAAGAATTCAGACTCTGGTCTCCCCGACCTGGTCCAGCATTCAGACCACTATACCTCACTGGCTCTCTTAGTTAGGAATTACGTAATCCATACTATGTGTCTTTGACGACCCCTAGAAATAAACCAAGAACAAAGCATAAGTTATTTTTCTGACTTGTCAGGAGTCCAATAAGCCAGAGTGCCATGTTTATTCATGAGAATAAACGAACCACGGACAGAGGGTCTCCTTACAACGAGGGTATTGCAGAAGCATATAGCCACTCTGATAGTAAAACATAATTTTACAGAATCCTGGTTTATCATAGCATGTGAGCCAGTTAATGTCTGTGTGTTTTCTGGACTGCTTCTTGATCTATAGCAGCCCTGAACGTAGCTTACAATGATCAGTAAAAGCAAGCATAACATGTTGAAAAATAAAACCATTACAATCCTTACAATATTTAGTATAATAAGTACATACATTAAAACAGCAATTAAAAATGATACTGTTTCATGATGAGGTGTTCATGGGTTAGGGGTGGGAATCAGGCCCTCATTGGGTTGTTGAACTTCAACTTCCAGCATGCCTCATTATTGACTAGGAATGCTGGAAATTGCAGTCAAATGCCTGGCATACAGGGTGAAAGGGTGTGGTAGAAAGCATTGAGAATCTGATACCATCACGGAAATGGGCATGCTGGAATTGAAGCGGAACATAGCACTATTGAGGCATGACACGGTAATGGCCTCGCTCACACGGAGTTACAGTCAGCATCCACCCATCATTTGACTGCTTCAACATTCAAATGCTCTTTTTAAAAAGCTAGTTTTTACTGCTCAGTTGTAAGACAAGCAATGATTGGCCAGGTACAATTCTTTCAGAAAGGTGCTCCAGAAAAAGAGTGATACAGTTGACAGAGACTTTTCTCTTGTCCCTACACACCTTACTTCTAAAAGTACCAAGTATCCTCATATGTTGACTGGAGTGCCTTAGCTGGTACAGATGCTTTCCATCCAGTATTGATCCACACTGCACATTTATAGCAGTTTCACTCCACTTTAATAGCATCTGCTATTCCCTGGCTGTCACCTAACCATGTACCAACTAAGCCTGACTCTTAGCTTCCAAAATAAGATCTGGGGATTAAGGGCTTCCATGCTACTATTGCTCAGTAAAAAAAAAGAAGAAGAAAGAGAGGATGCTAGTGACACTCGATTTTGATTCTATTAGACAAAGACATTTCATATAATTCTCCATTAAATTCAGCTTAGTTATATGACTCAGCCTACTCAAAGACGACACAGTCCCCCTGCCAAAGAATCGTGCATTTTCATGCACGCACCCAAACATTTTGTCTGAACTGTGAGCATCCAAGCGGATGCAAAATTGCATCCCTCTTTGACAGAGTGATTGTGTGGTAGCGAGCAGCCTGAGTCAATCTGATTAAACCCACATTGACTAAGATGAAATGGTATGCAAACCCAAATATCACAAAGAGGATCTTGTCTAGAGCCTCCAGCATTATTACACAGATAATAATTATTGAAATAAAACTCTGGAGCCTTTAATAGCTGTCTGAGGAAACTCAGGAGTAAGCAACCTCTTCCAGGCAGGCAGCCTTTCAAAAAGTCAACAAGTTCCTTCGGAGTGGGCGGGGGGCACCTTTTCAGACAGAGTACCTTATTGGTTCTCTCTTAAACATTGTCTCAGAAATGAACACACACAGAGAGAATATCTATCCGTCTATCTATCCATCCATCCATCCATCCATCCATCTATCTGTCTGTCTATCTCTCATCTCCCTCGTGGAAGACACTTCAAAGAAGCTTTTGATACACACACACACACACACACCATTTGAATATGAAAAGAACAGAGGACTTGCTCTATGAAAACCCTGAATGGACCCTGAATGTTTTATTTCATGTGATAATCTCAGCATGGGGCTTAAAAGGGGAAGGAGGGAGGGTTTTTAAAGGTTAATGGCAAACTGACTGTTGCATTCATCGCAGGAATGGTAGATTGATGGTCATCATTAATCACTGACCACAGGGCTAGAGGTAATGTCGAAGCACCAGGGTGGGGGCATGGGTGAGGATAATGAAAGCAGGGCAAGGGTGCCCAGACGCGAGCCAAGGCCCAATCAGCAAAGAGTTCGAGCTGTAGCTGATGGTGAGACACGTGGCTTGCACACCTGCTCTCCACTGGAACCGCTGGGTCTTTTGAGCAACACACTTTCCTTAGGCGCTAAGGGTGAGCTGGGTGTATCATAGAATCATAGAAATGTAGAGTTGGAAGAGACCACACGGGCCATCCAGTCCAACCCCCTGCCATGCAGGAACACTCTCAAAGCACTCCCGACAGATGGCCATCCAGCCTCTGCTTAAAAACCTCCAAAGAAGGAGACTCCACCACACTCCGAGGCAGCATATTCCACTGCCGGACAGCCCTGACTGTCAGGAAGTTCTCCCTGAGGTTCAGCTGGAATCTCCTTTCCTGCAGCTTGAATCCATTGCTCCTTGTCCTGGTCTCTGGAGTGGCAGAAAACAAGCCCTCTCTCTCCTCTACATGGCATCCCTTCAAATATTTAAACAGAGCTATCATGTCCCCTCTTAACCTTCTCTTCTGCATAAATTTGTATATTTATATCAGTATTTATATCAGTATAAATTTGTATCTGCTACAAGGAAGGAAGGAAGGAAGGAAGGAAGGAAGGAAGGAAGATCTTTCCACAGGCACATATGTTTCTCATAATTATCATCATCGTATCTACAGTGGAATAATAGAATCTTAGAAGTTGGAAGAGACTACAAGAGTCATCTAGTCCAACCTTCTGCCGTGAAGAAATACACAGCTAAAGCATTCCAACCTCTGTTTAAATACCTCCAAGAGGTATTTATTAAAATACTGTCTCCAAGGCAAGCTATTCCACTGTTGAACTGCTCTTACAATCAGAAAGTTCTTCCCAATGTTTACATGGAATTTCTTTACTTGTAATTTGAATGCATTGGTTTGTGTTCTAGCCTCTGGAGCAGCAGAAAACAGGCTAGTTCCATCTTCTGCACAACATCCCTTCAGATATTTAAAGAAGAGATGTCATGCTTTTTTTCTGCTGCTCCAGAAATGTTAAAGATGCCGGTTTCAATTTGTTAGACAGGTTTATACAGTAGATTTGGGAGCGGGGGGCGGGGGAGGGTTGCTGGAGGAAAAAGCAGAGAGATAAGCGGGGGGGGCATCACAAACTGTGGAGAGTGAAAGGGTTTCATTGGAAATTGAGGTTTTATTGTGTTTATAGCCTTTGGGCCATTTCTCATAACTGAATTAAATGTCTTTAGAATTTCATTTATACAGAAACAATCAAAGCAGTGAAAGCCCACCCAAGCGACGTCTGTGTGGGCCAGTGATTCAAATGTTTCCAAACAAACTAATAAGAGGTTTCCAGGTTTTTTGACCCAGATGAATATTTGGTACAATGGGAAATGAAGATATTTGCACTGTTCTAAAAGTAATAGAACTTCATAATGTTAGATGCTCTATAAATTCAGTACATTTGGGGGTTTTGTTTGTTTGTTTGTTTTTTTCCTGAAGCAATGGTGGATTGGTGAGAGCCAGACTGGGTTGCCAGATTCAGTATGTGCAAGACTGCCGATTCATCTAAGAATGAGCCTATGCAGACTATGGTCAACAGTAGATCGAAGTGTTTAGCCTTCATGTTATCTAAGGAAGGGGTAGGCAAACTACACTCCTCCAGTGCCATCTTTATGACCCTCAGGGCCACCTAGGGAGTTAAAAAGATCACAAAACTTTTTTTTCCCCCAAAATGCCTCAAAATAATCTCTGGGATATGAGGGTGTTTCCACTATGTTTGGAGGCCCTCTGTGCCCCACCAAGGCTCAAAACAAATTTTTGCAAATTTTTTCCAAAAAAAAAAATAAAAATAAAAAATGCCCCAAAATGCCCTCTAGTGGAGGGAGTTTTTTTCCTAAATCAGGAGGTGAATAGGAAATGACTTTTGATCATAGAATCATAGAATCATAGAAATGTAGAAGTTGGAAGAGACCACACGGGCCATCCAGTCCAACCCCCTACCATGCAGGAATACCCTCAAAGCACTCCCGACAGATGGCCCTCCAGCCTCTGCTTAAAAACCTCCAAAGAAGGAGACTCCACCACACTCCGAGGCAGCATATTCCACTGCCGGACAGCCCTGACTGTCAGGAAGTTCTTCCTGAGGTTCAGGTGGAATCTCCTTTGCTGCAGCTTGAATCCATTGCTCCTTGTCCTGGTCTCTGGAGCGGCAGGAAACAAGCCCTCTCCCTCTTCTACATGGCATCCCTTCAAATATTTAAACATAGCTATCGTGTCCCCTCTTAACCTTCTCTTCTGCAGACTGAACATACCCAGCTCTCTAAGTCTATCCTCATAGGGCTTGGCTTCCAGGCCCTTCACCATTTTGGTCGCCCTCCTGATCACTTCCTATTGTTAAAAAGGGTGTTTGTTGGACCTAGGAAGGCCCATAAACATGATGAAAATATTCTCCCATCCCTTAGAGGACATTTGGTGGCCAAAAAAAAAATAAAAATGGGGAGGTGCGGATGTTTTGGTGAGATCCAACCTTTCAGGGTTTCTTGAGCTGATTCTTCAATAGCTGCCCATCACTAGTATAGGATATCTATTAAATCCTGTCAATTGTCACAGCTCTCTTCTTTTCTTGGATTTTGATCTATAGCAATTCATGACTTTGCAATATGACTTCTTTGTTATGGCATCCCAGTTATGGAACACCCTTCCCTTGGCAGCTCAATTGGTGCCAATGTTGCTGTCATTCCATCACCGAGTGAAAACTTGGCTTTTATACTAAAGCCTTTCGGACCTGATTAGTTTTACCCAAATCCTTGCAAGAATATGGTTTTAAATAATTTTAAATTTGTTTTAACTTGTTTAAATCACTGTTTTTAACCCATTACATTGTTTAATGTGGTTTTAGCCTTTTAAAAATATTTTTCTTAATTATTTACACTGTTTTTATGAACCTGATTGGTTTTATTGTATACCAGCCTGACATCTCTGGATAGAGGAGTGGGATATAAATAATTTAATAAATACATTTAGAGCAGATCTTTTACTTAGGCCATTTCCACACTAGTTTGTTATAGTGCTATTATTCTACTTTCCACATCCCGTGGAATTCTGGGATTTGTAGTTTACTGAAGCCAAAGAGCTCTCTGGCTGAGAATTCTAAATGCCCCTCCCTAAATGGCAAACCCTAGGATTCCATAGGATGTTAAAAGTGGAATAAGAGCACTATGACAGTCTAGTGTGGAAATGGCCTGATTTTATGCACTCTGTACAGATTGCACACAGTACTCCTGGCCAGCCCTACTGTTAGGCAAAGTGGAGAAGCTACCTCAGGCAGTAGGATTGAGTGTTGTAATCCATCCTGAGTCCCAGGCCATTTCCACACGGGGTATTTAAAATGGTGCAGTGCATCCTCCACGGAGAACATCTGCACTTGGAGCGGACTGGGTTCGGACTACTTACTGTAGATCTGTACCTCAATCTGCTCTGGAACGACCCCAAGTCGTCCTCCAGCGTGCTTTTGAAAGACCTGATTTTTCCGGTCTTTCAAAAGCATGGAGTGCGCCGCTGCAAGCCTGCTCCCTTGTGCAGATTCGCAGGCTCACACCAATGTGAGCCTGCGATCTGCTGAGGGCGGGCTTTAGGCTGGCGAGCTTTGCTGGTTGGTCAAGACCCACGACCAACCGGAAGCCGCCATTTTGGATTCCGGAGCAGTGTGGACCGACGACCACGCACTGCTCCTCCTCACCCCGGACCAGACCGGACTGCCAGAAGATCCGGTAAGTAGCGGCGCGGTGCGATTCCCTCGCCCTGTGCGGAAATGGCCCCAGTGTTAGAGGAAAACAGGACAGGAAATGATGATGATGATGTGGTTGAATTTATTATTGTTGTTATTTGCTAATTTCTGTTAAGTCAATTTTGACTTAGGGTGACCCTATGGTGAGAGCCCTCCAAGTCACCAAGGCCATTTCCACACTAGACTGTTATGGCACTATTATTCCACTTTCAACATCCTACGGAATCCTGGGGCTTGCTGGCCCTTTCCTAAACTGCAAACCCCAGGATTCCATAGGATGTTGAAAATGGAATAATAGCGCTATAACAGTCTAATGCGGAAATGGCCTGAATCATCAATAGCCCTGCTCAGGTCTTGCAGACATTATTCCATTTTTACTAGCAGGTTTGGAGAACAGTGCTCGTGGGATTTCTGCAACATGTGCTAAAATTACCTTGGCTGGCTTTGTGTATCACGCACCTTGACTTGGGTGGAATAAGCATCCCATTTGCTACTCTCCACCAGGCCATAAAATGTCCTGGGCTGGTTCGGACAGTATCTTGAGTAAGTATGAAACAGATGTACCTTTAAACAGGATCCACTGATCTTTTTCTTTTCCTCTACTTTTTTTTCTGCAAAGCAAGCCCAGCTTCTCCTGCAACCTTCACAACATATTTGACAGGCATATTTGCCAAGAGAGGAAGTGCTGATTTCAGTTATCTTCATTGCTCCTTCGTAAGAGGTCCTGGCTTTGTAATGTCACCAACCAATCAGTACTATGAATACCACTGGTTTCCAATGAAGAGTAGCAAAATTGATCTGTTGATCTGGGCCAGAAACTATATGTCGGTATACAAGAGTCCCTTAGAATCAGTGTAGTGTAGTGGTTAGGATGTTGGACTAAACCTCCGGACACCAGGATTCAAATCCCCACTTGGCTATGGAAGTCCGCTTTGGGCAAATCACACTTATCCTCAGAGGAAGGCAATAGCATACAGTCACCATAAGTGAGAAATGACTTGAAGGCACACAGCAGCAGCAACAACAACAACAACAACAACAACAAGAACGAGTTAGATCCAAAAATCTCAGTAGTTTGAGTATTGGATGAAAACTCTGGAAGACCTGGGTTAAAACTCCTACTCAGCCAAGGAAGAGAATGGCATACAACTTCTGGACACATCTTGCCAAGAAAACCCCATGACTGGTAGACCTTACAGTCACCAGGAGTCAGAAACCACTGGAAAGCACACATCAACAATACAACAGAATTGGTGCACTTGTATAGCAAGTGACTGTTCAAACAATGTACTTCTGCCCGTGCCCATGCAAACCCAAATGTTGCCTTACTATAGATGAAATGAAATATGTGCTGTTTTAACAGCACAATAAGAGGATTTCAGAGACAAATGTAATGGCCGGTGGTAAAGCTATAGCAGAGAGAGATTGTGTTTATTTTCTGGTGTTGAAGTCAATCTTTGTTAAGCCGTTTGCTTGTTAAGCTGTGGATATTTCATAAAGCTGTATCAGTTTATACACAAAGTACAATCCACAAATGGCAACAGTACATGACGTTTTCTGTTTGTTAATTCTCTTGCCTGATTATTCATTACAGGAACAGATTATAGGCCCAGATCAGACAAACTGCAGTCAGAATCCCTGTGGTTTTGTGGAGACCACTTATAGAGCAGAAATTGTTATTTTTTCCTCATATCTGGCTTCCATTTTCAAAGTATTTGCCCCAGTTACTGCTATCCATCTATTCTTCAATTGTCTAGGTTTTTTTAATATAGTGGAAGTACTCCAAGCTCTGATAAAATGCAAAGATCATTTTATTCAAGCAGACTGTTGATCTAGCTGGCTGCTGGCTGGACTGCCTGAAGGGCCTTTCCTTGCGGGTTCTGTTCTTTTCCCCAAGGATGTGTTTTTTTCAATTGATTTTGATTTGATTGTAGTCATAGAATCACTGAATCCAACACCCCCCTGCCATGCAGGAATACACCATCAAAATGTTCCTGACAGATGGCATCCAGCCTCTGTTTAAAAACCTCCCAAGAAAGAGATTCCACCACACTCTGAGGCAGCATATTCCATTAGTCTTAATATTATAATCCATCCAGTGATATTTTAATACTTATTTACGGTACTTTTAGGTGCATTTGTTTTGTTTTAAATTATGTTGTAAGCTACCCTGAGTAGCACTATTAGGAAACATGTAGGACTGTATATAGGATGCTGTGGCATAAATTCAAGCTATTTGTACTAGTGTGGAAAACCCTAAACAGTTCAGAATCTGGGTACTTGAAGGACCAATATTCCCAGTAACAATCAACCTGTGATTAAGGTTAACCAGGGAGAAGCTGCTTGTTGTGCCTTTGAGGAGAGGAGGCCTATGAGACAGATTGCCTCATGTTGCAAGGCTTTCTTGGTGGTAGCACCCCATCTCTGGAAAGTCCTGGTGGATGTTTAGCTGGCTCCCACAGTGCTGGCTCCCACATCGACATGCCAAATGGAAAATGATTTACTTGTGTCAGGATATACATGAGTCCTCTGTCTGGTTGTCTATTATTTCTGGTGACTTTGTTGTATTTTTATTTATGATTTTCTGAGATACCATGTTAGATATAGTAATAACACAGCCTACTATTTCAGAATAATAATTTCAACAGTGTTTTTATGTTCTGTTGTGTTGTTTATATATACATACAGCCTTTCTTCACTTTTTGACAATCTGTTCTTTGATGATCCACTCTTTCGACTCTTTTCAATTACAGTCAGAAGCCATATATTCAACATGTGGTCCACTCTTTTGACCAAGATATGGGTTCTGGTTGTAACTGAAAAGGGTTGAAAGTGCGCATTACCAATTGTCTTACCAATTGCCAATTGACTTGGCTCCATCTTTTTGTTCAGTTTGTGTGTACAGAGCGAACAAAGAGATGCTGCTGAATTGATTTGTCCCTGCATTTCGATGACTTCCACTTTTCAAGAGTGCTCTGGTCCCTAACCTGTCAAATAAGTGGGAGATGCCTATATATAGGTTGTAGGCTCATTTGAGGGAACAAAGAGAGAAATTTCAAACCACACACACACACACAGAGTTGTTAAATCTAGCATACACCTTCTACAGACAGGTCTCTTCTGAATCTGATCTGTTTGGGTGTCCTTACTCTGGCAAAAGACACCTTAAGTCATTGAGATGTGTTTAAGGTGCTGAGATGGGTAGTGACTGTTGGGGTGTTGGGGATTTCTTGCCATGTATTGTTGTGGTTTTCTGTTTTAATGTCTGTGTCTATGATTGTATATGTTGCTGTTCTGCCCTTTGGTGTAAAGGGCATTATAAATAAATGTTGTTGTCGTTGTTGTGATGATGATGATGATGATGATGATGATGATGATGATGATGATGATGATGGAGCAGTGGTGGAAGATCTGAATACTGCAGAAGACAGTAGAAGTAGCAAAGGTCACCTCTCCACTTTCTACCAGTTGGAACATTCTGAGCAGAGTCCATTCAAGAAGTCCTCTCACTGTCAGAAGAAAGCATGGGTCATGAGCAGGAATGAGGTATATATGTTTCCAATCTTACAATATTATGGTCTTAATAATATCCAGAATATATAAATGTCTCCATTTCAATTTTGTGGCATTTCTCTGAATCCCATCTGCATTTTCTTCCTCCCATTCTTGTATGTAACATTGCAAGACATTATGGAGACATTTCCTGAATGACGGTTCATGTGAATCTTATTAAGCACCTTTCCTGAAGTGTGTACCTGTAACACATTTGTCTAATTAGAAACATTTTGGCCATGTTGAGTCCTCACCTTGGAGGAAAAGCAGGGGGGAAAGCAGGGTGTAAATAAAGTGATTGAATTATTGGTTGGTTGGTTGGTTGGTTGGTTGATTTTTGAATGCATTTCCCCAAATCACAGGTGCATATTTGTGGTCTTTTTTCAAAAAGATGCATGTTGAATTGTGCACATTTATTTGTGTTTGATTTGAAAAAGGAAAAGGGAAGGCATTTGTAGCTTGCTGTTTCCTATCAATAACAGAAAACTGAAAAATTCATGCATATTGACACATATAATCCCAAAGGTAATTACAATAATAACAATAATAACAATAATTTCAGTTACTACCCATTTCTTTAATCATTCACTTCCACTCAGTTCCTGTTGTTCAAAAACAATCCCCTCCTGAGCTTAAAATGGGCCACTGTGGATTGAAAACATGGCAAAAATGCCCCCCCCACCTCCTAAATTGCATTTGGGGGCAAAAAGAAAAACCCTAGTTTTTGTACAGGGGACTTGCCTCACTTTAGCTTGCCACTGTTAACCACCTTCTTCCCACCCACATTTCTGATTACCTGGTACTGTTCTGAACTGAGAGGTCTCATATGGAGATGCCCCCATTATTACCTCTTTGGGATGATAGCCTGGTTGATACCTACAGAAAGCCTCCAGAAGACAGACAAACAACTCTTCAGAATAGAAAGTTTAATAATACAACCTCTACTATTGCTGAAACAACCAGCAAAGCTTTGCTACTCTAGACGCATACCTTGATTTTAACAGTATTGTAAAAAAAAAAAAATTGCTTTGATTGTGTACAGGAAAGATAAAAATCAGCATTCATATGCAAATAAGCAAATTTCAAAAGACAGCGAGGAATAAGAGTTAAGGTTATTGTATAACCAGAACTGTCTGAAGAAAGGAGATTCTGTGGGCCTAAGTTCAATAGATTATAAACCTCCCGACTTTCAGATTCTTCTTGTGATTGCCTGCAGCAACCTAAAGGAACAAGAACCATGCCTTCCTTTCTTTGAATCTTATTTGATTTTGTATAGTTTAAAACATCATTCAGTGTATGCACTCAGTAAAGAGATTACTGTGCAGGGCTTTAATTTTTCTCACATGCTGGACTTTCATGCCCTTGTGTCATTCATTTTGTCAGTAAGCCTGTGAGGAAAGCAGCTATTACACCCATTTCAAACTGCAGCCTGGAAAGACAGGAACCAAGGAAGATGTACCATTTACCTATCAAGTTCAGTGTATTTCCTACCATAACTGGCAGTTCTCTACAGTGCCAAGCAGAGTTCTTCCTATATCTGAGCTCTCTTAAATAATGGGGGCACAGCCCTGGTGGGTCCAGGGACCACTATTCTGCTCCAGGGGCCCGCTAGGGGCCACATGGACTAACTCATGTGCCAGAAAAGTATGAGAAAAAGACTCAGATTGGGCTATAAATCTGCTTTTAACTTGAACAATAAAAAAGAAAAGAATTTTGAAAAACAGTGTGTGAAGGCCCTGCAACGTATTTATAAAGGTAATCAGTACTACCAAAGGTTTATAGCAGAGGCAATACACTACTTCTTTGTCCAAAATAAGCAATTGGGAGGCACTTTCTGACCCCCCCCCCCCCGTTTTAAATAGAGATGACATGCCAAGACTGAACTTGGGACTTTTTACATGGAAAGCAAGAGCTTTCTCCCTGAGCTAGGGTCCCTCTCCCAGTTCCAAGGGTTGTGCACAAGTTCATACCTGACCTCTTTCTCCAGGAAACTATAATGATTTCCCGTATCCTCACTCAACACAGAGCACATGTAGCCAGGTGTAACCTCACTACTCCATTGTAGCAAATTGATCCCACTCTAACTGCCATGTTTCCATCCTATGGAATTCTGGGATTTGTAATTTCATGAGACATTTAGAATTTTCTGCCAGACAGGTCTACTTCTATAAATCATGGCAATTAACTAGAGAATTGTAGATATTTCATGAAGCTACAAACGCCATAGTCTCATACCATGGAACCATGGCAGTTAAAGTGGTATCAAACTGTTATAACTATGTAGTGTGGATACATGCCTAGACTCTTACAGTCAAAAGATAAAAAAGTGATTTTATCTTATTTACCATCACCACTTCTTTAGGGATAGGTGGGAATTTCAGTTCCGTTCATTTTTTATTTAAAAAATGCTACAATTTGCACATTTCTTCATATCTGGAAGAGTTTGAGATTTCATAAAACAACAACTTTCATGTGGGCCAGATTCAGCCATACAACTCAAGGGCTCTTGAGTGTTTAATTACTGAAAATCTGGGTTTGACTATATATTCAACCATGTTAGTGCTGACTTAAGAGTTGCCACCTCTTTTCTTTGAGAGGTTCCTCATTGTTAACACCTATATGGCTAGCAGGCATAACATGATTTTCTCCATGGTGGGAGAATAGGGCTAATCAAATGGAGGAGAATGCCTTTGTTTTTTGGTAGAGAATTTACCAACTTTGCAAATTTTTAATCATGGAAGTAGGTTGAAATGTTGAGATTACCCCCTCCTACCTACAAACTTATAAACTAGTTTATCAAGAAGCAACTTTGTTTATATGTTTTCTGGAAACAGTACCGAAATTATACTTGAAGTTGAACTAACATTTAGGGAGCTCGTATTTGGTCAGCATCACTGAACAGGCAGCTCCCTTGCTTCTGGTCTTTGCCTCCTCCTCAATCTCCTTGTTTGCCCTCCTCCTCTTCTTTTTTTCTCCAATAAAATGGTTAGGAATTTTTGAAATAACAGTCTCTATCCAAGCTGCACACTGCCCTACTCCCTGCTAATGCCAGGGGCACCAGTAGCAAAGAGTTGATATCCAGATTTCATGCCCCCTAGTTATTTTTTTTTCCTCCTCGTCCTTTCGTCCTGGTCCAAGAGATACTCCCAGTTGCAGTTCAGTTTTTGCCACATGACAGTTGAAGGGGGGCACCACTGCCTCCTCCCCATCTTGACTTCCTCTTCTCTTCATCACTCTCTCCCACTCCTACCACCCATCCACCTCCTGTCTCTCCACCCACTGCCATTCTCCCAGCCTTTTACTATAGAGTTTATTTACAAGGAGCCTGGACAGGATAATGGGGGGCACACAATGGAGATAATGAGGTGCAAAAGGCCTCCACAGTTACCTCCACAAAAGGCTGCATTGTGGCATGCTCCAGAGAAGAGGGAGCTGAAAGAGGAGGGAGGAGGGATGGTGGGGGGGTAGAGAGACTTTGAACCATTTAGAGCCTTAGGGAGAGCCTGAAGGGAGGAAAGGAGGAGCAAACAGGGAGGAGGGGCCCAACAACAAAACAACACAACACCACAAAAACTCTCCCAGCTGGGACACAAGTCAGAACCTTCTCTTTATTTAGATAGATAAAGCCTGGCACAATCAGCCAACTGATCCACTTTCATTGTTCCAGAAGTTGCTCTCTCAAACCTTCCTCCTCCTCTTCCCTCTAAAGATGAGCTCCCTCCCACTCTGCTCTCTTCAGATCCCCTTTCTTTCTTTCTTTCTTTCTTTCTTTCTTTCTTTCTTTCTTTCTTTCTTTCTTTCTTTCTTTTTCTTCTGTTTCTGCACTCATGATTTGTTAAAAGGGAAAGAAAGAAAGAAAGAAAGAAGGAAGGAAGGAAGGAAGGAAGGAAGGAAGGAAGGAAGGGTAGGTAGATGATATAAGATGTGAAATAAGTTTAGGAGAGCTAGGGAGTGGTGGAAAGAAATATTCAGGGGTAGCCGTGTTCGCCATGCTGCAAAATAGCACTAAATTCAAAATCCACAAGTGGTGATTCCTTTTTGGGGCCAATTCCAAGGCATAAAATACATTATGCAAGCTTTTAAAGCTTCACTGGCTTCTTCAGTAGCCAAAGATGTAAAAAACCATAGAAGAGAAAAATGGTGATGGTGTTAATAGTGCTGGAAAGCACAGGGGATGTCGTGAGGAAATGTCAGCCAATAGATGGAGAAGCCTCTCTCCATATGGTAGCCAAAAGCGCTGTTGTAGGGGGACCTTATAAAGGAAGCTGAGGCCGTGATTATCAGGAGGAAAGATTTGCTTTTAACATGCAAATTCTGCATAACATTCTGTCATTAACATTATGCAAATATTATGCAAATATTATTATGCAAATATTATGCATTAACATTATGCATAACATTATGCAAATTCTGCATAACATAAAATTCTCCATAACATTCTGTCCTGGGCCCAGTGCTGTTCAATATTTTCATCAATGACTTGGATGAAGGAATAGAGGGCATGCTCATCAAATTTGCAGATGACTCCAAATTGGGAGGGGTTGCTAATACGCCAGAGGACAGGATCAAAATTCAAAATGACCTGGATAGATTGGAGAGCTGGGCCAAGGCTAACAAAATGAAATTCAACAGAGAGAAGTGTAAGGTCCTACACTTAGGTAGAAAAAATGGAATGCAGAAATATAGGATGGGGGACACGTGGCTGGATGGCAGTACGTGTGAAAGGGATCTAGGAGTCCTAATAGACCACAAGCTGAACATGAGTCAGCAGTGTGATGCGGCACCCAAGAAAGCCAATGCAATTCTCAGCTGCATCAATAGGAGTATGGTGTCTAGATCGAGGGAGGTACTGGTACCACTCTACTCTGCTTTGGTTAGACCCCATCTTGAATACTGTGTCCAGTTCTGGGCACCCCAATTCAAGAAGGACATGGTCAAGCTGGAGCAGGTCCAGAGGAGGGCGACCAAAATGGTGAAGGGCCTGGAAGCCATGCCCTATGGGGATAGACTTAGAGAGCTGGGTATGTTCAGTCTGCAGAAGAGAAGGTTAAGAGGGGACATGATAGCCCTGTTTAAATATTTGAAGGGATGCCATGTAGAGGAGGGAGAGGGCTTGTTTTCTGCTGCTCCAGAGACCAGGACAAGGAGCAATGGATTCAAGCTGCAGCAAAGGAGATTCCACCTGAACCTCAGGAAGAACTTCCTGACAGTCAGGGCTGTCCGGCAGTGGAATATGCTGCCTCGGAGTGTGGTGGAGTCTCCTTCTTTGGAGGTTTTTAAGCAGAGGCTGGATGGCCATCTGTCGGGAGTGCTTTGAGGGTGTTCCTGCATGGCAGGGGGTTGGACTGGATGGACCGTGTGGTCTCTTCCAACTCTACATTTCTATGATTCTATGATTCTATGCAAACAAGGACCAGACTAGTTGTGCTAGGCTTTGAGCCATTCCACGGCATGTACTTGTTTGCCCAGTACTTTCCCTTAAAACCTCTTCTGCAATCCAAAAAGATTAAAAGTGACGATTGATGTGTCCTGCCATCAACATATATCTACATATATCTACCTAGTTGGGTAAATGCCATGTGCATTCATTCTAGACTATGAGACCGAAGATGTCTCTCCAGAAAAAGGCTGTAGGTCTTTTCATAGCCCAAAGACTTATACTGCAACACTGAAAATTCATAGGCCTGCCTCTTGATATTCAATAAATTAAGATTTTATAATATTTTCAATATTTGAGCATGTGATATATAGGCATAAATTTTGGATTCATTGACGTATTTGATTGCCTTTTATTAAACTATCTTTGTAGTCTCTTTCACTGCTGTATTTCTATTTGTATTATGCAGTGGATTAGTGTCTTCCAGTCCTTTCAACATTTGAGCATGTGATATGGAGACATCAACTTTACATTGATATTATCTGGATATTTGATTGTCTTTTACTGAAGAGTACACATAGTCATTTTTCATTGCTGTATTTCTATTTACATTCATGTTATTTAATTACTTTTGGGGTGGGGGGACCATATGACTTTTGCACAATAAAAAAGAAACAGCAACACAGCAGGAAATTTTTCTCCAGTTATGTAAAAGTAATTTGGCAAAGCAGTGTTTCAAAGCCGACCCCTCCATATTCTAACTTCATTTAGCCATAATAAAGAACAGTCCATTCATACTTTTTGTTTTGGGATGTAGCAGGACTCTAACAGTGTGAGAAACCCTTTTTGCATTTTGAAGAAATGTGCAGTAATACACGTGTCAAAACAGGAGAGCAGGAAGTTGCTGTCTTCACCCAATGTCCTGTTAGATACAACTGGAAAAGTTCACATTTCTGTTGTTGCTTGAATAATGTTAAAAATGCATCAAAAATACATGGGAATATTTAGATTTAAAAGGAGGTGATAACTGATAATTAGAACCAGAAATTATTAGGAGTGAATTGTGAATGTCTAGGTTTGTATGTTTCTTTTTGTTTTTAAAACTCTTTTAACTTTCTTTCTTGTTCTGTTCTTTCTCTTTCCCTTCTTCCTATTTCTTCTTTCTTTTTTATACACTTGTATTTTGTATATTTTGTGTCATAAGTATCTTCTATTGTCAACGTATGTCAATGTATGTTAATTTGAAATTAATAAAGACTATTTTAAATAAAAATGCATCCAAAGTACAAGGAGACATACCCAAAAATTATCTTCCCATTAAGTAGTGTTAAAGCCCTGCCTGTTTCTGATCCCATCTACCACCAGTTTGTAGCTCTGACAGATTTCCGATGAACCGGGGAGGTCCTCAGCAGGAAAAAGAAAAAAAGTTGCCCACTCTTGATTGAATATACTATTTTCTTTGAATTTTGATCTTTCTTTTCCTTTCCTTTTGGAAGATGCCACCAACACACAAGATATGCATCTATTTGGTCCATGTTCCACTGAAATTACAATCTGATTAGAATACAGGTAAACTATGAAGGCATGTGTATGTGGAGAGAGAGACTGTGTGTCTGTGTGTGTGTGTGTGTGAATGAGAGAGAAAGAGGGAGAATATCCTAGTCTACATTA
The DNA here is from genome assembly GCA_030412105.1 of Cyclura pinguis. Taxonomy (NCBI): domain Eukaryota; kingdom Metazoa; phylum Chordata; class Lepidosauria; order Squamata; family Iguanidae; genus Cyclura; species Cyclura pinguis. The sequence continues at coordinate 281,416,562 of CM059599.1, forward strand.
ATGGTAACTGATGGCTCCTATATCAGTGGGACAGTGAATCCATTCTACTTTTTACTCCAAACTTTGAAGGAACTACCCAAGTTGCTTAATCTATTTGGGGTAAGCTATTGAGCTATATCGTACTCACTTCCCTTTGGGCACCCAGGAGTTATCATAGCAGCTCGCCCTCTGCCTTTCCAAAAGTTCTTTGAGGGTTCTTCTCACTATAACTCAACTTTCAACTCCTCTCCTAGAGAATATACTATACAAACTACATAATTTGGATGCATGCAGCTCACCTGAAGCAAGGTACACGACAGGCAAGGTACATGAACTGTATCTGCTAATGATTCCGGGACTGAAAGGGCTGTCTGTCTTGCTGTTCCCCTGTGCTTCAGGTAAACTGCGCACGCACACGCACACGCACACGCACACACACACACATCTAGGCAAGCCTTGCCAGGGAAGAAGTGGCAACGGCTGATTTAGATATATTTGCACTCTCTTGAGCTACACAAGGTGTGCAGCTGATGATTCAGAAAGGTTTCTAGGTGTAAACTTTATTTGTTCATTGTTTGGTTTCATTTATATTCTGGCCTTCCCCCCAGAAGCAGTGCCGTTTTCATGTTTGAAAGTTTAGTGAGTTTTCTTCTACATTCTAAGGATATTTTTAATCATTAAAAATATCCTTAAACCTCATCTAAGGTTAAGAATTTTGACCTTAGTCATCGTGGGCTCCTAAGATGACAAGCTGGATATAAATGTTTCAAAGTAAAATAAAATTCACAGGATTCTCCTCTCCCTCCCCTTACCTCTGCCACATGCAGTTTCATCCTCACAAAAACTCTGTGAAGCAGAGTAGGTTGAGAAACAATTATTGGCCAGGGTCACCCAGGGACCATGGCCAAGAACTTGAATCTGGCTCTCCTCAGTCCTTGTGTGATGTTCTAATTACAACCACCCTCAGTCCTTGTGTGATGTTCTAATTACAACCACCCTGGCCTTCTCTCCTTCAAACAGAACTTGGATATGTTGTTTTTCTGGATCACCAGAAACCAGAAGTTTCTAGAAGATCCCAGCCAACATCTCTAGAATGTTACTTGATCAAAGGGATATCAGTAACACCTCCAATTGATATAGTAATGAAGCTGGCTTCAGCTTTTCCCCATGAGGGATGGTGTGACTCAGGAAAAATGCTGTATATATAAAATTACCCAACCTATAATGTCCCTTTCTGTTGGCTAAATGCCACAAACTTTTTCTCTGCAGATCTTTTCACTGTTTCTTATAACAAAGGCTAATAAAAGTACTGGCTGTGTTTATGAGTTGTTGCTGTTTGCCCTCCGATAAGGGTAGTGGTTACAAAGCTATTTCCTGGAGCAGGTATTAGCCGTTTCAAAGCACCATTCAAAGGTTTCTGCTTTTTCTTCTATGTTTCTGCCTCTGCATTTTCCCACTACCCTTCTATGTGTTGTGTGGTGCAGAGCTGGAGTAAGATTGTTAAGGACAGTGGCAAAGAACAGGAGCAGCCCAGTGGAAAGCAAGTTGGGGTAGATCCTCTGTACAACGTCTAACTGCATGCTGATTTTCTAAGCTTTGTGTACAAAAAAGTGTGCTATATATTGGGGACAAAAACTATACAGATTTTTTAGAAATTTTATTCTGATTATAATGTCTGAGTTTTCACAAGATTTGGTATTGATACAAGTGAAAGAAAACAAGGGAGACGAAAGAGCATGGAGAAAAGAAAGAGAAGAAACATGGAAATGGGCTGTTTGAGACCCCAAGGACCTCACCATGAGCATCTCATGACCTTGTTCTCATGCCACACCATGACTGAAGTATTGAGAGTCGTAAATGGTATATTTTCAAACTTTTGAACTGCAATCTGTGAAGGCTGGAAATTTGTCTTTAAAAAAAAAACTGACATTGTTCCAAGAAAGCAAAATTGCACTGCATGTTAACTCTACTAAAAGAGGTGTTACTTTTACTACTACTACTACTACTACTACTACTACTTATTATTATTATTATTATTATTATTATTATTTATTTATTTATTTATTGTTGTCGTTACCTTTATTTTTATCCCGCTTTTTTCCTTGGAAGGACTCAAAGCAGCTTACAGTACTTTTTTTTTTAAAAAAGGAAACATAGTTCAAAAATTGTAACATACAAAAGTTAAAACACAAATTAAACAAGCAAGTAATAATTAAAACAAAGTTAGAATACATATTAAAAACAACAAGTAAATCACAAATACTACAAGTTAAAAATAACCAGCACCTTTCATCAGTCAGGCAATGATCATGTATTGAATACCTGCCAAAATAAAAACATCTTTAATTGTCTACGGAGAGAAGGCAGGGAGGGTACCAGTCTAGCCTCTCTGGGAACGGAGTTTCTGGGCCTGGGGGCAGCCACTGAAAAGCCCTCTCCCATGTTCCCACCACATGCCCTTGAGAAAGTGGTGGTATGAAGAGAAGGGCCTCTCCAAAAATTTTAAAGCCCAGGCTGGTTCATAGGGGAGAATACAGTCCTTCAAATACCCTGGACCTGAGCCATATAGGGCTTTAAAGGTTATCACCAGCACTTTGAATTGTGTCTGGAAACAGACTGACAGCCAGTGGAGCCAAAAGACAAGGAGTCAGAGTCTGCCAGCACCACCTTCTGGATCTGGCCCTCCAGGAAGGAATGGAGCCACTGAAAAAGAGTGCCTCCAGTATTTAAAACACTGTTTGTATGTCTGAGGACAAATCAAGGAGGCTGTCTAGCTATATAATCACTTTTGCTCGTATCAGTAGCTTCCTATATCCCTTACACACTGTATTGGTTAGCCTTAGCTACAGTTGTGAAGGCATTGAGCTATACTTTTACTACTCAGCCTGTGTTTTCCCACTGGCTGGTGGAGCAGGGGAAGGGGTTTTGTCTGTTTGCTTTGTTTTCTTAACACAACTAAGACTGTTTTGCTTTGATCCACAAGGCTCCTAAAAGCCACATATATGTGGCAAGAGAAGCTGTTGCCTTCACATCCTTTGTAGAAGCTTGTAGTGTGAATCAACAGTGATTGCTCTTATTACTAGTAAAAGTAAACAATTGTGCATCTTAATTTTAGCAATCTGCAGGTAAGCATGTACGTTAGTAATATAGGAACAGCCAGAGTGGATCAGATCAAAGGGTCATCTTGTCCAGAGACCGGAAAGGTTACTGTTTTGAGCTACAGGTCCCAGAGCCTCCAGCTAACATGGTCCACTAGTCCAGCATTCTGTTCACACATTCTGCTTTCCACTTCAGGTCCCCGACAACTAATAAGCAGAGGCACACAGCTTCTGATACTGGAAGGAATATTCATCCATCTTAGCTAGGAACCACAGGCACCTCCATCTTTCATAAATTTGTCCAACACTGTTTTAAAACCATCCATATCAGTGGTCATCACTAGCTCGTCTAGTAACTAATACAACCTTTTAACTATGGATCATATATGTAGCTCTAACTATACACTGCTTTCCAGAGACAATTACCAGAAAATCAGTGAAGAACCAAGCGCAGACATACCTCAGTTAACAAAGCCTCTGACAGTGGATCTCTTTTTAACAAAGGCCATTTCCACACGGGGTAATAAAAACTGTCAGGGCTGTCCGGCAGTGGAATATGCTGCCTCGGAGTGTGGTGGAGTCTCCTTCTTTGGAGGTTTTTAAGCACAGGCTAGATGGCCATCTGCCGGGAGTGCTTTGAGGGTGTTCCTGCACGGCAGGGGGTTGGACTGGATGGCCTGTGTGGTCTCTTCCAACTCTACATTTCTATGATTCTATGATTCTATGAAAACGGTGCAGTGTATCCTCCATGGAGGACGTCTGCACCTTGGAGCGGACTGGGTCCGGATTACTTACTGTAGATCCACACCTCAGTCCGCTCCGGAACGACCTCAAGTGGTCCTCCAGCGTGCTTTTGAAAGACCTGATTTTTCCAGTCTTTCAAAAGCGCTGCAAGCCTGCTCCCTTGTACACATTCGCAGGCTCTCACCAATGCGAGCCTGCGATCTGCCGAGGGCGGGCTTTAGGCTGGTCAGCTTCAGCAGTTGGTCGAGACCCACGACCAACCGGAAGCCGCCATTTTGGACGCCGGAGCAGAGCAGATTGACGACCATGCACTGCTCCGGAGCAGCCTGGACTGGGCCGGGGAGCCAGAAGATCCGGTAAGTAGCGGCGCGGGGCGATTCCCTCACCCCGTGTGGAAATGGCCAAAGTGCTTTTATGCACACCCTTGCACTCCTTTTTTTTTTTCTCCTCCATCTAGCTGGAAGATCTTTTAGCAGCATCACTGCTGGGAGGCTAGTGAAGGAGAGCCAAAGAAACATACACTTTTGGTGTCAGGTTGCAGTAGCATGTTTACAGTAAACAGTGAATAAAAGCTTGAGCTGGGAAACAGCAGGATTCTATTCTAGCCAATCCTACTGTAGCTGTATGTGCCTGTCTACAACAGGCAAGGTAAACAGCACTTGCATCCACTACCACTGAACTCACTTGTTACTGATGCTTCCTTTCATTTTGCCAGGCTAGATCTCCCAAATTCAAATGAGAGACTCACTCTGACTTGGAAACTCCAGAAAACGAAGCTCTGTTAAGTTCAATGAGAGCCTGAAGGAAACCTATAAAGGCATTTTCATTACTACTATGAACTCCATAGTTTGCAGATTGCACTCTTGATTACCAAGCACTGCTAACTGGGAAGCTGGAAATCAGGAGTGAAATTATTTGTTTCTCCTGAGTCTGTGCATGTATTATAATTGAGCTCTTTCTTGTTGTGGAGATTTTGATCTGTGTGCAAAAAATTATTTCAGTATGAACTTCCTTCTTTCCAAACAAGTTCTTAAGTGAAGCAGTTCTGGGGGGGAAAAAAGAACATCAAACAACAGAATGGACAGTTGAAGAATGCTGGTCAAAAATAGTTTCAGACTGTTGAATCCATGTGTTAGTATTGCGGGGGGGAGGGGCATTGTCTGCCTTGTTTCTGCAAAACAACTAAAAGCAAAAATATTTTATGAAAAAAATGTACTTTAACCAGAGCTTGAAAAAAAATTCTGTTCTGGATTATAATTCCCAGAACCCCTACTTCTGGATTGTAGTCCTCAAAAAGTTTTCCAAACTTAGTGTGCCTCATGTTCTCTCATTTTCTCGCAGGAGTCTTTTGATTAGGTCAGTGGCTCTCAGTTTTTGATCCTCCAGCTGCTTTGGACTTCAGTTCCCAGAAATACCTAGCTAACACGGCCCAGGGTGAGGAATTCTACAAGCTGAATTCCAAAACATCTGGAGAACATAAAGTAGAGATCTTCTGGGTCAACTCAAAAACATGCCCTCAAAGTAAAGCCAGAAACGGAATTCTCCAATAAAAGTATCTCACCAAACCTTTGATATTTATTCATTTGAAATATTCCTAAGAGTATGTTTCAAATGAACTTGTATAAAGGGAATTGTCTGCTCATCAGTCACTTATGCTTAATCTTCACTTATAAAACTGCCAGATTTTGATGCCATTGTCAACACTATACAACCAGCTTTAATGGAACTGAGGGCAAGTAGAGAAAAGAACTGGCAAAACCACCTCTGAGTGGTTTGCCTAAAAAAACAGCCTCCACTATCCAAAGCCATCTTCTTTTAATGGCTCAATAATTTTTTATAGGAGCCCCATTTTTTGACTTTTTATAACTTATACAGTGCCATCGCTAATAATTAAAATAATACTTATGTAGTGGTTGTTTTGTGCATAATCTCACAAAAGCTGTGACTTATGCTAGCTAACTGCTTTTTTCCGACATTCCGTGAGGAGCCCAGTATTTCTTCATAGTGTTTTTTCCTAGGCTGTGAAACGGCTGTTGGATGGCTTCTGGGCAGAGCTCCACCCTGAACCAAATAACCATCTATTGGTTGTAGACGTACACCATGGGCTCTTTCACACGACACAATTATACCACCACAAGTCCACTTTAACTGCCCTGGCAGCTTCTTATGGAATCCTGGCATTTGTAGTTTGGAAAGCACTAGAGGGGCTCTCTGGCAAAAAATTCTGAATGCCCCTCCCTAAACTGCAAATTCCAGGGGTGAAACCATAGCACTGTAACTGTATAATGTGAAACGGCTCTGAGAAACTCCCTCATTCCACCCAACTAGCTTTCACCCTCCTAGAGATGGACATAAGTACCTTGGTAGAACTTTGTTGTTGTTGTATGCCTTCAAGTCATTTCCAACTTACTGCAACCCTAAGGTAAACCTATCATGGGGTTTTCTGGGGCTGAAAGTGTGTGATGTGCCTCACATCACCCACTGGTTTTCCATGGCTGAGCAAGGAACTGAACCCTGGTCTCCAGGTTCATAGTAAAATGCTCTAACCATCATGGTGGCTCTCGGTGGAACTTTACACTCTGCCAGTTTCAAATAGAATCCTGGCTTTTGTTTAAATATTTGCCACCAGAGGTGATATGAAGCTGCATTTATATTTAAAACCATTGATCACAAATATCCTGTCTCCTTATCACAGTTGCTACTTCAAAACTCTAGTTATCTGATGAAACATAAAACCTTAAACGTAAACCTTAAAATGTCCATTAACAAGCTATATGGCCTTTACCTAGGATAATGACACTAGTCTGTACTAGATTATGACTGCATGGCCAACATGGAACTAGCAACTTTCAGCATGCTCATCACACATCTTCCTTGTGTAAGTTAAAAAAAGTCCTCACTGCTCAACCTTTTGTGCCTGTATGTGTGTGTTAGAGAGAAATGGAGAGACTAAGGCCATTTCCGCACTAGACAGTTTTAGCGCTGTTATTCCACTTTCAACATCCTATGGAATCCTGGGGTTTGCAGTTTTGGGAGGGGCCACCTGGCCGCTCCCGAAACTGCAAGCCCCAGGATTCCATAGGATGTTGAAAGTGGAACAATAGCACTAAAACAGTCTAGTGCGGAAATGGCTTAAGAGGCAAAATTGTTTCCTGTGACCTTCCCCTTTCCCATGCCTAGGAAGACAGAGGTGATTGACAACAAAAGCTACTTATAAATAGATTTTATTTATAAAGTTGATTTACATAAAATAGGATACTTTTTAAAAACTGCATATATACAACTTGACAAATCCCAGCAAGTGCATACAAAAATACCTTCAATGCATTAAAAATAAAAACTTCAGGGTTTGTTTTTTCTTCTTCTCTCTCTCCCTCAATAAATGAACCTTCACACCAGATCCAAAAAAAAAAAAATGAAAACTTGGACACCATATTTAAGATGAACACTTTTACCCTCATTTAATACAAAATCTTAGGAAACTCATCTAAATTGGCTAAGTTCTCAAAACATCCTAGGTGGCAGTGTTAAGAAGCCAAGGACGCAGTGGACTTCTAGAAATGTTTACTCTCTTCTTGCCATTTCTAATGAATTTTTGTACAAAAAAAGTCTTCATATCAACAGTGTGCCACAGGGAGTTCAAGTTACACATATAAAGTCTATTTTTTGACATTACAATATTCCCCTTCCCATTTAGAAAAAGGAAGCATCAAGTTTTAATTATTTCACCTCTTCCCATATAGAAACACACATACATTTAAGAGTGGAAACCCAATAAATCTCCATCTGCCACTGGAATCAGAAATGAGCCTTTTCATTGGTAGTTCAAGAGTCAGAGGGCACCACAGACTACTGTACAACAGCAGGTAAAAACTGTGGCCCCTATTACCTATTTACATAATTGCACTTTTTTTTAATAAAAAGAGAGAATGATCACAAGACACCAGTCTTTTGTTTCCCAAAAAGAACGTTGAAACAATGATGTCGGATGTCACAGTGATCTGGTCATCCAACCACCCTTGTAATGAAGCTCAAGAAAAGTAGGAATCCTGCTGCTCTTCTGCTGCATCTTAACAGGCGCCTGGGACAATGAGGTACTGAGGTTCTATGCAGCACTGCTTTCGGTATTGCTACAAAAGAAAACAGAAAGACTGTTAAAAACAGGTACCTGATTGATCCAACAGAGGGAGATGTCAAGCACTTTCTCTCTGGCCACCTATCTAGATTAATTACTGCGCTGCCAGTTCCTCGTACAAAGCTCTGATAAAGTGACTTACTGTTTTTAAGGGCTGCCTTTGAGAAGAAGAGTCTGGACTATACACTGTTTCAGTGGTCTAAATCCAACTTCACTCTAGCAAACATCTGCTAAGAGTAATGGAACTTTCTTCTCCCCCTCCCCTGCCCCCAGTAGCCTTCCATGCCACCTGAAAACCCACCTGAGGTTTCCCAATCCTCCAGAGCAATCTGGGGGGGGGGCACAGAGGGAGGGGTCTGCAGGCAGAGAAGGGAAATCCCTCCCTGTCTTTCTCCACTAAGAGAAAGAACTGTGCCAGCAAAATGACATTGTTAGATCCTGCTCAATATTACTTACCCCTATTTCAGTAGGGCAAGGAAGTCTACTTTAAATCTGCCTTCTTCCTGTTTTGTAACTAGATTTGTGATGGGATGGAAAACAATGACCAATTGAAAACTTTCTGCCATGTAAGTTGTAATGAGTAAGCATAGCTAAAAAGAAAATTCCACTCATTATTGCAGGGAATATACATTCAGTCGGACTGGTACATTTAAAACTGCAGGCTTACACTCACCTGAAAGTAAGTTCCCTGGAATTATTCCACAAGACCTATTTCTTAACAAAACATGTACAGGATTGCACAGGGGCAAATCACGTGGAAGTGTTTACAGTTTACCTACACCATTCTTCCGTCCAAATAACAACTCACAGTTAAGCAACAGTGACAAAGCTCTCCTCAACTCAAAATGTGGGACAAGAAATAATTAAACTGCCAACAGTTCTCAGGCTGAGATTGGATTGTTTGAAGTTATGCAATTAAACCGGTACAGGCCTGTGAAGTGAAATCAGTCCCAGCACTGCTACTCCCTCCCCTCTTCAGGAACAGAAAGGCTTCCAAGAAATCAACAAGGTCACTGGCTGTGAGCACATCCACAAAGCATCCTCTGCTTTATTTCAAGGGAACATCCAATTTGTATGCAAGTGGCAGATTCAAAGCAAGTTGCATACAGCCCAATGATTTCAGACTCCAGCAGAGAGTTTTTATTCTCTGGGACTGGATCTCAACCTGCAACCTTCTTGGGACAGGTACTCACACCTGTACAAGCCTGCAACAGCAGCAGGAGCTGTGGTTTCCAATCAGCCATGTGCATTTCCATTCCCATCAACTGGGCTGAGCCAGTCACCTGCCGGCTCCCACCACAACATAGATTTAGCCCAGCTCACCTTTCAGTGATCCTTGCCATCATGTGCCAAACCCAAACCCAGTGCACCCGGGCTCTACCACTGTGCAGCATACATTTAGGCCCTCTTGCCAAGGCTGGCATAAGAAACAAACACAGCCTTTTACACTTTTTAGAAAGTGTAATATTACACTTTTTAAAAAAGGGTAATACTGCACTTTTTAAACAGCCTAATAAGCAATACATGCAGAAAACCTTATCCCACAATGACTCCTTTGCACTTTCACTGTGACCAAAAACACAGAAAAGTTGTAACAAAGTTAGACTATACAGTTAAAGGAGTTTGATCCTACACCCGATAGCGCGGTGGGATTTGCAGGTTAGAATTCTCTGCCGCAGATCAGGGAACTGAGTTCACCCCACCAGCTACAAATCCCACGATTCCATTGGATGGAGCCAGGACACTTAAAGTGATATGAAGGTTCTACAAGTCTGCAGTGTGGATAGGCATGACAGCCCCAGCCTGGGGCGCCTTACTCAGAAGTAAGAGCCACTACGCTGGCTAGAGCTTATTTCCATTGGAAGGCCTGGCTCCCACCTCCGAGTGGAAACAAAGCGGCCCGGTGAAGACGCGACTCAAACCGCTGGCAGGCGGACCCCCTTAAGCGCTCCTTGCGCTCATCCTGCCACGCCAAGGCGGCGGCGATCAGTGTTCGGCGGCGGCCTTTGGGCCCTTTCGAACTGCGCCCGATCCTTACCTGCTCGGGAGCGGGGTGGCCCGGAGGAGGAGGAGGCGGCGGCGGCGGCGGCGAGACATCAGTAGCTCCCGAACCAGCTGGTGAAGTCGAGCAGCTCCTGCTCCTCCGGGCTGAGCGCCCCCTCGTAGCCGCTCTCGTCCGAGGAATACGCCGAGTGGGGAGAGCCGGGCACCGAGCTACCTTCGTGCCCGTCGAAGGAGGGCGAGGCGGACGAATACGAGCTGCTGCTGCAGCCGCCGCCGCCGCCGCCCGGGCAGCCGGCGTTGGCGGCGGCGGGGATGCGGCCGGGCGGCAGGAGGTCGTCCGGGAAGGCGGCGCTGACGGCGTCGTGCTCGTCGAGCAGCTGCTGGAGGGCTCGGATGTACTCCACGGCCGAGCGGAGCGTCTCCACCTTGCTCATCTTTTTGGCGGCGGCGCCGTTGGGCACGTGCTGACGGAGGGTCTGGAAGCCCAAGTTGACCAGCTTGACGCGGTTCCTCTCGCGCTCGTTGCGCCGCGCCACGGCCGCCGCGCCCCCGCCGGGTTGGGCCGCCAGGCCCGGGAAGGCGAGCCGCCGCTTGCAGCGCAGCAGCTCCGGCGAGCTGGAGCGCCGCTTGGAGCCTTTGCAGCGCGCCACTGCGAAGGACGGCGGGGCCGGGCCGGGGCAGCCCTTAGCGGCACCCCACGGCGGCGGCTGCCCGGCTGTGGAGGATCCCGCGCTCTGGCCCGCCTGGGGCTTCGGTCCCAAAGAATCGTTGCCGCTCGTAGTGCCGTGCAAGGGGTAACTCTTGCACTCAGAGTGGGTTGCTTGTTGCATGGCCGTTGCTAGCACCCCGCCGTTCATCGTGGGGCATCTACTCTGCTCTCGTGCTAAGATCCAACGTCTGCCCGAGAAAGTAAATTGCGGCTGTATGATGGTTTCTTCGCTCCCTTCAGAGGCGAACGCCGGTCGCTCTCAGCCTGCCCTCCAAAGCCCCGCGTCGTTTGGAAAGGAACGGCTGCCCCGGGTTCCTCCTCGCTCCTTGCGCGCTGTCAGGGCGCCTCTGCGGCGGGCGCTTCGCGGCTCGGCCCCTTATCAACACGCGCGGCTGCTCCTGCCGCTCGCGGGCCCCCGGGAGCCGCACGCGACGCGCCGTGCGCCACACACGCAACCCCCCGCCGCCCCTTTGGCTCCCGAGTCGCCTCCCACCCAATGGGAAGCGGACTTGGCAACTTCGTACGCCCGGCGCGTGGCTCCCGGCGGAGGTTCCATAAACAATCCCTCCTCCTTGCGAGGAGCACGCGCTCGGGCTTATTTGCATCCCAATGCGGCCAGGTCGGGGTCTGGGCGTGCTCCCTGCGCGCAGGCCTTCCCGCACCTGAGAGAGCTGCGCGCCTCAAAGGCCTCCGGAGGCGACCTGGGCGAGTCGGTGCCCTCCGGGGAGTGTGTGTGTGTGGAGCGTGTTCAAGCACCGGAAAGAAGCGCTGTCCAATCGGTTAAGTTAAAGCTTTCAGAGTAGTTTCTTACAAGCGAAGAAAACCTCTTGCAAAACTCTACATTGCATTGCCTGTCACTCTAGGCCGGAGCCCCCTTAATTTGGAAGACTGGCTCTTTTAGCATTGAAGTGTCCGCCCTGGGTGGCAGCCCATCGAAGGTCTCAGTCCATGTAAAGGGGTTGCAACGAACAAGGAGAGGGGAGATGATTTGTTCCTGCGGTGCCTGTGTACCCAAGAGCCCATATGTCCAGAAACCATCTCTATTGCTTTGTGGTCACAGAACTTTTAAGTGTTTAAGGGACTGTTGGCTATGCAGTTGGAAGTTCTGCTTTTCCATGGGCCCTTGTTGCCCAGCGGGGAAAAAAAAGAGTCCTATATGTGTGCAGTGACAGGTGCAATAGGTTGTAGCTGGGAACAGATCCCTGCCTGAGTGCACCTGCTCATCTTAATGTGAGTGTAGTGCTGGATCTTCTTAAGCAATCTCAATATGCACTGCAGGGGATAGACTTTCACACACCAGGAGTATATAGGGGGGATCACAGAATGATGGTGTTGACTCCCTCCAATAAGAATTATGTTTAACTACAGTCAGCCCTTCCCATTTGCTAGCATTAAGGATGTAGAACTCTTGCAAAAGTGGAAAAATCACAAATATCAAATGCATATATGTATCTGTGGGAAGTGGGCTGAGGCATAGAGGGGAGAACAGACAACCAGGGTCCAAACCAGGCCGGGGAAAGGAAAGAGAAAGGGGTGGATTGGTATGGTGGCCCCATACCTTCTCTCTTTCTCGCCCATCCCCTTCCTTCAGGGGGGTGGGCATCTGGAGAGGGTTTGTGGTACTGAGAAATCATGCTGGAAGCAATCCTTAGCTGACCAGGGAGTCGCAGAGGAGGAAGATGACCAGAGATGAGTTTTTAAAGGGCTGCACAGCCTGATTAGAGCCACTGAGAGGGAAGGTTCCCATGGAAAAGAAGCTCTTGAGATATGGGGGCAGGGGGTGGAGAAACTTGGACATAATTGAATCTGTTAAAGTCAAACCCACAAATGTGGAGGGCTGACTGTAATATCCTGCATTTCTCCTTGCACAGGACCAAAGAATCACCCTAAATTAACTTCTACCACTATTAATGAAGTTTTCCTTTGATCCCCAAATGTCTAGCATTGCAGCATTTTAAAACTTTAGATGAGCACTTAGAAAGACAGTTTAGGCATCCAAAGAAAAGAGGCTGGCAAAGATACCAAAGGAATGTGAACACACCAAATAACAAGCGTTCTAGGTGTTTAGGATTTTCAGTGTCTCAGTATGTGCAGTGTCAGAAATATGGGATGCAGAATTCTTATTTTATGTGTCCACTCCCCTAGCTACACCCGTGTTAGAGATATGTACTCTAATGACAAAGCTGTGCATATTTGATTTATTTCAAGCAAATGGGGAAAGAAAGAAGATGAGATCTGGTATGAAGAGCAATGTTTCATTCAGCAATGTTTAGAATACACTTTTTCTTGCTATAAAACAATAGACTCTCTCTCTGAAAAAAACAGCCTTGAAAATTTTGGAACAAAAGTGGTGAAATCTCAAATCTCAATTAGGCAAGAAAGAGGGAAACTGTATCTGTGTTGATGCTGGAATTTTGCATCTAGCATCAAAGTCCATGCTCGCCCAGTTGTATAGCCTTTCTTGCGGAAGGGAAGACCATTGAGCCACCTTAGGACAGAATGCACCAACCTGTGGTTTCACACAGAGGTTAGCCTGGAATCTAAGAATTTTTTGTCAAAAACATCTCAGGACCTAGGAGGGACCATATGCATTATGAAAAATTCTCTGGAACTGAGGTATGCTGCCAATCCTAATGTTAATTTTAATAGCTAGACATTATAACCTATATTAAATGAGGTCCGAAGACTTCAGATTCACAGCACCAAGCTGGATTTAGAAGCGTAGCATTAGTACAGGTCAGCAACAGAACACCTTAATTTTAAAAAGTGACTTTTTTAACCACTCACCTGTGTGGTTTTACTATTAATGCCGCCCAGCCCTGTATATTGTTGTTGTGTGCCTTCAAGTCATTTCATACTTATGCAAACCTCATGGTGAACCTATCGTGGGGTTTTCTGGGACTGAGAGTGCGTGATGTGTCGAAGGTCACCCTATGGATTTCCATGGCTGAGCAGGAAATGGAACCCTGGTCTCCAGGATTGTAGTCCAATGCTCAAACAACTACACCATGCTGGCTCTCAGACGTACAGACAGTTCCCTAAAAAGTAAGTCCTTCCCATTTCCAACTGGTCTTAAGCCAGTGTGTTTAGTAGGACTACAACGCAATAGGGCAATCTTGTCCATATCCACTCAGTGGAGTTTACTCCCTATGAGTGGCAGTCTGATTGCAGCCTTCATCTGTATTTTGAACATTTCTACAACTGCTGCTTAATGCAGATTAAAATTAGGGTTAGATCTTGCCCGTGTGCTGGGTAGGTGTTTGCCATCAGATTGCTATAAATGTGCCTAGAAATAACCCTTTGGAGGGGGTTAGGTACACTTAAAATGCGTTACTTCTGAGATTGCCCAGATATTTGCTGTGGTTATCATCAAATCATAATTTTATTAATACACAAAAAATATCCTAACATATCAGTTAGCCATAGCTTCCTACAAAGATCAGTGCTTTTAAAAGTTGGCTAAGAAAAGTGAGCAAGTGAGTTAGGATACTCTGTAAAACTACTGAGCATTCATCCAGACAGAAAAGGAAACAGCACCAAGTGTTTTGCATACCATTGCCTTCACCTATGACACACCTACAGTGTGTTTTTCCACCTCTTGTTCTGTTTTAATGAAAGAAATGCATTAAAAGGACCAACTCGCCTATCTTCTCAGGATCACTTGGAAGAAAGAACATTTAAAAACTTGCCTTTCAGTTGCTCTGGAAACACTGTAAATTGTCAATGTTTCTGTTGAGTTTAGTGGTGTTTATACCATAACAGGGCTCCTATGCAACATTTATTTAATTGCCACATACAAACCTTTCATCAGCTCTGGGCTGAGTTATAGTCTTGAAAAAAATTCAAAAGAAATTTTGAAAGGTGTTTTGTTGCCAAAATACAGTGCTTTGCATTTCAAGAGCTATAAATATATGTTCATGATCATACTAAAGGCAGGAAGAAAATTGCCCCACATTTCCCCTGAGTGACCCCCTGCTTTAATCTGCATCTGGTATTATCTAGTTCTTTCCACTTTCAGCACAAAATCTCACTCTGAGGAAATCTTGTGTCTGATCCAGTCTTGATACTGAGACTAACTGGGATTCTAATGAAGCTTCTAAGCTTAGGTTTAGGCCTGTGAGCTTCTCCTTGGCAGAAAACCACATGTTCTGAATTCCCTGCAGTGTAGCTCAGAAGCGGAGCCATTGTGCTGCCTGTTCACATAGTTTAGAGGGATCCTTTCAGCATTCTTTGCAGTCTGCTTGGATTTTTCCCAGCCTGCATAATTAGTCATTCCCAGGTTCAGCTACCTAATCATCCACTTCTGAATGCACACCACTGAATGAACTACAAATAAATTAAAGGGATATTGGCTCTCTGAATAACCTACTGCTTACCTCCAAACACTGTAAGTACTATTATCTGCTTAGTCTCAAAATTCTTCTTCCTATTCTTTAATTGGCTACTGATCCAAGATTTCTAAGTGTGATGGGTAAGTGAGAGACTTTGTCAATATCTTTTCAAAAGAATCAGTTCCCATCTACTAAATCTATATAATTATTGCCTCAAAATGAAGAAGGAATCTTCTTGGTAAAAGCCACACAGATTCTTCTCCAACCTAATTTGCTATCCTACATATTTAATAATTTATAGCTTTAGTCATGCTGTTCAGCAATTTACACACAGCACAGAATTTAGACTAAGGAGTCTTTAACTTCCAAAATGCTGTTATCTGTTTTCTGGCCTTCCGTTAAGGTACCTGACCTTAACGGCAAGCATTGGTATAGTGAAGCCAGGGCCTTCGGGGTCAAAGTACTAGGATCTTTTAATACTGTCAGTGTCGTCTGCTAGATGCACCCAGCCTCAAACATCCTCGTCCTGCAGTCTCCATAGTAGCTCAGGGTAAAACAGATTTTCCAACAGTAATGTACTGTTATGAGTCATCTCTGTTTTAATCTGTGGTCTTTCTGTTTTGCAGGTACCAGTAAGACCTATTAGGTTTACAAATGACTTGCTCTTGGTAGTGATGAAAACTGCTAGAACTGGTTTTTGACAGGGGTCACAAAGCAATCTCCATTTTTAGGCTCTTTTGAGGAGGCATTTGACTATGGCAATTGTCATGATGAGTACCTGCACTTTGGAGTTTACTTCTTTACCTATAGTGACAAATTACACTTTAAGACGTGTGCAGCAGTTTCAGCATTACGAACACTGAGAGCAGTACCCAGACCGTATGTCTTATTATCTTTTGATTTGCTGATTAGTGTTAGATATCTTTCTCTTGACACTTTGTAGTCTGAATTCTGTCCTAATGGGTTTAATGAGATCAGCAGCTCGCACACACACCTACACAACTACCTACCTGTGAGCCTCTTTGTTTTCTCAGTGGATAGTGGAACGTGCCATCTGCCATGCAAAGTCAAAGAGCCTTCCTCAGTATTTGCCACTGTTAAATCTGCGTTACTTGGAGATCGCTTTCAGCACTTTTCTGGAGAACAGCTTCCAGAGTCCCCTAATCAGCATGGCCACCTTGGTCATTGTGGGAGTTATGACCCAACGAAGGAACTTTCCAAAGCTTTGCTCTCAACACTCCACATGTGTAAGTACTACAGAGAAAGGAACACATTCTCCTTGTGCAGGAATTCCTTTATGAGACCAAGTCCAAGATAGAGTTGGAGACTTTTTAGCCTCATTGCTATTACCCCATAGAAAGAGAACATCAAAATAGAACAGTCTTATAGCAAGAAACATACAACATCACAGACATATGTATAATCTTGTAATCTGGCCGCTGGGTGATTTTTAACCTTGCCAGTGCTAGATAATGAGAAGAATTAGAGGCCTCCAGCAAAGTTACACAAAGGCAGGTCTGGATCTACTGGTAGAACTCTGGATGATTTGGAATAGTTCACCAAGAGTTTCTTACTCAAGATCTTTTAACAATCATAGAAATGGAATTATGTCATGTCTTAAATTGTACAGTGAAATTAAGAAAGTTTCATGTAATTAGGAATAACAGTTTTGTGTGGAAGGTCTGTGATCTCTCTCCAGTTCCAGCACCCTGAACAAATTCCTAGGTTCAGAATTCTTTAATGTTTTATGCATGATGATCTTGTTGATGAATCTAAGAGAACTCTACAAGTCAGATTACAAATTACTGTAATGGCCTGGTATAGAAATGATTATAGATGTGTGGGTGCTTTGTTTCTTCCAAGGAGCTCAAGGCAGCATATGTTGTTTCCCCTTCATTTTATCCTCACAATAACCCTATGAAGTTAGCTAGGCTAAGAGAGGGCAACTGTCCTAAGGCCACACTGCCCCTGTAGGTTTTGTGGCTGGGTGGAGATTTCAATCTGATCTCCTCAGTCCTATCATCAACTCCCTTTTAAACTTTTTTCACCTTCTGAGCCCTGTAAACATTGGCACTGAGACAGAATCTTTTCCCAAGCCTGCTGCATGTGCAGAAGGATCTGTGGCTTGGGGCAGTGAAGTAATCTAACACTAGCATTACAAGAGAATTAGAACAAGACATCTCAAGCAGCTCCCTCCTACAGCCAGCCAGCCAAAGAGAGAGAGGCAGGTGTAGAGAGGAGCTGCTGTAGGCAGAAACACCCATATATGCCATGCTTCTCAGCAGCCTCCTCCTTACTTGTTTGGGTGGCTGCAGCGTATATCTCTGTTATGAGCAACAGAATGCCTTGGGCTCTGCCTGCTACAGCATCTTCTCCCTCCTCCTGCATTCCCCCACATATTGTGTCCTGTGATGGAAAAACAGTTGCTAGAGCTTAACAGTAGATTATTTTTTGCCTTCATCTTATGTACACATGAGAGGTGACTATGCAGACTGGCTGAAATGCTATTTAAGGAAATAGAACATTTCCCTTGGAGCATCTCTGGAGTATAGTTTACTTATCATACTATAGGTGCTTGCAGCCTTATGACAGAACAGGGGTAGCAAAATGTGGTCTGGAGCTTGCATACAGCTCCCCAGGCTGATTTTTAGCCTTTTTGAGGTCCCCAAGTGTCAAACACAGTTTTTCAGTCCCCCACCCAAATGCCGTTGAGGAAGCATGAAGAGTCCTTTTTAAAAAGAACAGGAAATTAACAGAATGTAACATGGTAAACATGGCTCCCACATCACCTAAAAGGTGTTTGGGGACCCCCACCACCACCAAAAAGAACCTAGATTCATTTTTGCCAGGGGTCCAACTCTTCAAGCTTTACTGGGAGGCCATTGTGCCCACTCCCAGCCTCCAGCAGTTCACACCCTGGTGATACAGCCACAAAAAATGTATTCTTAAAGCATAAATGCTTGAGTGTACTTGCCTACTCCTGAAAGCTCCCTCCAGTGCAAATCTAGTGACAACTACAGCCAAACATTCCATCCTGTTCTATAAGTTGGCTCACATTGTCATGGAATCTGTGGTCTCTATTAGGAAGTGAACTTCACATTCTGGATTTTAACTTTTAGATATAAAATAATCAGATTTTCAGACTTCGTCAGTAATCATGGGTTACATTCATACTTTCTGCATGTGAATGCACTCTAGCCATACATTCCTTGTCTCCCCTGCGTCCATTTTTAAGGGAGACTTACAAATGTTTCCTTCCAAGTTTTTCTAGAGTTCAGTTTGTCTTTGGATACCCCTGTGGAAAATTCAGCTTTCTAGATGGCTTGGAGATTCCTTAACTTTGGGAGAGGGGCACAATTCTTGGCCCCTGTTTCTAGGGGAGGACAAAAAAGTACTTGTTAATTTCAGATTTCAAGCATTAGCAGTGTGTTTTGGGCACTGTAACTTCCAGATTTAAAGCTTTCAGCGTTAGCATTTTGGGTACATTGAATTCCTTGTCTAGAAGGAGCATATCATATTTTTATTTCTTCTTTTACCATAGTAATTAGGTGTCTTGGACTATATATATCAATAATTAGACCTGTAGGCCATGAGGAGTGGGGTGTGTTTTTATATAAAATTTATATCCTGCTTGTCCACTACAAATCCATATCCATTTCTCTGGCAAGAATCTTCAGGTAGTTTTTTGTTTTGTGGTCCCTGACTTCCATGCTTTTTATTATTTAACTTTAAAAGACTTCCATATTCCTTGACATGATGGATATCGATATGTGTGTGTGTATTTGCTTTCTCTTGTCAGGTAAATGTCTGTGTTAAGACTGGCCTTTTCTCACCATTTCCCTCTTTGGCATCCTGTTCACTTGCTTTAAATTCGTTTGAAAATGCCTGGGCCTCTTGGGTTTCTAAAGCACATTCTAAAAACTTTTTTTTAAAGACTACCCTTCCCTACACCCACTGGAGGTCTTTATTTTTTTTTAAGGGTTTTCTCTTGATTTGATTTCTTTTAAGCCAGCTACAGTCAAACTTTGTTCCCATTCACTGTGGAGTCGCATTATGAATTTTAAGCCTGGCAAACCCAGCAGCTCGCCTCCCTCCCTTCGCAACCTCTTCCGCTTCTCTTCTTGAAAAGAAGACAGGCCTGGGTTTAAAAGTTTATTTTAGCTTTGATTGTGTGTCTCTGCTAATGCATGTTAATCAGGTTTCACAATGCATCCTTGTGAGGCACCAGAGAATGCAGACTTGGGCTGTGGGGCTTTTTGTTCTCTGGTAATTGTGATGGTGAAAAGGAGCTTGCTCTAATTAATTTAGTTAGTGTATGTTTTGGTGAGGGAAAGGAGGCTTGGTGATTTATAGTGTACTGCTTTTATTCTCTTTAGCAGGCAGACTCCAAAGTGCATATAACCATATTATAGCCAGTAGGTGAAAGACTGAATGCATGGAGCCAGGGCCAACACCCCTGTTATTTTCTGTTAGGTTCAGAGACTGGTTTTTGCAGGAAGAGAGAAGAATTTCCAGTGCCTGGCTTTGGGCATTTATGATCTTGCACGCATTGAGTGTCTGAATGGCTATGAAATTATTTTTCTTTTTTCTCACGTGGGTCTCATAGACTGCAGGAGATTCAAGCAGGAGTGTGGCTGGGGTTGGGGGCAAAATGAAGGTATGCCCCCAATAAAAATTCTGCCTCTCCTCATAATATATTTCTCCTGTCCCCAGTTTTCTAGCACTGGAGCAATTTAAAACTTCAGAAATGCAATTTAGACATTCAGAGAAAAAGGGGCAGGCAAAATCACTAAGGAAATTCAAACAAAGGAGATACATGAGTTCTAGTTGTGAATGTCTCAGTCTTTGCAATG
The DNA here is from genome assembly GCA_030412105.1 of Cyclura pinguis. Classification (NCBI taxonomy): domain Eukaryota; kingdom Metazoa; phylum Chordata; class Lepidosauria; order Squamata; family Iguanidae; genus Cyclura; species Cyclura pinguis. Next base: position 281,436,415 of record CM059599.1, read on the forward strand.
CAAGAAATTTATGGGTTGAATGAAAATTTCCCTCTGGGGGCAGGCTTTGTTGGGGGCGTATCATCCTTCTCTAGGCACATTCCAGCTTGTTATAATAGGAGCCATTTTAGTAGGATCTGTTCATCATTTTAAAGACCAGTACACTCTTTAAAATGTGAACCAGAATGGTAGAGTGGTTTCAGTGTTGGACTAGGGTTCTGGGAAGCCTGGGTTTTGAACCCCTAGTTGGACATGGAAGCCCACTGAGTGACCTTAGGCAAGTCATGCACTCTCACTCTGGGACAAAAGCAAATGTCAAACCCCTGTGAATAAATCTTGGCCAAAACAAAACAAAACATGATGGTATTGTGTTAATGTCACCTTAAGCTGGAGAGAACTTGAAGCCGCAGAACAACAACAAGAACAGCCCTTTAATTTCTACATATAGAAGAAAAATGCAATTATTTGGACTCATATGAGTTATGCATTAACCCACTCTGCGTTTTTCTCAGCCTTTATACATTTTAGGGGGTTGATACTTTTGTAGGAATATTCATATAAAGTAAAGCTTTAAAGGCTCCTGAATTCGTAAATACACTTTTTGCAAATACAATTTTTAAAGGACCTCTGAAATATTTTGAGAATGTAATGTTAACAGACTATGGGCCTTTCTGCCCTACCCAGTTATAGTGCTGTTATTCCACTTTGAACATCCTGTGGAATCCTAGGGTTTGCAGTTTAGGGAGGGGCATTTAGAATTCTCAAGTCAGAGAGCTCTTTGGCCTCAGGAAACTACAAACCCCAGAATCTCACTGGATGTTGAAAGTGGAATAATAGCACTGTAACAGTGTAGGGCGGGAAAGCCCCATGTTTTCTTTCACAGGATGGAAAAAGAGAGGGTAAGGCACAGATAGCAAGGAACATTTCATGGACTGTTTGGTGACTTCTACAGGCCTCTATTGTGAATTGCCATCAAGTTGGCTTCAACCTATAGTGGCCCCATAAAGAAAGACCTGTGAGGGACCCTGTCATCAACAGCCCTGCTCAGGTTTTGCAGACTCAGGGCTGTGGCTTCTATACCCCTGTAATGCAGTCTTTTTCCTACTGCTTTTTTGTACTAGGTCCCTGTATTCAAAAACAGCATGAATTGCACAAACAGACTGCTAATTTTGCTTATAGAGATGAGTTGTGACTTGTGCCAAGTATAAATTTTATTTTATTTAAGTATTTGCTTAATTTGCTTAACGGCAAATTAAGCAAATGGCAAAAGATGGTTCTTGTAGTCTCTTCCAACTCTATGATTCTATCTCATACAAGAACAAAGTGAAAATATGAATCTGTAGATGAGAACCAGAAAGAAAAAGACAGAGACAGAAAGAAAAATAGGAGAAATGAGTTCTTGAATTTATCAGTTCCAGTACGTTTGGAAAGTAGATAGTTGATTTTTTAAACAACAACAAGTACAATTACGATGATGATGATGATGATGATGATGATGATGATGATGATGATTGAGCTCCTTCAGGGAAGAAGAATGACACCTAAAATAAATAGCATTCTGAATGAGGAGCAGCATTGGCACCCTCTTAGGAAAATAAAACATACTCTGAAGTTAAGAAATGGAAGTTCTTTTTTGTAGTTAGTGCACAAAAACAAGTAGAATGGGTGGGGAGGCTAAAGTCTCTTTTCTGAAGCTATAGTTCACTGCAGACATTATGCTCAAGAAACACCCAGCCATTAAGCTACCAAGGTAAATGCACAGATCACTCACCCCTAAGGCCAGTCCCGAGGATGAGTGCTCCATCTCATTCCTATCCTTCTGCTGCTGGCTTCACATATCACAAAGGGAGGCAAGAAGATAAGGTAAACACAGCCAGAAGGCAAGGTTATTTGCTGGTGATGATATTATCTCATCATCCCAAGAAACCTCCCACAGAGCATCTTAAAGATCTATTGCTGTGGGTTCCTCCTTCTCTCTTGAAGTTATACACAAGATCTTACATCAAATCAATTAATCGACAATTACCACACCAGCTTCCCTCAAGCTTGATAAAATATTTCATATTTTAAGATTGTTTTAGAAGTATCCTTCACATAGAAGTGTGGATGGGGTTCCCAGATCCCACGGTTTGGCCCAGAGTCTCAGGGCTTGACCCCTTCACAAGTCCTCAGGGCAAAGGGGAAAAATCTCGGGTTAGAATGCTGCCTTGAAAAGCATGTGCATTTGCTTACTTGTTAGTGGAGGTTTTTTTTTTAAGTGTCATACTCTCCAATTGTGGCTAATGCTTAATGTATTGTGCTTAATGACATCACCAAGGGCTGACCCTTTTAACGTCACCCTTATAAGATCACACTCACTGTGACATCACAAGGGGTTGGCTCTCAGGTTTTGGCACTGAAATCTCAAGGTCTGAGATAGTCCATATCTGGCAACCCTAAGCATGGAGCAAGGGGACAAAGGAAATCACCAGTTTTCAGTTATTCTAATTGAAGAGAAGAGAGTTTGCAAAGATTCATAATTCTTCAACTCACAATATGAACATGGATACCTGGTAAAATTCACTTAAAAATGCAGGAAGCATTATGACCTTAAGTTCTTCATTGGCTTGGATTTTAAAGCAGGACAGAGAAAAACTCTTGAAGAAATTCCTGAATATTAACATCTAGATATACAGATTTGTTTATGAGAATTGGAACTAATCAATACGTATTTCTATGCTTCCTTTCAAGAAAGTGGTATTGGATATTAAGAAAGTGTGGAAAAAGGTTAAGAATTAGCCTATGTATCTCTGAGTAAAAATGAAGAATAAAAAGTGGGAAAGTAGACATGAGCTGCTATATAGACTAAGGAGGGGGTTTCTTAAGAATTGGTTTGTTTTGACTTTGAGCCTGAATTTTTCTTTTAACATTTCTGTGAACCACTCAGACAAAGGGACTCAGCACCATTTTTGTCATCCGGCTTGTCCCTAAAGTACACATGGGCTCCAAACCATATTCTATATCTAAAGAGCAAAGAGCTTTGAATTGTATGGAACCAGTGTGGTTTATAAAGCCTGAATGACAGGATGCAATGCTTACTAAGGAGGAAAGACACTTAGTTTTTCAGACCGCGGAGGCGAATAAAGTAGATCTGTCTGCCATAATGCTATTGCATATGGAAAAAAACAACTTTATACTGAGTCAGATCATTGGTCCTTGCAGTCCAATGTTGTCTATTTCAGCTCTCCAGGATTTCATACACTCCCTACATTCTGTCACCTTAAATCTTTTAAACTGGAGATACCAGGGACTGAGCTATGGACCTAGTACATGCAAAGCATGCTTAATATTGTACGTTTTGTCTTTATAGAGCAGGCAGGCCCACCCTCAGGTTTAAAACACAAACACATGGACAAGGTTCATCCGCATCTCCACCCGCACTATCCATGTTGCCTGCTTCTGGAACCTCCATTCCTGCTCATGATGCAGTCCTCAGTGTTGTTCGCCCTCCTCTTTCTCCTCGAGGACTTCCCCTTTCCCATCCCAGGAGCAGCTTCCTCCATTTTCATGGTGGTCTTCTGAAGGAGAGTACATGAAGCAAAGACAGCCTACTTTGCTTGCCTCTAGCCGCCAGGCATTAAGTTGTGCCCCTAAACAACTGAATGGCTTGGTAGGATTTTCCTACATGACTGTGCAGTATATGCTTCCTAATAAGAACCTTAAGACCACAAGACTTGCATTCCAGACTTCATTTTCTATGTGGCCCAATTTGCTCTGAAAGTTAAGACAAAGAAAGTATTCTGAATTTATTGATCTAGCTTTTCATTTGCTGGCGATTTCATATCAAGACATGTATTTGTAAATAATTCCAGTCTGATAACAGACAACTCTCCAGGGCTTGTTAAACAAAGAACCACCTGACAGATTGTTTGGTTACTCACTGTGGGTTGGTTAGCTACTCACCTTGATTTTAGTTGTAACTGCTGCCACCTACAAGTCTTGTGAAAAATGACAAACAAGATTTTTTGGCTTCACTGGGTGTTAAGTAAGTACAGATGAGCAAGTAGGTATTTGATGAGAAAGGTTGACATGATTTATGGAGGGAATCTTCAGACCAAAAGTAGGAGTAGTTTTGAGGGGAGAGGACCTAACATTAGTGTAGTGGTCCCACCACCCATCCCTTTAACTAACTTAACACAGTTTTTCACAGAGGCCATCAGGAAGAGAGAAAAAACACTCCAAGTGCAATAAAATCCCAAAAGATTCTGGAAATCAGATAGGTAGGTAGGTAGGTAGGTAGGTAGATAGATAGATAGATAGATAGATAGATAGATAGATAGATAGATAGATAGATAGATAGACAGCTGAGAGCCAGCATGGTGTTTTGAGCGGTTTGAGCATGCATGAAGTATGACTCTGGAGACCAGGGTTTAGAAACCCACTGAGTGGCTTTGGACTAGTCACATTCTCTCTCGGCCTCAGAGGAAGGCAAAAGCAACCCCTCACTGAATGAATCTCACCAAGAAAACTCCATTAAACAACTTAGGCACACAAGAGCAACACAGTGGTAGCTAACCAGTGGCTGTTGATAAGAGGAAATTTTGCCTGTGGCAGTGGTGCTAAACTAGAACTAAGAAGAAAAGAGAACCAAAAAGAATGCTACGTTGGTGCCAAACTGGAATAGTCTTAATGAGCATAAGGCCACTTTCTGCATTATTTATGTCATTTTACATATTTATAAAAAGATTAACATTAGGGTCCTTTTCAGATGCCAGTCCTGTTGCAAAATGGCCTCGGGAGCGTCGCACGATTGCAAGGACCGTTCCACATGACGTCTTTGCAATCATGCAACACTCCTGAGGCCATTAGGTGATGATCGCGCATTATATCATTTTTAGCTTGTTGCTGAAAATGATGCGCAATAGCACGTCCCTCACATGCCCCACACACACTAACCTTGTGTGCAGAGGCTCTGGACACATGGCCATCACACTTCCTCCCCCAGCGCAGCCTGGGAAAGTACCCGGCTGTGCTGCGGAAGGAAGGAGTGGAGCGCTCACTCTTCCTGCCATCCAGCACAGAGCTGGTGCGGAGGGGAAGTGGAGGGGACATGAGTGCCTTTCAGATGAGGCTTTTTGCGTGATCCCCGTGCGATGCCAGCAGCACCAGGTAGGGTGCAAAATGGGCCTAGTTCTCTCTTTGGATTTCAAAGTTAAAAGAGCAAAATGCAATGCAATATTTTTTTAAAAAAGAGGACTACACAAACACTAGCCGCAACATCTAACATGTCTGAGAGAAAAGACAGCTCCCACTGAAGAGTTAACAGTGTATGCTGCAGTGAGCCTCCTTCGGGTTGGCATCTTGCAAAGAGAGTGGCACAGTTGAGAAGGCCCTTTCTCTGGTAAGCTACCTGGCCTTCCTTTCTTCCTGAAGAACAGTTTCTAACATTTCTGGTCAACAGGCAGAAACTTATAGTTGGTTCACATATATATGTATGTCATCATAGTTGCTGTTTGGTCATGATTTGATAACTCACAGCTATATTAGTAAACTGTTCCTGTTGCAAACTGTGATGTTTGTTGTGATCTGAAGATACAAAAGTTTGGCTATAGCTTTCGATAAGGAATTCCTATTTTATCTCAGTTGATTAATGAGTACATACTAAATGATGAATATGCATGACTGAGTTCACACAAGGGGTATATGCCCGGTAGAAAATGTACCCATGATTTTTTTTTCTCGTGGCTTGATCCTGTGTCAGCCCCAGTCTGCTTTGGGCTTTTTACCAGTTAAGACCCTTGTACAATAGCTAACCTAAACTAAATCTCTTGAAGTCACATACTATTCCGCGTAGCCATTCTGATAAATATTTCACAGTCTTGACCCTTATCTTGCCCTTTTTTCAGTTTTCATCTCTCTCTCTCTTTTCAAATTGGTATGCCTCATTTTGCTCTTGTGGATCCTAAAGTAGTTGAAACAGCACAATCAGCAAGCCTGGGGGCACCTCAAAAGTCTGCAGAACTACTAAAGGGAAGAAAAAGTCCTAAGAAAATTGGAAAACACAAAAACAGCTCAATGAGAATGAAGAATACTTACTGGGCACAGAACACTGCTTAGTGGTGAGTAGCGAGGAGTCGGAGAGAGGAGGCAAATGCAGTCTAGTGAAATACCTGGAAAATGTTGTTTGTACCTGGCAAGCATTGTGAACAGAAACACTGTACACTGTACCTTTTGCCACCTAACAACCATTGTCCTTGGCGCTTTCCACATGACAGTGGTATCCCAGCATGGGGATATGAGAGAAGCGGGACTGCAACTATGCTTCTGCATGACATCGTTGTGATCCCACCCTTCTCACATCACCAGACAGTACGATCGCAGGCTGTATCACTGACGGAGAAATTCCATCAATGACCCCTGATTGCATGAGCCTTCCGTTGCAGCCGGCCATGCAGAAGAGCCGGAACCACAATCTAAATGCTTCCTCCCCTACTGCGGCATGGGAAGAAGGCCGGCTGCAGTCTGGAAGGACAGAGTGTGTCCCTTGTATTCCCTTCCACAGGCAGCTGGTGGTGTGCGGAGAGGAGCATTGGGAACATGCTCCCATCCTGGCAGAGGCACTGCCAGGATTGTGATGGGACAATGTGTGAGACCATCATCCCACAGAAACAGCCTTTGTCTCAGTCTCTTTCATTTGATAAACTTATCATCAATGCAATGTTATATTTTAGTCTCCATATAGATGCATGGCCGTCTTTAAAAAAAATCGCAAAGGGCAGTGAAACCTGGTAGTTACCCATATGTTATGTCGTGGTGTCTCCATCAATATTTGTTCCCAACTTCATTCCAAAATTATAAGCTGATGGCACAGACCAGGAATGACCACCTGTTTAGGGTTTCCATTTATAGGGATGCCTGAAGAATTCAGTCACTGTGTGTTCCTTTATAGAAGGACCTGAGCCATGATTCTCAGAATTGTATGCACACTGGGGTCGAGCAGAGGCACCAGATTTCTCATTTCTCTGACTGTGTCATTAACGGTTGACTTTCTGTGTGACTGCCCCATGTGGTGAGTCACTGAACTTAAGGTTGTGCTTCTTTTTGGTCAAGACTTTTCTAGTCCTGCCTGAACTGGCCCACATGCCCAAGCTGGCCGTACAGAATGTATAAAGGGTTTCCTGATCCAGCTAAGCCTTGCTTGAGCAATGCAATCATTCTGTGTGCTGGTGTATTCATGTGGCCTCAGTTGTTCTTTGGTTTGTCTTCCAGATCTGCTATCCTCTGGTGCTAACTTTCAGTGATACATAGTGGCTTCCACATCAATGGAGCACTGCATCCATTCCTGGTTTTATTCTGAACTACAAAGGAGTTATCTGAGGCGTTGAACCTACCCCTCCAAAATAGTCTGAGTACCTTGGATAGTGTCTTTAAAGCCTGAAATAAAACCCAGACTAAATCCACTGTCCTTCTGAACTCCAAATGAGCTGTCCAAGATACTGACTTCATTCCCAAAATAGGTTCAGCACCTTGGATGAGTCCTCTCAAGTTCAGGATATAACTTGAAATGGATTCATCACCCCAGCGATATGGAAGCTACAAGCCATTGCTGACCTCTCTTTGGTCCTGACTGCTGGCTCATCCTATGCCTTAAGGAATTGTGTTGTCATTGGGAGTTTTAATCTATTGAAACATATATTCTGGGAGAAAGTATGCATTTAATTATACATCTGAGAAAGGATGTTTTTAAGTTCATTAAACAGAAGAGAATTATGAGTAAAAAAAAGCACATGAAAGCGATATGAATTGGAAATAAACAGCTTATTCTATTTGCATTTTTAATTATTCCAGTGTTTTTGAAGCACTGTGATGCAATGTTTTATGTGGATTTACTAGTATTTATTTTACTAGTTTTTTACTAGATAAATACTATTACTAGTATTTATCTGTCAGCCACCATAAGTCTCATTCTTGAGAGGAAGGTGGGATATAAGTTGATTGATCAATTGATTGATTGATTGATTGTCATGACAAGTTATAGCTGCTGAACATGCTTCCTTTACATTGTGGACACTTTCACACTATGCAGTTATAGTGCTGTGATTCTGTTTTAACTGCCCTGGCTGCATCCAGTGGAATGCTGGGGCACATGGTGTGATGAAGAACTGGAGGAACTCTCTGGGTAAGAATTCTAAATGTCACTCCCTAAAGGGCAAACACCAGGGATTCCACAGGATGCGGCCATGGCAGGTAAAGTGCAATCATAATGCTATAATTCTGTAGTTTGACAGGGCCCTATTTCTTAGGGAAATGTACAGTAAAATCAGTTGAGAACAGTTTCAAACAGTAAGAATAATTTTTTAAAAAACCTAAAAGCACGTTAAACCATTTAAGATTTAAAACAGATGATTTAAAATTAATTAAAACAATTTTGTTTATTCAGTTATCCATTTTGACACAAAAATAACATAAATGCCAATTGACATTATTAACATAAACATAAACTAAAATTTAAATATAATAGCAAAACAGTAAACTAGAAAGGACTAAACACTAACTCACTAGAACGCTAACTAACTCACTGACAAAATACTAAGCTGCTAAAGCACAAAATGTTCTGACCCCACCAACCAAACTGTAATGAGAAAAAGAAAATAAGAAAAGATAGGAAAATATTATTCTACCATTACAGATCCACCTAAGCAAATTACTAGTAACCACATCCACAATTTAGAGCATCATTTTATTTCTTATTGCTCAAAAAGTCCATAAATGGGGGAAAAAATGAAAACAAAAGTATTGCAATCTACAATATATGTGCAAATTTGATGAAGCCATGCCCCAAAGGTTCTAATAAAAATCAGTGTTTGGATTTTGGGCTGGAATGACAGCAGTATTGGAGCCAGTTGGACTTCTAAGAGGAAAGCATTCCACAACTGTGGTGCCACAGCAAAGAAGGCCTTCTCCCATACACTCCTACAGCATATTGCCACCACTGGTAGGATGCAGAGGAGAGACCCTTCAACAGACCTCAGTTCTCTTGGCGTATATAGGAAAAGGCGCTCCCACCAAGTATATCAGTCACAAGCCATTTAGGAGGTCAGTGTTACCACCAGCACCTTGAACTCTACTAGAGAAGCACAAACTGTTGAAAGATTTCGGTGCCCAAATTAAATAATGCAAGGTTACTAATTTGTCACATACTGGCAATTTCTTAACATGCTGCTGCTGCTGTTGGTGGTGGTGGTGGTGGTGTTGGGTGCCTTCAAGTCATTTCCAAGTTATGGCAACTGCCCTAGATCGATGCACCTGATACATGAAAAGGCAAGTGAACGGCTACATTCTTTAGCCTTTGAGGCCCTCTAGTGGAGAAAATAAATAAATACTTTCGAGTTTAGGTTACAAAAAGTATGAGCCTTCAAATTGCCTATAGACTTGTAGCAACCGCAGGAATTATACAGGGTTTTCTTAGGCAAGGAATATTCAGAAGAAGTTTTCCCTTGCCTTCCTCTGACATATAGGCTACAGCAGCTGGTATTTGCTGTAAAGCACCAGATCCTGTCTGATTTTGGAAGCTAAGCAGGAACAGCCCTAATTAGTACTTAGATGGGAGGCTGCCAATGAAAACCAGGTGCTGTAGTCTGCATTTCAGAGAAGGGAACTGGCAAAACCACCCCTGAGTATTTGTTGCCTAAGAAAATCTTATGAAATGCGTAGATACACCAAAAGTCGACAAATCACTTGAAGGCAGATACACACACCTGTGGAATTCCCTGGCAGTTTCCCTTGCAACTATTTACCAGGCCTGACCCTGCTTAGTTTTGGAGGTCAAACAGGATCTGATACCTCCAGGGTGTTTAAGTACTAGATGGGAAATAAAATGGAAACAAAGGTGCTATTCTTTCTTTGAACAATATCATTAAACAATATTAGCAGTAAACAATTTTTAAAAAAAGTAATAAGGAATTTCACTACATAGTCTGCTGCTTTTATCAAAACCAAATGAGCATGTTTGTTTATTTGTCTGTTTATTTATTTAATCTCCCAGAGTGGGATCCAAGGTGGCTCACAAAAAGAATCACCTAAAACCAAACAGTAACATTTTAAATACAATTAAAATCACATTGAAACAGTACATTCTATATAGTATAAAATCATTAAAAAGTGTACAAAAGTTAAGATAAATCAACCTCACTCCCATAAAGAGGCTCGCTGCAAGCAGTCGGTCATTTAAAGCCTGCTGGAACAAAAAGATCCTGGACCACTCATGAACGGGGAGCAAGGAGGGGACCAGATGAGCCTGCCATGGAAGGGAGTTCCCAAGGGCAGGAGCAGTTACTGATAAGGCTTTCTCCTATGTCCTCACCAAATGAGCCTGTGATGGTACTGGCACCAAGAGAAAGTCTTCTCAAATGGGAATGAAACATATTAATCTTACTTTTTCTGCTCATCACCACAACTGTGTACCTGTCAAATGTGCTTACCTGGGCCTAAATCCAGTGTGACACTAGCAGCACTGGTTGGGATTTTGGTTTGTAATCCCTCTGCCCTCTCTAGTACTGAAAACATGCTCTCGTGCATTTCCCAGACTTCCAAGATCAAACTTTTTAGGGGGGAGGGCACTGCAAGAAGAAGCAGGAGGAGCTCACAGAAGCTTTGACAAATTAGGTACCGGCCCTGGATTGCTCTTATTACAAATGAATGGGGATTATTATTTTAGCATGGCAATAAAATTTAAACATTTTAAACAATCATATTTGTTGCCACATTTTGAAACCTTTGCATTGGTAGCATTTGTTTATCACGAGTATTTTCCCTTGAGCAAACAACAGTGGAAACCATGCCTGACATCCTGTCAAAGTATTTTACACACTCATAAATCCTCTTGTGTATGAAGCTGTACTTTTGCAGACATTGCATGATGTCTGTATTTAGTCCACTGTAAGTGGATTTCCACCACTGTAGCAATTGCACAAGCAGTTGTACATTTCTGGGTGGTGCATAACTGTTTGTTGGTGCCTTCAGCATGCTGGTTTTTTCACTGGGATTACAGAGACAGCTACTGTGCATCCTCTGTTGCACAGTGGGGTAAATAAGCAAATTCACAGAAAGGCAGTGGGTTGCATAATGTTGGTATTCAGCAGAACAATGTAGTGCATTCACCACTTAACCACATGAGTGTAGATTTGCACTGTTGTGTGTGTCCTCAATTCATTTCTGACATATGATGACCCTAAAGTGAAACTACCATGGCGTTTTCTCTGCAAGTTTTGTTCAGAGGGGTTTGCTTTTGCCTTCCTCTTAGGCTGAGAGAGTGTGACTTGTCCAAGATCACCCATTTCCATGGCCATGCAGGGATTCACACCCCGATCTTCCAGAGTACCAGTCCAACACATAAACCACTCCATCATGCTGCCTATCAGGTCTACACCACACAAACTCAATGTGAGGTATCAGCCAATATTTTAAAGCTGTCCTAAATTCTATCTTTTTGAAGTGCATTAAAAAAGGAAATCACTCTTGATCACAGCTCTTCTCAAGGGACAAAATGCAAGTTATATATTCAGTCACCTGTAGGTTATCATTGTTTTGTTGCTGGTTTTTACAAACTGCAGCTCCAGAGGTTACAAGTAGAGTTGCATCAGAAACAGAGGTGGTCAATAATGCTTCTCCTTGTACTATTTATCTACTAAAAAACTGCTTTCCAAAAAATGTTCTCTCTACCCTCACAAAGGAAAAGACCCAAATATCTCTCTACCAGGCATATTCCTGATTATCCCTACTTCTCCTTTTGTGTCTGTTTGTAAGGAACAACAGATGTATCGCTGCCCATAGACACCATTCAGCTGGATCTTTTAGAGGTTTCTGTCTTGATTAAAGGCCAGTCAGTACAAAAAAGGTACCAATTTACCTGTTTTTGATATCACTTTTTTTTAAAAGCTCACAAACGTTTTCAGCAGTCTTTGGAGATAGAAAAAAAGGAGTCAAACCTCTCTAGTGATGTTGCCACTGGCAGTTTAAGTGAGATAATCAGGATTTGCTGCAACATCAAAGGAATCACAAAGCTCCACATTGTTCATCACAGACATTTGCTAGGCAGGCATTGGCCGACATGGACTGAGTTCCTCGGCTGGCTCTGCAGAGTATCTTCTTTTCCTGGGGATATTCCTTGCTGCTAGGAAACAGAGCTGTATCTAGCTTGTTCTTCACCCTCAAACTGGACTCATTCCCTTGAGTGTGGCCATTTCTGCACTAGACTGTTACAGCGCTATTATTCCACTTTCAGCATCCTATGGAATCCTGGAGTTTGCAGTTTACAGGGGGGCCAGCCGGTCTAGTGTGGAACAGTCTGGTGTGGAAGTGGCCTGTGTTAGAGGATGCAGCCCTGCAGATGATTTTGAAATAAGAGTCAGCTGTCAGTCCAGCTGGCTTCAATATGTAGAGAGTGGAGGTGGCTTCATTTTGTATTTTGCCCCAGTCAGCAGATGTCTTGGGACAAACTTAGTCATTTGTTAGCTTTCAAAATACTGTGTCTGGCTCTATCCCACAGACACACCCTGCCTTTGCCCCACCACAGCCCCGATCCCTGCTCTGTTGTATCAGATGTTCCTCCAGAAAGTGTCAGAAGATACGGGGAAAATAGTTCCAAACATGGTTTCTTTTTGTCTGTGATTTCTAGTTCATTTTGTGCCCATGACTTTCATCATTAGGAAACTTCTGTGCTGTGGTTAAGAAATTGATGGCATCTTATATGATTGCAAGATGAAGATTTGAAACTTGCACAATAGTTCTTCCATACACTGGGTTTTTTATTGTGCAAGATGGCTTTCTTTAATTATTTTCCCCTCTGTAACTTGTTATTTTGAGGTATTTTCCCCATTTCTTCATAGTCTTCATCCTTTGGTTTATCATGAAATAATATGGTAAGGACTGAGCTACGTTAGAACTGAACAGTATGAAGACTAGTTTATTAAGAAATGAACTAAATAAACTAGTCAGTCTTTGGAGGTTCCACAAGACTGTTTTTTTTTCTGCTGCTAAATACAACTCTCATTTATTACACCTACCACAAGCCTTCTCTGACAGTTGCAGTAGTCATACTGATCACTAGTGGATTGGATCAAAGTGTTTGGCATACATTTCTGATTACCATTGCATCAGTTTTGTGAGGTAGGGCACTGACTTTTACTGTTGTGGTTTAGACAGCATATACCTGTAGCTCATTTCTACAGTCCTCTGTATATGTGCCTTCAAGTCACCTGTTGACTTCTGTGACTCCATGAATTTCAAAGGGTTTGTTAGGCAAGGAATACTCAGAGGTGGTTTTGCAAGTTCCTTCCTCTGAAATATAGCCTACAGCACCTGGCATTCATTGGTGATCCCCCATCCAAATAGTAACCAGGGCTGACCCTGCTTAGCTTCCACAATCAGGCAAGATCTGGTGCCCTCATAGTATTTAGGCCCTAGAGACTTTCTAAGCACAAGGCAGAAAATGCTACTTTCTTGTAGACAAGAGTTTACATCCTAGGATTGCTTCAGTCTCTTTTAAAAATAAAAAACACTGTATAGGTTAAAGTGAAAGTTTGCTTTAAACAATCAGTATGGACTTACAAAGCAATGCTCTTGAGCCACGTTACTTGTAGGTAATATCATTAAGGACTGCTGGCTGTTAGAACAAGTGCTTCATTTGGAAAGCTTAATCTGCTACAGTTAGTCAGTACATAAGCAAAAAAGGTACATAACCTGTTTATATTGCTGTTATTGCAATGAGCAGGGAAAAGCCTTGGTGTGATCCAAGAAAAATGTATCAATTTTTTTTGCCAGATTTTCTTGGCAACATCAGTGAGGCTTGGAGAAGCCATATGAGATAAGAAGCTATTAGCTTGAGAGTACTTAGATCTTGCAAGGGAAGTGGATGAGTCATGAGTTTGATTTAATTGTCTCTGCCTCCAGTGACCTACCCTCAGTCCCACCATCTGCCTCCAGAGCCACCATCATCGTCGTCGTCGTTGTCGTCATCATCTCCATCTCCATCTCCATCTCCATCTCCATCTCTCATTCACATGCACACACATAAACCCACCATCTTCCTCCTCCCCCTCTTCGTTTCTGGCCAGCACTTTTGCCTGTGGTCTGAACTGATCACTAGCACAGGGTTTTTGAAAGCTGTTTGAAACTACTGTGCTACATACAGTGCAAAATGCAGCAGCAAGCTTGCTGACCAGGGTACCATGCAGAAGACATACAACAGTGGCCCTAAGGCAACTGCACTGGCTGCTAATTCCCTTCCAATCTGCACACAAGCTGCTGGTGATGAGATTCACAGCCCTGAACAGCTTGTAACCTTGACACCTAAAGAAGGAGCTCTCCCTATACGTGCCTGTGTGAGGAACAAAATCTATCAGAGGTGGTCTCCTGTGGGTCCTTCCAGTGGGGATAGTATAATAGGATGGACACAGGAGAAGGCCTTCTTGTTTGTGGTACCCCATTTGTGGAATGCCCTTCCTTTGGAGACCCAACTGACACCAGTGCTGTTTTCTTTTTGGTGCCAGGCTAAGATGTAGCTTTTTATTAAAGCATTTGGGGCCTAATTTACTTTTAAACATGTACATGACTTTTAATTCTTTTAACCTTTTAAAGCTCTTTTAACTTGTTTGAATTGTTTTTTATGTTTATTGTGTTGATTTTCATTTGGAATTCTTTATATTGTTTTTTTTTTTCTGTTTGTCACCTGGAGATCTCATGATAAAAGAGCAAGATAAAAATATTTTTCATGAAATAAACAAATGCCAAAGGCTGTGTGTAAGTTGAAAGCTGCTGATCCTGAGCTGGAACAATGGCAGTTCCCATTTTGGTGGGACTGTGAATCTGTTCTAGGGCTGAGTCTGATCTTTACCGGAGCTATCCAAGGTGCCGAAATGTCTTTTCCATATAAACCATTTCTACACTGTACTCTTATAGCACGATTATTCCACTTTTAACATCCTATGGAATCCTGGCGTTTCATTCCAGCCAGCCCCTCCCCAAACTGCAAACCCCAGGATTCCATAGGATGTTGAAAGTGGAATAATCACGCTATAAGAGTGTAGTGCGGAAATGGCTGTAGATTTAGCACCTTGATAGCTCCTTTAACATTAATCTTTAGTCCTCCTTTAAAGAATAAAATCTGGAGCATAGTTATCACCTGAGCCCATCAGTCGTCCCTGGTCTAGAGGATTTTTATGTTCCCAATGTGTCTGGAGCTCCTGGCTGTCGGCAATGAAAGACTGCCACACACAGATTTTGCTGTGAGATGTCCAGTCCCAGGACTCAGGTGCAAACACAGACAGGGTCCTCCCTAACAGCCACAGCACAAAGAGATGAGCAGGACAATGTGGATGGCAACCAGCCTAGATGGAAAGGGAGAGCCCATAAGACTAAGAGTATTTAGATAGAGCAGATGCATTATTTCGGCAAACAGCTGGGGGAGGCTGCTGGCTGATAAATAGAAGGGATAGCATGGGGTGAGATCTATTGGAGGCAACTGCTTTTGCTGGTAGAAGTAACTCCTCTGATGCTCAGCTCTCTGACTCATGTTTCTGGAAACCTTGACCTTCACCTGCTGTGCTGACTTTGTTGCTGGGTACTCCCTTTGGACTGTCATTCAGACTTTATTATTCGGACTGCAGAGACAACAAATGATAACTGACTGATGAACTTTGCATACTTTGCCCATGGCTACTGCCTCAGACTTTATTGGAAATGCTGGAAACCTTGTCTGGCTGCCGGCATACGACATGAGGTTCAATTTTGAACCCAACATTTATGCCCAAATGATCATGAAACATATGAAAGACAGTGGAGGTGAGGCAGGCATGTGACAACCTTTAAAAAAAATCTGGATGGAGCAGGAATGGAAAGTCATGAACAAGGGACTACATTTCCCAAGATGCAGTGGTGCAAGCTCCGCCTGGAAAACAACCTCCCCCCTCCCCTCCAAAGCCTCTTTAGCAACTTCTTCAGCAGCATGATTGCCAGTAAATGGCAAGAAGAGGAAGCCATGGGACAGAGATACTGGGTCCGAGCAATGAAGTGTCAGCTGCTGGCAGCCAGCCTCTTCATCATGGTAATGGAGCAGGGATCAATGCAGAAACTACGCTGGTTACTGTAATTTTGATAAAGGGGGCTATTTAATATTATTAACAAAAATGTTAATTGAATTGAATGTTTAAGAGATAGAGGGAGTGTCTAGTTAAAAGCATAGGGCATGTGTGAAAGGCTGTTATCACTATTGCGCAGCACTATCTTTTCTTAACCACAGACTTGTGGTTTGTCATTTTAAGAAAATTGGAAAAAAGCCCTTGTGAAATGGAACTTAAACCTAAGAAAACAATTGTTTAAGTGTTAAAAAGTGTTTAAAAGTGTTACTTTTACAATAGATGATATAAATTCAGAGCATTTTCTTAAAGTGCTGGAAAATCGGCCCTGTCGGATAGAGCATCGGTCATTTCAGAAGTGATCCTATTGATAGAACTTTGGGTGAATTTTGAATTCTATCTGCAAAACAAAACTTTTCCTCATTGGAAAATGAGAGTACATCTTCAAAACCTAGCCCTATCATTTCTTTAGACTGTATATTGGTTTTCTGTCATTACTGAAAGTGTTTATTAGCCGTCAAGTCCCAGGCTTGCTTCTTGGAGGAGGAATGAACGTAGATCTCCCATAAAACTATCTCCTTGAAGTGCATGTTTGGAACTAGGAGTCAAGGAACTGTGAGGTGTTTGGTTCTGTAGCCAAGTCCTGTATCATCCTCCTCAAGGCTGAGAAATGTTTGGTGTTTTAGATTAGCTGTCTTCCAGGGAATTGGTTAATTCAGAGTAATCATGAATTGATTAAGAAGGAGTTTAAACTTACTGACTTTTCTGCTCTTTAAAGTGGTAGGTTGCTATTTGGAGGTTATCTCTACTGAATAACTTGATTTAATTTGAAAAAATTTACACAGCTATGGTGCCATTTATAGAGTGAGAGCAGGGGTGGGCAATTGTAGAAGGCCGTATTGGTTCCCAAGGAGACCCTGGAAGGTTGCAGTTTCTGCTGCACCCCCTGCAAAAAGATATTTAAATTATATTACCCCCAAATGCTTGCGAGCACCTTCTATGTTGTTTGGGGCATTTTTCCAAGGTTTTAGGGGCCCTGGGCCGTTAAGACACAGGAGAGTCACTTTTTTGCAACAAATCTCTTCCTATTTTTCAAAAAGTCCTCTCCTATTTTTCAGATGGCTGGGGAGTGGGGGAGAGACTTAGCAAAAATACTCCCTACATCAGAGCTTTCCAGACTGTGGCCCTTTTCGCATGGCATTTTTAAAGCGTATTAGACACGCTCCCTCCCCCTTTCACGAGCCGCCGTACCGCATGACGTTCTGGCGAACCAGGTGCTATTACAGCCACGGACAGTGCTGATAGCGCGTTTTCTTATTTTCGCCTGAAAGGCAAAAATAACCTCCCTTTTGCGAGACCAGAGGGCCTGCGGAGCCGTCGTCTGGTGTGCTTCCGGGAAGGACCCGGGAGTGGGCGGGGTGTGGGCGGTCCCTGCTGCCTGCCCCTCACGCAGCAACTCCCAGGGGACGCTCCGCCCAGCAACAGGCCGGCTGCTGCCCCCATCGCAGCGGGGAACACTGCACGACACGTCGCCGCGAGAGGCCACCCTGTGGCTGAGTCGTCACTCACACTCAAGACAACAGCAGCCCCCGGGGTCCGGCCGACCGTGTGTGTTTTTTTTTTAGACCTGGCACTATCGTTAGCACGTTAGCACGTTACCAACATAGTACAAAACAGCCTGTTGGCAGGATCTATCGTGCTAACGTTAGCACGATAGTCAACGAGAGAATTAAAAAAAAAGAAAGAAAATCACCGACCAATCAGGGGCGGTGGGGCAGGGACAGGGCGGGACCTGGGAGTGGCCCAGGGTGCTGACATGCGGACAAGGCACCGGGCGGGGACTGGTGCTCTCTCACGAATGCCCTACCGTGTGCAGACTGCAAGGGGCTCTCTACTGGGCCTCTTCTGATATTGGCAATATCGTGAGTGCTCTAGTTCGTTGTGCTATCAAGGTAAGGTGCAAAAAAGTCCTGAGTGTCGCGACACATTAGTGTGTTGCCTGCAGTGTGTGCAGTGTGTAGGTGTGTCATGTGAACGTAATGGGTGGAGGGGCTATCTCTCTCGCCACCACTGCCTCGGGCCAAGGAAGACCCCAGCGAGGGCAGTGGCAGTGGGCCAAGCCAGGTGGAGGGGCTGCCACCATCCCCTGCTACCACCCTGGGCTGAGGAAGACCCTTGTGAGGGCAGCGGTGGCGGCAGGCCAGGCTCAGGTGCAGGGGCTGCCTCCACTTACTGAATTTCTTACTGCATTACTGTGTCATGAAATGATGCATGTCTAAAAAATGTGCCACCAACATGAAAAGTTTGGAAAGCTCTGCCCTACATCCTTTAGAGGGCATTTGGGGGCCAAAATTTTTTTTGGAATTTGTTTTTGACTTGGGGGGCCCTGGGGAGCCTGTGATGGTCAGAGGCTGCTCTTTGCTGGCTGCTGTTTTTAGAGGGTAAAAAGCCATCTATTGTGAAGTTCATCTGCCTCAGGAAGCATCTACAGAGCACCAGATTGCAGAAGGTTGGAATACAATGTCTGAGAATCTGTCCAAAGTGTATTTGTGTCACTGCAGGACCCATAAGAATCCATAAGAGGTAGACAGCTTTGGAGGGTCCATGGGCTACTTTTCTGTTACCAGACTTTGCAGGATCCACTGGGCCTGAAAAATAAGCTAAAATTCACACACACACGCACACACACACACACATCAAAACTAAAATGATAGAAAGTCCATTTCTTGTTTTCACTTTTGGATTGGGGACTTGACGGTCCTGTAGCCTCTTTAAATCCAAAATCACCGTTCATTCTAGAAAAGCGCCCCCCCCCTTTTTTTTTGGTGCACAGGGACTTGGAGGTGAAGAATAAACAACCAGGAAGAGGCTGTAGCTCACCCATCCATGATCTACCATTTTCTTATCAAAAGAAGTATTTTTTTAAAAAAAGAAAAGTGCTGAGTAATCTAACCATAATGATTTGATGCTTTTTCACAATGACCATATGATCACAAATAAATAAAATTTGTTTTATTTAAAAATGAGGTTAGTTGACGCATCACCGAACTTTATTAAGAAGAATGTAGTTCACTGTACTACATGTTTTGAATTTTGCTGTTTGATGTTAGCTTGTAAGTTTTAATTTATGGACTAATTTTAGATTTTAAGATTTCTAATGGTTTGTCATTCATTTTCCTTGGAGTTTTCCCATAGCCAGTGGCTAAATGATAAAAATTGAACTGAAAGCGTGTTTAAAACTACATACATATAAAATAGCTTTAAGTGGGCCAAAACATCCTTTCCGCCAGCTGCTTCCTGCTTTGTAGTTCCTCCCGTGTGTTTTCATTCCTTGACTTCCTTCTCTTTTTAGTTGCTTGGGTTATCAGTAAGCATACTGGCCATTGTCACCTACTATGGAAAGCACTTTACTGTCATAAGAGATGCCTCCTTGGAGAAAATTTCCTACTACAGAACTTTTCACAGTGTAGGTAAGTGTTGAGGCTTGGAGAAATAAAGGTAAATAAATATTACGCTGCAAGGGTCACCACAGTGCAGTTTTCCAGGTATTGTTGAACTGTAGTTCCCATCGTCCCTAGCCAGACTAGCCAGTGGTGAACAATGCTATTAGATACACTTGGCAGCAGCTGGAGGGCTGATGGATTCCCGCCCTGTTATAGTGCAAAGTTTAAAATAACTTGCGTAGCTGCTGAAGCAGAAATTTGTTCACTCTCATATTTTCTTCCCTTTCTCCACTGGTTAATCAAAACATTCCTAGCTAAGTTTCTTCTGTTGTGTTTTCTTCTGGAACATGGAAAAAGAGTAACAGTGGCCTCTGCTTCTAATGATGGCAGCTTGGCAAAGCAGAATATAATGAGTGAGGGAAAATATCCTATATTGAAATATGTAAGATGTAAAGGGGTTTAAATTTAATTATTAGAAGATGATAATCAGATGAAGTTATTTAATCAGTAGGCAGTCCTGATATTTTTCTCTCTGTCTAGACTGCCTACTGATTAAATATACTACAATTGACTGGCTTTAATAATATATATTTATTATAGCTGACCAACTTTAATAGGTCTAAGCCAGGGACAAGCAACTTATGGCCCAAGGTTCATATGGGTCTTCAGCCTCATTTCATGTGTTCCCTTGCATAGTCTCAGAAGCCCTTTCTACATTATAAGCTTGTAGCTCTGGCAAGAAGCCTACTGGATAGATAGAAAGAAAGTAAGAAAAAGCTGTTGGGTTCTTGTCCCATTGAGAGAAAGAAACTGGTCAGGTTTTCTCCACAATCAGTGCTACTCAAAGAGGTGGCCCTTGGACTGGTACCCTTTGATGGCACATTGGCTACTGGTCTTTCTAGAGTTTCCAGGAAGGAAAGAAACAACTGTAGCCAGTGGGCACAAAGATGGTACTGGTCCTTGGTCTGTTGAGGGGAAAAATCCCTGACATCGGATAGCTTGAAAAGCACTGCTTTACAGAATCTGACTTAGGGCTTTATCACACAAAGCAAGTAAACTGCATGTACAGTACAATGGTGTAGTGGTTTGAGCATTGGACTACAACCCTGGAGACCAGGGTTTGGTTTACCGTTCAGCCATGGAAAACCATAGGGTCACACTGGGTGCGTCACACACACACAGCCCCAGAAAACCCCATGTTAGGGTTGCCTTAGGATCACCATAAGTTGGAAACAAGTTGAAGGCACACAACAACAACAATAGCATCTTTGGCTAGGAACTATCCCATTACCTCTCAGCCAAAAACACCAGTATCCCACTGTAAGTGCAATTTCCCTGCCTCATGTGATAAAGCCTTTACATGGACCATCCTTCCAGTCCCAGACTGATACTTTGAGAGTTGTTGATGGGATTATGCAAATGTATTTATACATGATCTCTGTTCCTCAGTTTTCTACATTGGAATATGCCTGAGCATCATTCTGGCTGTTGCTTCCCTACTGAGCATTGTCGCCACAGTGAGAGAACTGGAGAGTGGCATGGCAGTGGTAAGTGGGGATAAAGTTGGTTGTGACTGAGGACTGCTCATCTGTTTCTCGACAGTTTTACCATGGAAGAAGAATTTCTGCATGTTCGATTTTTTTAGGACATAGTACTATAGGGACTTATTTTATACTTCTAGCCATCTCTGAGGGAATGTTATTCCATAACTATTGAACCAAATATCTCAGACCATGTGCCATTCCTGGGAAACAGTGATGACAAAAGGATAACATTCTAGGACTTATTGACAAACTTAAAATGAACGCCTCACAATCTCCAGATAGTATCCACCTGAGACTTTTTAGATCACTCAGATATGAAGTATCTGTGTTCTTTTAATGGATTAGCCTCCATAACAGAGAACTGGAAAGCAGACAAAGCTGCTCTGTTCTTTTTTTCAATGGCTCTAGGAAATCACAAGGTGGTTAGCTTAACAGCTGTTTCAGGTAAATTGGTAGCAAACATTATTAAAGACAAAATTAGCTAGCATACATAAGAAACAGTCTTACTGAATCAGCACGGGTACTGCAAAGCTAAGTCCCATCTCATGTACCTTTTAGAGTTCTTTCAGAGTGACAAGTATATGAATAGAGGCCATTTCCACACTAGACAGTTATAGTGCTATTATTCCACTTTTAGCATCCTATGGAATCCTGGGCTTTGCAGTTTAGGGAGGGGCCTTTGAAGATTCCATAGGATGTTGAAAGTAGAATAATAGCACTATAACAATCTAGTGCAGAAATGGCAAGAGTGTTCTAATAGCCAGCACATGCTTTGGGATGCAATGAGACTGGAATCAAAAACAGTAGGTCTCACCCTATATTTGTATAAAGGCAGTGGTTGTCAAACTGTGAGGCAGGACCCCAAGGGGGGGCACGATAGTTGCTCAGGGGGCAGGTTGCAAGAAAAGTCAGACTGAAAGTACTGCAAATGTGAAAAAGAAGGGCAAGCCTTTGTGTGTGTGTGTGTGCGCGTGCATACACGCCACTGCAGATAGACTGGTCTCTGCAAAAAAACAATGCAAAGCATCAACCCCCATTATATCTTCCTCCAGCCTCAAACATAGCAAAATTCCCTTTCTGTATGCTTTTCCCACTCAGCTTCTCCAAACATTCTGTCATTGGTGTAGCCAGCACATGCCCCTTAGTGACCACAAGTGGGAGGGAAGCAAAGAGATGAGAGTGCAAGAACTCAGCATTAAAAGGGAGAGTGTATGCAGCACAACAGCCCTGTCGGAGGGGGGCATTGGATAGAACTTGAGGGCACGATGTCAAGCAGAGGGGTGCAACATCCGCATGTAGATCTAAAGGTGGTCAGAGGGGTAAGATGTCTAAGAACCACTGGTGTAAAGGTGTTACAACATTGGCAATGTTTCTTTTGGCTCCTTTCGTAGCGGTCTGTGGCATGGATGGATAAAGTGTGGTCTCCAAATATTGTTGGACTGCAACTTCCAGCATTCCTCACTATGGGCTATGCTGACTGGGGATGATGGGAACTGCAATCCAATGATATTTGGAAGCGGGATCTAGGCTTCCTCGCAAGTGCTGCAAACTGAGATGAATTTTTTGTCAAGCTATCAGTTGTTATGATCTCAAGATTTCTTTCCTAATAGATACAGTAGGAAATGCCTGCATGTGTTAATCCTACCCAGTCTAAAAGACATAGGAAAACAAGATGGAAATTTTCATAAACTCAAATTAATGTATGCTAAGCAAATCTATGGTAGAGACAAGACAGCAAGAATTACTCAAACACTTCTAAATGAGATTATTTAAACAAAACCTAATATTACAGTGCATAATGTCAGAAGGGGATTTTACTTTCTAGATGCTAAAAAAAAGCTTCTTTCTTTAACAGACCTATTAATGTTATCTTATACTTTGCTTATACTTTTCAAGGTATTTTTGGGAAACTTCTAGATGCAAAGAAATTTCTGCACATTTGACGATTGGTTTCCAATCTTTGTTTCTAAGATTTCTTTTTATGATGTCATGAGAATTTCTTAAACAATTCTTTCAGTTACATTAGATCGCCCACAGATATATTACTGTTTTTCATCATGCGCAGAACTTAACAAACTGTGCTTTTCGTAACTCTAGCTTTATCAGTATGAACGGGCTGAGTCAGATAAGGGTATTATCAATGACAGCAGATATCTAGGGACGTGCTTGCTATCCATTTTCACACATTTTTAGACAACCTGATATTGGTAGGGACCTGGCCCCATTCCTCCTACTACAGGATTGCTGTTTTGTGGCTTCTGCTGTCTTATTATTAATTTTCTTAGTTGTGTTCTCCTCTTCTTTACTCTATCCCAAATGGTGAAGCCACAATATATCGTCCTTTCTTGGTCTGAGGTCCACATGGGTTGTAATAATTTTAGCAAAAAATACGATACAAATTCCTTTCTTCTTCAGTTCTCCTAAAGCAATTGATTTCTTTCTCTTTCAAGTCTCAATTTTACTTCTTCTTATTTTTTTCATACTCCTTTTCCCTTTCCACTCCTAGTCCACAATTCCTGGCTAAACATCTTCTCCTTCCCTTATATTCTTTTTTTCTCTTTCTCCCTCTTAGTTGCAGTATTCTTCAAGCATAATGCATCATGCTTAATACCACTAGGACCTGACTTCTGCATCTGCCCCCTATAGTATAACTAGAGGTCATTCCTGGGTCTGAGTTTGGCTCTGAAAGCTCAAAGCCCAATCCAGTATTTGTCCAGTGTCCCCAGCAATGTACCTCAGAAGCTTTTGGATACAAAGCCTTAGGGGCTAGGCATTTCATAGCACTGTTTTCTATGAATTGGTCACATTAGTGCCACTTCAGTTTCATAACACCAGAGTCTTATGTGTGAGGAAAGGAACCCATAGCACAGGAACAACCTTTTTCAGGGAGGGGTGGCCCATGGTAGGAGATATTTGTTTGCTCTGTACAGGGAGAGAGAGACAGAGAGACAGAGAGAGAGAGGGTTTACTCCAATACTCCAAAAAAACCAAGTATAATTATATTTCTTCTTTCCTTTTAGTTTGTTTAAAATTTTCCTTCAATGGAAACAATATAATCCCATGGGCAGCCCCCACAAAACCTTTTATCCTGGCTAGCAAGAGCCTGTGGAATTTTGAAAGTGGCAGCCTGCCTCCTAAAACAAATGAAGCTTGTTCTGTTAATCCTTCTGTATACAATAAAACAGACTACCACTCATCTCTCCAGAGTGTATCTGAGGAAACAGGACTCAGAATTTCCTGAATCTGGAAGACCAAGCTTCTCTAGTAGCCTCATTCCTGAGCCCTGGAGTTGTTGTGTGAATGTCTCAGTCCTCCCTGCAGCTTTTCTAATCTACCTCGAAAGATGATGGAAATGACCAGTGGCCCATTCACACTACAGAACTCTAGCACTGTGATTTCACTTTAACTGCCATGATTCCACCCTATGGAGTCCAAAGACTTTCAGTGTTGGGACGGGCATTTAGAATTCTTAGCCAGAGTGCTCCAGTATCTCACTAGACTGCGAAAGCCAGGATAGGCTGGATCCATGGTAGGTAAAGTGGAATAACAGCACTATAATTACGTGTGAGAGAGTGTGTGTGTGTGTGTGTGTGGCGAGAGAGAGAGAGAGAGAGTGAGAGCTGCCCTATGAGGAGTGGCTTCAGGAGCTGGGTATGTTTAGTCTGCAGAAGAGAAGGTTAAGAGGGGACATGATAGCCATGTTTAAATATTTGAAGGGATGGCATTTCAAGGAGGGAGCAGGCTTGTTTTCCACTGCTCCAGAGACTAGGACAAGGAGCAATGGATTCAAGCTACAAGAAAGAAGACTCTACTTGAACCTCAGGAAGAACTTCTTAACGATCAGAGCTGTCCAGCAGTGGAATATGCTGCCTCGAGGTGTGGTGGAGTCTCCTTCTTTGGAGCTTTTTAAGCAGAGGCTGGATGGCCATCTGTTGGGGGTGCTTTGATGTGTGTTCCTGCATGCCAGGGGGTTGGACTGGATGGCCCCTGTAGCCCTCTTCTAACGCTATGATTCTATGATTCTGATTCTATGATATAATGTGACTGAATCCTGGGTCCTGTTTCCCAACCTTAATTGGTATGAGAAGAAAAAGTCCAAAGAGCCATACAAGATTAGCTTTAGTCCCCTGGTGAAAACTATGTTGCTTAGGAGTTCATTTGTGAATGGAGTCAAGGCAAAGGGCCATAGTCCAGACATCTCCTTCTCCTTGAGTTCTCCCATTATCTTGGTGCCTTTTCCTTAATGACATTGATGTCTGGTCGCTCCCATGTCAGTAGAGCAGTGAATATGCTCCAGTTTTTGGATTGAACATTGAATGAAGTTTCCAAGGTGCTGAAACTGTTTTGAGGAGAGGATTTGGCACCTTGGATAGGTCTTTAAGGTTGGGACTAAAACCCAGAGAGAATTCACCACCCCATTGACATGGGTGCCACCAGTTGCCACTGGTGTTTGCTATGTGGTTTGTGTTAGTTGTCCTGAAAGCCCCATAAGCCAGACAGCAGGACAGAATTTTTCAGAAAAAAATACTGACAGCTTTTTAAAAAAAAACGACTAAACCAAATTGTGTGCTTTGAATTAAGTCAGTAGAGGGCCTTATGAGCAGATAGTCTATTTACCCAGCTTGCCAGCATATTAAGTTATTCTTTTTCTTTTGAAAGCCTTGTGCTTTGTAACTTAGCAGAAATTGCAGACTAATGAAAGGATGTGAGTGCTTTAGTAGCTGTTCAGTAACAAACAAAAATATTTGTTTCCTATTCCTATAGGATGTTGCAAACGATTCAGTGGCAGTAAAAATGTCTGAAACAAAGATGTAAAATACCAATAATTGAGTTTCTCAGTTTTCCTTTAACACAAAATGCACAACTAAAATAAATTCTTCACTGTAAAACATATGTTCAAACTAAATAGCTGTCAGCTTTTAGTTGTGGGAATAAAACAACCACAACTCTAGCATAACTGTCCAGAGAAGATGTCATTCTTCTGTTTTGTAATAAAGACAAAATCAGAATTCACTACAGATAATAGTAAAATAATAGAATCAAGGAGTTGGAAGGGGCCTTATGGGTTCAATGCAAGATCTCCAACTAGAGCATCCCCAGCAGGTAGCTGTCCAGTCTCTCTTTGAAGACATCCGGAGAAGGAGACCCACTGTCTTTTTAGGAAATCGATTCTGTTGTTGAACTGCTCTTACTGTCAATAAGTTCCTTCTAATGTTCAGATGAAGTCTATCCTTCTGTAATTTAAAATCATTAGACCTAGTTCTACCCTCTGAAGCAGCAGAGAACAAGCCAGCAGCCTCCTCTTTTGGCAGCCCTTAATGTATTTAAAGATGTGATGATGTCACCCCTCAATCTTCTCTTCACCAAGCAGAACATGCACAGCTCCTTCAACCTCTCCTATGTTTTGTTCTCCTTACCTCTTATTATCTCATTGCCCTTCTCTGAAATTGCCCTGATTTGTCTATATCCTTCTTCAAATGAGCTGCCCAGAACTGAACACAGTACCTCAGAGGATGCTGGTTCATGTTCAGCTTCATCAACAATCATCCCAAGGTCCTTTTCACATATGGTACTGCTGAGACAAGTATCATCCATCCTATACCTGTGCATTTGGTTTTTATGGCCTAAGGTAGAATTTTTCGTTTGTCTCTGTTGAAGTGTGGTAGAGTCTCCTGGAGTGTGGTGTAGTCTCCTTCTTTGGAAGTTTTTAAGCAGAGGCTGGATGGCCATTTGTCAGGAATACCTTGATTGTTTATTTCTGCATGGCAGGGGTTGGACCTGATGGCCTTTATGGTCTCTTCCAGCTCTATGACTGTATAAATTTCATTTAATTAATTTTAGCCCAGTTTTCTCACTTATTCAGGTGCTTTTGAATTCTACTCCTATCTTTGAATATATTAACTACCCTTCCCAGTTTTGTGTTATCTGCAGATTTGATAAGGATTCCCTCTACCCCATAATCTAAATTATTTATAAAAATATTGAACAGCCTCAGCCCCAGAACAGAATCCTGAGGGACTCCACTTGAGACCGCCTTCCAATGTGAAGCACAGCCACTGATGACAATTCTTTGACCATGATTTTCCAACCAATTGTGGATCCATTTGATAGTGTTTCTATCTATTTCATATTTAGTCAGTTTGCTAACGAAAATATCATTGGGGACTTCATCGAATGCTTTGTTGAAATCCGGATAAATTACATCCACAGCATTCCCACCATCTACTCAACTAGTGACCTGATTGAAAAAAAGGATAAGCTTGACAAACCCATGCTAGCTCCTACTAATCGTTGCACTATCATCAAAATGCTTGCAAACAAAGTCCTGTAAAATCCATTCTAATATTGTTCCTGGTATTGAGATCAAGTGGACTGTCCTATAGTTTCCTGGATATGTGTTTTACTAAAGAATTAACTTCAAGGCTAGAAAGATAACTCTTCTCCATCTATTGTTCAATGGTCAGAATATCCTACTCCTTTAGCTATTCATGAATATATATTTGACAGATCCCAGCCTCAAAAAAAATGTGTTTCTGAAAATAATATTGTCAGCTTCTATTAATGAACATATGCCTAGCTCAGGCCTGTCTGGCCTGTAGTTGCCAGGATCTTCTCTTTTTTTGCCTTTCTGAAGAGAGGAACAATGTTTGCTCATATCCAGTCCTCTGGCACTTCACCCATTATCCAAGATTTCTGAAAAATGATGGTGAGTGGCTCTGCGAGTATGTCAGCAAGTTCCTTCAGTGCTCAGGGATACAGTTCATCTGGCACTGAACTCATTTAGGTTAATTAGGTGATTCCTGACTAGTTCCTTATCTATCTTGATTTGCAACCCAGATTCCTTACCAAGGTCTCCACAGATGCATGGAAGCACACAGTCCTCTTTGAGGGGCAGGGGGAACTTAAGCAAAACAAGTAAAAATTCTGCCTTTCCATTGTGATCTGTTAGCATTTCACCGTCCTTGCTGAGCAGTGGTCTCACCATTTCCTTCACCTTTCTCTTGCTTCAACCATATTTGAAGACCCCCCCCCCCTTTGTTGATCCTTGCCTGCCAGCCAGTCTCAGCTCATTTTGAGATTTAGCTTTCCTTACACTATTCCTGCAAGCTTGGGCTACACGTCAATATTCTTCCTTGGTGACTTGGCCTTCCTTCCATTCTTTATACATGCTCATTTTTCCTTTTCACTTCCTCCTCAGGTTTACTTTGCAGCCACATTCAGCGGCAGAGCTTGGAGTGGGAGGTATGATGTGGGGAGGACTACAGTGCGGGGGCAGGTCTGCTGCACGTGGGGATGGCTATGAGCCAGGATGCCCCAAAAACATTGTTGCTGGAGGCAAACTGCCCCCATCACCCCCCATACCTACACAACTGGCCACATTGGCTTTTTCAGATGTTTTCAGATTTTTCTTCTTCATAGAATTGTTTGTGATTCTGCTTTTAGCAGGTACTTCTTCATGAAATTCTTCATGAAAGGCACCCTGTGGGTGCCTTTTTCCTTTAGCATTTCTAGCACAGATTCTGCCAGGTATTTCCCTGAGCTTTCACCTTTCCTAAAATCACCTTTCCTAAAATCCATACTCTTCTTTGGCTTCTTGCATAAATTCTAACAGTACATGGTCACTCCCCATGAATGTACCAGCTGCTTTAATTCCACTGACTAACTCCTCCCTATTGGTTAGGATCAAGTCCAGGACTGCTGATCCCCTTAATTCCTTCCTCCATCCGTTGAAAGAGGAAATACTCTGCAGAGCACACCAGGAATTTTTTGGCAAGCCTATGCTTTACAGAGCTAAGTCTCCCAGCAGATATCAGGATAATTCAAATCGCCCTCAAATATCAGTTCTTGGGGTTTTTTTGGAAATTTCTGAGATTTGTTTCACAAAAGTATTATCCAACACCACAATCATCTCTGTCATTTGAGTCTATTAAGACAGCAGAGCTCATAAAGACCTAAGATCTACCTCTGCTAGATCAGAGATGTTAAAATGTATCACTTTGTAAAGAGACGCAGACAGTTGGTGAGGAAATGCAAGGATAAGGAGGAATTATGGCAAGAGACCAGAAAAAACAGAAGAGAAAAATGAAAAAAGGCAAATAGAAAAGAAACAAGATAAGAAGGGGGAAATTTTTCTAAAAGCTATTGTTATCCACAGATTTCCAGAGGCCTGAAATGAAATTAAGCTACATTACTATGAGAATGCAATGAAACTGTGGCAATACAGGACTTTGTGTCAGTGGTACCTAACTTTCCTATACGAGGCCAAGGAGGCTGGTTTTTTTAATGGTCCTGCAGACCTATTTTCTTACTTCTATGCAGGCTACTGAAAGTAGAGAGATTATTATGTGTCCTGAATATAAGTGGAAAATGGTACTTAGAATACTGGTAACAACCATATTAAAGAAAAGGAAATGGTGTTTGAGACACTAGGGCAAACTACATGGAAAGAGTTTCTCCTGAAAGAAGGAGGGGGATTCTTCCAATATTGCTGTCCAATATTGCTGGAAGTTGCATTATTTGTTACCGGTACTATAGTTCTCAGGGTTTTGGTTTTTCTGTTGTCCCAGACTATTTTCTTGCAATTCCTGGCACCAACTGCAATATTTTTTTTCCATTCTGAAGTGGGTTTCCTTTCTATTCTAAGACATTTTAGAAAAAGTCTCTTTCTTTTTTCCTCCTTTCTTGCTTAAAAAAAAAAGTAAGAGAATGCAGTGATACACCATGGCATCAGTAAACTGACACTGTTGCTCTATAAGAAATGATTAAAAAAAAAACAGAGAGAAGACTTCTGCTACAAATCACAGGACCAAATTACACCCATTTGAAAAAAAAAAGAAAACAATCTCTGTAAGAGCCCTAGTGTGGAGCCAAGAGATTGCTACAAATATTCCACGCCCCCCAACCCCCAAACAAAAGAATAGATCAAATGGATGCAGAGGGGACAACAACTGGCAAAGCCTGGCAGAACCCAAGGAACTATATTGTGAGAACTCATGCCTCTTTAGACAAATCTGAGGGAGTCCCGAGCCATCCTGAGAATATCAATCTAGGCAAAGAAGAGAGAGATTAGGCTAGTCAGAAGGGTAATACAGAGGATAATCCTAGCTATGTGTCTCTTCCACTCTGCCATCTTGTAGTTGCACAGTCATTTGTGCCACTGTGTTTGTTGTACTCCACTTTTCACAATGGGAATCTTAATGACCTATGTTGTTGTTATCATGTGCCTTCAAGCTGTTTCTAACTTATGCAGCCCTAAAGCAACACTGGAACACCAGTGTTTTCCAGGTTTTCTTGGCAAGATTTGTTCAGAAGAGGTTTGCCATTGCCTTCCTCTGAGACTGAAAGAGTGTAACTTTGCTTGTGGGTTTCCACGGCTGAGCAAGGATTTGAATCCTGGTTTTCCAGAGTCCTTGTCCAGTACTTAACCACTATGCCACACTGATTCTCAAATAACTCATACAAGCACATTATCATACATCACCATTTTACATACATTTAGGAAAATGGGTTGCACATTTTGCTGAATTCCCATAGTTTTACAGTGGTAGCCCAAGCTTAAAAGATGAAGGTAGCTGAAGTATTTTTTTCTAGGATTCATATCCCTTCCCTTTTCTCATTACTGCCCACTCTTTCATCACCTCACAAATTTGTGATGGGGAAAGTATTATATATGGAAATCTACTGTCAGGGGATGGCAAGCAGCCAGCAGTAAAGTACACCCACAGTATAATTTTCAGAAAGCAGTGGTAGCTGATAATCTGTCATGTTGCCTGGATGGAGAAGGAATTTATCTTCTTCTAGTCACAGAGCAGAAGGACTGCAAAGGTGTTGCATGTTATCAGGTTGAATTGCTTATCCTATAGCAAAAAATATGAACAATTGCTCCTAAAATATTAGACCACGTCAGTATAATTGTTATATGTGACAGGCTCTTCCCTTTGCAGGGGAAAGACTAAAATTTTCCAAAGGACATTTTTAGGAACATGCATTAAATAAGACTGATTGTTGATACCTTGAGCATAGCATTGTGTGGGTGTGGGATAGTAAAAATTGAGGCACTCTTACATTCAGAAAGATACACATAATTTTTCTCAATCAGCCCCCAGAATGGTGCGTAAGCTTCCTCTCTGGCTTTGCAGAATGGTTCATACTGCCTCTTGAGATTCCATGGGTCCCTTTAACCAAGTTGTTGTGATGTGTCCATGGTTTTCTTTCATACCCGTCAATAGTGGTGCAGTGTATATGAAGGTATCCCAGGACATGATGGGCACTCTATCTGATTGCTGCCATCACGGGAAGAGATTGGAGGCCAGTGCTATACTGCTGGAGTGAGGAAACTTTAGTCCTTCAGATGATTTGGCCTGCAATTCTCATCAGTCCCAGCCATTAAAGACAATGGTATGGCTTTCTGGAGATTACGCAACATGAAGCCTAGCATGCATTAAAAACATCTGGAAGGCCAAAGGTTACATAGCCTTGGTGCCCAGAGTCCTTGTGTTCCAGCAGACACACTGTGGTAGAGGCATTGAACATGTAGCTTAATTCTCCAAGGCAGCCATCAGTTCTTCTCACAGCATTATTTGTGGATCACTAGTTTAAATGCAAGCCTTTTTCTGGCTTGAGCTCTCCCTGAACACTGCATGGTTTCACCTGCCTCTTCTATTTAAAATCCTAACTACAAATCTATGCCTTGGCTTAAAGCAGGGACAATGTTAGACTGCCGCTCCCATTATCCTGTATCCCAGCTGTGTTGACTGGGGCGGATGGGAGTTGGAGGCCAACAACTTGCAGTCCTTCGCCCAGGACCTGGAGGGGGCACACATTCCCCATCTCTCACTGTAAGCCTTAGCCTTCATCTCCAACCAAAGGAAAGCTGAACTACTTGAACTGAATTCCACCCTGACCTCTGAAATTCCACCAAATAATTGAATTCCTCCCCTGGTTCCTGCATAGTTATCACCTGCTGCCTTTTTTTCACTCACCCTTCCTTCTGTGGGAATTTTGATGTTAACTTCTCTAGGAATTTTCATTTTGTTTAAGATACTCTTCACAGATCCGTGCACATGCTGAGGGTGCTGTACAGATAAACAGGCTTGGAATCATCCTGCGTCTATATTCAAAAAAGGAAAAATGTACTCTCAAACCTGTACATGATGTTCAAGGATGTACCACTAGAGGGGGCCTGGTTCTTAATAACAAAACAAATGCAGGCTGTGGATCACTACACTATGTGTGTTGTGTGGTGCTTGCAACTTGTTTCCTGCTCCCATAGTTTGCAGAATTCAATGGTTCATCATGTGTCATGCTTTGCTGCTATAAATGTAATTCCTATTATCCTAATGAATAGGTAACAAATATAGGTGTGCATTTGTAACATATGAACTGCAGACATACGGATAAAATCTGCCATGGAAAACAAGCCTGTAATTGCACTGGCTATATAGGTTATTGTTGGATTAAGGGTAGATTCCCTGGGGTGTTAGCCCTTTTTCTGGGGAAGATGAAGACTGGTTCAATTAGGAATCAATCTCCTTCAGCTAGTGACGCCCTGAATCTCTTGGGTCTCTCTGAGATTAGCTTCAGCAAAATAAGGCAAACAGGCAATATGCAAATTATTTAACTAAAAACCTTACTGGTTACATTGAAATGTACATTAAAGACATATATACATAGATTGCCTGAGCCCTGGCTGTCTAAGGGAAAGTCTCAAGTAAAGGAGCAGCTCAGAAGAGCTGGCACTCACCATCTTGAGGGAAGAGAGAGAGAGAGAGTGCCTTTATGTGGTCACAAACTCTCCTGGAAATTTCTGTGCTCACATGGTCTGGTTGCTTAGATACATGGACACACTGATGACCATGCATTACAATTGGCAATTGAGCAAATGGGGAGAGCTCAAAAGAGACTGTATGCACGGGGTAGAGGCATGCAAGGAAGCCCTATACTCCCTAAAGCCTGCATTGTCCTAATGGCAAATGGGAGAAGAGGATAGAGAAATAATGCCTTGTTGAGCAGTGTCTTCCAACAGTTATCACAGTCAGTGAATGCATCACATGTACATAGGAAGATGTTAATGGCTTCCACATCTACAACATTTAATTTAAGTCAGATCCAGGACACCTACATGCTGGTTTATTAAAAGAAGCTCACCAATTAAACCTTATATGAGAGTCAGAATGATTGCTCTTGGTCCCAGGAGGTCCCAGTAAATGCATAACATGCCTACATTCTTGACCATTATTATGTACAGGGATGTTCCATTGCTTCCTGTGGGATTCACCCAGCTATAATGCCAGGAGGGACTGAAAGTGGTTTTAGCAACATATAAGTGGTCCAAATAGTTGTATTAAGCCCCCACATCTAATGAAAGGAGGGAGCTAATATGTCCCTAGCTGCTACAGCAAATAAGAGATAACCAAGTGTTGGGGTGAGGGGAGAGCATACCTGTGCCTGTTAATATCTACAGCAGTTCTTCCTAACCTCTGGTCTTCTAGATGTTTTGGATTTCAGGTCCCAGAATTTCTTACCCTTAGTCATAGTGGCTTTCTGGACATTAAAGTCTCTGTCATCTGCAGGACTAGAGGTTGAAAGCCGTTGTTCTACAAGATTCTCCACAGATATTGTACATCTCTAAAACAGCAATGGGCAACTTTAGTGTATCTGAGGGGCAATTTTCTGCACCAGGTCTCTCTGGGGGCCACATAAATTGCCAAAAGGATCAGAAAACAAAATGAGCAGAAGACCAACAAACAAGCCATTTAAGAAAAGAATCTATCCTCCCGGAGATTTCCAGGAGAGGAAACTCATGGGTTTTTTTCCACCATCTTTCAGGAAAAGGGCAATTTAAGAGGTTGGGAACTGGATGTGGTCCCACATAGCCACACTTTGTCCCCCCCACCACACACACACACACTACAAGACTTGTTTCTTACTCTTGAAGCTCTTGGTGCCCACAGTCTAGACAGCTGAGATGCTGCTGCATACTGATCGGTGTTTTTCTGAAGAGCTGCTAGCGGAACTGTCTGTGGCCAATATTTCTGACTCCTAAAGGAGCTGCACAGTTGCTGTGGACATCAAGGGTGATGTCACTATTGCTGTGTTGCATTGCCTATGCTGTTACAGAAAAAGAATGATACAGAAGAGGTGCTGCCAACAAAGCAGCCACACAGTATCTATCTTGATGGAAGCACAAGATCAGGCTTTTAGTCTGAGCTGAAGTTTGTCACTCTCAGATAACTAGCAGAAAACATTATTCCTGAGTCTTGTCATTTCTCAGATACTGGAATGAGGTTTCCCACTTTCACATTGGTGTCAAGTGCTAATTTAATGTTTCCAGAGGAAGATAACTTCAAATTTTTTTAAAACAAATGTAAAACATGGTTCTAGATAAGTTTAGAATCTCTTGTGGGAGAATGTGCCTTTGAACAAACAATTCTGTGGTGATGATTGTAAATGAAAATTCTGCAATATCTGCCTGATGAAGCCTTGTTTTCTTATGCATTGGCAAATTATGTGTCCTTCCTAGCAGACCTTTGTAACATAAACTTGAAGATTTACCACTCCCAAAGGTGTAATTGCTGGCAGATGTGTAAGGAATTCTTAACAGTACAGCGGACCACTTCAGTATGTCTTACATTACATCTCACCACTCTCCCTGCATACTTTGATGCCATCCCAATCCTGACTGGGGCCCCAGCAGTTTTTATCTGCTGATTATTAAAGGTGCTTGCAATGTCAAATTGCATATTTGAAGTCACACATAGATGGAGTCAAGGAAAGTGTGTTTTCACTACCCCACAATCTCCCCATAACTATATAAGTACAGAGTTTGTGCCCTTCTTGAGCTAATAGTTTCTGCTATACATTAAGAATCATAGGTCTTAACAACAAAAGGTTCTTAGTGCATAGCACTTTCTGCTCCAGTTTACACTGCTGTCTACTTTTCAGAAGGCACTTTGGTGTATTTCTTGGATTTGATATGGGGCCATTTTTGAAAATGGCTTCCCAAGGGTGAGTGTTCCCCAGTTTTGCTCAGAAGGTGGCAGGCAGTTCTGATTTCCAGGATGAATGTTTGTCTGCATGTCAGAAGCCATCCCAGGGAGGTATCTCCATGGAGCCTCCATGGTGTGTACTCCAGTCCTAGTTAAGAACTGAGCTGACTGGACAAATGATTTCCTGAGAATGTATTCCCTCATACAGATCTCCACTCAGTAACTGCCAACATCCAATGACGAATGGCATGCAGCATTAAGAGCTAGCTCAAATATCAGGAAATCCACTCTACATTTTAGTCTGATCCTTAAGGGAGCTATCCAAGGTACTGAATCCTGTCCCCTAAATAAGTTGACCACTTTCCATATATTATAGCCACTGTGGTATGGTGGTTTGAGTGTTGGAGTATGCCTCTGGATGCCAGGATTCAGTTCCCTGCTCAGCCATAGAAACCCACTGGGTGACCTTGGGCACATCACACACTCTCCATCCCAGAAAACTCCATGACAGGTTTGCCTTAGGGTCACCATAAATCAGGGTCACACACAACAACAACTTTCCATATATACCATATCACTAATATCAGAGCTACTAACTGCCAATGGTTACATGTATAAATGTTGCAATACTTATGTTGACTGTGTAACAAATTCCAAAGTTCATTTGGTAGTAATATGTTTATGAGGCTAATCAAAAAGGCACAGAATGTATGAAACATCTGCCATAGGTCAAACACCACAAATAGTACTCGTGGTACCTAAAACAGAGATGGGCAGATTTCAGACTTACAAAAATGACTTTTCTTTTTTAATAAAATCCCGAAATCTATCAATTGGAACTTGGTATAAAAAATACACACTTAGAACTGAAGAATTCTGAAGCCAGGAATCTTAGGCTTCAGAAATGAATGAAGATCATAGTCCTCCCACAAAACAAATCTGCTCCTGATTAACCCTAACACTGTACCTGCTTTGTTTCTGCAACATAATTTGAGGATGGTGTGATGAACCCTGACGGGGGGCTTAGCAACAGAGTACCCTAGCAACCCTTGGGATTTAAATTGATTGCCTGTTGGAAATGGAACCCAGGCTAACCAGAGCAAGGGGTTAGATGGGGGAGTGAGTAACTGAAATGTAACTGAAAAAACAGAGTTGAAGTTCTGAACAGAGTGTGTTTTGGAGTTGAGAGAAAGAGAGAGAGATCTGATCTGAGAGTGTGTGAGAGAGAAAAAGAGAGTGTTTGCTGGTTTTCAATATGCAAGTGTTGTGCTGGTTGCGAATCCTTACTCTACCAATTACCTTTCACCCTGACAGTGTGTTAAATAAATATTTGTTTATATTCCTTTATAAAGAGCATCTCAATAGAGTGTCTTTGCTTTGAACTGGGTTATAAATGCTACAACGAGTGACACAGTCATTGGATAGATAAAGCCATGCTTTGCCCTATATCTGAAAGGGTGCGGATTTAGGGAAAGCAATAGAGGGAGATAGACTGGGAGAGAAAGCCAGTGGGGGACAAAAGTGTAGAAGGGTGCTGCATTCTCTAAGAAGGAAGAGATATAGCAGACGTTGATTATCATAGCCCTGGCTTGGTCCAGAGATCTCCCTGGTTGCCGGTTCCGGTTCTTGACAGATGGGTCTCATTTTGTTATGATTGTTAAACAATAGTAAGGCAATTCTTGCTATTAAATACTTCAATTCCTGATCTACCTTCTGGTTGAAACTATTGCTACATTCATTGTTAAAGGTAATTTTATATTCAGGTGTAAATTGAGTATTGTGCAATCAAATGTTAGAACGTCGAACAGACATTTGTGAATCTGCTGAAGTGAAAGATGGACTTTATTTGCAACATTTTAGGCAGGTTTTTTTATTAGAAGAGTCAAGGAATTTCTTCCCATTTCTTTCTAAAAAGACATAATGATATCTAGTATTCCCCAAATATCAGTTTCTGGAGAGGCAAATATACCTTTAAGTCTACAAAGACTTTAGATAATGAGGCTAGGGTAATTTTCCATTGAGAGGACAATATAATTCTTTATCTCACTCAGTTCTGACTTGAAAGACTTCAAATTTAGTGCTTTCCAATAAACATTAATAAACTACATGTGATGGTTTCAATTTCTCTGAGGATGCAATTAACACTTCTGGCACAGCAGGAGTGGCTGAGACCCATATGTAGACACTAAATGTGGTGTAATGAGGGCAGATAATACATTGAAAATTGCAAAACGGCAAAAAAAAATCTTGATCCAGCCCTGTCAATTGTTTTAATGTATAAATCTCACAGTCCGCCTACTTCTTCCATAAAAAGGATTTTCTAATAATTTTCAAACTTGGTATTACCACACTTAGCATAAGTGTGTAAATAAAAATGTTATTGGAGAGAGGGAGTCATCTAACTTTGGGATTTCTGGTTTTCCGTGCTTCTGATAAAAGTGATAGAAAAATAAAATGAGACACCCGGAAGCTTTCTGTTAGATCTTGAGCTTTGTTGTTGTGTACCTTTAAGTCGTTTCCAACACATGGCAGCTCTAAGATGAACCTATCACAGGGTTGTGGTTGTTTTGGTTTGGGGTTTTTTTCCCCTACAATTTGTTCAGAGGGGAGTTGCCATTGTTTGCCTCTGAGGCTGAGAGAGTGAGAGTTGCCAGAGTTAACTAGTGGCTTTCAATGGCCAAGTGAGGATGTGAAGCCTGGTTTGGCAAAGTCCTAGTCCAACACTCAAACTACTATACTATGCTGGCTCTCAGACTTTAAGCTACAATAGAAAAATAGAATAACAGAAGAAGGCAACATGCACAAACAAGCTTCTGACAAATCACAGCAAAGTAGATCATTTAACCTGAGAAATGTGTATCTAAAAAGTGCTCCACTGTAATTATTTAGAAAAGCACATAATGAGTGGAATCAATTTATCCATATTTCAGAAGCAGAGAAATGTTAACTTAAAAAACTGGGTATCTCCTTCTGTTTTATATTACTGTTTTTCTCTTTTGTTGGGTAGTGTGTGTGGCAATTGTGATTTTCAACAATATAGGTACACATTTTTTCACTGGGTCTCATAGTACATGATGTCACTACAGTTGCAAGTTCTGGATCATTTCAGGTCCTGCATTAAGTACGAACTACTGTTGCTTGTAACTTGCCATTCAGTCTCAAATATATACAGAACACACTGGAAATTAAGAGAAAAATCTTAGCTAAAGGGGCTGCTCCCAAATGAAGGTGAAATGAGGGCATTGTTCTTTCTCACTGGCTTTGGAAGGTGGGATGAGGAACAGTTAATGTAGCCTGCTTGCATCAAACCAGAAGGTGGATGCAAAACAGAGCAGAGCAGAGGATGAGCCCTGATGTCATAATGACTGGAAGAGAAGGAGGAGGTAAATACATAGACTGCACTGAGAGTCTTTGCAAGTTGCATCAACAAAGCAAGACTTGTAAATTGTAGCACGCTGCTGCTCTACTAGCTAAGCTGGTGATTTATAAATAGCTCTTTGCTATAGCATGGAGCTGAACCTCCCAAAACTGGGGAATTTGCACTCTCATCTCCAGCCTGGATGACCCCTAGTTGTCACGGCTTCATAAATCTGAGTAACATAAAGTGGAAATGTTCTCCTAAGTTTGTTTTGGATTTGGCTACAGTGGGCACAGTGGGCACAGTGGCCAAACTGCCCTATCACAGGGACATTCTGGGCATTTGAGTAAGTTACATATACCTCCACAAGAAAGGTAGGCCTTTGGTTTTCCATGTGTAGGAAATGATATCACAGGTTTTTGTACTTAGAAAAGTTGCCCTGCATTCCATCCATTGGCTTTACAACAGGTAACAGTCAAATTGCAGCTTGGGGCTGCCTGGGGTCCCCCAAAAGACCCTCCAGATTCCTTCAAACATCCTAAACAGAAATGACACTGAATGTTGCCTGTCCATAGGTAAAACACAGTTGGATGGTCTCCTGCACAAGGCCCCTCGATATGGAAGTGAATTAGTAACAGTGTGTTCTAGAGGGAGGGAAGAGGGAAAGAGACAGAACAGCGTACTTGCAATATGATAGATATTTGAGAGGCTGAGCCCCACCTGTGATAAATTAAATAAATAAAGAATTTGGTGATTAACGTTTGCTTTCAACAATCAGTCAGTGAAGGGCAAGGCAGCAAATACTTATATTTGAAGCTGGTTTTGTCAGGTATCTAAATATGCTAGGGAATGAAACAAAGAGAGAGAGAAAAATAATAATAAAGCCTTCCCTTCTACCCATGAGTTGGTTACTTTTGAATTTTAAAATCATAAGTTGTACTCTTCATGCGATGTTTCCAAAAGGCATTCATGCTTAAGGCTCTGATAATGTGCAAAGTTTTTAAAACTTGATTGCTAAATTGGTTATGAGCCAAACGGTAAATCAACTAAAATGCTATAAAAGAGCAGGAGACAGAGAGAATCTAAATGAACTGAATGAATGAAGTGCACGTAAATGTCTCTGAAAGTGCATGAGGAATAAAGAGAAAGAAAGAAAAGGAAGAGGAAAATGTGTATGGGAGAGGTCATATGGGAGACAGAGACACAGTAGATGGGAAAACAAAAAGGTGAGGGGGGGCAGATGGAAGAAACAAAGGAATTACAGAGAAACAAAAGGGTTATACATGTACCCGCGATGGGGACAGACTATCCATTGATTGGCAGGGTAGGTTGGTGACCCAGTTGTTTCATGAGTATGCCAACATGTTTGCAATAGGCTTCAAGTACATTTAAATATTACTTCATTTGTGCATCTGAGAGTAGGCTTACCAGCTGGTCTTACAGCAGTAGTTTGCAGTCTGTCAAATCAACAAAGATGCTGTGGATGTTGAACTTCCTAGTGCATGAAAATATATATGAAATAGCACATAAATACAAATACTAGAAATGGTGATAACAACCTTTTCCAGAAGTATTCATTCTACTGTTTCCTTCTGCTTATCCGTAGGGATTCTTCTGTTTTGTGGTAGTGTTTTGTGCATCAGTACAAGCAACATACTGGACAGTTACCAACAGTGCTGTGGTAAGTACAGCTTCCCAATGAAACTTCAAGGAAGGTGCTACATGAGCAATACATAAATACAGCAACGTGCATTGATGGTCAACATTTTTGTGTGATTTCACATGTACTGAATACAAAATCCTTCTTTATGTAAACTGAGCACTTTAAACAAATTTCAAGCAGCTTTTTCAAGCACCGTTCTAAGGTTTACATGTATCTGCAGCAGGATAAGTAAGTGCAAATATATTTCTACTAAGATTATGAAATCTACTTCATTTGGGATCAGACCAAGTTATCCAATGGTAAAATCCTGTTTTTGAGGCTCCGTGATATTTGGAATAGCTAAATTGCTGGCTTGTGAAAGGAGAGCATGGGCAGTCAGACATAAAAGAACCTCAGTTGATGGTAAGACTTGGGCCATTTCCATACAATGTCACTATACTGCCATAGCAGTGGGTTGTTTCTGGATCAGGAGCCATGCTGCCACACAACATTGTTGCTATCCATCTGCTATCCCATCCCCAAGTGTTGCAAATACGCCATGTCCTATTTCCTGAAAATAACCATTAAGCGCCTCCTTTAGTACTTCAATCCCATCAGTTGGCTCACTGTGGAACTGTAACAGCACTCGATAGCACTTCCTGTTGTCCAGCAGTAGGTGGGCTGTGGACATGCCCAGCTTGTCCCTCCCTCAGTAACTCCCATGGGTGCCAACTTCAAAATCTATCACCCCTCCGTGTTTATTTGAAAGTTCTCCTTTGAGTTAAAACTTTTTTTAAATACATTTTTAGGCCTTATAGTGTGAAAATGCAATAGTGTACTTCTGGGTCTATTACGGCTTACAAAGAAAGAAAACCAATCAGGGACAATGGGGCAGGGTAAAGATGGGGACAGGGAATGGCCACGGACAATGTGGTGCAGAAGGAACACAGATGCCAGTACCGCCACTCATCTGCTGAAGGTGGATGGTACGAAAAACTGCATTCCTAACCCGACGGCATCATGTGAATGGCAATGCTGGTATTGTAATGGTATATCATGCTAATGGCCTCTAGTGCAGAAATGGCCTTGGAATGTTCCAATAAAGTGTGTGCGCGCACGTGTGTACCTTCAAGTTGTCTATCAATTTGAGGTGATGCCATGTGTTTCAAAGGATTTTCTTAGGCAAGGAATACTCAGATGTGGTTTTGCCAGTTTCTTCCTCTAAAATATAACCTTCAGCACCTAGTATTCATTGGTGGTCTTACATCCAAATACTAATCAATGCTGACCCTACTTAATTTCCAAAATCAAACTGGATCTGGTGCCTTTAGGGTATTTAGGTTGTTTCCAATAAAGAGTAGACAACATTTGTTGCAATTCAGAGAAATAGTTAGCTCTCTTTGTGGTTATCTGTGGACCTCCAGATTTTGTTGGACTACAGTTCCAGCCGCACCTGACAACTGACCATGCTGTTGCGGACCAATGAGAGCTGGAGTCCAACAACCTCCAGATTGTTGTGCAGGTTTGTAGTTACAAGGGAGGAAATGAGAGCATTTCCCTCAAATAAGAATTCTTCCTCACCTCGAAATGCAATGTTCTTTCACTCCCCACATTTCTGTCACTGTTATTTAAAACTTTAGAAGTTATTTAGAAGTTATTTAAAACTTCTGTTGAGCATTTATCAATACAATTTAGGCATCCAAAGGAAAAGAGCAGTCAAAGTTACCATGAGAATGCAAACAAAGTTCTAGATGTGAATTATTTTTAGTTTCTCTCTCTGTAGTGCTAGAAATTTGAGGACTGATGGCAGATTTCACTGGAGAATTCTTATCTTGGGAGGCAATATCTTCATTTTACCCCTACCCCATAGCTACACCCCTGCTACTATAGATTCCCCATCCTTCCTGTGGGAGAACCTATCATTGTTTCAGACTATGCATGTAAGACTAGAAGCAGTAGCTTGTATTAAATCCAAGTGGCAGGCCTTCAAACACACCGCCTACAATGCTACAGCTAGACAGCTAAGCTGTGGGCATATATGTAATGCAATTTTTTTAAAAAAAAACTTTTCTGCTTTACAGAACTATCAACAATACTGGAGGAATGCTCTGGAAAATAAATTTGAATCAGACACCTTTTTTGCCATGGATACATGCACACACAAACACACCTGTGGGCAGATGCACACACATAGATGTTTTAAGCTGTCTTTGCTATTTTTTATTAAGAGTAGCTAAATGACAGCCAACAAGGAGACATAATAAGGAAAGTGGCAAGGGATCATATTGAAAGGAGCATGCAGCTATGCAGAGAACAACAGCTCATGAAATTTTATCCCTCTGACAAACCCTGCCTGTAAGTTTTCAAACATTTCTTTGTAACTAGGGCCACTTCACTGATTCCTATGTTTTTGGTATACACCTAAGAAAGTAAAGGATAGATGCCAATAAATACACATTGTAAACGTGTCTCGTATACTAAGCATTTCTCAGGCAGCCGTAACAAGCTGCAGCGCTCTCCTGAGCGTACAGGTTGGCTAACCTGGGGCTTGCTTCTCCATTATGTACAGTATCAGTGCAGCAGAGAAGGAGTTCAGGTATGTCATGGGTAGAAGTGCAATTTCTAAAAGGCAATTGAACAATTCCATCTAAATTAGATATATTTCCATTATACTTGCTACTATGATTTATCTATCATTAATCTTCACGAGGTGTATGTCACTGTATTTGAAGCACCATGCAATCAGATGTCTTCAAACAACAAAACCTTATAAAGATGCTTAGTAATATTTATTTGTTATTATTTTATTTGTTTATTTCATTTGTATGCCACCTTTCTCTCAGCATGGAGCTTTTTTTAACAAAATAGAATGCAAGGGTATACTATGTAGACAGAGAGGTCAATGTCATAAATTTCAAGTTAAATAGACTTCTCCAGTTTATGACTAATTAACATCCCTTCTTAATTTTCCAGTTGTCTAGTTACAGCTACATGAAATATTTACAGTCTAGTGCTATGAAAGTAAGTTCAAAATACATATAGAATCAGAATTTCAGTGAATGAATTTGAAACTGAGGTTCAGTTTTGTTGTTTCCTGTTGTCAGTAAGGGTCTCTGAGGGATTCTTTTTCTCAGTCCTTTTAGTAATGAAACCATTTTTGTTCACAAATTAAAAAATGAAATAAAATATATGTAATGATATAAAAATGATATAAACATAATTTAAAATTAAATTTATATGTATTAAATCATAATATATTTTATTTAACAGTAACATGACAAAAGTTTATTTTGTCATTATGAAAGACAGCTTGTGATCATCAAATGAAACAATAACAGCATTAAAAATGTTCAAATGTTGAGCCATTAATAGTTATTTAAACTGATTGGTCTTAGCTCTTTTTCGAAAAGCCAAATACACATGCTTTTGTTTAAAAGATTACCACTGAAATAGTTTATGTTATTCAAAGGATAAACACTGCATCCCAATCATCTCTCTGGTTCGGCATAAAAATAGGATTTGTGGCCTATATTCCCTCATCAGTTTTTCCTAGTAACAATGAGTAGCCTAAAACAAAAACAGAAGCAGTATCATTATCATTATCATACATCTTATGAGCTGCCAAGAAGCAAGCTGGTCCTGAAAGATAATACAACGTTCAGCTGTATGGCCAGCAAGAGTTACCCAGATAAGTATAAGGTGCAAAGAGAACACAATCATGTGTTCCTAACACAAGACAAGACCCCACAAAGCTCTGCTTAGCAGCCATCAGTACATGCACTCAGGGCAATAAGTGAGAATTGGGCTGGAATTTTAAAGATGTTGCTGTAAACGACACAAACATCGCCTATACATGCAGGGAAATACCAGCTATTGTAGAATCAGAGTTGCAAATGACCCCCAAGGTCATCAATTCCAACCCGTTATATTCAGGAAATCCACTGCTACAGCATTCATTACATTTCCCTCCGACAGATAAAACCTCTCACAAGGAGAGCCCCTCAGCTTCTGAGGAAGTCTGTTTTACTATTATGTGTTAATCATTGTAAGTGGATTAATATGTCAGCTTTGAGCATGGAACGTCCACAACTTTGAAAAATGGTCTTATCGAAATGCTCATGGCATTTACCAAGATCCACTTGCCTGTCACCTACCTGAGCTGCTGCAGTTTCTGTTCTCAAGAAGTACCTGGAAGCTGGTTGACGAGTAACAAGCATGAATCTGAATCCAAGGGGGAAAAAACATTTTGAAAGCCTTGATGGGCTCCTCCAACTTTTGCACTTGAATAGCCACTAAGTTGAAGTTCACGGCCTGCAGCTCAGAACCCCCACCCAATCTCACTCCACCTCACAACCAATCAGATATGGTTGGTCAGGCACATAGACCCGTTCCGTACTGGACTGCTATAGCACTATTATTCCACTTGCAACATCCTATGGAATCCTGGGGTTTGCAGTTTTGGGAGGGGCCACTTGGCCCGTCCCGAAACTGCAAACCCTAGGATTCCATAGGATGTTGCAAGTGGAATAATAGCGCTATAGCGGTCTAGTGCGGAAATGGCCATAGAAGACTACAGATGCTCGTTTTGTTTACTTTTATTTTCCTTTGACAACATGTAATCTTTTTCTACCATGGAATTGTTCTTATTCCCAAGTAAATATGTTTAGCATCCAGGGAGGAAAAGCAAACTCCACTGTTTCCTATAACCCAA
This sequence comes from Cyclura pinguis, assembly GCA_030412105.1. Taxonomy (NCBI): domain Eukaryota; kingdom Metazoa; phylum Chordata; class Lepidosauria; order Squamata; family Iguanidae; genus Cyclura; species Cyclura pinguis. The sequence goes on from CM059599.1 coordinate 281,481,192, forward strand.
TGGCAGCAGGTAACTCCCATATCAGTTTGGTGGTAAATCCCTTCTAGTCTTCAGCTGGAAGTTTTAAAAGCTTTTCAGTGCTAAATTTTGTCCCCAAACTACAGTAATCAACTTAGGCCATTTCCACACCAACTGTTATAGTGCTATTATTCCACTTTCAACATCCTATGGAATCCTGGGTGTAAGAAGTGGATGGAAAACCACCGTCCATCAGTGCCAAGTGCGAAAGGCGCACCCAAGCCTCGCACTCAAGGCCTGCCCAGGCTGACACCTCTTTGTGTTCGGGTCTGAACGGCCAGGGAGATCTCTGAATCAAGCCAGGGCCAGGCCGAATGGGTCTGCCTCAGTTCTCCCTCTCTGAGAACGCAGTCCCTTCCTCACTCTTGTCCCTCCCTTGGCTTCCTCCTTCAGGATTATCTCCCTTTACTGCTTTCCTTAAATCTGCCCTTCTTCTAGATGTAAGGACCAGCAGTGATTTATATTTTCCAAGACTGTGCTACTATTGGCACTAAGGTAAAGATGATATTATTGGTAGCATGTATATTCCAGGATTCAGAATAAGACTCTGTGACACTGTTTTAAGGAACATAGAACTTCAAACATTTATTGTAACACTGTCGCTTTAAATGTGTCTTGTATCTAAATGTTTATAAACAGCACACCATTCTTCTCTCTCTCTTTCAATTCATTCACTATCTTTTGCACACCTGATTTCTCAGTTCTCTCCTCCACAGAGCTATTCAAATCTCCAACCTCCCTCAAACACGCCACACATCACTCTCCCCTTCGATCACTCTCCAGACAGATAAAATCCATTATTTTCCTCTTTCCACCGGCCCCTCCGCTGGGCTATCCAAGGTTCCATTTCACCAGCCAGTCAGCTTAAACACTCTCCGTTCCCAAGGAGGCTCTGTTGTCAAGATCCCCTCCCATCAGGCTCGTCACACTGGGGTTTGCAGTTTAGGGAGGGGCCTCAAAGGCCCCTCCCTAAACTGCAAACCCCAGGATTCCACAGGATGTTGAAAGTGGAATAATAGCACTATAACAGTCTAGTGCAGAAATGGTCTTAGATGCCTCTTATAAAGTTTGGGTGAAACCCAGAGAGGGATTCACCATCCCAGTCACATGGGCATCACCAGCCATCAGAGCTGTAGCCAGTGATAATGCTGTGCTTTTAGTTTAAATTGTGAAACCACTCATATTCAGGGTATGTTTTGACCAAGGCTTGTAAACAGTAGCGTTGGTAGTGCAATCCATATAAATCAGACCCAATGAGTTGAATGGGAGCTCCTCTCAGACACACGAGTGTGAGATTGTGGCTTGATTCCTGACAGAGATAAATAGCAGAATGACTTGCCTTCATAGAAGAACTGCCCTGGATTTGGCTTTTTTGCAGTAGCAGAAAGAAATCCTGCACCTATGACTTTGTCCTGGCTCAAACATCCAAAAGCTTTGGAAAGTTACTTTTAAAAACTTGAGCTCCCAGAAACCCCCAGCCAACAGTGGGAGATTCTGAGAGTTGCAGTCCAAACAAATAACACTTGAACAAATACTATAGCTGCAGAACAGCTGTCAGAGATGGGCTGTAGTTAGTAGTCCCCAATGAGCTGTGGAACCAGCCAGTAGTCAGGATCAGAAGATCAACAAGGAGGCAGGGTCAAATGATCAGGAACACACTAGAGCTCAGGAGTACCTTGCTATTCATGCAATGCTCAACTGATAGAGGAAGCCCTCTTCTTCTCCTTCCTGCCTGGGAGGATTCAAAGCTAGCTTCAGTGTTGAAACAGGTGTGGTTCTTCCATCCCTGTCTCTTTATTTTAGGGATTGCAGCTCCATTGCAATTTGTCAGTTAGTCTGAATTTTGTTAGGAGTTCTCTGGAGTCTACTGGCTGTGGTCACCTGAGCATCCAAACTCATGGACAATGGTATTGCCTTACAGGAAGCCGGAACATCAACATTCCTCTTAAATAATGTTAAGTATTTGACATGGGAAAGGAAAACATGCAGAGTTGTAATCTATTTATTTATTTATTTATTTATTTATTTATTTTATTACATAAAATTTGAAAAGTAACACATACGTACATACCGAGTTGTAATCCCTTTAAAGTATTTGTTTACATTATCAAATCATAACATGCATTTCCACTCCCCTTGGAGAGGATCATAGCCATCTCAGTCTAGGCACATTTTTATCTTTTGCTTTTGATTGCAAGTGCAGAATCAGCCTTCTTAAATCATATTGGAACATGTTTACTTCTTCACTGAGCGTGGACCATGCAATTCAGAGGTTTATCAATGAAGGGAGCTGTACACAGAGCCCAGGATTCTTGAAAGTAGCCTCTTCATAATAGTATCAGAAATCATGTATGGGTAAAGCATTCATACCAAAGGCCAATCCTTTAGAAGCTCTGCCCACACTCCCCCCCCCATTAATAATTGTATTTGTTCTTTTCACTGATAAATATTGAAGGGAAATAATGTTCTCTCTAACAAGGAATGCCATTTCCGGTTAAATTCTTGCTGCAAAAGAACTTTGAGCATATATTATATACTATATATTATATATATTATAGTATATATACTATATATATTTTACACACACACACACACACACACAAGCAACAGTGGTCACCTCTGGGTCTTTTTCCTCACTTTTAATCCATTATGTGGTAGCAGGATGCTTTGGACATCCTTAAAATTCCATCTTCTCTGTGTTTATCCCAAGGCTTGTTCTAAAGCTCACATGCTTTCAAATTTCACTTAAACAATAATTAGTGCATGCATCAAAGCCACAGTGCCGATGACCAAAAATTGCCTTTGGCAACCAACAGTGCAAGAGACAAAAAGCCATGAAAACAAGAAAAAAATGTCATGAAAGATCAAACAAATCCCCCAGTAGAACAGAGAATAGCTCAAAAGGCTTGGGTTTTGGACCTGGACAGGAAGTTCCCCTCACCCTGCCCCAGCCCAAGATTTATAACAGGCTTCTTGGTTCTGTAGTCCTACCTGCTGCCTTTCAGGGAAAAAGAAGATTAATAATGTGAATAAATCACCTATGTAGGCCACTTTATGCATTTGCTGTTAATTAACAAAGAAGACATCATCCTTTTGAAAATGCTGGACCGAAAAGGTAAGGGCCAATGTTCATGGGTAGCCTTTAGTTTTACATAAGGTTACTGCCTTTATTTATTATTTATTAAATTTGTTTATTAAAATATTTATACCCTGTCCTATATCAAAGATCTCGGGAGAGCTTTACCACTGCATCTTTATGCACTAGGGGTCTCTAATGGATTGTCCACTGTTGCTCTGGGAAGGATCCTCTGTGAGCCTCCAGTTGCTTCTAAAATACTGCAATAAGATGCTGCTTTCACATCTATTGTGCTCAATTCTAATGACAGACCAGATGGAAAGCACATGACGTTGCTGAATGCTGAAAACAAGCAAGCAAGCCGTCAGATCATCTGGCATTTTAGCTTATAATCCATCTCTCACTGACAGATGCTAATATGGAGAGCTTTCTGTAAGTTATTGCTTAAGTATCTAATAGTGACTTTTTTGGCCTACACAAGCAGAGTTCTGCCACATGAGAATTCATTATCAGAAAGCACTCTAATTTAATAGATTACGAAACACTCCATTCCATATATCTAAGGTAGTTGTACTGTAAATCAACTGCATTCAATAATGCTGTTACTCAGTTATAGCCATGGTCAGTAGAGTCACTGTGTGTAACTCTGAGCATGTATTTACGTACATACAAGCAAATGCTGAGTCCAAAAGACCAGTTACATTTGGAGAGTTAGTTAAAAGTAGACAACACAATAAAAATAGACAGTGATTTCACTTAACTTTGTCTTTAGGTATTTCCTTTGGGTTTGCTGTCTTTCAACCCCAGGTTCTTAAACTGTTGGGTGGGCCTTTATGGACAGATTCAAGATACCCTGCAGGGTAAAGAGCACCAGGAGGGACTGGATTGTACAACAGTCAATGCCACATATATTATATTCTCAACAATGGTTTTGCATGGTCATTACCCTGATATGTTTAGCATCAGTGATGTAGAGAGGTAGGGATCAAACAGGAGTTTTAGGTTACAGAAGCTTGTCCCACTTCTGCATTCTTCCCTGTCTGGTTGGTTTTATGAGGATTTAAGATGCCCAGCTGTCATTCTCTTCTAATGCTAGTAGTGGACTGTGATGTCTACTGGCAAATAAAACACAAAAACAGGCTGCATACATGCAGAGGAGTGCAGGAATTGTGTGTGCTTGCTTGCCAGAGAGAGGTCTGTCAGTGGTTTGGACAGATGAGAAAGTAGAAGAAGTTCGGAAGGATGTTAGAAAGCATAGGAAACTCCATTTTCATCCAGGTTTGAACTGTAATCCCAGAAAAGTTCAAAATGGTGCATTCTGTCAGATTATCCTGAGTGATAAAGAAATGGTGTGGTTTCCTATGGGCCTAGTACCAAAGGTAATGTTGAGCCACAGGTTAATGGCATGTACGTGAGCCTTGGACTTGTGTGCTTCCATTTCCTTTTCCCTTAGTACGGTTGTGAAGAGGGGGAAAATGCAATGCATCTGCTTCTGTTTCCAATTAGCATTAGTTTGTTGCTATGTCCAGACTGAAAAATATGATTGGCATTAACTGTGCTTTACTGAAACAATCCAGGATCATTAACTATGGTTTGAAGTTGGCTTTTTTGTAATGCATAGTTAACATTAGAGAGCCAGCATGGTGTCGTGGTTTGGGTGTTAGACTAGGGCTCTCAAGACCAGGGTTCTAATCCCCATTCAGCCATGGAAACCACTGGCTGATCTTGGCCAAGTCACACCTTCTCAGCCTCACAAAAAGGCAATGGCAAACCTCCTCTGAAGAAATCCTGCCAAAAAAACCCCCAAAATAGGGTTGCCTTAGAACTGCCATAAGGTAGAAACAACTTGAAGGCACACAACAACAACAACAACTCAAAGGCACACAACATCACTTAATTTATAGCCTGCCTTTCCCCCTCAGAAAAAAGTAAAATAAAATATATGTAGCAAATATAGCCAAAAAAAAAAAGATTAAAATAGCATTAAATTGTCTATAAACATGGGAGGTGGGTGTGTATATGGGAAGTATGGGAGCTGTATACATACTAATACCAATACCAGCAACATTCAGATCACCATTGATTTCTATCAGATGTTCTCCATACTGGCCCTGAATATATTTTAAAATAATTTCTCACTGTGAACTACAGAGTTGCCCTATACAGAAAACAAGATGGCTTTTTTCTACCCTTTTCACTTGCCTGATTCCTCCCTTCCTTATCCCTTATCACTATTCCATCCTATTTCCCACCCAGTTGCCAGGATTTTCTGCTGCTCAGTTGAACATTTTCACCACTGGCTTTTTTGACCCCTTATGATTTTTCACCTGATAGGTTGGTCTGTTTGGCCACTGGCAGAACTTAGAGTGTGTGGGGGGGGGGCAGGAGGGAGTCTGGCCATGGCACAGGGGCATGACCACAGCGTATGGGGGCGTGCCCATGGTGCATGGAGCATGGCTGCAGTGCATGGAGCATGGCAGTATGCGTGGAGGCGTGGCTACGAGCCGGGACACCCCAAAAAAATTGCCACCGGGGCAAACCGCTTCCATCGTCCCCCCCGTCCCTACGTGACTGTGTTTGGCAGAGCTGAAAACGATAAGATTACCTCATCTGGTTATACCTATTTCTTCTGCATAGGTAACCCATCTTTGGCACTAGTCCTCTACAAGTATAAGAACATTTCAATCAGTTAAACAGTTACAGCTGGTGCCTTCCATGTCACTGGAGTGGTGAGTCCACACTAGTTTAGCCCAAACTGTAAAGTTTCTGTCCAAGGTTCTGCACCTGTTTAGGGGATAGTGTTCAGCACTTTGGAAAGCTCCTTTAAAATCTGGACTTAGCCCTATTGACATGGAAGCTATCAACAGCCACTGAGGATTAGAAAGGATGATGACACACACATTAAATGAATATATTAATTTGGTATCTTCATTGTTTATTATCTCTTGATCTCAAAATAATTCTAATGCAGATCAGAGGCTAATAGTTCAATGTGCCATTTGTGGACAAAATGTAGTGAAAGGGCCTAAAAATAACAAGAGCTAAAGATGGAAACAAGAGTCGAAATTTGGCTGAAAAGAAGTGTTTTTACTTCCTCCTCCTCCCTGTCCTCTCCAGCAATCCACCCTTCTTCTCTCCACAGTTGTTGTGGTTGGTTCTTCTAGGAGAGCTATCAGTTATTAGAACAGGTGACATTTTAGAGAGACTTCTTTCTCTGTTGTTCTTAAAGGACTCCTCTAAATCTTCTTACTCTGAGGAAGGTGAGAAGTCCATTAAGTTGGGCTGCTAAGCATTGATAATGAGGAAATCATGCGAAGTTTGGGTTTCTACATTCCTCACCAGCATTATTTATGCCTTGAAAATAATTGTTGCATTTTATTTGTAGCATTATCTACTCCACCCTATTGCAAATGATAGGGAAAATATTCTCCTCCTCTAGCAATTCTCTTAGAAGGGAAGTGTCCCCGAATGTATCTCTTAAGATTTTTTAGTGCTTTCCACATTCATTACTGAGAAGGAAGCCAATAGATTCCTTTCACTCCCTGACGTCTTGCTTTAATAACTGCTGAGCAGCCTGGGCAAGTAGAATATTGCTAGCTTTTATCATTTTTCCCAATGGGAGCTGAAAGTCTTATTTTGATTTGAATTGAAAGCCAAATATCTCAAGCCAGTAGTGGGGGGAAAAAACCTAAAAACATAACTGTTTAGTATCAGTATTAACTGATTGATTAATGGGAACTAAAACTGGACCAAGGTGGGTTGTTGTGTATTTTTTTGAGCACAGAAGCCAAGCTCTTAATATCAGCTGCCCATGACAGCTCTTGTAAAAGCGCTCTTCAAAAGAATTTGGATCAAGACTTGAAACCAGGAAGTAGGGCACAAGTATACCCCACCAAGCTCATTTTTGCAGCTCTCAACCTCCTAGGCTTCCTGAATTGTGCTTTCTCAGGCCAACAACAAAAACAACAAAAATACCATGGTGAATTACCTCTTCTGGAAGCTTCCAGGAGTGACAATTCACCTTCTAAATAGGTTGTTGACCCCACCACACACACACACATTGTTTGATATTTAAAAATACCCATTTTTTAAAACCAGAAGTGGCCATTTTCAGCATTGTTTTGTTTTTGACTTTGTAGCATCCAGGAGAAAAAGTCTACTGTAAATCATTCATACCCAATCTTATTCTTCACTTTATTTTGGGAGTCTTAGTTTCTGCTCTAAAACCTCTGTTTATAATGTGTTTTAATTCCCCATTTATTTTGATATTATCAGCTCAGTTTTGTATTAATTCTCTGCCTCTATATCCATCTCTTTAATGCTGTATTGTATACGTGATGTGTTATATTATTTTGTGCTGTGTTATAATTATTATAATTATAATATTATGTAATAATACCATTATCGGTATCTTGACATGTCTGCAAATGTAACTTAGGCTTCAGTCCTACAGTACGGGAAACATATCCCAGGGACCAGAGGAAGAAATGGATCCACTCTAAGGTCTTCAGAGGTAGGGGTGCAGGAAAAGCTCTGAATCCCCTGGATCTGAATCCTGCTAGTCCCCAATTTAAAATCCACCAGCAGAGACATGCAACTGCTTGCAGCAAGTGAAGTTTAGTTAATAGAAGAAGGAAAAAAAGATCCTGTGGAGTGCAGTTGTGAAAGTGTGCTTGCTTTTCAGACAGTGTGTCTAGCACTACTAATCAAAAAGTATTGTGCACTAATCCACCTTTTTTCTCAACACATTTTTGTTTGGTCATAAGGGAAAAGATGAAATGTATGGTAGGGAAACATGCTACTCAACCACTCAGCCATTAATAAAGACAGTAGTAATAAATATAGCAGTATAGGAAAAAACACCAAACAAACAAACAACTTAACGTCTTCTCCTTGGGGGAGTCTCTGTGTCTCATGTTGTAAATATACGTTGCAATCCACTTACCAGAAGATAAGCACCATTGAACTCAGTGGGCTTCTATTTCAGTAGTTATATACTGGCTTGCACTCTCAGTCTACAGTGTATGTCGTTTTGTCTAATGTTGACAACAGATGACCCTTTACCCTTCTGGAAAATCTTTTTAGGATGGGGTTTGGAAGCCTTATGTTGCAGTGGTTCCAGTCCTTCCTGGAGGGGCAGAACCAGAAGGTGGTGCTGCGGGACTTTTGTTGACCTCATAGCCCCTGACATTTTGGATGTTTCAAGGTCCAGTCATGTCCACTGTGTTTTTCAATATCTAACATGATACTGTTGGAGGATTTGGGCTGAGGTGTCATCAGTATGAAGATGATGAAGCATAGTTCTACTTTTCTTGTCTGCCGTACAATCCCAGGAAGCTGTTTGAAACCCTGGACGGGTATCTGGGCAGCCGAGGAAGGGCGTGGGGTTGAAACGTATGAGAGTTAGCAGACCGAAGCTTAATCCAGTTAAGACAGAAATACTTCAGTTTAGGAAGTACTAGATGGAGATTGCTGCCTGCAAAAAAAAATTCTTTTCATATACTTTGGCAGGTGTGGCAGTTTCAGCCTTGTCTAGAGAATATAATGAAACATGCTATGGTTACATTCTGGGCAGCAAGTGAAACTGATTTTTATTCCATCAACCTTGCGGAAACTGATTGTTTCACAAGAAAACAGCTTTTTTTGGCATGTTGGACTATTATTATGCAATTTTCCTTATTGATTGATTCATTGTAAACCACCATGAGTCCTAGCCTTGAGGAAGGAGTGGCGTATAAATCAAGTAACAGAATAGAATGGAATGGAATAGTACATTCTAGGTAGGGCCACCCTTAAAGGTGGTTCAGAAACTGCAGCTGGTACAGAATGCAGCAACCTAGAACCCTTGGAGGAGCTGAGCTCCCAGATCATGCTACACCTATTCTGTGTCATCAGCACTGGCTGCTTATTAGTTTCCAGGCTGAGTTCAGTCCTTTCAGATCCCTCAGTTGTCCGGAGCAATGTGATCTGAAGTTCTGCCTGTGCTTGTTTATGTGTGCGCCGCATTGAGATCTGTGTCAAAGGCCCTTGAGGCAGATACTTAGGTACTAAGGACAGGGGTTTCTAAGTAGCACCTCCACACCTTTGGAGTTCCCTCCTCAGAGAGATACAAATGGCTTCATCATTGTTGACTTTAAAAAAAAATGCTGGAAGACATATTTATTTCCATCAGCAATGAACATTTTAATCTTTAGTCTTAATGAGTAGACATTTAAATTGTATTTTCATCTTTTTGCACATCTTCTAAGTGCCTTGTGAGTGCATCCTGAGAGACACATTAAAAATATTTTAAACACATAAATAAAGCATTAGACATGTCCACAGAGCTGAAGAAATCAGCTTTGTCTGGGCTCAAAGTTTTATGCAACACACACACACACACAGACACACACACACACACACACACTAAAGCAAAGAGAAATTATTTCCAGATCTTCTCTAAATGTCATATATATGCACAAATTTATATGCAATATATAGGTAAAAAGATAATGGAACTGGGGTTTTGAATCCTATGTCTGTTCTGTGTCTCTTTTTTAAAATATCAGATTTTACTGTATTACATTATGAACAATGAGTGTCAAAAATAAATAATATAAACCAGTATAAAAAATGGAGGACAGAACATAGATCAAGGGATGCTAAACCCATATAGCTCAGATGGCCACAGTTCATTATCCCAGTTCTCACTCTGGTCAGTCACATGGGAGAATAGTCCCTGGTGACCTCATTTTATAATGAAAGTTTAATGGGGGAAAAAGAATAAGGAAAACGTCCAGTGCCTTCATTGTTGCCTTTTATGTTCTCCTCAAATGGTGGGCTATGTAAATAAGGGAGTTGTGTTGGGCAAGGTGAGTGATACTTGCCTGACTATTTTATTTAATATATCATGAACCAAAGTTTTGTCACCTTTGGGTTAAATCCAGACCAAGTCTACAGCAGACTCAATGAAAACAGTGGCACTTGTCATGATTACTTGAGACCCGTTGCTTTTAATCGGTGTACTGTAAGCATGAATTATTTTGGATCCAGCTCTCTAAAAATGAAAACTATCCTATAATTATATTTACTATGACTTGAAACACAAATTGGCTGTTTCTTCCAAATGGACTAACATGTCCTTTACAGAACAATTCTATATACCAATGGTTCTCAGACTTTTTCTCTGTGACCCTCTTTTCATCTACATGAGGACATACTGCTCTACCTTTACTGTCTTTACACCTACTTCTCTACCTCTGCTACTTTTACATCCACACGAGGACATACTGCTACTCTACCTTGAATCCCCCTGTGTCCTACTTATGCCTCTCTCTCATTCTCACACTCAGGCCCCTTATGCCACACACCCTCTTTCTTAATGCTGAGCTCTTGTGCTCTGTGCCTCCTCTCTTCACTTCCCTCTTGCCACCCAAAAAACTACCTTGTGTTTGCTAAAGGGCATGCACCTGCTCTGACAATGACAAAACTTTCAGAGAAGCTGAGTGGGAGGAGCATAAAAAAAGGGAAGCTAATTTTTCTATGTCTGAGTTGGAGAAAGGCATAACAGTGGAAGATGCTTTGCCATCGCTCTTTTGAAGAGACCGGTCAGTCCTCAACAACACACACACACATATACACACACGCTTGCCTTTCTTTTTCACATTTGTTGTACTTGTAGGGTGACTTATCTTGTGCCCTCCGCTTTGAGCAACTGTTGTGCCTCCTTAGGGTCCCAGCGCACAGTTTGAGAACTACTGCTATATACATTTACATTGAAATACATCACATTGTGTCCAGGGACTTTCAGGAAATTGTGCATAAGATTGCAGCCCCAATTTAGTTTAAGTTAATTTTTGAATACTTGAATCATATATAAGAAGTGTGGTGTAGTGGCTTGAGTGCAGGGTTTGAATCCCTGCTCAACAATGGAAACCTACTGGATGACCTTGGGCAAGTCATATTCTCTCACCCTCACAGGAAGGCAAAGGCAAACCCCTCTGAACAAATCTTGCCAAGAAAACCCTGCGATAGATTCATCATAAGTCAGAAATGACTGGAAAGCACACAACAGCAACAATGTTAGAGATGGAGATCCAGCACATTAAGAAAAATCTTCCTAGACCCATTGCCAGAGTAGTATCTATACTGTAATGCAATCTTAAATCAAACATGTGCTGGCTTGCAATGAGTTAGGCAGCAGCAGCTTATTTTCTACTCCAGAGTTTAAAGACACTATCCAAAATAGAATCAGTACCTTGGATAGCTCCTTTCACATTTGGGCTAAAACCTGACATGGATTCACCACTCCAATGACATGGAAAACACTCGCTGCTGCTAGCACCAAGATTAAGCATAAGCTTCTTCTTCCGGCAGCAGTTCCCCTCTGCTGTTAGTACCCTCTTCTGTTAGCTGGTTTCAGAGTTCTGCCAACAGAACAATGTGCTGAAAGAATAGCTCTGCTGGCTAATATCTGACGAAAGAAGAGGGGAAAGAAGTACAGGTCAGCTGGGTTGAGGTGGAGATGAGTTAAACTAGATCCAGATTTTCTCCAGCTCGGTAAAGAACCAACATGTTGGTGGAAAGTTAGATCAGAGTTTGGATAGACTAAGTAATTACCAACATCTCTAGGTTGGGAAGGGTTAGGAGTCAGGACAGCTTCAATTAGCCTAGTGTCAGCTCAGCTGGCCCCTGGACACTTTTGCCAATTAGGATTGTGCACTTACTCTGTTGCCGCAAAAATTACAGAGACTTTTGAGACACCTTAACGACTGAGAAATGTATTATGGCAGAAAGCTTCATGGACCAGAGCCCACTTTATCCTTTTCACCATTCTGAACCTTGTGCCTTTGGAATCTTGCTTCAAGAGAAACCAAAGGAAGATGAATAATGCACACAAAATAATAAATAATGTATGGGGAAAAGGCACATGTAATTGAGAGCAGCTGAGGTTAAGGGAGAATTTTCTGTCTTTCTGCTTCACATAATTCTAGCCAAATGAACTTGGATATTAAGTACTTTTTTGGACTACAACTTCAGAATCTCCCAGGCAGCAGTTCTCCTCAGTTTTTTTTAACTGATATTGGATAATTTCCCACCAAGTGGCCAAAACAACCAAGATTAAAGTAATAGTGCATTCTGAAGTTTCTCATATTCCACTATGGGAGGGATTTTTGGACTTATTTGAACAAAACATTCATGTCTTGTGATTGGTTCTATAATTTAATATATATATAAGCTGATGTTCTATTGAAATATTCAAGCTAATCAAAATCAATTGAAAAGCATAAAACTATAGAAGCATAACATTAGAAACAAGGTACATAAAAACAGTGTCAACGGTATAAATCATTGACTGTAAAACTTTCCGTGCAATCCCATCTTAGAAAAGCTGAGAAAGCAAACAGGTTTTTTATATGTCTCTTAAAGCTGAGCAACAGAATGATTTGGCAGGCTCTCCCACACTTGTTCCATAACTGCCACAATGAAGAAGTTTGTCCATCCTGGGTCAGGAATATCGTATGACTTCTGTTCAAAGCAGTGACCACCCTACTGTTACCACACCTTGCACACACACACCCGTCCTGCAGGATAGCAAATTTGGTATGAAATATCATTTTCATATAAAAGCTGGGCACTTATGGCTGGGAAACATGCAGTGAACAACAGGACACTGGCTGTAAGCATGGGCTAAGTCAGGATGGGCTCAGCACGGCCAGGTGATAAGTTCAAGAGTATTAGGTGGGAAAGCCCAGTGTTAATCAGCTTCCAATAATCCTTTCAAAAGCACAGGCAACCAAGACAATAGTAACCAAAACTGTCCAGGTACAGCAGGCAAGCATCTCTGCTGTGTGCATTTCCTACAGAAACTTTCTCCATTCATCTTACCCAACTAGAACATTAAGAGGCTGTCAGGATTCCCATCAGTGTTTTGTCATCCAAAGTAAGACAGTCAGTCTTTTCCAGACCCCTTTTGTTTACTCTGCCAGAGACCCACTAACACTCATTAACACTTCAGGGTAGGAAAAGGGGTATTTAAACCCTAGCTGTGACCCCAGCAATTTGCTAGCACTTTGGGCATCACACTGAACCCCCAATTCCTGTTCCTCCATGCTCTTCTCAGATTCTTGTCTGAGCCACTCCTCTTCAATGCTCTGCTGCATGACTGGTAAATATCACCCTCTACTGCCAAAATCTCTCTCTATCCAACTTTTCTCGTTTCTCCCTTCACTAGCTTTGTATGGTTCATGAGATTGCTTTATTTATTGTGTGTGTGTCTGCTGATTTACAATAAAAACACCCTGTTTAAACCTTTGACTGGTCTCCTACAGTTAGGACTGGTATACACAGGTGAAAAGATCCTGTCATTACTCCTCTCTTACAGGCCTCATTTGAGCTGTAATTCTCTTAATTTCTAAGAAGATTCTGGCATTGCTAGTGGACCTCAAGGTCCCCTATATTTTGAGGTAATACTACAGTGGAAAATGGCTGAAAGGTTAATATGACTTTGCTTTACATATATGACTGGGGTAGGAGGAGGGCAGTGATTGTGAATAAGTGATTGTTGGTGTGTCATGTAAAGAATAATTTTTGCTGCAGAATATCAGCATAACTTCTGCAGAAGATAATCTACCTCATTTAATATAACCTTTTGGATAATGAGAGTGCCAGCGAGTATGTGGATAAGCTGTTATCTGGAAGACAATTATATACATGAAACTGCAGAATCCACATAAGATCAACCTATATCTTACAGCTGTGACAAGTTATTCCAGCTCTGTTCTGTCTTCTTTTTTCCAAGTTGCAGCAATGAAAGAGGAAGGAATTCAGATTGATATTTCTCAGTTTAACACACACACACCTCCAGAGCTATTAGCCACAGAGAGGAAAACATATGGCCCCTACACTTTCCCCTTCACTACTAATAGCAGCTGCAAGAAGATGATTTGGGGTAGGAAATCAGTGAGGGGGGCAAACAACTTGATCTCTCCTCCCTCTAACTTGTATTTTAGAAGTTAGAGGGGATAATTTAGATGTTTAGAAAATCATACATGGTTTGATAAAAGTGACTATGTATCTCTTTCTCTTATAATAAAACCAGTGGTGACCCAATGATATTGATTGGCAGCATTTTTCTTTTCCCTAGCATGGACCCTTGAGATATTTAAAGAATGCAGTTATGTCATCCCTCAGTCTTCTCTTCACCAACTTCTTCAACCTCTTCTCATGTGTTTTGTTCTCTGTACCATTCATCATCCTTGTTGCCCTTCTCTGAACCTGCTCCAACTTGTCTATATCTTTCTTAAAATGAAGCACCCAGAACTGAACACAGTACTCTAGATGAAGCCTGACTAGTACAGAATATAGTGGGACAAATACTTCCCTTGTCTTGGAAACTATGGTTTTATTACTGCAGGATAACATATTAGTTGTTGCAGCCTCACACTGCTGGCTCATATTCAACTTATGATCAATAATAATCTCAAGGCCCCTACATGTACTGCTGCTAAGCCAAGTATCCCCCATCCTATACCTGTTCATGTTGTTTTTGTGGCCTCAATATAGGCCCTTTCCAGACATGGGGGGGAAACGACGGAACACGCTACTCACCGGATTTTAACTTCGGGCGAGTCCGTTGCGACGAGGAGGAATGCAAGCTCGTCACTCCGCACTCCTCCGGCGTCCTAAATGGCGGCTTCCAGTTGGTAGAGGCTCTCCACCAACTGGAGAAGCTCGCCAGCTGGAAGCCCGCCCCCAGCAGATCTGCAGGCATGCACTTGCGTGCGCCTGCAAATCTGCTCCGGAGCCGGGCGAAGGAGCAGCACGGGGTTGTGCGCTCCGTGCTTTTTAAAAACCTCTGAAAAGAGGTTTTTAAAAAACACGCGGCGCAACCAGTTCCAGTCGCTCCGGAGTGGACTGAGGTATGGAACTACAAAAAGTAGTCTGCCCCAGTCCACTCCACGGTGCAGAAGACCTCCGTTGGAGGTCGCTCTGCACCATTTTAATAGCCCGGTGTGGAAAAGGCCGTAGAATTTTGCATTTGTCTTTGTTGAATTTAATTCTATTAGTTTCCGCCTAGTTTTCTAGTTTATCAAGGTCTTTGAATCTGTCCCTAATTTCTAGTGTGTTAGACATGCCCTCCATTTGTTTACCTTCTGCAAATGTGATAAGGATTCCTTTCACCACATCATCTAAGTCATTGATAAAAATGTTGAAGAGTGTCAGCCTTAGAACGGAACCCAGTGGCACTCCACTTTAGTCTTCCCTCCAGCTTGAAGCACAGTCAGTGATGATGACTCTTTGAACATGGTTTTCCAATCAATTATGGATCCATATGGTGGTATTTCCACCTATTCCACATATAATCAGTTTCCTAATCAAAATAGCACAATATCATGGGGGACGTTTTAGCAAATGCTTTGCACAAGTCCAGGTAAAAGAGAATTAGACAAAATTCATGGAGAATAGCTGGAATATGTCTATTAGCCATATAGAATAGAGACAGGTTATGGTGAAATTTCAATATAACATAAATTTTGGATGTTTTTCTGAAGAAAGCATAGCTCTCTGCACTCTTATAAATAACAATTTCCTAGCAATGCTGGAGAAGTAGATACAGTGCTACAATCTACTACTATCTGATTCCTAGTGGCAACATTTGTACTGTATTTGGGTTTTGTTTCTTGCCTCATTCTCCATCTGACCTTTTATTAGCAGATGGCCAATTTCCCTGTCCTCCTAATAACACCTACTGTGTGTTACTTATTATATTGCCAGTTACAATCAAATCCACCCTGGGATAATTATAGGTACAACACATGTTAGGACCAACAGATCAGTCAGTGGGCATCTGTGTGTCAGCTGTTGAGTCACACAGACATGCGGGAAGCAGTAGACATGCTGAGGCTATTCTGGTTGGCTCCACCATTATTATTATTATGGTGATACTGATACAAAAGCCAAAATGGCCTTTGGCAGTGAAATCATCTCCCTGCTCCCATTTGTTCTTCCCACTAGACGCGTTTGTAAAACCCTTAATGTAATCCATGTAAATTATTTCTGAAAAAGATGATTAGGGTCAACATGAAGTTGCCTCCCTTCTGTGTCTGATGCAAACTTGGGTCCTGCAGAGGGACAGCTTCTCAATGTTGCTATTGCTGCTGCTGCTGCTGCTGCTGTTAGAAAAAGATTTTTCTTAGAGCCTTGGAAGGGGCCACAGGGTTCATCTAGGCCTTTTCTGCAGCACCCTCCCATTCCACCATAAGGACGGTAGAAGGACAGGACCACGACGAAGCTTCTGCATGACATCATCGTGGTCCCATCCTTCTCCTGTCCCCAGGCAGCACGATCACAGATTACATCATTGATGAGTTTTCCCTGTCAGGGACACACAATTGCACCACCATCCCACACTTACCTGTATTCCGTGATGGCTGCACTTCCTGCCCCAATGCAGGCTGGCAAAGTACCCAGCTATGCTGCAGAAGGAGGAGTTGGGGCTATTGTGCTCCCTCCCACAGGGAACCAGCCGGTGCGGAGGGGATCACTGCCATCGTGCCCCCTTCTGGCAGAGCCAGTGCCGGGATCCCCACCAGATGACTTTGCAAAAAGGTAGGGTGTGGAAAGGGCCCTAGTCCAATACCCTGTCATGCAAACAAACACAACTAAAGCACTCGTGAAAGATGACTGTCCAACCTGTTTTTAAAAAACTCAAAAGACAGAGAATCCACCACTCTCTGAGGCAATCTATTCCACTATCAAACAGTTCTTACAGTAAATAAGTGCTTCCTAATATTTAGGAAGAATCTCTTTTCTTGTAATTTGAACGCATTGGTTTGTGTTCTAGTCTCTGGGACAACAGAAGACAAGCTTTCTCCATCTTCTACATGACATCACTTCAGATATTTAAAGACTACTATCATGTCATCTCTGTTCTCTGTTCTCCAAGCTAAACATATCCAGTTCTCTAACTCATTCCTCATAAAATTTTATTTCTAGACCTTTGATCATCATGGCATCCTTCTCTGGATGTTTTGATATCCTTCTTAAACTGAGTTACCCAGAACTGTTGTGTGTCTTCATGTTGTTTCTAATGGCAACTCTAAGGTAAACCTACCACGCTTTAGGGGGTTTGCCTTTACCTTCCTCTGAACCAGAGACAGTGTGACCTGTCTAAGGTCAGTTTCTATAGCAGGGATTCAAACCCTGGTCTCCTACACTCCTAGTCCAACAATCAGACCACTACGCCACACTGCCTTCTCAAATAATGGGAGCCTCTAGTTTAATTTTTTTTTTTCTGCAACTGCTTCCACTTTTCACCCTTTCCCTGAGTTTCTTGTTGTCTTGTGTAATCTGAAATGTGTATCTGTAGAGACAAGCTTCCCTGAAATTCCAGAAGGAGCAGTTTGCGGCACATATAAATGGTGGGCGAGGAAAGGGTTGCCCACACATCCTACTCTTCTCTACTCAAAATTCTCCTTTCGCCAACCCTTTTTTTTTTCTCAAGGAAAAAGAGCTGCTAGTTTTTTACTACTTGACTGCGGGTATGCGACAGCTCTAAATTAAAATTTTAACGTCTGGAACGGAAATCTTGGGGACAGGTAATTTGGCCATTTGAACAGCTGGGCTTGGTGTAAGGAGCCTATAGGAATTAGTAGAAACTTTTTATCTGATTCATGTGGGCCTCAGATGACACACTCTTACTGCTGCCTTCAGTTCAGTTCTCTCTGTTATTGATTCTTGTGTCTTGAAGAGCTACAGTTTGCCTTCAGGTCCACACAGATCGATGTGAAATAAAAAAAAGAGAGAGAAAGAAGAGAGAAAGAATTTTAAAAAAATGGAAATCCACCAACTCCCTGATAAAGCCAAGATCAATTGTCTGTTCCCTAGTTGTTAGAAAATGGTTCAAATTTCCCAGAAGTTCCAGTGCTGTAAATTTTTCAGTAAGCATTAAGGGTCTGGTTCATTATTTTATGAAGTTAGATACAGAAAACTGTTTGCCACAATGCCTTAACGGATACCTTCCAACATTTCAGTGTTGAAAATCGGGACACTTGGGGCCAACATCAGAGTGTGATCAAGATGGCAGAAGTTTGAAAAACATTCAGAAGTTTGAAAAGCATTCAAACTAGGAGAGGCTGCAGCAGTTTGCTTTTGCCTCAGCCTACTGGGAAAGGCAAGATTCTACCCATTCCTCTTTGGTTACCTCTGCTAAATTAATTGAGTTTGCAGCAAATACTGTAAGCTGAGGACAAAGGGGGAAAGTTGGAGAAGAGAGAAAGCAGGACATTTTAAAAACAGCAAAAAAATTGGCACTGCAGAGGATTAATAGAGACTGTCCCTGCCAATTTGAAACAGTTGGAAGTCATGCTTAATGTAGTCAGAATGTGTAACTAATTTTGTAAGCTGGTTATCCATCACATCTTTACGAATGGTGAACATTTTACCACTCCCCTGAATTTTTGATATCAGGTTTGTTGTAAACCTTGTTTTGGCACAATATAATGCAGATGAGCGGATTGCCAAATAGTGATATCTTAATCTGTTTTACACCAGATCAGCTTATATGTCTATCCAACCCAGCATTGTTTCTTCTAGTTGGCTGCAGCTTACTGTGATCTCAAGCAGAAGCCTCCATCTCATCTCCTATCTGGCATTTTAAACTAGAGATGTCAAGTGTGAGACCTTTTTTTATGCAAAGTACGTATTCAGAAATTGAGCTATTGTTCTGCCCCTGTGATTAAGTCCATGTGCCCCAGGGTAATTTAGCATGTAGTCAAATGTTAGCTGCATTCCATCAGTCTGTGTAATTATTGTTTTCTGTCTTCCACAAAATTACATGTTGTAGTCAGTAAAATATCACAGTCACTAGATCATTAGTAGCACCCATAAATTTATTCCGAGAGCAGCAAAATGGCAGATCCATTTCCTCAACCCCATCTGACGAAAATGTTGCCCCATTTTAGCAAGTCACCATGGCTGAGCGTAAGATCGAGGGACAGAGACAGAACAGGCCTTAAGAGGTTCTGAGGGGTTGCTTGTCATGTAGATTGGACCAAAAGTATTGAGGAAGTGGCCTGGTTAGGTAACACCAGCACTGAGGGCAGCAGAATACAACAATATGGGAGCCTGGGTACCTGTCAATAAGAGAGGGGACCATGATGGTGTGGAGAGCAGAGGCACAGCCTTCTAATGGCGCTGAGAGCTATAATTAAGGCTAAGCTTGAACTGTGAGAGCTTAGACTGGGACGAAGCATGGGAATGGCCACTCAGACTAATTTTCTGGCTACCGATTCCTTTAAGAAGAAAGGCAGTTGTTTGTTCTTGGAGTATGAAGGGCAGACTTATATTTTTTGCATTTTTGAATATAATAATATAAAGAAATTGAGGATGGGCTCTTTAGCACGATAGCCTCATACCCATAACTGAGTTACTGTAACAGGAATTGGATGATTAAGCTTCCCTAGATGCTTGCTTACTGGAAACACCGTTCTGATGAGAATCCTCTCATCCTTCTCAGTGGGATTGTGGCAGCATTTCACATTTTAACAGATACGTAAATGTGTTTGAGCATTTCTCTGGGTTCCATTTTTGTAACACAACTTATTTTGATCCAGTTTGTTTTGTTCTTAAACCAATGCTTAGATGTTTTTTTTTCTGATGATGTTTTATTTTTCTTTTGCATCCTGAAGCCTCAGTCCAGTTGCTAGTCCCAGCTAGAATAGACTCAAGGAAACAATAGCAATTTGGTGACCCAAAGCATTTGTAGGTAAGGTTGTTATATCTCAGGTTTTCATGGGTCATTTCCAGGTGAGAGATAAGGGTACAAATTCTCCAGTTTCTGAGGGCTGAGCTCTGGACAAGAGAAAAAGGCTATATGCAAATCTCCAGATTAGCTAGGAGAACAGCAGCTTTCTGCAATTTGCAAGGCTTAATGGATTTCTTGCTGTAATGTGCAAAGACTCTTTAAGGGGTCTTTATGTTTACCTAGTTAGCTTTGTTTTTTCTTCTCAGTCATTACAGTGCCAGGGCTCACCCTCTACTCTGCTCTGCATTCACCTTCTGTCTGGAAGCAAATAGCCTTATCCTATCTCCCTAAGTAAGTAAGAAGGAATAATCTCTGTATTTCATCTTGCTGTGGGAACAACTCCTTTAGCTAAGATTTCTGTCCTAATTTCCAAACAGGAAAATATATTTTGTGTGTGAGTGTGTGTGTTCGAACAACAAGCTGCGAGCAGCTGTAGTTGATACTTTATGCATAGGGTTTGATTATATCAACAGGAACCATCCCTGCTCTTTCACTTTGGCCTGGAAACATTAGCACCTGGCAACACTACTTATGCCATTGATTCAACAGATCTATTCCAATTGAAACTAAAAATTGGATTTATTATTGTGATGGTAATGGTTTTCCTCCTCCTCCTCTTCCTCCTCCTCCTCCTTCTTGATATCCTGTCTTTTCTCTCAATTTCAGAGTCAAGGCAGCTTACAGCATCCAAAACAAACATAGCTAAAAATTCACAACATATGGAAGTTAAAAATATAACTTAATTATCAAATAATTAAAACTGATTTTAAAAATCCTTAAAAACAATAAATAGGAAGTTCCAGCACATTATGCAAGGCATGCCCTCAAAGGCCTGCCAAAACCAAGAAACATGATGGAAACATGAACTGAAATAAATATGTAGTCATAAGAATGAAAAATTCAGCAATCTTAACAGACAATATAAAGGCTTGAACTGTGTTGCTGGTGGTGTTTTATTTTTTTTTTATCTTTTTATTAAATAAAAACACACAATTAAAACATCTTGTCTTCATATTACATACATATTACATACATAATTATACTTTCTTACATGTTATACATCATTTTCTGTACATTTTTGTAGAACTTCATATCCTTATTCTTAAATCAGTTATATCAAATCTTATTTCATATATATCTATTTTTTATACAACATCTAACAGTAATTCAGCCATACAAAATACACTTTATATACCTACCTAAAACCTTCCCTTATTTTTCATCTTATTTCATAGTCAGTTGTACCTTAACAGTCACTTGACCAACAAATTCCCTTTAATAAGTACTTTAACATTTGTCCTCTACTTCAAATCATATTTTCCATTTTTAAACAAGATTCTTACCTCTCAAAGTTTTTATCTCAACCTTTTCAATTTCTCAAATTATGGTGGTGTTTTAAAAAGATAGCTCCAATCGTCAGGAGACTAGATTCTGTACCAGGTACTATCTTGTGCACTTTTTCTGTAACCTGTGAACAATTAGGTGTAGCCAACATAATGATCTTCTTGTAAGATTCTCCCTTGAAGAATGACTGTTTTTTACATATCCCTCTTAACAGGCATGTCATTCTTATAGGTCGAAGATGCCGTGATGGATGTATATGACTTCGTTTATGAGGATGTAAGAAGCAACACTTCGAACACTAGAAGAGAGGAGCTACACACCATCCACAAAACGGTGACACATTCACATGTTTTCATACAGGCACTTCCAATTAAATTAGTTTCTAGAATTCCAAATCTAATTGAGAGAGAAGCTGATATTTTGCTTCTGCAGGATTCTTTTTCCATTTCTAAAGTCTAGAAATAATGTTTTGAGCATGATCCAGACAAATTTATGTGATTTCTGTAGGACACAGCTGAGATATTTTTAGTTCCTGTTAAAACCAATGGGCCATCTTTATTCATCAAAAAAGACATCTATATCACCCTGCAGTAGAATTTCTGGGAGTGGGGTATAAAAACAAGGTAAAATATGTAAGTAAATATAGGCCCTTTCCACATGTGTGTGGGGGGGAAACGGGCGAAAACGCCCAAAAACGGAGCTTACCGGCAACCGGGTAAGTCCGTCGCGACGCGGAGCAGTGCGAGCTCGCTGCTCCACAGTCCTCCAGCGTCCCAAATGGTGGCTTCCGGTTGGTGGAGGCTCTCCACCAAACGGAGAAGCTCGCCAGCCGGAAGCCCGCCCCCGGCAGATCTACAGGCACGCACTTGCGCACGCCTGCAAATCCACTTTGGAGCCAGGCGACGGAGCAGCACGGGGCTGCGCGCTCCGTGCTTTTTAAAAACCTCAAAAAAGAGGTTTTTAAAAAGCACGCAGCGCGGCTAGTACCAGCCGCTCCTGAGTGGATTCTGGTGTGGAACTACAAAAAGTAGTCCACGCCAGTCCACTCTACGGTGCAGAAGACCTCCGTGAGAGGTACAGAAGCCCGGTGTGGAAATGGCCATAGAGTGCCACAATAGGACATTGAAAAAATACATTACAGTAAATTTAAAGCGATTGGAAGAATAAGAAGTGTCTTCATTGGCATCAAAACAGGAACAGTGTTGGTGCTAGCAGGTCTCTCTTTTTTAGTGCCTTAACTTTGACTGTATTTTTCCCTTTATGCCTTTAAACAAAAGGCACTGCCTCTTGTAAACAGAGCTCTTACATTCTTCAGCATGCCTTACACAGGAAAAGAGATAAGCAAATATCTATACTGGGATGGGCAAAATGCTCTCCATAGGTCATATGCAACTTCCCAAGGCTCAATTGGTACCAGTTTTGAAAAAAGTTCACATGAGTCTACATAAGGGAACAGAAGGCCCAAAATGTGGCAACATGGTTACTCACATCCTCTAGAGGTTTTACAAGGTGCTGTTGACCATTTGTAGCTCTAAAAATAGGGGTGACAAAAATAGAGGATGTGGCTTTTAGGGATCCTGTGATGCGACCCTAACCTCTGGTGGTTACCCACCCCCAACTTGTACCAATATGGGGAAATGTTCCCATTACACCAAGCATCAAAAGTCCTGTTGAACAGCTAAGATTTTTACCTTTGTCACTCACTCTACTGTTACCTACATAATGTTACTTGTGATCACCAGTAGTAATTGCCAGCGGTGGTGCCACACTTATGGGTGAAATTAATTCTGTCATGCCCCATATATCTGATTCCTTGGTTTGAATAGGGTGGCAGAGTATCTCTTGAGTTCTGGCCACCAGGAGATAGAATGTCACATGGCCAAGTCAAATATATGAATGGAATTAGTTTGCTCATTGAAGTTAACTCCCTGATTCCTATGGACTGCTGCCCAGCTGGAAGATTTCTGGCATGGAGGACAGAAGGGTAAGATACATTAGCAAGGTAGATGTGGGAAGGCTGCCTTAGCGGGAGTGAAGCATAAGGAGAGATGTAACATTCCATGTGCAGGTGAAACTTTGCACCTAACATTAGCAACTTAGGCCCTTTTCACATGTGTGGGGGGGAAACGGGCAAAAACACGCTAAAACGGAGCTTACCCGCAGCCGGGTAAGTCCGTCGCCCCGCGGAGCAGCGCGAGCTCGCTGCTCCACACTCCTCCGGCATCGCAGATGGCAGCTTCCGGTTGGTGGAGGCTCTCCGCCAACCGGAGAAGCTTGCCAGCCGGAAGCCCGCCCCCAGCAGATCTGCAGGCACGCACTTGCGCGCGCCTGCAAATCCACTTCGGAGCTGGGCGACGGAGCGGCACGGGGCTGCGCGCTCTGTGCTTTTTAAAAACCTCGAAAAAGAGGTTTTTAAAAAACACGCAGCCCAGCTAGTTCCGGTCGCTCCTGAGTGGATTCTGGTGTGGAACTATGAAAAGTAGTCCACGCCAGTCCACTCTACGGTGTAGAAGACCTCCGTTTTAGAAGCCCGGTATGGAAATGGCCTTAGAATGTTCTAATTTTCCTTCAGCTAGAATTTGAGGCCTGAAAGAAACAGCAGCATCATAGGCATGTGTGAGACAGAGCAGTATAATGGGAATATCTGTAGGAAAGAGAAGTATGCAGATCTTTCTACAAATAACTGACTAAAGGAAATACCAGATTCTTGCACTGGAGGAGTGTATTTTGATAATTTTAGATTCATAAGAGAAAGTCACCATGAGTTCATTTTATTTATGGACTTTCTCCCTGCACTAACCTTACATTTCTCAGCCCAGAGAAGTCAAAGCCAAATTTTGTGTCTAATCACAGGTTCTGTTCCCTATTGATTTACAAAGTATTTTCCAAAGATTGATGGCAACTTTTACATATTGATTATGAGAGTGCTCTCAAGGCAGGAAGAATGACATTATTTTCACAGATAGGAAAAAATAATAAAATATAAATTTGATTTATCTCCTAAGCATGATGGAAATCAATAAGGTAAAATACTGTCCTTCTTACAGCTCCACTGAACTGAATGGAGCTTTCCTCTGGGTATATTTATTAGGGATGGGACAAATCCAGAATTTTCTAAATCTGAATCCAGATCCGAATCCATGGAAGGTTCTGGGAATTCACAAATCTGGAATCTTTCAAATCCTTTTTTAAAAAAGGGTTTAAAAAGCAAGGAAAAGAAGAATAATTTTGGGCAAGACATACTCTCTCAGCCTTAGCAAAAGCCTAAGGAAAGGCAAACCTCCCTCTGAAGAAATGTGGCCAGGACAATTGTCACAGTTTTGCCTCAGGATCTGCCCAGATTGAAAATTACATGAAGGCCCTTTCTACACAGGCAAGAAAACGTGGATTAATCCCACACTTTCCTGCCTGTGTAAACAGGGCCACATACTAGAGTACAGAGATAATCCAGGTCAAAACTGGCTTTTCTTTGCATAGCTCCTTATGGCATCCTGGGGTTTGTAGTTTGATGATGCACCAGCACACTTTGGCAGAGAAGGCTGTGACACCTTGTAAAACTCCAAACCCTAGAATTGTGTCTGAACGAGCTTTGCAAGGGAGCTATGCAAAGGAATGTTTCAGCTGTCCTTGAAATCTCAAGCCTGTCCCTTCCAGTCAAGTACTGAACTTAAATATTAAATGTTCGATTTAAATATCTTAGAATACAACCCCAGATGTAATTTCTGAAATTGTTAGCAAAGCCCATTATTACTCCAAGGGAAAAATTCACCTACTTGCCATCTCTCCTTGTGTGTCTAGTCTCCCAAGTTTTCAGGCGTCCTGGTCTCCCAGGTTTTCAGGCATCCCAGTCTCCCAGGTTTTCAGGCGTCCAGGTCTCCAACAAACTGTTTGGGTGGCAGATTCGAAAGATTCGGTTTGCCTATTTTGGCACAGGGATTCAGATTCCCGAATCTCAAATCCCTGCCAAGGATTCGAGAATTCGAAGATTTGAGGATTCAGTTGGCTCATCCCTACTATTTATATAGCAGGGCTGCCCAACCCTCTGCTGTCTTTCTGGCATCTGCCTCCCCTTTGCCAACATTATGGGTGCTGATGGTAGCAGTTGGGATCTTCCATATCAGTGTGCAGTAAGTCACTCCAGGCTCTAGTCTGAACTTTAAGGGAGCTGGTTCTACATCCAAAATAGGTTCTTCACTTTGGATAGTTTCTTTAAAGATGGGACTAAAACCTACAGTGGATTCACTGCCCCAATAACATGCAAACCACCAATTGCCATTGCCTTCTGATGCCAACAGCACTGTCAACACTCCCATCAGCAACAAAACTGTTGCTCAAATTTGTTGGTGCCACAAAACACAGTTTATTAACATTTTATTCCTGGAAAGAAAGGAGGAGA
The DNA here is from genome assembly GCA_030412105.1 of Cyclura pinguis. Classification (NCBI taxonomy): domain Eukaryota; kingdom Metazoa; phylum Chordata; class Lepidosauria; order Squamata; family Iguanidae; genus Cyclura; species Cyclura pinguis. The sequence continues at coordinate 281,506,812 of CM059599.1, forward strand.
TCTGGGCTCGTATACTCTCCAACTGTCCCAATTTGGCAGGGACATTCCCTGTTAATCTTTTGCCATTCCACTTTTTCCTGTTACTTTTAAAATGTCCTGGTTTCTCTCTTCTGTTCCCACTTTCCTCCTTTATCCTCAGCTTACTTTAATTGCTTCAAACTGGGTTCAAAGTGCAAAAAAAGATCTCACTCAGTTAATTCCATGGGAGGGGAGGGGAGGGGAGAGAAGAGGAAGGGTGGGATCTTCCCCTTCTCAATAGGCTCAGAAAAAAAGCAATCTGTTGCAACCTCTCCTAGGTCTTTTCTGCACTACACTGTAATAGTGCTATTAGTCTACTTTCAACATCCTGTGGAATTTTGGGGTTTGTAGTTTACTGAGGTCAAAGACCTCTCTGGCTGAGAATTCTAAATGTCCCTCCCTAAACTGCAAACCCCAGGATTCCATAGGACATTGAAAGCGGAATAATAGCACTATAACAGTGTAGTGTGGAAAGACCTCTATTTTATGTGCTGTTCCCCAATGATAACTTTTGCCATCTTAGCAACTCTAATGCTACTTGGCCACATGTGTTCTGGTTCCCATCTGTTAAATATTGGAGGGCATGGGCCCAGTCCAGGAGGATTCCATAGGGAGGAAGAGGCTCTATCACTCTTTTCCTATACAAGAGAGAGCCACTGCAATTGCCCACAAATTTTGGCAGCAGCAGCAATGACTACAGGAATATCAACATCTGTCACCAAAATTAAGCAGACACACCAAAAGTTGGAGGCAGCAGTGGCAGTACAGCTCTCTCAGAGGATTGTCTGCTGTATTCCTCATCTCTGGAAAGTTGCCTATATATATGGTTGGAATTCTATTTTGTAAGAAAGCAGAGAGGGACTTTGCTTTCTTCTTCTGCCAATACTGACTGAGGCAGGTTTCTTTAACCAGTCTGGGTGACTACAACAAGAAGGATCTGGTTTTTGTGCACAAGACAGAATTAGGCATCTAGCCAAGTCTACCCCTCCCTTTCAGCTTTGTTTCTTAGTGTGACCAAATGTCCTGCAAGACAAGCTGGTCACATAAAGATTGAATTTCAGCACACAGGCAGCATTGTGATATGTTAAGCAAGTATTCCAGTATTTCCTGAGATGCCGGGACTGATGAAATGGAGGAAATCCACCACCACCACCCTGACAGAACCTAACTTAGACAATCTAGTGTTGTCCTAGTGGATGAAGCAGACAGGTTTGAAACTGAAGGGGACTGATAGGTGTTTCCAGGGGAATGTTTTATAACACTGCTAATCAAAAAAGCTTATGCAATTGTTCCATTTCTCCTTTTTTTATGGATTTTGTATGGTATGGGGAAAAAAACCAGAAGCAGTAGAAGAAGAATACAGGAGAACTATCTCTTTTTTGGAAAAGTTACTAGCTTGGTACATGAAGGGAATCCTGTGGATATAGCATATCTTGACTTCAGTAAGGCCTTTGACAAGGTTCCCCTTGAAATTCTTGCAAACAAGCCAGTAAAATCTGGGCTAGACAATGCTGCTGTTAGGTGGATTTGTAATTGGTTTACTGACGAAACCCAAAGGGTGCCCACCAATGGCTTCTTTTCATCCTGGAGAGAAGTGACTAGTGGGGTGTCATAGGCTTCTGTCCGGGGCCCAGTGTTGTTCAACATCTTTATAAACTACATGGTTGATAAAAGAGAGAATATGTTTATTAAATTTGCAGATGGCACCAAATTGGGTAGCTAACACCCCTGAGACCAGGATCAGAATTCACAATTACCTTAGTGGCTGAGAATGCTGAGCCAAAACTAACAAAATGAATTTCAACAGGAAGAAGTGTAAGGTACCATACTTGGGTAGAAAAAAAATGAAATACACAGATATAAGATGGGTGACACCTGGCTTGACCACAGTATGTGTGAAAGGGATCTAGGAGTCTTAGTAGACCACAAGCTGAACATGAGTCAGTAGTGTGATGCGGCAGCTAAAAAAAGCCAGTGTGATTCTGGGCTGCATCAACAGGAGTATAGGGTCTAGATCAAGGGAAGTGATAGTATCACTCTATTCTGCTTTGGTCAGACCCTGCCTGAAATACTGTGTCCCCTTCTGGCCACTACAATTCAAAAAGGATATTGAGAAGCTGGAATGTGCCCAGGGGAGATCAACCAAAATGGTAGAAGGTCTGGAAACCATGTTCTATGAGGAGCGGCTTAGGGAGGTGTGTTTAACCTGGAGAAGGGAAGATTAAGAGGTGACATAATAGCTGTGTTCAAATATTTTAAGGGATGTCATACGGAGGATGGAATAAGCCTGTTTTCTGCTATTCGAGAGGCTAGGACACAGAGCACTGGCTTCAAACTTCAGGAAAAGAAATTCCATCTAAATATTAGGCAGAATTTCCCAGTGGTAAGAGCAATTTGACAGTGGAATACACTGCCTCAGAGTGTGGTGGAGTCTCCTTCTTTGGAGGCTTTTAAACAGGTGCTGCATGGCCATCTGTCCAGAAAGCTTTGATGGTATATTCCTGCATGCCTGGGGCTTGGACTCAATGGCCCTTGAGGTCTCTTCCAGCTCTATGATTCTGTGAATTACAAGTGTAAGAGATTATCTGGCTCCACATAATTCCACAAATAAGGCAGGTTGATAGCATAACAAAAATCTTATCTGGAAGTGCCTATATAAATAGTGATTTTGCGCCACTTCTGTGTACTAGCATATCTAACATAGCGTAAGTTAACATGTGAAATGCTGCAGCGAGACACATGAGATGGAGTGTCACTGCAAACACAAATGTAAATCCACAATCAAATTGCCCCACAAACACATGAAATATTGGTCCTTTCCACAGGAGACTCTCATCTCGGCATGGGGATGGGAGAGGAGTGGGAGTGCAATGGTGCTTCTGCAAGATCATTGTGGTCCCATCCTTCTCCCGTCACCAGCCGGCATGATCACAGAGTAAATCATTCACAGATTTTCCCCATCAATGACCCCCGATCACAGGACCGTCCCGCACTTACCTACCCTGCGGAAGGGCCGGAAGCATAATGGGGGCACTTCCTGCCCCAGTGCAGCACGGAAAAGTGCCTGTCTGTGCTGTGGAAGGAAGAGGTGTGTCCATCGCTCTCCCTTCCACAGGGAGCCAGCCTGGTGGGGAGGGGAGCACTGCCAGGATCGCGACCAGAGGATGATGCGAGAAGGTAAGGTTTGGAAAAGACTAAAAGAAAGCAATTACATAAAGGCGCTGTCTTTGGCAGATCACAAGATATAAACAGGCCCTCTGTTGTTGAGGATGCAGACAGGCACAATTTAAAAGTCTATGCAAGTAGACTTTGCAAATGGACTTCTTTCACAAGCTCTGGGCAGATGTGGCCCCTGCAGCCAACATGGGTCATATACCAATTATGGTTGGAAATAAAAGTTTACCTTTATTCATTAAAAAGAAATCATACTTTTATCTATGGAAATATGTATTGTGGTCTGGAGAGTGTCATTCAGATTTCTGTTTCCCAAACTCTTATAAGTACGCTTATCAGAGACAAGGGCCCTTTCCGCATGTGGGGGGGGGGGGGGGACGCTCGAAAACGGAGCTTACCGGCTTTGTTTTCCGGCCGGCCGAGTCCGTTGCCACAAGGAGCAGCGTGAGTTCGCTGCTCCGCAGTCCTCTGGCGTCCCAAATGGTGGCTTCCGGTTGGTGGAGGCTCTCCACCAACCGGAGAAGCTCACCAGCCGAAAGCCCGCCCCCAGAAGATCTGCAGGCACGCACTTGCACGCGCCTGCAAATCTGCTCCGGAGCCAGGCGACGGAGCTACACAGCTTTGCTCGCTCCGTGCTTTTTAAAAACCTCAAAAAAGAGGTTTTTAAAAACCACGCTGCGCGACCACTTCTGGCCGCGCAGAACCGGACTGAGGGGTGGATCTACAGAAAGTAGTCCACCCCAGTCCACTCTACGGTGCAGAAGACCTCCGTTGGAGGTCGCTCTGCACCATTTTAAATTCCCAGTGCGGAAATGGCCAAAGTCACAGAATCCACATCAAATAAAATCACAAGAATTGCCCTTCCCACATTGCCTGCACCAGTTACAGCTCTGTATTATCCATCTTTGTAAAATGTGTAATTCCTTCTGATAAGTGATTCATCTATTTCTATGCTCATGCATATGCAACCAAAACAGGACCTAACATGTATGTACAGGAAAGCATGAACTAAGGATTGTTGAGATGGGAGAAGAGGGGGAAGGAAAATGGTAAACAGAGGATGGATGGGATCGAGTGGCTGAAACTCAACACAGAAGCACTCCAAACTACAACACTTTGTTGCAGAGCTCCACTTGCCACAAGTATTGATATACATGTGAGTCATCTTACGCTTTGGGACATGAAATCGCATTAGCCAGAGAGAGGGATCTGAAGACTCAAGGGTAACTCATAGCTTTACAAATGCACACAAATTTAAGGGGGGAATTTTCTAAGGCGGTGACCCCCCCAAAAAACTCCACAAAAATTCAATAATTTGTATGGGGTCTCTTGTCCGAAAAAGATATTAAAAAATGATATCCATGACATGCTGTTGTTTTCTCTTTCAGTTTCTCTGCTGTGGAAAGAGGTCACCCTTTGGTGAAAAAAGCAGTATTGAAAATGAGATGTGCCAGTCAGAAATGGCGGAGTCAGCAAAAGAGGTGATAATATGCTGTGCTGAGAGTAGGGATGTAAATCTTTAGCTTTATCAGTCTCACATGCAAGGACATCCCCATAGTTTTCTTCCCTTTGGTGACAAAGAAAAGAGATATCTGTGCAAGATTCTGTCTGTGTTCACAACTTGCAAAACATTCTGGAAAATTGTCCTGTGCAGAAATGTGATTTTCTCTGTCCTCAAAAACAGTGCAAATTACACTGCTTCCTGCATACAAAAGTCAAATATATTTCTAAACACTTCTTGAGAAACTGCTCTGAAACCTCACTGCTCCATTCTCCTTGAATATTCGAAAACTAGATGGGAAGTGATGGCTGTTACAGCATTACAGCAACTATCTGGGGACAATTTTTCTGATGACCTCTTTTTGTGATATCACTGTAATAATTATAGCCCAGGAAGCATAGAAAGCTGTTGCGTTGTAGCAGTTTGAGTACTGAACTACAGTTCTGGAGACCAGGGTTCAGTTCCCTGTTTGGCCATGGAAACTCACTGGGTGACCTTGGGCTACAGAAAACCCACTGATAGGGTCACCTTAGAATTGCCATAGGTCAGAAGTGACTTGAAGCCACACAACAACAAAGCATGTGGACAAGATTGCTTTGCTACAGATGGGAAAGGGAATCCAACGGTGGCGTAGGAACGGGGGGGGGGCAGAGGGAACGCTTTGCCCCAGGTAGCAATGTTTTGGGGGCATCCTGGCTCCTAGCCACGCCCTCGCATGCCCTGGCCACACCCCACTCACTGAGGCCACGCCCCCACACACCGTAATCCCTTCCCCTCCCACCCCCCTCCACATACTTCAAGCTCCGCCACTGGAATCCAAATGGCTGGCTCTTGTTGCAGTATCGAGACCTTTCCTGGGATGAGTCAGTGAGCTGTAGTTATTACAGCAGGCCTATGGGGTAATAAAACCTTGGGAAAAGTGATTCCCAAACATAAGAAGGGTACTTACAATTTGCTCCCACTCCTGGGAGGGAGTAGAGATAGATGCATCCTTGCCTTTGGCTTTGATCACTTCCTCTGCCTGACTGGTCTAAAAACCCTTTGCTCAGTTTTGTATTCTATCTGCTTCCTTCTCAGAGAACACCTGCACTCAAGCCAGACAGATACTTTGTCTTAGTTGAAGTTAAAGGAGATGGTGTTTTTGGTGCTGTGAAGTGATGATTCCTCTCCTCCTCTTGCCCCTTCTTCTTTAACATGAGCAATGTGGCACACAAAAACACTAGCCAAAGACCAGAATGAGATGTTATGCATAACCCCTGCCAAAAGCAACTGCTTCTCCTGTTCCCCCTGTCCCAACAAGCATTTTTAAAATAGGCCTCACCGACTGGCCACCCTTGGAGGAAAAAAAAAAGCCCACACAACTTTTAAGATCTCTTGTGTAGTTCTTGATACTGAAAATCTGACTCTTTCGTAATGCCTTTTCAAATTAAGTTTATCTTTAAAATGGATGCCCAGTAATTTAAAAAAGCCACGTTGTTCAATTAGCATGCCCATCTGTTATCAATATTAACCACTGATGACGAGGGGAATGGATCAAGACATGCCAGCACAGATTGAATATATATCCTGTCATGCTGATGTCAGTGTTTGACTTTCACCTAGCTTTAACCAGCAAATCAGGAACTTCCATATACCCCTGGACAGGAAGATTGACAATGATAACTGCTCTTCCTGGCAATTTGATGTCATGAAAGCAAAAAATAATCAGGTTCCAAAATATTGTTCAATCTTTACCTATCCATGCTTGAGGAAGGCCTTTACGAAATTAAGATTTCAGTAGATGTCAATCACTTACATGGAGGGTCGATATCCTTGTATTTTTGTAGGTGATAAACTGTGCATGAGCAGACATGGCTACATACAGATTTTGTGAATTACTTCACTGCATTGCCCAAGAGAACACCTGTTGTCTCATGTTCAGATACAGTTTAGTGACTGGCCAATACAGAACATAGTAACTTATCTTCTATTTGATGAGAAGAACCATATACCTCAGCAAGTTGCACTGTCTGTACTAGCAGCAAAGAATACTGAGAACCTTTGAAATACATGGCATGAGACTGCAAGAGAGTTTTGATTACTGGAAAAGGCTAGACGTAGAGTAATTATTAGTATGTTTTGGGGTGTAATTTTAAATTACACCCAAATGGCTTGCAAATGGTGTCTGTAAATCTCTGCTTACTGCTTAAATGTCTGTGCTGGTGCCTATGGGCATTTATTCTGTAGTATGCTGTTAAAATTGCAATGGCCTATGGTTAAACACAATTAATAAGCAGAAAAAATATTATCCCTGAGATACTGAGTACTGCAAAATGTTTGATGTGGGATCATGGTGTCATGAGTTTCCCAGCCTTTTAAGGGGGAGCCTATAAAGTGGAATGGGATAGGAAAATTCAGAATGTGGGAACATGACATCATGACTGATTTTACATTACTAAATGTATCGATTCCAGCTTTTCTATTCTGATAGGTTCTGAATGGTGCAGGCAGCCCCCACCTCATATACTTATAAGTGATCTCTGTGGATTTCAGTGGAGCCTTTTTCCAAATGCTCTGCTGGTTTTTTTTTTTTTAAATCGTTTTTGTTTCGTCAGGCCTTTGGCAAAGGATGCAAGAGTCCATTCTTCTGCTTTTGCTGGTGCTTATTTCAGTAACTTAGAAACTGATTTTTTTTTTCAGTTTCCTTAATTGCATTACTTTGAAATGCAATAGTATTGCTGAAAGATGTGTGAGAGTCTTTTGGATGGAAAAACAGCTTAAACACAGAAAAATAAAAAGACTTTGCAATGTACCCTAAGCTTATTTGACTGAACAGTACCTTAGTTAACCCAGCCTGAACATTTGAAGAATGCCACATTTACATAGCTGTCACAGAAATGTGACCAATATATTCCTGTTTTTGTAGTAGAAGGGTTATTTACTTTTACATGTTTCTTGATTGTTATGCTAAAGGTACAGCATTAGCTGCATTTAGGGGGGAGGAGGTGTGTTGGCAGTTCTGATGGAGATCACAGTGGATCACAATAACCCTGTCCCTGACCACCTCAATCCCAATCTGCACAAAAAAGCCTCACACATACCCATGTAGCTTTGAGGTATAGAAATAATTTCCAGGTCTAGCTAACAATGGTGTAAAGTATAGCATTGGACTAGATTCCTTGTGATTTTTGAAAGCCTCACATTTGTTTTCTTAGTTTTTGCTCAAATAGAGGAATTAGCTTTTGCAATAATGGAGTAAACTTCACTCTGGTATTTCAGCAATCCTCCATTTTGAAATCATAATACTCCTTTAGCTCTTTGCCGCTAATGCTGTTTTCTGTCCCTTGCTTCTTCTGTTAGCCACTTGGTATTTCTTTTTCATTAAAAAAAATATTTAAAGTTTTCGGGATACATTTAATTACCAAGATAAAGAAGAAAAAAGAAATACAAAGTAAAAAAAGAAAAAATACAAGAAAATAAAATATATAGAAAATGAGAAATTGAAAGAAAAAGAGAGAGAGAAAGAGAAAGAAAAAAGTTACTTCCATTCTTCCTTTCAGCAGGTATATATATGTACCATTATTTCAAATCTCACTATTTAGCATTCTGAGATTCTCTTTTTTCATTGCTGTATTTATCATTATTCCTCAAAGGCCTTCACATCACATAGTCATATTCTTCTTTTTCATTTTCTTTCTTTTCTTTCCTGTCTTTTAAAATATCACTGATAATCCTTCTCTAATCCTTTCAATCGTTACATCATTTAATAATTACATCCTCCTTTAAGTATTATCAAACCATTCCATCTTTATAAAAAAAAGAAAAGAACCAGCTTACTAACATATTAATCTACTAATCATCCTTCTACTTAGATCATTGACTCTGTTGCATACTATAAAGTTTCGCTCCAATGATTCCCCCGTATCTCCAAACTCCCTTACTAAAATTTAAGCAAATTTATCTGATAAGCCGTTATCAATAATATATCAGTTATAAGAATTTCTTCAGTGAAGATTCTCCTTAAAACCATATCATCATCCACATTTCTGTCTCTTTGTCCTCATGTTCCTACGTAACCAGGTTTCTTAACACAGTTTAACTCACTGATTTTACTAACATTTTCATTTTAAATTTGACTCTTGGCTTTTTCCCCCCTTCTGCCATACAGATTACAGCATTTTCCCTTGTAGTTGCATATCGTTTGTCCAGACAAACCCATTCTAACACAGAAGCAACATTCTCAGTAAAGCCTTTTTTTCATCCCAGGAACATTTCCGATCAGTCAACAGTTCCATCCGTCCCCACTTCCTACATCCGTCTCATTTCCATTGCATACATTAAAGCAATTATTTTGGAGCACCCTGCTTTCAACATTTATCCCATCATCACTCCCACTTTGCAGCACTCTTCCCAATTTCATAGGCTTTGAAATCAACTTGGATCTGCTCATCTATCTATCCATTTTCCATACAGGCCATTTCCAAATTAGTCTGATCTTTTTCACCTCCTTGAATTACATTTTTTTTTATTTTACAGTCCAAAATTTCCACTTCACCTTCACATCCCAAATTCTTAAGTCCATCAACATCCTTGGCTCCATCTCTTCTTTCAGCTCTTTTAGCTCCATTTTCAAGTTAATCTCCAATTTTGGCAGCTTTTCCAGACTGACCAGTCTAATCTCATCCAGCAGCTTCTATAAGATTTCTGAGAAAGGCTCATCTTTCCTGAATCCAGCAATTCCAGGGTTAAAAGCAGGAACTAGTCATTCTCTTGTTCTTCACCAGCATCTGGTTACAGTCAGTCTTCAGCCAGTCTTATCACTTTAAGGACAGCAAGGAATGCACTTTTCCATGCTGTGATTTCCTTCTTGCTCAATAAAGTTCAATACTTTTACTCAATAAAATCCAATCAATAAAAGTAAAATTTCATGATCTTATATCTTTTTGAAGCCATTGTCCCATCAGTCAATTGTATCCCTTTAACGTACCAAACATTCTTTTTTTAAAATCATAGTCTCACAAGGTACAGCTTCACTTACTCAGTTCTTAGTTGAAGAAGGAAGGCAATTTACATGGCTTCCACCCCAGCTTCTTAGTCAGAAGAATTCTTTCCTCTATTATCCAAAGATATTATTTCTAGAGAATTAAGAAGTGTTTCGCAGATCTAGAGTCCATTATCAATTGATGGAAACAGCTGGCTTTTTCACAGCTAGGCAGGCTCTCTCCTGCAGTCCTCCTCGGTCCACTCATGCTCAGCCACAACCAAAATGATATTGTTACCAGGAGCCAAGGTTTCTGACACTTGTGGGTGATCCCTAGGTCTCCCTTTAACCCAGGAAGAACTTCTTGCTGGTCAAACCCTTCAGTGACCGGTGATCTACCATGAAAAGCACTCCCCACATTGCAGAGGTCTTATAGGGGCAGGCAGCAATCTGCCATGCACATCAGAAGTCCCATGGTATTTTCCCTTTCAAAGTACTTCATTTTCATCTCTTATTTTCTATTTTTTAGAATATTGTCAGGACACACACTTAAACATTGAGTGAAACTCTGGGATGTGAATTAGATGCATATTGCAGCACAACTACTTTAGCATCCTTCCACTGACGTGGAGATGAGGGGATGGTGGGGGCGGTGGGCACTCATTGGCAATTTTTGCTTGCCCGACCCTGTATGCCGTAGCCCCCACACACATTGTAGCCCCGCCCTGCATGCCATAGCACCACCCTGTATGCCGTAGCCCTGCCCCTGTGCACTGTAGCCACTCCCCTGCACATCATAGCCACGTCCCTGCCCCTCTGTCCACCTCCCCTATGCACGCTCCAAGCTCCACCACTGTATCCTTCCCACAAAGTATTGTTGCCAAGTGTCCTTACCATCCATGCCCATTCTTTTTCTTAGTGGCTATATAAACGGAAGCTTAAAGATCTGTTGGAAGGTGTACATGGACCTTTAATTGCAAATTATATTCCAGCGTCACCTTACTGAACAAACTGCAAGAAGATTACAGGAAGTTGCTCAGTCCTTGTCCATCTACATCAGGGAGCATATGGGAGGCTGCACACAGCTATTTGTACTTCTATGTTCCTTTGACTGGCAATGAACAATTTATGGAAATACACAGTATTCTTTCTCATGTACATAGTGGACACAGCCACTAGCCACTGTTGGGCCATTTAAATATAGAAATAGCATAATAACTAGGGATGGGCCAACCGAATCCTCAAATCCTGGGTAAGGATTCAAGATTCCCGAATCCGAATCCCTGTGCCAAAACAGGCAAACCAAATCTTTCGAATCCGCCAACTAAATAGATTGTTGGAGACCGGGACACCTGAAAACCTGGGAGTCCGGGATGCCTTAAAACCTGGGAGACTGGGACTCCTGAAAACCTGGGAGACTATGCATACAGGGGAAGATAGTAAATAGGTGAGGTTTTCCCTTGGAGTAATAATGGCCTTTGCTAACAATTTCACAAATTACATCTGGGCTTGTATTCTAAGATATTTAAATTGAACATTTCATATTTAAGTTCAGTACTTGACTGGAAGCAACAGGCTTGAGATTTCAAGGACAGCTGAAACATTCCTTTGCATAGCTCCCTTGCAAACCTCGTTCAGACACAATTCTGGGATTTGGAGTTTTACAAGGTGTCACAGCCTTCTCTGGCAAAGTGTACTGGTACATCAGCAAACTACAAACCCCAGGATGCCAGAAGGAGCTATGCAAAGAAAAGCCAGGTTTGACCTGGGTTATCTCTCTACTGTAGGATGTGGCCCTGTTTACACAGGCAGGAAAATGTGGGATTAATCCACATTTTCATGCCTGCGTAGAAAGGGCCTTCATGTAATTTTCAGTCTGGGCAGATCCTGAGGCAAAACTAGGACAATTGTCCTGGCCACATTTCTTCAGAGGGAGATTTGCCTTTGCCTAGGCTTTTGCTAAGGCTGAGAGAGTGTGTCTTGACCAAAATTATCCTTCTTTCCCTGCTTTTTAAACTCTTTTTTTAAAAAAGGATTCAAAAGATTTGAGATTCATGAGATTTGTGGATTCCCAGAACCTTCCAGGGATTTGGATCCAGAAAATTCTGAATTCGTTCCATCCCTATTAATAACAATAGATTATTACGGTATTTGCTGGCATATAAGATGCACCAGCGTATAAGACGCCCCCCATTTATACACTGGCAAATAGTATTTGTCAGTATATAAGATGCACTGGCATATAAGACGCACCCTATTTTCAAACAGTATTTCTTGGGGGAAAAAGTGAGTCTTATACGCCAGCAAATAGGGTGTATTACCATAAAGGCAAGCAAATATTCCTTCTGTTGAGATGAACTACAGAACTGTGAATGTGTGGAGCTTAAGGCAAGAAAGAGCCATACTGGTGGGAGTTTGCTGTTCATTTTCTACCACCCCTGCTAAGTCCTTATTCTTGCTACTTACTACAGTATTCTTGCAAACATAATGCAGATGCTTGCAGTGATGAAAACATTATGTTAATACCAATTGACAGTGAAATCAAGCATAGGAGAATGAAGGATTCCTGATAGCTTTTCAGCTGTCCAGACCTAGAACCCCAAACCTTTCCACCTTCAGTGTACAAGGCCTAAGCAAGCATCGACCTAATCAGTCCCCGAATAGAGAAGCCACTCAGAGCCCAGTGTAAGCCACTCTGACTTTTTGTTGTTGTTATATATTTTGTCCTCTCTCTCTCTTTCTCTCTTGCATTCGCACTTGCTTGATCTCTCTCTTAATGTTAACTGTGCAGAGGGGTTTACTCCCAAGTAAGTGTGCATAGGATTGCAGCTCTTGATCTTAAAGCTATTTGTCTCATACTACAGGATTGCCTCCAGGAGCTCCAGCGCTTCTTGAAAAAACACATGGAATTAGTCTCCATACTGATGACCATCACAGTTTTCTTCATGGTAACTTTATTTCTGCTACTATCTTCCTGTTGTCAACTGGATGAAAAAGAGATGCAGATTAGCATTAGGGTGACAACATAGTTCTGATAAAGCAACATTTTGTTCAGGGAACTTAATAAGGAACCTCTTGTGAGGGGTCACAGGGACAGAGAGCACTTAGCCATTTGGTGGGAAGTACTGTATTTGCTTATATATAAGACTCACTTTTCCCAAAAAAATTACTGTTTGAAAATGGGGTGCATCTTATGTGCTCGTGTGTCTTATACACTGGCAAATAATACTTTCTGGTGTATACGTGGGGTGCATCTTATACAGCAGTGTGTCTTGTACACCGGCAAATACGAGTAATCTTAAATTAAAGCAACCCTTTCATTTACATACTGTCCAACATTTCACTTGTGAAAACCAGGACTCATGTGGCTGAGCAATATCAGAGTGTGGTCAAGATGGTAAAAAATATTGAAGAATAACACACAAGCTAGGAAAGGCTGCAGTAGTCAACTTTTGCCTGGGTGGACTGGGAAGGGCAAGATTCCACCTCCTCTTTCCCTACTCCTGAGTTAATTACTGCAAATTACTTTTGCCATTTTAATTCAGTTTGTACCAGTGGAAGTTAAGGGGGGAAATGGGAGGAAAGGAGAGAAGCTGGGACCTTTTAAATGCAGTTGTAAACTTGGGATGACAGAGGAATAACTGCGACTGTCACAGCCAAATTAGGACAGCTGGAGAGTATAGATTTACTGAACTAATATATGGTGTTCATTTTTTAAATTTCATTGCTCACTGTGCTTTTGTGATTTAAGAATAGGTACGTAGCTAGGGTGGGGAACCGGCAGAAGTTGAGAGACCACCTTGGTGACTGATAAAGCCCTAGACAGCTGCACCGCCAATTTTTTAAAACATTTTTGGGGAATTCCTACTAAAAAGGCCTTCCTATGCACCCTAGGGGCTATGGGAAAATTTCACTGTGTTTTGGGGCCCACTTGGCATGTTTTAACCCCAGGAGAGTTTGGGAGTTTTCCCTTTTTTTAAAAAAAAAAGTTTTTAGTTGTACTGTTTTCAAGTTGCTTTTTATTACTATGTTTCAAGTTGTTTTTAATGGTGTTGAACCTTTTTTTTAATGCTGACCATTTCTGTATTATTTAATTTGTCCAAGTTTTAATTTAAATTAAATGCATTTATTTTAATTTAATGAGTCTTACTCCTGGGACAAAGGCAAGATATCAATAAAGTTGAGGGCAACTTTCCTTTTACTCCCTGGTTGAAAAAAGTCCCTTCTCGGTGTTAAAGCAGTCCAGATGTGTCAAAAACATAGAGAAATCACTCCCCATGCCAGGCAGCAAGAGCAGCATTTTTCATTAAAAAAATAAATGTTTCGTTTCTCCCTCCCCCCAAAAAAAGAGGGGGTCCTGGTAGGAGGCCATAGAGGCCTAAACTAGTTTAATGGTTTAATTACGATAGCACTACCTTTACATTTTTCCCCATAGGTTTCTATCTCTTAAGTGTATGTTTTTCTTTTTTTACTTTATTCAAAAAGTTTCTTTATTTAAATAGATTTCTTTCTTCTTCCTTTCATTCTTTTTTTTTCTTCCCTTTTTTTAAGGTTGAGAAGCAACTTTTGTTAGTTAAAAAAATCACTGAAATATAGATAATGGTATCAATTATCAAGATATGCTTTAATATTTCTTTTTTGCTAAAATGGTGATAGAAATTAGGGTAAAAATCAACATTAAAGTGATGAGATAAACAATCTTTATTATAATCAAGTACGTGATAATAAGGAAAAGTTCTCTAAGCAAAATAAATAAGGGCAGCATTGTCCCCACCTCTGGTATATATGGACAAGATCACCTCTCTAGACTAGTCAGTCATCGGTTTGTATGAATTATTATTTTATGTCAGTCGACACATGACCCTAATATTACTGGAGGCTGCCTTATGCCTGCCATGCTGTTTGTCCCTCTGAGTACTACCAACTCTTGACTAGCAGTGGTTCTCCAAAGTAACAGGCAGAAGTCTTTCATAGTAGCTGCTACCCTTTTTAATCAGAAAAGGTAAAAATTGAACCTGGGAGGTTCTACAGGGCATATAAATAATCATTTTTTAAAAAAGTTAACTTTTGAGCAGATATTAAGATGGTATCTACAAAAGAAGGTGAAGGTATTCTGAACTTACCTCGCAGCAATAATGGGTGATCATCAACAAGCTGTGATAATTTTTACAAGACACTTTGCCAATGAAATCACTCAAATACACATCAATCAGAGCTGTACCTATATTGGAGTTTGAGAGAATTCCACCTTGACACAAGTGCTTGAATACATTTCTAAAGCTCACACAGTTCTGAGATATCTGAGCTCTGTCTGTCACCACCCACGCTTTGGACTCTCATCACAGCCAGCTGATGAAAGCTAATGGGCAGCCATTGGTGCCATGGTTCTCTGGAATTATAACAGATTGCTCAAAGACAGTGAGATAAAGTACCAACTCCATTGTTTCTATGTAAAGTGATTCCAGTGTGGTTGTTTGTATCCCAGTATCAACGTTTCAGCATTCCTGTATGTGCCACCCTCCCTCACACACAAACAGAGGCTCAGTTCTACGTTGTAGTAACACTTGTATCCAGTCATTCTTCCTCTCTCCCTCCCTTCTGCAGCCTTCCAGAACACTGAAAACCAGCTCTGCAGGATTGTCTAATTCTACAGAGCAGATTTTTTAGCAAATCTGGGAGTTGTAGGAGATGTATGAATGGCCCCTCCCAGTTCTACTGGAAGAAGCACCCTGATGGATCTTGCTTTCTTAATATATCCCACCATTCTGGCACTTATGCACTGCATAAGAGAAGGCTGGGCTTAAGTAGCTTGAAGACACCAGCTTCTCTTTGGTCTTGGAAGCTAAGCAGGATCACGCCTGGTTGGTACTTGCGTGAAGGACTGTCAAGGAATATGAGGTACCATAGGCCGTATTTCAGAGGAAAGCAGTAGCAAGCCACCCCAAATAATCCTTGCCTTTGAAAACCCTATGAAAAATTCATGGGGTCACCATAGATCAACAGGTGACTTGAAGGCACATACTCATGTACACACACACGAGGATGTAATTCTTACACAGGATATAATTCTTCACTGAGTTGCTTCTCAAAGAAAGGAAGAAGACATTTTCACCAATTTCTTCACATTGTGGTTTTCAAGGGCTACATACAATTTGGACTTATTCTGCACAAAATTTGAATGTGGCTCTTTTTTCACACATGCATACATACATACACACACAGCATGTTCTCCTCAGGAAATAGCATTACTGTTTTTTGTACAAAAAAAATTTGCTGTTTTCCAAACAAAACAACCAAGAGCGAATTATCTGAAGAATAAGTCCCAAAGTGCAAAGATTCACGTCAGTCTAGGATTCTTTTGTCAGGGTTTATCAACACTCAAAATTGACATTTTTTTACCATTTTTTAATGTTTTCAAGTATTATTTCTATGCCTAACACACACACACACACACACACACACGTATATATGTATACATACAGAGAATGTCAAACATTAAAAAAACACCAAAAAAATCCAAAAGATAGTGGTGGGAAACAATAAAATTAAGCAGACACGACAGAGATATGACACACTGCCCTGACTTCTATTTTTCCCTTAAAATGACTTGTACCTTGATCCTAATCATTGTTGTTTGGAACCCACAAAAATCTTATGAGGTAGGATACCAATATTCAACTTACACATGAGGAAACAGAGCCCACAAGACTTACCCTTCCGCCAGCTGTGAGAGAATGACTAAATGGAGGTCGGAGCTGATAGGAACCCAGCCAGCCTCTCCTCAGCCTAAGCAAACACACTACCTACTTTGTTTTGCTTTGTTCTGCACATTAACTGAGCCGTTTGTGAACAGCTAAGCCTTTGGGCTTTGTTAGCAGCTGAAATACCAAGGTAACAAAAAGTGATGTCACGATGCAGTTGGAGGGCTGGCTCTGTCATGAGCTTCCTTCAGGCAGGAGATGGTAAGAAGAGACAGTTCTTGCCTTTTTTCTTTAAAAAAAAAAGTTACAAAACCTACAATTTTATGCATCTTTTGACCAAAGTACATTTCTATGAAGTTTTGAAATTTTTATTGGGGACTAGGAGAGGGAGAGAGAAAGGTAGGAGGATTAAATGGCAGTATGTGAATGGGAGATATATGGGGATGTGTTAATGGAGGGAGGATGTATGCATTTGTGTAAACAGGATATAAACCGATGTATATGAATGGTGTGCAAATTTAGCTTTGGCCACATCCACCACTGACATACATCCTCTGGAAGGTTACCCAAGGGAATGCAGTCCTGAGGCTGAAAAGATTTCCTCAGCCATAGTGAATATATTTTTCAGATTTAAACTTGTTTGAATGTGTGGAAAACCTGTACAAGTTGAGTCACCCAAAATGCTTGGGACAAAAAGTGTTCTGTATTTTGGATTTTGAATACAGTACCTTTTTTGGAATAGCCTCTCATCTTGTTCATTAAATTACTTATACTGTGTATGAGATGGGAGGCTGGAACAAGACTGAGGATCTGTGAAATGGCAGGAAACCAAGCGTAGTGCTTGGCACAAATCCACGCCTACCGCAGTTTCACATATCCTCAATCTCTCTCTTTTTCCCACTAGCTACCCACATTTGCCTTCAAGGTGGTGGCTGCAACGCTCCTCAGTCTTTCTCTTTTAGCTGCCAGATGCCCGTTTCTGAGGTGGCAGTTGCAGCATTCCTCAGATTTGAGAGGTGCACAAGCAGGAGCACCGCAGTCACTGCCTCAAAGATAGAAGCAGGCAGCTGGCAGCAAAAAGAGAGACAGACTGAGGATCTGAGAGATGAACAAGCAGGAGTGCTGCTGCTGCCTCAAAAGCAGAAGTGGGCAGTTAGTGACAAAAAGTTTTCGGTTTTGGAGGTTTTGGGATTTTGTACTTCCTAATAAGGGGGACTCAATCTGTACAAATATATGAAGCAATGAATTAATGTTCCAGTGATGTTTTTAATTGCCTTTTATTTATTTTCTCAGGTGTATGGGATGATCTTAACTTCATTCCTCTGGTATTCTATCCACTTTAAGAACAATTTGGACCGAAAGGGCAAATATATCCTGGCAAAGCAATAGATGATTGGCTTTGTCTTCTCCAACAGAAGAAAGGCAATGGTTATTGGACACCAAAATAAATTGGGTTGCTTTTTTTGCAGATGTGAGTGGACAATGGATATCCTGAATTTTGTTCTTCAGTTTCCTTAGCTTTGTTTCAAAATTTCCAGTTCCAAATATGGTTGAACTAACATGACACAGCCCAGGAGGCTGTAGCATCTATAAACAAAGAACTGACTGATGAAAGTATTCATTCACCAGAATCTCATAAACATGCAACACTGGAAATATGAAGGTAGGATATAAACCAGGGACCAAGAAGATGTCCAACCACAAATATGTTTGCCAGCTGAAAACCATAATTTAGAGCCCTCAAAATAGCAAGTCAAAACAAACCACATGTCCCAACGAAAAAGAAACTCAAGGAAATGGAAATTATTCAGCTCAGGAATCAGCAAGAATCTTTTCAAACTATAGGTTATGTGTGTGTGTGTGTGAGAGAGAGAGAAATGGCAGTGTTTTTTATATTATTCATTTTATCAAACTCATGACCACCTCTGCTGGATGTGAATTTTAGGGCAGAGATAGGGAAGTTTTCGCCCACTAGATGTTTTGGATTATAGTTCCCACAGTTTTTTACCGCTGACCATGCTGGCTGGGTGTTCCTGAAGTTGATGTCCAAAATATCTAAAAGACCAAAGTTTCCTCCAACCCTGTTTTAGAGCCTATTTGCATTGTTTGTATATTTTATTAGTTTAAATAAACAGTCTGAATTGGGAATAACACATTTTTGTATTTTTTTAAAAAATACACACACACAACATGCTATGAAAGAGAGTACTGTTTTGTTGCGTTAAAAGCTTACCTCTAAAGTTAGTCATAATAATCAAAGCTGCAATCCTAAACACACTTGATAGTAAATTCTACCAATGACATCATAGCAGCGCATTGTCATAGCAGCACATTGCCAAACTCACCACCATGGCCAAAGGCCAGCTGAGCTGACATTAAGTCAACTGAACCTATGCTGACTACTCCATCTTTTCTCCAAGCTAAACACGCCCAGCTCCCTCAACCATTCCTCACAGGGCTTAGCTTCAAGATCATCTTGTTCATTCTCCTCTGGACACATTCTAGCTTGTCAATAAATTGTGGTGTTCAAAACTGTACACAATACTCCAGATGAAGTCTGACTAAAAGCAGAATAGAGCGATACCATTATTTCTCTTTATCTGGACCAGGGATAGGACTCATGCAACCTTCCAGATGCCCAGGCTGCAAATCCCAGCATTCTCAGCATTGGCTATGCTGGCTAGAGCTGCTAGGAGTTCCAGTTGAGCATCACCTGAAGGACTATATGATTTCTACCTCTGATCTGAATATTGTATTTCTGTTGCTGCAGCATAGAATTGCATCACACTGTTAATTAATGTTTAGCTTGTGGTATGCAAAAACCCATGAGATCTTTTTTCCATTTACTACTGTCAAGCAGGGAGCTCTCATCCTATATTTGTACATCTGATTTTTTCCAACTAAACACAGAACCTTACATTTATCACTGTTGAATGCATTTGTTTTGGCCCAGTTTTCTAATCTATTAAGGTCTTATTGAATTCCAACTTTCACTTCTGAGGTATTAGCTGCCTCTTCCAGTTTGGAGTCAGCTGCAGATTTAATGAGCATCTCCATTTCATCCAAGACATTTATAAAGATATTGAACAACACTGAGCCCAGGAACTAAAGGGTGGAATAATCATTGTTATTTTCACTCTCTCTTTGTACAACTCTTTTCTCCCAAGCAGGATTCATGTCTTGTCCCATGGTAGGAAGGAAGGAGGGTAACAGAACAGGTCAGGAGAAACCATAATTGCATCTTCTTCAATTGTTCTGTCTTTAACAAAGACAAGTATGTGATCTCAGTGGTGAGATACAGTAACTATATTAAACAGCAGGAAACTTCATTTTGTTATGTGTTAGAAAAACTGGGCCTTCTTTTTCACATTTTAAGCTTTCATACAATGAAAAAATGTTCTGTTTCTGCAAGAATTTCTCCATACTCTGAATATTACTGGATTACCAGACATTATAATACTGATTCATTTTCCATTCCCACAGCAATATGATTTTATGAGTGCTCCCAATAGATTGTAGCTGTTGGCTGTCCCCAACCCCACCAATGGAAGGCTTTGTGATCCAGTGGAACTGCGGGGAGAGAGAGGCCGTTCCTCATTACAAACACCTCAGACTGTTCTGGAGAGTTCAGAAAATTTTTAAGACAGGGTGGGAGAGGTCTTTAGGGGAGGCTGCTTAAAATTGGCTTCCTCTCCATTCCACCAATGGAAGGCTTTGTTAGGTCAGGGAGACCTCCATTAGCCAAGGGGCAGCAATTGAATTCAACCCCATAGTTCTCTTCCTTTGCAAAAACAATTCAGATCTACCAAATGGGAAATGTTTTAAGTGTAGATAAGATTTCTAAAATGTCTCTGCTAAGAGAACTAGCTCTGGGCTATCATTGCTAATGTTGCTATTCCAAAGGCCAGATGGGAGGTCACATGACCTCGCATTTAAAGTTCCATCTAAAATGAGACTAAAGTGCTTTTCTTTCTCCCCTTTATATATGCAGACAGCGTTGTTATGGTTGCTGAGATATTAGCATAATGTGTGCTAGGCAGTAAATCTTCCCACACTGAGAAGACATCAGCACAGCTGGCAGTGGCTGTGCTAGAGGGACAGAAAGGACAAATAATACCCTTCTTGAGTTCTATGCAGAACTTGCAGGTAACCTCATTCGGCTCATGTAGAATGAGTATTTGTTTTTCCCCTAGCTTCTGCCCATGTCTTCCCCCTTTCCCCTTTATTGTCCAACAGGTTTACTGAAACAGAAAACAGGGTGTGCTTAGAAAGCATAACTGTGGTCTCAGCTGAAGTCAGTTTCAGAAGAGTACAGCTGGAGGCCTATAAATAGTTATGGTGGCCTAATCTAGCCTACATCATCATAACTTGGCTTTTTTAAAAAATCATTGCAGAGCTTTAATTTCCATATTAACCATTCAGTGACCAAAATCACATACACCCTGGTCAAAACCAAAATCTTTTATCTGTGGCAACTCTCTATGGCCATCTGCTGGCTGGGAGAAAGTAAAAGGATCAGCAAAGGAGTCTTCCACTGTTTTTCTATAGCTGGATATACACCAATCACCTCCCAAGAACTTCCAGAGGATCACCAGGAGATCCCAGAAGACACCTGTCATCTCTCTGCCATTCTTCTGGTCTCCACTGACCCCGGGGGGGGGGGGGCAGCAAAGAAAAGGTGAGGGTTGGAAGGGAGACAAATCAACGTTATGACCAATGTTTGAGACTTGGGACTATGATAGCATATAAACTGGACTGCAACTAAGAAACATATGTTGTCCCAAGAAATGAAAATAATAGCCATTTCAGTCTACACTCTGATGCATCAGAAAACCAGAAAAGATTTCAGAATGTCACTGTTCTTGTTCTGCTGGCCAGACATTTCCACTTACTTGTCTCTAGAGCTTCAAAAAATTACCTCTTTGGATGACAGCTCCTAAGCCATGCCAGCTGGGGGATCCTAAGAGCTGTTGCCCCTCCCAAAAAGATAACTTTCCCGGGCTCTGCATGTCTAATAATATCCAGTCTGATGTTATTAAAGTCACTAGATTTGAATCTGATGCTTCTTTTCCTTCGTTCTGCAAGTTCTGATATAACCTTTGTTCTGTGCTTTTGTGAAAGCCCTTCAGATAAGGAAAGTGCTTTTAAACAGTCCTTAATATTCTTTTATTTAAAATCAAACATGTCTGATGCCTTTATATTTTTGCTATAGCTCAATGAAACCTCTTCGGTACATCCCCTTGCCTCTTCTATGAAGCAGAGGTCTTGACTGGAAATGGCCAAACTTTACAAAGGCTCAATACAGCCATTATCAATTTAACCAGCGTGTAATTTCAGTACTGAAATCAGTATCATGATCCACTGTAAAAATCTTAGACATTCTCAACACAGACAATATTGCATATTCTTGATGTGCAAGATCCAAAGCAAAGCCCTTAAGCCTGTCGTAAATTATATGGATGACTAAGACCCTTTCTGCACTACACTGTTACAATGCTATTATTCCACTTTCAACATCCTACGGAATTCTGGGGTTCATAGTTTACTGAGGCCAAAGAGCTCTCTGGCTCAGAATTCTAAATGTCCCTCTCTAAACTACAAACCCCAGGTGGAATCATTGAGGATGCTAAAAGCGGAATAATAGTACTATAACAGTGTAGTGCAGAAATGGTCTAAATTTAGCAAAGTCATAGTTTGAACTGAAATGGGGGGAGGGGGAGAGGCAAAGAAACTTGAGCCCACATAAGACTTGGCTAGGGAGGCAGGCTAAGGATTTAGCCAGGGAGGACTGAGCCTCCATCCTCAATGATCTGACAAAATTGGACCACCAAGACTCCTATGCTTCCTCAGGTATTATCAACCAGAAGTGTAATAAATGATTAAACACTAAGAAATTTTAAGACAGCTGTTGCTCTCCCAAGAATAACAAAGGCTGCCCGCAATCTATGCCCTGCACACTTACTTTGGAGTAAACCACACTTAACACATGGAGAACACTTCTACGTACATATTATGTTTGTGAGGGTCTTCCTTTTTATGGATGTTTGAATGATGATGAATGGGGAAAGTAATTTACTTTCCCCTTGCAAGAATATGTTAGCAGGCAAATTAGTAACAACTGGCCTGCCAAAGTTGAGACTCCCAAGTTTAGAAACATTTCTGAGGTTCCTAGTCTTGATTTACAGTAAACCCATCAAAAGTGTCATGACTTACTTAAACCTTAGGCTAACAACTCATGACTGACCTAAATTCAGCCAGAGAATTTAATGGCCTAATGGTAATTTGTTTTGTCTCACGGTCTTTCCAGGTCTCGTCCAACGCTCTAACCACATTCACATTGATGTTTGTCACATCTCACACTTCAAAATGATTAATGGATTTTCATACTTTCCAAAATTTTATAGATGAAATTCGGGACGTGCATGGCCAAGCAACATCAGAGTGTGGTCAAGGTGACAAAAATTACTAATGAAGAAGCTCACACAAACTAGGAGAGGCTGCAGCAGTTGTTCTTTCTTGAGTTTACAGGGAAGGGCAGGATTTTGCTCTCTCCCTCCTCCCCAAGTTAGTTTGTACAAACTGCTCTTGCATTTTCAATTCCCTTTGCAGAAACTGCGAAGAAAAGGGGAAAGTGAGAGGGGAAGACAGAAACTGGGGCGTTCTAAAAGCAGCTGAAAAAGCACGGCAACTTAAATTGGGACTGTCCCTGCCAAATCAGAACAGTTAGAGGGTATGCATTTTTGAGTTTTAGTCCTAACCAGCAAGAAGTATAAACTTTAACCAAAGATAATGTTGACATGATATCCTTTCATATTCATTTATTCAGGCTGGATAACTGGCAGAACATACTCAGCAGCAGATATTTACCAAAGATTGCACTGCACTGACATTGTTTTTGTCTCCCAACCTGCTTCTGTGGTATTATTGTGCATAACATGAAACAAATGAAGATGTGGAAATTTTAGCTTGAGCAAGTATTCATGCTTTAATTTTCCAGCAGATGTTTAGATTGCACTAGTGCTTGGCATCCCAAATATCAAGATGTAAGATTTGGGAGGAGATAGTAGACATTAATTTTTTTTATGTTTTTTTATTTGGTCTGTCTTCAGCTGTGCCTACACTCAGGTATAAGTATCTCTCTTCAAAGCCCTTTTATTTAAATTTCAAAGAGGTTAGCATTCTTGCTGCAATCCTTATAGATTTAAAATACAAAGCATATTTTGTCTTTGTGAGTTAAAGGGTACTTTAAACATGATAGATTTGGAGTTTAGTTTCAGGAAAGCTGTCGTGATTATTTACAGTGTTTCATTTCCTACTTACGTTTTGACAAGCCATCTAAAAGCAGAAGAAAATGATCAACAATTTTTTTATTGTGTACAATTTAAGTTGAAGAGCACTTTATTTAAAAGGCAAATAAGACCAAAGGGAACACTGAATATTTCAGTCTATTATTACTATATCCTGCCCTTTTCCCAGTCTGTAATGACTATATGCTGCCCTGAGACTCAAGGCAGCTTACAGACGTTAAAACAGATGCAGCTAAAAGTATCCATTATATAAAAGTTACAATGTAATTAAACTATTGATAGAATTAAAAGCAGTTAAAAACAAGACTTGAAAGAAACCACAATAAGCCTCCAACTGATACAGAGAATACATCCCGCTATTAAAGGCCCATTCCTAAGAGAACAGGGGCCTCAAAGGCATCGCAAAGCAAAGCAAAGCAAAGCAAAGCAAGTCTTCAACTGTCTATGAAAGAGACCAAGGAGGGTGCCAGCCTGGGCTTTTTAGAAAGGGAGTTCCAAAGCCTAGGAGCAGCCATTGAGAAGGCGCTCTTCCTTGTTCCCCAAAAATGTACTTGTGAGGCTGGTAAGACAGAATGAAGGGCCTCTCCAGGAGATCTTAAAACATGGGCAGGCTCACATTGGATATACACACTGTGTCAGATAGCCTGGACCTAAGTTATATAGGGCTCCGTTGGTCATAATCAGCACTCTGAATTCTGCCTGAGACAAACCAGCTGTCAGTGAAGACTTTGAACCAGCCACAGTTAACAATCCAGCTGCAAATTTTTGGACCAGCTGAATTTTCTGAGTACTCTTCAAAGACTGCTCTACATAGAGTAATCCAAACAGATTATAACTATGGCCTGTGTCACCATGAGTTGGTACGTAATGCCTGTAGAAAAGGCTCAGCTGGCACATTAAGACTTATGTGCCAGCAAGTGCACTCCTGGACACTGCAGAGGCCTAAGTTTGCAGGTTCAGGGTTGAATCCAAGAGTACACCTGTATCTTCAGGGGAAGCCTTGATTCCTGTATGGAGAACAGCAGACTATGGATCAAATAAGTAGATAAATCCAGCCCAAGCTGAATCTCCCTTCCACAATCTGCATTTTGACTGACCAGGAGAATCTGTCTTGTCTGGATTTAGTTCCAATTTGTTCACCCTCATTACTGGTTATAGGCATCAGTTTAGAACAGACACATAATTTCCCAATCAGCACTTAATTGTGTGAAGGGTCTTATTAAAATAAATAGGAAGCAGGGAGCCGTGCAATACACATGAAAATTGTAAATACAGGTTCCTGAAGTTGATAGGGGAGATTTAACCCTGTTGACCCCATCACGGGCTTATTTGGATCAGAAGATTGCTTGATCTTGGTGTCTGATAAAAAGCTTTCAGTGATTCCAGTGGGGGCCTTTTATCCCAAATGAAGATAGCATGCATAGAGTAGTGTTGCTCCACACCAATACTATAATGACAGATAAAAGAATTATGACTATTCCTCAGACTACTATCCTGATCTTCATCAAGGCCCCTAAACCTGCTATATGAACTTCAAAGAAACAATTCAAGTAATGAGGGATGAGCATCCACTTCTGTACAGTTTGGTGCTGAGATTTTGAACCCTTTTGTAACAGAAATAGACCCCAAATTCACAGAATGGGGCAAAGTGTAAATGCAATTTACTGTTGTTCTTAGAAGCTTTGGAGATGGTTTCATCTAAAACTGAAATAAAATGCTATTAAATAAATAGGTCAATAAATTACATGCAATGTTTGTATACAGTCCAATTCTAGACTTGATATTTACAAATTCTGCAAGTCAAACCAGACTTCAGGAGGGATGAAGTGCAGAGCTGAGTGAATTCTTTGGACATTAAAATATGGGGAGGGAATTCTTTATTCCTACTTCAAAATAATTGAAATTTTCTGAAACTGCAGCTGAGTATTTTGGTTAGGCCTTTATGGGGGGTGTATTTATTCACATTCACAAGATGCATTTATTCACATTTAAAGGCCTGGATCATGAGTTTGCCTGTAGTGGCCACTTGCCTTTGGAGACTGGACAGTCTTCCCCACTAATTGGGGATTGTTCCTTTTGAGCGCACACACATAATTTGAATGACTCCTCTGCTTTCTAGTGTGGCTGATAAAACTCAGTCCATATACTAACCTCTGTGGTAAATTTTAGTTTTCTTTTTCTCATTTCCCTGTGCTGCAAGAAAAATGTTACGTGCAACCAATATCAGCTTTTGGGCCAGAACCTGAAATGTTTAAAAATAACTCACTAAGCATAAAAACAAAACAAAACACAGTCTACACAGTAAAATCAGAATTCCATTAAAACCCTGCTGTATATTTAGCCCAATAACTTTTAATATGCTGGTTTGTTCTGGTTTTATTTGTTTTTTAATCTGAGCTGCCTAAAAAATGAAGATGGATTACAGTGCAGTAGCATTGAACAGTTAAACTTAAATAGTTTCTGTCTTCATATGGTAGAAATATAAGACTTCAGCTTAGTTGGTGTTCCATCTTGCAGGAATGCTTTAAAATATGTCCAGAGCTGTCCAGCCGCAAAACTGGCTGTTGTTATTGTACAGAAGGAAAGTTTCATGAACTTAAGCCAGGACTCAGCCCTGGAAAACATTTTCTTGAATATGTGAAGGACCAAAACAAAAGAATGCCTCTGGGAATTTGTCTCCAACCTTTCAGTAGGTGCTGCCTGTATCCATACATCACCACTTCAGACATGTTGGGCTACAACTCCTGTTATTCCCAGCCAGGATGGTGTTCAAAACATATGGAAGGTATCAAATTGGGAAAGTTTGCCATACATGATATTCTGGGAATGCGGGGGAAGCATACTTCCAAGGCTAGATATGGCAGACTTCTTGGAAAACAGGTACAGTATAGAAGGCTCAAACTTAGCTGGGGGCAAATACAAAGAGAACACATTTTCTTTAAAGGCATTTAGGTATCCAGGATAGAAGCCCATCTTCATGGTACCTAACCTCTTGACTCTCCTTTCTGCATAATTGTCCCTCCTATTAAAACCATGTCTCCTTACCACTAGTGTTCCCCACTTTCAGATGAAACCCATTTCATCCATTTTGCTTTTTTTTGAGAGAAAAAGGACTAAGCAAGTTTGCAGTTATTCAATTTAGGAGGGCAGTTCTCTCAGATCAAAAACTGATGTCGGGGCTTGCAGAGACATTGTTCAGGCTAGTGTTCTTTAAGACCTTGCTGGTTTGACTGGATAAGAGAAGCCTTACAGGGCAGTTGATGAGACATTCTTCTTTTCCTTCTATATATTAGGCCAGGATTTCCCCTAGTTCTACTTATAAACTTAATTTAAAAAAACACAGGATGTCATCTAAATGTACATTGCACTGGTTCTGACAGACCACATCACACACAGAAGCATATGGGATGTTGTATCGTTTATTTTATTTGAGCAAATGGTTGAGGAATATCATGCAGTGAAATAGTCATGGCAAAACATTTTGCCACTATCCATCAAAGTCAAGGTACTGGTGGAGCTGATGTTTTGTGTGTGGCTCAGGACAGTCAAGCAACATTTCAGCTTTATCTCTTAACAAATGGACAATTTCTAGTGCATTTGATACCACAACTGGTGGTGGTTTGGGTGCCAGGTCTAGATACCTACATCTTGTAAAATCCCATAAAGGATTGCAGAATGACTTGGAACTGTCTTACTTGTTGCATTTAAAAGTAATATGTCAATGTAATAACAACATTTCAAGGATAGCACTTTTCAACTGAATTACCTTGCAATCTTTATAACAACCAAGCATGATAAATCAGTACAAGTATACCACAGTTAATGGAGTACATGTGTTCCTGGGCTTGACTTCTTTGATAGAAACGTTAGTACCAGAGGTAGAAACAACATGGAAAAAATAGAAACACCACAAAAAACAAGAATAGTTCAACATGTTTTAGCAAACTTTTTATTTCAAACTAACATTAAACACATGTGAAATGAAACAACCAGTTCAGGTAAACCTTGCATAAATAAAGAAAACTATCCTGAATCTTTTTAAAATAACTTGAAAGCTTCTTCCAAAATTCATCCTGGGATTTTTTTTCTTTCTATAGCCTCTTCTTTTCTTATGATTTCCATTTTGGTGGCAAAATTCACTGATCTGTCCTTTTTCAACATGCTAGAGTAGCTGCTGAAGCAGGTTAATCTGCTTTCCCTTTTCTGCTTTGCTCTTCACACTTGTTCAGTCTGGAAGCAGCTGTTTACCTTGTATGTTGTATGTAAGCACCCATAGCTACAGCAGGATGATCTAGAGTAGAATCTCATTCTTTATGGCATTTTTTTTTACTACAGAGACACTGCCGCAACCCCACTCTGAAAGTCTGTCATTCTCCAGCCCTCCTTTACCATCCTCCCAATGCCCATAAAAAAATACAAAAAACCTTCCAGTTAGAAGACAGAAGACAAGAAAAGAGGGGGTTGGACTTCCATAAAAAGACTTTGTAAAAAGGAGCTTCTTTGTCAGAGGCTTTGTTAACTGAGGTATGCTTGTATCATGGTCCCTTACAGTGCAGATGGAAAGGCTGACAGAGGGTTGCTGGCCCAGGGCCACCCAGTAAATTAGGGGCACAAATGAGGTGAAGATAACAAATTTCCTGATGCATAGTTCAGTTTCTTAGGCACATGCTATATGAGTAACAAAATTCCAGTTGCCTAGCATTCATCACAATGGCCATTCCCACCTTCTCTCTGCCCAGACCATGGCCAACAATGGTTTCTGTGATGAGATAAAGCAGCACCATCCTTATTTTAAAAACTGTCCAAAACAAAGAAAGAAAATAAAGCAGTTCCACACTAGCATACAATGAAATAAGCAGGAAAAACAACCAACAGGATAAATGTTCAAACACAAAAACCATCACAATTAAAAGGCCTCTCCTAAAATAACCCGACCTACCCCACAATGACAATAGAGCAATATAAGGCCAGGATGAAATGTACAGAATAATGGAACTATCAGCTTCTATCAAATGCTTGCCAGAAAAGGCAAGCCGTGACAAAGCTTCAGAACAAAGAATTTTCTTAGGAAGAATGTTACAGTGTTAGCTCTAAAGCTGGAAAGGCTCTGTTCCCTTATAACCAGGTGCCAAGCCTCAGATGATTGGGAAAACTTTAGCTGTTGAATGAACTCAATGGGCATTTTAATTATCCAGGTCCCAGTGATTCAGACAATCAAAAGTGAGCACCAGTATTCAAAACTGAGCCCAGAAATGAATAGGTAACCATTCAAAATGATAGGAGGAGCAATGTGGTTTAGCCAGCAAACTTGACAGAAAGCTGGCAGTGGCCTTTTGGATCAATTTAAGTTTTCAGAAAATTTCTAATGGCAGCCCCATGGTAGAGCATAACCATAATGCAGTCTCAAGGCCAGGCTTATCCAGAAAATGACGAATCACCTAAAAACACACCTAATCATTGTTGTTGCCTTAAGCAGTGAATCAAGGAGTGTCCCCCCAAAAAATAAGCTTGCTGAGGAGAAGCGTTTTTGCTTGGAGCAGTGATTCACACCTAGGTCATGAAGACGATTTTGTCTTCATGCTCTAGCCAGCATGACTAATAGTAACAAATTGAGGAAACTGAAGTTCAAAACATGTGGAGGACCAGACGACCTTAGATCTTCTTCCGTTTATATCTATCAGCAGAGATATGGCTGCATCATTTCATGCTCTTCAGACTTTATATACTACAAGTCTGAAGCATCACCTGGTCATACAGATAGGAAATTTTACAGAACAACTCTCTGTGCTGAGAGTCTGGAAATCTCACAGTTTTCAACCATTTTCTTGAATTCATAGAATCATAGAATCATAGAAATGTAGAGTTGGAAGAGACCACACGGGCCATCCAGTCCAACCCCCTGCCATGCAGGAACACCCTCAAAGCACTCCCGACAGATGGCCACCCAGCCTCTGCTTAAAAACCTCCAAAGAAGGAGAAGGAATTGCATTTCACCTTTGAACTATGCCAACAGCTCATTTCCCAGGTGTCCTCTTGTGCACCTACCAACAAGGGGCCGTGCTGGTTGAGGGAGATGCGGTCCAAAAAAAAGGGGGGGGTTCAAGCTGTGGTACTGAAACATGCCATGTCAACAGTGTCAAATTTGCATCACACTTCCTTCCTGTTGATTAGTTCAACTTCCCTCATTTCAATGTGCTGAAAACAGGAATGATTTTCTATGGAAAATTTATCTTTAGAATATCATGGGTGAACCTTTACTTTTAACAAGTCTGAGCTCCCTTTTTGATACTGGATATTTGTTTTCTTTAAAGTGGATGGGCCATATACAATCTGCCCTCACCTCTAATGTTGCTGTCCCAGCCAGCTTAGCCCCAGTCCTTCAATCTCACAAGTGATCCAATCATTTTGAGGAGCCCACGCATATTCAGCTGAGTATAGGCAGGTGTTCTTTTCTGACCGACACACTAGTCATGTTCTAGCCTGAAACACATAGCAAGAGGGGGCAAGGCAGGCCATAAAAAAAGTGCTTCCTCCAACAGAGTCTAAGATCAGATTGAAGCTTTTATATTTCAGCTAGAAACCCCATCTCAGACTCCACCCCACACTGTAAAGTGGAAAGCCTCAAAGAAAAAGTTTTGGGTCAGGGCTTGAACATATCACTCCTCTGGGCTTGCAAATGCTTGTGTTGAGCTGACTACTGGCATTGGTGCACCAGCTTGCTGGGGATGAAAATACTTGGAGGTTTCATCCAAGTACAATGATGCAAGGATTAATAATTATGGCAGTTTTCTCCCTGCTGTGGGATAAAATAAATATTCCTTTGCAATATTCTCTACAGATTCAAACGTCCTGAACAGTTACGGAAGAATTATTTTGCACAGAAAAAAAACACATTTGTGTGATTAACCCCTCCCCATTTTCTGTGCACTAAAAGGTTTCCTGCTCAGGAAACAGTGTTTTCTGGAAAACCATTTTCCGCACAGAAAATGAGGATGGTGGTGGTGTTACATCACACATTTTTTTCTGCATAAAATAATCTTTCTTTGCATGTATCTTTCTCTGCAGAGTAATCCCTCTTCAGCACTTTGGGATGTCGAATATCAGGAGAAAACTGTGTGAAATTCTTGCTGGTCTATCCTTTTTCCTGATTGGATTTCCTGACTGTTGGGAAAGCCATGTTTTAACCTGAGAACGAAAAATTATAAATATTGTTTTCATCTTTTCCATGGGTTGTAACGCAATTGTGGAGCAATTGCCTACACCATTCAGGGGATAGAATTTTTCATTTAGCCCTGTGGACTGAGCACTCAAAATGGTGGGGGAAAGTGTCTTTCTTGCTTAGTCTAGAGCTTCTGGCTCAAAAAGTCTCACAGCCCCACTCCTGATTAGGGCTTCCTCTGTTGGCACCCCTGATTCTTCAGTCTTTGGAATCCACGTCACTCCAAGAATGTAACTCACACAAAACTGCTTCTGCAGCTGGTGTGGACCAAATCACCCTCCTTCCCTTTCCATAAGCTATTTGAAAATGTGGGGATTCCTTTCTGGAAGGAGTTACCATCTAGTTTAAAGAATGCTTTTTTTTTCTTTTTGCTTCTTCGCTCTCATGTGCCCATTCTCAATCATAATGAAGGGGTTTTTTTTAATTTGAAACCTGGACTTGTTTGCATACTTTAGACAGTTCAAGGATTATTCCCTCTCCATGCCAAGCTGCTGACCAAATGCTACAAATTTAGGCCAACAGCAAGAAAGATGTGGATGTGATAAATGGTGCTTCACGGTGATGACACATTCCAACTGGTTATTCCTCCCTCCTTTGGTGAAAGATAACCTGACTTTTGTGCAGTTCCCATCATCCAAGAGTTGGAATTAATTGTAAGAGCTAGGAATCAAACTATCAAAGAAATTGTTTGAGTCCTTTCTACAGGGTCTGAAAAAACATAAGGGGGCCACCTGTACTCAACCACAGGTTTAAGTTTCTACACAATCTCTATACCTTAGAATGCAACACCGTCTAACAGATGCTGAACACCTAACCCTCGATCAACCAACCTCAAAGGGTAATAATCATTTCATTTGGATTAAATCTGCACTCCCTGATATTACAACTGAGCTTAGGAAAGTTACTTTTTGGGACTATAAGTTCCAGAATTTCTCAGGCATTATGGCCAGTGGCCATATTTGGTGGGTAATTCTGGGTCTTTTTGTCCTTAAAGTAGCTTTCCTGTCCTTTCTCACTATGGGCTAATAGAGAAAGGTTATTATTGATGCCAAGATTGATAATAGCATGATAACCATGACCATAATCAGATATTAGTTTCAAAAGGGATATACCTCTCCATTTTTGTTTGTTTATATGGTATAGCACTAAGGTTAATATACATAAAAAAATTATCTAATGTCATTCTCTGAGCTTTCTGAAGTAGATTGTTTTCCTTTGTCCATATTTTGTTGTCCACCAGGAATGATAAACACAATTAGCCAACACATTATAGCAATTCTCAGAGATAGCTGTGTTAAAATAAAAAGGAATAGTGATGTTAGTGGTGGTGGTAGTGAATATAGCAGCACCTTTATGTCTACCTGATTTATTTTAGCAGATTTTAATCCACTTCCTCAAATGCACTGACAGAATAATCAGCTGTTGTTTGTGTATGCCTTCAAGTCACTGACTTATGGCAACCCTAAGGTAAACCTATCACAGGGTTTTCTGGAGCTGTGTGACATGCCCAAGGTCACCCAATATGTTTCCACAGCCAAGCGGAGAACCAAATCCTTGTCTCCAGGGTCACAGTCCAATGCTCAAACCACACCACACTGGCTCTCTGGAATACTCAGTACTGCACAGAAATCCACAAAAAGACAATTAGTAGTAATGGTGCTGTTAGACTGCTTCTTCCCACCTTTTCCTTTTTATCTCTACATATGTCAATTTTAGTCAAATTGAAGTAGTTCACGAAACACCAGAGACTAATTGACTCCTTTGTTGTTGCTGTTCTCTCAGTCCACCAGTTCTTGTCTCCTCCCTTATGAGCCTTGGACTCTTCAAGTCCATTTGCATGTGTTTTGTAAATGTTAAAACTTTTAACTACTCCTGCCCTCCCCTTTCTCCATCACTCTCCTACAGACCTTGACTGGCTTACCATACATGGGTATAAATATTTAAAGTTTGGAAGAGGCGTACTGTACACATTGGAAGAATGTGTAGGCTCGGATATAATTTTTTAAAAAACAGTAAATTCTGGCAACTTCACTTTGCCAGCATGACAGGAGGACACAACGCAGTCACAGTGAAGAAATTCTAGGATGCACAAATTTAAGTTAAAAAATGGTTAAGGATATGCTTAACTCTTCCATTGAAATCAACAGGATTTTAGAAGTGTTGAAACTTGGTCAAGCATAACTGAAAAGAGTGCGAGGAGGAACAGAATTTGCATGGAAAGAAATGAGACAGCAGAAGTAGAAGTGAAATTTGTAAGCATCAACAATAATAATAAAAAAAATCAAGCTTCTTTCGCAATAAGGAGGAAGCTGATGTTCCCTGTGGACTAGACAACAAACTCTGGAAACTTCTTTCAATTAAACATGAGCAATCTTTTCCACTCTAAAGAAATGTGTCAGCCAAAATTATGACACCTAACACATGGCAAATGATAAAACACTACCTCCATTAACTCTGAATTGCTCTTGCTTGTATGAGCAGGGTCTTTGTTCATGAGAACCCTGGTTATAATTGTGAGGAGAAATTTGTTCCAATAGTGATCATCTGCCAAACGTAATGAAGTCTTTTTTTAAAAAAATCTCTGAGTTTTGCTTCAGTTTATTGCATACTCTGTTTCTGGAGACTCTCTCAGCAAGCACTACATAGTTTGAACATGATTAGTCTTCTTGTGAATGCAGGCGTTTCTCTGAATTTAGGCCTATTCTTGGTACCCTTCATGCTGAATAGCCATGAATTCACAGTGTGAGAGGGGGTGGATTAAAACTAAGCTAAAATTGCTGTCAAATGCCAACAAATTCTCCATTTTTCATTCACCCTTTGCAAAAAAAGTTCCCTCATTTGTTTATATGCCTCTCCCTAGAGCTTAGAAGTAACATATTGCCCTGAAATTTTCCTTCTGAAGAAAGACATTACCTGATGTTGCTAATTTTTAAAAGCAATGAAATTATTAATAAGATAAGCTTTTATAATACGGTAACTATAAGAAATAACATTTACTCAGCACTTCTTAAATTTTGGGGCGCAACATTCTGGGCAATTTTTCCAAAGTTTTTTTTTTTTAATTGAAGCAACTTAATGTGTTACTAAGGCATTTCTCTTAAAACAGCAACATATTGGCTGAGATCCTATATTGATGACACAGTTACAAATGCACAACTATGTATTGCATCCTGGACAAAATTCCAAAACCTACCTTAACAGACAGCAGCCACAGCACTTGACAGAGGGCTGGCAATTCCGCACAGCAGGATGACATTGTTAGCCCTTTCACACCAGTGACCTGCAGGATGATGAGGAATTGCAACAGAGGCTCCATTTCGGCTCTTTGCAGCCCAGCTCATTGGTGGGAGGGTCTCACCATACCCTACCACCCTTCCCACAAGATATGCAATTTTCATAAACTGGACTTATTAATGACTGGAGAACATGGTTGGGGACACACTGACCAGAGAACATGGTCAGGGTCACACTGACTGGAGATGTGCTTCGGGTCAGATAGGATTATGCAGAAAACTAAACTAAAACTAAACTAAAACTAATCCCTTTGCTTCGGGCTGTTGGCATTTTTTAATAAAATGAAAGGCGAATGCCCAGATTGGTGAGCAATCAAAGACCATTCCCTGATCTTACCTTATGAAGATCTTATCTGTACACCCTACCTAACCAAACACTAAGAGACTGCCAAGAATCCCATGAATGTTTTGTCACTCTGGAGTTAAAGCAATAAGCCCATTCTGGACTCCTTTGTCAGTCTCACGGGAAAGCCATTACGGTTTTGTCAACACACCCCTTTAGGATGTGAAATAGGGTATAAAAACCCTGCATTTAACTCCAGCCAATTGTAGTACATAGTATGTAGATCATAGTCCAGACTGCCACTCCTCAGACACTGCCTGAGCTCCTCTGCTGCAACCTCTTTCTGCAGGATTGGTAACTATCACCCTTTTCATTCCTAATCTCCCTCTATCCAAACTTTTTCGCCTCAGTTTTCAATAGCCTTGTATGGTTTATAAGAGTGTCTGATAGCTCGTATATTTGTCAATTCAAATAAAATACTTTGTTTAGCTTAACTGGAATCCTCTCTATAGTACTAACTGTAGTACAATGCAGTACTATCTAAGTGAAAAGATTCTGCCATTGCCCTCTTGCAGGCCTCCTTTGAGCTATAATTCTCCCAAATTCTAAGGAGACTCTGGCACTGTGGGTGGACCTCGACATCCCCCACCTTTTAGGGAAATAAGGAGGCTGGAAATGTTGTCCTGCAGCACTCTGATCACCAACAGAACAGGCTTCCTTCAATCAGTGCAGCTGCCGGCTGAAAAGGTAATTGGGAAAGACGGATATTTGCAATTATTGCAGTAGTGCCATAATGATAAACATGAACACCAAGCATGTATGAATGTGTAAGTCCAGCTTACACATTCAGAACTGCTCAACAGAATGCCAGGCATTCTTTCCAAAAATAAAAGTAGCAAAGCTAACGTTTAAAAAACAATGTTCCAAATAACATGTGTCACATATACCTGGCCCCTTCCACTATCAGTGAGGTCAGCTCAATGCTAAACTTGACAGGCTACATGAGCTTGTGATAGCTCATTTATTATATGATTCCAGATTGGATGAGATCACCTGCGTTTTTAATTCAGAAAAGAGAAATGAATGAAACTATGGAGAATTCACAGCAGTGGATCAGCAAAGAAAAAAGTGCAAATTAGCACCCATCATGGATGAGTTGGGAAAGTCTAATCCTCCAAAATTGCCAATTTCTTTCTGAAAATCTGGTAGAATATATGAATTACATTCATAACATGAACTCCAAACACATATACTTTTCAGTTTTCAGCAGGTACCAAAGGCATGTGATGATGCAGAACTAGGACTGGAAGAAAAGATTTTGTTCCAAGCCTCAATTTTTAAAACACTGTAATATTATCATTGAGAACTAGCATTGGTGTAGTGGTCTGAGCATTGGACAATGAGTTGGGAGACCAGAGTTTGAATCTCTATTCAGCCATGGAAACCCACCGAATGACCTTGGGCAAATCACATACTCTCAGCTCAGAGGAAGGCAAAGGAAAGCTCCTCTAAACAAAGGTTGCCGTAAGTCAGAAACATATTGAAAGCACCCAGCCACACCCACTATTGTCCTCAGCCAGGCACTTTGATATGTTATACTTCCAAATGTTTCCCTTTTATAATCAAGACTTGTGGTAGGTTGCTTTCAACCCTTCCTCAAGGCAGGCTCTCTGGTATTTGACAGTATGGTTGCAAATTGTAAATTATTTATTTATCATTTAGACTACAATTAATTATCTTATATATATTAATTCATTACAATGTATTATTTATATTGCAAACATTTTCATTCCGTGCAGTGTTTCACAGACGAAAACTAGAACAGGTGTGGCCAAACAACAGTGGCGTGTGGTCAAGATGACAAACATTATTAACCAGGAAGAACACACAAGCTACGTGAGGCTGCAGTAGTTTGCTTTTACCTGTGCCTACTGGGGAAGGGGAGATTCTGTCCTCTCCTCTCCAGTCCCTGAAATGAATTAACTGAGTGCAAATTATTCTTGCCCTTTGACCTCAGGTTGCAGCAAATGAACTAAACTGAGAAAAACTGGGACGTTTTAAAAGCATCTGGAAATATAGGATGAACAGAGAATTAATCGAGACTCTCCCTGCCAAATCAGGACAGTTGGAGGGTATGTAATTCAAGTGCCATTATTATACAGTCAGTCCTCCCCACTTGATGGTTTCACTCTTGTGCATTTGATTATTCATAGAGTATTTGCTGTCAACTCTGCTGCCTCCCTTTGCCTTTTTTAATAGGGACTGCAAGCCTCCTGAGACTGAGAAACTGTGCATGAAGCTTGTTAGTCCCTCTTAAAAATGGTGTGGGGCACCAGTGGTGGTGGCGGTAAGCCCCACAAGCCCTCCACTTCTGCCTTGTGAAGGAACCCTCGTGCCTCAAAGGAAGCCATGGTGGGTTGATGGTGATCATACTTGTTTGTGTGTTAAATATGATGTGGGAGGGCCTAGAGTTATTCACGGTTTCTCCACTTTCACGGGGGTCCTGTGCCCCTAACCCTGGCGAACATGGAGGGATGGCTGTACTTAATTTGCCCATTTAATTAATTAAATAATAATTTAGGCAGCACTTGAATTCTTAAATCATGGGGCAGAAAAACTTTTACCTCTTACGTTGTTAAATGCTTCAACCTGTTTTAAACTGTTTTGGACCACCTGCTTTTTACATAGCATGGTTGCTTACTTTTTTTTTAACGTTTGTAAAATGAAAAATCTTAGCTGCCACATTTTGTTTTAAATCATTGTGAGCCATTTTGGTTCCCACGCGGGGAGAAAGGTGGGTGATTAAATAAGTAAAGCAGACAAACTCATACTTTTGTCTTCAAGTAAATTCTTGCAGTTGAATGGCGGGATGATCAGCTAAAAAAAACTGCTGGTGGACTTCAGTGGAATTCCCCCTGGTACACAAACAACAACAGACGTCCGGGTTGGGTTTGATTTAAAAAGGCCAGTTTTAAGAACAAAACAAAAAACAAAAACAAAACCCACCCCTTGACTTTAGGAAATCTTTATCACACCACAGCCATCTGAGGCCATTTCTGTTCATCCTATATTTGCAGATGCTTCTATATTTCCAGATGCATTTCAACTAGAGTACAGGCGGATTTCACGCTGGAAAATACTACAGCGCTGTTACCGTGCTATTATTCCACTTTCAACATCCTATGGAATCCTTGGGTTTGCAGTTTAATAGGATGTTGAAAGAGGACTAATAGCACTATAATAGTCTAGTGCGGCAGTGACCTCAGGGACGGTCTGTGGCCGACAAACGCCCTCCAGGAGTCCAGTATTAGGCTAACGCCGGACGCCTCCACGGCCTCCTCGCAGAAGTCGGCGCCCCGGGGGTGTAAGGAAAGCGGCGGCAAGCCGAACCAACAGCAACAGCGGCGATCGCGCGGCGCCGCGGCCCGCAGGAGGCAGTGTTTTTGCGCGCCGAAGCGGTGGGAGGGGAAACGGCGCTGGGCGGGCGGGGGCCCGGGCGGCGAAGGAGGGAGGGAGGCGAAGGAGGGCGGAGAAATAACGGGGGGACAGAGAGGGAGCCGAGGCTGGCTCTCGCTGTAGCCCCGGAAAGCGACCACAGAGCCCGCTCGGCCGCCCAGCTCCTCCTTTTCTTCGTCCTGCCTCGGAGATAACCAGGCCAGAAAGGACCTCGCAGCCTTCCGCCAGAGCCGCAGCCATGGGAGTCGAAGGCTGTACCAAATGCATCAAATACCTGCTCTTCGTCTTCAATTTCGTCTTCTGGGTGAGTCGCCTCTCCCCGGCTGCCGCCCCCGGCGCCCCCTGCGGGTGGGCTTTCCGGCGGGGAGGCCGGGTGCGGGGGAAGAAGCAGGAGGAGGGGAGGAAAGAGGTGGGCGGCGATGAGCGGCGGCCCCGGCGTCGGGATGGGTTGCCTCATCGCCTTCCTTCCCGTGGAAGGCGCCGCCGCCGCCGCCGCCGCCGCCTCGTCGATCATTTTCCCACCAAAACGATGAAGCGGCTTCCGAATGGAGCCCCGGCGGCGTCTCTCCCTCCCGCCCAGGGGAAGAAGAAACGCTCTCCCGGCTTCCCACCTGGCGGTCCGCTCTCTCAGCCTCGGGGACTGGGGCTCCATTCACAAAACAGCAACAGCAGCGCGGCGCCTGGAAGGAGGCGGCTGCTGGTGCTGCTGGTGCTGCTGCTCGCCCGAAGCGAAATCAGTGCGCCGGATAAAATAGGGGTTTGCGCTCAGGGAGCAAGGGAGGACCCTGGTTTCAGTTGCAGGCAGGCCCCCGTCTCCGTCCCTTGAAATAATATAAAAAAAAAAAAAAAAACATTCCCTGATAACGGGAGGGAACTGAAGGGATGAATCTCTTTCCAAACCATCATTTCTCTTTTTTTTTTTAAGAAAAAGGGGAAGGGGGAGAGAGAGGGGGGAAAAATAGACTTTTTTTTTTCCCCCTGGCTCCCTGGGTGGTTTTGTAAGTAAGAGTTCGGCTTCAGCTGTAAAGTTTGCGGGAAGGATGTTGGCCGTGGAAACAAAACCCGTTTCTTTTGCTTCGTAATGCACGTCGAGAGTGTGAACTGATTTTAGACGAAGAAACACGCTCTCTTGTAAAAGATTTGTTGTTGACAACTCGCGGGAGGAGTTTCTTTTAATGTTCAAAATATTATTGTAAACTAGCGTATAGGCGGATTTCACGCTCGAAAATACTGCAGCACCCGAGGGAGGCATTTTTCTGTCTGGTAAACAACTTTTTAAAAAAGAAACTTGTGTGTTCTTGGGGTTTGGGATGTTGATTTTTCCCCCCCCGTTTGGACTGAAACTTTAGCATGTTACAAAGTTGGTGAGGTTTGCTTTTTTGTTTTGTTTTTTAAACAAGACAGATTGGCTAAAAATTAATCTTGTACTGTTTATTTTGCTGTTAATAAATGCTGAAGAGTGCTGTGCTTCTTAGCCTGAGAACTGAGGCAGCCTTTTTTTGGAGAGGGAGAAATGTTCATGGGTGTGGAAGGAGGACTAGAAATATTTGTGAGAAATAAGGATGTTTTAAAATGGATGACTCCCAGAGCCTTGCAGGCTGCCTCTCATGATCTCATCTTTCCTTCTTGGTTGGAGAATTTTGTACCAACCACGCCCAGGTCTCAGAAGAACTTGAGTTTGAGTTCCTGTGGCTTTGAGTTGAAAAGGAATTGGGATCTTATAAAATGATATCTGAGAAGCTGTGCAGATTTGAGGATTCCTGTTTTCTTACTTTATAACAAAACAAAAACAAAGGGTGTTGTTGCACACAGGGGAGGTGCAGTCACAGAAGTGTTAGTCCCTCAGTCCCGCACTTAGGTCAGTGGGTACTGAATTTCATAGGGGCATTTCTCTGAGTTCTGACTCCTCCCTGAAAAGTATTTCTCTTTGGATATTTCTCTTTAGCTACACCTTGATAAATTCCACTGGGATCACCTGGCTTCAAGGCTTACTTACTTCAAAGAATATTTATCTCTGTTCGCTTGAAGGAGAGCTGCCAAACCCAGCTTCTGTCTTCACGGTTTTTAATGCCTTTTAGCAATACTACACACAACTCTCAACCAACCAGCTTCAGCAGCCCGGTGAATGGCATAGCCCAGTACTCCAAATGATAAACAGCCCTGAGTTGTGGTTGAGTAAAGAAGCTGATCTTTCTGCTTCTGCTCTGTGCTCATATAAGACCACTCTGTTTGTCCCATTTTAGCTCCTCTCTGGTGAGGAGAGATTTGTAGGTAAAGAACACAGTCTTTTGTGCTTGCTCCCTCTTCCTTGCTGCTTGTCTAAGCTGTGCAATCCTAGCTCAAAAATTTGTTGACTGTAGTGGATTAGCACTGGGCACAAGCCTCTTGTGCCAGCAGAAATTCTATTCTACCAGCACAATCCTTTTCTGCAGCTTATCTCAAAGATCTGCCAACAGGGTCATCTGCTGGCAGAGCTGCTGTGCTGGCTAAGATCTTGTGGGGGAGAGATGAGGTAAGGAAGGAGCCAATTTAAGGCAGACCAATATCTCCTCCAACCCATCATGCAGACACAATGTTAGGTCAGTTCTAAAAATTTTCCAAAATCTCTAGGCTGGGATAGGTTTGAATTCTTCATGCCTTCAGCTAAGCTAGTGCCTGCTCAGCTGGCTCTTGGCCATTCAGAAATGTGCTTGTAAACTACAGTCCTGCACCCTCTTAATGAGCGCAATGGGATTTACATCTGAGTAAACATGCTTAGGATTGTGCTCTTAATGTGTATGTAGTGCTGAGATGCGTGGTCATTCAAAGGGGTGAGGAGTGTCTTGATGAGTTTACAGATACGGAACAATCCTTCAGGTCTTCTTTTGTGTTATTCTTGCTAGAACTGATATCACTTCCCAGTGTTGATTGTTTTGCTGTGTCGCCTAAACTGGCCGTTGATTCAGATTCCTGCTTCCCTTTCCTATTGTCTCTTCCTTCGTTTATAATTAGCCCAAGATACAGATGTCTGGGGTGGACCTGCTTTTAATTCTAGTTCTACAGGTTGGGCTGGGTGATCTGCAGGGAAAGAATGAAAATGCACAGAGCATTCGATCTATAGTATCAAAATATAGAGTTAGCTGTATTTTAAAAGTCATACATGTAATGTGGTTTAAAATGGAGGTAGGTAAGTTGTGGGCCTTCAGATGTTGATGGATTGCAGCTTCCATCATCTTTCACTATAGGTTATGCTGCTTTACAGCTGATGTGTGGTGTGGTCAAATGACATCTGTCCATATTTTAAAAAATTACATAGTTACGATGGCCTCCACCATCACCTTCTTTCAATCCCAACAACTGTTTACTAAATGGCTATTTACAAAGAGCTACTTACCTGCCTAAGAATGTATTGCTTAGTGAATTGCTTGGTAGTGTATGAATGTGGTGTATTTTATTGCACTGTCCGATACTGGATGTATTAGAATTTGCAGATATTTGGATTGCTTGCTTTTAATCCTGTGACTCTGAGATGAGGAATTGCACTTTGAGTCGTATTCATATAAATACTGTGAATACTACCCAGTGATTCAGAGGGATTTCAAGGATATGTTTCTATAACATGGTTGCACATGAAATTAATTTGAGGTATCTGCTTTACCTTTCTGCCTGTGAGGAGTTTCTTCATGCAAACCGGCTGCTGTTCCCCCATGTGATTCCTGTTGGCCATTCATGAATATAAGATTGTGTAGAAAAAGGTAATAAATGGCATATTCCAAGGGGAATGTGACGTTGTATGTCTGCAGTGCCAGACTGTGAGGTAGGACAGGATGCATGACACATCCATTTCATTCTTTCTGGATGTCCTGCCAGCTCAATTCCCATTTTATTAATAGCAATTCTTAGCTTGCACATATGAAAGTATAGGCTTATACATATCTAGACAGATATGTTCCCTTTATTGGAGTGTCCTTTAAAATCCTTTGTGTGTTTGCCAAGCAATCCAGTGCATGCATGAGGCTAATCTCTGGGGCAGAGCTTTTGTGAACTACAACTGCCATATCCCCCAGCCAAGTGGAAACCTGGGAGCTGTAGTCCAAAGAAGTTAAAGTTTCCAAGTTCTGCCTCAGACTAAGCAAAATAACTGAGATGGGTCCACTTTTTAATTCAGCATATTTATGATAGAAAGAAGCAGAGAAATTAAAAAATTGTCAGTTTAAAATGAAATGAACATATAATTAGCTAGCTAAAACCTTGTGTAACTGATCAACGGAACGTGTATGTAAGGGAAATACCTGGGACTTGGAACTGAGTAGCATCACTAGGCTGGTCTTGCCTCTCTGTGAGCCACACAGATCAAGGAAAGTTTCTTTTACAAAGGGGAATATTCCTTACAAGGGCTGGGCAGCTCCAGGAGAGAGAAATTCAAACCAGTAAGTCAGTAGCCTCTAAGGAATGGATCATGTACCCTCCAGGTGATTCCTGCAGTACCTAGTTAACAGTTAAAGTAGACTAAGGGAGAGTCCTCCTGCAGAGAAGTGCAGTTTTAATTGCCTGTGGCTACCTGGACATGTTCTTTGATCAGAGACATTTTAGAAAAGATGGGCAAAAAAAGAAATCTTTTAGTATGAGTTCTCACTGTTTATACAGTTCTGTGTAGTCCTGCATCTGGAGATGGAAGAGAAGGAATGCATATTGGATGTATGGGCAGGGAGCGAGAAAGGAAACGAACTTCTATTTGTGAAACAACCCTTGTAGAAATTCAATTGTCTTCTGATTGA
Organism: Cyclura pinguis; assembly: GCA_030412105.1. NCBI lineage: Eukaryota > Metazoa > Chordata > Lepidosauria > Squamata > Iguanidae > Cyclura > Cyclura pinguis. Next base: position 281,549,481 of record CM059599.1, read on the forward strand.
TGATAGGAGAGATCCATTGTGACAAAGTTTTAGTGTACTCTGTGGCCCTCTAGAAGTTGTTGGACTGCAACACCCATCAGTCTTAGTCAGCCAATAGATCATGGGTGTTGTGTTGCAACATAATCTAAAAAGCTACATGCTCCTTTCTGTTTTAGAGTTCTGCCTCGTGGTCTGTGAGACAGTAACCGGAATGCAGGGGAATGAATTAAAAGGATTCCAGTCAAGTTTTCCCTAATAATGGAGAGCATGGATCATGTGAGTGTAGTTAGAAATCTCCTGAAGGGATAATATTTATTGCAATCAACATGTGAACATTTGCAAACAGATGGGAAAGTGCATCACAAGTGCAGCCTGCCAAAAAGCGAGAGGGAGAGGGAAAGGGAGAGAGAAGATGTGTTATGCTGTTGAGAAGGAGGGAGTTAGCCTGAGTGCTTCCAGACATACTTTAATTTAACTAAAAGAATGAGGTATGCTATGGTTTTGGAACATTTCATTAACAATACTTAACAACAGTGAACAGGAAAACACAGCATCTCTGTCTCCTCCCCACCCAGCCACCCAAAACCCCATTCTCTTTCTCTTTCTATGTAGAGAGCCTTTGATTACCTTTTGTTCTTAGCTTCCTATTGCCGTAGTCTGACATTGTGTTAAAGGTGAAGAGCTCTGTGGAAATGCTGAAATTCAGTGGGAACGTTAACTAGGAGCTCCTGGGCAACCCACATGTTCATGTCAGTCTTTTGCCCTACATCTTAAGAGCTCCTTTTGTTTCCAGTCATTTTACTCTATTTATCAGAGTGGTCTCAACATGGTGCTACCTTTCCGTGATGGTGGGACTGCATGCTCCTCTGAAGCAGAGGAGTAAGCTGATGGTAGCAGTGCTGAGAGCAGGTTCTCCCATGTCAGAAAGAATTTTGCCAAGGAGTCAGATTAAATGTGCTTAACAGCTACTGGGCAACAGCAGTAGCGGGTATGATACTGGCAGAGGATCTCTCGGAGACAACAGTAGTGGCACCATAGGTAACATTTGTTAGTACTGTGCAGAAGGAGGCATGGTAAACCCCCTTTGAATATCTTTTACTGCAAAAGTCCTGTGATGAGGCAGTCGGAAACGAACCAAGAGATAGTGCCAGAATATGACACTCCTAAATCAGAAGGCAGTCAAGAGGCTGCTGGAGTACAGCAGCTGACAACTATGAGTAGCACTGTGGCTGATACTGCAACTGGACTCAAGCCAAAAGGGCATTCAACTGTTGATGTACTCAAGAGGTGAAAGGAATGTCCAAAGCTGTACAATACATACGATAGGAACATAGGATGTGAGCACCATGAATCAGGGGAGGCTATACAGTAAAACAAGAAATGAAAGGAATATATAAACATTGCAGTAGTTGGGGTGAGTGAGCTCAAGTGGACAGGAAAGGGACATTTTGAGTCAAATAATTACATAGCATTTTACTCAGGAAATGAAAATCTAATAAGTGGGGTGGCATTTATAGTGAGGACAGATGTAGCAAAAGCAGTAAAGGATAGAATGCACAGTCTGACAATATCATATCAATAAGAATTCAGGGAAAATAAATCAGTATAATATGGTTATACATCAATATGACCATAATCCAGGATTATACCGTGACTACAGAGGCAGAGGAAGGATTCTGTGTTGGAGTCCAAGAGGAAATTGATCACACAGTCAATCACACACACAATCATAGATGATTAGAATGCAAAAGTAGGAAACACAGCAGAATCAAAGATTGTAGGAAAATTTGGCCTGGGATCAAGAAATGAAGGAGGAGAGCCACTGGTTGATATATTTCAAGGCCAACAGTTTGTTCGTTGGTAACACATCCTTCAAGCAACCAAAGAGGTGAGTGTATACATGGACATCACTTGATGGCCAATATAGAAATCAGATCCACTACATAATTGGAAGCACAAGATGGAGAAGCTCCATTCTCTCTGCAAAAACAAGACCAGGAACAGATTGTGGCATAAACCATAAACTGCTAATATCAGAAATTAGAGTAAAGCTAAAGAAGACGCTAAACCAACCTTCATGCCAAAATGCAATCTGAAGAACATTCATGTAGAATTTAAAGGTGATGTGAAAAATAGATTTACACTATTGAGCTGAATTGACCATGAAGCGGAAGAACTCTGGACTTGAGCCAGGGACATTGTCAGGGGAGAATGCAAAAAGACACTATCTGTAGCTAAAAAGAAAGAGAAGCCTCAGTGGATAACAGATGAAACTCTTCAAGCAGTTACAGACAGATGAGAAGCAAAAGTAAGAGGTGGCAGAAATGGAGTCAGAACTCTGAATTCAACTGTTCAGTGACTTGTGCTAAGGAGCAAAGAGAACTACTATAAAAATGAATTCAGGGAAATAGAAGATGACAACAACAACAACAAAAAGACATAAACAGACCTCTTCCCTTTGATTTCTCAGATCATCTGGAAATTTAACCCAAGAGTAGAGATGTTATACAACCCACAAAGAAACACATTGCATGAGTGAGTAGAAATAAAAAGCCATATAAAAGTGATAAAAAGATGACAGTTTTATTCAAGGGAGATCAATCTGTAAATCTGTAGTTTTAGAAAGTTAAGTTGAAACTGTACTCAGAACACTTGAGAGAAATAAATCACTGAGGACAGATATACCAATAGAACTACTTCAGGTTAAAGAGATAGAATCTACTCTAGTTCTAACTAAAATCTGTCAACAAACATGTAAAAAAAAAGAATGGCCTCCAGACCTGAAATGCTCAAAATAATTTCAGTGCCCAAGAAAGCAGACACCAGGGATTTGCAGTAACCACCGGACTATTGCATTAATCTGCCATGCAAGCAAAGTGATGCTCAAAATTGCAAGAAAGACTTCTACCATATATGGAGTGAGAAATGCCAGATGTGTAAGCTGATTTCAAGAAAGGAAGAGGCAGTAGGGATTGTATTGCAAGCATACACTGGATAATGGAGCGCACCAAAGAATTTCAAAAGAAAATTGGCCCATGTTTTATAGATTATACCAAAGCGCTTACTTGTGTTGATCATGAAAACTATGGATCGCTCTTAAGATGGTCCTGTATTCAGGAAAAGAGGCTATCATCAGGATGGAATACAGAGAAATGGGATGGTTTCCAATTGATGAAGGGGGTTAGGCAAGGCTGCGTTTTATCACTCTGCTTGTTTAACTTGTACACTGAATGTATCATATGTAAAGCAGGATTAGACTCAGAGGAAGGAGGCATGAAAACTGGAGGAAGGAACATCAACAGTTTAAGATATGCAGATAACACCATACTACTAGCAGAAAACAGCTAAGACTTAGAACAATTACTGAAGAAAGGCAAGAAGGGCAAAGGCAGGTTTAGAGTTGAACATTAAGAAAACAAAAATTATGACAACAGATGATTTACATAACTTTAAAGTAGACATTGAACACATTTAAAGTTGACAATGAAGTCACTGAAGTAGATTTTCCGTACTTTGGCTCAGTCATTAATCAAAATGGAGAATGCAATCAAGAAATGAGAAGAAGCTTCTGAAGTGTCAAGATATATCATTGAATATGAAAGTTAGGATTGTCCATGTCATCATATTTCCAATTTGTATCTGTGGTTGTGAAAGCTGGACAGTGATGAAAGCTGATAGGAAGAAAATCAACTCATTTGAAATATGGTGCTGGAGAAGAGTTCTGCAGATACCATGGACTGCTAAAAAGACCAACAAATGGGTCCTAGAGCAAATCAAGCCTGAACTCTCCCTAGAAGCTGAGATGTCTAAACTGAGACTGTTGTGCTTTGGACATACCATGAGAAGACAAGCCTCAGCAGAAATAAGGACTCACAAGACAATAATGCTTAACAATAAGACAGTAGGAAAGGAGGAAGACTGTGTTGCAGGTGGATAGACTCAATCAAGGAAGCAAAGGCAGAGCCTGCAAGACCAGATCAGGCCTATTGATAATAGGGTGACTTGGAGGTCTCTCATTTGTATCTGTGTGTGTGTGTGTGTGTGTGTGTGTGTGTATGGAGTGTGTATGTATGTGTGTACATGCCTTCAAGTCACCTGTCATGGCAGCTCCATTAAATTTTCACCAGGTTTTCTTAGGCAAGGAATCCTCAGGGGTGGTTTTTCCAGTTCCTTCCTCTGAAATATAGCCTACAACACCTCGTAACTGTTGGTGGTCTACCATCCAAGCACTTAACTAGGGGTGACCCTATTTAGCTTCCAAGATCAGAAGGGATTTGGTACCTTTGGGGTACTTAAGCTCCATCTCTCATTCATAGGGTTGCCGTGTGTTGAAGTCAACTTGACAGCAAGAAGTCGGAATGGCATGCATTTTATATTGGTGGACTCATGCATTCCTTCAGATGGAGTTGATTGTCCAGCCTTGGCAAGCACAACTGATTTTGACAAATAATGGGAGTTGCAGCCTGACAGCTAGAAGACCAAATGATTCCTGTCCCCTCCTTTATTCTGTTGTATGCATTAAAGTCATTCCTGGCTGCTGGTGACCCTAAGGTGGACCTATCACAAGAGTTTCTTGGCAAGACTTTTTTCAGGGTAGGTTTGCCTTTGCCTCCCTCTGAGGTTGAGAGAGTATGACTTGGCTAAGGTCACCCAGTGGGTTTCCATGGCAAAGTAGGAATTCGAACCCTGGTCTCCAGAGTTATAGTCCCAACACTCAAACCACTACACCGTGCTGGCTGGCTCTCAACCCCTGTTTTACATTAGACAGTTGCTCAAGAGAAACATCCTGTACTGTAAAGGCAACATGGCTGTTGATGGTAGAGGCTTACTTCTGTTTTCTCAACCTTTCCTGTTAAATGATGAGGGAAAGTTTATATGTTAGTGAGATAAAGATGTTCTCTCAGAACTGATTGCTGTAAATGTTCTTTACATTTTGAAGAAGACACTTTTGGTCAAAATAGATATTATCTGGAAATCCATGGTTTATTGTATATATGTTTTCATTATATTCTGTGTGTTCTATATGTTTTGTATTCATATATGCTTTGATCATAGCATTCTATATGTTCTATATATTTTGAATACATTATTCTGTTCACACAATCCTATTTGTTTTTGGCACCTTTCCTGTTAATTCATGACTTTTCTTCACTGTTTTGCCTGAAAAAGACATTCAATCATAACTACTTGCTAAAATAACAACAGTGAGAGTGGGTTTTGTGTTCAAATTGATAGTTAGGTGGTAGTGGTGGTGGTTTCTTCAGTGTTCATTCTTAGTGCCAGAGTCTCAAATAGAGTCAAAAGCAAAGCAACTTGGATACACATGCAAGCCACACTGAGGAGTGCCATTTCTCCATTGATCTCGCATTATTTATTACAAAGTTCTGTTTGATGCAGAGTGGAGTTTTGAGTATCAAACTAGCTCAGCCAGGCTATTCCTTTAATTGAAATGACTGCAACTAATGCATAGTATTATTTGAGGTGACAAGAATTGACATACGTACTTGGAACCATGGAACAGAGGCAATATATTCTTGTAGAACAGCTTTCCCGGGGTTGTATAGTGGAATATTTCATATTTCATTGGAACATATACAGGATTGACATATGTACTTGTACCATAAACATATACCTTGTAGGTGAAACACAACAAAGGCAGGCTCTGAGTGTTAGACTGACCCTCAGTTTTCCACTTTTCGTAATACTGCTTTGGGAGTTACACATACCTAAAAGAATTATATAGTGACTTTCTCTGAAAATGAAAAGAACTTGCTAAGCCATTCACAGAACTGCTGTGGAGGAAAGAGTGTATGTATTCCAAGAAATGTTGAAAAAACAAACAAACAGTTATATAGCTTGTCCTCTGCCATATATGTCCAGAATGTGGTCCAGAATGGTTTTGGGGTTTTTTTGGGGGATAAAAAATCTCTAGTGTAAGCAAGAATTATGGAGAAGTGACCCTGTCACTGGAAGTTGGTATTCAGTATGTCCCCTTGTTCCCACTTGCAGGAGCGTTTCCCGTTTGAATGCAAATTGTGAACTGGGACTTGCTCTCTCACAAGGCAGATTAAGGAAGGTTTATCAACACCCACTTGCCAAATTTCCAGTTGCAGAGAAACAGGGAGGAGGGTTGCCTAAGGTTACAGTTGTAAACTAGGGGCTGTGTAACAGCTTCTGTTTACCACAATGGGTAGCATTTTTACAGTATCATTTGCACTTTGTATAATATTAAACAGTAATGCTCAGGGTGTTTCCAGACAAAAGGCAGCTTCTGATGCTGCCAATTAAAAGGCAGAATGCAACTATTCTCTGTTCTTTTTCCCCTTCATGGATATGGCATGTTAATAAAAGAAGATTGAAAAAAACAGTTGAAAACAAGAGAGGGATAGGAAGACAAGATTGTGTTGGTGTATGTGTGGGGCAAGGAGATAGTGTGGTAAAATCTCTGCAACTTCCCTCAGTCCCGTGAGAACTGTGTTGCACATACGATAATTGAAATACATGCTTAGAGGAACAGTCTGAACCAGTATGATGGTCTCTATATAGTATGATGGTCTCATAATAGTACACAGGGTGGAGTGGGGTCTGATGTAAATGTGTGAGGAACAAGTGGACCAATAGGATTATTTTGTGGGCTGGTAGCACTTAGGGAATTATTTGCAAGACTGGCAGAAGAGGAAGCTAGGCAGTGTTGTGAAGCATGTTCTCAGTCATATGATCCAAACCTTAGGCTCTTAAGCAGAAGTATCCCTCAAATATTCTTGTAGCCTCTGGGCATACTGAAACTTTTGGGAACCAGCAAGATTCTCAAGATGGACACCATAGTAACTTGTTAGTATGCAAAGCTGTTCTCTCTCTCTCTCTCTCTCTCTCTCTCATGCCTTCTGTTGCTCCCCGTACTGATTTGCTTATCTGAATTCTGGCATTGTTGCCAACAAGTATGATAGAACAAAAACTTTGGCAACTCTGTCTAAGAGCACTGGCATGTCAAAGATAAGGTTGCTTGAAGGCTTTAGAAAAAGAAAAGAAACCATTTTAAATCAATGATGGTATTCACTGACCAAAAAAAAAAGTCCTGCTAACTCTTTTAAATGTCTTTTACATTATTATAAATAAGCTAACGATCTCATCTCTTTCTGTTGAATTTTTGGAAAATAACAATGCAGTTAAACTTCCCTCTTTTTCTACCTGTAGCTTGTCTTTCACTGTTCCAAAGTAATTCTGTTGGTTTAGTCTTTTCATTTATAGGCGAACTATTAAATATTTGTATAGTACTTTTTTTTATGATCACAGTGTATACTTCATAGAGGAAATGAGTGGTGTTTATACATGTATACACACACATGTACACACACACTCTAAGAATAAGAAATAATACACATACACACTATAGGAATAATAAAACTGGCTTGGGAACTTGTTGCGGAATCTTGGACCCTGTTTTCAGTTTCCTGTAACTTTGTTTGGTCTGTTTAGTGCTATTTTCTAAGCAGGGGATTAAAGTGGATTTGCAAATCATGTCTCGTAAGGTAGTGCAAACTATTCTGCTAGACCTAGTTTTCACAGAAGACTCAGGGTTTCCAGAAGAAACTCAGAAATAGGGAGAATGCATTTGTGCATGAGAGGGAAGCAGGATATGTGGGCCCATGATCCATTCCCAGTCATATAAAACATCAATTTCCTGGGATATTGGTATCCCCCTTTCCCCCACAGATTTGAAAAAGCAGGACATTTTAGTTGTACTGCTTTTAGTTTAGTTTTAGTTTAGTTGTGTTTAGAAATAGCTGAAAGTAACCTCGAATTTTGTGCTGGGAGAAAGGTGGGGTATAAATAAATAAATCTGTAAGTTTCTCAAGAAAAAACGGAAACTGGAAAAAAAATGTCTGTTTCATGAACGTTGGGGAGAATAGAAAGAGGAGTCAGATTCATAAATGCGTGGGACTTTTGCCATCTTTTCTGTAACCATTATCTACTTCCTTATGGCAATGTTAAGACCAGTATTTTAATTCATTATATGCAACTTTTCTGAAATTGTCTAGTTTGACCTACATCCATAGCAGTGAATTTGTGCAAATCTGTCTTCTCACTAAGCCCGGTCAGTTGCACTCATGTATGTCTTTCCCAAACTGAACTATATTAAAGGCTTACTTGCCAGTGTGCCATTGTGATTACGAAATTCAGGAAATATCCTTGTACCTCAGCGATGGTCAGAAGAGCTGTAAGAGGAAAATGTGGCTGTGGGCGCACACATATATCACATTGTATCATATTTGCTGTGGCATATGAACAACCACTTTTTGGTTCTGTGGAGTCGGCTCATTGTTTGTAAACTCCAGAGTCAAAGGCTAAGTTCACTTTAACATATTTTCCTTTGGAAATGTTCACAATGTCCTGCCTGAGGGACAGTGTTTACTAATCAACTGATGAATAAATGTTGCATGTAACAGCAGTTGTCCCAAAGGAAGATTTTTTTCCTTAAAAAAAAAGAAAGAAAGAAATGTGCTGGTTAATTTTGCTTGCATACCTTTCTAGTAGGACACCCCAACTTTACAGTTCACCATGATCTGCCAGGAATTGATAGAATCTTTAAAATACTCTTTTATGTTCCTTTTTTAAAATGTCTACATAAATCTTACTTTCGGTAATGAATCTTTGCCTAGGAGTAGTTCCCAGTGCTGACTAAACAATAAATTGTTACCTAACCAGAATTAGCTTAAAATCTTAAGTCAGAAAGAATATGCTTGTTAGCTTGTTTCTAGCTGTGAATATCCAGGGATCATACTTATTTTTATATAAGGTGTACCCCAAAGGCTTGTACTCTGGCAGGTTCAGGGTCTAATTTTAAGAGGGCTTCTGGACCTGCAGCCCCCCCACCTGTACTTCCAGAATTCAATAGTGAACTGCAACATCTAATTGTTTGGCAGCAAATCAGAAAAAGGTTGTTTAAAAAATCAGAAAACCCTTGTTTTAAAGGTTATTTTCCTGACTTGATGTTCCATTTGAATGAACAGTGGATTTTGGATAGTATAGTTTTTCATCCAGGGAGAAGGGGTGCCTGAAGGCCAAAAGAATAAGGATAAGAATAAGAATGAGAAGAAATAAATAAAAAAAAGACCTTGAAAAGACCTTTATTTATTTGATCTACTGTCTTCCTTTCTCCCTAAGTGAGACCCAAAGCAGTTTACAATATAAGTTAAAAAAGATAAGCTAGAACTAAATATGTGGCATAAAAGTTGGGAAATAAAACATAACTTTTAAAATATTAATTCAAAAATATTAAAACCACATGAAGCACATACATTAAAAACCTGTGCACCGTCTCTGTACCTCAACCAATTAAAGGCTGAAAACCTGTTTAAGTGAGAAGGCTTTACTTGCTGATGAAAAGAGAACAGAGAGGGGGCCAGGCAAGCATACCCCAGGAGGGAATTCTATAGCCTGGAAGCAGTCACTGAAAAGGCTCCTTTGTGTGTCCTCATCAAGGTGAGCATGGTGAGATGGAAGCAAAGCTTTCTCCTGAAGATTGTAAGACTTGGTCTTCCTCATATGGGGAGATATGCATGTAGCTCCTGGTCACGTTTTCCTCTTCCCAGGTGTAAACTATGCAATATCATCTATCCAAGTCAAGCCTTGGAATGCATTGTTTTTGATTCAGTTCAGCAAGGATAATCACAAGGATATGGAATCACCCAGAGTATAATTGCCCACACTTATTAAAGTCTTCAATTAAAACAGAAAATAATTTTCTGCCCTCTTTGAGAACATGGTATCAGCTCTACACTTGAAACTTCTAACCTGCTTTCTTGTAATATAGATGTTCCCAACTTCTTCCTCGTGACCTTGGGTTTGATTTTTTGTAAAGATAAAGTAGGCATATAATACAGCAATATTTGGCAACTATATTCCTCTTTATCTGCCAGATCACAGCAAAAAGCTAAATTGGTAGATGTTGAAACATGTCATCTTTCTGTTTCAAGAGAGATAATTATTTTTATTTTTGTTATTTTGCTATTGCTTTGTTATTCTTTTGCTCTTTTGTATCTAATGCAGCCTTTGGTGACTATTCAGGTCAAAAGCATTCATTTTACATTGTGAAGTAGGTCTGTAATTACAAGACATCAGCACCGCTTTTGACATATATTTTTCTGTGTTCTTTTATTTTGACTGTGGTAGCTACATAAACATGACGTGGATGTGAAAGAAGATTTTGAGGAATGGCTGTATTTATCTTGATTCAGCATGATTATATACATTCTTATTCACTATTTACAGGTTCTTGGTCACAAACCATAATTAAGGGCTGCATTTGCATCCTTTGTAGAAGCAGTCATTTTCAAACTTGAAGGGTTTCCAGTTTTGTTTTAGTTGCTTCCACATGAAGGCCCTCCTCAAGTGTTTTGCCAAAGAAGCATACCCTCTGATATTTCACAGATGAAAATAAGGATACCTGTGTGAATTTGTAAGGCATGTGTGGCTGAGCAACATGAGTATGCAAATGAAAGGTTAGGGTTGAATTATTTATTTATTTGTTTTATATCCCATCTTTTCCCAAATAGGACTCAAAGTACAATATAAATTGAAATAAAACAGTTAATACAATATGGAATAAAAAAAGTTTTTAAAAGTTTAAAAGAAAGTTTTAAAACCATTAAACCATCAGTTCAATCAAAATACTACTTTTCTGGCAAAAATGAGGAAGTATATGTAAAACTGGAGTATTTTTAAGCAGAAAAACCTCTGGATTTAGGAAAAAGGGGAAAAAACTAAATATATGTGCATGGCATGAATATAAATATGTTACTATGCATTAATATAAATATTATACCATGGAATAATGTAAAATCATCTAGCGCCTGCTCAGAATGACAGCTTTCTCTTAGACTGACGATCACTGCATGAGCTCTGTGTTCAAGCCTATTCCGTCTGCTCAACACCCATTATATTTCAGAGTCATATATATTCCTGATTCATGTATATATCCAAGGTCATACGGTCACCTTCAGGTAATTACAGCCTCTCAGTCTAACCTACATTACAGGATTGTTAAGATAAAAATGAGTGTGGGAGTGAGGAAGAATAATGTACTATGCCTTCAGCTCCAGGTAGTAAAAGGAATGGAATTAGTTCAAATTTGTACATTGGGAAAAAAACATGATGCACTCCAGTGGCCTTTCTGGATTTTACATGGATTACAACCTTGTAGATCGTTATTTAGCAGTGATTCCACTGAACTAAGTGAAGCTTACTTCAGAGTATAGGTGTGTTGATTGTATCGTTAATGTGAATGAATGCTGCTCTATAGAGGAAGTTCAGATATTCTCTCACTCACTCACTCACTCACACATACACAGTTACCTTCATAGAAATACACACTCTCTTTTACACAACTAACCAAAAATGCATAGTCTTCCTCAGCATTCACACGCACACATGGATGAACTTCCCTGCATTTTCTAAAGGCACAAGCAGACTGGAATAAAAACTTTGATCAGTTCCTTACTTCCTGCTGATCTGTCCCTGGCTCTCCTTTCCCTCTTTGTTCAGTCAGCATCTGCAACAGGAAATAGAGAGCCTGCCTACCTCACCCACTTCTGATTGGTTGTTAGGGCATTCTCTGTCCCCAAGACTGTCTTCCACCTACTTTTTGACTGATAGATGGATTATCCAAGGGAACCCATCCAGTAGTTTTAATGCTGGTAGTGGGGAAAGCATATGCTGGAGTTCTGCACCCAAGATTCTGTCACACTAAGCTAAGCAGTATACCAGGAAACCTGGTGGCTCCCAGGGATATGTTTGGGACATTTGGGATGGGGAGATGAAGCAGGATTTGCAAAAATAAATATATATATATATATATATATATATATATGTATGTGGAGGGGGCTAAAGAAGTATGCACCTCTGCTGTCTCTTTGTTGATGCACCAGGTCTGCAAACAGAGTAGAAATGCATTCAGTTAAATGCTGCTCTGGAAGACTGGAAACCTTAGTAAACCTTTGTTCCTATGAGCAGGGAGTATTATAAATATGTTCCATCAAATGTCATTATGTTGCCCTTGAAGATCTTCCCCGTCAGCACAAGGAATCTGGGAGCAAGTGGGGTTCCCCCCGTATTAACAGCAAAGTTCCTTTCGGCCAGCCCCTGCAGAAGACTATGCAAGCAATTGGATTCTGTGGTAATGCTACCAAGTTCTGTAGGTTCTCTGTAATGGTTCTTAGAAACATAACTCCACTTTGATTTCCTGCTTCTCACAGATTTTACGTGTATGCAAACATTTTGGAAGGCTTTGGATGTCCATTTTTGCAGAAGGGAATTGGGAGGAAAGATTGAGTCACAGGGCAACATACTGTGGGAAGGAAATCTGTCTTAAAAATGGAGGAACAAGGACTTGGCACCACAGAGGGGTACTAAAAATTGTCATGAAAAAGACCTTTGTTGCACTGATATTTTCAGCAGCAAACACACAAAGCATAGGCACATTCTGCTTTAAAACCTGTGTCACACATGTCTGGGAAATCTCATTGACCAGATTCTTTAGTTGAATATAACTACATCTTTTAGTTTCATAACTTGCACGTATTACAATAGATGCTTTCCTGAGAAATGCAGGGGCTCGTGATGACTGACTTAAGACCCAGTAGTTTTGGTGGTTTGCCTCTAAATAGGACTAAATCTGAATCTAACTCTAATGGTAAAAGCCTGCTACAAGAGTTTAACTGAAGAAGTCTCATCTCCCCAAGCACTGAAATTATAGGACCTTCCTATATATTTTGGGGGGAGGATACCAATATACAGTACTTCCATATTTTTGTAGGCAGTAATGTGAAATAACAGCCTTACTTAGTATCTCTACTCCCACCATTCTGTGAAAAATTAGACTCTTGGATTTTTTTCCCAACATCTTGCTTTCCGTGCTAAATGAAGTATTCTTTGAAATGTGGTTGCAGCAGTGCAGATTACCAAAGCTTCCGCTTCTATAAACCTGCCTACTGCAGCAACTCTGAACACTACATATATTCTGATGCATTTCTACAGTGCCGTTTTGATTTAGGAAGGCCCCACTCTGACTTTTCTTTGTTTTAACTGATGTACCTGCTGTCTTGCTTATGGTCAGGTAGCAAGGATTAAACTCATGCTGTGCCACTCTTGAGCTGTAATCACTAAAGCGTTGCTTTTGTTGAATAAAGACATAAGTGGCTCGTTACCATAGTCATAATATGGATTTTGTTTAATGGTTGCATGCGTACTGTTCTTTTTTATGTGCCTTCAAGTCAACTCTGACTTATGGCAACAGTATCATAGTGTTCACATATTTATTCACAAGAAATGTGCCATTGCTCTCCTATAAGGCTGAGAAAGTATAACTTCTCTATGGCCATCTGGTAGACTTACATGGCTAAACAGGGATTCAAACCCTTGTTTCTTGGAGTCATAGTCCAACACTGAAACCGTTATACCAAGCTGCTTTTCAGTCTTATGTGATTCTCTCTCTCTCTCTCTCTCTTTTTAAATTAGAAATTGTTTGCCTGTTCTGCCTAACCCTAACCTGCCTATTTTAGCTAGATAAAAGTTAAATATCAAATTTGTCTTTGTCTGATGCCTTTCAAAGCTTAAAAGCAGCTGTGGCCAGCTGGGGAGTAGATTGCTGCTATGGAGCTGGGTGTATGCATGTAGGTGTTTCCTGATTACAGTCTCTCATTCTCATACTAAAGCTTCTTTGTTAGTTCTTCTGGAGGGGAAGACAGATCTCCTGGATCTTGTTGGGCTCTAAAAATTCTTGCTCTGACTTCTGATGTGTGCCAGACCACTACATGAATGACAGCTGCTCTACTGGAAAGTACAGCAATTAGATCATCTTAGCCTAAACAGTCAAAATGGCTAGAATGGCATACTGAGAAAAGATCACTTGTTTTGCCAGTTTCCCAACAGAACAGAATGTTTTCATAGCCACAAGGGCATGTTTTTCTCAAGCATCATTAAGACTGTTACTGAGAATCAATATGACTAAGGGTAGCTTCTTTAATCAGGATTCTCATAACTTCTGTATTTTCAGAGCATGCTTTATGTCACCTGTTTTGTAAAACTGGTTGGTGGTTTGAATTCCACATTACATTTGAATACCATAGGGCTGGTTAATTTTTGTATCAGAATTTGCATCTTTAAATGAGGAAGAAACCTTTATAAAATTGGTAAGCCAATTACTCATGGACTCACACACAAAGTATTTAATCTTTTTTCCTTTCTTTGGTCCATGTTCTGTATACTATCCCAAGGCAACTATAGAGATACCCCCAAAATAATAGCTTTATTGCGTCGTTTACTTGGGAGATGCTGTTACAACTCGAGATTGAAAGTCTGTGCTTCTCCAGCTGTCCTTCAGCATTCTCCCAGTGCTGATACTGCTTCAAAAAAAGAAAGGAAAAAAAAAACAAGAAAAAACCTTCCTGCTACACAGAAAAATAAGAGGAAGGGAGCGACTGAGCAGGCATCGAAAACTTTGTGAAAAGAAGCTGTTCCCCCCCCCCCCAGAGGCTTTGTTTACTGAGATATGCCTGTAATTCATACAAATGAAAATACACCATGCACTTCTTAATGGCATTTGTCAACGAATATTTCTTAGGTGTGGATGTAAGGGGTTGGACCATAACACAGTGATACCGTACATGCTTTGCATGCAGAAAATCGCAGACTCAGTCCTGGCATCTCCAGTTAAAAGGATCAAATAGCAGGTGATGGCAATGGCCTCCACTTGGGAATTTGGGTCATTATTTCCAGTCAGAGGAGACAATATTGGACTACATTGACAAATAGTCAGACCTTAAGACAATTTCCTAAAATAGTACAGTAGAAATACCAAAAGACAAAAACATTTTATTTTATTTTTTTGCCAAATTGAGCAATTGTGACCTTAGTGGCTAGTACAGTAGTCTTAACTCTCCAGCATAGTGAGAGTAGCGGGGAGACACCAGTTGATGAAAGTTCACAAAGGATTTAGAATAAGATAGGAAACCTGTATTCCCTTCAGATGTTGGATTCTAACCCTCATCAGTCCCAGTCAGTAAGGCCAATGGACAGCAATAATGGAAGCCGTAGTCCAAAAACATATGAGGGGATACAGTTCCCTATTCCTGTTTTCGAAGAATAAAATTTCATTTCTGCTCCTTGACACATAAGCCTACTATGTTTAGTATCACAACGATTGTTTTCAGATAAACAGCATTTGGCATTGCATTTCTAGTGAATAAATTGCTTCCCTTGTGGATAAAAGCTTGTCCCAGTGTTCTCAATCTGATCTTTCCACAATTAGTTATAAATCTGTCACAGATGTCCCAGTGAATTGTTGAAGACTGCCAGTGCAATTGCAGCCTTGGCTGTGATCCTAACAATTCTTTTATGTAGAAGGTCACATAATTTCAGTAGCATTATTTCCATGGAATGAGTCTTTAGGAACAGCTACTTTAGCTCTCTTGCTTTGTCTCTGTATATGTTCCTTTTTTATATTGACTGCCTAGTTTGCATTCTGAGACTTTTCTTTTTAGGGCTGTACAGGAGAACAGAAAATGGTTGTGAGACTCTTTGTTTTGTTACTTAAAAATACTTAACCATTCAAATTTATATATTTATATTTATGTCAGATTGCACACATCTCTGAGGAAAAAGTATAGAGTGTAAACTGGGCCTATTTTATATTCCATGGCAGCGGCAGGCTGCATGTGGCTCCACAAGGATATTTTAAAATATATTTAGGTACCAATTTTAACATAAAATAACATAAACAAAGACTAACATTTTTAACATAGATATAAACTAAAATTAAACTAAAACACAGTACTAAAACAACAATCTGAAAAACACTGACTACTAACTCAACAGAACACTATCTTACTAACTGATCACTAACCTACTAAAACACAAAAGGCTGTGATGAGAGAGGGAAAATAAGAAATAAGATAGAACAATACAGTATTATTCTACCATTACCGATCCAGCTAAGTGAACTTTGTTATTGTGTGCCTTCAAGTTGTTTCTGACCTGTGGCAACTCTCAGGTAAACCTGTCATGGGGTTTTCCGCAGCTGAGAGTGTGTGATGTACCCAAGGTCACCCAGTACGTTTCCATGGCCAAGCAGAGAACTGAACCCCAATCTCTAGGATCATCACTTGAGCCATTATACCACACTGTCTCTTCTAAGTGAACTGCTAGCAGCCATATCTTATTACTCAAAAAGCCCATAAACAATTTCCAGTCTTCACAAAGATTTTTTATGGCCCTTGATACCTCCAGTATCCCCTGAGCAATCTTTTCTTGGTCAAACAAGGGTAGAGGGGGTGAATTGCTGCTCCTGGAAGCCTCCAAGTATAGCCATTAGCCTTTTAAGTAGGTTGCAATGCCTCCCTCTACTATTTAACATCACATAGTGCTCATTTTTGAGAACCAGAAGTAGATTTCCAGCCATTTCAGATTTAAAAAAAAAATTTGGTGGCCTTGGGCACAAGAGAGGCTCCAGTCTTGATGCAGTTGCCCACCCCTGTTCTAAGGAAAGCAGTCCGTTCTAAAGACCATGATGCATTGTCAAAAATTTTACGCTGCCAGCTATGCAAATCAGTCTTTTTGCAAGAATCCAGGTTCTATAATCAAGATGATACCACAATTTTACAATTGTATTGTGGTGAGTTTGGGCTTTGGACAACTCAGGTTTAGTGGGGTGGGTATGGCTGCAAACATCTTTTTTTCAGGTAAGCTGCAAACAATATATTGGCATAGCCAATAGACAGGATCACTTCAGAAATGTTCTGAATAAGAGAAAGCATTCAGAGAAGTAGACAGACCCTTTTCCTCACTCAAAGCTGACATAATTCCAGTGCATGCGGATAAGGGAAAACTCTAGATGAAGAAGAGGGCTAAGTTATTGTTTTATGGTCCTGTCTGACTTTAAATATCTGATGTGGGAGCAGTAGATTCTGCTTGTCTGCTGAAGTGTTTTGACTGGGCATCTCTGCCTGTGTCCCAGTATTGGGTATAGTAATCTTCACAGGATTATGGTCAGAGGTCTTTCCTATTACCTGTTACCTAATTTTGATTGAACCTAGGACCTTCTGCATGTAAAGTATGTGTGCTGGCACCTAGCTAAGTACAATGGATTTTCAAGGACTTCCCAAAGCCACCATTTTTTTGTATTTGTCAGGAAGTCTGGAATTCGGTGGTCAATAATCCCAAATATTTTAACCAAAGTATATTTGTTCTTTGAGCTGGGGAGTGTTTAAAAGGTTTTGTCCCTTAAGCTTAATTAAACTTACTACTGTCTCTGATGCACCCTAAGGATTGCCAATTGGCCATTCTTGCTATGTGTAATCAGTGGCCTGCAGTATGTCTTAAGCTATCTGATGTGGAGGAAGTGCATTTTTCCTCTCTAATATGCTTGAATCCTGCACCATATTTGTGCCCACTGGCTATAACTCTTTCTTTCTTTCCTTGAAACTCTCCATGGACCGGCAGACAATGGCTCAGGGAATAGCACTGATTGAGGAGTCCCGGCTCTGAATAACACTGGTGTACATAAATGTTTGAGTGATTTTTGGCCCAAGCCACTTATTGAAGTTGCCTGTGATAGATGTCTCAAATCAACCACTGGGTGGTTCACTGAAGATGGTCCCAATCTGAATCAAATCATCCTTAAGTAACAGTTAGGTTGAAGATTGCATCAGAATTTCTAGATGAATTAAACTTTGTTGTTATTTGCCCTCAAGTTGACTTCAACTTATGGCAGCCCTATGAATGAGAAACTTCCCAGAGCCCCAGTCAACAGCAGCCCTGTTCAGGGCTTGCAAACTGAGGATGTGGCTTCCTTGATTTAATCAATCCCCCTGTATTGTGGTTATTCCCTTTTCTTATTGCCTTCCAGCCTACCAAGCATTTTCATCTTTTCCAGTGAGTCATGTGTCATTAAATGCCCAAAGCACATAGCCTCAGTTTAGTCAGAATCTCAGTTTAGTGAGAATTAAGACTGGAGATGGCAAAATAGTGGAACAAAAATTCTGCAATTTAAAGTTAATCTGTGGGAGAAGCTTAAATGCCTCATCTTTGGCAATTTTCTATGTATGTAGTGAAGAAAACTGTTTCTAATGTAAATTAATAAAAGAGTAGGAAGCACTGAAATGAGACGACATACCTGTCAATATTTTGTCTGTTGACAGTCTGTTTATTCTGAGTTTAGATTTGCTTGTGAATTAGTATATTTCATATATATACCCATTTATGGAATTCTGTTGAAGGAACTTACACACTTCCTTATTTTTTCCAGCCTTGTCCTTGGTTTGTGTCCCCATCCCCATTTTATATTTACACACTTTGTGTACATATGTGTGTGTGTGTGTGTGTGTGAGAGAGAGAGAGAGAGAGCGAGTGTGCAATGTATATATGTGTGTACAGTAGGAACCAAAACCATACTCATATGCTGTCTTCATCATACTCACATGCTGTCTTTGCATCAAAGAGAAAGATGTCTATTGCCAAGCCAAAGTTTCACAACTTATTTTTAGCAGCACTGATACCTGTTCTGGTAAATGAGATCAGTCCTTGTCATACCCTTGCTGTGTGTCTAGAGTATGGAAAGAACAGGTCTTATTTCTTGTTTGAAGGATTTGCTGTTCAGGTCTGTATTTCTGAGAGCCAAATGCTGCCTGTTCAGCAGTATAGTATAACCAGTGTCTGTTTTGTGTGCCTGTGTATGTGGAAGTTGTAGTCCAAACACTTCCATATGGGAAGATTTTGCTTCTCTTCTTGGGGCAAACTTGACAGAGCAATCTCTGTCTGTTCAGGACAACAAATGTTGGAATCAAAATTCCTATTGTGTTTTAAAGTGTTCTTGTTCCTGATCACTAGTGTAGCTATAAAATGTTAGTTTAACATTTCAGGGTTGTGCAGCATAAGCATAAAATGTACAGTTGTGAAGAAGTAATGGAACAGCTATTAAGATACCTATTCCAGCTTTATTTTTTGGGGCTACTTAACAAGTATAGAAAACATTTAAAGTAGTAGATTACATTCTACTGGCAAAATGAAAAAGAGCCATCTTAAAATGCAATTAAAGACTGGTTGAATGTGTACCTAAAAATCAGTGGTTTGGATTCTAGTTAATGTTCTGGCAGGAAAATCTCATCATTGTCCCGCTCATAGGAGGCTTCCACTGATGGAGAGAGGGCAATTTTTGCCAATTTACCACTCTCCCATGCAGCCCCTTGCACTCCCAAAATTCTGTTCCACAGAGTGGTGAACTGTCTGATAATGTGTGATAGTACCACAGAAGGTTGCAGTATGGAAAGAAAAATCACACTGCTTTTCTTCCCCCACCAGAAGCATCCATTGGATAGAAGTCCCTTCCTCACATGGAAAATTTCTTGTGCTTCATTAGCAGAAGAGAACATGAGATCCAGTGATTTGCCCATTCCTGTTTTAACTCTTTGTTTACTGAGTGGTATGGCCACATCAGACCAACTTCTTAAACCAACTTCATACTGAAGCAGTTCAAGTAACTGATGTTGTAGAAAGAAGATAGCTGTTTAGATAGAAAGAGGTGAGTTTACTGGCAGAACTCAAAGTAGTAGTAGCCCTCTGATGTAAGGTCAGTTGTCTTAATTCAACCTGACCACCATACTGGAAATTATCACATAAACTAACCTTTTCCAGAAATATTTAAAAGCAGGACATTGTTTACATAGGAGCAAAGCATCTGGCGTTCAAGATAAGATTAAATTGTATCTACTAGATTAGTGTTTCTAAATTGAAGCTAGAGAAAACATTATGCAGTTTTAATGGCAGTAGTTATTAGCCACTAGGATAAGCTATCAAATGATGTAGAAATTAACTTCCACTTGTAGTCCTTATTCAGAATGGATTGAGATTAAAACAGAAGAAATTGGGTTCACTCATATAAATAAAAGGATAATTTCTATATAAATGTGGTGTGATGCAACCATGAATGCTGAAACAGACAACTCATGCTTTAACAAATAGGGAAAGCTCCTTGTCATTTTGTTTGTTTGTTTATTCGTGTGTGTAGAATTGAGTTATCTCTATACTTAGATGAGGGTTTACATGCTTTTCCACTGGGTTACATCTAGTTATCAACCTTCTTAAGTATCAAAACTGGAAGTTATTTTCATTGAATTTTCAAGTTCTGTGGCAGATTGCCTACAGTTACAAAAAACAGAAATGAGGTCCCTGATTCACATGTGTTCTGATAAAAAAAAGAGAAAGCAGTTAATTCAGCCGTGGGATATCTTAATAAAAGTAAGCACAATTCGTACCACAACTTGGTTAACTGTGAAAAAGAAAATGATAAAAACTGGGTGGGGGAAAAAAAGGGTGATTGTGTTAGAGCAAAGAGGAAGAAGGACTCTCCTGCCATTTCTTTCATCCTTTACCTTCTTGTACACTGGTAAAACATTCCATATACTGACATTGCCAAATACACCAGAAATCTCAGATAGTCACCTAGGAGAGCCAAGGAGCTGACTCTGAAGCAAAAAAACTGACATTTGCTTATACACGAAAGTCACTGTTGTTCAGTTCCTCATTAACTTGAGAAGCATTTCTGGGTGTGATCAGCAAGTCTCAAAACAAGACTGTGAGTGGGAGACTGCGAAAAGTTAAGAAGCAGGTGGGTTTTCCCCTGTGCTTTAATGTTGTTGTGACACAACCAAGTGGTGGTTTAGTCCCAGAGGACTAAACCCTTAAAAATTTGTTGACAAATGCCCTTAAGAATTCTCTTGCCACCTCCACTGGCAGCAGCTGTAGGAGCTGAATCAGAGATAGGAAAGGGGTTCTTCCTTCTGGGATTGTGCTAACAAACTGAAGCAGAGGTTTTGTCCAAATACACCAGTGTAGTTCCACCTTCTTCAAACAAAATTACTCACAGAGAAAGATGCATATGCCTTGGAGATGCAGATGCCCATGTGGCAAGCTAGATGTGATGATACTACTACTGCGTACTTAAGCATTGAACTCCCCAACTGTAATAGAAGGGCAGTGGCAGTAGTAAAGTGGGTTCTGGACTAAAAAGCAGAAGGAGTGCATGGATTAAGAGAGCAGAAGTCTTCCCCCACTGTCATAACTTGTCTGAATCAGTACTTTCCTGGCATTTTTCCCCTTCTGATGCCAAGAGTGTCAAAGGAGCTTGGGAATGGGTTGAGGCATTGAGAGGTAGATAGCAGACAGAGAAAGGTGCCCACTGATGCTTTTGAAACTGCATGAATGCTCCCTCTTTCGGTGTGACTGGAGCAAGTTCCATGTTTACATGGGTGGAACAGTTGCCATGCAATCTAATGGAAGCCTGAGAGGCAGAGGGGGAAAATTGAGGAGTGTGTAAGACATGAGGTTCCAAGGCTGCCTCTTGAACTGAACTGTCTTGCTGGACAAGAGACATGAAGGGGGTTAAAATGTGGCCATGGTTGAAGTTGGACGTTGGACTATGACCCTGGAGACTAGAGTTCAGTACTCTCTTCAGCCATGGAAACCCACTGAGAGACCTAGGACATGCCACACACTCTCAGCCCCAGAAAACCCTGTGATAGGGTTGCCCTAGGGTCTCCGTAAGTTGGAAACAACTTGAAGTACACAACAACAACAACAACGGTTGAAGTTCCTCCTTCTTCTTTCCCCTTCTCTGTTCTTCCTGAAAGGTTCTGAAGAGGGCAAAAATGAAGATTTAAGGGTTCAAAAATGAAGATTTCAAATAGATATTCTGGCAACGCTGCTGGAATCAGAAAGTTTTGTCATAATAATGGATTTTGGCTTATTTGGGAGCAGGATGAGTTTTCATAATTCAAACCAGAGAACCTGGCTTCCCACCCCCACCACTACATTGTTTTCTTTGCTGGTTTTCTAAACTTCCTTTGAGTAAACTAGGTCTTTACCAAATGGTTTGCCTGCACATTCTTAATGCTGAACATCTCCCATTTTATTTTTTTCTTCACACTCCACCCTGTTATTCCATACTTAAGTGGAATTCCTTCCTCATTAAGTGTGTGTGTGTGTGTGTGTGTACGCGTGCACACACACACACACACAGAGGCATGGGTATGCGTTCACAGGCCCAAAAGCACATGGGGTGTGGGGTAGAAAGAAATGGAGGGCTGCCACTGTTCTTTCCTGGAAGCAATAAATCTTTGGCGGCAAAGAAGGCATTCAAGAGGCTGCTTCTGTGATCTTGCACACACAGGAACTATCCTGAAGCCAGAGGTAGCTTTCCAAGGTCAGAGTCTTCCTTATCCTGCCCTCAGATCCAGGCTCTGTCTTTTGTACATTGCAAACCTGGCTTCCTTCCAGGCAGTTTTCTGTCAGCTGAATCTGTGGCACTTCTGTAGAGTAGCTTCATACTGTTAGTTAAAATATACTGGATATGAGCTGGACTAGTCTTTTCTTCTAAATCATCCCTCAAAGAAACTAGGTCCCACAGTCTCCTTAAGCCAAGGATAAGCAGAAGGAAAATCTGATCTTCTCAAATGCAGGGGTAGCCATGTTTGGCCATACACGTCCAGATTAGAGTAGTGCCTTTATTAGGCCAGGTAAAAAGTCACAAAGAAATCTGTACAAGCTTTTGAAAGCAAAAGTTTTGAAAGGGTGAGTTTAGGTCTTTGGATGACTTACAGTAAAATGGTCAAGGATTTCAGATGGCTCGTTATTTAACCATAGCAGTAATAAAAAGATTTCTCACCCTACCCTGACTTCATATTTCAATTATGATTTTCATAGCTGTCATTTTATATTCCATGCTAGTAGTTTTGTTTGTGATCCACCAAGAGAACTTAGGGAGTAACTATTGTTGTTGTGACAAATCAATAATAGTGTTGTTAAAAATGAAAATGTGAGACTACCAGGAATGGACTTTTGTGAGAAAAAGTGTGAGCAGTCTTCAATTCTGGTACTAAGAACAAAAGTCTTTGCATCAAGTTCTGATCAGTAGATCTCAAGTTTCTAGTAAAAAGCACAGTAGACCTTACAATCCTGAAATCTCTGCCTGCTCCTGGTGTACCTTAGGCCAGAGCTATTCAGAGTGGTGGCCCATGGACCAATACCAGTCTCTGTGTCATTTGACTGCTGGTCCTTGTTGAGTTTCCAGAAAAGAAAATAACAGTTGTAGCCATTGAGCAAAAATATTATATCAGTTCCTGGCATGATAGAAAAAAAATGTAACTGCTAATCTCCCGCATCAAATAGCTTGAGAAGCACTGTTTTAGGCCATGCTCCAGTACCAGAGAACTCTTAATTAAAGAATTGTTCTTCCAGTGTAACCTAAACTCTTCTGCATTCAGACATTTTAAAAGCATCTGATGCTTTTTCATCTTTGATGAAACAGAATGCTTTCTTTCCTATTTGGAGACTATTGGAATAGTCTGAGCTAAGCATACTGTTTTTCTTCAGTGTGCCTTTGTATGTTTTTTTTTAACCTGGCCACTACAGTTTTGAGATCTGCTGTGACAGTGATATTTGATCCACTGAGTTGTTAACTTGTAGCTCCTCCCTAAAATAGAGCCAGTTCTTTCATGGGTTCTGTCTTTGAGGATCTAAAAGGTAGTTCATTCAAATCTTAAATGTAGAATTTCCCTGCACTTGAAAGGAGCAAGAGTATACTGGAAGAGCAAGTATATTTGTCTAAAGCCCTGTTCCAGTATTGCTTGGGGTACAGTCTTCTTGAAACCTGTAAATATATTACATTACATTAATAAATAGATAAATGAATAAATGCAGTATAGTTGAGGTCAGGAATGTTTGGGTTCAGTATGATCAGTATTTGTAAGAAGCTTTGAGCTCATAAAAAATGGAAGTAGATACATGAAAGAGGAAGTTAAGAGAACAGGCCTAAGATGCAAAAAAGAGAAAGTTAAAACTAAGGCAAAGGCTGTCATGCTTGGTATGCCTAGTGAGCATGCAGAGAGCTAAAATGTCTGTCTTGTGGCTCAGTCAGGAGTTCACGAACTTAGCAGGAGCAGTCTGTTGGGTGTGGAAATGTGAGGTGTGTTCCTGATGATAAGCAAAATGTGCGTTCAAGGGAATGGACAAATGTGGTTATGTGGTGCAGAGCTGAGCACAAGTAGAATGCCTGATCAGTGGGACTCTGGAAGTCTTGAGTTGGGCAAAGGCAGTATTTGATTCTAAGAGCAAGAGGTATATCAGGATGTCAGTCATGTTAGGCAGAGTTCTCTTCCACCTGAGAGGCACTATTAGTGGTTGGCTGTGGTAATATACATCTTGCCTGTTCTAAACTTTGTTCTAATATATCATGCCATCTCTTTTCGTGGCTCTATCCTCTTGCTTTCAAATAGTGCTTGATCCATCCCAGCTACTGCAGCTGTGCTTTTCACTTCAGATTGTGTTCTAGAAACCTGGCCTGTGGGTCTTAACTGTTGTGAGGCCACTGTGCACATGTTAAAAACTTATCCAATTGTATACATGTTAAAACTCAACTATTTTTTCCTAAAGATGTTGTGCTAGTTTGGAAGCAGGGGCATATGGAATCAAACTCCTGATCAACCATGCAGTTCACTGAGTAGCTTTGTATGACTCACTGTTTCTCTCCCTAAGAGGATCAGATGGGGGGACATAAAGAGTTTCATCAAGGGAGTCTTCAGTTCTTTTAGAAAAGGTCTTTTAAGACATCACCCATTTATTTTCTGTTAGTCTCCTGGCACAAACTTACAGGGTCTAATTCCCTTTTGGCTTTGCATTTTTGTAATTCACTTACCTCTTGCACTCACATCTCTTGGACTTACCTCTTGCACTTACACTGTAGGATGCATTAAAAATCAGTAATAAGTAATGATAAAAGTGGCAGCAGTTGAAAAAGAAATTAATATGTGTTTCGTCATAGAGACTAAAAATGCGGGGAAGTAACAAAAGGGTTGGTCAGAAAGATAGGAATTGACAGTGAGAATTGAGCCTCTTTGGGAATAACATTCCCCAAGCTAGGCCCTTTTAGCAAGGCAGCTCTAATTAAGAAGTTAAGAGAGTTATTTTTTTAAATTACAACTCAAAGAATCCTCCAGTCAATGGCCATGTTGTCTAGGGGACTTGGGGGATTTTCTAAAAAAGTTTACTGTTCCAGCTTCTGCTCTTACCAGGAAGACAGACTTGATGCTGTGGGATCTAGGTCGCAGGACTGTCTTTTTCAAAGCAATTTCAGTCCCCCTGAAAGCAAGGAGGGGGAGGGAGCACATAGGAAGATTTCAGACATTTTTCCATATCTGCCATAAGTACTCTAAAAGCACCAGATCCTGTAGGATCTTGAAAGCAAAGCAGGGCCAACTCTAATTTGTACTGTTGGCCCTCCACACTTGTGGATTTGACTTTCACAGACTTGATTATTTATGAGTTTCTCCAACCCGTGCTCCGGCCCCCGGTTCTTATTTTCCAGGGAAACCTTCTCTTTTGGCAGCCCTTTAAAACTTGCCTCTGATTGTCGTCGTTCTCGTCCTCCTCCTCCTCCTCCTCCACCACCACCACTGGCCACTGCCTTGCCAGCTCAGGATGGCTCTTAGCCTGATTTCTCAGCACCACAAACTCCTTTCAGATAGCCATCACATACCTAAGGGAAGAGAAGGGTGAGAGAGAGAAAATAAGAGGGCCACCATGCTAACCTGTCTTCCCTGGTTTAGACCCTGGGTGCCTGTTCCCCCCACCATGCCTCAGCCCCCTTCCCACAGACACACACACACATTTTGATATTTGACAGCCACTGGCACTTGAATGGTAGGCCACCAATGAATACCAGGTAGGTTATATTTCAGAGGAGGGAAATGGCAAAACCACCTCTGAGGATTCCTTGTCTAAGAAAACCCAGTTATCACCATTAAGTTGGAAGGCAACTTGAAGACACATCTACACATATCCAGAAGGCACCAGATTCCATCTGATCGAAGCAGTGTCCCGCCTGGTTCATACTTGGATGGGGGACTGCCAGGGAATGCCAGGTGCTATAGGCTATATTTCAGAGGAGGGCAATGGTAAACCACCTTTGAGTATTCCTTGCCTGAGAAAACCCTGTAAAATTTATGGGGTCACCATAAATCAACAGACAAATTGAAAATGCACACACAAGACCCAGAGAATCATCCTATTCCTGCTCAGTTACAGATAGCAACTGCAAACGTTCTATACCTTCTATGTTGCAGTCTCTGGATGGGTGTTGCAGTGCCACAACATCTGGAGGACCACACATTGTCCAGCCATCCTCTGTGGTTTTGAAGGAAAGGTGGTATTATAAGCTGATTCTTTAAACTTCCTAAGATACAATGCAGTCACACTCTCATTTTCAATTGACAAAAATTGGACACCAAAAAATATGGGTCCTGACAACCTTATAGGTGTATCCTACGAAGGGATCCCAGAAAGGAGAGAGGTAGGTGTAGGGTGCTATCGCAAATATCTTCTAAAAGTTATTTCCCTTCACCAAGTCATGGGACATAGGAACCAAGGCTAGCCAGATTATTTCTACCTCTGAGGTAGAAAATCTGAAAAGCACCTCTCCCCATCCTTGGCAGTAAATGGCACAGTAGCAAGCTAAATAATAAGCAAATTTACTGTACTTCTGTGACATGTCAAAATCTGCACCCTGAGGCAATAATCTCATTCTAGCCAGTGTATGGGCTGACTTTGAAATTTAGCATATTATAGCACCTAGTGTTTACAAACAGGTCTGTGAGCCTAGATGCCATTCATTTTGTTAGAAGATTGAACTGTGTATTCTTCTGAAACATATATTCATCAAAATGGTTCTTCTCAAAATTAAGTATTTGATCCAGCCTTTTAAATGGATCAGGAAGGTATGGTTCTCAGACCACTTTTTGAAAACCCTAAACCCTTCCATTGATTAAAAAAAAATCAAAATATTCTTTTGCTTGTAACATATCAGAATGTACCCCAGACTGCCCCATTCCTTCAAATCTCCAAAACTGGGTAGGAAAGGCCAAAAATGAAACTGCAAGTAAACTTCTAGTTTGGTGCACTAGTGCAGCCCATGGCAGGGGGTCAGCAGAATAAGAAATTTCTCCTCTTGGCACAGTTGCCCACCCCCAGTTCTAAAAAAGGTCTAAATCCTGTTGTTAGCCCCAACTAGAGTAGGTCCATTGAGTCAAATGTTGAATGCTAAACTGGTTCTTACTGAAATTCCATTGATTCAATAGGTCTACTTTAGTTGAAGCTAGCAACTGGATTTAGGCCAAAGAGTAGTGATTTTATTATAGGTTGTCTTGTCTTGTCTTGTCTTATTTTTTTTGGCAGATTGTAGTCCAGTTCATCAGATGCATGCTATAGTAAACTTAGTCTTGAGGGTGCCATAGGACTCTATTGTTTTTGTTAGGACAGACTTACACAGCTATTCCTCTGAATGCTAAATTGGAGTGGCTCCATCCAAACAAAAGCTTCTGTGGAGTGCAAAACACTGTGTAGTATGTAATTTTCAGCCTTGGGCAGTAGAAGCTAGACATGAGAAGACTAAGATACCTTCATTGTCTGAGAATTGTCTGCAGTCAGTGTCCATCATATAAGGAAGTTCAGCACATAGCTCTCTGGCAAAATGATTCTTTTTACTTCAGATGCTCCCATGAGGCCCAGCTGTTCTGACCAGAATGCTGAACTTTTTCTTTCTTTTTCTTTCCTTTTTTTTTAAAACCACAAATGATATTAAGGCTGTACTTTGCTCTCACTGGAGGATGTTGCTAGGATATTCCATGGCATCTTTCCCATGTTCTGAAGCCCTCATTACTCTTATAGAGTCAGAAGGAGAGAAAATTTTAATATCCTGATTTTTCACTCAGCAGCAGTCTCTCTGAAGCTTATAGATATCTGTTATACTTCTTCACTTAGATGTCTGTTACTTTTTTTGTTGGAGAAGGAATGTTTTTAACGTAGATTAAGACAGCTTTCAAAACAAGGATCCTACTTTAATGAGTGTGTACAGTATCTGGAACAGTGGTTCCTAAACAGAAACTAGAACATATAGGTCCTTGCTGAATTAAATGACAGGCTGTGGGGGATTTTCTCATGGTATTTCCCAGAAGACCAGGTGTGGTGTGGGACAAGACAGTCTTCACAGGAGACAGTGACATGTCACAGGCTTGGTGTTTTTCACAATTCTTATAGCACAACCATTCATTTAATGCTCAAAGATTTGATTTTATGGAGAAGGCATTATAATGCAGTGGTCCCGTAAAGTATTACAGGTTTGGATTTACAATTTTTCCCAGTAAGTACAGTTAAAGTTCAGCCCCTTAGACTCTGTTTGTGCACACATTTTACTTGGAAATATGTTATATTGAAATCAGTGGGGCTTGCAGGTAGGTGTCTTTAGCATCAGGGCAGAAGTATTTTTTTTTTCTGACATCCTTTGACACTTTGCCAGAAGTTTTTTATTTAAAAATCAGGGAGAAGTGAATAATATACTTGTAAACTGTGTCCAGATGAATTATCCAGTGGGCAGCTGGATTTAGAGGAGTTGCTTGTAGTGTTCTCTGTACTTCTGTGTGACTTCATCATGCACTGAGTAAAGGGAGCGGAAACTAACTGGAGAGCCTTCACTAGAGTTGCACTTGCCGGATGTGTTGGATTACTGTTCCGAGCATCCCAGACAACTTGGCCTGAATGTGCTGACTAGTGGTGAGAGGTGACATCTGCCGCATCTGGAGACTGGATGAGGGGGTAGTTGTATCTTCAGAAGGATGAGCTCTACATGTAAGGGATGACAGAAATGCACATGGAGTAGGGAAGGCTTGTACTCTTCATATCCTCACATTACTCAGAATAACATCTGAAAAAGGCTTCACTGAATATCAGTGAAGTATATTAATATTTCAAGCAGTGTTAGATAATACATTTTCTTTCTTTCTTTCTTTCTTTCTTTTTTTCCTTTAGAAAACTTTTAGTAACTTGATTTTGTTTTAATAGCTTTTTGGTGGCTGTGGAGTCAATACGTACCCTAAACTTTAGATTTGAGCTCTTACACAGCAGTTGTCCATGAGGCTGTTCTGACAGCTTTCCCTTGAGAAATTAAACAGCCCTGTTACTTAGCTGTGTGGTGTTGCTGAAATAACTGAGGCCTTATTCTACAACATGGAAAGCAGACTTGGTCTCTTGGAACTGCACTTGGAAAAACAGTGTGCCTGGAGATCAGGACCAAGGCAGTATGTTTTCAATTTGTCAAAGTTCTTGCTAACTCAGAGCAGAAGAAGCAAAATTGCAGCCTGTCCCAGTATTTAGCTTTTCCTCTTCAGTTTTATGAGCAGCTCTGGGCTGTTTTCTTATTTGTCTGATGCTGGAGTGGAAGCCAGGATTGCTGTGGCAATGCCAGATGTTTACTTTAACACTCCAAGAAGGGGTCTAATTCCCAGTTTCACTTTAACGTTTCTAGTAATCACTTGACAAACTTGCCAAACATACATAGTGCAGGGATGGAAGGGGGGCAGGGATAGCCTGAAAATGGAGTGCTCTGGCATCTGATTCTGTCAGTCTGCTGTTTAGAGTAATAGGATTTAGGACCAGACCTTTTGGAAACCTGGCTTGAAACAATGTGAATTCTTTGATTGGAAGCTGTGTCACTGCTGTTCAGAGATTTGCACCGTCGTCATCCGTCTGCTTTTGTTTTACCTGTTGGTTTTTATTCTGTGGCCACTGAAATTTGTCATCACTTTTATGCTAAATATTTTATTGTTCTTCTGCCAACTTTGGTTTTTCTTTTGGATAGTGTGGAAAGGCAGGAGGTAGGTAGTTACATTAGACTTGCCAGGTTAAGAGCATTCCTGCAGCAAAGATTCTAGGACCAAAACTTGAGATCTGGGGACATCCCATTGTCATGTTATGGGGAAACCTACGGATCTCATTAACATGATATCTTAGGCATCAGTCACAGTTGCTTAAGTATATGCCATTCAAATTAAAAAAAACCCTGAATCTAACAAAGTGAGGAAAATATATATATACACATACTTTTCAATGGAGGGCTCTCACCTTGGAGATTCCTCTCCCTTGTCTGAGGGCTGGATAAGAGGGCCCAAGCCCTGGGAGTAAGGGCCTGGTTTTGAGACCTGTGAACCCTAAGTTACATTTATAAGTGAAAAAAAAAAAGTGAGCGTTGCACCTGTAGTACACTGTGTTATTCATTTCTCTTCCTCCGACTTTCCCAGATATGGTGCTGGCTGATAGGGCTTGTGATGGGAATTATGACCATTGTCGTCCTCTAATTCCAAGATGATGCCGAGTACACTTGGACCAGCATCAAAGTGTTCTACTACAGCACCTGCTTTTGGCATGTGGTGCCCAAATAAGAAGGAGCAAATCAAGGGGGATATTTAATACTGTTTTAATTCTGGTTTTTGTTATGTTGTAAACTGTGTGTTTTCTTGTAAGCTACCTAGTCTGGGAGAAAGGCAGGATACAAATAAAGTAATAGATGGATGAGGAGCAGGATAGAAAAGGCTTATACTTGGGTGCCGTATAAGGGATGTAGGTTTTCTCTCTAGTGCAGAGTGGGAGGGGGTGCCCATTGTTCATAGTAGTGACTAGTTTATTGTGCATGTTTCTTTTTCTTTCTTTCTCTCTCTCTCTCTCTCTCTCTCTCTCTCTCTCTCTCTCTCTATGGCCTCTTTCTATAACACAGAAAGCTTTGTCACTGCTGTATCTTGCATCTCCTGCTAATCCAACCTGGCTTGATTGTTCTTCTCCCACACATCTACTTCTTCCCCCTTTTTCCATTCCAGCTGGTTTGATGTCCTTCTCCAGCCTATAGATGCCAAAGTTGTAAATCATCCATAACACCAAGTTTACTAGGCAAATTTTATCCTTGATGTTTAGTCCATTTTCCCTTTTCAGCTTCCTCCATCACTGTTACAATATCTTGCAGAATTTTAGTTCTCTTGTTACTTGCTGTCAAGTTGGCTTCAACTTGCGAGGACTGTATAAATGAGAGAAGCCCAAGAGTCCCAATTACTAACAGCCCTGCTTAGGTCTGGCAGACTCAGGGCTATGACTCAAACCATCGGTAATGTGGTTGTCTTCTTTTCCTACTGCCTTCAGCTTTACCAAGAATTTATCATCTTAAACATCCCTGTTCATTTCCTGTGGCTAATTGTTGCTGTTTCCAAAGTAGCTGGTTCACAGTTTCATCATTGGTGATTGGCACTTGGTGGTACAGTCATCCCTCCACATTCGCTAGGGTTAGGGGCACAGGACCCCCGTGAAAGTGGAAAAGCTGTGAATAACTCTAGGCCCTCCCAAACCATATTTAACACAAAAAAAAGTATGATCACCATATTCAACCCACCATGGATTCCTCTGAGGCATCGGGGTTCTTTCACAAGGCAGAAGTGAGTGGCTGGTGGAGCTTAATGCCACCTCCACTGGTGCCCCACACCATTTTAAATAGGGAGTTATGAGCCTCGTTCACAGTTTCTCAGTCTCACAAGGCTTGCAGTCCCTATTAAAAATGGAGGCAGCAGAGGTTACACCAAATAATCCGTGAATAATCAAATCCACAGAAGTGAAACCTGCAAATGTGGAGGGCTGACTATGTATGAAAGAGCCATTGCAGATCAAGTATCACAATCTCCATAGCTCCTCACTGAGTGAGTTTCCATGTTAATATGCTGCTATTTGCCAGTTTCCTTTCAGTAGAGACTTGAATGGGCATTTCAGAGTGCCCCTTAGTTAATTTCTCTTTTTCACTAATTTGTCCTAATGTAGGTCCAAAGGCTCCCACACATACTGCCAAACATTCTGCCAAAGCAATGCGTACTGTTCTGCACAAGCACATGGTATTTGATACGGGGTACAGAATTCAGTATCCTGGCCAGTTTTTGTGCCTCTTTGGAAATAAGTTTCTAGTCCCTTTGGTTGACAAGATAGACTAGAAAGGATAGGGCAGTGGCTCATGAAATCTCAGCAGGATCTCCAGTGACTTCACCAATGAATTCTTTACCTCTGTCAGGAGGCACTGGCAGGTTGCTGGCAGAGAGAAGAGAATAATTTTCTCTATTGAGATCCTGTAGCTACAGGATTAGGAAGCTCAAGGGGAGGAAACAGTGAAAGAAACCAGTTCAAGTATTGTTTCTCTTGCTAGATAAGTGAGTTGTGGCAGAAGTGACATTCAGACTGAGGGCTTTACAATTAATGGCTCGTTCTCTATGCTTCATCAGCTTTCCAGTGATCAGAGCTAGAATATTTTTTTTTAATAATAATAAAATTCCAGGGTTTCAGTAGGTTAAATTCTTCACTCAGTCCTATGCACTACATAGAGATCTAAATTTCACAGAATCTTTGTATACCAGAGATTGCCTACTTTTTTGGTTGCTATTGTAAAATATACTGAGTTCAAGCCCGCTGTTCTCATCATGTCCTAGTTCCATTTCTGCATTCCAGAACTTGTTCAGCCTGTGCCAGTACCGCCTGAATTAGAAACTAACCGGTTCTCCCCATGTGTCTTTCCCTCTTTAGATACATTGTCTCTCTCTCCTCCCTCACTGACTTCTTTCCAAATTGTCTTTTTCTTCCTGCTGCCCTCAGTGCAAATTCAGCTGTCCTTCCCCTAACTCTCATCTGCAAACCAATGCAAATATACCAGTGTACTGAGCAATATGACAACTGTCCTCTTCTTTTTCATATTCATTTTTTTCTCGTACATTCTTTCCCCTTTCTCAGTCTTCTTCCTCCACAGATCAGAGAGAAGCAGTTCATCCTCTCCTTCAGTACCTGTACACAGAGTCGAGGACAGACAGAGTTCATCAGGCAGCTGAGTTACACAGAAGCAAAACCATTGTTGTACCATCAGTGAGAAAGGCCAGGAGCTTAAATAGCTTTGTCCTCTGGTGCCCCACTGGAAACCAGCTGCAGTTATTTGGACCAAACCTCAAGACTGTTCCAAGAGATCTAGTGTTTGCCATCTAGTGGTCTGATGACTCAGTATTGCTCAGTATCTCAAGATTCTACTTCAAACACATTTTCATTGATTTAAATTAACTCTTGATCCTAAGATGCACGCTTTCAGTCAACAATATGCATGCCACATTCCACATATCTAGGTTTCACACTTTTGGAGACCTGGCAGAGACAGAGGGGTAGTCTTAATTGATGCAAGAGTGGACATGGATATAAATGTTACAACTCTGTCTTTACTTTCCTACTCAATAGCTGCCTGAACAACCTTTATTATCTCTCAGTACTTAGATTAGTCTTCCCTAGTTTTGTCACCACAAGCCCTATTATCTCAGCAAGCTCGTCTAGCTGACTTTGTATTTAAATGCTTGATCTACTTTGGATGCCTAGTGAATCTTGAAGACAAACCTTTGTGGCACAGACAGCTTCTGTATATGATTTGTTTCAATGGATCAAAACTTTATTAACCTGCCTGTTTTTCTTATTCTCTCTCCCACAGTTGGCTGGAGGAATAATTCTCGGTGTGGCATTGTGGCTTCGTCATGACACGAAGACAACAACTATCTTGGGCTCAACATTAAATGACCATCAGGCTCCTAGCACATATTATGTTGGTAAGCAGAAAAAGGTTGGGAGTGTATGGAAAAGGACTGTGAAAATGAATGTGGGAGAAAGGATTGTGAGAGTGACTGGACTTGAACAGTACTTAGGGCTTCTCTTTGTCTGAGTGCCCCATCCACCATAGTTGGCCCTCCACAGGTCTCCAGAATATTAATTTCCCATAATAAAGCAGTGCAAAAAATTAAAAAAATTAAAAAGAATTGGTGTTATATAAAATGGCAAACAATGTATTTCTGTGAAATTCCTCCTCTCACTAACATTATGAAAATAGTGTGGCTTGTTGGCCCAGCCTTTAGTTTCAGACACATTATATACAGTATATAGGCTATATTTTTGGTATAGAAAATGCAGTGTAAGTGCAAAAAACTTTCTGGTTCTTTGTCAAGCTGGGGTGATGTCATGACCTGGGTACTTAAATTGTATATAAAATCCTCAAAAGGCAGAATCTGGGGGAAAAGTGTAAATTTTCAAAGGAACAGTTTAGAACCAGATTATAATTCATTAGCAAGTTCCAGTCTATCACCAGAATTTCAGCAGAGTTTCAGTCAGGGTAAAATTACTCATCACACTGTATATATTAACCATTTTAACTAATGCCAGGACGTTTGTGTCATCAGCAACAGTGAATGGCCAGTGTTGTTAATGTAATCGTCATTTTCAGCACTTTCTTCTTTTAATGTTAATCTGAACTCCATCTCTACAGTTCCTAGCCATGGTTGCAATCCCTTTGGCCAGTTAACTGTGGCAGCATAGACTGTGTCATGGCAATAGGTGCAAAACAGCCACAGTTGCTGCAGTAATTCATTTGAAATGTGATGCTGGAGAGGGTTCTGTGAATTCCATAGACTATCAGAGACGCATGAATGGTTCTGAGAGCAAATCTAACACCTGACTCTCCCTAGAAGCCAAAATGACCAAACTGAGGCTGTCATGCTTTGGCCATATCATGGGGCGACATGACTTATTAGAAAAGACCATAATATTTGGTAAAATAAGAAGTGGAAAAAGAGGAAGGCCACATTACACATGGATAGATTCAATTAAGCCAGAGGCCTGAGCTTGCCAGACCTGAGCACAGCTGTTGATGAATGGTGCTTTTGGAGGTTTCTTATTTGTAGGATCACCGCTACTCAAAACTGGCTTGATGGCAATTAACAACAACTGCAGCAATGGGGAAGGGGCAGTAGCAACAGCCATCTCTCCAGAGAGAAAGCTGCACTGCTTGTGGGCTGACAGGAGAGCTTTCTCTTGCAGTACAGGTGTCCATATACTGCTACTGTGCACCGTTCCAAAAAGTGCCTTACACTGGCATAAGAGACCATTAAGCCAGTTTAGGGCACATTAGGATTCTGGCCAGAGGTTACTACATATGCAGCCGAAATTCTGGGTAGCATGTCATATCTGTTTATGTTATAAGATGGTGGTAGGAACATATTAATCTTTGAGGTGCCTTAAATGGTCTATTTAAAACACCTGGATAGGAATTCCAACTTTCTTAAGCAACTTTTCCTTTATTTGGATAAGTGTAATCTCCTTTTTTAGATTAGAGCTTCTCAACTCTTGGTTCTCCCAGATGCTTTGAATTTACAATTCCTACAAGTCCAAAACATCTGGAGGGCCAAAGGTTGAGACCATTGATCTGTGGCACTATACTGTAGTGAGCATCCATTCTGGAGGTGTAGAGAACCATTTTTGATTCTTCCTGTCCTTCTGCGGATCGCACCACCACCATTTTCAGGAACCAGAAGTGATGTTCTGGTCAATATAGGAGGTGATTTGGGGCTTTTACAGAGTGTGAAGGATGCAAAATCTTACCCATTGTCATTTTCAGCCAAAAGCTGGCGGGCGGGGGGGGGGGCGGCTCAGCAAAATGTTGGTAGGGGTCTGCTTTGGGGGAATTTGAGGGCTGCCTGGGAGCCCATCTGCGCAACACACTGTTTATGGTCTGCGTGGTTACCATCCCTGTTACAGGCTTTCAAGTGGTACCTTCTTGATTTGTGTGTAACAAGGAGGAGCTTTACAAACTTTTACTATAAAGAAATAGAAAATGTCCTTGTATCTGTGATAATAGTACTGGCTAAGGATTTCCAGGGCAATTTACCTTGTAGCTCATGTTAATCTGACAGAACATCTCATAACAATATGCTTCATGTTGTTGAACAGGATAGCATGAGGAAGAGTTGAGTTTCTGAAGACGCAGTGGCAGTGTTTTCCTGAATGTTTTGAATTTGGCTGAGGGCGTGCTCACATATGTAGAGGAGAGGACGGAGCTCCAGTGTGTTCCATAGCTGCATTTGCGTGCAGTTGTATTGACATACCCTGCAGCTGGGTGTGAGGATCAGTAGACTGTGATAGTGAGTGGCACACTGGCTTTAAGAGTCAAATAGAGCAAGATTTGTTTCTGATCATCTTCCTACAGAAGAACAAAGCAGGAGCACTTCTGAATTCACAGAATTACAGAATTGAAAGGAACGTCAAAGGTCCTCTACTGTAAGCCCGATCTGCACTGGAAATCTCCTTCTGCAGCAAACTCTATCGGTGCCATCCAGCTTCTGCCTAAAAACTTAGTGAGGGAAAGTTCAGCACTTTCAGAAGCAGTTTTTCCCACTATCAAAGAGCTTATACCATTAGGATGTTCTCTCTAATGTTTAATCTAAACCCTTTTTCTTGTAATGCTGAACCCGTTTGTTCAGGACCCATTTTGCAATATCAAATTGAGATTATAATGACAGTGAAGGCATAGTAAGCACAACAAATCCAGTATTATCAAGTTGAGGGTATTTTACGAAGGACTTTCAGTCTATTCAAAATTTGGCTGGTAGGAGAAAAAGGCATTTACTTCTCTTAGAAGTTTATCCCTCCCTGGGGATTTTGCACACACACAGCCCTTGAAGTACTCTAAGCCTCAGTGAGGGCCCATCCCATAGTTTGAGAACCACTGTTGTACTCAGAAGGACAGAGAACAGCTGTCTTCAATTGAAAATAAACTGTCATGATCAGCATGACTCATGCTTTCCAGGCACATGTGTGTCTGTCTGGCTATATGCGTAAGTATATCTGGGCTTCATGCGATCTTCCTTAGTTTTGTAAGTAAATTGTCCAGCTTGCTGACTTGCTAGAAAGTAGAGCCCCTTATTTGGATACATCCCACTCTGCATGAGCAGCTATTCAAAGCTACAGTGCATCCAGCTGTGTACAGCATCTGCTTTCGGAGTTATTTCCCCATGAAGCTTGGCAGTGCCACCTGCATTGAGGCCCCCTCCTGTTCTACAGATTCCTCCTTTTTCTATATGCAGCAAGTGACAAGGAAATTGGAGAGAGATGTGCTTCAGAATTCTGCCCCCACATTAAATTGATCTTCAGTCCCCACATATTTAGCATTGCAGAGAGTGAGATATTGAAAATCATTCACACTTGGAGCTCTTGTATTTGCTGTGATCACATTCCCTTGGAAGCTTTACCTGCTTCTTTTCGTTGGATGCCAGAATTGTTTTTTTCTGAATGCTCATCTGAAGTTTTAAGTTGCTATAGTTTTTAGAAATTTGGAGAAACTTGTAGAATTCTTATTTGGGAGGGCAATGCACTCATTTTGCCCCCTGTAATGACACCCCTGTGCCTGAGGCAAAAGAAAAGTTGATGTTTCCTCCCCCATTTTATGTGAAGAAGTAGAATGTGTTGGCAATTGAAACTTACTGAAACACTTCCAGTGGGATGGTATTCTCCACAGCACCTGGGGCAGTAGAGTAGTTGCAGGGGAGATGGTCCAGGTGAGGTGACATGCACAGTTCTGTTCTTGAACACAGGGGAGCACCTGGGAGATTGCTGCCACGCCTCCAGCTTCTGCTGCCTGAGGCAGTCACTTTATCTGGCTAATGGTAGGGCCAGTTCTGCCCTTTCCCATTCACTATGGATGCTGCAGGCAGTGGACATTGGTATGGTTATCCAGTCTTATCTTGTCAATATACACAGACAAAGAAGTGGTAGAAGGAGAATAAGCAAGTCCTTCTGTACTGTTTGGGGGAAATGGAACTTAAAGAATGCCTTCCTGTACAGAACAACATTAGCTTTAAAACTGACTGTGCTCTGTAGTGGGGGTCGAGAATGTTGTCCCTCCTGATGTTATTGGGTTGTGACTCTCATCAGCCCTAGACAGGCAAAGCCAAGGTGAGAGATGATGGAAGTTGTAGTCTAATAGCAGTTATAGGCCACACATTCCCTATCACTGCTGTGTATTATAGTTTGGCCTGAGCAGCAGGGTCCTTGGCAATTGCAAAAATTTGATTTAAGCAGGGGAAGGGGCGAATTCTTAGCTAACTTTCAGTAAACTACCTTCTGACTCCGTAAGAAATGCGTCTACCGCTTCTGTATGTGAAATGCATACCCTCTCTCTTCCTGGTCCTTGATAATAAAAGCTGATGTGACAAAAATATATGTTCAGCAAGTAGAGAGAGATTAGTTTCAAAGCAGGAGAATAAAGCTTCATATTCAGCTGCACAGACACAGAAACACATCCAAAATCCTGGACCATCCTTTTGAGGACCTGCCTACATTTTGCTTTTTCAGAAATCTCCCAAAAAGGCTCTGCTTAGATTTCTAGAGGAATTTATTGTTTCCGTTCAGTAATTATAGGAGGGCATTTTCAACAGCTATTCTTAACTTGTCGTCCCTTTTCTGAAGTCCCTGATGACTTGTGACTGAGATTCGTTTGCAGCCTTGCCACACCCTGCTTTAGCTCTGGTGTCTCTGCTCCACTCTAGCATTTCTGTTTCGTGAAGAGAATGCAGCTGGCCAGTATACTTGAGCATTTGTTGCTATGCTGTGCAGTTCCGCCCCCGCAGCTCCTGTAGTATCGTTTGACACTTCAGTAGATATTGCCAGGGTTATTTCAGCCACATTTGAACTGAATGCAGAGCTGTCCTTTGCACTGAAAATTCCCTGGCGAATTGGAACGTATTTGACAAACACACATAGATTTTGATGACATATAATGTGGCTGTTGCAGTACCTAGATGCTCATGTTAAGTACCCTTGGCATACTTACCTGGGAGGGGACATACCATGATC
This sequence comes from Cyclura pinguis, assembly GCA_030412105.1. Classification (NCBI taxonomy): domain Eukaryota; kingdom Metazoa; phylum Chordata; class Lepidosauria; order Squamata; family Iguanidae; genus Cyclura; species Cyclura pinguis. The sequence continues at coordinate 281,588,061 of CM059599.1, forward strand.
ATGTTTACTATCTCTGGCGAGGGTTTGGGATACAAAGGAGTGATAGTTCTCCATATAGTAAGGGTGGACTTCAGGAAGCACATGATACCTGTACCAAAAGTCCTACTCTGTCTACTGTTACCCAAATCTATAGGTTTTTCTGTTGCTTCTCTTCTTGTTTTAGAACAACTTTGCAGCTTTCAGCACATTTCCTCTCAACCAAGGGAGCTAAAATGTTTTTGAAGTCATAGCTAATTATCTGAGGTTTCCAGTGTAAAGATCAGTTTGCTGGGTTCTGTATTATGTTACACGAGAACCTCTGGCTGTAGGGGATTCCTCAAGGTATCCAGAGTTTTCATGGCAGAATTTGCAGAAGCTGTCCCAGGGTTTGCAGCATTTGTACACAGGCATAACAGTGAGTAGGAGCAGCCTGTTGCATTCCCTGTCAGTGAAGCAGAGCCAGTGTAAGGGGATGCATTTCAGAGTGAGTGGGAAGCAACGAGCAACTGTGAGGATTAGGAGCCCAGCAGGGACAGACATTTTTGGCTCCCTCACTGGGTGTGTCTGCGTTGAATGGCTGCATCTCCCTTCCCAGAAATGGAGCTCCCTGCCTAGCAGAGAAGCTTCCCTCCCACTCCTCCCCCTTTTTTCTGTGTGTGTTTGTTCTCCAGCAAGCCTTTCTTCCATTTTGGCAGACTGAGTGGAGCAGCTGGATGGCTTTTTTCTGGATGGCTTTTTTTTTGTTTGTTCTTTTACAGTGCTAGGAGACGGGAGGGCTTTTTCAGCTGCCCCCTCCCAGTTCAGCTGCTGCTTTGGCTGTTAAGGCTGGGCCTCAGTGATGGGTGCCTGCTTACTGTCAGCTGAAAGAATGAAGAGCTCCTCCTGGAAGTGAGGGAGGAAAGGGCCAGGCAGTGATGGAAAATTGAGGGCAATGGGTGTGGTAGAGAAAGAGAAACTGCAACTTCCATGGTGCATTCCCAAGACTTTTGTCATCAGTTGCACTGGTTAGCTAGTGTCATCCAAGTTACTATTTGTATTCCCTGTGTCAAAGAACTTAAGGCCAGGGTTGCCCACAATCCACCCCCTCTCCTCAGAAATATCCACCCTTGGAGATACCTGTTCTCACTGTTTTCTCTAGTGTTGGCCTCATTTTTGGAAATGACCCTGTAGTACAGCTTGTGCTGGTTGCCTTGCTGGTAGCTGGCAGGTACTGGATATGGACCAATATGTGCTATGCAAATAGGCAGTCTTAAAGCTGGCTGGCTGATTTTTTTTCCCCCTAGTCTCTAGGGAAATTGTAATCTCTCCTTCCCAAATAAATGTTTGTTCTTTTTTAACACAAGTAGAACCTCACTCTTGGAAGCCTTCAGGAAACACAATTCTCCTTTAAAGTCATGTTTACCTGATTTTTAAAAGTATGATTAGAGAGAAAAGAAAAGGAAAAAGAGGAGAAAGGGAGTGCTACATGGGACATAAGCATGTGCTAGGTATGTATGGTAATAGTAGCTAACTATATTTCCAAAAACACATTTTCTTGAAGTTGACACCTGTAAAATACACGTTCATGAGTAGCTACAGCAGTGAGATCTTAGGTGTAGTCCCTACTTGTCTTTAAGGAACAACAACAACGAAGTATATAACTTTTTCAGGGTCTTGGGGCAAAAAAGCAAGAAAACAAAAAACCTGGAAACAAGTAACTTCAAGTCCACATCTGATTTTAATACCAGGCCTCTTTCGGGAATGGGAAGTGCAAGATACCTAAAGAGTGACTTGCAGTTAATACAAAATTCTGGGAGCAACAGCTCATCTTTTTTTGCTGTAGAAAAAATTGGTGTGGGTCTAGGGATGTCAGAGACACCTGGGCTTCACTTTGCCCATCCTGTTTTAAATGTTTTTAAGTAAAGATAAAAACAGCCCCTGATGTGGACTGTTTGTCATTCTGGCTATGATGTGTAGCATAAAGAGCTAGTGTGGTGTAGTGATTTGAGTGCCAGACTAGGGAGATCAGGTTTGATTCCATGCTCAGTCATGGAAGCTCACTGGGTGACTTTGGGCAAGTCCCATTCTTTCAGCCTTAGGGGAAGGCAAAGGCAAACTCCCTCTGAACAAATCTTGCCAAGAAAATTCCATGATGAGTTCATGATACGTTGCTATTAAGTCAGAAACAACATGAAAATACTTGTTTCTAAATTGCAAAACACATCTTCCTCCAGCATAAACATGGAAGCAAAACTGGAAGAAAAGGTTTGGGCCCCATCTTTTTTGTCATAAAGGCAGCCTAGCCTGGGGCCACTTCTTTTTAAAAAGTTTCTGCTTTGAAGACACTAGTTGGAAACTCTTTATCTTCCATCAAAGGTTAAGCTGTTCCACCTACTCAATCCCACGTGCCCAGCCCTAAAAAGCTGTTACTTAAGGAGCAGCCACTTAGGGTTACCGCCAAAAGGGAAATAATGTGTTGAGAAGGCAAAACACCGTGGTCCAGAACTTGGACTGAGAAAGCTGAGCATTATCAGCTCAGCCTCAACAGGTCATTTCTATTCTGCTTCTCCTTTACCTGGTGTTGCAGGTAGCAGTTTTCATTCTGCTGGCATTGCTTCCTTTTGGAAGCCCCCAGATAGTGTGAACAGCAGATCCTGCTATAAGAGCTTGTTAATGCCTGCCTGTCTGAAGTTTGCAAAAATCCAACATTTATAAAAGCTGTTCTTACCCAGTTTCTGTGTTCACACAACACAGTCTTAATGGTGCTCATAGTCATATAGTAAATGGCACAGATGATACAACAAATAATATGGGAACGAACATCTCAAAGCTCAAGTTTTATTGCATTGTTTACTACAGATGTGGTTCAGCAACCCAGCACCAAAAGTTTCTATTTCTTCTACCCTCTTTCACCATTCTCCTAATGCCAATGCTGCACAGGAGAAGTAGGAAGGGAGGCTGGAAGGCGTAAAATAACTGTAAAAAGAAGCTTCTTTCTCAGATGCTTTGCTAGCTGAGGTATACCTGTATCTATCTCTTGCTTTAATTCCAGGGTGGGAATCATGTGGCCCTCCAAGTATGGTTGGACTGCAGCTTCCAACATTCCTTACCACAGGCTGTACTGACTAGGGTTGCAGAGAGTTACAGTCCAGCAAAATCTGGAGAACCACATGATTCCCGCCAGTGCTTTTATCATTAAGCCTCTCATTATTTTTATTCTCCATTCTGGTTCTGGTTCTGATTCTGTCTCAAGCCAGCTGTAATGGTTGTTTACTGTGCTTTTGGTTCTAGCTCTTATCATTTCTAGGCCAATTGACAGAGACTCTGTTTCAGACAGAGAGGATCCTCTCCCAGTTGTTTGTAAAGATGGCACAGATTGAATCTGGGACTTTTAGCATGAAAGTTTTCTGGTTTTTTTTAAAAGACATAGCCCAATTCTGTCTGCTGCCATGAGATTGTGTTGAATTTGGTTGGTAAACTTCTATTAGATAAAAGTACACACTACTAACAGCTGGTAATGCTTCCTGTATTTTAACCACTAAAATTTAGATGGTTTAGAATATCTTTTGTACCAGAATGTAAAATGCAAAGTGTAAATCAACTTACTTTGAAGTTAGTATCCTTAGGATTGGGCAGAAACTGAGCTTTTTGCCATGTTGCCTCTTAGTGGAGATTTTTGCCTTTTATAGAGCTAGATTTATAATAATTTGGGTGTTTCCCTTCAGAGAATGAAATGATGCAAAAAATGACTCTGGAAACACTAACTCTATCTTCTAAATAGAAAACCTTTATCTTTCTGTTGATGGAAGGTGACGAAGTTAAAATTGCGCCCCACTTTTAATAATTTGCACCTTTTCTCAAAAGTTGTGATGGCAAGGAAGGTGTCGCTGTGTGTATTTTTAAAAAAGTTGTTTTAAGACATTTTAATTACAGTCTTGTTTCCCTTTCTCCCTGAGCTAGTATGTCCACCCTGTTTTTGCTGTCTGGGTTTTCTCAGAGTGAGGTAATGCCAGTTAAAATAGCCAAATAATGTGTTGTGTGGCCATGGTAGTAGGAGCATTTGCCAGTGGAATTTAAGAACCTTAAGGAGGAAGAAAGATTCCATTGTACTGTGCTGTTCAACCAAGTGTGCAGTTTCCTTTTCAGGTGACAAGCAGTGGTCTCTTCTTGGTCATGTGCATACATTCAATTACATGGCAGAAAAAGTTGTGTTAACTAAGTTATATCCAGATCCAGTAGTCTGTTCGTATTTGCATGTTTATTCATGCTCATATAACAGCTAAGTCTTACAGTCTCTGGATTTACACAAATTGAAATTTCAGTAACCCTTTTCCCCCCCTTGCTTCTGCCAGTCTGTGGGAGTGGCAAGCAGCCATGCATAGCACCCAGTTCAGATTAAAGTTTCACCATGATGCAGCTGTTCCTACATAGGAGAATCTGACTGTGTGTGACAGCCTTAAGAGGATTCCTTGTGGTAAATAGTTTTGGTTGAATCAGACGAAAAGCAAAAGTGTTAAATTCCAGAAAGGGAATTAGTCACAGGGTTCCCCCTGCCCCCCAATGGATTCTGGTAATAGAAGCAATGACCTTTCTTGTAGAGCATTACATTATCTATGTAGCCTATTGGGCCTCTGTACAAAGTTGTTACCTGCATTTTCTTAGCCGTGTAGGCTCTGCCCTGAATCTGCAGTTTCACATCCCTTCTTCTCTTGGACTAGTCTTCTGAACTGGGGGTCTGTGGACCTCCAGGGGCCTGTGATGTCCTCATAGGAGGTCTGTGAAAGGCTCAAAGGCTGCTCAGCTTGTTTCCTCCACCACAGAGGAGTGGCAATGTGACAGGAAACAGGGCAGAAGGTGGCTGGCTGGTTGGCCATTATTTATCACATGGCTGCTCTGTTGTGAGGAGGAGGGCTCAGCAGCTGAGTGACAGAGCTGACAGCCAGCCAGACAACCAGTTAGCGTTTGCCCTTCTTCTCTCTCTCCAGCCTCTCCTTTCCAGTCAGAAAAGCTGAAACACACTCCCTGCTCCCCCCCCTTTCCCTGCCTCCCTCCTTCGCCCATCTCAGTCTCCTCTCCTGCTGGTGAAGAAGAAGCTTTTGAGAGTTTCTGATAGATTAGATAGCTAGAAAAGCTAGAAAACGAGTAGAGGCTGGCCAGCTGGCTGGGCCTGTGTGTTGCTGTTTGGTCCACTCCAGCCTTAAGCTAGTGGGAAGAAGCAGGAGAAGAAATCTTTCTTCCCCCTCCAGCTCCCAAGGAAATGCGCATTTACTTATTTCCCCCTACTGTCCCAATTTGAAGACCCTTGATGAACAATTTTAAACAAACATTTGATGTGCTTTAGGGTATTAAATTTGAGTTAAGTCTTGGGGGTCCATGGCAACAAAAAGGGGAGGGGTCATTGGTAAAGAAAAGGTTAAGAACCACTATCTTGTACTTCTGTCTTTCATGGAGCATGAATTTGGTTTTCTTATTTTGAGTAATAGTTTTTAGGTAATGGAAAGAGTCTACTGTCAAGATGCAATATGGAGAAACAGAATGATTTCCCATTTATTTATAGGCAGAACAGATCATATGGAAAGCAGGATTAGACTCAGAAGAAACAGGTGTGAAAATTGAGGAAAAGAAAATCAGCAATTTAAGATATACAGGTAATGCTATATTACTTGCAGAAAATGGAAAGGAAAACTTGGAATGGCTACTAGGGAAAGTTAAGGGAGAAAGTGCAAAAACAGGAGTCAGAAATAATGACAGATTATTTAAATAACTTTAAAATGGATAACAAAGACATTGAAATAGTTAAAGATTTCCTATATCTTGACTCCTTCATTAACCAAAATGGAGACTAGTCAAGAAATCAGAAGACTGAAACTTGGAAAAGCAGCCATAAAGGAAATGTATAAGATCCTCAAGTGTAAACATAAACACTGACAGACATTAAAATCAACTCATTTGAAACTTGAAACTAGAGAAGAGTTCTGTTGATACAATGGGTTGCTAAGAAAACAGTTGAATAGGTCTTAGAATAAATCTAGCCTGAACTCTCACTAGAAGTGAAGATGATTCATCTGAAACTCTGGAAATGTCATGAGATGATATAACTGTTGGAAAAGACAACATTGCTTTGTAAAGTGGAAGCTAATAGGCAAAAGAGGGAGACATCGCTATAGGTGGATTGATTCAGTCAAGGAAGTCATGGCCCTGAGTCTACACTTTAGGTGGATTGACTGAGGCCATTTCTGCACTATACTGTTACAATGCTATTATTCCACTTTCAACATCCTGTGGAATCCTGAGGTTTGCAGTTTAGAAGGGAGAGCTCTTTGGCCTCAGTAAACTACAAACCCCAGAATTCCACAGGATGTTGAAGGTGGAATAATAGCACTATAACAGGGTAGCGTGGAAAGGCCCTGAGTCTGCAAGGAAGCCACAGCCCTGAGCAGAGCATTTAATGTCCAGGGCCGTGAAGGTCTCTCATTCATATGGTCGCCATAAGTTGAAGTTGACTTGACAGCAAATAATGGCAAAAATATTTCTTGTTTTATTCTGTGTCCTACAAATAGTATTAGGTAAAAGCAGAGTTTAGGACATTATAGCTTTTTGAAAAAAAAACAGTTTCCTTAATTGTTAATAAGCTCCAAAAATAAATCCTGTTGTAAAGTTGGTAGTGCAGATCTTTAATTTGTTCCAATAAGCATTACTTTTTAAAGATACCACAGATGGTCTGCACACCAGAAATCCTGCTCCATGACCTCTAAGACCTGCAAACCAGAACTCATTTCACTGCAAAACCTTCCTGGACTTTTAGTAGCTCTTTATCTCTGATGAAGACAGAATAATACAAAATGATCAGAAGAATAACATAATAATCAAAATTCACAATTTTATGCCAAAAATTAACGCGTATAGACCTTGTTAAGTTTAAAGTAAATCATGATGTTGTTTCTTTAAGTTCTTTTAAAAAACACTTAAATGGATTAATATTGTCCATTATCTTTAACACAATATGTCTGAGAAGAACATGACTGTTCCCATGATTGGTACCAGAAAGGAGCATTAGCTAGATCCTCAGGATCAACAAAGGGCTGGGCAATCTTTCTGAGAGGGGGAGTTACCTTGGCCCCTGTGAAGTTTTTTTTTTGGGGGGTGCTATTCTGGGATGATTTGGAGACTACGCAGATAGTCAGGGCTAGAGATGTGTGTGACATTTGTGTGTAGACCCCGGCAGTAAACAGGGACAACAAATAGCATTACAGGGGGAAGGAGAGAAAGGCTTTAACTTTGCTTCCATCCCAGTAAGCCTGCCCAAGATTGTGGTTGGTTGTCTGTTCTGTGTTTGATTCCTGATCAAATAGATGGTGGGATAACATAGGCAAAGCTCCAGGGGGGCACAGAGAGAATGACCAAAAGCTATATGCAGACCATGGGTTACCCACCTCTATTTTATTTATTCCTTTGAATACATTTATTTATTTAACCTCTGGCCTTAATCCTAATTTTTAAGACCTGAAAGTACCCCCATTATCTCTTCATAAGTACCTTGCAAAGCAAGAAGGCACCAGAGGTGCAGATAGACCTCCTCTAGTTCACCATATGACAAATGTTTCCATGTGATAGCATCAGATCCATGCTGAGAGGAGATATGTGCAGCAACAGGAGAGCACCAGGATCAACTAGCTGCTAAACAAAAAAAACTTTTGAGCTAGCTCTGATGATCTGGACTGTTTCAAAGAGACCTTGCTATACTATGTGAACTTTCTCACCGAAGGGCCACTTGCGGTCCTACAGAATGAATGGGAAACTTCAGTTTTAGAGATCCAAAGCATCAGTGATGGCAGAACACAATTCCTTGGAGCCTGTAGAGACAGGTCCCTCTCACTTTAGCAGTCCTGATCAGCTGCTTGGCTTTGGGAGAATTTCAGTTTCATGGCTGCATCCTAGCAGCCCTACTGCACCAGATCCTTGGGAGACTTTTCCTATGGTTGTGTTTGGCATGGCTTGTTACTGCTGCTGCAGTGGCAGCATTTAGAATTCATCTGTGAGGACAAAGTCACCAAATTCCCAGGTGAGAAGGAGAGGTAGGGACTTTCTACCTCCTCCTGCCAGTGTCAGCTGGGAAGAAGAGATGGGAAGAGTTCATCTTTACTTTTGCTACAAGAGAACAGAGGAATCTCAAGTGAGAATCCAAAATTACACAGAGTTGCAGACTGGGCCAACTTAGGTGAACTGCTGAACAACATGTGCCTTCTTCTATGTCTGTTCATTTTATACTTCATTCTATACTTTCAATTTCCTATTAATAAGCTGAGTCTATACATGAGGGAGAGAGGCTCCTATATGCTTTTCACTCAATGTTGAGTGGAAAACCATTTAATTTCCGTAAATATGCTTTTCCTCTTGCTTTAGTAGTTCAAGAAAACATTCAGAACATGTTGTCCAGATTGCATATGATACTTCAACATAAGAGAACTACATTCATCTCATTAATTTAAGTTCATTTGCTTTAGAAATGTTGGCTTGATTTGTGGAACATCAAGGGAAGAGTCACTGGAAGAGTAAGATTCAAGATTATAGCCTCTCCAGAGAACATCTGGAACGACTGCCTGTCAGATGCATTCTTCAGATACCAGAGATTTTCCTTACCATATTATCTTGAAGTGCTTTGAGAATTGCAGATGCCCTGCATGTTGCAAATGCTGCATAGAGGTTGTTTGAAACAAAGTCTGTGTACCAGCTGCACCAGTTACTGTTGTTCACACATGGAGGGTTTGCTGCATCATCACAGTTGCGCATAGCATTTCTGTGTAAAAACTACTTGAATTCCCTCATTTCATAGTTCGCAGGAAATGTCCTAGTTAACTGGAAGAAAATGTTAGTGTCCTGGAGTGTTTCTCCATACTTTCCTGTTCTGTCTGCATTGCTTTCCTGCAGCTTCTAGTCTGCACAGTCTAACAAGAAATAAAACTTGAGCTCTATTTATAGTACCCCTCAGAAATCTGTATTTGCTTACTTGTAATGTCTTGAAGGCTAAATCCAACAACTCATCCTGACTAAGGTACACTGATTGAATTAGTGGGATTTACGTAAGTGCTGACTTACCATTCAGTGAATATTTCAGTGTACAGCCATCACTCTGTATGCATGGATTCTGTGTCCACGGATTCAACCAACCACAACTTGAAAACATTTTAAAAAATAAAAAAAAAAATATCACCATTTTGTATAAGGAATACATTTTACACTATTATATATAATGTGGTGTGTCAGAGAAGCCACCCAGCAACAGGTTGTCAGGCAACCAGAATGGCCACTCCAGAGAAAACCCAGCCCCTTTAGTGTGAAGGAGGGGTTGGAGAACTCAGGGAAAAAAAATGCATAAATAGCAGGCATTCAGTTGGGTTTAATCAGAAGAGGGGCTGAGTGTCAGTCCTTCAGCCAGAGAGTTGTTCAGTCAACCAAGGGTGGGAGGTGAATAAAAGGGGTGTGTTTTCTCAAAGAAAGCTTAGAGAGAGGGGCAGAAGAGAAATCAACCCACTTTTGAATCTGGTCAGAGGGTCACGTAGATTTGGGAACAAAGCCTTTGGGAAAAGGATCTTCTGAAGATCTGTTTGAGCTTGTACGTAAACACAAAACCAATACTTTATTTTGTATGTTGTTTTGATAAAGGTTATAATATTTTTTTTAGACATTTTGACTCAGTTGAATAATTTCCAGTAGTTCTAATCAAACAGAAACATGTTACCATAGATCAGTAAGTCATTTTAAATATCAACTGGAGGGCAGAAGGCGCAGCTGTCTTAGCACCTTTGTTCTAGGCTTTTATTCTTTAAAAAAAAATCAACAACAGGATAAGCTAATTTGAACAGCAGATGTGACTTCACCTGTCAAAGAAAAGTGGTTCTTCATTTAATGGTTATATAGCACACTTTCCAAAAGGTGGAGGAGTTGGAGAACAGTCTATGTTACAGAGACAAATGCAAATATAAGGAAGGGCTTTGGAAGACAAGGGGAACTTATCTCTGTGGAAAAACATTTGTAGAATTCAAAACCTTGTGGAGTTCCAAGTGAGAGATTTTATAAGATGTCTCAAACCACAGAAAGATCAGAAGTTTTGGTTTTCTTTTTTTTAACTCTTTGGATAAGAAGTGGAAGTGGATGAAGCTGAACAAACCTCATTCCCTTAAGACCTCTTTAGTGTTATACAGGGAGGGGTCGTCTAACTTCCACTGCAAAGGAGGAGGTTTGAATTTTACAACATCCAAGGAAGAGAGAGGTTTCCAAAGGGTAGCATGATTGACACATAAGTAGTTCATTGTCTGCTGTTAAGAATCTCTGCCACTCCATTTTCTTAGGAATTGTTAATTTGGTGAAATGAATGCAGTCAGATACAGAGGACCATTGTTGGCTGTTGTTGTTTGTTCATTCATAAATAAATAGCAGTCCCACTCTGCTTTCCTCCAGTTGTCTATTTGGCTCTGACTTTCAGGCACAAAGACAAACTTAATAAAGGCTGTCTGTCTGTGTTTTAGATAAAATCTGGCCTTTCTCCCAGTGGCTTCTCAATAATTTTATTGCTTCCTGACTGCAGTTTGATTATCACACTTTGCTTTCTCACTCTTCCATTGGAACTTGCAATGCCTGTCTCCTGCTTCGCCTCATGAACAGTTTTCTTACCCTCTTTGGTGCCTGTGAAGCAATTCAAATAGAACATGGGGTCACTTGTATTGGGAGAACTCTTCTAGTCTACTGCTTGCATTCTTTTCTTCTGTGAACTGTGTGGAAGATTTGAGATGACCTGCATACTGATGCCTTCCCAATGTGTAAGCCTCTACTTTATTGGCCTTCAAAACTCAAATTCACCCTCGGCTGCCATCCAGCTAAAGGGGTTTTTGCACCTGCTTGTCTTCAGAGCTTATTCAGATGATTCAGCCCAACAGTAGAGGCCACAGTAGACTTTATACAATTAAGACAGTATATGAGATAAAGACTTCAGTCTTATAACCTCAGCATGGAATGTTGAATGTAGAGTCCTGAAAATCCCACTTTCCACTTTGAAAAGAAATGCACAGTTATGGCCCTCATATGAATTGTGCAGAGGATGTTTCTAGTAAGTACATAGAAAGCTATGAGGGCTCCATTAGTTGTCTTGCTGCCTAGCTTGATTCACCTGAGTCATGAGGTCTGACCAGGGGTTCTTGCCCTTTTTCACTGATTAAAGCTAATTAATGAGGCTTGGCAGGATGGCATTGCTGCTGGGCAGTGTGGTACTTGTGACCATGAAAGTAGTCAACTCTCTGCTTACCACCTAACTCTTTCTCTCTCTCTCCACACACACACAGACACACACACACACACACACACGCACAGTAGCATATTTGCCTCGCATTGCCTGGGGTTTTCTCGTAGGTAAAACTTGTTAGAAATATCTTAGGAATTAGATATAGTTGAAATACACAGATTTGATATCCCGTGTCTGTAATTCCCCAAACTGCCTTCTACAGTACCTGTAACTTTTCCCCATATTTCCCAATCCAATTTGTATTCAGAGTTAACATACAGATGTTCAGTTTCTGAGGGAGTACACTGTCCTCTTTCTTGCTGCTAGACCTTGTCTCCATAGCAACCGGCCAGGCCCAAGAGCTCTCTGGCTGAGAATTCTAAGGGACTCTCCCTAAACTGCCAATCCCAGGATTCCATATGAGGTTTTCACCTGCCTGACACAGATAAACTCACAAATGTTGAGTTTTATATATTGTGTGTGTGTGTAATCTCTTTCTAACTTTAGTGAATTTTCCAACTATGTGTTCTTTAATTTGTTGTAAGCCACTTTGAGTCCCAAACTGGGAAGAAAGTGGGATAATGGTGATAATCAGTCAATCCAGTCATTCACCGCCTCTCCACATGACAGAGATGGATTGCGGGCAGGGTGGTCAGAGAGGAATTCTTGGATAGTAGATAACAGCTGATAGCCAGTGTGGTGTAGTGGTTTGAGCATTAGACTACAAATCTGGAGATCAGGTTTCAAATCCCCTCTCAGCCATGGAAACCTACTGGGTAGTCCTGGGCGAGTCACACTCTCTCAGCCTGAGAGGAAGGCAAAGGCGAACCCCCTCTGAACAAATCTTGCCAAGAAAACCCAGTAATGGTGTTCATCTTAGGGACACCATAAGTCAGAAATGAGGCAGACAACAAGGTAACAGCTCTTTTCTTTCTTTCCCTATCAGGAATGATGAACAGGCTATCTGCTACAGCCTCTGAACAAGTAGGATCAGAATCTCAGTGCATTGCAATTGCTTGGACATGGCAAACTAGCTTGAAATCATGACTCAGCCATGAACCTCCCCAGGTGGCCATAAACAATTGTGTTATTTCTCAGCCTCACCTTCTTCCTCACAGACTATTGTAAGGTTAACACAAACCCCATGTGCTTCCAAGAGCTTCCTTGGAGGAAGGAAATGATACAAGTATGGCAAATAAATAAATTGGCATGTTGTCAGTCTAAAAAGGGCACGGGGTACAATCAACTTTTGCTCCATTTAAAAGACCAAAGATCTTTATCACTATTACCAAAGGCATTATTGGTTTCCATGCAAATAGCTACTTGCAAACTTCTTCTCTTGGCTTGCCCCCATGATGGGTATACTGTCTGTTCTTATGTTACTAGAGCAGCCAGCACAGCCAGTGACCATGTTGGGTGCAAGATTCTTGGAAGTATGGTTAAAAAAAAAAAAGAACCCACATTTTCCAAATTCTGTGTATCAGTGCTGAGAAATAAGCTTCTATGTTGTACTGTACTGTTCTCTCTAAATATCCTTAGTTCCCTCACCCTATGCACACAGGCACCTCACTACTTCATAATAACTGCATAGTTTGTGAGAGCTTTCCAGCCATCCTGTTTATGGTTTCTGGTCCCTTATCTGACCCCCTGCTAGTCTACTTGTTTATGCCATTCCTGCTATATCAACTCTCCATTTTTCCCAGATCTTTTTGCTGATTACCATTTCTCATCTTGTCCTGAATTTGAAGCACAGCACCTTTCCCCCTGAAGACCACTAGATCACAACAATCTTGTAGAAAGAAATCTCTGTGTTGTAGCAGACCATCAGATTTATATTGTGGTAAAGTTCTGGTGCATCACTCTGTTATACATTAACCATCAATTCCACTTCTACCAGCTGCATCCAATGCTCATGGGTACATCCATTTAGGACTCTGCTTCCTCCATTTTTAGCAGTTTGTCTAACAAATTGACATTTCTTCGTGGTGAATATCAGTGACAGTGTGACAGTGAGTGCACTCTGGACTTTGAAGGAGCTATCCAAGATGCTAACTGTACTTTGGAGATGGCGTTCTGCACCCTAATACTTCCTTTAAAGCTCAGAGTAAAACCTGGAGTTGATTCACCATCCCATTGCCATCAGAGCCACCAGTCACCACTAGTTAGCACACATGTAAGACAACATTAATGTAACAGTGCCATTGTCAGCTGTTAATGTACTGGTCTGTCTTATATAGAACCTAAGTGTGTATTCTTATGTTAGTCCTTTCAATGTTGTACTATTGGTTTAGGGCAATGTTCTTAACTTTTTCTTTACTGGGGGGCTCCTGTAAATTTAATTTGTTGGCAGGGTCCCCCAAGATTTAACTCAAGATTTAAATATTTACATTTAGATTTAGATTTAAATATGTAAATATTTAAGGTTTCTGGAGACTAGGATTCAAATCCCCACTCAGACAGTGGGTAACCTAGAGCAAGTCACATTCTCTCAGCCTCAGAGGAAGACAAAGGCGTAACCTGCTCTGAACAAATCCTGCCCCACCCCCCCAAAAAAAGAACCTCTGTAGTAAGTTCCCCTTAGGATTGCATAAGTCAGAAATGACTTGAAGGCCCCTAACAACAAAGGGCTGCTGACAGGAGAAGATTCTTTCTAGCCATTATTTTTCTCGCCTTTGAAAACTGACTTATGACAGCCCTAATGAATGAAAACCCAGGTGGGGTTTTCTTGGCAAGATTTGTTACCTTTTCCTTTCTCTGGGGCTGAGAGAATGTGATTTGCCTGAGGTCACCCAATGGGTTTCCATGGCCAAGTGGGGATTCAGAACCTGGTTTACAGAGTCCTAGTTTGGGTGCATGTGCACACACCTGCCCTGTGCAGGCATCAAAACTGCTTCCTTGTTTGCAAACAAGAGAGCAATTTGCATACACATGCCTGCCTGCCTCTTATGTTCCTTTCACACCCAGCAGGAGGTAAGGGCACAGAGGGACATGGTGGAAAGCATGTGCATGTACATGTGCCACAACTGCTCCTTTGTTTGCAAATGAGAGAGCAGTTTTGGTGCGTGCACCCACCTGCTGCCAGGACCCTTTTGTCAGGGACATGGCAGTGGGGTGTGTGGGGACACAGGGGACATGGAAGAAGGCATCTGTACACATCTCAGCTGCTCCCTTATTTGCAAATGAGAGAGCAGCTTGGGCATGTGTGCATGCCTACCACTGGATCCGTTTCCTCAGAGATATGGCTGTAGGGGGTGGAGTACACACAAAGGGACACTGTGGAAGTCTTGTGTGCATGCCCCAACTGCTCCCTCATTTGCAAACAAGAGAGCAGTTTGGGCAAATGCACAACTACCACTGGGTCCCTTTCCTCAGAGATGTGGCAGTAGGGGAGTGAGCACAGAAGGACATGTCAGAAAGCATATGTGCACACTCCAGCTCTCCCTCATTTGCAAATGAGAGAGCAGTTTGGGAGCGTACACACACACCCACTCTACCGAATCGCTGTTGGTGCTGCTGCTGTTGATGTCCAGCAGCAGGGCTTTGCAGACCCCCTCAGAGGGCTCTGTGGAACCCAGGTTTACTCATTTAGGGCATAGCATCAACCATGGTTCCACAATTAACCATCATGCCTTTTGATCCTCAACAGAGCATAGTTGTGTGGGAAACAATGGCAACATAATGGAATAAGCAACATTAATGCAGATGATATTATACGTCACTTTAGTCTCTCATAACCCATTGCCTTCTGCATTGGCAGCATCTGAACTTTCTTTCCTTAGCAGATAGGATCTTCTGAGGACAGTTTTTCCTGAGGGCAGTAGAATCAGAAGAAAGGATTGAAATACACCTGTGTGCCCGTTATGATCTTGATAAGTTCCCTTCACCCCAGTGCTGTTTGCATTTTAAACATGCGCGGCACATTAGTCACAGTGATGCATTTTACAACTTGGCCTTCAGTCTGCATAACTGTGAAAGCCTTTGTTCAACTTTCTAACATTCTGTACTGGCTAGGGATAATATAGCATTGCCAGGATGGAAGTTACTTGAAGCTTGCTTAGTCCCGGCTCTGGGGAGGATTTTCTGCATCTGTGTCTGTATGAAATTAGCCATTATTGTATATTCTAGAACAGGGCTAGGGAGAATATGTGGGCTGCCAGACAGGGCTGGATGTATTTTCTATCATCTGATCATTAGCCATACTGATAGGAGGTCATGGGAATCTTATAGCATCTGGTGGGCTGCAGGCTTTCTACTCTACTCTTAAAATCTCTGTTACGAGCAGGAGAAGGCAAAGGAAGCTCTACAATAAACAAACAAATAAATAAATACAGTGAAACTTAATTGTGCAGGTTTGTCCTAGCTAGTAGCAGAAAAAATAAAGCTGTCAGGTTTGCCTCAGCCTGATGAGTTTGGCTCAGATCATACAAGGAAGCCACAGATATCAATCTTTCAAAATATTTGTTTGTTTGTTCATTTATTTATTTAATACCTGACCTTTGTCCCAAAGTGGCATGTTATCTTAGTGATCTTGGGTAAGTATTATTGAAACATTGCTGTGCAGGTTAATTAGGGATATACAGGTACTGTACCCAACAAAGATTGTAGAGAGACATGTATATAATAGTATCTCAGCAGCCGTCATATCTGTTGCTAAATTTAGGAAGTGATGCCCAATCATGAATCTTGCCAGGTTCTGGTGCTGCTGTCAGAGGCCCAATCTATATTTCCCTCAGTTTCTATTACAAATCATATATTTCATTTTTAAAATTCAGTGTGACTTAACAATTGACTTCTAAACTTTGCTCTTCCTTGGTTAGGTGCCTTTTTAAAAAGAAATTTGACAAAGCTGTGGAGAACAGACTTTCAAGTAATGATACCTAGGAAGAACTTTCACATTTAGAAGCAGTATACCTCAAAAATGGATATGACCCAACAGGGGAAAAACTATTGCTTTCATGCACTTCTTTATAAGCATCCCAGGACCATCTGCCTGGCTACTTTTAGAAATCAAATGCTAGACTGGAGCTTGCAAAGGTTATTCGTTTATTTTGGACTACATTTTCCAAAACGCTATTCCACCACCTGGCGTGTGTCTTGTGGCTGTGATGGCCAGAGGATACTGGGAGCTGGGTATGCTAGATCTAAAGAGACTTTGGTTTGATCCAGCATAGTTCTACCTTTTGCTCTAGAATATACAGTAAATCAGTAAATCTTTTTCTTCCTCCCTCTCCCCCTGCCCAGCCACATTCCATTGTATAAGTTTCATATAACATATTTTCTGATCAGTCTTCCTAATCAATGCACATGCTTTTTTAAAAATTTATTTCCTACAGGAATCTACATCCTGATTGCTGTTGGGGCAGTGATGATGTTTGTGGGTTTCCTGGGATGCTACGGTGCTATTCAGGAGTCACAGTGCCTTCTGGGAACTGTAAGAAACCCTTTTTTTTTTATGGTGTCCTGTTGTGTGTTGGATTGCTTTACATTATTCTAGTGTTGTGTGGTATGAAGATAAGCATAAATATTTGCCAAGGGAAGCCTAAAATATGCAGAAAAAGGCAAAATTCAAGCTGACAGAAAATTAGGAAGGAATTGTTTCCAAGAGAATTCGCATCTGACTTGGTAATGGAAAACAGAGCTATGTGAGGTGTGTAAGATGTCTTTCTCAGAATACCCCTCACTGTAAGAATGAAGGTAACAGATAAATCTTGTCTTATACCCTTTCTTGTCTGATCCCAAGCAGGTTTACCTGGTTTTGGTCCTTTTTGTCGCCTCTTTCCATCTGTATGTTCTGCCATAGTGCTCCAGAAGCCCAATTGTCTAGAGATATCCTTCTCTGAATGTCTTCAGAAAGAGGCTAGACAGCTACCTGCTGAGGATCTTTTAGCTGGAGATCCTGCATTGAGCAGGGGGTTGGACTCAGTGGCCTATGAGGGCCCTTCCAACTTTTTGATTCTATGATTCTTCACTAAAATTAATCCTGTACCAGCTAAGGGTGGAAAGAATATTTGAAGACTCAAAAAAGAAAAAGAGAGGGGCTTCTCATGGCAAGGAGAATCCTCTTCAAGCCTTTTTCTTGTTTCTTCACCAGGGTCCATGGATTCCTGGGGGTCAGAGTCCTCACAGGGGATCCACGAAGCCCTGCTGCTAGACACCAATGATAGCAGCATCAACGGTGATGTGCCAACGGGGGGTGATGCAGGTGCCAAAACTGCTCCCTTGTTTGCAAACGAGGGAACAGTTTGGGCGTGTGCACACTCCTTTTTTTAAAAAAATGTAGGAGTGCCAACAAGGGTGAAGTTTCAGCACCTACACACACACCCCTGACAATCGCATCCCTGATGAAAGGGACACAGCGGAAGGTGTGTGCATGCACCCCAACTATGACTCTGGAACCAAGGTTTGAATTGCCGCTCAGCCATGGAAACCCACTGCTCAGACTATGACTCTGGAAACCAAAGTTTGAATTCCCACTCAGCAGTGGAAACCCACTGGGTGACCTCAGGCAAGTCACATTCTCTCAGCTGCAGAAAAAAGCAAAGGCAACGGATCTTGCCAAGAAAACCCCCTGATAGCTTTGCCATCAGGTCACCATAAGTCAGTTTTTGAAGGTCAGAGATACGATAGTTAGAAAGAACCTCCCCTTTTCAGTGGCACTTTGTCATTGTGTGCCTTCAAGTCAATTCTGACTTACGGCAACCGTAAGGTAAATCTATCACAGGTTTTTAGCAAGATTTGTTCAGAGAGGGTTTGCCTTTGCCTTCCTCTGAGGCTGAAAGAAAGTGACTTGCTCACAGTCACCCAATATCTGAGGGGGAATTTGAATCCTAGTCTCCAGAAGCCTTCAATATAAATAAATAAATATTTCAATATTTAAATCTAAATTTAAAAATTTAAATATTGAGGAAATCTGGGAGGTCACTGGCAACAAATTTTATTTATGGCAGTCCTTGTTAAAGAAGAGGTTAAGAACAGCTGGGTTGGACCCTTGTCTTCTGCTAAGATTATATTTCCTTTCTAAGGATATTACATCATTCCAGGCGGTGATTTGGATCTAGATTTGTGCGAGCTGAGTAGAGCAGCTCCATCCTCTTCACTGCATCCTCTCTGCTGCTTTTGATGGTCTACCCCACAGCACCCCTGCCCCAGGCCACATCCTGCACTGTTGATGCTGTTACCCTCAGCATCAAGGAGCTGTGTTACAGAGGAGAGGGCAGGACAGGCTCCTTGTGTGACCAGAATTCCCTTGCACAAGCCTAATTTCAAGCCAATTACACTCTCTGTCTAAAAGAAACTGGTTGTTGTCTTATTTAGCATATCCACTTCTGTTTGTGACTCCATGTGGAATGTAGCTGCACACGTTTCTAGTCTGACTTTTTAGCTGTTTCTTGCAATATGAATAGTAAAAACGAATGCATGGTCCCAATGATACATCATTTTATTACTTAGAATCATAGAATCATAGAGTTGGAAGAGACCCCAAGGGCCATCGAGTCCAACCCCCTGCTATGCAGGAACACCCAGCAAAGCATTCCCAACAGATGGCCATCCAGCCTCTGCTTAAAAACCTCCAAAGAAGGAGACTTAACCACACTCCGAGGCAGCATATTCCACTTCAGCATTTAAAAAAGAGAGAGAGAGAGAAGCTGATTACTCTTGTGTGTTAGCATTCTGTCCTAGGAATGCTCATCTATTGTTTTTAAAAATGTGATGCTTCTGCTGTTCCTGCACTGTAACTATGCATGTGTAGGAACCCCTTTTGTGTTTCTTCAAAGGCTGAATGCTCCTGCTTATCCATGATGAGAGTGCTCCCTTACTCTGATTTTTAGGTATTAAAGAGGGAAACTGATACAAAGATCTTGCCTAGTAATGCCACTCCTCCCCCCACAGGCATGCAATCTGTTACATGTGGACAGTGCAGCACCTGTGACCTGAGACTTGTGCATTATTGTGCTTAGGTTACAATCTGGAGAATACATACAGTAATCCCTAGCTCTCTCCAGCACGTTGCCTCTGTGAAAGCCTTATTCACTAATCTTATTCTTGCCCGGTTAGTGTATTATGTGTTGAGGGGGCGGGCAGGGAAAGTCTTGTCACATTTATGTTCTGTATAGCAGAGAGCCAGTGTAGTATACTGGTACAAGTGTTGGGCTAGGGTTCCAGAAGACCAGGACTCAAATCTCTGCCAAACTGTGGAAACCCACTGGGTGACTATGGGCAAGTCACACTCTGTCAGCCTTAGAGGAGGACAATGGGAAACTTCTTTGGAATAAATCTTGCCAAGAAAACTGTAGGACTGGATCATAACAGAACACATAATATGTGTTTTTGGCATCTAAATAAGTATTTTGTAGCAACTTGTTGAAGCTGAACCATGAGCGTTGGAGAGAGAGATATTGAGGGCATTTGGAATGTAACGGCATTTTGCTTGCAAATTGCTTCAGCATTATCTGAATCAGAGAGTGAACGTCTGAGAAATGTATCTCTGCACACGGCTCTGGACTGAGCTTGCTCAGCCACATCAGAATCTTAGCCAGTGGTGCTGTCTTCTGGTCTGACTGCAAGATGCCCCGGATTATTCCCATCTTCCTACTCTCTAGGTGTAAAAGGGAAATGTCAACAAACTTATATGGAAGGCTGAGAAGTAGAATGTGTCCCCTGTGAATTGAGCACTATAGGGATACACAGTTCACATTGATTTGTGGTTTTCTTAAAGACTTCATTACTGCCCGAAGAGTAGTGCTGGGGCTCCATTCATGACATTATCTACTGGCCCTTTTTTAATAGCATGTTATTTATGCTTTTTATCATAATACACATTCACTGGCACACTTGCACCCAAACCTTTCTCGTTAATCTGATAAAGCTGTTAACTTTTCTTATCTGATCTGTATTTTGCTCACAGTTTTTCACCTGCCTTGTAATACTGTTTGCTTGTGAAGTGGCTGCTGGAATCTGGGGCTTCGTTAATAAAGATCAGGTAAGGGATTTATTATGATGATTTATAGTGTGTATATTGTGTGAACTTTAAGTTTACAACATACCAGAGACCCTTGTAGTACTTAAAGGGCTAACACATTTATTGTGGCATGGATTTCATGGACCAAAACCTATTAACTTTGTAAACTGACCTTCTTTTCACCTCACAAACCCCTGTGAAGGTAGGTTAGGGCTGAGTGCCAAACTAAACATTTATAAAAGGCAGTGCTGGCCGCTGCTGCTTTGTATTCCTTGACTTGTTTTTCCTTGTAATGTCTAAGTCAGCAAGTTGATGTTAGACATTACGATGTTAAACTTTTCCCTGCCCTCTGCTGGCCAGTGAAGCCGGGAGATAGCTGACATGTTGATTCCTACATTGTTTGTATTTCACATACTTCAAGGAAACAGGAAGGAGAGATATGAGGCTCTTCACATTATTTTACCTCAAAATTTTGTCCCAGGAAGCTGGTGATAATTCCAAGGCTTTCCAAAAAGTTTTATGCTTGTGTGGTAATTTAATCTAGGTCTTTGGTTCCAGAAACATATATTGTAATAACTTTATTTCACCACCCCCAAAGTGCATTCAAATAAAGCAAAGAATGTTACTCTTCTGGAGTTTCTCTGTGCCAGTAGGCAATTGTGTCCTAATAATGCCATAGCAGCCTGTTTCTCTGCTTACAGGGCAATGTTCCTACTGTTGAGCTGCCATGGAGCTCATGTTGTAAGTGTTGGGGGGAATTATATATTATGTATATGTATATGTATATGTGTATACACACACACACACACACACACGGTGCTTTTACAAAGTGACATAACTTCTAACACAACTTCCTGCCTTGAGAATCTTGCAACTCAAATTGCAATTGTAGGATAAAGAAAAAGGGAGCTCAGATAAGTGAGAAGGGATAAATGGATATGAGAAGCTGTGTGTAGTTATATTTTCTCTCAGTTACACAATATCTTGCTTTAATTAATGTCATGTGATGTATCAGGAGCATATCAAGAGTTGGCACCCTTTCTTTGATGGTAAAGTGCTCAAATCTTGAATGGGATAGCTTAGCATATTCTTAGCATTTGGCATCTAGGAAATCCTGCCTCTTTCCCATCAGAAGTTTGCCTGCTGTGGATCACATAGTGAACAAAAGAGACACCTGCGACCAAAATGATGCAGTTTGCAGAGGGCTCACATTTAGGCTCCCAGCCTCTCCCCTCCAGTCCTTGTCAGTAGTCAGTCAGCATTCAGTATATTCACTTGTCATTGGACTGTTTAATTTATTGTTTTAATTACTAATTTATTACAGCATTTCTGGTCTCCCCAGTACCTGGAGATCTCAGGACACAGCGCAATCTGTAAAGTAATTTAGAACAATTTAAATCAATTCAACAAAATAAAAATGAAAATCCATGACCCAGTAGACCCCAAATCATGCCATGTTCACTAAGCTTCAAACACTTGGGTGAAAAGCCACATTAGCTTGGTATCTGAATCAGGTCAGCGTCAGCATCAATCAGGCCTCCTTGGAGGAAAGATTCCACAGCAAAGGAGGACCTGTCCTGTTTTGGAGACATTTCCCCTGTTCTAATATGTTGTTGTCATCTTACATTTTTTTTTATTATTTATACAACCCTTGGAGTTTGTAGACTGCGTGTTTTCCCCAACTTTGCCAATATTTGCTTAGGCATGGATGTTTCTACAGAACAACTGGCCACTGGAGAATTGAATTTCCTTTTCTTATATACACATGAAGCCATGATAAAAAAACTTTTTTTAAAAAAGTGTATTTTTTTATTTTAATGAATTCAGGGTTCCAGCCACCTCTCTCCCTTCCCTATTGGATCTTTTTTCTGGGTTTGGAGTGGTTGCACTTGTATTCAACCATTGCTATATTTAAATATTGGGTTTCTCTAGTGTTACCTCTAAGCAGCTTTGACACCCTGGGAAGTATTTTTGTCAGTGTGAATCAGGAAATGATCAATCCAGAAAATTATTTAGCCCCTTTTTTTTAAGATCTATGTTTCTTCTTCCTTCCTTCATGTCCAACCATTCTGTTTCACTCCCTGCCCCCAGTCTCTTTCCACTTATCCAGGTTCTTCATTCTTCTTGTTGTCCAACAGCGTTCTAGGAAACTAGATTTATCTTTAGGTTGTCCATTCTTATCTTTAGAGTTCTTAAAGATTTTTCATACTCCTGTAAATCTCAGGGTTATTTCAGGTCAGTTGGTAACCTTCCTTTTGTACTTAGCTGGTATAGTATATTAAAATCTGGTATTAAAAATGTGGTGGTATTATTGAATGGTTATAGTCATATCTTTGTCAAAACTGAAGGGAATATCCAGTTTCCAAAGACAAACAGCAAGTACGAAGTATCCAGAGGATCATGCCATAAAAAATTTGAGTGATTTTATCAAAACATGAGAACTTGAGAGACCCAAAATATCACCTGTGTTTAACCCTTTCCATAGTTGGCTAAGTTAAAGAGGGCAAGATCCTGCTTGTCACTCAGCAACTGGTGGGTATTTGGGCTTATTTTCTAAGGCTCTGCTTCTGACATGCTGGTGATGTCAGCAATAGCATGTATATTTCTATACCGCTTATCAGCTAAGTGCTCTCTAAGCGGTTTACAATGTATGTTAGTTAATTGCCCCCAACAAGCTGGATACTCATTTTACCAACCTGCGGAAGGATGGAAGGCTGAGTCAACTGGGAGCCCTGTGGGATCGAGCGCACAACCTTGTGGCTGCAATACTGGCATTTAACCGCTGTGCCACTAGGGCAACATATGCAGGTCCTGAGCAAACAGGTTTTGCATATTTCACAGTGTGCCAAAATACATTTGACCCATGACAGTGAGACTGAAAAAAAAAAAAGACATGTACTTTTTGAGTATGACAGCCCTGTCATATTTTCTCTTTTTATTTTGAGACAGCCTTATATAAAGCAGTATTGTAACAGATGATTATTTTACATAGCCTTGTGTGAAAGAGATGCAATTAAATACTATAACTGAAGACTAGAGTTCTTGAGAGAAGGGTTTTTTTTTCTTTTAATCAGACCTTGTGGATAACCACAGTGGTGTACTTAAAGGAATAATACAGTTTTCTTGGAAGCGTGTGATTCAAGGGTATGGAAAATTCCAACCCTAGTGTCTTGGCTTGAAAGGGATGATGAAAATATGGGGAAAGGGAAAGGCGGAAAGACCCATAAATAAGCTGCAGATTCAATTACATTATGATAAAGTGGACTTAATTGCAATAAATTAAAAATCCATGCAAGGAGAAAGAAGTCAGAAGTAGATGGGGTTATTAAATCAGGAAAGGTAAACATCATAGCAATGAATGGTTAGAAATAAAACACAGAGGGCTTCTTTTTAATTTTTAAGAGTGATTTTTTTGGGGGGGGGGAGAAGCTACTGATGACATAGTGGATGGTCTCCATTCTTTGCAGTGTTTCCTTCAAAGACTGTGTGCTGTTTTTTGCAATGTGTTTGTAAACTCTTCACAATTGAATAACAAGCAGACTGGGGGCCTCTAAATGCCATTTTACAGTATCTCTCTATAGGATCATTGTATCACTTGTTGTTTGGGTCATGAAGCCCTTAGAATTTAATCTACCCAACAAACCCATAATTGCACACAGTCACAAAATAGGTGGTGAATTCATCTGTGGGTTGCAAGCACCCCAACATTTTGAAGTCATTGTTTGGAGCTGTGGCCAAATCTTAATTCTTAGGGTTATTGGTGCTGTTCATTTTTTGAAAGGCAAAGAATTTCCTTACATCACCCCCAAGTGTTTCTTATTGTTCCTTGTAAGAATCTTTACTCACAATCTTTTTTTATCCCCTCCTGCTCTACTTCAAGTTTACTGTATCACTCTGAGGAGACAAATATGAAAATATCATTTCAAGAGGGCAAAATACCCTAAAGGCACCAGATCCTATCTGATCTTGGAAGCTACGCAAGGCTAGCTTTGGTTAGTACTTGGATGGGAGACTGCTAACAAATATCAGGTGCTATAGGCTATATTTTAGAGGAAAACAAATCCGCCTCTAGTATTCCTTGACTAAGAAAACCCTATGAAAATCATAGGACCACCATAAGTTGACAAGTGAGTTGAAAGCACATATACACACACACAATGTTTTTTTTATCCATCTTTTGAAATATGTTGCTGGTTTTTGTTTTTTGACAACTCCCATCCATCCCCAGCCAATAGCCATGTTGTCTGAGGAATTCTGAACAGTTTTGATTGTTGATTTAGTTTTTATCCTGCATTCTCCCCCAGAATGGCATTCAGGGCAGCAAGTACACAGAAAACAGCTAAGCATTAGCACCCACTAGCCCTGCTACATGAGAATAATCCGAAATGTCACATGCCCATTCCTCTGTATCAAATAGCCACTCAACTTCCATTAGTACTGGTGTCATCTGAGCCCTTGTGTATATTGTACACGGTGGGGAGGAAATTCTATTACTGGTGTTTTATCCACTCGTCAGTTCAAGATGGCATTAAAGAAATGGAATAGAAGCATTTTGAACTTCTTAATAGGCTTCCCCAGGGTAAATTATCCCCTAATAAAAAAGCTCCCAACTCTCACTTTTTAAAATGAAATCTGACATGCAATTTCTCAAACTTCTTACTTCCCAAGGGGCAGCTTAGATTAGAATGGGAACAGTAAGTTTCCTTTAGCATGCAGCTGGCCTGGACTTCTAATTAGCAGATCCAATTGTATGGCAGGGGTTTTGCTGCAGAAGTAAGAGAATCAGATAGATGTCCACAGAAGAGTTTCCATTCACACCTCAGTTGCTCTAGTGCAAGCCTATTTGACTATATTAAGACTGTTTTGGGTAGCAACATTTGTGATACTTTATGTAATACCTACCTTTTCTTTTCTTTTTTAAATAATGGACAAGGGGAAAGTTGATGTTTTATTTAGGCACTTGAATCTACAAATTCTTTTCTTTTCTTTTTTAAATAATGCACAAGGGGAAAGTTGATGTTTTATTTAGGCACTTGAATCTACAAATTCCAAGTGATCAAATTAAATCATACAGTGTAAAAGTGGGGAGAAAATATTTCTCATGAACTTGTCCCAATTAGTGTTTTTTTTTTCCTGCTGCTCTACTTCTCCATATTCTAAACTAGGAATGTGATTTTTCACTAACTTTCTTGAAGCGAGCAAAAAGTAATTTTAGCGATTTTTTCCCACTGTGGGAAAGTCTTTGAAATCCACACAATTTTCACAGCCTGTTCTCAATTCTGGACTTATTCTGCACAAAATTTGCAGAAAACACTGTTTTCTGTGCCAGAACCACTGTTTTCTGTGACAAACAGCCATGTGCAAATTTTGTGCAAGATAAATCAATCCAGGATTCTCCTTCTAGTTAGGGAAGATTCTTGTTGATCCAAGATTTTTCTCATTAGGGTTTCCCAACACTCAGAACATATGTGCTGAAATTCTGTTTGACCTGTTACGTTATATCTCTTTGCATATACTTAACTACGTAGGAGAGGCACTAAGAAATCCAGTTACTGAATTGCAAAGATACGTAGTGGAATACTGGCAAGAGTGCCTGATACGCATTAGTAGTCAGTGCTCATCGGAACCAATGCAATGTGCAGCAGTCCCATTGTGCATCTGGCATCAATGTGCATTGGTCCTTTGTGCATCAATCTCATTGGGTATTGGGCACCAATGAGCACTGGTCACTTTGCCAGCTTTGCTACATTGTAATGTTAACAGCAACCCTCTATAGGATATGGACATTAAACAACTGCACAATTCTAATTCCCACAGACCCAAGCCCACTATGAATACTCAATGCCCCAACAGGATTCCAGTCATACTTGGTGACTATTTTTGAATGTTCTTTCCATCCCTATTCCAGACAGATCTACATATCTTAGAAACAATTAAAATATTAGCATAAAGTAAGAGGCAACATTTTAAAATATAACTAACGACTTGATGCCCAGGGTCCACCTGAAAAGAAAGTTTATATGATTTCCCTAAAAGGGGCCAAGCCATGATGGACATGGGAAGTGGTTCAGTAGTTACAGGAGCACTTGCTGCTAGTATTGACAATTTCACTTTTTATGGTAGCAGAACGCACAAAATGGCCTATTGTGGAGTTTCCAAAAACAAAAAGGCACAGATGAAATAGGACATTGCCATGAATATGTTATATTCCAGCTTTGGGGAGCTTTAAAGATTAAAAGGGGCATCTTGAAGTCAATCCAGAAACTACTTTTAGAGAGATAGCCACATCAGTCTATTTCTACAGCAAAAGAAAGAGTCTTGAAGCACTGGCATTTATGGCCTTCAGATGGATGCAAGTTGTGTTTTAGAACACTATAGTAATGGGATGCTCCTTAATGCACTGTGAAAGCAGTGCCAAACTGAATACAGCAGGCAAACTGAGTGATTGCCATGATGTGTACAACAGAAGCCAAGACCTTGTTTGTGGCGAAGGACCACATCTGGAGTAGAAGCTGAAATGGATATACTTAGTCACAGCTGCTGTCACTTCAACATCCAAGAATAAATCCTGACTGCAAACCCTTCTTTTAGGGGAGAGAGTGTTAGACACAGCCTTGCTTCTCCCCTGTGAATCAGTTCCTTCCAGTGCCACTTGTACATAGAGAAATACCACCTGGGTCTCTGAAAAACACAGATTAAACCTGTTGTTTTGACCGTGGCAGTTCATGGACTACTCGAGGAGGTATCTCTTCATAAGAACAGCCTCTTAACACCACTGTAATGTGGTTAAAGAAGATGGCCTAGGGGTACATGCACTGTGAACAGAAATGTCCCCCTGTTTAGAACCTTTGAAACTATTACTTGTTTGGGCAGAGTTTATTTCAGATTAGTTTACTCTTAATTGGAAATCTTCCTGGCTCGATTTGGAATGGACCATAGGATTGTTTCCCATCAGTGTCTGTTGAGGAACAGCCCCTGGCCCTGTGCATATCTTGATGGCATTTTCTTGAGTGTTAAACACACCACACTGGAGAGCATGCATCATTTTCAACTGAGCAAGTGGCATTTGTGCATAACAGGTTCATCTTCCCTATACTGGGGCCCATTTACATGATTAACTAATGACCGGTAACATATATCAGGACCAAGTATTGGCAGTTCCACCTTT
The DNA here is from genome assembly GCA_030412105.1 of Cyclura pinguis. Classification (NCBI taxonomy): domain Eukaryota; kingdom Metazoa; phylum Chordata; class Lepidosauria; order Squamata; family Iguanidae; genus Cyclura; species Cyclura pinguis. The sequence continues at coordinate 281,615,421 of CM059599.1, forward strand.
AAAAAACCTCATGCAAACAGATAGTTTGTATGTTTGGAGTCTAGAAGATCCTGCCTTTTCTCTGTTGCAAGTTTACCTGCTGCAGAACAGCTGTGTATCACGTTTTATTTGGGTTTGTCAATAGTATTTGTTTGGCTTGTCACTTTTAAAGACTGTTTGAATTAGTTTGGGGAACAAGTCACAGATGAAAACCCTTTTTAGTCTCCTTAAGACTAATGTGTGATATAACATGACCTACGTGCCATCTTGTCATATGTTTCAGTATACCTGCTTAGCTGACTGTAAATGTTACAAGCCCATTTGACTGTTTTTTCATTATGATTGTAATACCCCCTCCAACCCCCCCCCCCAAAAAACCCCTTATTTTCTTCATCGTCCTTTACAGATTGCCAAAGATGTCAAACAGTTCTATGACGAAGCAGTGCTGGAAACAAAGTCAGATAATGAGAATAAATCAAAAGCAGCAAAAGCAGTTGTGAAAACTTTCCATGAAACGGTAAGCTGTGCTGTCAAGAACTGGTGATTTCCCCAAGAGGAATTGCTGTTAGGTAATCAGACTGAGACCAATGAGCAGGGATGCTTCCGTGTGACACATTTAGCCCATCATTCATCTGTCGCCATCCTGTATTTTTCCTGGAGTCCGTCTGACCTTCTCAAAACTGCAAAAAGTCCTAACATTTTATTTTGAGAAGATCAGAGTATTGGTGCCATATGTATAGATGTTTTTAATGTTAGTCTTTCACCTTGTTTTTAAAAAGTAAGAATTTTGACAGAAGTAAGAGATAAAAGAGATAACAGGAATTGACTTACAAATATGTCCGAGTATAGCATTATTATCTATATTTGATAAGGTTAATTGTACCCAGGCAATGAAGGATTTAATTACAAATTTATTAACTGCAGCAAGGTTGATTATATCAAGAAAATGGAAAATGCAAGAAGATTTTCAAAGAAAGGATTGGTATAAAGAAGTGTGGAAAATAGCGATTAATGATAAGTTAACATGTCAAATTAAAGTCAAAAAAGGAATAATGAAAGGGAATGATTTTCACGAAATATGGAAGATATTTGTGGAAAAAGTCCTAATAAAAGAGGGAAGTGTCACACCTCCACAAGAAGAATTACAATTTTGGAAAGTAGAGTAAGCTGAAAGATAATTGGCTCGGGGGATGGGTTTACACTTACTGTTAGGGCTTACATTTAAGGTTAGGGTTAGTATTAATATGTTTAAAAATAGGATCATATTCAGTAACAATAATAGGTTAAATATAGTTGAGAAGGATAGAATTAAGAATGTAACAAAAATATATAAGCAATATGTTATATAACGTGTGGAATAAGTAAATGATGATAAAGGATCTGGAAATAAATAATAATGTAAGCTATTTTGTTGTAATATTTTCTTTTTCACTTTTATGGTAATCACGTGGTGTTGTGTTTTGTTCTTTTTCTTTCATAATTAATAAAAAAATATTAAAGAATTTTAACAGAAGTGATAATGTGAATGTATTCAAGGTGAACATATTGGTCGGAATCCTTTTGGGAGGTTAAGAATGTGTAACGTAGAGATATGCATTCACAACTGTTTCATATTCAGGGTTCCTGCAGTTTAGGGGGCACTTAGGCACTAAACCCCACTTACTGGGCAGCAGCCACTGCAGACAACAGGGGACTATTCCACTATTGCCTGGAAGCAGCTGACTGATGTTCCCACACCCTCATGTGAGTGATCTTTGGAGTGAGGGAGAATTGTGATAGGGATCCCACTTCTGCCTGTTGCACTTTGGATGGCTCATTGAAGGAGGTGGGAACAGCTTCCTGAGTGGTGTAGAATGGACCCTCATTGTTCTCAGCAGTGGCTTTATGGTAAGTGGGGATATGCCGGGAGTGTCAAGCTGGGGCTCACTGTGTAGCTGTGTAACTATGGTGGCTACGCATTCCTATGGTGCCTACACACCCCAAAAGGATTCCAGCCATAGTCATTACAACCTTTGTGATTTTTAATTGATTTCATTAGAAAAGAAACCTGTCCAGCCACCATTAATTATAATGCTAAAATGATTTTTTTTTTCAAAATTAGCATTGTTGTGGTTTTATAGCACTATAAGAGCACAATGTAAAATTCACATTATAGCACCACAGTCTCATGGCTCTTTAGCTGCCTAACTTTTTGAAAAAAGAACTAAAAATGTTTTAGGACTACTTAAAAGCTGAGTTAAAATATATGGGATCATAAAACGGCATCCATCACAACAGTTGCTATGGATGTGTGCTGTGAGTTTTGAACAGCAGCAGCTGGTGAATTCCATATCACTAGGACAGCAAACTCACTTTCGGTTTTAATCTGACCTTGTTAGAAGGTGTTGAGGATATTGAAACTAACCTCCAAATTAGGTTTAGCACTTTGGATTGTTCCTTTAATGTTTAGTCTAAAACCTGAGGTGGATTCACCATTCCAGTGACGTGAGAGCCACCAGCTGCCACAACAAATGTCTCACCCATAGCAGTATATACAATTAGAAAAAAAAAATCAGTCCAAATACCATGGCCAGTCAAATGCAAGTTTAGCTCTAGGTTACTCCCTGCTCCCCCCCCCAAAAAAAGGAATGATTGTGTAAAATAGAAGCCCCACCCCTTTGGAAACAGCCCACAATGCAGAAAAGTCTGGTTATATGAAGCTGAAGAAGAGAAATTGGAACACTCTTTGGCCAGTTTTTTTTGTTAATGTTTGAAACTCTCCAAAGGAGAAAGGGGGCTTGTGGAAAAGGAATGTCATCTATTATTGTTTTTCACTGGATTGCACCAGAGACATGGGTGCGTGTTTTCGTTATAAGAAAGTAGGGAGAGAAAACCAGCTAGCATTCTGTATATAATGCTAATAATATAGCCCTTAAATGAGCTGTTTACCCCTGCAGAGCTTCAGACTTAAAGGTCTCCTTCCACGCCAAGCTTGCAACCTTCCAGGGAGTACCCAGAACCTTTCCAGCTAGGGCTTTCCTCCTAGCTTAAGCCACTGTGCTAGAATGCCCTTGAAAATTTACTTCCTCTTTCTTCCACAAGATATTCCATGGATCCAGTGTGGGTGGTAAGTATGATGAGGGGGAAGATTCAGATACCAGAAGCCATGTGCTAAAGCCCATTGTTTATTTAGGTGTTAGGTCTTCGGTGAGTAATTGAAAAAAGAATGTAACTCAATATTTGTTGAGAAGAACATTTGTAATCAAATTTGCTTGCCTTTTCTCTGCTTTACAGCTGAAATGTTGTGGCACAGGTACATTTTTTGAACATCTATACAACCTGGCAAATCCAGATGATCTCTGCAGTAAAGGAGGCACATCTTCAATATTCACAAATGTAAGGAAGCATAATTGTGGTACAATATTGTTCTCCAGTGAATAGGTCTTTCTTGTACAGCCAGATTCTAGTTGATTGGTGTGTGAGAAAGTGAAGGAGTGAGGTATTTTCTTGTAGTTTGCAAAGCTAGCCGCTGCTGTGGGTTGGTAGCTACGCGTATTTCATCCTGCCAAGACTTTCATCTGTTGCCCAGTACCAGTTTTTTATTTTATTTGCTCTCCACTTGCCTATCCCTCTGAAACTCTGAAATTGCACTTTTGCTTTCGTCTTCCAGAGAAGAGCATTGAACAATGGGAGAGGGTTGAAAGTGGCCAGGCAGAGATGGTGTTCCAAACTAGTCCTAGCAAACTGAGTTAACTTACGAGCAGTTCAGAGTTCGGTTTCCCATAAAGCTTATATTCAGTTGGGTTTTTAAAAACGTGCTTATTTAATATACTTCTAAACTCCCCAAGTTCTCCAGGCAAGGTGCATGTATTTTTTTTAATGAAAGTGAATATTAAATCAGAATAAAACAATGTAACACCAACTAAAATATCACAAAATAAAAGTAACAGCGGGTGGGGATGCAAAAACCATTCTTAAAATGCCTTGAATAATGTCCTACCATGACACTACCTTTCTATGATGGCAGGATTGTGTGCTCCTCTTGAGGCAAGAGCTATGCTGCTGGCTGCTGGTAGGGTCTCCCATTTCAGACAGGCGTTTGCTGAGGAGCCAGATTAATTGTGTGAAACAGCTACTGGGCAGCAGCAGTAGAAGGGGGGTGACACTGACAGAGGATCTCTCTGAGACAACAGCAATGGCAGCATAGCTAACACCTGTTAGTACTGCACAGAAGAAGGCAATGATAAACCCCTCCCGAAGCCTTCTACCTTGAAAACTCTGTAATGAGATAATCCAAAATGAAACAAGTGATAGTGTCAGAAGATGAGATTCCCAGGTTGGAAGGCAATCAGTGAGCTACTGTGGCTAATGACACAACTGGACTCAAGCCAAAAGGCCATTCAGCTGTTCACATGCTCAGTGGTGAAAGGAAAGTCCAAAGCTGCACAACACATATGATAGGAACATAGAATATGAGAAGCATGAGTCAGGGAAAACTAGACATTGTAAAACTAGAAAGGGAACATATAAACATTACAGTTCTCAGGGTGAGCCACTAAAGTGCAGTAGGACATATTAAGTCAGATAATTACACAGTGTTTTACTGAGGAAATGAAAATCTAAGAAGAAATGAGGTGGCCACTGATAGTGAGGAGAGATGTAGCAAAAGCAGTCAAGGGTTACAATGCAAGTCTGACCTAATAATATCAGTAAGACTTCAGGGAAATCAACGTAACCAGAATCCAAGTTTATGCTACAGAAGTGCAAGAGTAAGAAACAAAGTTTCTGTGCTGGAGTCTGGGAGGAAACTGATCACATACCAAAACGGGACATGTTAATAATTATAAGTGGCTAGAACACAAAACCAGAAAACAGAGCAGAATCTTTTATTGTAGGAGAATTTGGCCTGTGATCAAGAAATTAAGCAAGAGAGTGATTGATTGAATTTTTTGAACCCAGCAGTTTGTTCATTACAAATACATTCTTCAGGCAACCAGAGAGGTAACTGTATACATGGACATCAACTGACAGTCAATATAGAAATCAAACAGACTATATAATTGAAAGCAGAAGATGGAAGAGTCCATTCTGTCTGCAAAAACAAGACGAGGAGCAGATTGAAGCTGTTCACAGATCATGAACTGCTAATATCAAAAACTGGAATAAAGCTAAATAAGAACACTAAATCAATCATTATGCCACAGTACAACCTGAAGAACATTTCTGTAGAATTTAAAGGTAATGTAAAAAAAATAATTTTCACTACTAAGCTAAACTGAATGGGAGCCAGAAGAAATCTGGACTGAAGCCAGGAACGTTGTGAGGGAAGAGTGTAAAAAGAGAGTATCTCTAATCAAAAAGAAAGAAAATTCCCACCAGATAACAGATGAAACTCTTCAAGCAATTAAGGACAGAAAAGAAGCAAAAGTGAGAGGGGACAGAAATAGAGTCAGAACCATGAACACAACTGTTCAGGGACGTGTGCCCAAAAACAAAGAGAACTATAATAGTGCAAAGAAATAGAAGATAGCAAAAAAGGTAGAACAAGAGACCACTTCCACAAGACTCAAATTCAAAGGGAAATTTAAATCAAGAATGGGGATGCTCTATGACCATCAAGGGAGCACGCTACATCATCAAGAAGAAATAAAAAGAAGATGGAAATAATATATTGAACAGCTATATAAAAGAGATGAAGGGATCACAACTAATCAAGGAAGAAGCACTTGGGAGAAATAAATCACCAAGAACAGATGGCTTACCATTAGAGTTGCTTCAAGCAACAGAGACAGAATCCACTCAAATTCTAACTAAAAATCTGACAGCAAATATGCAGAACAGAAGAGTGGCCCTCAGATTGAAAATGCTTAATATACATCCCAGTCCCCAAGAAAGGGGACACCAGGGATTGCAGTAACCACCAGACCTTTGCATTAATCTCCCATGCAAGCAAAGTGATGCTCCAGATTCTACAACAAAGCCTTTTACCATATATGGAGCAAGAAATGCCACATGCCCAAGCTGGGTTTAGAAGAGGAAGAGGCATGAGGGATCACACTGCAAACATACGTTGAATGATGGCATACATCAAAGAATTTCAGAAGAAAATCAGCCTGTGCCTTATAGATTATAGCAAAACTTTTGACAGTGCCACAAAATTTTAATTATCCCAACATGTAACCTGTACTTAGGACAGGAGGCCATTGTTCAAACCGAATTTAGAGAAACAGTGGTTTCCTGTTGGCAAGAGAGTCAGACAAGGCTGTACTTTATCACTGTGTCTGTTTAACTTGGATGCTGAACATATCATATATCAAAGCTGGATTAGACTCTGAGGAAACAGGAAGTGAACATTGGAGGAAGGAACATCAACAATTTAAAATATGCAGAAGACATCATGCTATTAGCAGAAAATGGCAAAGACTTGAAACGATTACTGAAGAAAGTCAAGGGAGAAAGTGCACAGGCAATGTTACAGTTGAACATTAAGAAAACAAAAGTAATGACCATAGATGATTTACATAATTTTAAAATAGATGATGAAGACATCGAGATAGCGAAAGTTTTCCTGTATCTTGGATCAGTCATTAGGGATTGCAGTCAAGAAATCAGAAGAAGACTAGAATTTGGAAGGGCAGCTATGAGCGAATTTGACAAGATGCTCAAATTTAGAGATATATCATTGAATACCATCATCAGGATTGTCTGTGCCATTGTCTGTGCCATTTAGAGATATATCATTGAATACCATCATCAGGATTGTCTGTGCCATTGTATTTCTATTTTTCTATCTCTGGTTGTGAAAGCTGAACAATGAGGAAAGCTGATAGGAAGAAAATCAACTCATTTGAGATGTGGTACTGGAGGAGAATTCTGCAGATATCCTAGACTGCCCAAAAGAAGAATAAATAGGACTTAGAGTAAATCAAGCCTGAACTCTACCTGGGAGACAAAATGACTAAACTGAGACAGTTGTACTTCCGGCATACCATGAAAAGACATGACTCACTAGAAAAGACAACAATGCTTGGCAAGATAGAAGGCAGGAGGACAAGAGGAAGATTCTACTACAAATGGATGGACTCAATCGAGGAAGCCACATTCCTCAGTCTGCAAGACCTGAGCAGGGTTGTTGATAACAGGGTGACTTGGTGGTCTCTGATTATAAGGTTATCATTAGTTGAAATTGACTTGATGGTTTTTAACAAGAACAACTTTTCCTCACACCAAAAAGACCACAATAAAGGCGCCAGGCAAGCATCTCTAGGAAGGGCATTCTACGAATGCAGGGCAGGCACAGAAAAAAAAAACCCTTTTCTTGTAGCTATCTGCCTCTCTTCATTTAAGAGCACATGGAGGAGAGCCTCAGGGACATTCACATGAGCTTTTAGGCCTGAGATCGCTAAAGATGGAGGGGGGAGGGTGCTGCTTTCGATAACCTAGTGATGATTTTAGCGTGTTAAAGGTTGAAACCAGGATTTTTAATTCAGTCTACAAATTGATAGGTAGCCTGAGCAAATGGCAGAACACTCATATGATAAGACATAACTTATGCCAGTCCCAGATAACAATCTAGCTGCCCTGTTTTAGACTCCCTTTCAGAGTGAGCCCTACATACAGTGCAGTTCAGTTAAACAGGAGGTTATCACAGTGTGACTAACAGATACAGTGCGCCCGCCATATATGTAGGGGTTCTATTCCTGGAACCCCCATGTGAAATAAAAAACGTATTGCGTCCCATTGTAGTCTGCAGACACAACGTATGCATCACTACAGCAGCACAGGCACACACCCGTCACATCCATTGACTGTAATGGGAAACAGCTGCTTCACACAACCTTGCATTCATGTGTAGAGGATGCACCAGAAGAGGGCACACTATATACTGCTGCCTCTGTCCAGATGGGCCATTGGTGGTTCGTAAGTCTCAGTTGATGAAAAGCCTTCCATGCCACCAAGGACACCTGTGTTTCCAGTGGCATTGCTGAATCTAAGAGCATCCTCAAACTACAAATGTGATCTTTAAAGAGTAAGCAGCCTCCTCTAGAGTAGGATGAAGGCATATAACCAGATAGGTGAACCACCCACAAAAAGTATCTGCATCTTGAGTCTTGGGATGGTATGTTTGTTTGTTTTGGCCTGCATCTAGTTCACTGCACTGTCCAAGAACTGATTCACAACATGAACTGTCTCACCTATGTTAGATAAAAACAAGAGAAAGCCCGGGTGTTATCTGCTTACTGGCAACACCTCAGCTCACACCTCCTGAAAACTCAGCCAGCAGGATAAAGTAGAATCCTGAGGACCTCCCCACCAGCATAACTACCATGCGGTAGAGCAGGAGTGGGCAACTATGGAAGACTAAGGGGCCAACATTAGTCAGGAGACCTTGTAGGGCTGCACCCCTACCGCACTCACCACACATACCAACAATCTTCTTTTTTGCCCCCAAATGCCCAGCAAATACCCACTAGGGTGGAGGGAATTTTTGCCATATCTTTAAGTCCTCCTGGACCATTTTAGGTCCAGGAGAGGGCTTTTAAAAAAAAAAAACGACAGGAAGTGAGAAGCAGTCAATTCCTGTTCGCTTCTAGTTTCAGAAAAGACCTGTCCTGGGCCTAAAGGGAAAAGTATGACTGGCATGAGGGGAAAGCATGGCTAAAATTCTTCCTAAAGGGCATTTGGAGGCCAAAAAACAAAAGTGTAGAGCCATGGGGAACCACACAAATGGCCCTGGGAGGCTGCATGTGGCTCACAGGCTATGCTTGCTCATCCCTCAGTTAAAGCCCTAGTTGCCCTAGTGCCTTTCTTTAGAGGGGGGGATCATCTGTGACAACAGGAATAGGACCATTGCACTACAGTACCCTTGTCAGTCCATCTGGATGAACAGAACAGCTGTAAGATGGCACTCTCTGTTTCTTGGCACTTGACTCATACAGGCTGGTTGAGGTGAATCCAACATATCTGTTTCATCAAATTTTCAATTAAGTAAAACATACAAAAACACAGAAAACATTGCACTGAGCAAGATGATCCATCTGAGAATTTGAGTCTTAGAACATGGAACTACATGCTGGGTGGTACACGTAGAACAACTTGAGCTAAAATACCTTGCTATATAATGAACATATATACATATCCTGCCATTTCTTACCCTTGTCACGTTCAGGAATAGTGTGTTCTGTCACTGAAGAAGAAGCAGGTAGATATACATCTGTTTGAAGAGGCTGCATACTTGATATGGGTACTGTGTTTGGCCTCTTGTATGAAGGGTAGTGAGAGGAATTAAATTAGGGATGCCCTCCAGATGTGCTTGGACTGCACCTTTCGTCAAAATGCATTGGCAAAGCCAGTGCAGTCTAGCATGATCTAGCACTTCTAGTTGCCCATCCTTGACCTAAATCATTATTTCTTTACCAGCTGGAACTGGGTCATTCTATGGCTAGTGAGTGGTTGAGGTGAATGATCTGATACACTTTTGCTTGTACTCTAATTCATCCTTATGGTTAAATTTGCAGTGAAAAAATTAGACTCACATTCAGGATATTTACCTGATATATGCATTCTGTTTGCCTCAGGAATTAAACTGTCATGCAAAAATTGATGAGCTGTTCTCTGGAAAGCTGTACCTGATTGGTATTGCTGCCATTGTGGTGGCTGTGATCATGGTAAGTGCAGTTTTTATGTCACAGGGTAGAATGTTTCAGATCCTTGCCACCCAAGCAGCATCTGTGGACACTCTGCTGATGGGCTTCAGGATCAGGAGACAGTTGGTCATAAAGCTTGGCCCCTGTGCTGGGAGGGTGGACGAATAAGGAAGGGGGAAGTCAACTGGCACATGTATGTCCAAGGGAAGGTGCCCATATCAGAACTCCTCTCCAGTTCTTGGAACTGCATTAGAGTTGCCAGGTAGAAAAAGCAAAACAGCAGTGACGGTCCTATTCAGGAAACTCACACCCCTAAAGAGGAGTGCTGGAGAAGTTAATGGACTCCAGTCCCCAGGGTCTCCTTGCCTGCTGTCTCTGGGTACCTTTTTCTTCCCTTCTAGTTGTAGGGAGAAGTAACATGCAAGTTGTTACTTCTGCCTACCTCTCTTGTTTCTTGAATGAGGGACCCATTTATGCTACACAGTTTGGTAGGTGTGTGCCTTCAAGGTGTTTTCAACTTACGGCAACTCTAAGGTGAACCTTTCACAAGGTTTTCTTGCCAAGATTTGTTCAGAGGGGGTTTGCCTTTGCCTTCCTCTTAGGTTGCCCAAGTCACCCAGTCGGTTTCTGTGGCTGAGAGTGGATTCGAACCCCAGTGTCCAGAGTTGTTGTCCGGTGCTGAAACGACTACACTATGCTGACTCTCCCTACACAGTTACAGTGCTATTATTACACTTTAACAGTCATGGTTACATCCTATTGAATCCTGGGATTGACAGTTTAGAAAAGGACATTTTGAATTCTCAGTTAGAGAGCTGCTCTGGTATCACACGAAAGTGCAAACCCCAAGATTTCATAGGATGGAACCAAGGCAGTTAAAGCAGGATAACAACACTATAACTGAGTAGTGTGAATGGCCCTGAAAATTTTAGTGTTCTTCATTATGGTTTTCAAAGGAAGTTTTTGAAGATAAAGATTGTATATATAAGAGCATTAAAAAAAACCCTAGGCAAGCTTACATCAAAGGCCTTCCATAGTCCAGCCTTCTAGCCAACCAGATTCTTAAGGGAAGGCCTAACCAGGATCTGATTTCAACTATACCCTCTCACATACCCTGGCCATTTCATATGGAGAGGCATACTCATTCTGACACTGGATAAACAGGCATACTGCTTCTGACATCCTGATTAATAGCCACTAAGGTTCCAACTTCCATGACTTTGTTCAGTCCCCCTTTAAGGCTGTTCTTGCTAGTAGCCATTCACTGTTTCTTGTGGCAGTGAATTCTTCAGTGTAAATAAAGCATTCCTTACCTCTTTGCCCTCCCATAGAAAGTGGAGGCTCATTTTAATATTCAGGTCCTCTTTTATGGCATTTTGTTTTAAATCTGTTTGGATTTTATCCAGCCAAAAGAGAGACTTGGCAGCACTTTCCTTCCAGTAGTATTGATCTTCTTGATAATGTGGTTGAAATGTATTTACTGACTTACAAATGTTACGTGAAGAAAACTAGAGGTTCAGAAAAATACTGAGCTGCAGCACAAGTCATTTGATGACTACTGTTTGCTTCTTAAAATGCAGACCACATTTTAGTTTATTTCTTGAACCTGTGACAGTGAAAGAAACTTCAATTAAAATCCACCCCTAACAGTCTTCACCAGAATTAGTTTGCCCCTCAGGCTCTTGCCAGTCTAAATAGGAATAAGTATAAACATGCAGCCAAGGTATCTATACAGTTACTTTTCCTAGAAATATAACTGTAGTGGATTGGGGTTTCAGTGCTTCTGTGTTTCTCCTTGTCCTGCAGATCTTTGAAATGATCTTGAGCATGGTACTGTGCTGTGGCATCCGAAACAGCTCTGTCTATTGAGAAGCGGAAGGACGGGGTGGAGCAGTGGTGTTGAAGGGACCCCAAAGTGCCGCTGTATGACTAGGAGACACTTCCAACAAAAGACAAAGAAAATTATGTATATAAATATTTCAAATATTACCATACAGTACTTATCATTCTTACTTGGAAGTCTTCTTCTTTCTGTTTGTTTTAAGGGCAAGAGAGGGAGGTGGGGTGTTTTTCCTTCATCAACTTTTCTTTTTTGTATATTTGTGGCAAAGTTAAAGACACATCAATTTGTGTGATAGGAAAGCTATTAAATGCAGTGATTCCAGACCTTTTATCAAAGATACTCCCCCTCTCTTTCTTTCTTTCCCCTCCCTTCTCCCCACCCACTGTTCTAGTACTACCGACATGGAATTAAAGAGAGTTTCCCCATGAATAGGTACTAGCCTTTTATGAAGAATGTGGACACGTCCTATATCTGTGTATCCCCAACAGTGGGAAACAGGGGGTGATGCACCACTTCTTGGCATTTCCTGTTTTAACATTTTGTATCATGACTTATAAATAGCCTTGCATTCTTAGTCTGAATCCAAGTGTATAAGGATACAAGAGTCCTCCCTTGGTGTAATGAAGCTACTGCTTTCAGACCTGCTATTTTGCTGTCCAACATACAAATCTGGCAGTATTCCCATTACCTCCCCCCACCCACACCCACATGCCATGATGAGACTTTGTTTGTAAATTTGTATAAATTCCATTAACATTGAAAGTCCATAATGTCTCCTGGGGTCACAACATGGACATAAGTTAATTATAAAAGCCATCATAAGGTGTTAATTTATAATGGAGAAAGAATTTAAACCTTGAGCTCATCTTTTCATTGAAATCAAACAGATTTGTTTATATGGACAAAAGAATACAAATTGGTCTGATAATGAAATGTTAAAGCTTTTTATATCTCACTGCTATGTATGTTTACATGATTAGTTCAGAATAGAAGTGCAGTCTGCTGTCATTCACTTGGTAAATGCATAGTACTCTAATGATGCCAAAAGATAGCTGTGGAACATAATCAGTGAAATAATGGCTGTAAACCTGTTCATTGAAAATACAGTTTTTAAGGAGGCACCTGTGTTTGTGCCTTTTTAAAAAGCTTAAGTAGTAAAAGGTGGAAAATAGCCAATTAAATGCCTATGGGTAGGACACTGCAAAGAGGCCTTGTTTGTTAGCTAGCATCCACTAACACTTTCCTTAGTACAGAATGTCCATGTTCATAGGGTTCGGAAGCACTTGATGAAAAACCACAGACAGATCATATACTGCCATCCCTATTTAGTCATTGAAGTTGGCCTTCTATGTCCTTTGCAAGTTGTTCATGCAGATGTCATTTTAATCCTGTTTTTTCTCTCCAGTGTTGCCCCCAAATGCAGTTGAGTTTGTATGGGGGGGGTGCAGAAAACGAAAAGGATATAAATATATAATGATTCATATGTAATCTTACAACTCTAGTTGGAATGCTTTTTAATGCATATTTAGAAGACCACAAATAGATTCTGTACCACTCAGTGCATTTCCTCCTCTAATACCTCAGTGGGAGAAAAATAGAGGCTCAGTGCGAATATACCATTCAAGTAATCTAGGCATCTCAGAAACCTAAACAAAAGATTGGTTAGAATTTCAGGATCCCCCTCCATCACCAGGAATTACCCTTTTTTATCATTCTGGTTTGGATGAAATGGACTCCACTACAAAGGATCCCCTTAAAAAGTTACCCTAAATCAAACTCTGTTCATAGTGTTCTAAGAAACAGTATCCCAAAAATGGAGTGGGGGAACCTCTTTTAGCCTTAGAAATAGCCTTAAAGCAACACTGCCCTGAATGTCAAGCTTTGCATGCACTGGAAACAGAAATTGATTCTATCGACCTTCTCACTCTTCAAAGGTTTTGAGGGTCATATGTTCCAGTATAATAGATTATGTGTACAATTTTTAGGTAATCAACTATGCATGTACATTTATTTACACATACACACACATGCATTGGGGCTAGTGTGCAAAATGGATGTGTGTAACTCACTGCCTTTTGTCAAGTCTCCCAGAGAAATGTATATAAATGCACCGCTAAACTTTTTTTTTTCTTATATCGTATGTTTGATATTGTTTAGCATTCAGGTGATGATGTGTAAACAGCCTCTGTTCTGACCTGCACAAGTCTCTTCTCTAAGTGTGGTTCCAACATATTCTTGAGGCAGAGGACACCCTTTTGGTAGAGTGAAGGATGTAGATGACGAGTGAAAATTATGGTGCATTGCAAGGGAAGAAGAACTCCATTAAGTTTTTTCTTGAGTTTTTTTGTGTGGGCATGGCACCAATGGTGCTCTGTCACTTTTGTTTTGTTTTGATTGAAAATGGAAGGCTGCTTCTAGAGGATGTGGTTTTAAATGGGGGGATGTGGTACTTAACAAAATACACATATGAAACTTCAGTGGAGAAAGACTACAGTTTCTCTATGTACCATGTGCAACTCCTCCCTCTCGCTCCAACCTTCTGGAGGCTGCTTTTATTTATCTTTTTAATTTTACTTACCTATGTGCTCCTGAGAGTTAAGCAGGAGAGCAGGAAGTAGATAATAAAAAAGTATTGAGAAGTGCTTCTGTGCAAGTTACTTTTAACTTGCAATTTTTGCCATCTGCAATGAGACAACTGAGTTAGAAATAAAGATCTTAAAGCTGGGGATAGTCCAGCAGTGGTATCTTTTTGATAGCGTTAGTAGAAGAAAGGTGTTCCAGAAAAGGTGAAGATAATGTAACACCTAGGACTGGACTATATAAGTGTGACACTGAAAAATGATTTCTGGGCAGTATTACTTTGAACTTCAGTTGAGGAACCAAAAAGGAACTCCAAAACACAACATTTTGCATTATAAAAAGTCAGGGTTTGGGAGATGGATTCCACCAGAGTCTTCTTCCTGACCTGTTAGGTTTTTTTGTATGCAGGGTTTCTTTATCTCTGTAGCAGAGCTCATGTTAATGTGTTAAAACTCATGAAGTGCTAACAGTCCATGAACTGCTGCTGTTCAGGTAAGCTAGTCCTAAAATTTCTTTCAGTGCCAGCAATGACAGGATCTGCTCCCATTTTCCTTTTTTGTTTTCTCCTGCCTGTTTGCAAAGAACTAGCAAGAGGGAGGCACAGGTGGCTCTAGAACTCCAAGATAAGTTGATGTTTGTTTATTTAAAGAAATAAATGCACTGTGGTAATGGCCTGCTTTAAAATTGCCAAAGTAGGCACTGTCGCTGTGGGGAACCTCTCCTTCACTATGGCTTCGGCACTGGGGAAAATGAGGACTTGAGCTAAGATGAGGTGAGAGAAGGAAAAATAGTTGCAAATGGTGCTGTATGAGGCAGGGTTAGCACTAAGATTATCTGGCAACTTATTAAAACTACACAAGGTTTGTGGCCAGATCCCTGAATTTCTCCCTGGTTGTAGTCTACCTGATTAGTCCACCAATTGGCCAGGTTGAGCTTCATGGAATGAATATACCTGAAGGCCTAATTTGTGAAAGTTGGTATTCCTTGAAGAAACCATGATAAAGAATTCTCTTGTAAGCCAAAGGAGAAATTTAGCATTCCCTTTCTCCAGGTTCAGCAACCGAACAGGACTAATTATGAAGAGACTGTAGAGGGAGGGCCGAACAGAGCTGCTGGATACATTGTCCTGAATGCTTGCTTTTCTTTTGTATTGTGGAGCATGCCACAAACTGTACGTTCACGTTAAGTACTATTTCTTCTCTGCCTTTTTTGGGTCACTTTTCAGATTTTTAATAAACGTTTTCTCCTAGTGGGTATTGTGTGATGAAGCCCTATGTTTTTTAAAGAGTCAATAAATCACAACAGCTGAATGCTTTGACCATCACATCTCCACAGCACTGGCAAAGCCAGCCTTGGGAACAGAGAACAAATGGGGCATGACAAAGAAGGGAAGAGAGAAATGAGTATTGGCCAGCTGAATCTTGCTGTGGTCAGAGAAAAGCCATGAAAAAACTCCCACCAGTTGCAAAATAAATGGGATGAATCTAGGGAGATAACATTTGCTTCAGAAAGGCAACAACTCTCCCCAAAAGATCAACTTTTCCAACTCGGTTAATGAGACAGAGAATAATCAATTCCAAGGAGTTCCTACCGATGTCTATCGCAGAAAGAGGTGGCAGCAAACCTATCTCCCAGGAATACAAGCATACACATGGAGCCCTGATCATATAAGTTTTGCCTCTTGTTGGTTACAGCAAGTAGCCTGGTCTTGTAACTTTCTCCAGTAGTTCCTCTTCAAAAGGGAAGGAAGGAATGAACTAGGGAAGAGTGACATGCCACTGCCATCTCCCTTCATTTGCTATCAAAACCCATCCCCATTCTTCTCATTGCCCTGGCTTTGCTTGTGCCCGGCAATCTTGTCGATTTGCTGTTGTCTTGCTTGTTTATCTGAATGTTAAAGGAATCTGTCAAAATAACATTTTTTAAGTATATATATATATATATGACAACAATTAAAACAACCAAAATCCAATTGTGTCATGTCAGATTTGTTTCTTCCTTTAACACCATAGAACAAGTGTGCTATCTCTTGATTTCTAGATTTGAATCCTACTCGGGCGGATTCTGCTTCTTTAACACTTCATTTAGATTTTTTTCCTTTTCTTTTCCTGTTTTATAGCAATAGTGGCTTCCTGTTTTCCAAATATGTATATATGAAAAGATTTTGCTGTTATAAAGCTTCTGTGCTTCATCCTGATATTATGTGTATTCCTGTATTCAAATTTGTGGTATGCTATTCAGGTGATTTCAGAGCAAAAAGGAAGGATTTCACATATATGAGATGGTGATGAAGATCTGCATAAGTAGGAATTCTTATTACGACTCACCACAGGGTTGTGGATATGTAGCCCTTTGAATGTTCTGGGCCTCAGCTCCAAGCGGACCTAACCTGTGGTGATGTGATCTGCAATCCACCATTCAGAGGCCATATGCTCCCTGCCCTTGAGTGACACAGTTGTCAAGATTTGTTGGGTGATTGGTTTCAGAAGTCTTGGGAATCTGAATCCTTTCTCTCAAAATCTGCAAGGCTGGAATCTCTAGAAATGTTCTCCAAACCTGGCTATATTTTGCAGTTGGCAGTGTCTGTGCATATAACTGTTATTAGCCCTGTCAGCTCTCCAGCGTTTGGGTAATCTTTGGCAAGGGATGCCCTTCAAGATTCAAAGCACTTGAGAAATAATCTCCTCCTCCACCACCTTTCCATACAGCCAATTTAGTACTGTATGTAGAGCTTTCTTTCTCTCCACCTCAGAGTCTGGAGGTATTTTGATCAATAGTTGCCAAACAACTAATCGGTGGAAATTTTATTCTTCTGAAAGGGCTTTACATAGTTTTTCAACAAAACAGCTTTGAAAACCCTATGTGTGGTTCTGAGTGCACAGTATTTTTATTTGCACAGAAGTATTATAAAAGAAGTGGTCAGTTGAACAAGAGTTAAATGGACACCAGTGGAGCTTTGTTGTAATTGAGTTGCAGTTTCAGTGGAAAACAGTGTATACAGATCAGTGAGTGTGCAAACGAAAAAAACTGACAGAAGAAACAGGAATGCAGTGGTTTGAAATGAGGCTATTTGGAATAAATAAGGTTGTAAGAACCATACAGTACATCCTTTTTTTTGGGAGTAGGACTCGGATATCTAAGTCAGTGCAACTTACTTCCAAGTAGAGATGCATAAGGACCTATTGTATCATGTCAATACCACAGAAGAAAGCTAGTGTGAAAGTGACCATATGGTTTGCAGCAGACGGAGTACCATAAATAGGAACAGAATTGATAGAATGAATGGGGGTGGCAACCCCATTTCAGAAGAGCTTGCATTGATTTCACATTTTAATAATCCCTTTCAAAGATATATAAGCCATGTTTTTTCCTTCATATGATATCTGTTCATAAGCAGACTATGACTAATACATTCCTGTTTACTACTGAACATACTTGCTTGTCTATTCCCACTCCTGTTCTGCTCCCCACATCCCTATGTTTCAACAGTACATTCTTGGCTTCTTGCAGGTTGAGTGAAGAGTGTTGCTTGCTTTTCCCTAGCTAGGAACTTGGATGGTATTCTCCTTTCTCTCAGTAAGGAAGTAGAGTACATGTTCTGAGCGATGGGAAACTTTTCAAATAACCATTTTCCCCTCACAGTTAGTTAAACCATTGCAAAGGGGCTCATCTGGCTGAGGCCAAATTCTGTAGACTCTGTCCCTCCGTGGACAGAGCAGTCCTTACAGGCTGCAGGTGCATGTAGATTAGTGCATCTGGAATTTTTGTGGTCTAGGTATTATTAACAACTATCCAGCTCTTGTTATTGTGTGTTTTCAAGTTGTTTCCAACTTACGGCAACCCCAAGGCGAATCTATCACAGGATTCTCTTGGTTAAATTTGTTCAAAAGGAGTTTGCCTTTGCCTCCTCTGAGGCTGAGAGAATGTGACTTGCTCACGGTCACCCAGTGGGTTTCCATAGCCAAGTGGGGATTTGAACCCTGGCCTCCAGGGTCAAAGTCCAATACTCAAACTACTACAGCACATTGGCTCTACTGCCCCATAACCTCTGCTTACACTACTTTTGTGGCAAGTTCCTGTGAACAGTTGTACATTGAACAATGGGGCTGAAGTGAACTGGGGAACCTGTGGCTCTCACATTGTTGGACTCCTAACATCCCTCGCCCTTGACTACTAGCTTGGACTGATTGATAGGAACTGGAGTCCAGAAGTAGCTGGAGCACAACTGGCTCCTCACACCTGAGGCAAACACTGAAGGGTCTCTGCAGCCCATTCAGAATATCAGCAGTGATGCTTAACCCTGCCCCCATCAGAATGGCCAGTGCTGTGTTTAGTCCAGTCCCACTAAAGGAACTTGCTAGATTTAGATGGTTTTATTAACAGCCCCTACTATGTAGAAACTGAACACCCAAGTTTCAAAATGTCTCTTAATACAGTTCTACCTAATGCATAATTTCACCTATCTAAACATGATGAAAATTCAATATTTATCATTACTGTCCTAATGAAGTAATTGGTGGTCTCTGGCATCCAAGGCTAGAAACACCTTCTTTTATTAGTCAAAGCCTTCCATTTTCAATAATGCTTAACATTTTAATTTCTTTTTGAATCAAATTTGCTGATTTACAGATTTCCTTGTAACACTGAAAAATCAAAGTTTGTCATACAAACATATTTAAAAGTCTTATTCTTGACCAAGCCCCTGCCCCCCAACACACAGACACCTCATTTCTTTGCAATACCATCAGTTAGACCATTTTTCCCCTTTTCTCTGTTTCACATTTTCTGGGTCCCTAACTGCTCCTGGTACTATAAGCTAGATTTCAGAGGAAGACAATGGCAAACCACCTCTGAGTATCTCTTACCTAAAAAAAAAAACTGTAAGAAATTAATGGGGTTACCATGAGTCAACAGGTGACTTGAAGTCATACTGACACATACAATGGGGTTCTGTACCCAAAACTGCTTTCCCAGATCTGATGTTACAAATCCAACTAATCCAAAACTTGTGAAATTACCACCAAGCATCATGTGACAACAGGGAGCTTATGACAAATAGTTTCCTTCTTGGTGATCACACTCAGGATGTCTGACTTCCAAGAATATTGGACAATTTTGGACAGACTCTGAAAGCCATAGCTTAGCTATTTCCAGTTACAAATGGTATTAAAATCTCTACTTCAAATTCCACATATAAAAAGGCATGCATTTGTCCACAAAGCAGTCTATTCTGGTTCCTTCATATATTTGGTCACAGGATCCCTTTGAATTCCTCCCCCTATGGTTTTAAATGGTTGGTTTCCAACAGTCTGTGTGTGTGTGTGTGTGTGTATATTCCTGATATTTATAGTACTTCTAGAAAACCATGTTTCATGGGCAGTCAGTCTCTTAATAAAAGCATACATCTTGCCATTGCTAGCTGGCCCACTCTTTATCCACCCACTAATTTGCAAACAAATGTACTCGGGTTGGAGTTTTACTTGGTGATATTGTCGTAGACATGAAAAAAGAATAGAAACTGAAGTCACACAGGTGCCATTCCCTCAAAACATTTTATGCAAGTTTATCACCTTCCTTCAAAACTCTCAGAAGTTTTAATATACACAGCTTTTATAAATATTTTGGAAATATTATTATTTGTGCCATTTTTTTCTTTTTATTTTCCTAACCAACTGAGCCAGTTTGTTTCCCATTCCTACCCCATTGTAAACTTCTTATTTATCACCACATTTCATGTTACTTTTTTTGTGCCCTGTGTTCAAAAAGGAGACATAAACAACTTTTAATGTTTTTGGCATCTGATAAACCTCCCACTGAAAAATATACCACAAGCAACTTTCCAGGTAAAGCCTACCAAACAAAATCTCCAGTTATTTACTGCAATTCCTAATTTTACCCCACTTGGCCAAATAGAAAGCCCCAGCCAATGTCCCAAGTTCTGGGCTTTGCTGCACTGATGTGTATTGCACAATTGCATTTCTTCTACAATCTAAATACTCTGATTTAACCTAGTTAAATGAGGATTGAGAGTCAGCATGGTGTAGTGCTTTGAGCATTGGGGAACTACAACACTGGAGACCAGGGTCTGATTCCCCACTCAGCCATGGTTGAACTTGGGCATGTCACACACTCTCAGCTTCAGAAAATCGCATCATAGGTTTGCCTTAGGAGTGCCATAAGGTTGACACAACAACAACAACAAACAGGGATTATTATAGCCATTCTTATCTGTATTTTCAGACCATTTATATTCTAGGATGAAATTTTAAGTGAAGCCCCATCAATTAACTTAGTGCTAGAGTACCTCGATCCTTTGTAACGTTATAAAAGACAATATCCAATTAAGCAAAGCTATTGGTAATTCTCAAACATTTGTCATCTGAATGCTCAAGCATTGGCCAGCCACTAGGTTGGTTGGTTGGTTGGTTGGTTATTACAACCTAGTGTGTGTGTACGTGTGTGTGTGTGTGTGTACATATATATTTGTTGTATGCAACCTGAGAACAAAATAAAAATTTTTTTATATATATATATATAAATAAATAAAAATAAAAAACCAACCAACCAACCTAGTGTGTGTGTGTGTGTGTGTGTGTGTGTATTTGTTGTATGCAACCTGAGAACAATAGATATAGATATATATATATATAAATAAAAAAATAAAAATAAATAATAATAAAAAAAATTATTTTGTTCTCAGGTTGCATACAACAAATAGACAGGAAAAAAGGAAGAAGAAAAAAGGCCCATACAATCTAAAAGCATTACTTACAATTATATACCATTATCCATCTCTCATTGATAAATACCCCCAATACCAATATAAAATTAATAGGATAAAATTAGATTAAGTAATCTCTGTAGTCTAAACTTCAACCTAAGAGCTATCCTCAGTCTCTCAACGCGATTACTGACATTTCAGTGGACTAGGTCATTTTTTTTAAACAACCCTCAGAAGATTCAACTAAACTTTCAAGCCATGATTTAATCAGGTCATCCAATTGCTTTGAACTCTGCCTGTCCTCTGAATTGGAACCTAACTTTTAATTGGAAGCGGGTGAAGCAGAAAGGTCAGGCGATACGAGCTTCAGGTTTTGGTCACGGGAAAGGGGATCATCTCCCACATATTCTCTGTCTGCTCTTGACTGGTTCAGCTGGGAGCGATATGTGAGTCCCGCCCACTCCCCTCATTCTCCTGACTCCCTTCTTCACCTGCTGTAACCACCCTGTTGTGTTCCTGCCAGTTCTTTTGCCAAGCGGGGCTCGGGACAGGTTTTCCATCCCTACTTGCCTGGAAGGGAATCTCAGGAAACTGACTCTCCTGAAGTGTATTCGAGATTCCAACGAGCACCAGAAATCAGAAGACAGTACTGTGTGGTTTTCTTCCCATCTCTATGAGTCAGGCACGCGCTTCACACGATCTTGTAAGTTCTGCAGTAACAAGGCCAAAAAAAAAAAAATACTACAATACCCAGGATACCTCGAGAAAAGATGGCTTAAGAAGACGTAAATTATTCCTCTGACAAAAGGCTTTCGGGACATGTAGTTCTAAGGCCCGAGGTTTCCGTAACGCTTTGAGGCGAGAAAACTGCAAGTCCCAGCGTGCATCGGGAAGAACTGCGCAGAAGGCGGTAGGCCGCGGCGGAAATCGAGGGCCTCTCTTCCGGGGGAGAGGGGTCCGTGCTGTTGGGGGTTGCCGTGTGAGGGGGCCGAAGGCAGCGGCCCGGAAGCGGTTGCCGGCGGGGAGGTGAGAAGGCTGAGGCGACAGAGCGCTTGTGGAGGGCGCACAGAGGCCGTCGGCGGTACCGAAGAGAGGACGGTGATGGGGATAGGTATGTTCCCGGCAGGTGCGGGGAAGAGGGGCGGAGGAAGATCCCCTTTTTGGGGGATCAAGCCACTGAAAGCCCCTGGTCTTGTCCGGCTGGATGCCCCCGGAGAGCCCACAGAGAGGGCACGGGGGTCGCAGTCGTCCCTTTCGGAGGCCATTTCCTCCCTACACTGTTACAGTGCTATTATTCCACTTTCACAACCATCCTGTGGAATCCTGGGGTTTGGAGTTTAAGGAAGGGCCTTTAGAATTCTCAGCCAGAGAGCTCTTTGGACTCAGCAAACTACAAACCCCAGAATCCCACAGGAGATTGAAAGTGGAATAATAGCACTGTAACAGTGTAGAGAGGAAATGGCCTGAGGTATCCTCTCCTTCCTGAAAAAGGAAGCTCTTGTTTGGTCCTAGTCTGCCCCCTTTTAAAGCCACCTCTCTAAGCCAACGGGCATTGCCACGTCTTGTGGCAGCTGATCTACCCACCAACAGATGAAAATCGAGATGCATGCGGCCAAACAACATCAGAGTGTGGTCTGGATTGCAGAAGTTATTAATGAGGAAGAACAGATAGGATGAGAGAGGCTGCCGCAGTTTGCTTTTGCGTGAGCCTCCTGGAAAGGACAAGATTCCTTCTCCTCCTCCTGCTGAGTTAACTGAGTGCAGACTGGGGCCATTTCCGCACTAGCCTGTTATAGCACTATTATTCCACTTTCAACATCCCATGGAATCCCGGGGTTTCCAGTTTAGGGAGGGGCCTTTGAGGTCTTTGAGCCCCTCCCTAAACTGCAAACCCCGGGATTCCGTAGGATGTTGAAGGTGAAATAATAGTGCTATAACAGGCTAGTGCGGAAATGGCCTGGTTTAGCACTTTGACGTACTTCAATTTGCAGCAACTGAAGCAAGCTGAGCACAGAGGGGAGAAGTGGAAGGAGGAGAGAGAGAAAGGAGGTGTTTTAAAAGCAGCTGAAAAAGCAAGAGAGCAAAGGATTAATTGGGATTGTCCCTGCCAAACTGGGAGCGTTGGAGGGTATGATCTAGTTCCATAATTGTGCACTGCAGTAAAAGAGAGAAAGTATATGAAAAAGAAGCACTTTGCTGATTCTGTAGCCAGTCAGTTTCATTAGGTAGTGAGTGGAGATGAAAATTTTCTTTCCATTGGACAAATACCTCCCTGAGCTTTCCCCAGATTTATCGCTTTCTTCTGCATAGTCCTAGGGCAAGCGATGGCATCACTCTGAAAGAGACACAGTTCTGCTCCTGAGGGCCATAACCATAATAGCATTTTGCACTTATATTGGATTTTAAAGTACAGAAAGAAAGCACTTAACATGTTTCTTATAATGCCCTGTTCTTGTGGATGCTCACAGACAGTAGCTAACAGTTAACAGAAACAGTTTTCCTTCTGTTTTCCTTTCATTAAGGCGGATGAAAGGTTTGCTTATGCCCAAGGCAGTCACTTTCTATGTGCTGATGACTTGTAGCAATGGGGTGTTTAGTCAATAGATCCAGTTCAAATGCTCTGAATCCCATTTCTATTTCAAACAAATTAGTCTGAAATTAAAGTATAACCTATAATGTATGGTGCTGGCAAACTAGGTCTTGAATTGCTGCAAGAATATGAACAAGGAGGAAGAGAGGTAATGTACTCTTTGTTTTTCCACAGTTGAGGAAACAGGAATCAGGACTACTATGGAAGATTCTGAAGGGAACTTTCTAATCAGAGAGAAGCCATCCTGTCTGAACAACGTAATAATTGGATCAAAGAGCTTGTGAGTCTTTTCTTTCTAGAAATAATTTTTTCACCACTTTTTCTCTTTACCTGCCAGCGAGGATTGCCTAAAGCTCCACTTCTAAAAAAAATCCCTCATACTGTTGATTTTGTTTTCCTGAACATTTTATCTTTGTGCCAGAGGAGGGGAGAGCTGTTAAAATAATGCTTTCCTTTTTTCATCTCATATTCCTAAATTGATTTTGGTATGGTTTGGGCATTTAATTTGGATAGCTTTCCTGTTTTAATAGCAGCCTCTGAAATGTCACTGTAGGTCACATAGCTGTGTAAGTCAAGTGATCTTGTTTCTGATATCTATGCAAAATGTGCAAAGACTGTGCTGTTTAGTTTCAGAGGATTAGCTGCAGATGTCATTAGTACAAGGCTAGAAACCACACCAAAATGACAAGTACTGTGGATGTAGTAGAAGATTGCTACTCATCATTATTTATTTGCACTGATGACATGTCCAACCTCTCACTGCCAGGGTACAAGATCTGAGAACCTTGGTGGCTTTAAATGACCCTGAGGATCGAATACTGTTTCAGACTCCAGATGGTGAGTGGCTGGTAGATTTTTCTATACATTTTTACCATCACCATAATTCAGGATCTGATGCAGCCTCAGTTCAGTGCAGTTCTTTCCTCTTTTTGAAACCAGTCACTGGATGCTACAAAAATCATTTGACAGGGTCTTGCACACTAAATAGTCTTGGACACTGAATAGATGTGGCAGGAAATGACATCTGGAATGGCTTTCAGAGAACAGGTAGTGTATGTTAGGAAAGAGCTCCTCCAGCCAACTTAGTATTTGAGAGATGGAGAGAACTATATAGATATCCATTGAAATTTGGATGTCAAATTGCTTTTCTTTTTGTTTTTTCATTTTTTTTCCAAATATCTTACAAAATAATAGAATCATGCACAATTTTGACAAGTAATGTTGTCATTGCATCAGTGGAGATGGTTATAAAATGATTGAATACAGACAGACAGGTAGAATAGAATAGGGCTTTTTTCTTTTCCTCAAATGGAGGAAATACACTGACGTACTAAATCCTGTTTTAGCTTTCAAATTAGAGGCAGCATCTTATGATTATTCAAGCGCTTAGGAGATTTAGTGCTATTGGTTTTTAAACTGGATTCTTAAATGGTATACACAGTTAATTTGCAGTATTAGTTGAGAATAAGTCATGTCTCTCATTAGCTCATATTACATCGACATTTCTTTCCTTTTGTAAGCAGCAACCTTGCCCCATTTGAATAGCTGATGTTCTGTACTAGAGTCCAGATTTTGACAGATATGTCTTGATGGACTGTCTAATTATAATCTTGGCAAAATTCTAAATTACAGTGAACATACTTTGATACATCTATGCCCAACATGGGAAATTGTTTGGCCGATAGTTCTTCTAAAAGTATTTTATTGCTTGATGGTTGGTCTTTGTGAGGGAGGACATGTTGGTGGATTTAATTAAGCAAGGGACAACAGGAAGACAGTTTCCGTTTATGTGGTGTCCTATAAAATCATACATGTTCTACACTTATAGGTTTAGAATTTTATTTTATTTTTTTAAGTAGAGAAGAGAAATAAAGTAGTGGCAGTACTTAGCTTTTGTAATTGCAGAATAGTTTATCATAGCAAAAGTTACTTCAGAGCTATTTAGTTGGACAGTAGCTGAATTGGGCCTTCCATGCTAACATTTTCTCTCTCTTTTTTTTTTTTGTCTTGAAATCTTCAATGCTGACATTTCCTGGGGAAGGACCAGCTGTCATAAGTTCGTTTTCACACTTGATCTTAACTGTACCATTTTATTCTAGGATTTAAACAGCCTGGAGAGCTGGAAAACATAGTTGGCTACAGCAAGGCTTAAGCAAGATCAACAGATTGCAAGGAAAACAAACTGGTCTAACAAAATAACCCTTCAAAATGGGAGAGGAATATGCGGGTGAACCTCTTCTGGGTGTAGTGGCTCGTGAGGAAGCGGATTACGAGGGTGTCCTTCCCTCAGATACAGTTTCCCTGAGTGATTCAGATTCTGAGGACTTTACGTTTCCTGGTGACACTGAAATTGATACCATATCTCCTGAAGAACCCTCTCCCTTGGATGATGTGGGCTGTGGAACAGATGACGGCAGTGACCCTTTCCATCAAAAATCATGTGTCCAGCCTTTTCACCTGAAAGGGATAAGTTCAAGCTTCTCACAACGCAGCCAGAGCATTTTTGACTGTTTGGAAGGGGCAGCAAAACAGGCAGTGTCCTCTGTGGGTGAAGACAATGTTATTGATGGAAGGTTTAAGCGCCCTTTTCCTCCTCCCGCCTTTTCAAACAGGATGCCCACAGAAAGCCTTGGAAGGCAAAATAAGCCACCACCAGCAAATAAAAGCTCTCCAGCAGTTCCTGACTATGTGGCACACCCAGAAAGATGGACCAAGTATAGCTTGGAGGGTGTTTCAGAGTCCAGTGATAA
This sequence comes from Cyclura pinguis, assembly GCA_030412105.1. Lineage (NCBI taxonomy): Eukaryota > Metazoa > Chordata > Lepidosauria > Squamata > Iguanidae > Cyclura > Cyclura pinguis. The sequence goes on from CM059599.1 coordinate 281,641,510, forward strand.
GATCAACAGGTCAGTTGCCATGGAGTTTTTGGAGGGCTTAAAGAAGACTAAAGGAGAACAAAGCTCAATCTCTCTTGAAAGCTATACCCCATCTTACAACCAGGATTCCTCCAGCTCTGGTGCAGGAAGGATTGTCTTTACCAAGCCCACAAAGGCAGGTTTGCAGAGGTCAGAAAGGAAAAGAACAGGTTCAAGAGAAGATGAAGAAGCTAACCTTATTGATGCAAACCAGGAGCTCAAAGGAAATCCTCCAAATAAGTCTAACACCCAGAATGAGGAGGATAAAGTTGTCCAGGATCCCTCAGGGAGTGGTGGGAAGGAAGTAGAAGACTGGAAGCAGCCAAAATTGGAGGAGCTAGGTGTTCAGAAAGGATCTAAGACAGATTCTTCTGAGGTAGCAGGGGAGAGAGTTGTAGTAACTGTGGGATTCCATGGCAGCAAGAAAAGGAATAGGAAGCATTTCCGACCCAAAGCTAGCTGTGATGAAGAAGAGGAAGAGTCTTAAAAACTGGGGAAATTATTGTAGTGTATTCCTAAAGATGTTTCCTGGAAAAATATTTTCTTCAGTATTTGCATGAGTTTTGCCAACTTTGTTATGTATAGCATACTTGTGACCCGAAATACTGGGATGTTGCACTTTCCCTCAGCATATAATCTGCATTATAGAATCAAAACTAGAAGAAATTTTATGTTAAAGTTGATTCTACGTGTGAGGCAAAATCCATTTTTTAAGTTGTGGGACAAATCTTAAAATTGTATATTCACTTCAGATTTGGATTAGCTACTGCTTTCCTTAAGTCGTTTATGCAAAATCCATTAAACGATATTCCTTAACTTTATATCCTAAATAGTTGGTATCACTTATGACACAGTGCAGCAATGACAAAATAATGCTGTATGGATGAGAGCACAAGGTGCATATGCTAGATTGCCACCGTGTGAAGCGTAAGTTAACGTGAACCTCTCTGCATTACCAGTAAAACTAAAAGCACAATCTGTGATAAGCCATGTAGAGTTAACAGAACAGAAGACTATACACATTCTGTAAAAAGCAATGTTAATGTTACCTTGTTTCATTAGAACATGTAGTGTTTAATAATAAAACTTGGCTTGTGGATGTAAGATTCAGAGACATAGTGGTGAAATACTCTCTTAAAGCTAAAACACATGTAGATAGCAAATCCAGGACTATAATTCATTGGACTATGGAAGATAAAGAAGAATCTCAGCACTGAATAACATAATTTTCCCTTGCAGTGGTAATGGCTTCCATCTGCATATCCAAGAGCTTCTCTCTAAAGTATAATGATTTCACATCCATATAACTGGATTTGTTCAGGAATTAAGGGGCTTAAAAGCTTTTAAACAGATCTACCTAAGATTGTTTAACTATTTCTCAGTGTTAATAAAAACTTGAATTAGAATTAGTTTGTTTCCAAATTGTCTGTTTTGCCTACTGGTGATGCCTGTCAAAATTTAGGTGTATTTTCTTCCTCACTTTGTTGTTCTGTTCATTACAACATTGGCCTTTTCTCACCTGGTCTTTCTCTCTCCTTTCACACACAAGTATCCTTCAGTTGGTAATGAGCAATACCAGTGGGCATTAATCTGTTCTTCGGTTAATTTATACTAAGCAGTTCTTAGGCAAGCAGGCTCACTTGGATATATTGTGATGGTGGAAGAGGGCTCTTTCTGTATCTTTTTTTCCCCTCATAAACCCTGAAATGCCATGGCTAACCTGCTTCCTATCTGTCTATTGAAACTTTTAAGTATGTAGAAGCTCCAAAAAAAATACAAAAAAAAAGGTGAGGATAAAGTATACCCAGGTTTATTTTACAAGACTACAGTAATTTCATCAAGCAATAACTTAAGATCTAATGACACATATTCTGGTTTACAATGTAGCTCTACCTATACAGAGGACCAGTGTCAGAATAGGGATTAGAGTGTTCCATTTAAATCAGGGACAATTGCATTCAAAATTTCACTCAGCATCCAAATGCTTGCTGGAAGATCTTGAATGCTTTCTTTCAGCTTGAACCTTACTCATAAGGTTACTGTGACAATCAAAAGGAGGCCCAACAAATGGTGTTTTGAGTTGATAGCGATTTGAAAGATGATAATATATACAGGTGACTTGATTTCATGGGCTGTCTCTCTTAGCTGTGCCTATGGCGCCTGCTTGGAGTTCTTGCACAGACAGCTCTAGGTGGCTTCCTGACAACCCCTTTTGAGGAGAGGACAGTCCAAGGGTCAATAAATGGATGTAGTTCAGCTTCTCTCCTATCTTCTTACATCAGTAAAGCTGAGATGTTACTTCAGAGGGCATTTTTCCCTAGCATCTTTGCCAGATAAATTAAAAGCACCATGTATAAGCTGAAACTTCTCATTGTTACAAACATGAGCTAGTAAATACTAGCTGGATCATTTCTGCAGTTTGAGTGGAACCTGTATATGCATTTTTACATTTTTCCTCCCTTGTTCTACTAGATATTCTTGACTATCAGTTGCAGTACAGAGCAAGTTGAACTTGAATCATGACATGGGGTCATCCAGGTGTCACCTAATACCAATGTTCAGTTGATGGCAGATTTGCAATTATTAATAATTTTATACTGTGGGTTGAGGGGATAGTAGTCCTAGGGACATTCTGTTTTTTTTTTTAAATATACTGCATGCTTAATTTTGGCCAATGCTTTAGATGAATAATGCCTAGCTAGATCTTCACACCTACTGTGACTTCTCCATTCTTCCAGTTATCACATCCAATCTCAAAAATGTTTGAGAAATCCAGAATCGGGGGGGCGGGGGAATATTTTTGCTGAACAGATGCTTATGTATCAGCAAATAACTGGAACTCAAAACCTAGTAACTTAATACAAGATGGAACATTTCTTATTATTGGAGAAAATGAGATTTGAGTTTGCCTATGTGGAATTTCTAAGGCTATAAGATACATCTCATACACGCTCATGTCTCTTAAGCAGTCACAGTTATTGAAACAGTTTATGGATTTCTTTATGTGATGACTCACTGAGAGAGATCTGCTGATATTCTCACTGGGTGACCGTTTCCTCTTAGAACCCCTATTTTTTCCCAGCTATTCACTATGGGTACCTTCTGGTCATAAAACTTCATACTGCCTTGACGTGTGATTTGCTCTAGCCTCCAAAATGTTCAGTGCAAGAAGCTGAAGGCTTTGTTTTTGGGAGAACGCTCTGTCTCCTTTGGTGGTGATTTTCTTAAGAGTCATCCATTTCATTGTTTAGCTTTCTTCCTTTTTTGAATCGTGTCTGTGATCATTCCAACAACAGCATTAAAATGTAAACTGTTTTGACATCCCCAAAAGTTAATTTCTAAGACCTTTGTTTTCTGTGCAGTTTACTGGGAGTTCGGGACAAAACTGTCATTTTTTCCATTAGCAAGTTTAAGAGTTGCAGAGCTATCAGAAATATGTTTGGATGCACTAATCAATCCCTGCATCTCCATGCTGGGGAGACTTTCCTACTGACTTTTTGCTTGTTATACAGATATTAAAGGTAAAGGAGTCTTGCTAATAGGTAATATGCTGTTCTGGTGTCTGTAGAAAGACTCAGGTGAATGGTTTGGCATGTAAAATATCAGTATCTTTTAAAAAAAAAATCTTGATCAAAACCCAGTACAGTTCTCCCTCTACATTCGCGGGCTTGACCTTTGTGAATTTCATTATTCACAAGGCACATGCTTGCCCCCCCCCCCCCCATTTTCCTCCTGCCATTCCCTTGCATTGCTCCTCTTAGGCTTGCCAGGCTTGTGTTTAAAATGGACATTTTCCCTTTGGGGGTGAGCAAAGTCCCCCTCCCACTGCTGGAGGCATGTCCTCTCTCCCATGTGGCTGCAGTTTCTGCTATGTAGTGGCTGCTGATTGGTCAGGTGCTCTTTTCGCTCCTACCCCTCCATTTTCAAGGTGGCCCCTGGAATCATAGAAATGTAGAGTTGGAAGAGACCATGCGGGCCATCCAGTCCAACCCCCTGCCATGCAGGAACACCCTCAAAGCACTCCCGACAGATGGTCATCCAGCCTCTGCTTAAAAACCTCCAAGGAAGGAGCCTCCACCACACTCCGAGGCAGCCTATTCCACTGCCAGACAGCCCTGACTGTCAGGAAGTTCTTCCTGAGGTTCAGGTGAAATCTCCTTTCCTGCAGCTTGAATCCATTGCTCCTTGTCCTGGTCTCTGGAGCAGCAGAAAACAAGCCATGTAGAGGAGGGGCATCCCTTCATATATTTAAACTAGAAGTAACTAGAAGGGAAGAACTGTGCTCTTCTCCCTTTGAGGGGAAACTACTGGTAAGCCTTTTACTGTGTCTTTTTCTTACCTGCCCCCCCACCACGCTAGGGCCAGAGGCAAAGGAATTGGAGGGGGGAGCTTTGGGGGGGATTGTGGGGTGAGGGTTACTTGCGATCTTTCCACTTTTGTGAGGGTTCTGTGCCCCTAACCCTCATGAATACGGAGGGGCTACTGTGATTCGCCAGCATTGTCTTCAATATTTTATAGAAAGAAGTCATTTGGGAATTAGCATAATCTTTTATTTCATAACATCAGACTTAACATCAAATTGATTTTACACAAAAACAAATTTAACATACCATCTACTAGCAAGTACTGAAATCCAGTTTGTTTTCTAGTCCTTGCTGTCCATAATGATTGGATACCCCTGCTGACAATCACAAAAATCTACAGACAAGCTTTGAGAGCTGAAAAAACTAAAAGTATAGTTGGGGTGTTTTTTTTAAATGTTTTAAGGATATATTTATAAAATAGAGGCCCCAACTTTAACCCTGGTTTGATTATTTAAATGTATACACAATAGAAATGGTATTATCCCTAAATAGAAATAGCTCCTTTGTGCTTCTGTGTCAGTGAAAAAACAAGGGTAACAGCACTTGAATTAGTCATGCTTGTTTGATAAATGTTGAAATACACTGGCTTTGGGAAATTATAAGAGCACTACTAGTATAGCTCCAAGTCTAAGAGGAAGCACTTAAAATACAGAGAGTTTGAGAAAATGCAGTACACAATTATTTCCAGGAAGGATGAAAATTGGGGAAAACATATGAAGGTATTTTGGATAAATTCTGGGTGAAGGTCTTAATACATAAGTCTGCAGAAATTTCAGTCAAGCGAAAATTATTTACTTGATGTATATAGAAATCACAACAGAAAATGTTACATGCTGAGGAGTGGATTGTTTGTTGAAACCAAAGAAAACATAAGGCTAGTAGGATGGATGCAACGATAAAATCAAGTAATTGTTCTATAGCTGTTAGGACAGAGCAATGCTCCTGCCACTGAAGGAAATCACTCTTTAGATAATTGAAGATGCCCATGAGCATACCAAACAGTGAATCAGAAACACAGCAAAATACCTGACTGGCTAGAGTGAGAATTAGTTATCTATGTACATCATACCGTCTTCAAACTGACTGGTGTCATCTCCATCTTTTTTGCTTTCTGGTGCAGGCATTTGTTGAGTATCTGAGTTTTTGAAACCTATGAGGATGTTGAAAACACTGGTTAAACAAGAAAGCATATGATAAGCCCTAAGTTTATAAATATTTGCAGGGGTGGGGGGTTTTTTCTTATGATCAAAGCATTTTTACTTAAAAGGGGGGAAATATTCAGGGTTCTTTTAACAGCTGTTGTGCATGTCCCTATTTAGCTGTTTAATGATCAAGTTCTCTGTCTGATGCATTCCAAAGCATGTTGCACCAAAGATTTGTGGTCTCTTAAAAACTAACATTTAACACTTATTTTAGCATAAACTTTTTAAAAATTAAAGCCCACTATATCAACTGCATTTAAGCAGAGATACCATGTGCACACCCTCCCCCTTTGTGTAGCAAAGCCCTCCAAGCCTTATTTCAGCCCCGCAAAAAGGTTTCTTTGAAAAACTGGAAGTAGATTTCTGGCCACTTCTGATTATTAGGAATTAATAGTATTACCCACAGTGGGTCCTGGGGGCAGAAAACTGATCCTTGGAGCCTTAGAGCTTGCCTATCTTCGTATTAAAGGGTGACCTAAGTTTGCACATAAATTTGGATACCAAGGGCGTAGGGAGACTGTAAATCACTGAGAACAAAATACATAAAATATGCAAAGGCGTAATAGAGCTGGCATTTCTATGCGACATGTAAATCAAGTAAGCTACTCACAGTGACTGTAATTGCTGATGCTCTCTTCCTAGCTCTGCTTATCTAACTTAAATGTTTTTAGCCACTGGAGGAAACTGTGGTTCTTTCCTAATACAGGTGTTAAAACCAGTATAGCTAGAAAACATAGTATACCTAATTACAGCTGGTGTGAAAACGTCACTTCTAGTTTGCACGGATGGAAGCTTTGCATACTAATGCCATATACTTTTCCTGACCTCTTGCATTTCCTTGCCTTTTAACCTTGCAGTGTAGAATTCCTTTTCCTCCATAAGCTATATAAAGTACTAGCTGAGAATACAACTGACACAAGCATTGTTTTTCTGCAACAACCTAACATGGCTATTCCTGTAGACGTTACTATAAAAGCCATTGGAGTTAGCCTTACAAAGTGGAAATCTCACAAAGGTGAGTTGCCTCCTTTAGAAGTCTCCAGATGTAGAAATTCTTCTTTTGAATAGGTTGCAGGGCACTGTTTAACATTTTCAAAAACAACAATATTCTAGATTATCTACGTAGCTATGTATTTGCCTTGGTTACATAGCTGAATAGCATCTCCCAGCCCAGCTCCCCACAACCTGACTTACCAGGCAGCAGCCACTGTGAACAATGGGGAGCTGTTCTCCTGACAATCAAGATGCACCAGACCGATGGTGCCGTACCCTCTGGTGCATTATCTCTGGTGCAGCAGTCATAAGCAGCATCCTTTTTGCAATTCCCCCTCACACTGGAGATTGCTGGTGGAAGTGGAGTGGGAATGTCAGTCTTCTATGTTCTGATAGGCAGGAGAACAGACTCCTGTTGTACGCAGCTGCTGCCATCTGGTAAGGCAGGATTGGGGGACTTTCACAATCCTTCCATATTGCCTACGCTATAAATAAATGTTAGGAATATGTAACTCTAGAGTACACATTCATAACTGCAATAGTGAATTCCAGCCAAAGTTCCAAAACCAGAAGTGGACATCAATTTTATTGTTTGTTTGCATCTTCACAGCCTACATTACCTCCAAAGGGTCTTGGGACAGAATACTGGATTTGTTGCAGTTGCTGTCTCCTACTATAGACAGGTATCTTTCTATCTAGGCAAAAATAGCTGGACATTATCATTATACTGCCATACTTCTAATGAAATAGCTTCTCCATCACAAAAGCATGTTCCATAAAGCTCTTTAGGGTTCAATGTGATTGAAGGCTCCATAGGCATGTGGTGCACACAGAACTGTCCCAAAGTAGAAGTGGAACTCTTGCTTATATGGAAACACCATGTGGGGAATTTGCATCTTTACAATTCAGATACAGGGATCTTAGCTACCATTTAACTGCTTGGAAATTCCATCATGCCCAATTCAGAAAATCCATTTCACTGTCCTGTTGTGGGTAATCTTCAGTAGACACAATGACCTAATGTAGGACTCAGCTATACTGTATGACAACATTATTTTTCCATATTTGTGTGTGGGTCATTGAGATGGAGAATGAAACATTAAGTTGCCTAGGGAGTGCCTAGATTTGAACTTCCTGGTTGCTCAGCCTCTCAGCCACTATCTCACACTGACTTTCTAGTCTATTTTAATACAATGTTGTATTTTAAATGACTGTTAAGAAAATAAAACATTTTAGCCCAGTTGTAAGGTTCTAATAAATTACGGTGTAATAACCAGAGGTTTCTTTGTTTTTGTGGACTTTACTGTGTAATCTACTCTTTTAATATTTTCTTTTACTTAAAAAAATCGCTTTCAGCACATTACTCACATGCATAATTCAGAGGAGATGTGTTGGAAAATAAGCTGGTTTTGGTTAATGAATCTGCCATTGAGGAAAGCATAACTGTGCAGTAGCTGATCTGCCAAGCAAGTAGTTGCAATTATCAGTTTCTATTACCATTGCAAACAGTTTTATATTATAATCATAAGAGAGATACATGAAAACATAAGCACAATCATCTTTGTTCATGGTGCAGCAGTGGTATACCTCGTCCTGGGAATATACATGGCCATTGATTTAACTGTAACTTTAAAAACACCACCAGGTACTAAGCTAGAAAGCCACTGGAGCTGCAAAGCTCCATAATTTATTCCTTGAGGCTGCAGCCCTGTACTTTTTTACTTGGGAGGAAGATCCACTGCATGCAGTTGGACTCATTTCTGAGTAAACATTTTCAGGATTGTACGTTAGCCCTTTTACCAATGTTGAGACTCTGCTGTCCAGTGTCCCATTGACCTGTTGTGGCTTACGGAATTTAAGTCCTGTTTTTTTTTAGCAAAAAATGAGAGATATTGACATCAAAGTCATAACCTGTGATTTTACCCATTTTAAAGACACCTTAGTAAATTTTTATTAACCATGATAGCAACCAGTCCTCAGTATTAGCTAATCCAGGCATTACTCCTAAGGTGCCCAAAACAAATAAACAGAGGCGTGCAGTCTTATGCATGCAAGATTTTTTAAACAGACCTTAGGAAAAACACATATCATTTAACCCATGCTAACCACAAAGATAATGTCCTAAAGAAACCAAAGCATTGTGGAAATACAAGAAGCAGGATTCTTACTTGTGATTCCAAGGATCTAAGCTGCTTTTCTTGCTCTTTCAGACCACTAAAATGCTTTGAAAGATTGTTCACCCTGTTTTGTTTTTTAAAAAAAGAAAATGAAAAAATTTTTTTTAAAAAAAACTTTGGCACTATAGGAGCCTTTCCAGACCTTTATTCAGATTGGACCATGCATGGATTTGAATCTGGGACATGTTTAGACAGTGTCCGCTTGGTTTCTTGCAAAGGATTCAGCCCAGTGAAAGTCTCAGAACAAAACCTTTTTACAGAACGTCTCAGTTAATATTAATGAAGACAAATGACTGTAGAATCACATTCACCTGCTCTCAGACTCAACTTGTTTCTGCCTGCCCTGCTGTAAGATCCTTGTTTTTCTACCATCAGCTCTTAGGCCATTTCCGCATTATGGCCTCATCCCAGCATGGAGATACGTTGAAGCCAGACTGCGACACATGCTACCGCACAACATCACAGTCTCGCTCCTGTCATGTTCCCAGCCATTGCAATTGCACATTATACTGTTACGGGGGGGAATCCAATAATAGGCCCCTTTTGCATGACGATTACATTGGCTGTGGCCATGCGGAAAGGGCGGAAGCACTATCTAGGCACTTCCTTCCTCCCTCAGTGCAGCACAGGAAGAGACTGGCTGCACCACCGAAGGAAGGAACGTGTCCCAACCACTACCATCTACCAGCAGCTGGCCAGGTACAGAGCGGAGCATTTCGGACACATTCCCATCCCAGCAAAGGCACTGCCAGGATGTCACTGGATGCAAGTAAGGTGTGCAAAAGGCCTTAGTTCTTGTGTTTTGAGCAAACTGTTGTGGTTAAATTTCTAGATCTGGAGGCAGTAATCCATGTGGCTGACATTTCTATGCAATCCTTCGCCAAGTTGCCATTCCCTTAATGGTCTCCATTGCTGCTCCGTTGGATGATACCCTGGGTGCCTGAACTGGTTGTGGAATCATTCAGAATCCATTCTGTTTACATCTCCTTTCACAAGAGAGTTATAAGATGTGCACAGTGAATGGCTTGAACTGATATTGTATTCTTATAATTCTGAAGAAAAATCAGTTATTTCAAGTGAGTGTGTCATGTGTAAGCATCAGTACTTTTTTTATTTATTTATCTTAAGGAAGGACCTACTTGCCCAGTATTGCATCTCAGACATGCATGTGTTTACCAAATGCACTGGTTTGGCTAGAAAGTAGAGGTTTAGGTTTTTACATTCTAGGACTAAACAGAATGGGATGAGATGACATTTCCAGTACTGGACCTAGACTAAGAGAGGAAAAATGAAGGATTGATTTTGGTCCCATCCCCATTTCACTCAGTCTTACTTGTCTGCCATTTTCTTTAGTCTTTCTTCATTGCTTTCTTTTCTCTTTTTTTCCAGATTTGCCAGGTAGTTTTCTTTCTGTAGTACCTCCCACGTGATGACTTTTTGATCCAGCCCATCTGGCAAATCTCTTTCTACAAAAGAAAAACAAAACAAAACACTGTGTAATTAAAGGGTGGGTTATTGAGGGACTCATTGGTGAAGAAGAAAGGAAGACCAAAACCTTGTGAATCAGGTTTGCCATACAAGAAACCACAATTATTATTATTATTATTCATTTAAAGAACTTAAGTTCCAGGCCATGGTCTGAGAACCTTGAGTACATCAGAATGGTGTCTGCCCACTTTACCTCTCACATAGTTTTCCCGTCCCTATATATAAAATACTTTGTTTGTGATTTTACAGTTATTGAACCATTCCTCTGTTTGAATGGGATGCTTTATTCAGAGACTAACAGAACTGCAATAGCATTTCCCATAATCTGAAAAGCAATCCTTTGGCATCACCTAAAAAGCAATGCAATGGAGACAGTTCATATGTGTGACTGTTAATCAAGTTGCCTGTGAGAATCAACCCTCATCTCCTTCTCATTACTGTACTTCTTTTCTTGTAGCTTACCCAAGTGCTCTTTTTTGTGTTCCATCTTCTTAAAAAGCCTTCTAAGAAACAGTTTGATGTGGTCAATAATGATAAAGGGAGGAGCAAATGCAGGGCGCCCATGATATTCAACAATCAAATTGTAACGCTGAAATTTCCAGAAGATGTCTGCATTTCCCTGAACAACCTGAAAAGTGTAACTTAAAAGGAAGATGAGTCACATTACATATCTCTAGTGCATTCTAATTCCCCCCCCCCCCCAGGTACATAAAGTACTATGCTTTTTCTTATTGAAGGAAGAGAGTGCTAAAAGAAAAATTCAGACAAGAGCTAATCTGAACTATTCTACATGCTTGTGGAAATAAAACTAAAATTTCAAGTGTTTATTCTGTGTCATGGTATAAGATCAAGTATCTTATTCTGTGTCAGTGTGTCATACACTTTTCTCAAGTTGACAAGAAGGACAGATCTGGACCCTGAGTTTGTTCCAAACTGTTAGGCTATAGCCTGATTTTTAAGTGTATGCAACTGGTTCCCCAAAAGCTGGCAAAGGCACCTTTCACGAAAGAGCCCTTCAGTCTGCAGAAGGCAGACGCTGAATCCAACCTATTGTCAAGATACACCTCAGTGCCATCACTCAAAGTTGCAAGATATTCATGTTGGCATTTTTAAAGCAAAGGTCTGGTGGAAAATGTCTGACAGCAGCAAATGCACCAGTGAGAATCTCACAATTTTCTGCCTGCTTTTTTAAAAATCATAAAGCCAAGCAAAGAAAAATATATTCTATCTCTATGTTGTACTGGTGGTTTTATTTTCATAGCACCATTACTTATTTGTTTTTAAAGAACTGTGTTTCCAAAACTGTAAGTGCCATCATTTAGCATTTGCAAGCTGGGACCAGCTAACATAAGCATCTGTAGATTATATGAGCCCAAATTTGCATCTTTGTTTTTGTTAGGAGTCACTCAATTTTGCAGTAAGTTCTGACTTCACATGTTCTTTCATCTCCTTGGCAAAAAGATGTTCCTTGTGTCAGATAACAGGACACTACCCACTGTCAGAGATCTGAGTCACTATGCCCAGTGCTTCCCATCAAGATAATGGGCCCTATCAGAGGTGTAATGGCCCAAATCAGTGAGAGCCCACTGCCATTGGACGAGCTGAAAACAACTCATTCCCCTCTCATCAGCTATACTGCTCTGTCTGTTAGTACGTGTGTGGGGTGTGTGCGTGTGCGATATAGCCTTCTATGTGCAGGGTCAGCCAGTCTTATGTTTTGCTGGATACTTTCACTTGATAATGAAAGAGAAAGAAAGGAAAGGAAAAGAAAAGAAAAGAAAAGAAAAGAAAAGAAAAGAAAAGAAAAGAAAAGAAAAGAAAAGAAAAGAAGATTAGGGCATACATGTTGAATAAAGGTATATCTCATCTAAGCAAAAGTCCAGAATTTTGCATAGTCTCAAAATAACACTAGTCATTTAACCACATTGGGGCTGACAAATCAACAGCAATAGCATGTGTATTTCTATACTGCTTATCAGCTAACTGCTCTCTTAGCAATTTACAGTGTGTTAGCTAATTGCTCCCAACAAGCTGGATACTCATTTTACCAACCTGCGGAAGGATGCAAGGATGAGTCAACCCTGAGCCCAGCAGGATTGAACTCACAACCTTGTGGCTGCAGTACCAGCATTTAACCACTGTACTATCAGGGCTCCAAGAGCTTTCTTCCATGGGCTGCACTACTAAATGTGCTGAACATGTGCACAAATGAACCAGTACAAAATGTGTGTGCCGCAGCCATAATAAGAGTATACGTTCAGTATTGTATTGCAATGGCATTGTAAATTTGCAGAGTGAGAGTGCTGAGGGTTTTCTATCATGGTTCCTGCTGTATTAAAAAAAAAGAAAGCTTGATCCCTTGGGTGCCCAGGGGGGCCTTCAAACATGGTAGACATGGCTTTCATACACTCTTGGGGGTGGGTGAGGAACATTTTGGAACAAAAATAATTTGGGGGGGGATCATTTTTAGTCCCCTGGGAGCTGCATGTGGCCCGCTGGCTGTGTTTTGTCCACCCTCATTTTGGTAAACCTAGGTGGCAATGAAATCCATGGTACCTAAGTGTACTTTCTGGTATGCCAAAGGCATTCCTATATATTTTAGATGGGATTAAGTCTGCACTGTACTTCATATATTTATCAGAAGTGGTTCTGTAGAAGGTCCATTATGGTGGGGTTTTTTTGGGGGGGGGGTTGGTGCTTGTCTTGGTTCTTTGCCTTTCCTCCTTTTATTAGTACAGATCTTATACTTGCCTGAACATGGCAATCAAGAGATTCATAAGCAGTACGTTTGTAACCAATAGGAAAATGACCAAGAGAAGGATGACAAGCCAGTTAGCATAGGCGTTAGGACATGACCACACATTCTCTATCATGGTCTCCGCTGGATTCGATGTGCAGTTTCCAAAGTTCATGCGAGATGCTGTAATGAAGTAAGTGACAAGGCCAATTTTCTAAAATGTTAAAGATTTCAGAATAAGTTGCCAACACAAGACATTACCAAAAGACTCGGTTGAGTGCGATTTAGCCCAGAGCAGAACATCAGCATCTCCAGTGAACAAGTCTAAAATCAGCAGCTTCCAAAAAGGACAAATGTTCCCACTATAGTATGGAGAAAGTTGTAAACTCTGTATTTGGCCAGCTTTTCAAGTAGTGCCATAGCTGTTCCTTTTAGAGCAGAAATACAATTCAAGGCAGACTTAGTCACCCTTAGAATAGATCAAATGAAACCATCACTAATCTATACCCAATTGATTTCAGTGGCTTTGGTCTGACTAAGTCTGGATTCAAACAATGTTTGTCTCCATGCTCTGAAAAACTTTGCAGACTGATCTCTGCACACTACCTCTAGTTTCAAAGGCACATTTGGTGAAAATGCAAAAGGGGGCCTTCTCAGTGGCTCCTTCCAGGCTGTGGAACTCATAGACTGGCTTGCTCCCTTTGTCTTTCTGCCACAAGGCAAAGACCTCCTCATTCTGACAGGCCTTCAGCATTTGTCTGGTGATGAAGGACAGTAAATCTGATGGGTAGGCCTGATATTTCATTACTACTACCACAAGTACTATTGATGTAGTGATCTGTGTGTTGGGCTAGGACACTGGGAGACCAGGGTTCAAATCTCCCCTCGGGTATGGAAACCCACTGGGTGGCCTTGGGCAAGTCACATTCTCTCAGTCTCAGAGGAAGGCAAGGGCAATCTGAACAAATTCTACCAATAAAACTCCATGATAAGTTTGTCTTAGAATTGCTGTTAAGTCAGAAATGGCTTGAAGGCATACAACAACAACAACTATTATTATTACTGCTACTGCTGCTATTGCTGATTTGCTTTTAATCTGCTTTTAATCCATTTGTGTTTACTAACATTATATCTTGATTGATTTCTGATTTAAGAATCTAACATTTTATTTTCCTTGCACTTATTTTTAATCATGCTACTTTCATGCTGCTTTACAGGTGTCCAAAGGGGAAGCTAGGAGATACTAGCTCCCCTCTGGAATTACTTACTTACTGCACTGCGTAAAAGGCCAAACACATAGGCTGTGAGTCTGCCAGGAGTGTAGGGTGACCTCTAAGATCACACTTACTGAGACTTGGACCCTGAGCACATTTCTGGAGGAAAGCCTTCCTGTACCAGCAGATAGCTCAGATGAATATGGATTGTTCTGCCTAATTCTGCTGTGCTTCTTCATTTTTTCTTTTTACAAAATATGGACATTCTAGAAATAATAATGAAAATATTAACCCAGTGGGATATAAATTTGCTTAAGATCTTAATTTTGGCATGTCTTTTACAGTTGTATGTTTGCTTATAGTAGTCTCCAGGCTTTCATTAGTGTAATAAGAAACATTTTTACAATCTGGAAACAGCAGGACACTGCTAACCACTATATTTATTAAATATTCTGTCACAGCAGGAAAAAGTAAAAAAGCAGTCTGCCCTCCCCAATAAACTGTAGCCCCTCAGATTCCCAGCTTTCACTTTATTTTTTAAAAATCCCTAGCAGAAGTTAATGTGTGAAGTAAAAGGTGCAACCATTATTATGTTGATTGTATTGTATGCAATTAGGCTACTCCCATAGTGTTTTTAGACAACGAATTAACAGTGATTGATGCAGCTTCTCTCTGGTGAAGAAATTTCCTGGCTCATTTTAAAGCCATTGTTTTGGTCTTCCCAAGTTGGAAATGACTGTTGTCCCACTGAATTAAACTAAACAAACAAAAATCCAGGAGTTTCATGTATTTCCAAATGGTAGTCACAAAGACAGCACTCCATGAACTTTCTTAGATCTTATTTTACTTAAGTGTATCGTGGAGTCCATTGTTGTTTTCACTTTCGCACTGTGCTGGCTCTCTGCAAGGAAATTCAGGGGTGGAGTGCTGAAGATTACTGTAGCAGGAGTACCATTTATTAACGTATAGAGGGCTATGATGTAGGAATGAAGGAAACCAGAGCAAGATATCAGCTGCCAGTGGGAAGAAATATTCCAGATACTAGGTCTAGTCACTCAGAAACAACGGGAAGTACATCTAGTACAGATTTCTCAGACACTTCTATCTGTCTCAGTACACTTGGTGCCCAAACTACCAGTCCTACCAGAAACTGTAGACTTGCTCTCTGAATATGTTCAGGAGTCTTCTTCCCCCCATATATAAAATGTGGAGTTCCAAAAGGATATTTGTACAGTTCAAAATGTAAATAATCCAAAACTTATTTTATCTTAGCTGATCTAAAAAGTGGCAGACAACCATGTGAGGAGCAAAATGAATGGTCCATACTTTTTAGAACCCCCAGTTTTGATCAAGTATGGCCATTTCTTGACAAAAGCAGCCCCACAGACCTCAGTGTTGCAACAGGAGTGGGCAAAGTGCAGTCCTAGGAACAGATGCCTCCCCACCACCACTCAAATGTTTTTACACAAGCTCCTTTTAAACAAAGGAGAGGGAAAGTGTGCAAAAGCATTGAGAAGATGTTCCCTGCAGGTTATGCCTTTGTTCTCTTGTCTTATCATGCAACATCTATCAGAAACCAGTGCTAATGAGTTAATGAAACTCACAGTCTATTTCATCCAGTGGAATCTGTCCAAATATTTGAAGATAGGGACGGTAGAGAACCCTCCTGAAGATCCATTCAACTCGACTGTCATCAGGATGAAGCAAGGCTTGTGTGGTTACCCCATAGGCAATCAGCCACACGCTCAGGAAAAAAAGGAAGAAGAAAACATCTTTCATCTGTAAAATATATATATATATATAGAACTGAAGTGTGAAATAAAAAGCACATAGTATATAGATCAAAAGGGGATTTTTAAATGGGATTTTGTGCCAGAGGTTGCCTTCTCAGCACGTACTCCTGAAAGACCATTTTCCGCACTGACTTGCTGAAAGGGCAATTTTATGCTACATGTATCCCATAATGATACAGTAAAAAGTTGATTAAATTGTAAGAAATAGCTCAGAACTGGTTCCCTGTCTGCTCAGCTCATGTGAGTAAAGTATCTATCCAGTCAGCTGGCCATCCCCCCTCCCACCGTGACCTCCGGCACATGGTTATTAGGGCAATTTACTACAATTTACTACAGTTGACCCACCACATTGGCTAGGGTCAGGGGCACAGAGCTGCCCACGAAAGTGGAAGCGCTGCAAATATCAAACTCTGTGTGTGTGTGTGTGTGAGAGAGAGAGAGAGAGAGAGAGAGGAGGATGGTGGGAGGCATGGTGGGAGAGTGGGCACCCAGGGTCCAAGCCAGATCAGGTAAAGGAGAGGTAAAGTGGTGGGTTGGCATGGTGACCTTATACTAGCTCTCTCTTGCCCATCTCCTTCCTTGACTCTGTGGGGGCATTGGGAGAAGGTTCGTGGTGCTGAGAAATCAGGTGGTGAGCGATCCTTAGCTGGCCAGGCAGCAGCTGGTAGAGGAGGAAGAGGATGAGAGGTGGGTTTTTAAAGCCTGATTGGAGGGAGGGTTCCCCCAGAGAAGCAGCACTGGAGTTGGTGGGGGGCAAAGGCTGAAGAAACTTGCAACTAATCAGATCCATGAAAGTGACACCCACAAATGTGGAGGGCTGATTATACTATTTATTTTTGTGCTGGGTACTCCGTAGGACATACGCAAAACAAAGCTTGGGAGCCAGTGTCCTACAGTAGGCAAACTAAGACTTGGAATATGCAGGTTCTATCTCCTAGTGAGCCATGAAACTCACTGCTTGACCTTAGCCCAGTCTCTCTCCTTTCAGCCTACTGCACAGCATTGCTAAGAAGATGAAGTGGGGAAGTAGAAGGTCATTTATGCTGCCTTGAGCACACTGGAGGAAAAGCATGATATAACTGCAACTAACATAAATAAATAAATAAATAATCCTTCCATCACAGCAGAGTTAAGATGAATGAAGTGAAAGGGAAGCATGGAGTTTCATTGAGTGTAATTATGTGGAGGCAGGGGGGTGGTTTGGGCCAGCCATTCTGGTCCTGCAAGTGTAGATCTTTATAAACTATAGCACTATCATAAAAATTAATCACCACCCTTCCTCTCTGCTACATCATGAATCCTTTTCCTTCACATCTGCCCCAGAGACTTAGGCCACTTTCTCACTAGCCTGTTATAGCGCTATTATTCCACGTTCAACATCCTATGGAACCCTGGGGTTTGCAGGCTAGTGCGGAAACGGCCTTAATCAGAGTTTGGAAGCATTACGTTTCAGTTGTTTGTTGTACTATAACACCAAGAATCATCCAGCCAACTTGCAGGAAAGCTCTGAGAGTTGTAATCCAAAAAGTAACTTTTCCAAGCTGTGCACTTGATGAGTTAAAGGTGGGAGACACCCTTTCAAGAAGCACAGGGAGTTCTTCAGTTATACCACTTGGTCTTCATGATTCTACCTTCATGATTCTATGATGCTTCAACATAACAATGGACAGCTCAGGTCCAGGTTGTTTGTGTTGGAAGTGCAACAACACTTGTCACTGAAGAGTCATGAATGCCTCAGAGTGAGTAGTAATTCACAGAGGTAAATAGTTTGAGTGATCCAAAGTGACCTCCCTTCTTGTCTACCCATCCTGGCCCCTCTGTGATGTAAACTGATACTCTTAGGGAAGTTTTCCCACCTCTTCTCTTCCCCCAGTCCTCTCTCAGCTGTTCCTTAGAATGAAGCTAGATTAGATTAGCACCCTGAGTAATTTACCTATCTTAAAATGAAGTCCCTACAATAAAGCTTTGAGTCTGTTTCTCCAAGCCATCAATCAGTGCCTTTGCTCCTTAATCAGGATCTCTAACTGAGACATGTACTCTGTATCAATTTGAAGGACTGTATTCTGATTGGCTCATATGAACCTGCCTATGCCTGAACCCGCCTATGTCTTGAGATCTTCTGGAGAGGTCCTTCTCTCTGCCCACCACTCTCACAGGTACCTTTGGTGGGAACACAGAAGAGGGTCTTCTCAGCTGCTTGCAGGTTCTGGAACTCTCTTCCAAGAAAGGCACCCTTCTTACTATCCTTCCGGAAGCGAGTAAGAAACTTTTTATTCTGGCATGCCTTTGAGAATTTATTTTTTTAAAGGGAAACAGGCCTTATATAAAGTGTTGGACTTTTTATTTATAGCTGGTGCTTTTTAAATTGTTTATGTCTCTAACTGGTTTTAATTTTATGGTAGTTTAATTGCTTTTTGACTTTTGTATGCTGTGGATTTTTAACTACACTGGTGTTAACTGTTGCAGGTTGCCTTGGGTCCCACACTGGGAAAAAGCAGGCTATGAATAAATATAAACAACAATAATACCAATAGAAAGCTTAAGCTCCAGAGTTTAGCTGGAGCCTGAAATCTTTTGGCAGTAGCAGGGCTTTGCCTTAGAAGAAGTAAAATAATGCACAATGTGCCTTTGAGAATGTACAGAGGGCTTTCTTTCCCCACAACCAGTCCATACACACCAGCCACCTGTCTTCCTCTGGGGAGAGAGAGAATATCTCTTCCTCAGTATGCAGATAGATGAATTTATGCAGTTTTAGCAAAGTTCTCTATGCATTTATATGTCTCTCTTAATATACAGTATAAATGAAATCTGATTCCATGCAGCTTTTGCAAGGCAATGTCCTTTGCAGCTCCTACCCACAGAGGAAAATGCAGAGGCTTTTTTTTTAAAAGTGCATTACATCATACATAGAAGATACTAAAGACTTCTTCAAAGGTTCTCAATACTATATAAGTCAAGGTACTATATTAAGGCCAGGATCAAACAGGGGACTTCACTGATAGAGCTGCTTCCAGGAGAGGAAATGGGAAGGGGCCATTCCCCCTTCTCCTCCTTTAAACTTTTCTTTGTGCATTCTCCCAGGCCTGGTCTGGAAAGCTAAAAATCCCTGTGGAACTATTTTATGTGTGGTACAAAGGACTGTAAGAAAGTTCTGTCACACTGGTAGCCAAATGCCAGCATGATGTTGGATTTATGCCAAGAAGCTAGATCCAGATCTTATATATCATGCCTATTTAAGCCCCACTGATTTCACTGCATCTACTGAGCAGACTGTAAATCTAGAACCAAACTAATTTGTTTCACTGTCTTTCTATACTTACCATTCTCTCCACAACAATGATCTTTGGCCCCAGTTGCTTATGAATGGCAAAAATATGAATTAGTCTGAGCGTGAACACCATAAAATCAATGGCTAGTATTGTACGGCCATCTTGAAAGGTTGAATTAAACATTCTGAATGATAATTTTAAAAAAGAAAAGAAAAGAAGAATAACTTCTCAGGTGGTGTTGTATTACAGCAGTTTTGTTATGAGGCAGTGAATACATTTGTGCAAAGTAGAGTCTGTGAGAGCCCAAAATATACCACTGAGATCCTACATGCAACCGGATTTCCATATCTTAGAACTGACACTGCCTAGCTTATAAATCAGTAGCCCAAGAGAACTGTTCTGAATGCCTCTCAGGGCCTTCTCACACTACACTGTTATAGTGCTATTATTCCACTTTCAACATCCTGTGGAATTCTGGCGTTTGTAGTTTACTGAGGCCAAAGAGCTCTCTGGCTGAGAATTCTAAATACCCCTCCCTAAACTGCAAACCCTGGGATTCCATAGGATGTTGAAAGTGCAATAATAGCACTATAACAGTGTAGTGCAGAAATGGCCCTCAAAGACTTCAGCTGGCATGCTGTTACATATTTATAATGTTGTCAGGTAAATTTACTAGTTCATTAATATTGCTATTCACATTTTGATCATTTTGATCATTTGCTATGATTGCAAATACCCCACAAAACCAAAGGACTTCTGCAATGATGGCGACTTGGGCACTGAAAGGTGATGCATCTAGTCCCGTCTGGCCAGTAATCCACATTGCAATGAACAGTGGCAACACAATTCTACAGGTCCTTGGAGTTGGTATGGCTCCCAGGCTTTTATGGTGCGGCTTAGGAGGTCAAATCAGGAAACAGATCCAAATCTAGCTATGTTATCATAGCTACATCTCCCATGCAAAATCTCAGCCTACTTTTTAGAAATACTGAATATTGGTTTGTTCAAGAGATATTTTATTTATGGATTATATTGCTTGCTACTAGTTATCAGCCACACCAAGTCCTAAAGACCAGAGGGAGTCAGAAACTGGAATGCAAAAAAAAATCCAATAAATTATCTAGTTATGGGATAGGTGTTGTATATATCCGAAAAATCCACCCTTTATTTATTTCTCATTCATCTCAAACAAAGTATTGGTCAAACACCCTTTCTTTCTGACTTATTTATCCCAGACATTCCACCAGTCATCACAATTATCCTGTTACATGTTTTGAGCTGACTTGAGTTTCTTGAAGGGTCTCTGGCTCTCACAATACATGCAAGATAAATAGTTTTCCACTATTTATTTATTTTTCAGTACCAAGCATGATGCTGAAATGTTGATCTCTTTTGCTTTTACTCTACTGGTTGAAATCTCTGCCTTCACAGCCTTTTCAGAGGTGTTCTTGTTGTTTTTGTTGTTGTTGTTACACTAGTATCTCCCCTCCTAATAACTATGGCACCATATTAAAAGTAAAACAAACAAACAAACAATTGAAGCCACAAACCTGCACATGACTCCAATTATGAATAAAAAGATGGCCATCATGTCACACTTGTTCCAGTTGTCTTCTACATACAGTTTGAATTTTTTAATTAAATTGGTATCTTCACCAATGAAAAAACTCTGTAAGTTAAAAGTTTTGTTAGAAATGTTTTGCATGCCAATGCCCTATCATTAATTCAACATCCTCAGTCAAGTGAGTTAGATATCTTGGGCACTTCTTCCAGACTGCTGCAAGGAAATGAAAGCTCTTTCAACAGAAAGCCTCATCTGGTAATGGTTGGTATCTCTTTGTGTCACCTCCAGATCCAAAGTAATTTCAGTTCTTGTAAAACCAGTCATCATACAACTCTCATGAAACTAGACAAATCAGCATGCAGAGCTCTTCAGTGTCCTCCCACTGAGCCACAATATTCTTTTTAAAGGAACAATATTATGAAAATCTTAATGAAAGGATAAGGAATGTCTGTTTTCCCATTGTTATTCTTACAGTGAGGAGGAGGAATGGCCAAGGAACACAGTATGAATTGCAAGTACAGAACCAAATAATCCTTTGAGTGTTGTTGTTAGTGTTGCTCCAAGGTATCCTGGATTTTTTTAAAAATGAGAATCAAGTGTTGCTGCTGATTCTGGGAACTGCCCCTGAAAACTACATGATAACACAAATGTAACCAGTTGGTTGGCTGGTTGGTTTGAAAAAACCAAGGAGTACGATAACAAATTCAATAGCCAATAGCAAGATTCACTTTGTATTTACCCATCTAATCTCACAGAAATATTGTTCTGTTGTGTTTGATTGAAATCTAAATCTTTCTCTGTGTTATTCTTGTACATGGCAATGAGATATTTCAGTAGTTTTCTCCTCACTAGACAAGATTCAAACACACAAGCAGACACACGCACACACATGAAGGCGTCCACATACATGCCACCACCTGTTTGTTTGTTTGTCTAAAAATGTCATCAAGGCTTTGAGGGGCAATAAACCCAGTGGTTTGGTGCAAAATACAATATTTCTGCTAAAACTGTTGCTGACAAGAAAAAATGCTGATCTTTGTACTTTCCAACAGGAGTGAAAAAAAATTAAGTGGTTGACAATTTTTCAGTAGAGCATCTGAATGTGTTGAGACAGCCTTTCTCACCAAGGGTGAGAAAATTTATAAATATGCTTTCCATGTGTTAAGTAATTTTTTTTCTCTAGATTGTCACCTATCAAAACAATCAAATGGACTTGTAAAAAATGGGGTTATTAGAAGATGCTTGCTTACTGATAGTTGTGGATGTGGTCCACCACTAAATTCCTATGAGAAAGGGCAGTGTAACAACAACAACGTCTTCTTTTTAGTATGGACCTGTTTTTGATATACTAGAGCAAAAGGCATTTGCAAGAACAGACCAAAAGCCTATTGAAATGGTTCTTGGTACATACTGGAGGCATTACCCCCAGTGCCAATGATGGCCCTGGTTGCTGGATTTGAAATTCAGCATGGGTTAACCAAGCATTTTTCTGCACCAATGTCTGGCTGATGTGTTGGTGGCAACTGGCACTAAATCAGGTTCTACTTTCTGTTTGTTAGCATGGTCATGTGAACTAGCCGTTAGCGTATTGGTGTAGTTTAAGGCTCCAGCAGAGCTGCATCTGTACATTGTGGAGGAGCACAAATACTCTTATAAAATAAGATAAATGAAAGTTTGTGAAATTATAATAATTTTTCTTGTCAGCTGGATTTTTTCACTATTGATTTTTGTTTGAAGGCCAGATTACATACTACATCATTTTAAGCCTTAAGTGTAGGATTTTGTTTTCTGTAAATTGCTGGTACTGGACCCCCCGTTTTGACTGGGACCTTGGCATGGTGGGGAGAGGGGATTTTACCCTTCCCTCCTTGCTATTGTCCCAATCTAGTACAGACACCTCAACCCACCTCTGTAATTTTCAGTGTGAAAAAAGGATCCAAGCAAATATTAGTTTCGGTCGAATAATGGAGAGCTGCCTGATAGGTTACTGACCTGTCGGATTTCTTCTAAGACCAGTGTAAAAACCCAGAAGTAAAGCACAATCTCTTGGATGGAGGGACCATTAGGTGGAGGTGGCTTGAAATCCACTAAGAGGACACAGGCAAACAGAAAGAGAAAGGCAAAGTACATGATAACATTCCCCATAAATACTGTGACAGGAGCAGTCCAGAATTTTTTCCATCTAGTAAACACAAATGTGGCACATGCTACATTTTCAGAAGCAAGTTGTGTTTCTGACTGGGCCACTTCCCTGGGAAAAAAAGGAAAAAGAAAATACAGTAAGGAATGTGTTTCTGAACCATGGTCTACAGTGTAATTTCATAGCTTAACTGTAGTATACATAAAACTTAGAAATAACTGGTTACAAATAACTAGTATTTGTAATATGGTCTTTTCCCCAGTCACTAAGGTATAACTACATTATATTATGATTGAAACATAATAAGGGATTGCTTCACTTCTTTTGCTGTGTGACTATAACTTTTAAAGTAACATGTACAGTCATGGGAGTATAGCCTTGCTAAATAGTAGAAAAGGATATCACATTGTTCAAGTGCTGGCTTCTGCTGTGTCTTGTGCTCTGTTGGGAGTGTTGTGATTACAATGAGGGGGATGGAAAGAGAGCATTTTACACCACAGGCCAGGGGCTAGTAGTATTTGTGTTTTTAAGAAATTAACTGAAAAGATATCTGGTTTACACAATTTTGTGCAAAATGAGTTACTTTTAAAAATTGTAACTATAATAGGAACTGTTACTGCTGCCTCGACATTATTACTGCACATACTCTAAAAGTAACTTTTCAAGCTCTCAAAATGATTATCTTCCAATAGAGCAGTCGCTGATAAAAATTCTTTTCTCCTAAATATTTTAGTGAATGTTAAACAATGGTGTGTCTCTCTTAAAACCAACAGATTTGTTACAGCATAAGCTTTCCTGTAGTGCAATGCGCGTACTCTAATGCATAGAGGTATATTTTGTGCATCTGACGAAGTGGACTGCAGCCTATGAAAGCTCATGGTATATAAATCCAGAGCATCAAAAAGTCACTATTTTTAAACCTGTTTGATCCCTATTGGATTCCCAGTGGGCAGCTGGGAAAATTATGTTACTTCACATACCCTCTGGTCTTTAAAACTGGGTTTTAAAATTGGTTTTATCTTTAATCTGTTTTTGAAGAATGCTGGCCTTTAAAATAGTTTTTGAAATTTTAAAATTTTGTTTTAAAGATCTTCGTTATCCATTTTGTTGTACACTGCTTTGGGAGTCCAGGTGGACAGAAATGCAATATATAAATGTGATAAATGCATAAATAAAGGTAAGTTTTAAAATGGCAAGTATACAGTAATGCAATTTAGGCTACAATTCTCTATAGATTTTCCTGAGAGTCCATTAAACTCTACCAGATATGTATAAAATTGAACTAATGAAAAGCAATCCTATTAGTGGTGGCATAGAGATCCAAACATGGAGGATCTAAAGCCATGACAAGCTTGTGAAGGAAGGGCGAAAGGTGTTGTATTTTCTTTCCTTCCTTTTAACCTTCTTTCTTTCTTGTTGGAAGCAGTATGAAGGAAATTATATGTGCCAAGGTTGGTAGTGGCCTCTACCTGTGCTGGGAGCATATTTAAGGTACAAGAAGTCCTGGTCAGCCCACAACACATTCCCAAGGGTTTCTCTCTTTTGCTTCTTCCAGCCACGGCTCCAATGTTGAACTAACAGAGACTGCAGAGGTTTCAATGGCAGCTTGGAGAGACCATCTGACATTCAATGTAGACCCACTGAATGAATGGTTCTTACATATGTATTGCCTACTAAGTCCCTGTTGATTCAATAGTTTTACTTCGGTTGGAAAAACAACTGCATTTAGGCCTCTGATTGCAGTCTCGATGATGTTTCCTAGAAACATCAATTTCTCAGCATATTTTAGTTAAAATGGTCTATGATTTTGTGCTGCATTTCTTCTCATTTCACATCTCTATTGATTATCCTGCAGCAATATACAGGTCTTCTGTAAACTCATAATATTATTGGGCCTTTTCAAGTTAATATTCTGTGCCATTAAACGTGTATTCTACAGTGAGGGTAATGTGGGGGAAAAAAAACTCTTTCAAATTAATCTGAAAACAATTGACTTTTTCCCTTGCTTTAATTTCCCCTGGTACTATTACTGAATATTAAACAGAGCTGTTATAAAAAGGCTTCTTTCTCTGAGGGCCTCTGTTTGATGCTGTGCTCAAGTCATCATAATACTCAATTTATGACACCATCACAGCCATTCCTAGAGCAGCAAACTCATAATGAATACTTGCAATTACGATTTCACTGCAGGATTTCCAGAGAGAACCAAACATGGATACGAGAGGCTCTTAGTTAAAATATAAACTATGAAAAAGAAATAGCAGAGGGAGTAGAAATCAGGCTAGCTAGGAGCTCCTTTATCTTGAACTCTCAGTACAGTACAGAATTGTGCTTGCACAAATGTGTGGCAGATGAAAGAGGAGAGATGCAAAATGCTGGGAGGCTATGAGAGCTTCCACTTATCTGACCTTTTGCCACCAACATGAGGACTTCTGCCTGCCTGTCCTATCACTATGGCATCAAATGTAGGGATCTTTTAGAAGCTCTCGTGGTTCCTTTGTGAGATCATCATCATCTCCTCCTCCTCACCTCTTTACACAGCACCATCAATATACCTGGTGCTTTACAAGTAAAACAACCAAAAACAGTGGTTCCGGCCAAAGGAGTACAATCTGAAATATATGTGCATATGTGCATATATAGAGACATGGGGGAAGGAAGGAATAATAAAACTATACCACATAACTGTAAAACAAATTATCCAGATGAAATACAAAAAATCCTATATAATATAAAGCAAACTGACAAATACATGCAATCAAAATATACAAGATTATAAAACAATATTAAACTACAATTCCAAAATTTTTGGAAAGCAATAAACTTAAGATTTAAAAATAACAAGGGAAGGAGCAGTTTCTCAAACGTTATTAGGTCAGTGAATTGAAAAACAAGGGCTATTCAGGATTTGATTCTGGATGAGCATGTCGACCTGGCTTGTGTTACAAAGACCTGGCTGGATGAGACTGTGGGAGGGAGGTAATCTCTCCCAGCTCTGCCTACCAGGTTTTCCTGTTCAGCAGCAGGTGAATGCTGGGGGGAAGGGAGGTGTAGTTATAATGGTTCTATCCCCATGACCAGGTGCCCTATCCCACAGTCTACAGATTTTGAATGTATATACCTATAGGTGGATAGTTGGGACAGAATAGGGATTCTGTTGATGTACTGCCCATCCCGATGCACAATAGTTTCTCTTCCTGAGCTAGCCAGGGTGGTCTCAGGGTTGGTGTTGGAATCTCTGCAGCTGGTAGTACAGGGGCATTTCAATATCCATGCTGAGACAGCCCTATCAGCAGTCACTCAGGACTTCATGGCCTCCATGACAACCATGGGTCTGTCCCAAGTGGTATCTGGCCCTACCCATGCTGCTGGGCACGCTCTGGACCTTGTTTTCTGTGCTGGATGAGGTGATGGTGATTTTGTTGTGGAGGAACTCTCCATCATGGACAGATCATTACCTGGTCAGGTTTAGATTCTCTGGGACTCCAAACCTCTGCAAGGGTGGGGAACTGATTAGGATGGTCTGTCCCAGGTGGTTGATGGATCTAGATGGATTCCCAAAGCCTCTAGGGGATTTTTCTGTCACTTTGGCAGGTGATTGTGTTAAAGTTCTGGCACCTTTGGAAAAAGAAAATGGCCAAGGTGGTGGAAACAATTTCTCATGAGTGTCTGCTCTCATGGGGTGGAGCCAACGCCAGCCTTCTGGTTTTCCAGGGAGTTGGTGGTGATGAAGCAAGTGAGATGGAAACTAGAGTAACACTGATGGAAGACTCAAAGTGAGTCTGATCAAATGTGGGTTAGAGCCTATTTAAAGGCCTGCTCTGTGGCAGTGTGGGATGCAAAGAACTACTTGTTACCACCATTGCATCTGCAAGGAGCCTTCCAGGAGAACTGTTTTGAATGGTCAGAGGTCTGTTACACACTGGTCCTCAAATAGAAAATTCAGACCACTTGACAGCCCTCTGTGAAGAATTTGCAGGGCACTTTGCAGATAAAGTCATTCGGATCTGCTCTGAACTGAATGCGGTTCCAGCAGATGTAAGTTTGGCTCCTGCTTGTCCAGTGTTACTGGATCCTTTTTCAATTTGTGCAGCCTGAGGATTTGGACATGATCCTTGGAGAGGTGAGAGTCACTACATGTGTGTTAGACCCTTACCCATCCTGGCTTATCAAACAGGCCAGAGGAGAGCTGGCTGAGTGGGTGAAGGGGGTAGTCAGTGCCCCCTTGCAACAAGACAGCATTCCAGTTTGATTAAAGGAGACAATTGTGAGGCCCTTGTTGAAAAAGCCATCCCTGAATCCCTCTATAATGGATAACTACTGGCCAGTCTCCAACCTACTATTTCTGTGCAAGCCATTGGAGTGTGTGGTAGCCTCCCAATTCCAGGAGTTTCTGGATGAAAAGGATTATCTAGATCCATTTCAATCTGAGACAGATTTGGTTGCCTTGATGGAGCACCTAAACACGGAACTGGACAGGAGAAAGTGATCCTGATGGTTCTGTTAGGTCTGTTTTGCTGGGACGGGACTTGGAGGCACTTTTTTTTCCAGTGGCTCCATTCCTACTTAGAGGGGGTAAAACCAGAAGGTGGTGCTGGGGAACACCAGTTCAACCCCATGACTGTTGGCTTGTGGGGTTCCTTGGGGTTTTCTTTTGTTCCCCATGCTATTTAACATGTGCAACATGGAAATGTAAAGATAAATTGTGTTGTTATGTTATTTTGTTTTAATAAAGAGATTTGAACATACACAAGGAGGACTGAAAAGACTACGGGTCCAGAACCAAAGAGTATCTCAAAACTCTGGTTTTTATGATTGAAAAATTGGACTGTCAAGGGCATCTGCTAGAGATGTGCTCAGTTTTTGTTCTCTTCTGAGGGAGAACATTCACTGGGTTGGTTTCTAACTTAAATATTTGCAAAAATAATTCTCTCTTAATGGCACGCTTTTTAATATCCTATAAGGTATCTTCCGTGAGCTTTCCCAGTGTTCCAATTGAATTGAGCGACCGATATTCCGGGCCCATTGTATCATATTTTCCTTTGCCGTCTCCTTTTCTAATTCTAAATTCAATAGAATTTTATATGTCTTTGCAATCAGATGTTCAGTTCCTGATTTCATCAGTTTGTCAAAATCGTTCTCTTTTGATTGTATTCCTATTGTTCTTTGGTCCATCTTAAATTTTTCTGCCAGTTGTCTCTGTAATAGCCAGTGGGTAGAAATTCCGCTTTCAATCAGTTCTTCTTTATTTTTTAATTCGATTTTACCTCATTGGCACTTTACTATATCCTTGTATGTGATCCATTCTCTTAATTGTGGTTTCTCTCTCCTGTAAAAGGCTTCATGGGGTGATACCCATAACGGCAATTTCATATAAAATTTATTCTTATATAACAACCAAATTCGTAGTAAAGATTTTCTAATAAAATGGTTATTAAACTCTTTATTTATTTTAGCTTTCTCATACCATAGGTATGAGTGCCACCCAAAAGGTAGATCTGCCCCTTCTAAAGTTAATAACCTTTCGTTGTCTAACTTAATCCATACATTTAGCCAATCTATACAACAGGCGTGGTAATATAGTCAGGTACTCCTAATCCACCTCTTTTCTTAGTGTCTTTCAAGTTGCACCATTTTATACGAGATTTTTTGGCATTCCAGATAAATTTAGACAGGTCTTTCCTCCATTGATTGAAAGGTGTATCGTTAACTATTATGGGTAGGTTTTGAAACAGGAAGACCATCCTAGGCAAGATGTTCATTTTTATTGCCACAATCCTACCCATAAGTGATAGATCTAGTTTCGTCCACCTTTCTAAATCCCTCTTAATCATTTGCCAAACTTTTTTTATAGTTGTTCGTATATAAGTCAGGATTATTTTTAGTTAGATTTATGCCCAAATATTTTATTATCTTTGAAATTTTGAACTGGGATTCTGTTGCCAATTCCGTTTCTTCTTGTCTAGTCATATTCTTCGTTATTATAGTTGTTTTTTCAGAGTTTACCTTAAATCCTGAAACCCTTCCATATTCCTCCAGTGTCAATTTTAATCGATTTATACTCTGGTTTGGGTTGCCCAATAAGATAAGTAAGTCGTCTGCAAAAGCCCTAAGTTTAAACGTCTGGCCTCTTATTTGTGTTCCTTTTATTTCCTTATTGTTCCTTATAAGGATATTTAGTACTTCAACGATTATCAGGAAGATTAAGGGGGATAGGGGACATCCTTGTCTTGTCCCTTTTTTAATATCAATTTTTGATGTTGCCTCTCTATTTATTAGTATATTTGCTGTTTGGTATTTGTAGATCATATTCGTCCATTTGATAAATTTTTCTCCTATGTTAATCCTTTTTAAGGTTTCTTCTATAAATTTCCAATTCACATTGTCGAAGGCTTTCTCCGCATCTAAAAAAAATCATAGCTAATTTTTTATCATTATGCTTATGATAGTATTCTATTATATTCAACACTATTCTCATGTTGTCCTTTATTGATCTTCCAGGGAGAAAACCACTTTGATCTTTGCGTACCCATTCGTTTAATATTTTTTTAACCTCTCTGCTAAGATCGTTGCGAATATTTTATAATCGGTATTTAATAATGCGATTGGTCTATAATTTTTGGTATCCAAAGGGTCTTTTCCCTCTTTTGGAATCAGACTGATCAATGCCTCGCCCCAGGAGGCCGGGGGGTTTCCATGATCTATCTCATTCAGGACCTTTTGTAAAGGACCTACAAATTGTTCTTGAAAAATTTTATAATAGCTTGCTGTGAAACCGTCTGGTCCTGGGGCTTTACCTGTCTTAAGCTTTTGAATTGCATTGATGATTTCCATTCTTGTAATCAGTTTATTCAATTCTGTCCTTTGCTTTTCATTAATTTGTGTT
Organism: Cyclura pinguis; assembly: GCA_030412105.1. Lineage (NCBI taxonomy): Eukaryota > Metazoa > Chordata > Lepidosauria > Squamata > Iguanidae > Cyclura > Cyclura pinguis. Next base: position 281,671,355 of record CM059599.1, read on the forward strand.
AGTAATGTTTCTTCTAGGTACTTCTTTATGCTTTGACTTATGTCTGCCTGTTCCTGTTCCTCAAAAAGTTTTTGAAAATATTTGTAAAATGCTGATTTTATTTTATCTTGACTCTGATATATTTCTTTTCCTTCTTTAATTTCCAGGATTAATCTCTTCTCTTTTTCTTTTTTAAGCCTATAGGCTAACCATTTTCCTGCCTTGTTGGAATGTTCATAATAGTTTTGTTTTATGTATTTCAATTTCTTCTCCAATTGAATTGTATCTTGAATTTGTTTTTTAATGCTTTTACTTCATATTTAATCTGTTTATTTTGTGGTTCTTTTTTAAGCTCTTCTTCCTTTTTCCTAAGTTCTTCCATAATTTTCCTTTGGTTTTCTTTCCATTTTTCTTTTTGTATATATCTTGTTCTATAAAAATTCCCCTTATCACTGCCTTTCCAGCGTCCCAGACTGTATTTTCTGCTATTCCTTTACCCGAGTTTTCCCTAAAATACTATTCTATCGTTGTTCTTACTTTAGCCACTACTTTTTGGTCCCTTAACAATTCCTCTCTTAATTTCCAACGATATTCTCTCTTTCTTTCCTTGATTTCCATCGCCACCGGGTTATGATCTGAAAGTATCATTTGCAGAACTTTCATTTTTTTGATATTTTTAATTAAAGTTCTAGATGCTAATATCATATCTAGTCTGGACCATGATTTGTGGATTTCAGAATAATACGTATATTCCTTAGCTTTTCCATACAGTTGACGCCATATGTCTTGCAAGGACAGGTTTTCTAACATATTAAAAAAAGGATTTTGGTAATTTCCGTTGTAATATTCTAGCTTTCCCCGATTTTCTATCTATGGATGGGTTTATAACCCCATTCAAATCTCCCATAACAATGATCTCTTGGTAGTCATATACTCCGATTTCATTTTGTAATTTTTCGAAATAACATGCTTTATTTTGGTGCGGACTGTAAATCCCAACAAACAAGATTTTCTTTTCCAGTAGCTTAACCTCTACCCCTATATACATTCCATTTTCATCTTTAAATACTTCTTTTGCCATATATTTCTTGTTGACGTAGATCGTTACGCCTTTTTTCTTTTTATTGCAAATAGAGGAAAATTCTAACCCTAATTTTGGAATTTTTAGATATTTAGTACCTTTCTCTGTTATATGAGTTTCTTGAAGGCATATTACTTCAGCGTTCAATTTCTCTAAATAGTGAAATATCCTTTTCCTTTTAATCGGAGAATTCAACCCTTGAACGTTCCATGATAAGATTTTCATTATCCCTGGATTTTACGTCCTAACGTTCCTTACCTCTAATTCTTTTTCGTCCTTTATTTAATCTGGGCCTTGTTCTATTTCTATATCTATCCCTTCTTCTTCTTCTTGACCTATTTCTTCCTCCACCTCTCCTTCATCCTGAGTACATTCTTCTTCCTCTTGTGTAATTATCTCTCCTTTTTGCTGCTTATCTTTTTCTCCTATTTTCTCTTCTAATTCGCTAATCTCTTCTGACATACCCTCTTGTTCTGCCTTCTCTATTTTTCTTTTTGCTCCTAAATCTTTTTTTGTGGTCGTTTTCACTTTTTCCTTTATCTTATCTTTTCCTTGATCTATCTCACTTTCAAATTCCTTTCCTAATTCTTCCTTGTATTTTTTCACGAAATCTTGTGCCTTCGGAATGGAATTTAAGATATACCTTCTTTGATTATATGTAAGAATGACTCCTTCTTCTCTACACCATCTATATTTAATTCCATGTCTTTTTAACAGTTGTATCAAGAAGTAATACTCTTTTCTTTTTTTCAATATCTGTGATGGTATATCTTTAAAAATCTGTAATTCTTTACCTTGTATAACCAGTTTATTTGTATAACTTTCCTGAAGTACCAAGTCCTTCACCCTTTCTCTAAGAAAATAGATTACAACATCTCTCAGCACCTTCCTTTTCCTGGCTATAAAGGAGTTTATTCTGAAGATTTTATCAATCTCAAGATCAAGTTGTTCAGTATTCCACCCAATAAAATGCGCTAAAGATGGTATTATGTGATTACAAAGATCTTCACCTTCTACTTCCTCTAAGCCTCTAATCTTTATACATTTGTCTCTAATTTTCACCTCTGTATTTGTGACTTGAGATTCCACATGCTCAATCTGCTTCTGCAGTTCCAGTGTCTCTTTTTCTAAATTGTTTGTTCTATCCTGTAAACTGTCAATTTGTTTATTTTTTGTATATCCTTAGTTATATTCTCCATCTTTTGTCCTATATTTAGCAGTTCCTGCTTGACTTCCCTCATATCCAATGATACTTTATGCATTTCTTGCTTAAAGTCATCTCTTAGTTTTTGCATCTCTTCAAGTATAGTATTCCCAAATTCTAAGAACTTAGACTGTTCCTCCATAGAGGCTCTTCTTTGCAGGTGTTGTTGAGACAACACTGCTTTTCTTGTCCCAGATGATTTTTTTTTTGTGCCATGATTTTTATATATATATATGTATATAAACTATCTGTTTATTATTTGATGATTACTTATTTAATTAGATTATCTTACTTTTGATAGTTTAGATTATTTATACTCGTACTTTTTATTCTTATTAGTCAGATTATTCCACAGCCAGCAGGTATAAAACTTATAATAAATGAGATCAATTTCTAATTACTTATACTTACTGATCTTTTCCAATCTTTATCTATCAGGACCCTTTGATTCAAACTTTCTATGACTCAATTTAGTAATGGAAACTCAATACATATATATTCTACAGAGCAATAATACAATAATAGTGAATATCATAGATTAATCAAAAAGATAGAGCTGGTAGAGAGTTAACAGAGTTCTTAGAATATTTATCACTAACCTATTATTAACAATATTTGAATGTAAATTATCTTTCAATTTGTGTGTATAGATAGATATAATTATACCAAGCCTTAGAAAACAAATATATTTACATATATAATATTTATACATATATAAACTAATTAATTACTCGCAATCCTTAACTGTCATGAATTATATATTGTATAGTATTAGTCATATTTTCTACCAAAAGAAGACAAAAACAGGAAAGGGAAGGTAGAGCAAATCTTCTATATTGTAATTTCTCACAAATAGATTTATATATTTCATTGAGGTAACCCAGTACTGAAGGGAGGGGAATTTATCATTCAATTCAATTCATTATAGTATTCAGTCCTATTCAATTCATTAGATGTTATTAGATGTTATTTTACCCACTAAAATTCATTAAATAACCCTCTATTCGCTTCTTTTTACCACTTTTTCTGATGTACAATATTCTAACAAATATTCAATTCAATGAAAATATAAATCTTACCGATATATAGATATACAAATGATTTCCTAGAAATTAAATTGGAAATCACAAATTAATACAAGGTTTCTGATTAAATTCAAAGCGTCTTTTTATTTAGCTTTCTTCCTTTCTCAGTATTCTTCTTTACCATTCAAACAGGAGTTACACCGTCCTCTTGCTTTCCCTGCTTCACGTCCTCTATACCGCAGTTCCCGCTACCGTTTGTAGTGCAGATTTCACACCAGATTCTTCTAAACTCTAATAGACTTTTAGTATTTTCCTTTCCTTTTCTGCTTCTTTCTATGCTGGTCTCTTCTCCTCTTCTTCACCATAATAGCACCTTAACGGTAGTAATTTTAATTATAGCTTTCTTACGTTTATTTTTTTTTTCATTTCCTTCTTTTTGGAACCCGCACTCTTTCCTTCACGTCCTTCGCTTCCTTTATGTCTTACTTTTGCTAATTAAGTCCCAATTAAGTCCCAACTGCGTGCTCCGCAACGTTATGGTAAAATTCTAAATACAGGGAGTAGGAAACGCAATATATATTCATATATACGTATTTAATCTTTTAATCTTCTTACATACAGTTTCCGAAGTGTCTCCCTGCCTCGATGCATCCTTCAGTCCTACAGGGTCCTGGGTTGCTTTGCTGAACTAGGTTCCTTTTCGGGGATCTTTTCTCCCCTTAAAGAAACCCTGTCTTTTGAGCTTTCATGACACAGAGTAAGTCTTGCGTTGGTTATTTTCACCAACAAACACAGAGAAACTAAATGAGCAAACGAAACAAAAACCAGAGGTTCCCCTTCTTTCTTCGTTCTTCCTCCTCCGAAAACTTAAAAGTGGTGGCGAGGATTTTCTCATATAGAGCCCTAACGGGGTAATGGCCGCTCTACGGATCCACCTCGCGTCCCGGTTTTGTTGTTTCTAAATCAAGACGCGAAGCTTCCAATCCTTTCGCGAGCGCCTCTGTACCCGCTTTTCCAAGAGGGTAATTCTCCCACTTTTCCTCTTCCAAGAAGTGCATTCCTGACCCCCATAGGGTGGATGCCTCTCTCCAGCTGTGTCAGGAGACGGACGAGCTCCTCACCACAACCACCGGAAGTCCCTTTTCAATCCTCCTTGAATAGAACCTAATGTCAAGTGGGTAATGTGTTATAACCCAATTGCAAGAACTTATTATACCACGATAGTCTTTGTTAAGTGTTTTGCAGGTGCTCAAAGAAGTTGTTTTTTCTGAAATATTTGCGACTGGATATCATGGATCCTAGTCCTCCTTTTTATAGAAATGAAAATGCCATAATGCAACTAAAAAAAAATCTAGTTTAACAAGCAGACATGGGTCAGTATACTTTCCTTGTCTGTAGTGGTGGTGGGAACAGTAATGGATCATAACGTAAGGAACATAGGGGAGGGATTGCTGGTTCACTCCTTGATTTCAGTAGGGAACTGCCAAAGTGAGAACAGATGGGTGTACCTCTTAGCTTTCAGAAGAATATGGGACAAATTTGGTTTTCAATCCATAAAAGTTTTAGAGTTCTGTTGTACTGTACTTCTTTACTGAGCATTTTTCAGTAAAAGCAGAACTGCAGGATCAAAACTCAAAGTGACCTTGACAGATTGGAGAGCTGGGCCAAAGCTAACAAAATGAATTTCAACAGAGAGAAATGTAAGGTCCTGCACTTAGGCAGAAAAAATGGAATGCACAAATATAGGATGGGGGACACGTGGCTGGATAATAATACATATGAAAGGGATCTAGGAGTCTTGGTAGATCACAAGCTGAACATGAGTTAGCAGTGTGATGTGGCAGCCAGGAAAGCCAACGTGATTCTTGATTGCATCAATAGGAGTATGATGTCTAGATCGAGGGAGGTAATGGTACCACTCTGTTCTGTTCTGGTTAGACATCATTTGGAATACTGTGTCCAGTTCTGGGCACCTCAATTCAAGAACGATATCGACAAGCTAGAACATATCCAGAGAAGGGTGACCAAAATGGTGAAGGATCTGGAAGCCATACCTATGAGGAGCATCTCAGGTTGCTGGGTATGTTTAGTCTTCAGAAGAGAAGGTTAAGAGAGGACATGATAGTCATGTTTAAATATTTGAAGGGATGTCATGTTGAAGAGGGAGTGGGCTCGTTTTCCGTTGCTCCAGAGACTAGGACAAGGAGCAATGGATTCAAGCTGCAGAAAAGGAGATTCCACCTGAACCTCAGGAAGAACTTCCTGATGGGCAGAGGTGTCTGGCAGTGGAACATGCTGCTTGGGAATGTGGTGCAGTCTCCTTCTCTGGAAGTTTTTAAGCAGAGGCTGGATGGCCATCTGCTGGGAATGCTTTGATGTGTATTCTTGCATAGCGGGGGATTGGACTGGATGGCCCCTGTGGTCTCTTCCAACTCTATGATTCTAACTGGTACTACTGATAACTCTGCATTAATATTTTAAAAAACCATTCAAGAACTCTTGGTCAAGTTCCCTTTGGATCTCAGCTTCAGCCAACTGGTTGTTAATCCCCCAAGTAATGACTTCTTTGTTTTCTCTGTTTTAAAGCTTGCAAAGTACATTAACTTGCTATCTTACCGCTCCACTTCCTTGGGAAAAAGCAATGTCCTTTCGGTATCTGGGCTGTCAAAGTCTTTAAATGATTCTGGATGCTGCACTGATTGGTCTTCATCACTGTAAAGCAAGAGATTGACTGAAAGATATTGGAAACCAGTTTTCTTTCACTGCTGAGGTAAGGGTGAGATTTTGTTAAAAAAAATATTGACATCTGATCTATACAGACAAGTGGAGGTATCAGAAGCCATCTTCACACATTCTTTGAACATGCAAATGGTTGGAACAGGATTGGATCTTTGATAACATGAATAGATAGCTATGTTGAATTGAACCAGACATAGGTGGTCTTCTTCACCAAAAATTATCGAAACTCCAAATAAAGACAGTCTAATTTCATTAGCATTACCATTTTCCCTATAGGTTGTTTGGCGAAGTACAGCCTTTCCAAGACTGGTACCTTCCAGATATGTTGCACTACAAAATTTAAAAATAAAATAATCCTGGACAGATAGAAACAGAAGAGGAACTAGGCTGAATGAGCAGCTCCTTGGGCTCCACCCTCCTGGCCAACAACCTAATGCTTCCTTTACCTTGAAATGGTTTCAGATTATTGAAGAAACTCACCAGTGCAATATTTGTTGCTAGGTGTGTGTGTGTGTGTGTGTGTGTGTGTATTTAAATCTGTCTTCTATGTTATTCCCCACTCCCCATGTCTCTTTACCCAAAAAGACTCTGGGGTTCATACCTGAATGAGATCAAATTAGTGTAGATCAGGAGTGGGCAGCCAAATCCACAGATTAGCTTCAGGATGGGGGTAGAGGCTGACATGTCACCCCACCAAATTTTTGTCAGAAAAGCCTGAAATTCAGAGGAGGAGGAGACAAGATTGGCATAGTATAAGACAAGGAGCAAATACAAGGGGAATTGGAACAGGTACTATGGAAATACATGCTAAGAAAGAGGAAGCATGAAGATTTAAATGCAGCAAGATTTAGACAAGGAGTTCAGGCACTCTACTATTTCACATCCTCCAAGGAAGATACTCTCAAATCTGAATGTTAATAAGATTTTCCCAAAAAGGACACTACGGAATTTGACTCACCTGCACACCATCATGTGCAAAGAAAGACTTAGTATCTGCTTCTGTAGCTAAGTGGAGACAAGTAGTTTTGCTCCAGTACCGGTTTCTCCTTACCAGCAGAGCAAAAGCTCGGTCTTCATTGTTGTGATAGCATTCGCTGAATAGTTCTGCCAAAGAATAAACAAATTAGCAGATGCAGGAAACCAGAATAATATATAGCGTGAGAACTTTTAGAATTCATGTGTAGGCATTTTAAAATAGAGATATTTATCCAGACAAAATCTGTGCATCGATTTGTGTTCTCTCATGCTTATCTATTTTTCTGTTCTACTTTAAGTGCTCTGATTATAAAGATATAGAGATTCATTAGAAGCCTGGTACTGTTAGTTACTTTATAGCTTTCCCTCCAAGATTCCCATTCTCATATTCTCAATTACTGGCAAAAATTAAATGTGACTTCTGATACTCAAAGAGTATGGGATTATTTATGTAAATTGTTTTGCACTATAAATATATATATATTAACTGAGTCATAAAATCAGTTATGCGTGACAGAATAGTTGTAAGCAGACACAGAAAGAAAACAATTACCAGAGAAAGGCAGCCATAGGCCACTACTATAAATATTACTTACTGTACATAGAATATTACAGATCACTAGAAGCCTGCAGTGTACCTTCTTCTCCTCTTCCTCCCCCTGCCCTCCCTTTGTTGTGTACCATAGGCCAGAAGTGTTGGTACCATATTGTTGTATATCATAGGCCTTGATGAGAGATGCCTCTCTCAACCAAGGCCTATAGCAGAAACATGTCCCTTTCAGGGGTCCCTCTTACATTTCGGAGCTCTGTAGGCACAAGAGTCCTTTCCTATATGCACAAATGGCAACAAGTAATTTTTGCTGTGGGCAGTTACACAAGGGGGCACAACCATAACTCATCTTATTGGCAGGACTGGAGCTAGCCCCCTCCTGCATTTTTCAGTGTGCAGGTTATATGTGTGAACATCTCTTCTACAAAAATGCCTTCAAGCTTCTTATTGCTTAGGAAAGAAAGATAAGCAGAATGTTTTAAGATTGTTCTCTGTGGTAGTGTAATCCACACAATTATTAACACTGGGAATTGAATGGAAAGAGTAGCTGACAGCAGCAGCAGCAGCAACAACAACAGTATCACCAACAACAATTGTCCCTGTTAGTGAGCAAACTTCGAACATGAAAATACAGTCAGCCCTCCACATTTGTGGGTTTGACATTCACGGATTTGATTATTTGCAAGTTTCTCAATCCCCTGCCCTCTCACCTCAGGTGCTTCTTTTTTGGGAGGACCTTCCCTCTTGGTGGTTCCAAGCCCTTTAAAAACCCACCTCTGGTCCTCCTCTTCCTCTACCAGTCTCTGCCTGGCCAGCTCAGGATGGCTGTCTGCCCAAATTATCAGCACCACAAACCCTGTACCCATGCTCCACACACACCCAAAGAACGAGATGGGCAAGAGAGAGGAAGTACAGGACCACCATGCCAACCATCTCCCTTCCCTGACCTGGTTTAGACTCTGGATGCCTACTTTCCCCACCCATGCCTCAGGCCCCTTCCCACAGACACACAAATTGTTATTTGCGAATTTTTCACTTTTGTGAGGGTCCTGTGTCCCTAACCCTAGCAAATATGGAGGGCCAAGTGTAGTTTGAAACTGGACTGTCTTTTTAAAAATGCAACTTTCACACACTTTTGTGTTTCTTTCTTTATCTCAAGGAGGAAGCGCTCAAAGCACTTACATCCCAGCCTGAACAATTGCAGGAAACAATAACACATATCTTGAATGTGAGTTATCTCTTTTTGTGAGGGGCTGAAAAAATGCAGAGGAAGGAGCAGTGGCTGGAACAGAAGCAAGAGAGAACAGATGAACATCTTTGGCGTACCATATTTCACAAGCTGGAAAAGTCTTTTTTTAAAGAAAAAAAGTCAACCACTTTTTCTGTAAAATACATACACATAGTCACATGCCTGTATTGGGAGGGGTTCCACCTCAGTGGCAGAGCCCTTGCTGTATTCAATCCTATACACTTGCAGTTAAAGGGATCAAGGCACAGGGGATAGGAAAGACCTCTGCCTAAGCCCAGGCACCACCCATCAAATTAGATAATATTTGGTTTATTGTGGACGCTGGTATCTCCTGATTCATTGGCGCAATGACTCCACTCGAAGTTTTAGACTAAACTTTAAAATAGCTATGCAAGGAGCTGAACCCTCTTTTCCCAAACAAATTCAGTCCCTTGTAGTGTTCCCTTAAAGTTCTTTTTTTTTTAATTTTATTTTTACAAATCAATCCATCATAGGAGTATTGGCAAATTGGCTTTTACAGACAAGGATTTAAGTTCCATCTTAAATAAAACCACTGTTCCTTATATGAATACATTTCATACATCCATATACATCCTCCTCCCTCCCTCCCTCCCTCCGTACCTTTGGGATCCCCAGACCTTGTTGACAATGTCTTATCTATGTATTTCTCCCCTCCCTCTTCTCCCCCCCCATGCCCTCCCCTTCCTTCCCTATCCTACTGTCCTTATTGTCCATTTTCTTCAAATCCAGTCTCTTTCTTATGTTTGTCTTACTCTAAACCTCTTTAGTGTGAATTACTTGTTGTTGTTGTTGTATTTCCCTCTAATTTTTAACTACTACCATATTTTAATTTTTAATTGTTCTCACTTTCTACATACCACTTTTAATAAAAATATTTACCCCATTAGCTCTAGTCTCTCTCTAATATTTTGAAGTCTAATTCTCCTTCACCCATTTGGTTATTGAATTCCATTGTTTTTTGAACTGTTGGATTGATCTTCCTTTCAACAGATTGATCAATTTTTCCATTTGTATGATATCCATTATCTTAATTTTCCATTCTTCTAATGGGAGTTCTGTTTCTTCTTTCCAATGTTTTGCATAAGATAATCTTGCTGCTGTAATTAAATTTAACAATGTTGTCTTTATTGCTTTCATTCGACCGTTCCTTTCAATCATATTCAGTAACTATATTTCAGGGGTCATCTCGTATTTAATATCCAAGATCTTTATGATGTTGTCATGAATTTTTTCCCCAGTATTTTTTAGTTGTTTGGCATGACCACCACATATGAAAATAGGTTCCAGTTGTTTTCCTGCATTTCCAACATTGGCCATTCCCTTTATGTCTTATCTTCTTTAGCTTCTGAGGAGTCATGTACCACCGGTGAATCATCTTATAAAAGTTCTGTCTTAGATTTAAACTTTGGGTAAATTTAATATCTTCGCACCATGCTCTTTCCCATTTTTCTAGTTCAATATTGTGACCAATGTTTTGTGCTCACTTTGTCATGCAATCTTTAATGCATTCTTGCTCCAACTCTCTTTCTAATAGAATCTTGTGAAGTTTGGAAATTGTTTTCTTCTGGTTCTTCATAAAAATTTCATCTATTTTCTTCTCTTCCTTCTCAAACCCCATAATTTTTATATCTAATTTAAACTTTTCTGTTAATTGCCTGAATGGGAACCAACTCATTTCATAATTCTCATCTTTCAATTCTTCTCTTGTCTTCAACACCAGGGTTCTTCCTTCCCATTTTATTAAATCCTTATTCCTTAATATTCCTCCCAATTTGGTTTCAGTTATTTTGAAAGCCTGTTGGGGTGATGTCCAGATTGGTAACATGTTGTAAAATTTCTTATTAATAGTCTGCTAGACTTTGATTAATGCTTTTCTCACGAAATGGTTATTTAAATCTCTACTTCTGTTTTCCTATAGCAGAGGTATCCATGCCAGTCGAATCTGGCATCAAAATCCTCTAGTTCCAGTAGTTTTTTATCTTTCAGTTGAATCCAATCTTTAATCCAATCTAAACAACATGCTTGATAATATAATTCCAAATGGGTTAGTCCAAATCTTCCTCTCTCCTCGTCATCTTGTAATATTTTCAGTTTAATTCTTGGTTTCTTCCCTGCCCATATAAACTTTGATAACTCTTTATTCCAGCTTACAAATGATCTCTTGTTTATTATAGGGAGGTTTTGAAATAAGAACACAAATTTTGGGAATACTGTCATCTTCACTGTATTTATTGGGCCTAATAATCAGAGGTTAAATTTATTCCATTTTTGTAGATCGGTTTTTATTTGACTCCAAACTTTTTGATAATTGTTATTGTATAATTCTGAATTCTTCTTTGTGATATAAATTCCTAGATATTTAATTTGTTTATCAATATGGAAGCCTGAGATCTCCTTCAACTTCTTTTCTTCTATTTCCTGCAAATTCATTGTTAATAATGTTGATTTCTCTTTGTTAATTTTTAGCCCAGCCACCTGACCATAAGTTTTCAGTTCTTCTAGAAGTTTGGGAAGGGTGTCTTTTGGTTCTTCCAAGAATATTACCATATTGGTGGCGAATGCTCTTAGTTTATGTTCATTCTTCTTAATTTTGACCCCTCTTATCTGATTTGTTTCCCTAATCCTGTTAAGTATTTCCAGTGTCATAATGAAAAGAAGGAGTGAGAATAGGCAACCTTGTCTCACCCCTTTTGAGATCTCAAACTGCATAGATCTTTCTCCATTAATTAACAAGTTGGCTTTTTGGTTTCTGTAAATGATTTCTATCCATTCTTTGAATTTCTCTCCACAACGATACTCTTCTATGATATTTTTCATAAACATCCAGGAAATGTTATCAAAAGCCTTCTCAGTGTCAAGAAAGGCCATCACAAATTTCTTTCCTGGGTTTTTGTTGTAGTACTCTATGCAGTTTATGACTGTTCTTATATTTTGTTTAAGGCTCCTTCCTGGTAGAACCCCCAGTTCCCTTAAAGTTCTGACTAAAACCTGGAATGGATTTGCTGCCTCACTGACATGACAGCTGTCAGCCACTGCTGCTTGCCTATGTGGTTAGACAGCTGGACTTATAGATCCTATAAGGCAGTTTATGTAAGGCAAGCAAGCTTAAGATGAAGCAATTTACTATGAGGTTCTGTTTACTCCCAAAGGTTATCCTGTGTACAAGCTAGATCTCAAATGTCTTTTGTTACACCCACATTGGAAGAATGAATTGTTCAAGTTGGTTGCTGAGTTAGCCAAAATGCCATACTAATATGAGTTCTCAAGCATAAACCAAGTGAAGATTTTTTTTTTTGAAAGACTGGAAATTTTGGGGGGACTTTTTGAGCAATAAGAAATCTAACAATGCAATAATTTATGGCTGTGGTTACTAACAATTCTAGTAGGATTAGGTAGCTGGATCTATAATGGTAGAATAATCATTTTTTCCCTTTTTTAATCTCTTTTTTTCTTTCATTATAGTTTGGCTTGGGGTTCAGAGCCCTTTTGTGTTTTAATATGTTAGTGTTTAGTATTTCAGCTGGTGTTCAGTGTTTTAGCTTAGTGTGTTAGTATTGTGTTTTACTTTTAGTTCTTTTTCTTCTTTTTGAATATATATTTATTTGACAATGACTCTCTGATTTGAATGTTTGCTTTATAATTAATAAATACTCCAATACACACACACACACACACACACACACACGTATGTATGTATGTATGTGTATGTATATATAGTGTTGGTTTGCTCAGGCAGGATTTAAGTGTTTCACGTAGCACAGGCTTACCCATAGCCAGCTGCTCATATTTTGCTTCTTTCATTTTGCGGACTACTTCAGCTTCTGTCTCCAGGTGAGACATCTCTCGAACGATTTTACAAGCAGCCAGGGCTGCAGCTACACCCTCCTGACCCTAGGGAAGGAAAACATAACATCTTCAGGCTCTTAAGAAGTAATTAAATACACACACACACACACACACACACACTACAGTTATAGCTACAGCTAAGCTTTTTCTGTGTTTTTTTTCCCCCCACCAGACCTGTTCTCAAATTAAATGTCCATATGTGTAAATTTAATAGAAACCCTTTACTGAGTGGTAAGCAACAATGCAGTCATCTGGAGGCACTCTTAATCTGTTGCACAAAAAGCAACACCTGACACAAGCTCATTGGTTCTTAAATTTGGGGGTTCACAGACTCTTTTGAGAATTTCATGAAAGATAGGGATCTGCTACTCTGATGAATGGACTTAGAATTCAAAAGGAACAGGCAAGAAATACAAGGGAAGATATATTTTTCATGCCTTACTCATTGATCCCTTGATGCCTGTTCCTTTTTTTCTTTCTTTCACAGAAGATCTTTATCTGTAGAAGATTTTGCAGAGTAAAGTCTCCTGAAAAGAATCAACTTGCCAAAGTATCATATTAAAGAGAGTAAAAATGTTTCTTACTGGAAATGAAAACTCTTGAGGCCATTCTGACCTAATAGATTGAGTATAAACTTAATATTCTTCCACGTATTCCTACCTGGATTGTAGATCTCTGGAGACTGCCCTTCTTTCAGTTCTATTACCTCAGAGATAAGTTCAGTAAGGATGCGAGAAAGGGCATTTCTTGGTGGCTTTTCGCATGGTCTGGGACTCCCTCCCTACTAGGCTGCCCCTGTTCCTGTTGATCTTTCACCAGCGGACAAAACTTGTTTTACGCAAGGCCTTTGCCAACTGACTGGCTGCTGAGGAAAGGACATTTCACTGGATGGCTGCTTTGTTTTCTTTATTGGTTTGCTTTAGACTGTGTGTTTAAAACTGAAATTTTAAATATTTTATCTTTTTGGGTTTGAATTGTTTTTGTTGTTATTCAGTGTTAAAGTGAGTGTATTTGAGCCCCACTGTGAGGAGAACAGCAGGATATAAGTCCAATAAATACATTAAAATGTCTCGACAGTCTTGAAATCACTGGTTGGATGTGTCCAGAGCACAGCATTTCACCATGTGAACAAACAGGATAAAGACTATAAAGCTTTGTACAAACAAAGAAAGTGAAACCAGCCCTGGAGAGAATAGTTCCTAGGAGATAAAAAGTTAAACCTGATAAGGAAAGAAAAGGTAGAAATAAAAATGCTTGCATAGGTGAAGCTTAACATTTTTTGTTTTTGTTTTCCATAAATCTGTTTATAATATACATGTAATATCTATATTGGCCAGAAGATGCCGTGCATTAATTGAAAAATGATTTTCTCCTATGTCTTCCATGTCAATAACTGTCAGGAATTTATAAATGTGCAGCATTCTCATGTTTATGGCTGCCTAAAAGATGATCCTACTGAATTCAGTAAGCTGCCTTGAGTCTCAGGTTTGGACAAAAGGAGCAGATTATAAAGTGAGTGAATGAGTGAGTGAGTGAATTACTAAAAGGTAAATGCATAGAAGACTGCAACCTAAATGACTTACAGGTGATTTAAACTTCACAAGTAAAACACCCTAAAAACTACTTGTAGTAGCTTTCTCTTCCTTCTGTGTGATGCCAAAAGGAAATACATCTATTAGTATTTAGGATTTAAATAGATGCTCTAGTGCTTCAAAGAAATGTCTGAAGGGAGATTAGTCCAGCTATCACTTTGCTCCATTATCTCATTTCATTCTATATTGTATGCCCAGCTTGGTTCTTTAGATTGCTTCAGGATCTTCTTTAGGATGCCTGAGACAGACTGGTTTGGGGGCTGGTTGTGTTTTTGTTTTTTAAAAAACATAGTCATTTTAAAAATGGACTCAAGATTTTTTTTAAATTGATTAATTGATTGAGAATGGGTGAAGAATGTAGACCACAGCTCCTGTCACTCCTGACCTTTGGTAGAAAAGTCGATGGTTGATGGGAACCAAAGTCCACCGACATCTGGAAGGTCACACATTTCAGAACTCAGCTTTAGAAGCTTGGTGTATCACCACATTATTGTCCTCAAGGCTTATTTAAGATGCCATTTTAAGGGAAGGAATATGTAAGAACAAGGAAGACTTAGGTCTGTTTTTTGTTGTTGTTGTTGTTGTTTACAAAGATTAAGTACAGGTTATTAAGTTTCTCAAGGCATCATCATTCCTAGAACATTGTTATTTACATGTTTCTAACTAACGGCATGCAGCTGTTTCAACAACATTTTCTGTGGTCATGTTGCAGTTCTCTTCTGTTGGAGGTTAGTTTGTTTTTTACACTCTCCTCTCCTCCTCCTGCAGTAATAAATCAAGGAGGCCTTCAGTTGCTGTTCACAGGAGATGAGAGCATTGTGATATTTAACTCCTTCCCCCAGTCAAGAATCTCAAGGCTGTGGTACAGGGAGCACAATGTTTCCTTCCTTCCTTCTTTCTTTTTTATAAGAGGAAACAGAATGTATTTAGACCTTATCCTTGGTTGTGGGGAAACAGAAAATTCAAAAATTTCCTGCTTGGCAACCACAGGTTGACCTCCCAACTCTTACTCAGAAAAAGGGGAGGGGGTTATACAGAAAGGAAATCTTTTTGTATTTCTCTTTTCAATATATACATTTGCTTCCATAGTTTAAGCTGGATGATGCTTGGCTTCAGATGCAAAATCTCAGTGGCAGAACGCAAGTGTTACATTAAGAAGATCCCAGGCTGAATTCCTGGTATTTCCAGTTTAAAAAGTCATTAGAGCGGGAAAGACATCTGTCTGAAACCCTGGATTGCTGATGCCAATCACAGCAATTTATATTCCATTGGATGGTCAGATTGCCTGATATGGTATGTAAGGCAACTCAAGGTGAAGCATTATGTTGTAGGCAAAGGAGAGGATTCCAGTTGTTCTCAGTTTGGTTTTCACATGTACAGGCCACATACTGAGCTAGATGGAAAAACATTTTGATTCTGCCTTTGTTGTTGTTATGTGATGTCAAGTCAGCTTCGACTAATGAATATGAAACTCCAGGAGACCCTGTTCTTAACAGCCCTCTTCGGCTTTTGCAAACTCAGGCTGTGGCTTCTTTGATCGACAACTTCATATTTTCACATACGATGCAAAAGGACCTTCTTGTTTCATATTGTGTGGGCTGTGGCTTTAGCACAAGAAAGTACCTGCTAGGCCAAACCACACACAATGTGAGAAGCATGTGGTTAGGTGTCCTCTGTTTTTTTTTAAAAAAAAAGAATTAAAAAAACTTTTGCTATGGCGTGTGTGTGTGTGTGTGTATGCGTTTACTCTTGAGTTTTACTGCTTTTGCTCATTATGTTTTATCACCTTTTATAATGAGCCAACTGTGACCTTGGGAGGCAGGTACTCTACAGACAAAATGGTGAATTCCTTCTCCTGGAAATAGCTTCACATCAGAAAATACCTGTTCTTCAAAACCAGAAGTGGGCTTTGTGGTTATTCCATTTTTAGTAGTCCATGGATTCCTCAGAGGGTCTGGGAGCAGAAAATTGGCTGACAGACCCATTGCTGTTGCCAACATGTAGGAAGTTATCGTAATAGACAGTTTACAAATATACAATAATAGCAGTAACAACCACAACAACAGTGGGAGAAGGTTCACTGTAGATCAGGCACGCTAAAGTTAGGCTGAGGGTGAAAGAACAACTCCTTCTCAATTCCATAGCCGTTATCTCAGGGATAATATACCCAGGTGCATATATTAATATATGAAGCATTTCACACTGAGTTTGCAGCTTACCATAGCCCAGAAGTAGTATGCCATCTTGTGCCGGTTTTGAAGTACTGCCCATAAGAATAAATCTCTCCAAGGATTTTCGCTTTTCTGATTCATATCCAAAGGGCCTGGTAACCTTTTTGCATTTATCTTATCCTAAACAAACAAAACAACTTACTAGAATTCAGCCCTGAAGAGGGTTTTTCTGTAGACTCACAATTATTAGCCCTCCAGAGATTAAATAAATTAGAGCTTCCAGATCAATCTGCCCCCCACACATAAAGAACTCTGTAGCCTAGAGTAACCTCCATGGTATTCAGGAGGTACTGCCCTCTCCAGCTGCCCTGATTCAACAGTGACAGACCTGATTAATCCTCTAGTCTCCCATATTTTCAATTGTCAAAATGCCCCAGTTTCTCTCTCCTCCCACTTTTGTCTTGGTTCAGGTCAATTGCTGCAAACTGAACGCAGCGTACAAAAGTAGTTTTCACTGTGTTAATTCAGTAGGAAAGGAAGGCATGGAAACATGCTTTTTCCAATAGGCTCAGGCAAAGCAAATTGCTTGCTTTTGTGTTATTCCTTATTAATAACTTTTGCCATCTTGACCACTCTCTTATGTTGCTCAGCCACAAGTTCCAGTCATCTGTGAAATGTTGGAGGGTATGGGGTATGTTGAACAATCCTGCCACCTCAACTGCTACATTTCTGTAGAAGGAGCAGCTGTGCATACTTAAAGATACACGCACACTAAACTGCCAACACTGGTGAATGAATTAGAATGCCTCAATTAAGTACATTACTGGATATTAAAGGAACTGGATCAAAACATAAGAAAATAAGGACAGTCCTACTGGGTCTGAGCAAAACTATATGTTGTTCAGTATTGTGTTCTCACAGTGGCCAACTGGATGTCAACACCCCGGGCCAGCCCTACTAACAGACAGGGTGAAGCAATCAGACATTGGGGAATGGGAATAGCAACTTTCCCAGCCATCCCCCAAAGACTCCAGGCATTTTTCTCTCTTGGGGACAGAGTTGTATGTGCCACAAAACTTGCATTACTTCCGCTGAACTACTATGTTGCTCTCAAGGTGGCAGAAAATTCTGTCCCATTGCCAATGTTGAAAATATTCCTGTACTTGGAGGGCAGAAGGGTCTGCCATTTTGTCCTTTGCCTCTGGTACAGTTGTGTAGGAATGGGGAGGTGGGGGCAGGTTGCCTTGGGCGGCAAAGCTTTTGGGGCATCCCAGCTTGTAGCCATGCCCTGGCCACGCCCCCACACACTGCGGCCGTGCCCCCATCACTGCAGCCACGCCCTACACACCGTAGCCCTGCCCCCTTTCTGCCCCCCACACACACACTCCAACTTCCGCCGCTACTCTGGTAGCGTAATATATCGGACTGGTCCTGGCTGCTGGAAATCCACAAGCAGGGCAGAAGTGCAGTAGCACCTTCCCATTCATGTTCCCCAGAAACTGGTATCAGGATAACTGTGAGATAGTCTTCCCCACTCTATGCCCTTGCAATCTAGTGGAGGAGATAAATCTATTTTTTAAAAAAAGATATTCACTACCTGGGAAAAACAAATGTATAGGAGATACAGGGGAAATGCCGTTCCAGTGCAGAGATGATTTATGTTCTCCAACGCTCTGAATGCACCAGATGCAAGCCCCAACTGGCACTTTCTATCTGTCCACAAAATAAAGCCAACAACCTCCTAACTCCATTAAATAAGCCCTTGGATTTTTGTTCTTGGTTTTGTTGAATGAGATAATTCGTTCACTGTTGCCACAGAATTCAAAGGGCCTGCTGCATCCTGGATACAAATGAATAGGTATGAGAACATCTTCCATGAGATATAGTGCAAAGAAGCTGCAATTAGCCATATGACCTAGCTTTTTGTTTGATCAGATTCTGTTTTATGCTGGCAGCAAGAGTGTGCTTTTCAGCAGAGACTAATGAATGATGTTACATTAAAATTCAAGCAACTATTCACAAGACCTAGCCTACAAAAGCTAGGGCATAAATCTAAGACCCAACTATTCATTCTCTTCACTGCTTCCTTTATGTATGGAAAATGTTCTCATATTTGGATTAACAGGATCAATTCACAACTGACATTCACATTTTCAACTAAACGTAAGATTGTAACAGTTCTGCAACTGATTTTGGATGTTATCCCTCCACTCCCCTGTGATGCAGTACCTCTTTCCATACAGTCAAACCAGAGCATCCCAGGTACATTTTTTATTTTGCATATACTCTCAGCCTTTTCCCCACAGGCATAACAAAGAGTAGCTTGAATAGGCTGTTGTTTATTACTGCTGTTATGTGCTGTTTGTTATTGTAGTTATGTGCCTTCAAGTCAACTCCAGTCTTCTTAGCAATATTGTGTGACAGAGCATAATGTATTTGCCACAACTATACTATAGTAAGTACATCTGTGACTTCTTGTCCATGAAAGTAATGGATTTGGATGGATGGGTCCTATAAAGAAACTTAAAGGGACTGTTAATGTGTCAAGTCTTGTATTGTGTCACTTCATATAACTTAGTGAAACTTACAGCTTTCTTCTTTCCTCCAGACTTTTGGTCTTGGTAGAAACCTCTGCACGCATCATGAAGAAAGTCCTTCAGCACCCTGGAAACTTCATGAAGAGTGAAGACAGGGCAAGTATCGGTAATTTCCTTGTGCTGTTGACCACTCATTCCTGCCAAAGTTAGTCTGTGCTCTTCATGTTTTTTAAGCAGGAGTGTGTAGAGGAGACACTTTGGTGAGATGGCACAGTAGAGCCTCTGAAGCCGGCTGTATGTCAAGAAGTCATGCATATTGGCTCCATTATCAATAAATAACTTGACAAATTCTGGTTTATCATTCACCAGCGCATCCATCATCACTTCTTCTAGGTCGCATGGCTGAGTTTACAAGAAACACAAGAATTTTTTTTTCAACATGGGTAATACTTAATAATAGTATCTGATATTACCATTAGGAATTGTGCCATCCTTTTTGATAAAACAAGTCACCTTGGAAACCTAAGTAAGGAAGCTTAGTGGACAAACAGAACATTCTATCCTCCCACTAGATTTCAATGTATCGTATCAAACAAAATATCCCTGCTGAATGGACAGGACTACCATGCAACAATGAGCTTGCATCATTAGCTGAACACTGTGCAGATAGTGTTCTATAACACTGAGGACTGGATGACTTGTGTTGTCCACTGAGAAAACCATTGCACAAACCATTTGTTTCAAAAGATTGCTTTTTGGTAGTAACAATAATGAACATGGAGGACTCAGTCTGAATTGGAACCACAACAGAGAACAAAGAATTAAAGCTTCCTGAGTTCCCATCTCCACAAACATCTTGATCTAAACTAGGCTCCCATACTTAACTCTGGGGGTGGAGAGGCCTCGCAAGTAGCTGTATATTTAACATATTGTATTCATTCCTCATCATGGATCTAGATACCTTTAGGATACCTAGGATGTGCATACTGTCCCCAGTTGTTCAATCAGCAGCCAGCCTAGATATTATATTCACCATGTACTTCTCCCAGTGCTTTGTACCAGGTGCATTACCTCAGATGCTTTTTATCAGGTGCATTACCTCAAATGATAGAACTGACATTGTGAGCTGAGGCCATAGCAGTCCCCCAGAGTAGGGGGAACTCTGTATATTAAGGGTGACAATCATGCTACCTTTCAAGTACTGTTAGACTGCAACTCCTAAGAGTCCTAGATAATGGTGAGGAATGCTGAGAATCACAGTCCAAGAACTGTTGGAGGTCACCTCCATGATTCCTCCATCTGCTCTATATGATAACTCCAACTCAAGGTATCCCAGGTCATGTTATGAAGCTGCATCAGAAAATGTTGCTGAAGCTAAGCAGGCCTGATCAGTACCTGTATAAGAGATCACCTAGGAGACCTATTTTCACTTTGAATTCCATCGTTACTCAGTTCTGCTACAGGGTATAAGAGAGAAGGTTTTTCACAGCAAAATAATGTAGATAAGCCCCTGCATTCATACCTACAGAATGCCTTGAAGAGGATGGGATAGCAATTCACCCAGCACTGTATATGGACATTTGGGTATTCATCTTAGTTCCCTGTGCACATTTGCCTGTGTCACAGGACACTTTTCATGGGATATCTTAAGAAGCAGAAATGTCTTTTAATTTCCGTGTAGTATTTTTAATGGTGAGGAAATAGAGACCATGTGAGTGACTTGTGCAAACATGGCTAAGATTGTTGATTCTATGGCAGAGCATAAACCCCTACTAACATAATTATGCTGTTGTTTAAGGGGTGACAGCTACTGCTTTTCGGGGGGGGGGAGAAGGGCATCTAGAAGAAGGGCACAAGGGCATCCAGAGCCATCTGTAGCTTTATCCCCCATCTCTTCCTCAATGGATTGGCCATGGCATCACCATCTGGCTTCCCTTGTGCATCCAGAGAAGAAGAAGCATCCATCATTCCCAGGACAAGGTCAGAAGCTGCTGCTACTTTACTGAGTCTGCAAGGGCCAGGAGAGCCCTGCCTGGGAGATTCTGGATGCCTTTGTGCACCCAAGGCAAACACATTGCATAAGGCAGTGTTGGAAACCTCCTTGCTTAATGTTTTTATATGCTGGTGTAGCCAGAGATTAAGCCAGCGTAAGCTACTAACAGGATTTCAGGCTACATGTGTAATTCAATTGTCAACTGTCAATTGTCTAAGATGGCTTCTTTAGGATCACACAGTAGACTAGCCATATCTTTAACACAAAAACTCCACCCGCCAGCAGTTGTTGATCCAATAAAAGTTACCACCAAATTTTTCTTAGTCTTTCCTGTTTTCAGGAGCCAACAGAAGTACAGTGCTGTACCCAGTTTGTGATGTAGCAATTATCCATATAAGTAATTCAAGAATGTAAGAGAACCCACCTTCCATTCAACATCTCCATTGAATATTTCACTCTTAGCTATGTCCACTCTGTTCCAGGCCACAGCCAGCTTCAGTTCATCCAGGTATTCTTGGGCTTCCTGACTGTGACTCTTACAAGCTATCACAAACATAATATGAGAAAAAAAAACACCAATCCTATGCATGTTCACTGGGTTTACTCCCAAGTAAGTGTGCACAGACTTGCAGCTTCCATCTCTGAAAGACTTACTGTAATGATCTGTTTAAAATGTGCCTTATCTCTGTTATTTTTGAATGTTTTAAAAAGTTAGAATCCAGCTATGAACATCTGCTGATGGAAGAAGATCCATCAGCAGACCCAGGAGGAGCTGGTCCTTCTATTCAGCCCCTGCGTGTGCTGAATATCTGCTCCAAAAGGCTGGCAAATCATTCTGTTTCAGGTACTGTGGAGGGGTGGCAGAAAGAAGGGAGGGAAGGAAAAACAATGTCTTCTTGCAGATACACAGGTACTGCATTGTGGGTGGGATCCATTGGTGGACCTTCTCTATCAGTAGATGTGCCTAAATACATCCTGACCATACTTTTCAATTTAAAATAAAATCCTGTGCTATCATTTCAGATTTTCCTCATCAAATATCCTTTGAGTATAATAGCTAAAGTTCAGCCCCATTGATTTCAGTGAGAGAAAATTAGTTGTTGATGCAGGATGGACCTTACCCTTAAATAGTCTGAGGTAGTCCACAGAGAACAGAGTACCATTACATTTTTAATTACTTAGGGAACAATCCTAGACACAACCAAAGGAGAGCCAAGGGGCCATTGGAAGCAGTGTAAATACTGTTTCCCTAGTATAAATTTGCAAAGGGACAGGATTTCCAGTGCTAGGAATCTCCTGATGTTCCTACCGAAAGCTCTGTAGGTATCACTGTCCAATCAATCCTGTTCTGCTGGTAGTGAAGACTAAACAGGGCATTTAAAGGGCACATCAGGGGGTGACAGTACTAGACTGGGACATTTTGTGGGGAATAGACAACATTCATTACATTAAATTACCTTTAACTAATGCTTTCAAAATGACTGTGTCCAGTTCTTCTGAACCTTCTTGTTCAAAGTTATGCACTGTTATAAGCTGCTGCTGTCCTATAATGCTTTGGATCTAAAGGGTGAAAGTAGGTTAATGTTTCTTAGTGTCATTACATTAGAAACAGAATTTTAGTATGCTTAGGATTTAATTACAAGTCATTCTTCCCCAAGAGATGATGGAGTTGAGGCCATAGCAACATCTAGAGGGAGGGCGCTGTTAAATAATCTAGTATAGAAGTGTTGGGGAATCAGGAAATGTGTAATTGTGCACAGCATTCAATATTTATGACCCAGTTATTTCCATGCTAGGCTCCTGTAACAAAATCTGTGTTGGGCTGCCTTTAAACTCTTTCATCTCTTATGGGGTGTTCAAGTCCGACGACATCTGGAGACCACAGATACCCCTGCCAAGTCTTATATTGTTTGGGAATAGATTATTTGAAGGACTATGTACATCAATAATTAACTCTCCAGGCCTTGATATTGGCTCATGGATTCACCAAGATCTGTTAGATTATTAGTGTTGAGAGAGAGGGCCTTTCTGGTAGTAGCACCATGCTTACGGGAATTTCCTCCCTAAGTAGGTACTTATGAATTGCAAATGAATGTAGAAAAACACTATTTTTTAAATTTAACCTGTCTTTGAATGTGTCCTATGCTGCAGTATTTTAACTCTGCAAACCTGTTGGTGACTTACACCAGCATAAGGGTCCATTAGTCACTTTTTCAGATGGTTCATAACAGCAGCAAAGAAATAACAGAAAAATCTATCTCCACTAAGAGATAAAGCTGTCCTGTCTCTTCTTCAGCTGCCTGCAAGATACTAGAGCAGCTGTATCTCCTGATGGTGACAACTTATGCTGCCATCCACTGCACTGCTTCAGCATTCTTGGCCACAGTACCTCTGGTGCTATGCCTTCACCTCCATCTCCTCCTACACAAGAGTACTTACATTGGCCAACGGGATTAAACATTTGAATAGCATTTAGCTTCATGCTAATTAATATAGTATAGGTGTAGTGTTTTAGTTTGATACTTTCAACCACAACTTGTGGTTGTCATGTAAGCTGCCTCAGGGGAATGTTATGTCCCAGTAAACCGTGTATACATTTTTGAAGCAAACATCACACAAAGCATGGCAGGAGTTCAGACATCCAGAAAAGTAGGTATAGATTGATGATACAAAGAGGTAGAAGTCTGCCCCATGCCATTCCTAGGGCGGCATGCTATTAGTGAGATACATGTGCAAGTGTAAGTGTGGCTTATGTGTACATGCACATTATTAGTGTCGGGAGAGAGGGCCTTTCTGGTAGTAGCACCATGCTTATGGGAATTTCATCCCTTAAGGAGGTACATATGAATTGTTTCTTTTTTGGAATGGGTGCAAGAGGCTTTGCACTCCATTCAAAAGCTCTCTATGGATCTCTTCCATAATCTGTGAAAGCATTTCATGCCTCCCAAGAAATAACCTTACCACTTCAGTCCACCGAAGAATGTCTTTCCATGAGAAATCTTCTGTGGGGAACTTCTCCTTTAACTGTTTTTCTACCACCTGTGGCACAACTAAGTGTGGTTCATTCATTAGTGCAGCTAAGATATCAGCTATGCCACCTGAGCCAGCTAAGATGAGCCAGGGAGCAGAGTTTTCCATTCCTTTGCAAATTCGCTGTTCAAAAGTGAGTACAAAACAAGATGAGTCCAAATAAAATGAAACAGCACAATTTTATAGATATCTACTCAGTCCTAAGTCCCACTGAGTTCAGTTTGACTTACTTCCAGATATGTTACTCAGCCTCTGAGAATTAACATACGAAGTATGAGTTCAATTGCCAGACTGGCATAGTGGTCATCTTGTAGTTTTACTTTCTAGTTATATTGAATAGTAAAGAGTTACAGCAAGACTACAAGTCTTAGACTTGGTTATGACCCAATTTTAAGAGATGAAACAATGCAATGAACTCTTCCTTAATGAAATTCTAGTTATATTCTTCAAAATAACTTTTTTTTTTACTCCCAAGGGTAACACTTCAGCCAAATAGACATATGTTTCTTATATCCAGACAGGAACTAAGGGCCAAGACACGATAGTAACAACAGGCCATAGCATGAGTGGTTTCACAGTCTCTGTCCTTCTGGAGAAAGGTATCCAAGACTTCCTTGCACAAATGAAATTGCAGCGGAGGAAGTAACAACTGCACACAGACTTTCCCAGGCTCACTCCAAGCCACTTTTTGGCTCCAAGGCATTCTCCAAACCTATGAGTGACTTGAAAAATTGCTTGTGTCAAGGGGTATGTTGTCCTTCTCTTCCCATCTCCTTCTTCTTCATCTTGACACCACTGTAGACCATTGTGCACTGTCCCTGTTGCCATGTCCCACATAACTTTTTAAAAAGTATCTACGATTTGAAATGTTTCTCTTGAGTTGGTTGGGAGCATTTCATTGTGGGAAACTTAAACTGTTGCACCACTAATAGGCCTAATAACCCAAGCTCAGTGCTGTAGGGAGCACATAACTCTATTGTTAAAACAGCTCCACTGGCCAGCTGTTTGTTTCCAGGCACAATTCAAAGTTCTGGTCATGGCCTATAAAGCCCTATTCAGCTTAGATCTGGACTATTTGAAAGACCATATCTCCCTATATGAACCTGCCAGAGCCCTAAGACCTGCAGGAAAAGGCTTTGTCTCATTCCCACTACCATCCCAGGCTCGCATAGTGAGGAAATGAGAGAGAGAGAGAGAGAGACTGACTTCTCAATGTCTGAATAGTAGTCTGGATAATCTTCCATGGGAGGCTAGGTTTGCCCCCTCCCTGTTTTCCTTTTGTAGGCCGACAAGAACATTTCTTTTCAATCAGGCTTGTAATGAGTGAGCAAGAGAGCTTTCACTTACTTATTGCTTTTTTTAAAATGGTAAGTTTTTAATAATTTTACATGTTTTTAATGCTTTTAATTGTTTTAAATATTTTTAATGTTTTTTAAACTTTTTGGAAGCCACTTGGGGCCCCACTTTGGGAGAAAAGGCAGCAAATAAATGAATATACAAATAATAGGATCACTACTGCTGTCTGGCTGACCCATCAGACAGTTGGCAGCAACAGCTGTTAACCATTGTCCAAAAAACCCCACTCCACATGTGTGGTGCAACTTACAGTGGTATAAATAAACCAACAGGATGCTGGTGATAGCGTTCAACTAAATATCATTTTTGTTTCATTTTTAATTAAGTGTTCATGACCTTAACCCTGTCAATATAGAGAATGAGTTGAAAGTTTTCCCCCATTTTTTTTTAAATCTAAAATTCATTTCCTGATCAAAGAAAAAGAAAAAAAATCCATTAATATCCTACTCAAGCATACTCTTCCCAGTTCAGGTAGAGCTATGCATACTTACTTTTAAGTAAAACAAAAAGTGTGTCTCCATGTGTGCGCATGCACATGCACATGAGAGAGAGAGCTGCAAAGTTTGGTTAATGTTTCCTTCACTCCTTAATGTGGCAAGCTGCATACAACAATACCATGATGAATAAAGAGCTGAGTTTGAAAGGGCAGCATGAGCATCAGAACCCTCTGTTATCAGTTGCAGAGAGCAGGATGGGAGATAATGAAGGCACAGTCTAAAACTGTGCCAATAAGGAGGAAAAATGGAAGGCATATGAAAAAACCAGAATGATTGACTAAAGAACTCTCAGCTGAGCTAAGTTTTAAGAGAAACATGTACAGGGAGTGGAAGAGGGGAAACCACCAAAGAAGAATTTAAGCAAGTAGCCAGGAGATGTAGGGAGAAGGTCAGAAAGGCTAAAGCACAGAACAAACTTAGGCTGGCCAGAGACATCAAAAACAATAAAAAGGGCTTTTTAAAATATGTCCGCAGCAAAAGGAAAAAGAAGGAGACAATATGGTCGCTGCGCAGAGAAGATGGAGAATTACTAACAGGGGGAAGAGAAAAGGCAGAACTACTTAACACCTTCTTTGCCTCAGTTTTTTCCCAGAAGGATACAAGCACTCAACCTGGCAACTGGGGAGCAGGTGAGGAAGCAGGGGAAATGCAGCACATAATAGGTAGAGAGGTGGTACAGGAATACCTAGCCACACTGGATGAATTCAAGTCTCCAGGGCCAGATGAATTGCATCCTAGGATATTAAAAGAACTGGCAGAGGTCATTTCGGAACCGCTTGCTATGATCTTTGAGAAATCTTGGAGGACAGGAGAAGTTCCAGCAGACTGGAGGAGAGCAAATGTTGTCCCCATCTTCAAGAAGGGAAAAAAAGAGGACCCAAATAATTATCGCCCAGTCAGCCTGACATCAATACCCGGAAAGATCCTGGAGCAGATCATTAAGCAGTCAGTTTCTGCTTAGAAAGCAATGCAGTAATCACGAGAAGTCAACATGGATTTCTCAAAAATAAGTCACACCAGACTAATCTTATCTCTTTTTATGATAGAGTTACTAGCTTGATAGATGAAGGCAGTGCTGTGGATGTAGCATATCTCGATTTCAGTAAGGCCTTTGACAAAGTTCCCCATGACATTCTTGCAAAGAAGCTAGTAAAATGTGGGCTGGACAGGGCTACTGTCAGGTGGATCTGTAACTGGTTGACTGACCGTTCCCAAAGGGTGCTCACCACTGGCTGCTTTTCATCCTGGAGAGAAGTGACTAGCGCGGTGCCACAGGGTTCTGTCCTGGGCCCAGTGCTGTTCAATATTTTCATCAATGACTTGGATGAAGGAATAGAGGGCATGCTCATCAAATTTGCAGATGACACCAAATTGGGAGGGGTTGCTAATATGCCAGAGGACAGGATCAAAATTCAAAATGACCTGGACAGATTGGAGAGCTGGGCCAAGACTAACAAAATGAAATTCAACAGAGAGAAATGTAAGGTCCTACACTTAGGTAGAAAAAATGGAATGCAGAAATATAGGATGGGGGACACGTGGCTGGATAGCAGTACGTGTGAAAGGGATCTAGGAGTCTTAATAGACCACAAGCTGAACATGAGTCAGCAGTGTGATGCGGCAGCCAAGAAAGCCAATGCAATTCTCGGTTGCATCAATAGGAGTAAGGTATCTAGATTGAGGGAGGTACTGGTACCACTCTACTCTGCTTTGGTTAGACCTCATCTTGAATACTGTGTCCAGTTCTGGGCACTGTGATAACTGAAGCCTCTATCAGAGCTGCTGATGACGAGCGGCAGCTGTTGGTCCCTGTTGCTGTGGCTGGAGATGAGTCCTGCAGCTCAAGAGCTCCCCCTGCTGCCATGGACCAACCAGGCTCGGACGTTCCTCTGCCTGCTCCTTTAGGGCAACAGAGATCTGATTCTGAAGATGCTTTCGAGCCTGTGTCAATCAGCCCACAAACAAGGTGGAGACTCAAGAGAGCTGAGCAAAGGGAGGCTTCCTTGATTAAGTTCAAGAAGCAGTGAATAGCACACCTGTGCCTTGGGCTATATAACTGCTCACCTGGAAGCTTTCCTTTGCTTGTGGCAAACTTCTTACAAGCCCTCCCCTTGCCTGTTCTTTGCTTCCAGCACCTGATACCTTGGATTGATCTCTTGGCTCCAGACCCCTGGCTTTTGGAACTCTGACTATGGCTTTCGCTTGTCACTTTGGCTTAGGTAAATGGACTTTCTTTGAGTAGTTGCTTGCTTGACTCCTCCCGGCAGGACTCTGCTAGCTCTCCCACTCCCTTCTCCAGGCTGGCTCACCACCCAGGTCTCTGACCTTGACAGGCACCCCAATTCAAGAAGGACTGGTCAAGCTAGAACAAGTCCAGAGGAGGGCGACCAAAATGGTGAGGGGCCTGGAAGCCATGTCCCATGAGGATAGACTTAGAGAGCTGGGTATGTTCAGTCTGCAGAAGAGAAGGCTAAGAGGGGACATGATAGCCATGTTTAAATATATGAAGGGATGCCATGCAGAGGAGGGAGTGGGCTTGTTGTCTGCTGCTCCAGAGACCAGGACAAGGAGCAATGGATTCAAGCTGCAGGAAAGGAGATTCCACCTGAACCTCAGGAAGAACTTCCTGACGGTCAGGGCTGTCCGGCAGTGGAATATGCTGCCTCGGAGTGTAGTGGAGTCTCCTTCTTTGGAGGTTTTTAAGCAGAGGCTGGATGGCCATCTGTCGGGAGTGCTTTGAGGGTTTTCCTGCATGGCAGGGGGTTGGACTGGATGGCCCGTGTGGTCTCTTCCAACTCTACATTTCTATGTTTCTATGTATTTAGATATTTCAGATTTCATATTAGAATAGGAAGTGTAAGTTATTTCCCAAGAGACTTTCTGTTCTTCACAGAAGCCAGATAACACCAGTGAATTATATAGCACTTAAGATCCTGATGGTGCACAAAATGAGGAAAGAGAGAAAGGCAGAACTGGCTATGATGATGAAGCACAAAATTCTACAGGATTTCTTCACAATGTCCAGTTCTGTATTTCTCTCCCACCTCACATCATTCACCATTCAGCCTGAATATTTCTAGAAACTCGAAAATCCTGGTCATATTTAGATCTTTCTAATTAGTAGTGGCTTGGGGCTTTCATGACAGTGAGTCTTTTAATTTTAAAGGAGCTGCTTAAGATGTTGAGCCCAATCCACCAAACAGATGCAGTGCCTTGAACATTGTCATGTACCTTCAAGTCATTTTTGACTTATGGTGTCCCTAAGGTGAACCTATCATGGGGTTTTCTAGGGCTCAGAGTATGTGACATACCCAGGGTCAACCAGTGGGTTTCTATGGTTGAGCAGCAAATTGAATCCTGGTCTCCAGGGTCATAGTCCAACACTTAAACCACTACACTATGCTGGATCTCTGCGCCTTGGATACCTCCTTGCAAATTTTGGCTAAAATACAATGTAGATTCACCATTCCACTGACAAAGAAATCACCAGCTTCTTCTGCTCCTAATAAAGGTGCTCCACTACTGAACAACACCCACTGAATGCACTACAGTACTGTCAATAGCACAGCACATCAACTTGGAGTAGTTATCACTACATGCCTCTATGTTTTGTACTCAGCACACTTCTCAATGAAATGTAGAGTACCCAGGATATTTGCATAAATTGCTCTGGATGTTTGCTATTGAAACAACACCATTAACTTCTTACCTCAAGTATATTAGGTCTTCCATTCACAAGTAAGCAAAGCACGGGAATTTCAATGCTCCCTGATCCTGATTAATAGATAATTGAACATTGTCAAGAAAATCCATACACAAAGCACTCTATTGTCTCAGCTTTTCACTTACCTCCAATAAAAGAGCATGACTTCATCTACTACTACACTGCCTCACTATGACCAACCCTCATTCCCAGCCCAGCAGACTTGCCCATGAGATATTTTTGTACCTTGCACATCTTAGCCTGAAAGTCAATGGAGTACTACTGGAGTGCTCAGCACAAAACTAGTCAAGCTTAAGTCCAGCCATCAGAAATAATATTACACTGTTGTTGGGCTCCATGTTGTTTTACCTCTTTGGTCTTTCACCTAATACCATTCTACCTTCATTCAACCTGAAATGTGGTCATGATGGGAGAAAGATGGGATGTAAATCAAATATATACTTTGCACTGGCAGTGTTGTTTGGGTCCATAATGTTTAGCATGCCAAAGCTGGGATCCCATAGGCAGAATTCAGACTGTGAAGAAAGGATTCCTGTGATTTTATGGACTGTTCAAGGGAAAATGTGTTCATTTATTAGAGACAATAAGATATGGTTCTGTCTGGAGGGGGAGAGGGAATGGAAAGTTGGGAGCGAGTGATGTTTGGTGGAAGTCTGAGGGGATTTGAATAAGGCTGGTGTATGATGGTGAGGAGAAACTGAAGAATAGAAGAGTGTAGTCTATCTAGGTTCATTTGAGTTGTTAGGATAGTTAGAAAGGGTCTGAGCTAGGAGATGAGAATGAGAGATGTGTTTTAATGTGTTAATTAATTTGTTGTGTTCAAATTCTGTTATTGAAGCATTATTTTTGCATTATACTCTTTTGGCCTCTGGGAATATTACATTTTGCAAAGCTTAGGTTCAGACACAGTGTCTGTTGTGATAGCAGCTAATAAAGAGGGGTAGTGTCCAGTGAGAACAATAGATGAAGGATATCTCACACAGGAATCATGAGGGCATCTAAGAGGTCCTCACAGCAGTTGAAGCGGAGGAGGTCCTTACATTGGTGGCAGAGGTTGGGGGAAAGGAAAGCCCTTACATTGGTGGCAGCGGCCAAGATTAGTGAGAGTATTCACATTTGGAGGCAGTGAAGGAATAACCAGAATAACTTCATAATTCCCACCTGGCTCACAAGCTTCTCCTAATGTTTTCTCTGATGAGTGATTAGAGATAAGAGAAAAGAAGCCATTTAAAGCTCAGGAAGCTGTTGCACCTGAAATCAAAGGTTAAACTGCAATCCTACACAAATTAGGTTGAATTTGCCTGAAGTCACTGGGATTTAAACAGCCTAATTCTGTGCAGCAGTGTGTGTGTGTGTGTGTGTGTGTGTGTACACAACCAGCAATTCATTTTAGACCGTTGTATGTTTGTATGCATACGCATGCACACACACACTTATGTAGTCTCACTGTTTGCAATGGATTGATTCTAAGTAGACAAACAATGAAGTCCTCTCTTTTTTACTTTTTTTTTTCCTTCCTACCTCCATAGCCAGTGCGCTGTTCTGAAATGTGTTTCTCCAAGGTGAGACGCAGCCTTCTGGTGCTATGTGGCTCATTTGGATCTTTTTCATCCACCAAAATAAAATAGGAGTGATGGTTGTCAAGAGAATAGGGAGGGCCTTGGGCACTGTGGTCTGATTTGTAGTTTATGTGACTGTCATTCTAGAAAAAAAGGAGAGATTATTTTTCCTATGCACATTTACATGGGAGTAGATATGAAATCCTGGAGAGCAACTACCGGTCAGTGTCAATAAGAGATCCTTGGACCAAATTGAATACATTTGGATTGTTTTCCCTAAGTAAATGTGGGTAAAATAGCTGTAATTTTTTCTTTGCCTCAATAATTGTTCATGGTTTGTATTATTTATTTTAACAAGGGTCTATTTAACAGTTTTTCAAGGCCAGTCCCAACAGTTTAAACAGTAATCTTTAAAAGAATAGTACATGAAGGGGCATCAAGAGATCACAAAGCGGCAGTAAAACAGTAAGTTTTAACTTGGATGCTCAACTAAAAGTAATTATTTAAGAGGACTGTTTATTTGTTAAACTTTGGAATCAATAATCCTTATTCACACAGACAGAGAAATGTCTCCATTTGGCCATTTGGGACTAATTTTGTATTGCCAGATAATTTTGGACCTTTAGTCAGTTCTTGAAGAGTGGAAATAATAGCATTGCACCAAGTCCAACAGGTCTGTCTTCTTGAAGTGGAAGAGAGCTGCACAAGAAAATACAGGCAAAAGCCCCAGTCGTGACCAATGTTTCTCATGTTTACTATTCCCCCAGTCCATTATTCAAGGTCGGGTGAATGAAGGCCTTTCTTCCTTAGTTGTTCACTTGATTGATCCCCTTAGTTTAAAAACTAAACTAAGAAACAAAGAGATCTCTCAGGGCTTGTAACCAGTGATCTTGGTGGTAGTGTGAAAGTCTGAGAAGCTAACAGTACAATGCCATACACACAAATATATTTTTCAAAAGGAAATGTCTTCCAAATTCACAGTGTTTTAATTTGATTCTCGATCACTCTCAGGACAAGTGGACAAATAGTTCAAATACTGATATAATTTTCTTCTAATAAAAATTCAAGAACTGATTTGTGATAACATCTACACAACTATCCCACCATTATCATGCCAATGGGACCCAGAGGCTCTGTTTCTACATTCATTTCTCATATTTTCCTTCTTTCAATCAATGAAAATATATATATATATATATACCTTGACATTATCCAGAAGTTCTCTATGCTTTATTTTTCCCAGTGATGTTATTCCTATTGCAACCACTTTTACTGAGGAAGAAGTACTCGCCAACATGTGATCTTGGACTGCTCGGGCCATAATTTTTGTTATTCCAACATGCAAGGCACTGGTGAAGATCCATGCACCTGAAATTAATTTGTATAACTGTAAAATATTAGATAATATTAAAGATGTCTTTAGGTCATAGAAAACTATAAAGTTATTTTTAAAGTTTATAGAACTATGGTCGGGTTATGAGTAGATTTCTATCCACCATAAATTTAGAGTGCAGCTTATTTATTTATTTTTATTCATTTGGTTGCAATGTTCAATGTTCAAATCAATCTGCCTGTGATGTCAACATATACCCATGTCTTGATCTTAATCAACTGGAACTGATTCTGTTAAGATCACAAGTCAGAAATTCAGACAGGGAGCCTGAACAAATTAAAATTATCAGTAAAATGTGGTTGTTCTTGTGATTGTCCTCTGCTGAAATTATAGTTTTGTCATATTTATTGATAATGTCATACCATGTTATGACAACAGTACGCTGTTCCAGTAGTCCCCATTAGTGTCATGAGTTAAATACATAGCCAGTTTCAATTGCATAGTTACTTGAAAATTAATCCTGTTCAGCTCATTGGGACTTACTTCTGGGTAAACATTCATAGGATTGGGCTATTTGCTCCGCCCTTTCTGTTCCTGACTCTTCCTTACTCCCAACTTATCAATTGTCCACTTGTCTTACATTCTCTTCCTTTTCACCTGTTTCGCTAGATGAATTGTCCAATATTCTGAAGTCTTCTAATCCTTCTACCTGTCCCTTGGATCCTATTCCTTCCCAATTCTTAATTACCATTTCCCCTGTCATTCTTCCTTTTCTGTGTCATGTTGTAAATTTGTCTCTTTCTTCCAGTTCATTTCCCTCTGCTTTCAAACATGCCACTGTTTCCCCAATTCTTAAGAAGTCTACGCTTGATTCTTCTTCTCTTACTAACTGTCGCCCTATTTCTCTCTTGCCTTTCCTCTCTAAAGTGTTAGAACGTGTTGTCCATAAACATTGTCTTTCCTTTTTGTCTCAGGCTGCTAAACTTGATCCTTTTCAATCTGCATATCGTCCTTTACACTCCACGGAGACAGCTCTTACCAAAATAACCAATGACCTTCTCATAGCTAAGTCCCAGGGCCTATATATTCTATTCTTATTCTTCTCGATCTTTCAGCTGCCTTTGATATGGTTGGTCATGCTCTCTTGTTAGTTTTGCTTCATGCCTTAGGGTTCACTGGGTCTGTCCTTAGTTGGTTTTCATCCTATCTTTCTGGCTGCTCATTTAATGTGAAAGTTGGCAATCATAAATCCACTTCCTTTACTATTTCTGTGGGGGTACCTCAAGGCTCTGTTCTGGGCCCTCTCTTATTTTTTCTTTATTCTCTTTCCCTAGGTAATCTTATTAGTTCGTTTGGGTTTCAATATCACCTTTATGCTGATGATATTCAACTATACTTTTCTTTTCCTGAATTTTCTACGGATATTGAAGATCGCATTACAGATTGTCTTTCTGGTATTTCTTCATGGATGCTTCATCATTGTCTCAAACTTAACATGGTGAAAGCAGAAGTACTCATTTTTCCCCTTAAACCTTCTTTACCTTCCACTTTTTCCATCACTGTCAACAACCCACTTATCTATTCGGTGAAGGAAGCTCGCAGTCTTGGATTCATTTTTGGCTCCTTTTTGTCTTTTGCTTCCTATATTGAGACTGTTGCTAGATCATGTCGCTTCTTTCTTTATACCATCTCTAAAATCCGACCCTTCCTTTCTCCCTCTTCTGCCAAGAGTTTAATCCATGCTGTCATTATTTCTCATCTTGATTACTATAATCTTTTACTCACTGGTCTTCCTTAATCTCATCTTTCCCCTCTGGTCTCTGTTTTTCATTCTGCTGCTAAAATCATTTTCTTAGCCCGCCATTTCAATCACATTACCCCTTTCCTGATTTCCCTTCATTGGTTACCTATCCCTTGTAGGATCTTTTATAAGCTTCTTGTTTTGACTTTTAAGGTCTTACATAATTAACTCCTCCTTATCTTGCTGCTCTTATCTCTCCTTACCAGTCAGCTGGAAACCTACGATCTGCGAATACTTTCCTTCTTACCCAGCCTAGAGTCTCCTCTTCTTTAGCTCGGTTACACCCTTTTTCTCTCACTGCCCCTTATGCGTGGAATCGCCTTCCGGTGACCTTGCGAACTGCCCCTTCTCTTACTGTTTTTAAATCTAAACTGAAAACTTTCTTGTTTTCTGAAATCTTTGGAACGTTGGACTAGTTTTACTGCTATTTAGATATTGTATTTTATTGTCATTATAGTAATATTTATTGCCATTACAGTAATGTTATGTTGTACTGGTTGTAATTCCATATACCCTGGATCCTTTTCATTGTATATTTTCACTTTATTATGTATTTATTTAGGGCAACTGTATTTTAAATTTGTAAAGCACCATGTACATAGATGGCGCTATATAAATAAAGGATTATTATTATTATTATTATTATTATTATTATTATTATTATTCTATATGTTTGGGTTAGTTACTTCCGTCGTCTACCTCAGGGATGCAGATCATGTAACCTTCTAGAAGCTATTTGACTCCCATCACACCTAATGAGCAAATATTGAGGCATGATGGGACTTGCAGTCCAGTAACATCTGGAAGACCACATGTTCTCCATCTCTGATGTACTTTGGTGTGTTTCTTCTCTAACTCAGATTCTTACAAGGAACAGGACTGAAAGCTAGATAACATTGCGCTTAGTCTGTTTTTCAGTTCAAACACTGTATGATTTACTTATTCTATCTTCAGCTGATATTGTGGCTCAACAAACTGGTCAAATCCATCTTTATAGACAGTTCTATATATGTTAAATCAAATGTTGACATGAGAAGAGAACATATGATAAACATATGATAAAGCTACCTAATGTTTTGCATTTGATTAAAGTTAAAGCCAAGAGTAGCTTTAAACTGAATTCACAAATCATTATTTTGCTTGAATAGTTCTATTTCTGATGGAATCAATCAATTAACCTCAGGCACATGGCTCTATTTTCAGAAAACTTCTCATATTGCATCAAGAGGAGATCTGTGAGGTAGGGGTGGGGGTGGGGGTGGCGGTAGAATAGAGCCTTTTTGTTAGTGCTGGATATTTTTGGGAAGTCTGATACTTTCCCAACCTGTAGGAATCTTTCTAAACAGGTATATTAAAATGGAGATACTCATTCTAGAAACCAACCAGTGCTTTGAGCAGCCTTGACCAGTCCTTTTCTTAAGGTGTCACGTAACCAAGGTTTCATTGGGAAGTTTTCTTCTTCTCCAGCTAAAGAGACAACCAGGTTGGGAGCAGGAAGATTCCATTTGTTACTCATGACATCAAATATAACTCCAGGATGGATGGCACATGGGACCTTAATAAACTGTAATCAAGAAAAAGAGGTGCAGATAAGGTGTATGAGAACTATAGGAAACATCGGACCAAAGAAGTAGGACTTTCATGCATCTCACATGCATCTCACATCTAATGCTATACTCTTTCTGAAGGATCCAACTAACATTTAGTTGTTGTGGGAACTGGGAAAGAACACAAAGAAAACCATTGTAAATAAGGATAGCTGGCAACAAAGAAACTAAGGGTGCACCCTCATGTATTTTGTCCTAGTTTGAAAAACTGCTACCATAAGACACTTTTTGTTGGCATCCAAATGTTATGTTGCTAAATTCCATTATTTTGAGCCAACCACTTTCCAGGAATCTGATGTGAGGAAATAATTTCCTGTGAATTAATTGATTGAATTAAATGGTAGAGAGAAGGGGTGTCCCTGGAGAAAACAGGTGCAGGTTTATTGGCCCTCATATCAGGTCTCTTAGCTTTGTGTCATGTTCTAGAGATACTGACATTGGTTGAAACCAAACTTCCAATGAATTGAAATCCACTCACAGGAAACTCTATTAATTTTACCAGATTCTCCATATCTCCTTTGTTCCCTCAAATGATTCTCTAGAAAGTATACCATCAGATTTGTTGAGGTGGCAGAGGAGATATGAGGGACTAGTGAACATCGCCTCACCGCTTCTCCAGTAGGAGCTTTTGTTGGATCTTGATTCTTTCCCTGAACAGAAAGGACACTCCATATCCAACAATGGTCAGGATCTGATTTGAGTTCTTACACCTGGCAACAAGTCCTGGATTCCTCCTCTCCACCTAACCCCCACATCCTCTCAACATCTGCTCTGGGTGGGGACTTCCGGTCTGATGGCGGAGCGAATGGCCACCTAGGACGATCGCTATCCCTAGGTTGTCACCGCAAGCAGCTATCCCAGGTGCGTTTTTCAATCTAAGAGAGAAACTGACGATCTAAAATAAGATCTTTAGTTCTTCTTTCGTAATCCTGGACAAGTACTCCTCCAGTAAAGGGGGTCCAGAGGGAGTTCGGCGGGGACCCAAAATTGCCAGCCTGCAAGCCAGAGGTGCTCATCACCAGGAAGAAAAGCGGACTGAAGCAAGAGGTTGATGACCTTCCACAGCTGCTCGTTGTTTGCAGTTGAAGTGAGACTCAACTAAGCGATGCCCAGACATTTTTTAAACTTCGTAAGTAAATAAGAAGACTTTTCTTACTTTGATAAATTTCATATTGCTGCCTACCGGGTAATACTAAAAGAATTCCAACTTCTGTGGGACTGAGTACACAACGGGGAAAATAAATGTTGAAATAATCTTCCATAAGACAGAACACTTTATTATTTAAAATAAAAAGCCTTCTTCTCCAGGAAACACGCTTTGAATTTTTCTACAGCTATAGGATTTATGAACTTTTTGACAAGAATTTATGAACTTCTTGAAAAGAATAATTGATGGTTGAGGATTAAATTTGGGAATTGCCATGTTAAAGGACTAGACTTCCCTTTCCGTCATCATTGTTTTCTCGCTTTCATGAACTCTCTTCGTAACTTGGGATTTACAGCTTGTGACTTTGATTCTCCCCCCACTTCTATTGCATAAACTGTCTGACTTTTGGGATACAAAGTTATGATAGACTATCTACTTAAAACGACTGGGAATAGAAGAACTGGCACTTAACTGTATATGAGTTAATTTTTTTGGAGATTGTAATTGGGACTTTAGAGAGAGCGGATTATGGACAGTGGGAAGAAAGAAGAATGACAGGCTTCTAAAGGCATCGCAGAGATGGCAGGATTTTTTACAAGGGATGGAGAAACTGAAACGAAGACGCGTTGAAGAAAGATAGAAGGAGGGGGAAATAAGAGTCGTAACAAAGAGAGGTTAAGAAAAGAAACATAACCCATATTACAATTTATTAATAACTATATTTGATAGATGTTGATGAACTAAGTTTTGAGAGAAATTGATTGATAAGTATATTTGGATATATTTTGGGGAATTAAGTTTGGGGGAAAATTGATTATTCAGTCAATCTAATGTTATAAAATAGTCATAAAAATATTATTAAATAGAAATAGAAATTATTAAATAGAAATTGACATAGAAACTACTAGTTAATATAAAAATAAGATCTGTATGCAATGAATTAATGTTCAATTTCATGAATACCAAGGTATAACTCTAGACTGTTAAGTCATAATATTATTACTTTCAATTTGATGAATTGTGTTGCAAAGAACAGATCTTGTGTTTAATGACCTTGATACTGTAAGAGCCACTGATAACTAAATTACACAGCTGTGCTAAGAAAAGGTAAACATACCGTATAAATTAAATAAAATAGAAAAAGCTAGGAACAGAACGCTACAGTGGCGCAACAGCACCATCTAATGTTGTGCTTGTATACTGACTGAATTGTTAAGTTAACTGTGTCAATAGAAGTTTCTGAAATTGAGAATGGCAACAGGTACAAGAAGAGCTCAAACCAAACAGACAACAATTCAAATTCCAACACAACAAGTGAGAAGATCTTCTCTAGATATGTCTACAACATCATCTGATACAAATTTAATTCTAGAAGAATTGCACAGATCTAGAAATAAGATAAGGCAAGAAATAAGGCAAGATATGAAAGAAACAAGAGCGAAAATTAAAGCAGAAATCAAGAAAGAAATAGATGGTTTGAGCAAGAAGATGGACCAGATGACAAAGGAAATATCTACTATAAAAACAGATATGACATCTTTACAGGAAAGAACAAAACAAGTGGAAGAAAAAACACAACAGATAAAAGAAAAACAAATAATAGAAGAAATGAGACTAAACAGAATGGACATGAGATATAGAGAATGATGCTTAAAGCTGAGGGGCATAAGGGAACAAGATCAGGAGAATATTTATGACAAAATAGTACAAGCACTGATGGACTATACCCAATTATCAGAAGAAAGACTACATGCTAGTATCGAAAGAATCTCTAGAATCAACTCAAGAGTAGCCAGAGAAAGAAATCAGCCATGGGACATAGTTATTAGTTTCACAAATCTGAGAACAAAAGAAATAATACCTCAGAAAAGCTATCAAGAAAAATTGAATATAGATTCTCAGGAGATAAAAATTTACAAAGATATACCTGCCCAAATATTAAAAAAAAGCCAAGACTACAGATTTTTAACACAACTACTTTTAAAGAACAATATAAATTATACTTGGAATCGAACAGAAGGTGTATTTTTCAATTAGAAGCAGAAAAGAGACAGAATAAACAACATAGAAAAAGCAAGAGAAATAACTGAAAAGTTGAAAGGGGACTTAGAAAGAACAGAAAGAAAAGAAATGAGGAAAAATAGACAATATCCACCAGAAAGAAGAGAACAGGAAGGAACGGTGGGAGCAGAAGGAGGGGAACAGAGATTGGGAGACACTGATTCTACAGAAGACCCAGAAGAACAAGAAAGAAGTCTAGAAAAAGAGGAAGAAGAGTGTCAACTGGAGAGTGAAACTGACTATACAGAAGAAAATTAATAAACTGAAATATGGCCACTGGAGATTTGAAAATATCATCATGCAACATTAAAGGATTAAATTCACAGTATAAACGATGACATGTTTTTCATTATTTGGAAAAAGCAAAATTTGATATAATTTGCCTGCAAGAAACACGCATATCTCAAAAAGATGTAAAATACTTAAAAAATCCAAAACTGGGACAATGTTATAGTGCTTCCTACCAAAAGAAAAAGAGAGCTGTGGTGATATATATCAATAACAACTATGTGGTTCGAGAAATCTTTGCTGACCCCACAGGACATTATCTAATTCTAGAAGTCAGTTTGCCAGGACTTATATTATTAATAGTTGGAATATATTCGCCAATAGATAACAAAGAAAAATTCTATGCTAAAATAAAGAGGCAAATCTCCAAATTCACCAATGAGAATCACCATGACAACGTATTAATTTTGGGGGACATGAACGGGGTCTTAAATCCAACAGAAGACAGAACAACAGGAAAATTAATAAGAAAAGTCATAGAGAATTACTGCAAAAAAAAAAATTTCAAATGATTGATGAGTTGGCTTTAATAGATGTCTGGACGTTCAAACATAGGTCAGAAAAAGGATACACCTTCTATTCTGATAGACATAACTCTGTGTCAAGAACTGACCTCTTTTTAATATCAAAAACATTACATACTTATGTACAAGATATGGAAATCCTACCGAAACTAGCTTCAGATCACAACCCAACTCTTCTTCATCTTAAATTGAAGCAAAATAAAGAAATTAATTGGACATTAAATGACACCTTACTTAAAGACACCAAACAAGTTAAAAACTTGAGAGATACCATTAAAAAATATTTTGAGGAAAACACAAATCCGGACATTCCAATGAAAATGATTTAGGATGCGGGAAAAGCAGTCATAAGAGGAGATCTGATAAAAATTGGCGCCCAGAAAAAGAAAACCAAAGAACAACAAGTACAGAACTTATGGAAAACATTAAAGACAAAAGAAAAAGACTTGCAAAATGATGTTACAAATCATAAATTAAGAATGGAAGTAAAATACCTCCAAGATCAAATAGCAGCTAAGAATATGGCTGAAGTTGAGAGAAAACTAAAATATTGCTGTTTAAACTATTTTGAACATTTGAATAAACCCGATAAATGGTTAGCTTATACTCAGAAAAGAAAGAGAAAAAAGAAGAATATGTAAATTGAAAAAAGGACAAAAAGAAACCACAGATCAAGGAGAAATTAAGAAAATTTTCCAAGAATATTATACAAGTCTATATCAAAAAGACATGTCACAAGATATAGAAAAT
Organism: Cyclura pinguis; assembly: GCA_030412105.1. Taxonomy (NCBI): domain Eukaryota; kingdom Metazoa; phylum Chordata; class Lepidosauria; order Squamata; family Iguanidae; genus Cyclura; species Cyclura pinguis. The sequence continues at coordinate 281,711,994 of CM059599.1, forward strand.
AAGAAAACAAAGAAATATTTGGACAAACAAGAAACTCCAAGATTATCTGAGGAACAGAAGAAATTTTTAAATGCCAATATTACAGCAACAGAAGTGGCTGAAGCAATAAAAAGATTAAAAATATCAAAAGCTCTTGGGCCAGATGGATATACAGCAAGCTTCTATAATATTTTCGAACTGGAAATATTGAAACCCTTAACTAACACCCTAAATGAAATAAGACAAGAAGGTATTCCAGCTACATGGAAATACACAAACATAGCATTAATACCAAAGGAAGGGAAAGACCACCGGCAAATGGAAAAGTACAGACCAATATCTCTACTAAATACAGATTATAAAATCTTTACTACTTTACTAGCTGAGAGATTTAAAAAGATTCTACAAGTAATAATACACCCTGATCAAAATGGTTTTTTGCCCAACAGACAGTTCAAAAATAATATAAGAACTCTCTTAAACATGATAGAGCATTTTGATAAGAGAAATGAAAAAAAATTGGCTATTCTCTTCTGGGATGCAGAAAAGAGCATTCAACAAAGTCAGATGGACATTTATGATAGAAGCGCTAAAAAGAATGGATTGTGGAGAAAACTTTGTCGGCTGGATAGAGCAGATCTATAAAGAACAAAAAGCAAAACTTATAATAAACAGTGAGCTAACAGAAGAGATAATTATCAACAAAGGAACAAGGCAGGGTTGTCCGATATCTCCTCTCTTATTTATATCCATATTGGAAATATTAAACAATAACATTCAATCCAAATCCGAAATAAAAGGGATTAAAATTAAAGATCAAGAATATAAACTTAAAGCATTTGCGGATGACCTAATATTTTTTATAGAAGAACCAACATCGGGAATTAAAGAGCTGATTCAGGAGTTAAGAAGGTTTGGAGATGCCACAGGTTTGAAAATAAACAAAAACAAATCATACATAATGACAAAGAATATGAGACAAATAGAGAAAGAAGATATTATTAAAATAACAAGATTCAAAATAGAGAAAAAAATAAAATATCTGGGAATATGATTTACAGAAAGTAACAAAGACTTGTTCGATAACAATTATAGTAAAACATGGAAAGAAATATCGAATGCCTAAAAAGATGGACTAATTTAAATTTATCATTATTGGGATGAATAGTGGCAATAAAAATGAATATATTACGTAAATTAAATTTTTTATTTCAAAATTTACCAGTTATTACAAATGACAAACCCATCCAACAGTGGGAAAAAGAACTATCAAAATGTATTTGGTCGGGCAAAAAACCAAGAATTAAATGGAAGCTGTTGACAGAATGAAAGACGAGAGGAGGTTGTGATCTACCTGATTTAAAGTTATATTATTACGCTAATGCAATGGTCTGGATACAGGACTGGATTACTCTGAAAGATAAAAGACTTTTAACATTAGAAGGATCAAACATGAGGTTTGGATTCCACGCCTATTTATGGTGTGGCAAGGAGAAAATAGATAAAGACTTCACTAACCATTATGTAAGAAGATCATTAATTAAAATTTGGAAGAACGTAAAGAAGACTATTTATAATAAAATACCTCTTTGGTTTTCTCCACAAGAAGCTCTATATGGGAAATGGACTGACCAGACCCAGGATTGGATTAGATATAAAGATCTAGTAATTCAAGATAAACAAGATGGAACTAGGATTCGAACCCAGGAAGAACTTAGTTTACAAGGTTACTTAGTTTACAAGGTTACTTAGGTTTCCATATCTTCAATTGAAAGAACGATTTAAAATGGATCAAAAATTAGAAGGCCTATCAACTCAAAAAACATATAATGAATTGAAGACAATAATATTCCTCAAAACAAAACAAAAGACTTCGCAATTTTATAAATACTTCTTAACTCATAAACTGGAAGACAAAACAGTAAAAGAATTAATGATAAAATGGGCACAAAGTTTTCAACATGAAATTCCTCTTCAACACTGGGAAACAGTGTGGAAAAATACAAATGAATTTACCAGTTCCCAGGATCTAAAAGAAAATTTTATAAAAATGATCTATAGGTACCATCTTACACCGGAAAAGATTGACAAAATATATCATTCAGGAAACAACAAGTGTTGGAAGTGTAAAGACAATATAGGTACATTCTATCACATATGGTGGACCTGTCCAAGTACTAAGAAATATTGGATAAAGATATATGATGCCCTAAAGGAAATATTTAAAGTCTCATTTCTTATGATACCAGAACTCTTTTTATTAAACATGATACATATGCTTGATAAAAAAAATTTGCACCAAAACAAGTGAATATTACTATATTTAATAACAACGGCTAGAATGATCTTTGCAAGGTCTTGGAAGACACCTCATGTCCCTGATATAGAACAATGGATGTTAAAAATAGTTGAAATGAAACAGTTTGATATACTTTCTCATTATTTAAAAGGAAAACAAGTTAATTTATTAGAAAAACAATGGCAACCTGTAATTACATATGTAAATGGATATGGTCTTTAAATAAAAACATACAAGTATATCAGATTAAAAGTAAAGAATGTACAATGTATTATGTAATATGTAATAATGGATAAATGAAAGTCTAGATGTGAATAAGCAGAATCTTTGGAAAAAAAGAAAGACACATATGTGATTTATGGAATAGAAAGAAATGTACAGATGAAGACAAGTATAGGTTTTCTTTACACACTATGTAATTATAATATTGTAAATAACTGTAATTTTGTAAAGATCTTAAAAGGAATGTGCACTCTAACAGCTTAAAAGCAAAAGAAAATTTAAAATTAAGGGAATTTCCTAAATAAAAATGAAATAGCGTAAACATAATACTTTGTGTAGATGGCAAAGGAAGTCAAAATGATATAGGTGAACTTAGTAAACTTTCCAATATATAATCAATAATAATTAGATATGAATTTTTTTTATACTAAAGTCTTGTATGTATAATTGTACGTATATTTTTGGAAATGTGGAAAAAAGTTGTGTAATGTCACGATCTACTTTTAATTATATGATTGTATTTTATAGAAAAAATTTATATATCTATATCTATCTATCTATCTATCTATCTATCTATCTATCTATCTATCTAAATAAATAAATAAATAAAACATCTGCTCTGGGTGACTGGGAGGTTCCATAAAGTAGAATTTAGAGTATAGTAGGTCCCCCCTATCCATGAGGGATATGTTCCCAGACTTAGCATGGATGCAGATAATTGAGGGAGTGGAGTGTGCCTCTCTCCACTGAGGAAGGGGTGTCTGTCTCCTTCCTTGGTGGAGAGAAGCAGGGAGCGGGAACCATCCCAGTCTTCATGTGCCTCTCTCTATTGAGGAAGGAGCATCCATCTCTTCTTCAGCAGAGAGAAGTGCAGGGGAGGAGCTGTGCCAGGCTTCCTGAGCCTCTCTCCACCAAGGAAGGAATGTCTGTCTCCTTCCTTGGTGGAGAGAAGTGCAGGGAGAAAGCCACACTGTGCTTCATGTGAGCATGGGGGAAGAAGCATGGGGGGGGGGCTGTGCCAGACTTCATATGCCACTCTCCAATGAGGAAGGAGCATCTGTCTCTTCACCTACATGGGAAGCCCAGCTGTGCCTCACTGTGCACCCCTCAGCTGGGTGCACAGAGCAAGGACCCCAGTCAGCAGCAGCAGCAATGGCTCTAAAGTGGATTGCAGGTAAGTAAAACTGTGGATACCGGTCACACATTTATGGGGGACTTACTGTAGTGTGGAAACCTGAGCAGGGAGGGAAAGAAGGAGGACCTCCTGTTGCAGGTACAAAGGTAATGAAAGGAGAGGGGAAATTGACTCTGCTCAAATTTCTTGATAGGCTTCCTCCTTCAGGTGAAGGACCCAAACAGTGCTGGTCCATGTCTCTGTCCAAAAACTTCAGTTTCCACTCACCTGTGGCATGATACACCATTTCAGTTTACACACAAAGCACAAATTAAAGGTGGAGTCTATTGATGGTTCCAGGGGATTTCTGACAGCCTGTCATCTCTACATCCTATTTGAAGCCAAACACATTTACTTAGGCACTGAACAAACTTAGTGCCCATATGAACAAACTCATAGCCCATTATGTGAGCAACTAGAGTGCTGCCAACACGTGGGAAATTGTTGGTGTGAACATTTTTTCATAGCTGGTGACAGCCAAGATCCATTTATAAAATGGTTACTATCCTTTTTCTTAAAATTGCTGTAACTGTAATCACAAGAATAAATATCTGTGGCTCTGTGAATAAGGTTAATCCATTCTCATGTTTCTCTATGCTATTGGAAACATACTTGTGACCAAAGAAGGGCTGCAGCTGCTTACGTGCCAAGAAAACTGAATGAAACAACCCTTAGATGTCCTAATGAGATCAATGTTTAGTGATATGATTCCCATCCTTCTTGGTAGTAGGTCCCATTGAACTCAGTAGGAGTTACTCCTTGGCAAACACACGTAAAATCAATCTCCTAAAAGGCAAGTGCTCTAGCTTAAAAGGCTTGTGAGGCAAAATGTTGTTATATCCATTAAAAGGCTTGTGAGTCATATTTCTACTATATCCAGGGATGGTAATTTATTCAAGTATCCTTTTTAGAGTTGAATCCAAATCCTGAATACTGGCACAAAACATTGATTAAGGATCAGTCGGAAGGTAACTGATAAATAAAAGTTGACATCCTGGACTGGAGAATTTATAAAGTTCCTCTCATGCTGAACTACAATACACATTCCCCTCAGTCCCCCAACCCACCTTTTAAGCTGCTAAAGGCCCCTCCCCAGGATGGCCATTTACTGGCCAGTAGAGTGTGCAGGGCGGAAGAAAAGTGACCAACTGTGTTTCTGTAGCTGGACATACAGCAACAGGTGTCCTCTGGGACTTCCCAGGGGTCATCCAAAGATCCTAAAGAAGGATATCATTGCTGTGTGCCCAACTATAAGAATGTTTCTGAACACTTTACCACCACCATTCTCCACTGGCCACCATGTAGTTGTATTGTGGGGCTTCATCAGCTCAAAAGGTGGAATTGGGTTGGCTGTTGCATTGTCAATAGAGAATGCCAACCTCTGCAATCACCAGAAAGTTAAGTCAAACAGCTATAAGTTGGAATTATGCCTTTGTAACTCACTATCAGAATACTAGCCAAGATTTTTAGACTGAAGTAAGGAAATGAGGTTGCAGCACAATCCTTATTGTCTTTGAGGAGAAGTGTTTTGGGCTACCTTTCCCCATTTCTTCCCAGAAGTCATGAAGTCTATTTCTCCTGTGCAATATGGCAATTCCCTTCTAAATGTTTCTTCATTGTCACTATTGCACAGTTTTCCCTGGGGGTTCTCCTCTGGGATCACTGCAGGATCGTTGGGTTGACTGGATTCTCTGAAAAGAAAGAATTAGGAAAGGATGACTGACTTTTATATGGTGTTACAAAATCAAGATATGTTATTCATATTTATGCTCTGTGTGATTAATTAATATATTTACTCATATTTATGTTGATAATACGGTCAGCTGTCTACCTCTGTGGGTTTGACTTTCATGGATTTGATTATTTTCAGGTTTCTCCAACCGCTGTCTCCCCACCTCATACACTTCTTTTCTGGAGGAAACTTCCCTCTTGCTGTGCAGCCCTGGTCCTCCTCCTCCTCCACCACCAGCAGCTGCCTGGCCAGCTAAAGATAGCTCTCAGACTGACTTCTCAGCACCGCAAACAATGCTTTCCCACACCCAAGGAAGGAGATGGTTGAGATAGAGGAAGTATATGGCCTCCATGCCAGTCCACCCACTTTCCCTCTCTTTTCCTTGGCCTGGTTTGGATCCTGGGTGTCCATTCTCCCCAACATGCCTCACCCTCCTTCCCACAGACACAGACACACACAAACACAGACACACATGCATACATTTTGATATTTGCTATTCTTCCACTTTTGCAGAGGGTCCTGAGTTCCTAACCCTAGCAAATGTGGAGCGCTGACTATAGTAGTATGTCAAGGGATTACAATGCAATGTATAACCATTACCCACACAGAGAATGATTCCAATTCATTGCTTCCCTTTTCTTACTGTACGAATCATAGCCAAAGAACTTACACTTCATCCCTTAAGTCCACTTTATCATTTGAGATACTTCCTCTGCTTCTGAAGGCTTGGAGTACAATATTCTGAGGGAGGGGAAGGAGAGAAAGTAAAGGTTATATTTGGCTTGGAACATTGTGTCAGTTAATATTTCACAATAACATTATCATAGCAAAGAATTCAGATAGAAAAATGCAGGTTTTAGAGTGCAATGCTATGGCCCTTTCTGCAGGATGGCAGAATTCCAGCATGGGGACATTTCTGCATGATGTTATTGCATTCCCACCCTTCTTGCACCCCCAGACAGTGTGATTGCAGGGTATATTATTGATGGAAAAACTCCGTCAATGGTCCCCGATCATGCAAAGCTTCCGTCACAGCCAACTGAGCACACTCTTCCTTGTCCGCTGCAGCATGGGAAGAAGGCTGGCTGCAGTGCAGAAGGAAGGGATGTGTTCCTCATGCTCCCTTCCACAGGCAGCCAGTCAGATGTGGAGGGGAACATCGGGGACATGCTCCTATCCCAGCAGAGGCACTTCCAGGATTGTGATGGGACAATGTAGAAGACTGTTGTCATGCAGAAATGGTCTATATCTTATGTATGTCTGCTTGCAAATTAATTGTATTACTGTGACATGAGTGTACACAGCATTACAATCTCTGTAATGCACTCTAATATCTTTTTTCTCATTCATACTTGTGAGGAAGAGACAACAGTAAATACCAAGAAAAAGAAGAATTGTAGGTTTGTCTTCTCTTAGCTCTTAAAATGTGAAGCAGGCAGATCAATCCATAATTCAGTTAAACTGAATGAATAGAAACTACATAGCTTTAGCTGGATAATATTCAGCATTACTCTTTGGTTTAAATTGCAGTATTTAAACTTCTTGGGCTTCCTCCCATCCACTGCCACAATTTTATTTCTTTTAACTGTCAACAGACTGTGAGGAGGGTTTTCCTCATAGGAAATTTCCTACTGAGGAGTGCCAGCATGTTCAACTTTACACTGTGAAGTCAACAATGAATCTTTCCATATCTGGAGATGGACATGTCTCATGTGGCTCCACATTGGACCTGAAACTGGGAAAATTTAATTTCCAACCTGTGTAGCCTTTATTTAATGTGAAACATGTACAGTATAGAATGTATTGTAAAATCATAGGTTTAGACAGAAGAAGATTAGTAGAGCCAGATACACTTCTGGCTAGAGACTCTCATTATAACCACTGGTAGCTTCCAGTCCCATCTCTTGTGGTAAGTGTTCCAAGAAAGCTAGTAGATAGTTAGAGAAGATCAGTCATCCTTGTCATCCACCTACTTCTGCTTCAGCCAGCCAACTTGTAAATCAGATAAACAATCAGGATTAGGGAGAGTAAATAAGTAGAAAAGAACAGAAGCCATTTTTGACTTGGGATCAGAGAAACCAAATGACCAAGCAGGATTAGGGTAAGTAGAGTGAGTAGAAAAGAACAGAAGCCATTTCTGAATTGAAGTCAAAGAAACCAACAGATCCAAGAGTAAGCTTTGAAAGCATTCTGGAAAGCTATTTTTATCTCCCTGGAGATGTGATGAGAAGCTGGTGAGATCTGGCTAATGCAGTGTTTTAACTGGGCTTCCACCCCTGCTCAACCTGTGTTATCTGTAGCTAAGCATCAATACGTGGAAAAGTCATTATGTCTATAGTTGCTTCCTTCCAAGGAAACCAAACCTGCATGAGCACTGAAGCTTTTTACCACATGAAGAGCTGGTGATTGGAGAAAGTATAACAGTATCCTATTTTGAGGCAAGTAGACAACTACATTTACTGTGGGTATATTTCTGCTTTCTCTTGAAAGACTGCAGGGACTGGGAAGTGGATAAGATTGTAATGATAACAAATCTGCAATAATCTGTGCAAATTATAAATGGTACACAAAACAGTAGTGAATTTATGGACCAAAGGATGCATAAACAAGTAGAAGATTGCATACATGCTTTATCTGTCAGGGAGAAAATAAATCAGCAATGTTATTGATGCTTGCAACTGGAGACTAAACAATTGCTGAATATTTAAGTTTAATATTTTCTATTTTTCTTTGATGCCTGATATAATTAATGGGGCACCAACATTTTCCAGTCTTCTGTTTTTGAATCACAAAATTGGCCTTTTAAGGAGCTAGGTTTTGGAGTTTTTTAATGTTCCTGTTGTTGTTGAAACATTATTGCTTTTTCTCTTTAATTGAAGTCAGTTTTAGGGCTAGCCATTATATTGTTAACCAGTACTAACTAACATGGTGACGTCAATAGGCTCCACTGAACAACACATGATTCAAATCAAAATGAACCCACAGATTAACACTGTGAGAGAAAAGACAAAAACAGGGCCAACAAAAATTGCAAACCAGACAAAAAATGAGTAACAGTGGTTTCATTTTGCTTCAGTTACAGACAGAACCTGCCTGTTATGTTAACACATTCACACTAAGCTTGCATATGTGACTAAGTATGCACGTGCATGGGTATTGGGATAGGGACCATTGGCCCTGACCTCCCATACACAATCTTCATTCCTTCAGAACAGAACCTACTCACATGCAAACTCAACATAAGATAGAGACCATAAATACAGTTTTGTATTTGTGGGTGCTGTATGCAGTGATCACAATGAACATAGATATGAGGATATGGCTTTCAGTTACTCTGATCCCAGAATTAACATCATCCTCCAATGAAGAAGTTCTGTTCTTCACCATTGTGCGTTTCTTCTGTTATGACATCGGAGAGAAGCTCACCTAGGAATACTAAATGTAAACTAAGGCCATAATCCTATATAAATTTATTTGGGAGTAAACCCAGTTGAACTGTATGGGGCTTGTTTCTAGGCAGACGTGTAAAACTGAGTGAACATCTTCTTTCCTAAACAGTGGACATCCTTCTTTTCTAAACATTTCTGAGGCCATTTCCGCCCTGTCCTGTTATAGTGCGATGATTCCACTTTCAACATCCAGGCCGCCCCTCCCGAAACTGCAAACCCCAGGATTCCAGAGGATGTTGAAAGTGGAATCATCGTGCTATAACAGGCCAGTGCGGAAATTGCCATAGTTCTGAAATGTTTGCACCCAATCACCACCACCACTCATCATCATCAATCATCATCATCCTGCGAAAAGTAAAACATTCTCAGGCATAAATTATTTTAACTGAGAATGAAGTCATATTCCATTTAACACTCAGAATACTCCAATGCCCTGTTTATAGGCCTCTTTTTGAAATATCACCAGAACTTTAGCTGGACCAATTTAGGATAACAAGGTTTCCGGGAAGAAATCATATCACTTCAGTGCTTGTCATTATCTTCGCTGTCTCCAAATGTGTTTGTCAGCCCATCTCAAAGTGTCGGTATTAATCAGCAATAACCTAAATGGCTTGGAAACAGCTTAACTGAAGGACCATCTCCTGCCAGGACTCAGAAATCATGTTCAGAGGCTCTCTTCTAGTTTTTTCTCCAAATGAAATAAACTATGGGGCTACTAACATAAGGACCTTCTCAATGGATGTTCCTCAGCTGAGGACTGTCCTGTACAGAGAAGCTCACTGTGTACGTACATAGTAAGCCTTTATGGCACTTTCTCCCCGACACACATTTCTTTGCACTATTTTCTGTTATTGATTTTATCATGATGCTGCTTTAACAGCCTGAGATTTGATTATGCTTGTCTTTCTGTGTGTATCATTATAATTTTAATTTTTTTATCCGCTAACTGCTGAGATTGTATGTATAGGGGTGGAGTGGGGACGTAATTTAAAGGAAAGACATGTAAAGCATTATCCTGAATCATGATTCTGTTTCAAAGCAAGATATGGCAGTTTTAGTTGTGAACAAGAAGCCTGCAGAAAGAATATTTCTATAAAAATGGGCTAAATATCAGCAGAGAAAAATAGGACTTGGTCTGTGCTATGGCAGCCCTTGTCCATGGCTTTGCAGGTGACTAGAAGATGAAAATGATAGAATGCTTTATTTGTGCTCTTTTGCTAAAGTGTAGAAAGATAATGCCCGGTTTGAAGGAAACTGCCTTATTTTTTTAACTGATACAAAACACACCAAAATCACAACACTTTTTCCAGTTTCTAGGACTCAAGAAAATAATATGTGTATTGTTCTCAGCACATTTTATACCTAGGGCAGGAAACACTATGGTGCCATTTGTCCACACTTGCCTTTGGGCCATCTAGTAACATCACAGTAGCGCCACCTCTGTCTTCTTGGTTCCTAGTTTCTGCTTTTCGGAGGCCCACGATCACACCTCAACCCATTTTCGTGTTCTCATTACCAGTGGGAACTGAACAGCATCCTGTTCACTTGCATTTCCTTGTGTGAATTCATTACCAGTTCTGCCTTGCACTCTGTTCTTTTGACTTTCACATTCCCAGAACAGCACTGAGGAATAACCACTAGGTGGCTGCATAAAACAGTGTTTGGAAAGGTGTGTGTACAGGCACTGGGAAGTTTTCTGCAGGTATGCGCTAAAAATCTCCTTTCAAAAGAGAGTTTTGAGGCGCAAGTACTCCTTTCCATGGACAAGGGCTGTTGAAGTACATTAGGAGCTCAGAAAAGGATAGAAATCTTAAGGCCCTATACAGTTATAGAACCATGATTCCACTTTAACCACCACGGCTGTATCCTATGGAATCCTGGGGTTCACGGCTTGCTGAGGCACTTGAGGAACTCTCTCACAGAAAGTTCTAAAGCCCTTCCTTAAACTCTCAATTCTAGAATTCCACAGTGTTGCCACAGCAGTTAAAGTGAAATCACAGTGCTGTAACTGTGTTGTGTACAGTCAACCCTCCACATTTGCTGATTTGACTTTACGGATTTGATTATTTGCGAGTTTTTCCATCCTCTGACACACACACCCCACCTCTGTGGCTGTGATCAGGCTGTGCACCCTTTTAAAAACCCACCTCTGGTCTTACTCCTCTTCCACCAGCTGCTGCCTGGCCAGCTAAAGACATGTCGGAGTCCAATTTCTCAGCACCTCAAACCCTCTCCCAATGCGCCTCATAGACCCAAGGAAGGAGAAGTGCAAGAGAGAGGAAGTGTGGGGCTAACATGCTGACCCACCCCTTTCCCTGACTTGGTTTGCTCTCCGGATGTCCATTCCCTCCGCCATGCCTGCACCCCCTTCCCATAGATATGCACACACATTTTGATACTTGTGATTTTTCCATTTTTGCGAGGGTTCTGTGCCCCTAACTCTAGCGAATGTGGAGGGTTGACTGTAGTGTAACAGGGCCCTTAGGTTTCCAATGGATTGAAGAAGTTGACTGTATTTGCTGGCATATAAGACTCACTGTTTTTTCACAGAAAATACTGTTTGAAAATGGGATGCGTCTTATACACCAGTGTCTTATACGCGGGCAAATAGTATTTGCAAGTGGATAAATGAGGTGTACCCAGATGCATCTTATACGCCAGCAGATATGGAGTAATTGAGTAAATAGCTTGGCTTTTTTGTTCAGCTTATTGATGGACATTCCATATCAAAACTCAATATTTTATGCCTTTTGGAGATGTTGACTGAAGTCTGAAATCATTTACAATTTAGTGATCTTAGAAGAAGGATAATTTATAATATTTTCCTTGTATAGTCATCTGACTTATTTGAAACCAAACCCCTAGACCCCACTTTTCTTTCTGAAGTTCCCAAAATCTCTTGCCGTTGACCATGCTGACTAGAGATTCAGGGAGTCAAAGTCCAAAACATCTGGAGGGTCAAAGGCTGAAAACCACAGACCTAGCTTGCTACTGCTTCCCCTTGGTTAGAAGTCATTCTCCAAGGTGGCAGGCAAACTCTGCTAGTCTTCATATCTGGGATCCTATCTAAGATGAAAGTATTATGACTTGGATTTGAGAGAAGGTACACATTCTGTCACTGGTCAATAACCTCTCCCCCATGCTTTCTCATTACAGAGGGAATGAGCAAAATACATCCCTCTAGATGTTACTGGAATGCAGCTCACACAATTCTTCTTCATAGGCTGTGCTGGCTAGGTCTTTGGATAGTTGAATCCAACAATATGCGGAAGGCTATGAGATTCCCACACTTGCATTACTCATCAGAATTTAAACAGCCTCAGCATGTAAACAAGTGTATCCTAACCCACTGGTTACTGATTAAACCAATTAAACTTTCCAGTCCTAATGAGATGAGTGTCCCATGACATTTGGAAACAGTTGTCCCTTCCTGTTGTTGCTCCTGGTTCTGACCTATTCCCTCCAACCTAGCTTACCACTCTTAATTGTGGGAATATCAGCCATATGCTGTGTTCATTTTGTTTCTCTCCACTGCTTCTTTTTGGCTGGATTATCAAAGAGTTGGCTAGTTTTATTGTCCAGAAATCACAACTGGTACAAAGAATAATAGATCTGGAAGAGATCACAAGGGCCTTCGAGCCCAACCCCCTACCATGCAGGAATATACAATCAAAGCACTCCCAACAGATGGCCATCCAGCCACTGCTTAAAAACCTCCAAAGAAGGAGACTCCACCACATTCCAAGGCAGCATATTCCACTGCTGAACTGCTCCTACCATCAGGAAGTTCTGAAGTTTGAAGCCACTGCTGTGTGCGCTAGTCAATGGAGCAACAGAAAACAAGCTTGCTCCATCTTCCAAATGACATCCCTTCAAATATTTAAACATAGCTATCATGACACCTATTAACCTACTCTTCTCCAGGCTAAACATACCCAGCTCCCCCTCACAGGGCATCATTTCCAGGGCTTTTGTTATTTTGGTTGCCCTTCTCTGGACATGTTCCAGCTTGTCAGTATCCTTCTTGAATTGTGGTGCCCAGAACCAGACACAGTATTCCAGGTGGTATCTGACCAAAGCAGAATAGAGTGGTCCTATCATTTCGTTTGACCTAGGCCCTATACTCCTACTGATGTAGCCCAGAATCACGCTCGCTTTTTTGGCTGCCACATCACACTGTTGACTCATGTTCAGCTTGTGATCCACTAAGACTTCTAGATCCCTTTTACAGGTACTGTGGTCAAGCTAAATGTCACCCATCGTATAAATGCACATTTCCATTTTTTCTGCCCAAATGTAGTACCTTATCTTTCTCCCTGTTGAAATTCATTTTGTTAGTTTTGGTCCAGCTCTCTAATCTTTTAAGATCATTTTGAATTCTGATCCTATCCTCTGGAGTATCAGCTGCCCCTCCAAATTTAGTGTCATTTGATAAGAATGCCCCCTATTCCCTCATCCGAATCATTGATAAAGATGTTGTATAGCACTGGCCCCAGAACAGAATCTTGTTACATTACTAGTCACTTCTCTCCAGGATGAAGAGGAGCCATTGGTGAGGACCCTTTGCATTTGGTCAGTCAATCGGTTACAAATCCATCTAACAGTAGCATTGTCTAGGCCACATTTTACTAGCATATTTGCAAGAATATCATGGGGAACTTTGTCAAAGGCATTACTGCAGTCAAGATATGCTATCCACAGCATTCCCTTCATCTATCAAGTTTGTGATTCTATTAGAAAAAGAGATAAGATTAGTTTAGCATGACCTGTTTTTGAGAAACCCATGTTGACTTTTAGTGACCGTGGCGTTCCTTTCTAAATGCTTACAGACTGTTTGTTTAATGATCTGCTCTTGAATATGAGAGGTAATTGCTTGGTTCCTCTTTTTTGTCCTTTTTCGAAAATGGGCAACAATATTTGTCCTCCTCCAATTTGGTGGGACTTCTCCCATTCTCCAGGAATTCTCAAAGATTATTGCCAGTGGTTCTAAGATTACTCCTGCCTGTGGATGTAGTTCATTTGGTTCTCAAAACTTAATTTCATTTAGAGTAGCCAGGTATTGCTGTACTGCCTGTTTACTTATGCTGTGCAGCATTTCCTCTACTCTATCATCTTCTCCATTTCCCCCAGGCCGAGCATTCTGAAGTTTAATCTCCACCAAGAATGCAGGGCCATCCATATCATTAGGTAGAATGCAGCTATGACCTCAAGAGGAACATACTTGGTTGGGAAGGGGTGGTATATTGGCAAAATGGCAGAACATGGAGCTATGTGTGTCATGTAGTCTGCATAGGTAGACCTATGGAACTTGGCCGTGCGTGGCCTTAGCCTACAAAATGAGCCTGTTGCCCTGTGGTGCATTGGAAGATATTAACTTGTCACCTGCACTGAAGTAGGATTTGACTCCTGTCTGGGCAGCTTCAGAATATGCCAGCCCACTCTGCAAGGATGAATTCACTGATTTTTCCTTAGATTGCCTTCCCCTGCAGGGATGGCAAAGTTTAGGAGCCAGAGCCTCAGGTGCAACAAGCAGAAATGCACTTAAGCATGCCCCCCATTACTGACAGAGGAAAACCTAGTCTTTTTTTGTTTTAATGCCATTACAGCTGCTCTTCAGTGCTGTTGCCCCGCAAGAGTGATCACTCTTGCCAGTACCCTTCCTACCATGGAAGGAAGAGTCAGAGAAGAATTCAGCAGCAGTGGCACCTCTAGTGGCCTTGTTTGCATGCTCCAAGAAAAAGACCAGGTGGGGAAATACAGAAACTCACTGTTGTTTTGAATGCCTCTGCAGCTGTGCTGCTGTGGGAGGAGGGACAAAGGAAATTGCCTGTGCCACAGCAAGGCTGATTTTCCTAGGCATACCCTCCCATAGTGCCTTTGTCGTAGAAAACATTTAGAACAATAACTGGGGTCCATGTCATTCCTGCTAGAGATAGGAACCAACTAGATAAAACCAATTAAGTTATGAATTAAGTTGGGAATTTACTCATAAAAAGAACATAATTTAATAACTTTTTTTTAAAAGTGCGTTGTGTGACCCGGAATTTCATCAGCTTAATTGTAGAAATAAGTTAAGTTATTTGTTAATTAAATGAGAGACTGAGCTAAGAATTTTTATATTTCCCAGCTGGTTCCTGACCAAAACCTGTTTTTTTCTGGAATTTTGAAAAACTACTACTTCCTTTATATTAGCTCCTCAGGGTCCCCAGTATCCAAACCACATATTTGAAGTCATGATTATTGTATGATAGCTTAGATAAATTAAAGCTTAAAAGATTTGAAACTAACAAGTAATAAGGGCAGTTTGGAAGTGGGGGTCTTTTTGCATCCAAGTAGTCTTCCTGTGTTCTACACGGGATGCGCTGCAGAGGCTCCTCACCTGTCCCAGGAAAGAGAATTTTGAAGCTCTTAATCCCAAAAGGAAATTAGATAATAAGGGAGGGGGGAAAAGGACAGTAAGAGAAAGTTTCTAGTGGATGGATGAGAAATGAAATTTTCAAAAATTCATGCAAGTGTTTCTTTCTCTCCCAAACTCTAAACAGGGATGAAGTTTGTGCGTAAAATCAAGGATGGCATTTTCCAGCTTCATTCTGTTTAGGCTTTTAGTGCAAGCGTTTAATTTAAATTTAAACAGCTATTTAGTATAAATATAATACTTAAAAGTTTTATCCTTTAAAACGTAAATGTGATTGAATTAGATTTTTAGCTTTATTAATGATTCACTAAACACATTAATCTTTTTCTACTGGCATTCCTATCTTTGGCTCCTTCTTCTTTTTCTGTTGGCAACGTGCAGGACTCACTGCCACTGTGTTCTTCATCCAACCCTTCTTCTTGCTCCCATGCCAGGTAATGGGCAACAGGAAGACAACCTGCACTGATCATGATTGAGTGGTAGCCTACAAGTATTGCATTCCTCAGACTAGCTTAGTTTTGTCTCCATGTCCAAAAGAACTACTATTTCCCATGGAAAACACATGCAGGAAAGTGGACAGATTACCTTCCATTCCCTTCCCCTAACTGCAAAAGTGTTTTCCTAGAGAGTAACTGTTGTTGCACACATCTGAGTTGCACAAGTTCTGCATGAAATAACAAGAGATTTTAATCCGCTCTGGTTGACTCTTCTTGCCCTATTGTATATCTTTCAAGGCAATCTTTTCTATTAGTTTGATGCAAAAAAGCTTCAAGGGGCCAGCTAATGGGAGGCAAAATGATCATATTGCCCCTCCAAATAAGAATTCAGCCCCACTGAATTCATTCAGTCTCTAAATTTCTAGCATTGCAGAGAGTGAACTTTTGAAAACTGTTCACACCTAGAATTCATATATTTGCTGTGTTCATATTCACTTGATAACTTTGCTGGGCCTTTTCCTTTGGATGCCTGAACTGTGTTTCTAAATGTTTATCTGAAGTCTTAAATTATTTAAATGCTAGAAATTTGAGATCTGAAGGAAAATTTCATTTGGGGTGGAAGAATTCTTATTGGGGGACAATGTCCTCATCCCCCACCCCAATATTCATACCCCTAGTTTGGCTTCGTTCCACTGTGCCTTCCATCTATTGTATTTTCAGAATCTATTTTATGATGAAATACACGTGCTCAGATTCAAAGCTAACATAAAATACAAGCAAAATATTTATCTTTTTTTTAATTGGGACTGGTGCATGAGCTTGCCTTTGGCATAGGAACAAGCAGTGCAAGGCTGTAAAGGGGAATATAGGAGCACATTAAATATTTTCTGGGACAACAGTGGAAAACCTGTGGAAGGTCTGAAGTCCTTAACAGTGCTTAAACAGTCCTTTCCAAAGAATGGCCTTTCACATCTACTTTATAAGCCAGTGCAAAATAGAGCATTTTAGAAAGATGGGTAGATTATATGCTGGAGAGAAACTGTTTTGAATATAAGCTTGGGAGCTAGACAGTGTTGACCTTTTGCAGAGTGTCATTGTATTATATACACAATAGCTATATTAGGTTGGTTAACTGATAAATATTTTTAGTATATTGTAAGGTATTTTGTAAAAAGTAGGAAGAGGTATATTTTGGCATGACATCCTGGTGTTAGATTAGGAGTGACTGCATATGTATCTGATGTAGGTGTAAAGGGGGCTTGTGTTATGAGATTCGAAGGAAAGGTTCAACTTGAAAGTCATCAAAACCATTTGGAGCCTCTTCAGGAAGTTTCCAGACTGATAATAGTTTCCACTTAGTTATATTATACTAAAGTTACCTATTACAGTTCTTTGAAAAAATCTTGCAGTTTTTATTTAAATGTTTCATTTATTTATTTTATTATTTGTTTTGTTAAATCTGTTTTTGTCTCTTGGCTTCCATCAGCAACTGAGCACAATAAGTCTGCACTGGAACAAAGTCAGCCCTAAAATTGTCTGCCTAACTGGATTGCCTATTTCCTGGTAAGGCCTGTTTATTGCTCTTATCAAGTCTCCATTTCTTTGTCTATACTCCCTCCCTCACTACATCCAGACAACAACTCAGGACTCCATAGCTGCCTTGGAATAAATTGAAAGAGACATAGAGAGAGTTAATTATACCTTATATACAACCTGGAAATAATTTCCTGACTTAAGGAGCAACTCCAGTTTGGCCACTTTTTATATACGTACAGAAGTCTAATAGTAGTCCCAGTGGCCTAGATACCCTTGATGTGTTGATTTCCTTTAATCTGAAGTCAATGCAAATTAATAAGAAGCCAACACAAATATTTATGGTAAGAATGTGGCCAGGTAAATCATGGTGTGTTCCTAAAATAGAATAACCTGCTAGCTTTAGCAAACTAGTATAACAAGTTAACATTACAAGTGGAAAACAAGAGCAGCCAACACCACCTACACGAAAGGACATGACTCAACATAACTTAGAACCCAACCATGCAATGACCTCAATACATGAATCGATCTTCATGTGATATGAATATGCTATTATATAATATTAATTTTAAGACCTTTAGCAGTAGCTGCCTTTATGGACTTTATTTGCTCTCTTTACGGCTTTGTTTGTTCTCCCTGTTAAAGACCACAATTCAGCAGAGATTCTATTACTAGATCAAAAAAGATCAAGGTTATAATCTGGCTTTCTAATAAGAATTGCTGCTTTCCTTGGCTCCTAGTAAATGGCTTTCTTCAGTTCAATCATTATTTTTATGTCACTATATGGAACAATTTTATTTGCATAGATATAAACTGACTGCCCATTTAAAAGGTCTATGTTTGGAATTCATCCCCCTTCTCAGTGCCCTGAGCAACATATCTTCAAATGGATCACTTCTTCCATTGACAGACCCTAACAAGCTCATCTGGCATCAGTGATAGGCAACAGAAGCTATATTCCAAACATGCCTGGGAAATGAGTCTACCTATCATTTTATTTTCCTACGATGCCCAAGCCAAAGCAACACTCCAGGTCACTGTGGGACATCAAAATGGCATCTAGATGACCTGCTTGCCTGGCAATGTTTGTAACAACAGACATCAATGGTAGTCCCCACTAGACTGCTTATGCCCAGACAGCTACCCAAAGATGCCAGGTGCTGATGCCAGCTGTGCCCCTTTTAGTAAAGATGGCCCTGTTATGTCTGAGAGGCAGATTTGACTCAGATAAATAACTCATGTAGGACACTTTTCCCCTGCATAGTAAGTTTTCTTCTTGGGACTGCAGAGCTGGGAAAATTACTTTTTTGAACCACAGCTCTCAGAATTCCCTAGTGACAATGTGATTCTGGGAGCTGAGTCCAAAAAAAAGTAATTTTCCCAAGCTGTGAGATGGAATTCAATCCTGATCACAAATTTCATCAGTCAAACTAATGAACAGAATTTTTATACTTCTGCTTTCTATGTCCTCCATTTATATTTGGACAAATATAATGTGTTGAGCCTCATCCTTGCCAGTCACTGTTATGTTGCCCTTCATTTATTCACTCTCATTCATTCTTACCATTCATTCAATCACATTTTTTTTAAAAAAAAAAGTCTGATTTGGATATACAGTATTTGCTTACTGACTATGGATGCCTTGCTATTTTCTGCTAATCTCCAGAATAAAGAATAGGAGGGAACCGACGCCTTACTATCTGGTTTAAATGACAATACTGTTCAGATGTCTCAGGGTTTTCCCCAGCATTTTTTTAGTATGCAAATGAATATTATAGATATGTGTCAGTATACACTGTTGTATTTTCAGTTTGCATCCATTTAAATTTTAAAAATAAGATTAACAACCCAGTCCTAGAATCATGCGAGGAGCAAAATATTTGTAGCAGAAGTAAACAAAGACTGGCTCTAAACATCTGCTATAAATCACTTTTAGGGATGGGACAAATCCAGAATTTTCTGAATCCAGATCCATATCTGAATCCCTGGAAGGTTCTGCAAATCCACGAATTTCACAAATCTCGAATCTTTCAAATCCTCTCCGCGGGGGACAGGAGAAGAGCAGGGAGCATGAGATCACGCTCCCTGCAACCATCTGCCACCGGACCTGGCAAGATCGCGCTGGGGGCGAGTTGCTAAAGAGTGGGGAGTACAGATCATGCTCCCCACAACCTTCTGCCACCGGCCCGGGCAGGATCACGCCCGGGGTGGGCAGCAAAAGAGCAGGGAGCACCAGATTGCACTCCCCACAACCTTCTGCTGCTGGCCCCGGGCAGGATCTCACTGGGGCTGGGCAGCAAAAGATCTGGGAGAGTGAGATCGTGTTCCCCACCGCCTCCTCCTCCAGCCGTGGGCCTGATCATGGCAGCAGCGGGTGGGAATAGAGCAGGGAGTGCAGGATCGTGCTCCCCGCCACCTCCTCCCGCCACCCTGGCCTGATTGCACTGGTGGGGGCAGAAGGAGGAGTGGATTTGAAAGATTCGATTCGCCTATTTTGGCCCAGGGATTCAGATCCGCAAATCTTGAATCCTTGCCCAGGATTTGAGGATTAGAGGATTCGGTTGACCCATCCCTAATCAATATCATAAGCCTACTTCACTTCAAAACAGCCTTCTCTGTTTATAATTATAATACTGTGCAGGGAAAATATAACTAGGCTTCCATACAAATCACCCTTTAAAAAAAAATTAGCGAGGGGGAAACAAAAGTGATCCTTAGCAAATGCAGGGGTTCAGTTGTAACCAGTGTGGTGTAGCGATCCGAGTGTTGGACTATGACTCTGACAACTAGGGTTTGATTCCCAACTCAGTCATAGAAACTCACTGGGTGCCCTTGGGTGTATCACATACTCTCAGCCCCAGAAAACCCTGTGATAGGTTCACCTTAAGCTCACCATAAGTCTGAAATGTCTCGAAGGCACACAACAACACAATTGCAGCCAGCCTTTTTCTCACAAGACTTGCTTGAGCCATTTTTTGAGGGTGATATTTTTAATTTGTGTTTCTATATATACTTATGGGACAGATGAAGTCACAACTTTTTTTTTTAAGAGAACACACATATTGTGATCCTGGACTTTGTTAGCTACCCATGGAGGAATTAAATGTCCAGAGTTGCTTGGTTTTGGCTGGTGGAATAGAAGTCTGATGCCAATCAGTTCATAAGCCCTAACTGGGGTAAAAATTCCTCATGCATACCAATGCAGGTAATAAGTCACTCCATTTCCACCAACAGCGCCAAGAGAAGCTGTACATCTCATATTTACAAGCCATTCTGTCTTTTACAATGAACCCTTGTTCCCGGATCCTAAGGAGGCACATTTTCACTTATAACTTCTCCCTGTCCTAATTCGGCAGGTACAGACACTCAATTAACTCAGTGGAGGGAAGAGACTGGAGAGGGCTGGATCTTGCTCTTCCCAGTGTACTCAAACAAAAGCAACTGCTGCAGCAATTTCTAGTTTGTCTCTTCTTCCTCACTGATAACTTTTCCCATCTTTGCCACACCCTGATGTTACTTGGCCACATGTGTCCCAGTTGTCATCTGTGAAATGTTAGAGGGTATGTTATCCATGGTGCCTCAAGCACCATATCTGTGACCTTTCACATTGCAGTTATGGCACTCTGATTCCCTTTTAACTGACTTGGCTACATCCTGTGGAATCTTGGGGTTGCAGTTTGGGGAAACACTGGAGGTCTCTGGCTGAGAATCCTGAATACCCTTCCCTAAAGGGCAAATTCCACAATTTCCTAGGATGGGCCATGGCAGTGAAAGTGGAATCATAGTGCTATAATGGTGGAGTATGAAAGGGACCCTGAGCCAAGATCCCAGCTTAGCTAAACATTCCTGATGCTATTTGACCGATCACTCCTATGACCTTAGCTTCCTAATTTCTTTTTGATTTGAAGCAGAGATGCATAGGCCTAGTTTAAGTGACATTTTCCATTCATTTTGTTGGGTTCTGACCAAGTGCACTGACATGTTCCCTTTCATAAACTGTTTTCACTTAGCATACACAACTCTGCAGTATAAATATTTTAATGCAAATAAAATCACTTGGCTTCTTCACTTCTCATAGCTCAGTGTTGTATCCAAAAGCTGTAGATATTTGACTACTGTCTTTTTAGCGAGTTGGCAAAAGCATTTATTTGTGTGCCATCATGACCTCGGTACTGCAGGGAAGAATCTAATACATGGAAACAGGGAAGGAAGATCTAAACCAGGGTGTACAGACGGTGTGTGTGTGTGTGTGTGTGTGTGTGATTAGGGCAGTCTGCTCCAGGTGGCAATTTTTTCGGGGTGCCCCATGTGACGCAGCCACAGCCCCACGCAATGCAGCCACGCCCCTGCCGTCCACCCCCCCCCGCTCCCCCACCCAAATTCCAAGCTACGCAGCCGGGTCCAAAACATTTTGCTGCCCAAGGCAAAGATGTTACTCCTCATTTCACCTGTAGAAGTCAGCTGGACTGAGAACTGAATCTCACTTCAGTAGCACTATTTTAGGGGTGGAGAAACATTAGGAGGAGGACTCGGAAGCAACCATAGAATCATAGAACTGAAGAGTTGGAAGAGAACACAAAGATCGAGTCCAACTCCCTGCCATTCAGGAATACACCATCAAAGCATTCCTAAGAGATGGCCATCCAACCTCTGTTTAAAAAGCTCCAAAGAAGGAGACTCCACCACACTCTGAGGTAATGCATTCCATTGTCAAACTGCAGTTACCGTCAGGAAGGTCTTCCTAATGTTTAGATGGAATTTCTTTTCCTGAAGTTTGAGGCCATTACTCCGTGTCCTAGTCTCTAGAGCAGCAAAACACAGGCTTGCTCCATCCCCCTTATGACATTCCTTGAAATATTTAAACATAACTATCATGCTGCCTTTTAACCTTCTCTTCTCCAGACTAAACATACCCAACTACCTAAGCCGTTCTTCATAGGACATGGTTTCCAGGCCTTCTACCATTTTGGTTGCCCTCTTCTAGGCATGTTCCAGCTTGTCAATATCCATGCTGAACTGTAGTGCCCAGAAGTATACACAGTATTCCAGGTGAGGTCTGACCAAAGCAGAATAGAGTGGTAGTGTTAATTCCCTTGATCTAGACCCTATACTGCTATTGATGCAGCCTAGAATTGCATTGGCTTTTTTGCTACCTCATGTTGACTCGTGTTCAGCTTGTGATCCACTAAGATTTCTAGATTCCTTTCAAGTGTATTGTGGTCAAGCAAGGTGTCACCCATCCTATAAATGTGAATTTCATTTTTAATGCCCAAGTGTAGTACCTTACATTTCCCCCTGTTGAAATTAATTTTGTTAGTTTTGGCCCTGCTCTCCAATCTGTTAAATGTTGAATTCTGATCCTGTTCTGTCCTGGCGTTCTAACTGGGAGGGTACAGAGAGATAATCCCTCATATGCTTGAGAACTAGCATAGTATAGCAGTTTGAGTGTTGCACTATGATCCTGAAGACAGGGTTCAATTCCCCACTTGGCCATGGAAACTCACTGGGTGACTTTGGGTATAGCACACACTCTCAGCCCCAGAAAAAAAAAATGATTGTTTTTTCCTTAGGCTCTCCACAAGTCTGAAATCACTCGAAAGCACACAGTAACAGCAATCCTCCCAGTTAACCCTATGATCACTCCTAGTCTGAGATAATTTTTTTTTGTATAATTTTTACTGAAAGTTTATCTTGAAAATAAAACCCCCCCTCACTTCCATGCTTAAATCTTCCAGTTGAAATTGCTTATTTCCATTCCATTACAAACATAATTTCCGTCTTACAGAGAGAAGAACAGTTACATTACTTCTTCTTTGATTTCTCATACATTTATGTCCTCACCCAATCTGATAGTCTTTTCCATTCTTTCTCAAAGTTCTGGATAGATTTATTCTTCAAACAAAATGCTAACTTTTCCATCTCTATCATATCCAGAACTTTTAACTTCCATTCTTCTATATCAATATATTCTTTTCTTTCCAGTGCTGCGCATATGTCAACCTTGCCGCAGTTATTAGATATAATAATATCTTCTGATGACTTCTTATTTCCCTTTGTTGGCCCAACATATTTAACAAATAAAGCTCCGGTTTCATTTCAAAATTCAGCTTACAAATTCTTTGCATTTCGTCATGTACCCCCTTCCAAAAATTTTTTGCTATCTTACATGTCCACCACATATGGAAAAAAGACCCCATCTTTTCATCACACTTCCAACAATTTGAATTCCCATTTTTCGTTATTTTTTTAATCTTTCTGAGGTCGTATACCATCTATAAAACATTTTTTAAAAGTTTTTTCTTAAATTTAAGTTTGGTGTAAATTTTATATCTATTTTCCACACTCTTTCCCAAGTTTCTAATTCAATTGAATGTCCCAAATTCTGTGCCCATCTAACCATTGTATCTTTAACTACTTCTGATTCCATTCTAGCCTGAGATAATTTTTAATGTCTATGTGGAGGTATGAGATCCAGTCACGTGGTTCCACATTGACACTTAGTACACTACACTCCCACTTTTAACAAACTCAACCTTAACAGAATGAGCATTAAGTGTACCTCAGACTCTGTTGAATGCCCGTTGTCATACAACAAACAGTGATGGCAATCATTCGACTTCCCTTTCTTTCCTACCAGAAAAATAAACAAATGCTCTACAAGGATCTATGGTTTAGAAGTTGATGAAAAACCAGCTGTTGCTTTTGTTAAACCATATTTGTTTATGGATGTGTGTCACATTTCATGTGTAGGTTTGAAGAGGAAGCATATACAAATACAGAGACACCTCTTTTGCATCAAATGCAGAGAGCTGCATGCTTCAAGTGACAACCCTTGCAGAGATGGCTCAACCTAATTTGTTTTGAAAATAGAAGACAACCACTGGATTTGGAGTCCTTTTGCAAACCAACTTGCAATGGAAGTCTATTTTCTATGGAGACATAGCAGTTGCCTGCTTTCTATTTTATTTAATTGGTTATAAAGCCGTAGCATATGCCTGCATCTCAGTCTTCCAACATACAGGTGACCTCCAATTTCACTGGACTATAAACCCCCTTGCCCTTATTCATGCTCACTGAAAATAATACACCATGCCTCTGTGTGTGTGTGTGTGTGTGTGTGTGTTCTGTGCTTTCAATATGTTTCCAACTTATGGCAACCCTAAGGCGAACTTATCACAGGGTTGTGAGTGTGCGATGCACCGAAGGTCAGTTCGTGTTTCCATGGCCAGTGTTTCCAGTATCCATGGCAGAGCAGGGAATCAGATCCTGATCTCCACGGTCATGGGCCAATGCTCAAACCACTACACCATGCTGGCTCTCAAATTAGAGAAGACTGCTAACCTAACCATGTTTTTTAAAGGAGAGTGTTGATGAGACTAATCTTCAGAGAGACTAGTTGTAAGTTACCTTCAAAGACCAGTTTAGTAGGATAATGACCTAGGAAAGATATTTTTGAAAAAAAGGAAATCATCAATATCTCATTACCTTTGGGCCCATTAAAACCCCTCAAGTGAATGTGACAGATACATTTTTCAGAGGGAAGACAAATGCAGTATTAAAACAGAACTCATATTGCGACAAATATTCAGTTTCAGGTGAGTCCAGTTCAAATCCCTATACGACTATTCACATTCCCAAGAATTCACATCATAGAATTCAGAATTCAACAGTTACAACTTTTGTTATTACTCAGTCTTCAGATCACTGGTGGTAGGGAGGGATCCAGGACCTAATCCCAGACTTTGAAGATTCTCCCCACCCTAAATTTAAGTCTACAATGAAAGTCTTGCAAACAGATGGCTTTCTAGTGTTTCATGGATAAAAACCTTAGCAGAAGTACAATCCCCCAGTTCTAGTTGCTGCATGTTAAAGATTATGTGGACGAATTGGGACACATTCAGAGATAGAAGAAATGGATATACTTTGTCTGGAAAAGAGAAGACTGAGAGGAGAAATGGTAGCATTCTTAGAATACTTCAAGAAACAAATTTTAGGATGTTATATTACAAAAAGTAATCTGTTGCTTTTGAAAAGGGGATTTCATTGTCACTTTTCTCATTTTTGAATGCGTGACTAATTGCATTAGGCATTACTAATGAGCTACCTTTTGATTCACCATTTAATTATTCTTTTTTAAAAAAAAAAATACTGATGCTTAAACACTTAAAATACAAAAAAGGCCAGAAATCTACCCAAATGACCCTTACACAAAAGCACCATGATAGGAGCATGAGTAATTGCTAATCATTATGCTCTCCTATGAAGTAATGGCACTCCTGGTATTGTGTTAGTGCTACTACCTCTCCACTCATCGTGGAATAACAGCATTAATTGAGACACTTCCCCTTGTGCTAATTGAATCAATCCAACTCAGCTATCACTGAGAACTTCTGCATTCTGCTATACCCCATGAAACATAAAACATCTAATCAGGACAAATGAAATATGATATACACAGTGCTTAATCAAGATATCAGAAGGAAAATCAGAATTGTTCATTTCAGATTTCATGGCTCTCCATTCTTTGATTAGGACAAGAAAGATACTGCTATATAATATTTCTTTCCCCTCCAGTATGAATACTATTTTGAATGTTTAGTCAAGCGGTTTAGTCGATGTTTAGTCAAGCAGTTTTGTGAGAATGAATTCTTTCTTCTTTCCCCTGACCAATTTTAAAAAAGTGGCATAAAGTAAGCAAATCTAACTACAGTAAAACTACAGTATTAGTGCAAACTAATGTTGTTCACTGATGAATATGCCCAAGCATTGGAACCTGTGTCAAAAATGTTTGCTAGTTTTTATGTTGGGCATGATTCTGACTATAATAAGACTAGAGTGTACTAATTTGCATTTTTATGGTGAAAGCCCAAAATGTTACAGTGAATGTCCAAAACATGACTATTGAAGCATTTGTGGACACATTATCCATCTGACATGCATCTGGTGAATTCATAAACATCAGCTATCTATGTTTTTGGAAAATGCATGGTATTATCAGTATTCTTTGTCAAGATTAGCCCATGATGTTATACTTCTTGCTACCTACCCCATGAATGGTTACAATACACTCAAATCAGACATGTCAGTTTGGCAACTGAAGCAGAAAATCCCACCAGTACCTTTTCGTCTCCCTGGAGCTAAGAAATACAGTAATAACAGCAATAACTTTGATGACACCCCAGATCTGTTGCCTGAGACAGCCACCTCACTCTGCCTCATGTGGGAACGGCCAAGCTTGCCTTTTATGATGTATGGAAATCTCCAGATTTTTGGCACTCATAGAAATCTGTGTATAATTGCATCCAAGATATAGCCACCATCGATGCCTGCAGGGCTATCTTCACATTTACAGTAACCTGTACATCCAAAGTGTTTAATTGTCTTACCTGCTGACTATCCTTGGCAGAGGACATGGCTGAACACAAGAGTTGCAAGAGGCAATTAAGGCATTATAAGCTTTCTCTCACCCATTCTGTTATGGCAGACACACGGGGTTCTGTTTTAGCCAAAGGAACCTTTCCACTGAACCTACCAAAAAGACAAGGACAACGAGCATGAGCACCTGCTGGAAAGGGAAACCAACCACTCTGTTCAGGATGCAGATATGATGGAACCTACTCAAATTTATATGCAAATAGTAGGCAAAAATTTCTGTCATAATGCCTGAAGCCAATCTCCATCTAAAACTAACTGCTTTTTTTAAAAAAAACAGACACATGTTATATGATGTACAAGCAAAATCTGAAATTATTTTTGCCCTGGCCGGTAAAAATTATTCTCCCTTTCTTGTCAAATGCCTTGATTTGTGGTATTAGGAAAATAGACAATTTATCTTTCTGCAGAGGGATGATTTACAAGTGTTCATACTATGGGTGTGTGTGTGTGTGTATTTAAAAAAGAAAAGCATAATTTTCCTTCCTTCCACTCATTCTTCCCCAACTATAACACTGCCATTATCCTGAAACCACTCTGAACCCATATAGACATCCAGCTATTCTGGGAGTAAGCTCTTTCACCAAAGAATAGACTGGCCAGATCGACCATCTTTCTGTGTGGCAAAGAGGATTTTACCACATATATTGTGCACACATCAAGGTGGGGAAAGGGAAGGTCATCTGTATTCGTCTATGTTTACATGCTGTTGATATTGTCTGAACACAGGTGTCAGTCTTAGCAAGGAATTAATATTATGTCATTGGCTTTAGCAGAGACAATAGTCCTTCTTGGTACATTGATATCTGTATCATAGCTTTGCATAACATATATTTGCATATTGTTTTCCATTTGTCCAAGTTGAGCAATCCATTCTGACTGGCTAGGTTTTAAATCTTCTGAATTCCTGGTTTATGAACTTGTACATCATGGCTGGGGAAACTGCAATCCATGAGTCACATGTGGCCCTGCCTCCCCTTTTTGAGGCCATCCAACCCCTACACCCCAACCTTCATATGAGCCCTGAGGAATAAAAGAACTAGCACTAAATATCTGGAGCAGAGTCTCAGCTGTGAGGCTAGCTACCATAATTCTGTGGCAATCCATTATAAAGTTTTCAAAGTCAAAGCAAAACTTCTCCTCTCACATTATTAACATCAATATACCAAGCAAGGAGTGTTTCCTCTAAGCACTTTGAGACACCCAAACCTGTGGAGGAACTAGCAAGAATCCCATAAGCAGCAATCCATCTTGGAAGAACCGCTACCAAAAGTTTGAGATTAGGATGGAACAAAAGGCAGTGATGGTGTTAGTGAGGAGATGTCTTCCTGAAACAGAGGAACTAAAATGTTACAGTTTTTCTAAACATCAAAATACTTCCTTGCTAGCCAGATCCAGGTCTCTCTGATTAGAGACTGTCCACCAAGCACCAACTGCTATAGAGTTCTGCTTGCAAAAAAGAAGAGAAAAGAAAAATACAGTAACTTTATTGCATTGACTATCACTGAGCATATTATTTCAAGTAATCAGTATGTGAAGTTAAACTCAACCTTAATTGATCTGAGAACTAGAGAATTAATTTTCATGCATTCACTCCCTGTTAATTTGGTTTTAGAAGTAATTTAGAATCCTCAGCAGCACAGACAAATTTAATGGAGCAAATTAATAAGTTTATTTGCAATAAAAATAAACATATCTGCGTATATACTCCAATTAAATAAAGGTATTATATAACATATATATATAATCTGAATATTTCATTATATATAGAATTGTTGTAAGATTATAATTATAAAATCAATAATTAGTAATTTTAATAATAACACTTCTATAATGTACATGTTAAATATATAATTATAAAATATTGTGTAATTTCATATATTAAACATTTGGACATAAAATTTGGACATAAAAACATTTGGACATAAAAACATTTGTTTTTGTTTTTATTTTTATTTTTATTATAGCATATAGGTAAAACTTTTCAAGATACATTACATAGTTTATGTACATTTTTATATATCTTAGCTGATTTTAACTATAAGCAGTAATCTTCTATGTATTCTTCTGTATTTTAAATAAGATGGTGGTGGTTTGCTTTGCTTTGCTATTGAAAAACCATATCTCCCTGTATGAACCTGGCCATGCTTTAAGATCTGCAGGGTAAGACTTTCTTTCAGTCTCACCACGCATGTCTGGTGAAGACATGTAACAGGGCC
The DNA here is from genome assembly GCA_030412105.1 of Cyclura pinguis. NCBI lineage: Eukaryota > Metazoa > Chordata > Lepidosauria > Squamata > Iguanidae > Cyclura > Cyclura pinguis. Next base: position 281,740,888 of record CM059599.1, read on the forward strand.
TTCTTTGTGGCTGCTTCTAAATTATGTAACTCCCTTCCCTGGGAGGCCCAGTTGGCCCCCTCTCTGCTCTCTTTCTACCAACAGGTAAATACCTTTTTATTTAAGGAAGCTTTTTGTTTTTGCTGTATATGGTAGATAAAGTTTTTAATGAGGAATGTAGTGTTTTTATTTTATTATGTTCTTAAGTGACTTTTAATGCTGTTTTTAACTTTTGTTTTTTAAACAGAAGATAAGTTCAAATGTGTTTTGTATTAACAGTTTTTTAACTGCATTGTGCTTTTAAAATATAGTATGCCACCTTGGATTTCATGTTGGGAGAAATGTGGGATAATAGATAGATAGATAGATAGATAGATAGATAGATAGGTAGGTAGGTAGATAGATAGATAGATAGATGAGTAATTGTTCTCAATCACTTGACCAACCCAGAAAGTGGCCCTGGCCCCACCACAGTTGCTAAACCTGATAAGCATATTAACTCCTCATGAGTGTCGGTGATACAAACCATGATCATCAGTATGGTGGTACTCAGTAATTTTTGTTTGTGGTTCATCTTCCTGTAGGAAGAAGGCAAAAAAGTGGGGGGAGCACTTTTTTTTTACTGTTGTGCTGTAAAAGGAGGATGCTATGCTTGAAATGCTTACCGTTGCTAAGTTCCGTACTCTTCCATGAAGGCACACATTTGTAATGTCCTCTAACAGATAATAATGAAGTTCTATATATCTGAGTACAATATAATGAGATGATCTTTTGAATACTGTTGCGGAAAACAGAAAAACAGTGATTTGGGTGGCTTCCTTAGAAGAAAAGACTAAGGAGACTGTGTGTACGTGCCTTCAAAACGCCAGTTGACTTATGGCAACCCTATGAATTTTACAGAGTTTTATTACACAAGGAACACTCATAGATGGTTGTGCTGGTTCCTCCCTCTGAAATATACAGCACCTAGTATTTGTTGGCAGTCTCCCATCTAAGTACTAACAGGAGTTGGTCATGCTTAGCGTCCACGATCAGATGGGATCTGGTGCCTTTAATATACCCTTCCATTAAGGCAAGATGAAGCAAACCATGGGTGTCAGATTATGAGATACCACTAAAGCACAGTGCAAAATTATTCTTAGTATGTTGTTCAATTAACTCTTGAAGGGAAAAGTGAGATCACATCATGTGGACAGCAATAATTCTGAATAGGACAGCTTCTACTCTAGAGATGCTTTCCACATGACCAGCATCTTCCTGCCACCAGGATCCCATTATGAAGAGGCCAGAGAGAGAGAGAGAGAGAGAGAGAGAGAGAGAGAGAGAGAGAGAGAGAAAGAAAAGAAAGAAAAGAAAGAAAGAAAGAAAGAAAGAAAGAAAGAAAGAAAGAAAGAAAGAAAGAAAGAAAGAAAGAAGATCCAGCATTCTCAGTTGTTACATTTTGCCATGATTGGGGGCACACACATTTGGATTTTCTGCCTTAGAAATGTAACAAGTACATTTTGAGAAACATTTAGGAAAAGTAGATAGGTTTCGATGCAAATACGAAAACTGAAGGTTGTGCAAGCACCAAATTATTACACCTTTGATGTACCTTCATTCGCATACTCCGAGGTAAAGAGTGATCAGCAGTCCTGCTGATGTCAGTTTGGGACTATTTTAGAAGACAGGTAAGTAGAGGATTCAGCCACTGTGGGTTATGACAGAGAACATGTAGCAGACAACTTTTTATAATGGTTATAAAAAGGATTCCATAAACTCTGTAGAAGGTCCATACAAAACGTTGTTCTTATAAGGTGATTCACAATGTTTTCAGGGCTGTTCTCAAGGTTTCTGTACTTTAACCCTTTGGAACTTGCTACTACATGTTATATAAGACAAGGAAGCTTTTCTTTCATGTTGAAAGTGCACTCTTTTTGCTGCTGAGGCAGCACAATTCTTCCTGTTCAGTTCTATGTGAAAAGGTCCATGTGTAAACAAGTAATGTTTATATTAGTTTCTGTAAATTCCCTTCCCCAAGATCTGAACCAGTAAATTCATCCCTCCTTCCTGTAACATAATTCAACTTGCCTCATTACTCCACCCTATCAGTGTCAGTCACTGGGAAAGTAGGAATAGGAAAATAGTTGAATGAGACATGTCAAATTAGCCATTAATTATGGCATGCGAGGAGGCACCTGACACATTTGACAGCTGTCCTGTGACAGGATTTTGCAAGAGACATACTAAATAAAGGGTGACCAAACTGCTCTTTTTAGTGGGGGAAACTGAATACCTGTCCCTATATACAGTTATAAACTTTTGACATATGTGTGAGGGACTTCTTGATCCTAGTCATAATATGAAATATGTTTCATTTGAATGAACTTGGTGATGAAAGAGCAGTGTGGCAATGGAACCAGCTGCCTAAAGAACTGGTGAGGTCTCTTTTTCTCTCTGCGTCTTCAAAACAGAGGCTAGACAGATACCTGTTGGGGGTGCTCTAGCTGGAGCTCTTGCACTGAGTAGGGGGTTGGACCCAAGGGCCTGAGTGGCCCCTTCCAACTCTATAATTCTATGAATCTAAGTCATATACAGCCACGGTGAACAAATTATGACTTCCCAGTTGCTGCTGGACTATGACTGCCATCATTTCTAGTCAGTATGGCCGGTGGCAAGCAATGATAGGAACTGTAGTCCAACAAGAACTAGAATGCCACATGAGGCCTAGCCCTTCCTATACAGGAGTAGAAACAATGCATCTTTTGTTCCCTTATTACAAAGTGGTTATTGTCGTCGTCGTCATCATCATCATCATCATCATCATCATCATTTTGGCTCAGAATTATGTTCTGAATCTGGGAATATATCTGTAACTGTAGATATAAATACAGTATTTCTGTAGAACTGTTAATACTGTGGTGACCTATGTTTTGTAACTCTACTGTTTTTGTTGACTGTTAATTTAAAAGATCTGTTATTATTTGTTTGTTTAAACTTATTTTGGGTCACCATTAGGAAAGGGCCCAAGGTGGAATGCCAGGATGACATACAAAACAAAAACAATATGAAAACCATAAAATTCAGTTTATAAAATATCACAAAAAAGGCCTAAATCTAACATCATGATGGTTCTGCAGTGCCTGGACAATGGAACGTTGTTTGCCTCTCTTCCCCTCCAGAGTATTTCAGCAGCCCCTGGTAACTGGTTCCAGAATGTTTTCCAGTCTTTCTCTCTGGAATAGATTTTTGGAAAGATTTGTAGGCCTGCAGTAAACAGAAGAGATGACCACCTCCTGATTACCCTGAGAGGAACAGTTCTATCTGTATATATTCCCACTAGATTTAGGCCAGAACCAACAGCCCACGAATCAAGAAAAAGCCAGCAAAAACAGCGTTCCCAAAGATTTACCACAAACAGGCTGGATGAACACCCAGTATACATGCTTCTTTCAGCGATGAAGGGTCACTGCTGAGAAGGATTCTCTTCCTCTGCAGTCACCAACCTAATTATCCTTGGTGGTAGGCAAATAAGAAGAGTCTCTGTCAATGACCTCAGAGTGTGCATGAAGATCAAGGGCCCAAACTGTTTAACAGTTAAAAGCAACATGTTAAATAAGGTTCAGAAATGCACTGACAACAAGTACAGCTGATGATGTATTGAACTCATGTGAACTGTCCTGTAGCTTCCATGTCAGTGGGGTAATAAAAACACACTTGGTTTCAATCTAAACTATAAGGGAACTGTCCAAGGTGTTGAACCTATTTTGGCAATAGGATTCTGCAGTTTCAATGGCTCCTTTGAAGTTTGCACTAAGATTCACTAGCCACCGGCTGTCACAGGCCCTTCCTTCATCTATATCCAGCTGGCCACATTTTTTAGCAGCAGAGATGGAAACCAACTTTAAATAAGTCCCATACATAACACATTACAGTAGTCCAGCTGTTTGTGAATGGTTGCATTCACTATGCCATTTTATGAATGGTTGCCATCCATCTTGGGAGCCATTTTGTGACAGAATCCGTGCCATTTACTCAAAAAACTCAAATGTGTCCACCTGCTCTTCCCCCCACCATTAGGAATTGTATTATTCCCTCTTTCAGAGAGCTTATTGGCAATGAGGGAATACATATGCTCCATCTGACTGATTCCCTGTATCAATTTAGGTGTAAACTCGAGAAAGACAAGACTTGACCTGCATGCAACCCACCAACTAGAGATTGGGTGTCAGCTGATTTTGGTGGCCAAGTATTATATTCAATTCTCTCCTGACTTTAATGAGAGTTCTTCAGTTTTTTTGAACTTCCCTAAATGGTTGCAGGTCTTCAGACTTCATGATTTGCAGATCCAGTTGCTTTCTGCTTCACAGCTATTTCCTTGGCCTCATAGTCTATCATAATTTATTTCTTCCGAACAATTGTCTTGGCTGCTTATCAAAGTGTGAAATGAGTTTTTTGCTATTATTCATTGCTGGGTAATCATTAATGTCTTCTACCATCTTCTACTATCTTAAGTTCTGTTAACAGACTGAGAAGTCTGTTATCATTAACTCTGTCTCATTTTTTAAAAAGGTGTGACATTTTAATTAACACCCACCCTAGGGCATGATCTCAATGAAGGATGTTCTCTACATATACTTTATTTAGCAGCCACTGCCATTCATTTTTCTGTCATTATCAAATTTGTTCTGGAAGAAGAGACTGGAAAGATTAAGTTTTTGTGGCACTCCATCCAGCTGTTGGAAATCAGAACTGACTCCCAAGGGTGGAAAGCTTATGTATTTCCTGAGCCTGGGGCCAGCCCAACCATTAGGCAGAATGAGGTGACTGCCTCAAGCAACAGGTTTGGAGACCAATCAGGGAGGGCAACCTACTAATTCTTTGGTAAAGTTATCATCACATTTTTCCGACCATGAGTGGTTAGATTTGCTTGTGGGGCTTCCTTTCTCATAGGCCCAAATACTTTGGCTGGCTAAGCACTCTGATTTTGTTAGATCATGATGGGGTGTCCCTTGGATACATACTATCCAACATTTGACAGGTGAGGACTGGGATCTATTTGGCAAAGCAACATCAGTGTGGTCAAAATGGCAAAAGTTATTAATAAGAAATACTATACAAACTAGAAGAGGCTGCAGCAGTTTGCTTTTGCCTGAGCCTACTGGGAAGAGCAAGATTCCATCCTCTCCTGTCTGCTGAATGAGTGCAAACTACCTTTGCACTTTGAACCCAATTTGCAGCAGTTGAAGTAAAACCAAGGGGAAATGGGGAAAATGGGAAGAGAGAGAAACTGGAACTTTTTAAAAGCAGCTGAAAAAGTGAGAGGGCAGAGGATTATCCAGGACTATCTCTGCCAAATTGGGACAGCTGGAGAGTGTGGGGGTATGGCAAACTCAAGCAGCAAAATGTCTTGAGCCAGACAAACCATGACTACAAAAGACTAACAACGGGACCACCATTCTCATTTTGAATGCTCGCCTAAGAATTTCAGGTTTTGTTCAGTTTGCTGCTTCTGAGTTAACAGGACACTGTGAGAGTAACATTTAGGTCCTGCTGGTAGCATGGTTAGTATTACAGCTTTGGAACCAAACACTGCAACAGAGGGGACCAAATGTAGCCCGCAGGCTATACACAGCTCCCAGCACTGTTGTGGTCCATGATCCCCTTACTACCCTTTTTCTGGGGGGAAAAAAATGTCTTTCCAAGAAGCCTGCAGGAGGAGCAATTCAATTTTTAAATATGTTGTGCACACACCCAGACAGACCCTGCTTGGCATAAAGAATCTGTTTTTCGTAACCAAAGGGGGCTTTGGCTAGTTCTAGTTTCGTTTTGTTTTGGGTATTTTAGGCAGTCCATATTGCCTCCTGAGCATACTGGGGCAGAAAAATGGCCCCCAGACCTGTTATGTTTGCCCATCCCTGATTTAGTGGACCTCTATAGTTTGGATTCTGTCTTTTATTTGCAGATTCAGTGATGAACATAAGTGGTCAAATGTAATCCAAGTATCTTTTAAGTTGATGAGCAGGAATAAGTACTGGAATTGTATAAATAACCAAAAAAAAAAAAAAGGGGGGAGGGGGGAGGAGTTTGTCTTCTTTATTGCAAATCAGTCCAGTTCATGAAGAGAGAGCAACAGCAACTTCAGAAATTTCTGTTATAGATTGGGTTTATGGTATATATATGATTTGTTATATGAATAGTATAAAGTCTTCCCTCCACATTTGTGGGTTTGACCTTCACAAATTTGATTATTCACAAGGTGTGGGCATACTTTCCTCCCTTTCCCTTCTCCCATTCCCTTGTGTATTGCCAGGCACAGAGAAGGAAGGCTAGTGCCCAGACAAAAGGCAAGGAAATGGGGGTGGGGGGTGCATGAAGCACATACGAGCCTTCTTTCTCCCCACTGGAGCTCCCTCTTCCCATTTCCTTGTCTCTGGCCTCAGCACACAAATGTGGGGAGGAGGAATCATAGAGGGCGGGAGTTATTCATGTTTTTGTTTTTTTACTTTCATGAGGGTTCTGTGTCCTGAACCCTCACAAAAGTGGAGGGGCCACTGTACTTCACTATCTGAACTTGGAAATATTGTATAATTTAATATACATGTTGTTCCTTGTTATAAGGTTGTGCAATTGATATATATATTTATGTTTGTTTTTAATATAGCCCTTGAAGAAGGCCAATTGATTTATAAACAGGTAAAATGTGTTGGGCTTTTTAAATCCATAAGGACGTGGAGCATAGTCTCCTTTTCTCTGCTGTTTTAAGTCGGGGAACAATTTTATCAATCTAACATAGACTATGGTATCTGTCAGTAAACCTAAATCAGAGCATATTTGTTCAGCAGCCTGTTTATTACTGGATTTAAAGCCAATGACTTCCCTACCTTATCAGCTTTAACTTTTTACAAGGCAAAGCAAATTTTCCAGTATGTTTCTTCACAATATCAGCCCTTCTCAGTCATTCTGATTTATAGAATCTACTTAGCTCTTTCCCAGAGATATGAGCTTTTTTCATGATCTCATTACAGATAAGTTCACTTTAAGATTATATTATTACCCCTCTTCTCTTTGCACTGAGAAGGCCATGTACACATGTCACCTCTCTTACAATAAGCAAAACAGCTGGAGTGTCCATGTGCGTATGTGCATGACTTCACAACAGCACTCCTGAATTGGAAGGCATCCTCTGTTTTAAAGGATTTCCAGTCCAAAACTAGTGTAAAGAAAAAGAATTGTGAGAAAGGAGAACGTGGCCTTGAATTTGCCCTTGAATATGTGACCTTGAATTTAGAAGACTGAACAAGCACATGGGTGACCTTATTATAATTTTCCATACTACAGTGAGATACATTGTATTTCTACTTAAATTTTAGTAATTGCTTCCAGTTTCAGGCTTACACATACAAATTGGCATATGTGCAATTTATATGTACATGCTTTAACTATTTTATATGTAACTTTTGTCTTGTTCTTTGGCAACGCATATGTGGCCATCATACAAGCAGAAAATGGTTGTGAGATTTCAGAAGGTTTTTCTGCAAGTTCTGCAGTGCTAGCCTACGTCACCATGGTGTATTTCCTAAATTCCATTCCAATATTTTCCTCATAGGTGTCCAAAGGGGAGAGCAAAGAGACCACTTCTCATCCCCAAATCCTAAAAATATTTATTGATTGTAGGACGTAAACCATTTCCACACTAGATGCCATTAGTGCAATATACCGTTATAGTCCCGGCATTGCCACTTGCACAATAGTGGCAGATTGAGAATCCTAATTGCTGTACCCTTCCACCTTATAGAATCATAGAATCATAGAAATGTAGAGTTGGAAGAGACCACAGGGGCCATCCAGTCGAACCCCCTGCCATGCAGGAACACCCTCAAAGCACTCCCGACAGATGGCCATCCAGCCTCTGCTTAAAAACCTCCAGAGAAGGAGACTCCACCACACTCCGAGACAGCATATTCCACTGCCGGACAACCCTGACTGTCAGGAAGTTCTTCCTGAGGTTCAGGTGGAATCTCCTTTCCTGCAGCTTGAATCCATTGCTCCTTGTCCTGGTCTCTGGAGCAGCAGAAAACAAACTCTTTCACTCCTGTATGTGGCATCCCTTCAGATATTTAAACATGGCTATCATGTCCCCTCTTAACCTGCTCTTCTGGAGACTAAATATACTCAGCTCTCTAAGTCTATCCTCATGGGGCATGGCTTCCAGGCCCCTCACCATTTTGGTCGCATTCCTCTGGACTTGCTCCAGCTTGACCATGTCCTTCTTGAATTGGGGTGCCCAGAACTGGACACAGTATTCAAGATGAGGTCTAACCAAAGCAGAGTAGAGTGGTACCAGTACCTCCCTCGATCTAGACACCATACTCCTATTGATGCAACCGAGAATTGCATTGGCTTTCTTGGCTGCCGCATCACACTGCTGACTCATGTTCAGCTTGTGGTCTATTAAGACTCCTAGATCCCTTTCATACGTACTACTATCCAGCCACGTGTCCCCCATTCTATATTTCTGTATTCCTTTTTTTCTACCTAAGTGTAGGACCTTACATTTCTCTCTGTTGAATTTCATTTTGTTAGCTCTGGCCCAGCTCTCCAATCTTTCCAGGTCATTTTGAATTTTGATCCTGTCCTCTGGCGTATTAGCAACCCCTCCCAATTTGGTGTCATCTGCAAATTTGATGAGCATGCCCTCTATTCCTTCATCCAAGTCATTGATGAAAATATTGAACAGCACTGGGCCCAGGACAGAACCCTGTGGCACCGCGCTAGTCACTTCTCTCCAGGATGAAAAGCAGCCAGTGGTGAGCACCCTTTGGGAACGGTCAGTCAACCAGTTACAGATCCACCTGACAGTAGCCCTGCCCAGCCCACATTTTACTAGCTTCTTTGCAAGAATGTCGTGGGGAACATTGTCAAAGGCCTTACTGAAATCAAGAAATACTACATCCACAGCATTCTCTTCATCTATCAAGCTAGTAACTCTATCATAAAAAGAGATAAGATTAGTCTGGCATGACTTATTTTTGAGAAATCCGTGTTGACTTCTCGTGATTACTGCATTGCTTTCTAAGTGATTAGAAACTGACTGCTTAATGATCTGCTCCAGGATCTTTCTGGGTATTGATGTCAGGCTGACTGGGCGATAATTATTTGGGTCCTCTTTTTTTCCCTTCTTGAAGATGGGGACAACATTTGCCCTCCTCCAGACTGGTGGAACTTCTCCTGTCCTCCAAGATTTCTCAAAGATTATAGCAAGCGGTTCCGAAATGACCTCTGCCAGTTCTTTTAATATCCTAGGATGCAATTCATCTGGCCCTGGAGACTTGAATTCATCCAGTGTGGCCAGGTATTCCTGTACCACCTCCCTACCTATTATGTGCCGCATTTCCCCTGCTTCCTCCCCTGCTCCCCAACCGCCAGGTTGAGTGCTTGTATCCTTCTGGGAAAAGGCAAAGAAGGTGTGAAGTAGTTCTGACTTTTCTCTTCCCCCGTTAGTAATTCTCCATCTTCTCTGCGCAGTGACCCTATCGACTCCTTCTTTTTCCTTTTGCTGCAGACATATTTAAAAAAGCCCTTTTTATTGTTTTTGATGTCTCTGGCCAGCCTAAGTTCATTCTGTGCTTTAGCCTTTCTGACCTCCTCCCTACATCTCCTGGCTACTTGCTTAAATTCTTCCTAAATTTGGTGGTTTCCCCCTTCTTCCATTTCCTGTACACGTTTCTCTTAGCTCAACTGAGAGTTCTTTAGTCAACCATTCTGGTTTCTTCAGATGCCTTCCATTTTTCCTCCTTATTGGCACAGTTTTAGACTGTGCCTTCAGTATCTCCCTTTTAAGGAACTCCCATACCTCCTGAACTCCTTTCCCTTTCACTATTCTTGACCATGGAATTTCAGCCAGCAGCTCCCTAAGTTTACAGAAGTCCACTTTTTTAAAATCTAAGATGAGTGTCTGGCTACACTTATCTTCTCCTTCCCACTGAATGCCAAATTCCAATAGGGCATGGTCACTCCCCCCTAAAGATCCAACCACTTCTACCTCATTAACAAGGTCATCCCTATTGGCCAGGATCAGATCTAGAATATTTGATCCCCTTGTGGCCTCTTCCACCTTCTGGACCATGAAATTGTCTGCAAGACAAGCAAGAGAACTTGCTGGACCTTGCTGTCTTGGCAGAGTTTGACTGCCAACATATATCCGGGTAATTGAAATCTCCTATTATTACTGTATCTCTCCTTTTTGAATGTGCAGCCATTTGGTTGAGGAAGGCGTTATCAAAGTCCTCAGTCTGGGTTGGAGGTCTGTAGTAAACCCCCACCAGAATATCCCTATTGTTTCTCACTCCCTTATTCTTACCCAGATGTTCTTGACCTGGCTTTCTGGGTTTAAGTCATGGATCTCTTCACAGGTGAAAACATCCTTGACATACAAGGCTACTCCTCCTCCTTTCTTGTTTGGTCTGTTTCTACAAAATAGGCTATACCCCTCTATTCCTACATTCCAATCATGTGACTCATCCCACCAGGTCTCAGTGATGCCTATCCAATCATATTTATTTTGTTGTACTAGGAGTTCAAGTTCATCTTGCTTGTTTCCCATACTCCGCGCATTAGTGTAGAGACACTTAAGTCCCCGGGAACTTACCACAAGTCCTGTACTATAGTTTCTACTCCTCCCAGCATTGGACGCTTGTACTACTTGTCCAATATCATTTGGGCCTTTTTCCCCTACACTCGCCAAGTCCTTGCCCTGAATAATATTGTCTCCCTCCCCAGCGGAACTTAGTTTAAAGACCTCTTAATCTTCCTTGCGAGACTGTTTGCAAAAACATTCCTGCCAAGTTTCGTGAGGTGCAGCCCATCCCTTGCCAGAAGCTCACGTTCATGGAAATTCAGCATGTGTTCCAAAAACCCAAACCGTTGCCGGCGGCACCATGTGGGGAGCCAGTTGTTGACTCTGCTATAGCCCTTTCCCTTTGTGTACCATGTCCTTGGACAAGGAGGAGAGATGAAATGACCATCTGTGCACCAAGGTCCTTAAGCTTTGTCCCCATAAGCTTGTAGTCCTTTGCGATGTGGTAAAAGCCGCGCCTCGCAGTGTCATTGGTTCCGACATGAACCAAAATGAGGGGCTTATGGTCAGTGGGCTTGACCAGCCTGGTTAGTCTCTCCATTATATGGTTGATCTTGGCCCCAGGAAGACAGCAGACTTCTTGATTGAGCTTGTCCAGTTTGCAAATTGCTGGTTCGGTTCCTCTGAGCAAGGAGTCCCCAACAACCAGAACTCGCCTCCTTTGAGGCTTGTCCAGGGCTCCTCGACGAGCAAGTTCTTCTAGGACTGCCTGGGCATTCTGTTGAGGCTGGGAGTGTTGATCTTGTTCCTGTTGCTGAAGTTGGATTCCTTCATGTTGACATTCTGTTCCCTCCTCCTGGTGGTCCTCATCGTTCATAAGGCCAAGAACTTTGAAGTGATTGTGTAGGTTGAGAGTTTCTGTTTCCTTCCTGGTCCTTCTACTCCTCTGTGTGACGTTCCTCCAAGCATCTGTTTCCTGGCACAGTGTGCTGACTTCCTGATCTGGCAGCTCCTCCGCACATTCAGTCTTCAGGAAGGTCTTCTCTGCCCTATCCAAAAACTCCTCCCCCTCCCTAATAAGATGAAGATTAGAAACTCGTGCCTTCAGCTGGCAAACCTTCTCCTCCAAGAAGCTCACCAGCTTGCACTTGGTGCAGGTGTTACTGCCCTGGCTAGTCCGAGCTTTGGGGATATTAAAAGATATCCTTTTGATATCATAATTCGGCTTCACTTATCTATTCCCTTCCACGTGCTTGCGAGGCCCCCAGACAAGCACGCATATAGGCTTGGCCGATTATCACCGTAATATTCCTAGACAATACAGGCAGGCCAGAAAACAGCCGACTCGCTGCTTTAGGAGACCTCCAGGCAAGTACTCTAATTAGGTATGCACGCAACCTACAAAAGAGCCTCTGCCCCGCGCTGGCAGCTTGATGGGTAAACTATACAGTACCCAAGTACTCTGTGTTTGCATACTGGCTACTCTATTGAGAACCTCTGCGATAACGCAATCATTCAGATTCTGACCTTTCGGAGGCTTTGTCTCCAACTCCAAATCTATTGTTTTCCCCCAAGTACGGCATAGCCTGCAGTCACAATTCTCCTTATAAAAACCCTTGATTCCGAGACCTTCCTCGGATCGCTCCCGAGTTTCATCCCGCCTTGCTGCCGCTTTGCTTGGTGAGCCTCCCCTCAGCTCCACGTGCTGAGCTACATCGCACCCCAGCCTCGCGCTCCTTTTTTCTGGGCTTCAGGACAGGTGAAGTATCACCCAAACCAGCAACCCTTCTAAAAATCCCTCTATACCACTCAAACCTTTATTTCTTTAGTTATCTTGTGTGAGTGTGTCACATACACTGTTTTGCTTGTGTTTGTAATAAAACATCATTATTGCTTCAACTTTTGTGTGCTCCTTGACTCGACCTGACCCTGTAGACAAGGGGTTCAAGATCTCGCTATGTTACCCTGCCTCTCGTAATGCTAAGCAGTGCTCTGAGCTGATTTTCCCCACCTTTAGTTGAGCACATTTTGGTGTCCCTCCTGGGATCCCCAGTACACAGGGTAACACAGGTGTACCCGATAACATCTTGTGGTAAGAAAAGGAACGTACCACAAGTGCTACAGGTGACAGTGGCAGCTCCCTCACCTTCCATCCTTGATACTACAGAGAGTAGTACAGGGAGTAGGTCTAGAAAGAATAACTGGGATTTCTTTCTCAAATTCTGCTGTACAAGCTACGTCTACTCTGCTGATTGCCTAGGGTTGAACTTGAAGGATTGAAGTAGAGGACTTCAACAGTGCACGCCTTTGGCGCGTGCCATTGGGAGCTCCTAATAAGATTCTTCCACCCTAGCTGGCTCCTCCCCCTCGTTAGTCAGTTAGACTGTGTGCTCAGGGAGAGCACACGGCCAGCACAAGGAGACTTAATAAAAACAAACAAGCGGATGAGTAGCAATAATGCCTCCAATGTTCCCTCTGCACTACAGTGTCCTTGGCCACTCCCTTTCCCCACCTTCACCTCGCCCCACTGCCCCTGATCGGTGGGGAGGGAGGTTGTTTGTTTTTCTAAACATGCCAGTACATTATTGCATTTGCTTGCTATAATGTCTAAAAATGTGTCAAGGTTGTTGCCAGGCAGGTAAAGTTTTCCTATGAGTGGATGGCAGAAGGAAGAGGTGGCGTGGCCAGACAGCCAGGTGCAAGGCCAGCAGAATTGGTATGGCTATGTCTTGTGTATTAGAGAAGGCCACACGCCAGAGCACTGATTGGGTCACCCCACTTGTTCCAGGGTGACAAGGTAGCATAAAAAGGCTGGTGTTTGCCTTGATCAGCTGCCAGTTAGATGCCTCAGCTGGACCTGCCACACCATTGGCAGTATCCTGTTTGTAAGGGGAGATGCTGCCCGATTTTTCTCTGTTATCTTCTGTTTTTCCTCTTTGTCTAATTGCTGGAAAGCTAGCATGTTTTTGCTAAGCCTTATCTTAGAGTGTGGCAATAAATCAGTACTCTAAGTCTTACTTAATGAGTTTCTGGAATTTTTTTGCTTCACTGGGACTCTGCTGCAGCAAAGCCTTGCTTCACAGATAGCACTCTGCTCATGCTCAAAGGAGCCAAAGTCTGCCAACCCTGACAAAATGTAGTTAAAAAATTATATAGTTTTAATGTAAAGGAGAACTTTAACAGGGAGAGGTGATAGCTTTTGAAATTACCAGCTATGGGAGTCACTGAGGGAAGGAGAAGCTGGGCATGCCCACAGCCTGCCCACTGTTGAATCTGTGATCACAGGAAGCGGTATCAAGCAGTGATGTAGACTCGAGTTGATAGACATGGACTTAAGTTGCTTCAGTGGCTTGACTCGGCCATAAATGATGCTCTGACTCGACTCGAGACTTGTACGTTTTTAATGACTGACTTGTTGCCCTTTGTTCAGTAACATAATGCCTTCATCCAGAAACCTTATGACTTTCAACAATGCCTCCATCTCTTTTTGCCTACTGGTCATATGACAATCTCTCTCAAGCCCAAAATGTGGGTACATTTCTCAGAGGGAAACTGCAAACAGGTTAGGCAATGGGCTTGAGGCAGGCTTGAGGTATGCTCAGCAGCCTGTTCCCACTGCATATCGGAGGAGCCTTCTAGAACGTTTCCTAAGAGCAAAAGATAAGACTCACCCCCAGAGTGCAGAGTGCACATATCCGTATTTGTCTGTTTCAGCAACAAAAGATAACAAAGAAATCCTGTAGCACCTTTGGGACTAACTGAGAAAAAGGAATTTCTAGCATCAGCTTTCATGGACTCCATTTGACTACATCAGATGCAGTGGAACGGAGTCAGTGAAAGGTGATACTAGGAATGTCTTTTATATCTTTTTATAGCAAAAGATATCACATTTTAATGAATCTGGTCATATCTGTTCTCAATCTCATACTGAATAAATACTAAATTTTAAATTAAATATTAGTATTTAGGATTGTTTGGGACAATATTTCCCATCAACATTGAGCTTTCTGCACAGTAAAAGTGCAACACATATACACAGACACCTGTGTCCACAGCTGAGAAAGTGCAGGGGAGTAAGAAATTATATATTCATATAAATGCATCTGATGAAGTGGACTGCAGCCCATGAAAGCCAATGCCATGTAAAAATACTTAGTTTTTAAGGTGCTCTGTTACCCACACACCATGGTTTCGGTTTCGGTTTTGGTTTTGGAAGTGTGTGTTTAGTGTGCTGCACTAAACTGAGGCTGTCATACTTTGGCCATGTCATGAGAAGACATGAATCTCTAGAAAAGATAACAATGCTTGGTAACATCAAAGGCAGATAGACTCAATCAAGGAAAACACATCCCTGAATCTGCAAGACCTGAGCAGGACAGTTGAGGATAGCATGGCTTGAAGATCTCTCATCCATATGGTCACCATAACTTGAGATTGATTTGACAATAGTTAACAGCAGCAGCAGCAGTATTTGTAGAGCCCCTCATTATCTGAAGGCCTAAGATATAGCTTAATTAGCTTGTGCTTCAATCTGTCTCATTCATTCACACCTACTGAAGTCCATTATTATCTTTGTAGAGTGTGTGACAGATGCCTGTTTTGATAGCTGTAAACTCTAGGCTTTGCTTTCAGTTCTGTGCCAACAGTAACAAACAGGACAGATTGTGAAAAAACCATTGACTCAGCCCTCATTTATGCCTAATGCTACTTTACACATGTCAACAGATATATTTTTGGCTTACACTGCAAAATTAGGAAGCAAAAATATGTTGTTGTAAATGTCAACCTGATCTGCACTCTAACTGCTGTAAAATTCTTGGATTTAAACAGATGTGTTTATATATAAACTCCCTGATTTCCCTTTCTGCCATGTGGTCAAAGTGACACACTGTCAAATACAACAAATCCCTACAATACTAGGAAGCCAACTGATTTAAAAGCCACTGCAGCTAGGATCTGGTACAAGCTTTTCGAAATCATAATGATGACAACAATAACAAGGTATAACTCAAGAACAGGCAACTGCCACATGTTGCAGTTGAAGTGAGATCATAGCACTATAGTTGTGTCAGATGAAAGTAAGTAGTGTGAGCAACATGCAGTAATAATGCAGTAAATCTGCTTGGCTGCATTTGATAGCATCCTGCTTGGCTTTTGGGTTGAATGTGGCCTTAGATGTCTTGTGAGTCCAAATGTGCTTGATAACACTGCACCCACAAGAGCTTATTTCAATGAAGGAGTAGACATAGAGTAGACGTCAACCAAGATCCAACATTAATGTGGTAGGATGAAGCTCAGCAAGCTAATGAGCGAGGGGGTAAGGAGGCACTTGTGTACTGTCCAGATGGAATTGGACAGTCAGGAGAAAGGAACAGCTGTATCTGCCCAAGCCTCCAGCATAATACATACAGCAAAACATTGAGGGTCTAGGATTCCAATGACTTAGTGCCTTTCTGTACGACACTGTCATTCCACTTTCAACCTTCTGTGGAATCCTGGGGTTTGCAGTTTATGGAGGGGCATTTAAAATTCTCAGCCAAAGAGCTCTTGGGCCTTAATAAACTATAAACCCCAGAATTCCACAGGATGTTGAAAGTGGAGTAGTGTGGTAGTGTGGAAGGGCCCTAAGTTTTTCCTGGCTATCTAATTGTAGTTGCACAGTGCCAGTGTACCTCCTTGCCCCCTTGGCCACTAATTGGCTGTGGAGGCACAACATGGCACTATCAGGCTATAGTTGTGTCAGGGCTGGAGTGGATACCTCTTTCCTCAACATCCGTTATAGTTTATGTGCCAATATAATTGAGTGTTATGCTGGTGTTTGTCACCAGCAGGATTCTAGCCTCTGATGCCTGGATTTCAGGAAATCAGCGGGGGAGACATATGGGGGAAGGGTGCCATAAGGGATAGACAGAGATTGGAAGTAATTGGGTTGTTAGGAACAAAGGGAGCTGAAACTAGTTTTTTTTTTTTTCAGACACAAAGTATAGTATAATTCAAGGGTGATAATCATGCAGCCCTCCAAATGTTGCTGGATTGTAACTCCCAGCATTTCTCATCATTGGCTGTGCTGGCTAGTGCTGAAAGTTGTTACTGTCCAACAACATCTGGAGGGCTACACGATATACCACTTATGGTATAATGAGTATTCATTTCTAATTACGTCCAAATGTTCCTTTTAAAGTGTATTTTAGCAGATTTTTTTTTCAAGACTGCCAATTTTTAAAATAAATTCTAAGCCATTTTTTTCCCGAAACTTGTCACAAAAAGTGATAGAAAAATAACAAGCATCACAACAAGCCGCACAAGTTGTCTTTCCAACACTGCAAAGAGTAACAGCATTGAGTTACTTTCCAAATATTATAACAAATAATTGGAATAAATTGCTTTTTAAAAAGTAACTTTCCAAGCACTTATTAGGTAGAGTCCAAATCACACAGGGCAAAACAGTATCTTGAAGTGAGCCTAGAGGCAAGGGTCCTTTTTAAATATCATACTCTGGCTGCCATTCTGTTAGTAAGATATACATGCATTAGGTGCCCCACACATGTGGAATGAATCATCATACCACAACAGACATTGTCTTCTGAGAGCATACAGTAACATTATACATTGTGCATGGCACAATAGCATCCAGTCATTGACAGTGTACTGTAGCCCCTCCACATTTGTGAGGGTTTGGGGTGCAGAATCCTCGTGGAAGTGGAAAAACTATGAATAACTCCCCCCTGCAATCCCCCTCCCATTCTCCTCTGGAGCTCCCCCCTCTCATTCCCTTGCCTTTGGCACAGCACTCCTGGGGGGAAGACAAAAAGATAAGGTGAAGGATTCATCGGTACTTTCCCCTCAGACACACAATAGTGGAGTGCTGAGTTCTAGTTCTAGCTACTTTCAGTTGCCATCTTGAGAAAAGAGATTCCTCCCAAAGGGGAGGGCAGGGGCAAAGAGAGCACCTGGCCAGTCAATGGCCATTGCACAGCAGAATGTGCAACCATGTGGCAGAGAGGACACTTTCAGCAGTATGGAGGGACTTTGCTCACCCCAAAGGAAAAAAGTGTCCATTTTAAACACAAGTCTCACAAGGCTTGGGTGAGGAATAGAAAGGAATGGGAGGAAGAAAATGAGGGGAGGCAAGTGCATGCCTCGGGAATAATCAAATTTGTGAAGGTCAAACCAGCGAATGTGGAGGAAGGACTGGATCTTTGCATGTGAATATTTATGCTAAATTGGGGGGATATTGGATAGAAAACCCATGTGTGTGTGTGCTTAATGCTGACGGTGGATACTTGAGAATGATACAACCAGTTAATCTCAGAGGCAAGTATTCTGGCTGAGATAAATTGTGGATTAAAGAAAAAATAAATTAGGCCATTTGTTAGCAGAAATACTGACTTCTTGGAAGATTTTTTTAAAATATTGCCAGCTATATAGGCACCACTAGCTCCAAAATTTTGGCACAATAGTCATCAATCCATTCATTGAATTTATCTTTTCTGTGACTAACAAGAAATGGCACACACAATCCTTTCCCCAAACAAGAGGGAAAGTGCCAAGGGGCTCAGACCCAACATCTGCTATTTGAAGCATTTGCCTCATTCTGGCTAATAGTAGGGCTGACCTGATTCTGGTTGATATGGATCCTATTGTGTTTATATTCACTGATATCCTTCATCAGTTACTTAGTTACAAATGTGTTAGTAAGTATTGTGTCCTGGTCCAACCAACAGTAGCTGCATTGTGTGAATGAGAACTGTTCAGCTACCAATCAGGATGAAAGGAGGATAATGTTTCCAGCCCCTTCCCACAAGCAAGTAAGGTAGTGAGGAGAAATTGTGCCAGGGGTTCTCCTTCTGATTGTGGCAGAAGAAGCATTATCCTCCTTGTACCCTGATCAGCAACTGTACAGACTTCCTTTGCTAGATGAGGTTACTGGCTCTAATGGTGGGTTTGGAAGGCCATTTATAATTGTGATGATAGATCCACCATTACCAATATGGTTACTGAATATGGAACAGTTGTGGATCTGTAACTCTAGGTTATAAATCTATAGCTGGAATACAGAAGACCAGCCATTGTTCCTATCACAATTCAACTGTTATTCCAAGAAAAGTACAGTGTAGAGCTTGTGTGTGTGTGTGTGTGTGTGTGTGTGTGCGTGTGTGTGTACACACACACACATTCATATACACACACATTCATGCATACTACTATGTTAGTAATATGGGAATTAGAAGTACTGAAGTAAGACAGCAGAAGTCCTGCGCTTCTCATATAGATAAAAAAAAGATTTCAACTGTTTTTCAGTAATAGTGCTATTACTGGGTGCAGTGGGGAGGTGATCTGCTGAAAAACTAATTATAATCTGGGACAATCTGCATTTCTAGGCTGGTAGATCCACTTTGCAGAAGCATTCTGCTTTACATTTTACCAGTTCTGCCATTTCCGTTGCATTCTGTTTGCATTGGGAGGTTCTGATGACAAGATGTCTAATTCAGTTTCTTACGGTTGTCTGGCATGGCCTTTGCTCAGACGTTTACTGAAGTTTACACATTTCTTTTCTCATGACTTCTTTTATTACAAATGGACTTATGGGCATTAACATTCCATACTTTGAAATGCAACAAAGAAGCTCAGTGTATCTGCTTTCAGGAAGTTCTAGTTTTTGCTTGATGCATAATAGTAACAAACAAATAAAAATTCTTGCAATGCAACCTTGAGCCTATGCTGTATATTAGCAGTTGGAATCACTTCAATCACTTACAGATATAAATTGTCATATAATTCATTTTCTGATGTGATTTGATGGCTATAAAAAAGTTTCATCTACCTTCATTTACATGAAGCCCAGGAATGTCTGTTATTCTGAAACTGGTTTGTCTTTGTATGTAGGAGGAGCTCTCTTCTATCATTTGAGATGCATTTGTGTGTGAACTCCTTGCACATGGACCCTCATTCCAGCTTTTCCTCAGGGCAAGATGAGCAACCATAGAATGCTTAGAAGAACTCTGACACCTGAGGCTGAGGAGGTGAGACCCTTTGTCTAGTGGTATGGAAAATGTGGAACCAAATAATGCCAGTCTATTGCTCATTTTCTGATTTCTCCACCATGAAGAGACAGACTATCCACTCCCTCCACTAGACTTACCTTCTCAATATTAGGAATGACCAGGGATTGGAAATGTAACTTTTTTGATCACAACTTCCCAGAAATCCACATTAGCCATGTTGGCTGGGAGATTCAGAAAACTGGAGTCCAAAAACAGAATACCCCTCCAAGCCCTGGCAATTACCATCTGAGGCTTCAGACTATGATGACTTTCAGTGAATTTAATTGCATGGCTGAATGGTTGGAAGATGCCTTTGACAAAAAACTCCCATGGTGTCTAGGAGTAAGCCTATGAAATACTGCTACTGCTACTCCAGAGACCAGGACAAGGAGCAATGGATTCAAGCTGCAGGAAAAGAGATTCCACCTGAACCTCAGGAAGAATTTTCTCATGGTCAGAGCTGTTCAGCAGTGGAATATGCTGCCTTGGAGTGTGGTGGACTCTCCTTCTTTGGAGGCTTTTAAGCAGAGGCTGGATGGCCATCTGTTGGGAATACTTTGATGTGTGTTTTCCTACATAGCAGGGGATTGGACTGGATAGTCCCTGTGGTCTCTTCCAACTCTATGATTCTATGATTCTACCGTAAGAATAGGCAGGATCACAGAAATGCTTTCTATCACTATTCCCTTTCCTCCTCCCCAAAAGAGACACAATCTGGATGTTTTTTGCTGGTACAGCATATTTACAATTCAATTTCTGTGGATCATGCTCCATATTCCTGATTCTGGAACTTGGAAATGGATAGCTCTTCAGATTTCAGCTGGATAGCTCCCTGTGGCCTACCAGGAGTGGCTTGAGATAAGTTACACCCTGGGCAATGATAATCTTAAGCATATCATCACTTTTGTATCAATAGTTTTTTTTAATTGTAATTTATTTTAAGTGGTAGAATCCCATGCTGGGAGAAAGGTGGAATATAAATTAAATAAATAAATAAATAAAATAAGTCATATTAGAAATAAATACCCTCATCCATTCCCCATCCGTTCTGCAGAACTATTAAATCATGCTTATGCTGTTTTTGTAATAATTACAGTGCTTACAACACTCAATGTTGCCTCAATATAGAGCTCCGATTTGTTTACTGAGAACAAATTATGTCAATCTAGAAATGAAAAAAGGGAACATGCTTTAAACCTAACTGATGGAATTTCAGATTTTTCAGGAAATTCAGTTTTTATATTTAGCACCCATGCAACCTGTAGAAATTTGAGAGAAAAAAAAGCTTAAAGACACTTTTTAAAGAAAAAAAAATTATATAGCTCATGGAAGGCAGTACAGTCATGGAACATTTGGACCATCGGGCTCTTGTTGTTGCCAATTCCTTTATCCTCAAGGCTGGCCATGCCTACCTAATTTATGGCTCCACTTACAAATTTTTGCTTTTCATCCAGTCTTCCAAGTTCCTGTTCCTAGCAGCGAACACCCCTCCATTATGCCATTCCTACACAGGCCTGTTCCAAAGTATTTACAAACCCTTGGCCAGGTTAGTCTGGGATAGTCATATTTATGAGTGATTCTGTGTAATTTTCCAGAGACTGTTGCAAAAAAGGAATGGACTAATAGAGCAATGATCTATAGTTGTAGAGTACTTGCTTTAAATTGAGAAAGATGTGAGATACGTTTTCTGGCATACTCTGTGAGAAGAATCCCATATAGAAGGACTAGGATCTAAGGGCTACTGCTGTTGAAGACAGACAGTACCCTGGGCTATCTTGTTTTTTCTTTCTATCTATCTTTTTTCTTTTTTTAGTTTTAATACCAACCATACAACAAGCTTTCAAGAAACAAAACATAATACAATACAAGAAGTACAATTGTCAGTTTCTCATTAATGGATATCCCCAATTCCGATATAAAGTAAGCAAGGTAAAGTAAAACAGACTAGTTATTATTCTAAAGATAAGCTTCTATTAAGTCACTTTTCTTAAACTGGTAGACACACCCTGCTTTGTACCAAATCACCTTCCGAATTTTCTTCATCCAGGAAGAGGAATCAAGATTTTATTCCTAGGGATGTAATTCTTTGCTGATTTTGTTTCTGAAGGAAACAATGAGTAATCTGAGCAATTTTCATCCCACTGCAAGAAAATCTTTGAAGACATGTTGCAATTCAGGACTAATTCTGCACCAAATTTTCATGCGGTATTTTTGTGCCGAAACAAGGATTTTTCTATTTCATCCACAGAAAATTCTGCACTGTACAAAATGTGTGTGTGTGTGTGTGTGTTTGTTTGTTGCACAGAAAAGACCATTTTCTGCACAGGAAACAGCAAGTTCTACACAGAATATGTATTTTAGAGCAGAATTTTTTTGTGTAGAATATACTATTATCTGTGCAAAAAGGCCATGTGTGAATTTTGCGCAGAATAAATCCCAGATAAAAGCAAAGATTCTTGCTAGTCCAGGAGTCTCCTTGTAGGGTTTCCCAATACTTGAGAAATACATTTTAAAATATTTTTCAAATATTTTGAAATATTCTTTCCACAATCCATTGTTTTATAATGCAGGAATTGATAAGGCAGTTTAAGCTTTCCAGTGCATTGAGCTTCATTTGGGATATCACTTCTATAGCACTTAAAGTAGGAGTGGCTGGCTTTGGTAGGTTCCAGGACCAATTTTCTTTCTCTTTCACTGTAAGGGCTACACAGCCTGACAAAAATGCCAAAAACAGGGGGTTGGAAAACACAACCAGACATAACTCAAAATGTACTTTGAGAAAAATGGTATTTGAGAAAGGGGTATTTATTGACAATACAAGAGAGGCCTGCATCTTGTTCCAAGGGTTTGCTACTCCAGAAGGTTTCCAAGAGAGAAAATTCTGCCAGAGAGAAAATGTAGTCTTGTGAACTTGGAGGGGTTGATAGCCACAAAAATAAACTTAGAAGGGTGCAGACAGCACCGGTGTCACATTCTGTCCACCTCTGATCTGAAGAAGCACTGGTATTAGTATAGACTCAGCCAGCACCTGCAAATGGCGGCCAACCATGCAACCACCTTTGCCTCCCCTACCTCTTCCCCAGAATGGGAATATCTGCTATCACCATTCAGGAATGGAATATAGTGGGAATTCCCTTCAGTATAGCTTTGCCAAGGGGTGGGGATCAAAGAAGGGCAGAGCGTGCCTAGACATCTCCGCAGGCTACATGTGGAATCCCTGAGGGTGGCATTAAACCAACAGGTCAGAAGTTCCCCTTTCCTGGCACAAGAGTCAAGTCAGAGAAACATGTAGTGCAAACTGAACACTACTGTCCTTTCTCTTTTCTTTTGTTCCTTCTCTTCTCAAGGATGTCATACTTCTAATGCACGCTTGAAACCATAGGCTCATTCTTTCTATCATGGACAGCCTTTTTTTTGTGAACCATTTGAGACTTTTGTCATGGTTCTCTTCTGTTCTGTCATCTTTCCTTGTGATGTCCCACCAGACTTAATATCTTCTGTTTCAAGTACTGTATTGATGACATCCACCAATGCATCTCTTCTCCTGATTTTCCTTCCCTACCTCAACTCACCCAATCAGCTGTACTGCTAAGATTCCTGATCATACTGCCACCACTACTACTACCAATAATAGTCTCTGGGTTTGATCCTGTGATTATGCATCTAGATTTCAGAGCAAGAGTCCACTGACAGAGTAAGGGTGAGAACTTTGATTCAGGAGAAGCATGAAAACATACTGTTAAGCTTTGATTGTCTCCACCCACAGTGTATTATAACATTACATGAAGACACACATAGGACACTAGTGAGGGATCAGGACAAGACTGCAGTAGTGTCAGAATCATCTTGGGTATCCCTTTTTGTGTAGCATCATGTGGGAAACTGCCCATTAATAGCTAGTTGACTGGAAAACAAAGCAGTTTTCCCTTCTTCAACAAGACATTCAAGCTGCAATTACAAAGTAGACAGTGAGGAATGTGCTCTTAGGCCAGATTTGTAAGCCATGTGGGTCTGCATAAGTGCCTTTTGGACTGATCATGTTTGGGATTAAGCTTTTAGTTTATTTCCAGGTGGTATTCCAAGTGTTCGTTGCAAAATTTAAAAGTCAATTAGAATTAGGATTCTTTAAATACTATTTTCCCAATACAAACCCATTCAGTTGTTTGGTTCTTACACTGAGCTTATGATTTGGGTGCCTCCACTTTCATAGACCATTTTGATTGCTGTCAAGGATCTTTATATTAGTGGTGTGACATCTGTGGGATATCCACACCAGAAGAAATTTTATAGCTTTCAGTGCCAAGTGAAGACTGTGATGTTGATCTAAACTTCTGGTGGCTCTATTTTTTTTTTTAAATAAATGGCTGTTGGACTTTGATTTCTTCAATGATGCTTTTTTTCTAAGTAGATGGATTTTTTTTTTTTAAAAAAAGAACACTTTAATTTGGTTTTGTACTGCTTTTATGATTTGTTCAGTGGAGTGCAGTAAATATTGCTTGATGGAAAGGCAATATGTAAATCTTTTAAACAAACATATAAATAATTGCATACATACATATATACACAAATGTTAAGACTACAATACTGGCTACAAAGTGTAGTAGATATCCTTTACTAGTAACAGCATATTTACATGGCATCAAAGATCTTTGCTTAGATCAATTAAAATCTAAGTAATTAAGCGGCTAAAATATGAATGGATCTTTAGATTGGGAACTCCTATATCTCTAAATAAGGATTCATTGTTGCTGTTTCATTCAAAAATAGTCCAACACTTTTGAATCTAAACTAATAAAACTGGGCAGTTAGGACAATAATTTTTATGGTATGTGGGATTTCTTATTCTTTATATTTATAAACCTTTGAAGTACTCAGTGTGTTATTGTATTTTATTATTCTTTACATTACTCCAGACCGACTCAGAAAGATTTGCATACTTAAAGCTGAGATATATAAACAAATACAGGAGTAGTAAAATACTAAAATTATGCTACACTGTAGTAAGATGTGTGCCATACTAGCAACAGTGCAAAATTCATAAGGTAAATTGATCTTTAAGAGCTTTAGAGTTGGGCTAGGGCTCAGGGAAATCAGGGGACAAATCCCTGCTTAACCATGGAAACCCACTAGGCAGTCACTCTCTCTCAGCTTAAGGGAAGAAAATGGCAAAAACCCCTGAATAAATTTTGGCAAGAAATCCCCAATATAGGGTCAGTGTAAGTCAAAGTCAACTTGAAGATACATAAGAGCACCTAAATTGCTCTTCATCCTAGTTAGAAGGGCTCTCTTGCTCTTTGAGATTATGATTCACTTCCTTTGTCTGCCCAATTTCAACATCTCTGGAGGCCAATTTTCTGCCCTGGGACCCTCCAGGGACCACATGGACTCCCAAATTGCCCTCAAATGGGTATTTTTATGTTAAATAGTACAAGGTGGCTTGTATGACCTATTGAAAGGATGAATCACCACTGCTGGACAGGGAATTCCTCCCTCCCTCCCTCCCTCCCTCCCTCCCTTCCTTCCTTCCCTCCCCAAAAAAGAGGCAATCCAGGGGAGTGGGGGGATCAGGAGACCCCAAGAAGCTTTGGGGGCTGTGTGAGACTCCAGGGATGCACTTTGCCCACCCTTACTTTATCAAGTACATTCAAGAGATTATTGCTTCCTTCTTGCTCTTTAGCACATCTTCATTACTATGTGTGGTTTCTTTCATCCATGTAAAAGCCGGGACAATCATATTCCTGCTGCTTTCCTGCGCTTGTGTAATTGTGAGTCAGTCCCATTGAAGCAAAATTTATTTCTTAATGTAGGAGACTGTTGCAGCTTGATTATATGTTTTCCATGTGTCTCAGAATTCTCCCTGAGAATTCTAGGGTTGGGTAACACTTTTTAAACCATTTATTTAATATTTGAAAGTTAACTTTACGTTCTGGAAACGGTGCCTTCTCTTGTCAATCTCATCAGTGAGTGCCCTCCTCTTTGCTTCCTTTTCCAAACTACCTTGCTTAAACAGAATGACTATGATTTCCTTAGCACACCACCACCTCCCATCTCACTGACCTATTACAGTGTTGGGGGAATGCCCACCGGGACTGGTGAGGTAGAAGGTTGCAGCTTCAGAAGCAGAGCCAGCGACATCTGCTTAGCCCCTCTTCCTTGTAAAATCTAAGTACAACTTGTGTCCCCTTAGTGGTTGAGAGAGAGAGTTAGCTAGATAATATCGACCTGCCCAGATGCTGGAGCTACCTACAGCCTACCCATGTCTCCTTTCATCTCCCATGAGCTAAATTCATTAACATGGTTGTCAGCCAAGACACTAGTCTTTGGATAATTTCTTTGTGCTGATGAGATGATTCATGGAAATTTCTCCCACCTTTCTCCCAGTACGAGGCCCAAGGTGGCTTCCCACAACAAATTAAAACATCAAAATATTTAAAAACAATTAAAAGTATTAAAAACATATAAACTCATTAAAAACCCTAAAACAATATTCAATATTCAAACAATGTATCAATATCCTTCATCCATGAGACTCAGAACTAACTTCCCCTTGACCTTTTAAACAGAGATAGCCAATTGCGGTGGGTCCAGGGGTTAATTTTCTGCTCCTGGGATCTTCCAGAGAAGCATAGGGCCAAAAATGCCAAAAAGAACAAAAGAAAAAGGGAACATGAGAAGGGGTTGGAAGTTGGGGTTGCCAAACTAAAAACTGGCAAGGCTTCCTGTACCTTCAATGGATATGTAGAAAAGCTAATTTCAGCAAGTGTTGTTACCTAGCTGTGTGACAAACAACACCCACTTGCTTGTCACACAACCAGGTAACAGGCAACACTTGCTGAAATTCCCTCTTCTATACATTCATTAAAGGCACAGGAGCCTTCTCCAGTTTTGGCCCTGGTAATCCTATTAGAATCCACTTTGGGTTTTTGAGAAATAAGTACTTCAGGTGTTAGCATAACAAGGCCCTTGTTTAGAAAACTATTTAGGCTACTTGGAGGGTAAGTTGCTTCTTTTTGGTTGCTATGGCCAGAAAAAAAAAAAGGCAGCCCAGGCGGGTTGGAGAAGTCAAGGGCTGCAAAAACAGCCTTTGGCCACCCTAGAGCTAGGGCGGGCAAAGGGCAGCAGTGGGGCCACCCTAGAACTTGCTAAGGGACTGTTTCTTGACATCCACTGGCACAGAATTGCTGCCCGTAGCATTGGTGAGAAGTTCATGAGAAAAAAAATTAACAAGGTAGATCTGAGAGGGCAAGGTTTAAAGAGGTGTAGACTGTAAACAAGAAACTACATGGTTATGTACATAACACAGATTGCTGGCACTAATGCTGTCCTTTCACACAGCATTAGCTACTGTTTATGAGTTTCCCTTTATCTCTTTATAGATAAGATTATAGATATGGAAAAGGAGTCAACCATCAATCGTGTTGTCCTATCCAGTTACAGTAAAGTGGTTAACAGGCAAAATTTTACAATGGGTATTTGCACTGCAGTTATTTCCCCTCGGTCGTAATTCTTTCCTGATTCTGAATCAGAAGCTGTCCATGTTTATCTGGGAATAAAACATATTTAAATCAGTCATACCTATGTCTGAATAAACTGTTACTGCAGGTCTTCAATCATACATATGCTGTATATAGAAATATACATGTATAAATCCCCGATGTACTTGTATGGGCCTAGAGTCAAGGGCCATTTCCGCACTACACTGTTACAGTGCTATTATTCCACTTTCAACATTCTGTGGAATTCTGGAGTTTGTAGTTTACTGAGGCTCTCTAAATGCCCTCCCCAAACTGCAAACCCCAGAATTCCATAGGATGTTGAAAATGGAATAATAGCACCGTAACAGTGTAGTGCAGAAGTGGTCAAGGTATGTCATAGGGGGGAAGGTATTACAATTTACACAGGGATGGGAAATTTTTAGAGACCTATGAATTGCACCTGCACTTCCAAACTCTCATGCCTATTGTGCCTCCTCCAACATGTTTGGGTATCAATTATATGACACATACACCCCATACACCATGAGACCAATACATTGTGGAAGAACATGGAAAAAGGCCTTCTTTCTTGTGGTGCTGTGTTGTGGAATGCCTTCCCCTTGGAGACCGGATGGGCACTGGTGTTTTCTTCATTCCACTGCCAAGCTAAGATATGCTTTTCCCTTGAGGTCTAACTGATATTTTTTTCTAAATGTACATGTACGTGTTTTTTTGTTTTAAGTTATTTTTATTGACTCAAATTCTCTTATTTGAATTTGTTTAAATTTTATGGGTATGCTGCTCTGAGATTTCTTGGTAAAGGGCAAGGTACAAATATTTTAACAAATAAATGAAATCAAATAACAGCTTTGCAAACAACCTAAGCTGTTTGTGTATCATCCTCTGTGCCTTGCAGAATTTTGCTGCAGAGTAATGCTACTCAAAGTGATGGTCCAGGGATGGTCTATGAGCCATCAGCTGCCAGTCCCCTTCATCAGACAGCTTGAGAGACACTGCTAAAGAGGATTTGGAATTCAAGGGGAAGTTTTTAGAGAAGTCAAGCCATCAAAGAAACTTAAATTAAATAATGTTCTCCAGTAGATCTTCAGCACATTGTACTTCTTGCTACTCATGAGTTGTGAGCAGCAAGAATGAGCAATCTATTGCTTGTAGAATTTCTGCAAAACAAGCAATGTGTTATGTTTTAAAGCACTACTTTGGGGCTCTGTGTTCCATATGTATGTATAGTATTCCATATGTTGGTGGGGAGCTAAGGCAAGGGGAGGGTGTCTATAAGTTACCTGTTCTTTGTGTATGGTTCCTGCTAACTGGAGGACTGGGATGTTCAGTAACTGAGGGAATGGGGAGAGATTGTATAGAGAGGAAATGTGTCTGGGACATCTGATGATGGATAGAACATTGGTGCTTAAGGTATAGAGGCATGTTGCTGAGGAATATAGGGCATCTAGGTGGTAGGATGGTTTCTACAAGTATCCAGGCTCAGCTTCAGACAGAAGCAAAGAGTTCCATGCACATCTAACCTATGTGTTCATAGGCTAGAAATAAAGAGAGGAATAATGTGTACAGTGTTTTAGGACATGCTTTCAAAGACAACTGCCAGCTGATGGAACCTATTTCCATTCTGCATAGAAGGACAACAGGAAAAGTTTATAACATGGGCTGAGGAAAAGATGGCTATCTTTACTGTCAATGCTTGAATGAGAAAATGCAGACAGAAGAGGAGCAGAACAACAGAGGAACAGAATAATAGGGAGGAAGCAAGGACAGCTCATAGTTTCTATGTGAGTGAAGGTGTGAATCCGCTCTGGAGTTTAATCTAAATGTTAGAGGAACTATCCAAGGTGCTCAGTCCGTTTGACAGTAGGGTTCAGCACCCTGTACAGTTTCTTTAAAATTCACACTAAAATCCAAAGTAGATTTACCATCCCAGTGACAAGAAAACCAACAGCCTCCATGGGGAGGGAAGCAATAGAGAGTATAAAATGGGGCAGCAGCTATCAGGAACATGTTGAATGATAGGAATGGTCCCCAAGGTCTCCTGTCCCTCCTCCCAATTTTTTCCACCTTAGGCTAGTCATTCTACACATCTCTCATGGAATTTAACTCTATTTCCACCATTTCCTTGCTTCTGTTCCCAATCTCTGTAGTCTCCTCTCTGCCCTTTTCTGCATTCCTGATTGCCTCACCGTTATTCCAAACCATTTCCTCCCAACCAATAATGCAGCTCTTTCCTATTTTTCCATCAGTGGGATAATAGTCATCTAACTCATTTAATCTAAATCTCACTTTTCTTCCAGAACTTGGACTCAAGGCAGTTCACAACATCATTAGAAAAATAGATACAATTAAAACTGCAGTGAGTTATAATATTAAAACACAATTAAACCAATCATAATATTAAAAATAACAACCATATTTAAAGTAATTTAAAAGCACATTGGGGGGAAAAATACAGCACCTAGTGTTAAAAGATGTTTCTTCATCACCCAATCAATTGCCATTATTTCCAAATGAACATTGCTGTTGAATCCATTCTTTCCAAAGGGACATTTCATGTTCTTATTTTCAAAATGTAACCAGCTCCTTATCAAACATTTATATAGCACTTAATCAGCCTGAGTGTTATACAACAGAAGAGAATCTGAGCTGAAAGGAAAAGACTGACTCAATACAGACTCAAGGAACCATTGTGAAACCAGCAGCCAGTAGACTTTTCTTCCTGCTCTTCCCTGTTTGTTCGCAGTGGCAAAGGGAGCCATGACGCAACTGGCAAACGTGAAGTTAGGATGAGCAGTGAAGTGGCCAAGTAGCCAAGACGATGACCATCTTAGCAGAATTTTAAGAGCTCTAAAATGATCTGTCCAAACTAGCAGAATGAGCAACAAAATGATGAATGACTTTCAGAGTAATTCCATGATGAAAATTTGAGTAAAATAACTGATGTCACGTAAACATAGGTGGGGACTTGTGGGGACTAATCAAAATAGCGGTCTAGTGAACAATTCAGTGAAAAAATAACTGCCTCTGTGGTAGTAGTGTAAAAAAGTAAATTCTGTGCTAAGCGTTATGTGAGAAGGGATGGAAAACAAAACTGCCAATGTTAGCTTAAGTCCAACAATTTTATTCTGCTTGACAGAACAACTTCCATCAGTAGAACTGGGAATGAATCATATTGCCCCCTGCCAGCAGTCCTGCTATACACACTCAAAATCTTCATAGGAGGGCTCGGAAACTACCCTAAACTGATTTTTCAGAGGCTATATGAGGCTGTGAGGGATCCTACTGTTGGATTTAACATAAGCCATTCTACAAACCCATGGTACTGTAACGGCCTTCCTGGCTTAAAAAGAATATTGTAGAGTTGGAACACAGGCTATTTCCACACTACATTGTTACAGTGCTATTATTCCACTTTCAACATCCTGTCAAATCCTGGGGTTTGTAGTTTAGGGAGAGGCCTTTAGAATTTTCAACCAGAGAGCTCTTTGCCTCAGTAAACTACAAACCCCAGAATTCCACAATGGAATAATAGCAATAAAAGTTTGGTGTGGAAATGGCCACAGTATATTTATTGTCTATGTGGGAAATATGGAAAAATAAATGGGGCAAATAAAATAATCAGGGGGCAGGTGGAGTATTTTCCTTGTATTTTTTAAAAAAAGCCCTTTGGGGTTTTTGAAAAAAGATGACTTGAGAGAGACATGGGACAGATATATAACACTGAGTTGAAGTAAATAGGGAGGAGTTTTTCTTTTAATTCCACCATTGTCTTCCAGTGCAACTGATTGATGCTGATTGATGCTTTGTTGAGGCCAGACTAATGAATAATTCTAGGGCCATTTCTGCACTGCACTGCACTGTTATAGTGCTATTATTCTGCTTTCAACATCCTGTGGAATTCTGGGGTTTGTAGTTTACTGAGGCCAATGAGCTCTCTGGTTGAGAATTCTAAATGCCCCTCCCTAAATTGCAAACCCCAGGATTCCACAGGATGTTGAAAGTGGAGTAACAGCACTATAACAGTGTAGGGCAGAAATCAGTTCACACAACTTCTAATTAATTGAAGAAATCTTCTGCCACAAGATGTGATGGCTGCTAACCCAGACAGCCTACAAAGGGGGATTAGACAAATTTCTGGAAGACAGCTCTGTCATTGACCCTCAGGCCCTGTCATTGACCCTCAGGGATGTAGCCAAAACAAAGAAAACAAAAACAAAACAACAAAACAAAAGCAAAACCTCACAAATGGTTATAAACTCTCAAGGGTTCTCCATGCTTTGCAAGAGGTTACACTTCCAGAACTAAACCAAGGCACAAGCATTTTTTTCCCTGTGGGATTTTCAGTATTCTGTGTTAAATGTCTCTGCACAGGGCTAAGATCTTTTCCCGTTGTATATAGCTAAAAACATACGAATAACAGCGAGCACAAAAGGAGAGGATGATTTAAAAGATGCAAATACCCTCCTCTGCAACTAGTTTCTAATAGTTTACGTAACAAGTCAATTTGTACAGCAATCTTAACTTTTACATATTTACAGAAATGTGCAAAAATCAATCTCAAAAATTTGCAAATTCTCACTGAGACCAATGAAAAAAAGCTCACTGTTTCATGGTTAGGGTATAGTGCTTCTCTCTCTCCTTGGTTCACAGTGCAACTGTCATCAGCCTCATTCTCATCTTTATTTACACCCCGTGTTTTCTCCCAGAATGGGACTCAGGGTAAACCATGTCACAAATTTACCTCCCTAGATTCAAGATCGCCTTGGGGATTCTCTACAGTTAGAAGTATTATGACACTAAATATTTGTTGTTTGTCTTCAGTGAGAGAGAGCTATTTCCATCAGATTCAACTTTTTAGCTTCCTGGAAGCATGTTGTTGGCTATTATGGAAAACAAGTTTGAAATAAACTCTATAGTTATTGCTGGGTTTTTACTTCTCAGTATGTCTGCATGAAATTGCATTCCAAATACTTAAATACATGATGATTTTATGTCTTCTAATGGAACCACCCTTGCAGGCCCTGCATATTGGAGGAGCCAGCCTTGACTGATGCGGATGAGGTCCTCTTACACAAAGCCTCAGAACAGGAGAACGTACATAGTGCAAGGAAGCTGGGATGAATTTAGGTACTGAAACCCATGCAAAAGATCTTAGGTTCATATCCTGGCATCTCCAAATGGGGCTCTGGCCTGAAACAATGCAGAGCCTTCTCTGACAACCAATGAAATTAGGTGCTTCCTAACAGTGCAGTTCCCTAGGATAAGTAAGGCTGTGTGCTGTTGGTAAGAGAAAGCATGATGAAATTAGGATAGATGAATTTTACACAAAATTGTATCTCATGATGCCAATCTGCTAGCAGGAAGCACTTCTTTTTATCAGTCTCTCTAGCCACTGTAGCTGCCTGTGTTCCCTGAATAGCTACTCTTGAATGAGGCCATGGAGCTCAAAAAAGTTACAAACTGCAAATTCCAAAATCTTCCAGCCACATTTGGATTTACCATGCTGGCTTTCAGTACATAGCAAGAAATCAACAAAAACCATGTGCTTTGCCTTCCACAAGCAAAAGGCCTTTCCACTAGCACAAA
Source organism: Cyclura pinguis (assembly GCA_030412105.1). NCBI lineage: Eukaryota > Metazoa > Chordata > Lepidosauria > Squamata > Iguanidae > Cyclura > Cyclura pinguis. Next base: position 281,773,551 of record CM059599.1, read on the forward strand.
AGTATAATTGGGTATGTCCCACCTTCGTTCCACAGAATCAGTCATTTGTTTATATGTGCCTTCAAGCTGACTCTGATCTATGGAGACTCTATTCTAGGCTTTTCTAGATGAAATTTATTTAGAAGAGGTTTGCTACTGCCTTCCTCTAAGGCTGAGTGAGTGTGATTTGCCTCAAGGCCACTCAGTAAGTTTCCACAGCTGAGCAGCAATTCAAACCCTGGCCCTTCAAAGTCCTTGTCCAACAATCAGACCACAACCTCATGCTGGCTCCCACATATATCTCTGGCTAAAAGTCTCTTATACTATTTGAAGATTTAGGAAGTCAGAACTGTCTCTGGTAGATTCTTTACTTTGTTTTGGAGCTCATTGTTCCAATCAAGCATCAGAAGTCAGAACACTGTCTTCTGGAAGTAATGTATAATATCTTACACACTCCCTGCACATTCTTGCCTTTGCTTGCTCTTGTTCTCAGAATTCTTCCCTTAATTGTTGGGAAAGTCTTTGTCTGTAATTATTCTTTAATTTGTCTGGCACTTGGCAAAGTTCTTGAAGCTCCTAGTTTCCTCTCTAGCTGGATCTGTAGACAATTAGGGCAAGTCAAATGGTTGACAAGTCAAATGATAGTACTATTACTATGGTACATACAGAAACTACTGATGGAGCTCTGGTTGCTTTCCAAACACCTTTGGGGCAAACAGTCTGTTTGCCATGGATTGTATTTCTCTCTGTAAGTATGTAAAATTACAGTGATAGGTATACTCCCTCATAAGAATGTAGGTACCCTATTTGGTCACAGTATCAAAGCTATGTCTAGTTCAGTTTCTCGTTTCACATAAGAAGTACATTAGAAAAGACCACCAGTGGATCATTACAGCACTAGCCCATTGCCATTCTTGCTCCCCTGTAACTATTAATCAGAATCAAGTTGCCTCTCATGTTGGCAGTTGTATATAATAACTAGAGTATATACCCGGCATTGCCCGGGATTTTATTTTCTCAAAGGTAATACTCATTAGAAAGATTTGAGATCCTGTGTCTGTAATTCCCCAAACTGTCATGTCCAGTACCTGTAACTTTTCCCTATATTCGCCAATCCAATCTGTATTCAGAGTAATTTTTTTTATAATCATTTTATTCAAATTCACATATAAAACAAGCAATTATAACTGTCAGCTTAATTGAAATATTTCTGATCTATGTATTCAGAGTTATTAACATACAGAGGTTGGGTTCGTGAGGGAATACACTGCCCTCCTCCTTGCTGCTAGGCATCATCTCCATTAGCAACCAGCCAATTCGAGACAGGCCCAAGGGCTCTCTGGCTGAGAATTCTAAAGGCCCCTCCCTAAACCGCAAACCCCAGGATTCCATAGAATCTTCTTAGGCAACCAATCATATGAGGTCTTCGCCTGACACAGCCAATCATATGAGGTCTTTGCCTGCCTGGCACAGACAAACTTTGACTTTTATATATTAGTAGATAGATGACATCTAGGAGCCATTGATACCCTTCTGTCCATAAATTTGTCCAAACACCCATGTAATGTCAGTGAGCCACAGCCCAATCAGTGCTCCCAGGTCCATTCCCATTGGAACATGTCATTCATGCTCTGAATCAGTGTACCTGTGCAAATACAATTGTCATATAAATTGTGGAGATGCCCAGACCTGCTCTGATCTTTATAGCCGCCACCCAGTGTTTTTACTCCAGTCAAATTTCTTAAAGCTGTGTTTGATTAACCAATATAAGATTGTTATTGCCCTTACCTTTGCTTGATATCTGTGACAAAATAGTTGACAGTATTCCTTTCAAGGCTGGCTCCTACCATTAGGCAAAGTGCAGCAGTTGTCTCAGGTGCCATGAAAATTTTGTTACTGCATTTTTACTACCAGAAAAGGGGAAAGGTACTTGTGGAATCTTCTTCCTTATATACCATAACAATTTGGCTGGCTTGAAGTAATATGTACTTTCTGCTTCAAGCATCAAAATTTCTTGGACTGGATCTAGTTATTTTCGAAGAAATAGTCTGTAGAAAACCCCTCAGTGTACCATGTTGTATATCTATGCAGAACTAGTTAAAATATTTTTCTGTCTCACATTTTAGTTTACTTTCATTTTTAAAAATGCTATTGCATTAGAATGACAATGATAAATTCCCCTATAGAATGGAATTCATGATCAGAGTTTCGATGTTATTTAAACCTTATTTTTAATTGTACTGCTATTTAATTTTTTTAAAAACTTCTGTATAAATAATGTTTTATCTGTATCTTGTTTCTTAGATGATGTAGGCTGCCTTGGGTCTTCAAAAGGAGAAATGTGAGATATTAAATAAATAATTAAAAAAAAAAGTCTTTTAACTCCTATGTATGTATATGAACAACATGCCATGGCTGAAGTCCATTAAAACTCAAGTCACAATAGATATATTAGTTTTATATTAGTTTTTAATACTGCTGTGCAACTGATCCCAACTGCAATTGGCTTATTGAGGGAGGCAGACTGTGTGTTTCCAATATGACCAGGTAAGGGAAGTGCCAAAATGGTGTGACACAGAAGGCAAACTTGGCTTTGCCTATGGGCAGGTCTATAATGTGCAATGTGGGGCAAGAATGTCACCAGAAGTCTGTCACAGTAGTTATGGGAAGGAATTATGTAAGATCATTGAATTTATACAGCCAATTATTTCCTGCATATCTTCATTGGCTTGCTAGATTTAGTTGTTAGTAGCAGACTGTTGAAACAACTCTGGTCCTTTCCGCATGACATTTGCCATGCGAAAGGGTGCCTAGAGCATTGTGTGATTGTGAGGAGTGACCTGCACAACACACTCACAATAGTGCAACACTCCAGGGGCCGGCAGGCGCTGATCGCACACCTTTTCATTTTCGGCTGGAAGCCAAAAATGGTGCGTGATCGCGCATTGCTCCTGGGCCCCGTGCACACTTACCTGGCGTGTGGAGCCTCTGAAGCCACGCCGGTCGTGCTTCCTGCCCCAGTGCAGCCTGGGAAACTCCCAGGCTGTGCTGCAGAAGGAAGAGACGGGGTTCTCGCACGAGCAGGCAGCTCGTGCGGAGCTGAAGCAGCAGGGATGCGAGACCCTCTTGCCAGAGGCTGCTCGCACAATCCCCGCACCCCAGTGCCAACAAAAGGTAAGGTGCGGAAAGGACCTCTGATATAATAGATGTAGTTGACTGATTGGCGACTGCCATCTTGACTCAGGTAGCAGGAAGCACCTGATGACTGAGGTTGTGGTTCAGCGCTTACATCTCTTTCTACATATCTGGCTTCCCCTGACAATCACTGAATCTTGAATTGGATTTGGGATCTGGATCAGATTGAATCCTAACCAGATTAAATTTGGCCCAGATCCAAATCACTGCATTGGGCTCTCAGGAAACCAGTGTGCAGGTCTTAGTACACCAAACCAATGTAACAGTTCCTCTGGAACTCATACAACACGGGCAACCTAAGACCTCTGGGTTACACACTAGACGTCTGGTCCCATCTTATGCATGGAGCAGGCACACTGGTCCTGTTTTACCACCTATATAAAAATAAGTCATCAAATTGTGGCCTATGTGTATGGGTCAACATTCTCTGAAACTGGGCATCATCCTTTAAGTTTTGGTCTATGCACATCGGATTTTACATCCACAGATAAGATTCGGTCAGACAGGTTGGTGTACTGCATTCACATACCCTGTATTTTGGGAATGGGCCCTTAGTTTTGCTCTTTCAGGTGAGATAATTTCCAGCATACACAGCACAGAACATTACTTTCTTTAAGTCTTTCTAGTGAGGCAACCCTATACTACTGCTTAGGGAACCATTTGGGACTCGGGGAGGAGAGTTTCAGGCACTGTTTGGTTATATCTTCTGCTGCAAAGATATAAAAAGAATTCTTCCGTTTTAGTCCTTTCTCCTGCTTGAGGATGGAGGTTCTCCTGAGCCTACATAGAGGGATCAAGCTAGGAATTCCTATAGGAGAGTAATAAACAGTTCAGTACCCAAATCCATTATTTTTTTTTCCTGGGCTAGAAAAACATGGTTATGCATATTTTGCAATCATGTGCAAATGCAGCAAATGTATAGACTGTGATACTAGATGGATTTTTAAATTATTATTACTGAGAATGCCTACATCCCTTTAAGGTGCACATGAATGTGGACATGAACAGCAACTTATTTCTTCTGTGAAACATTTTGGCAAGAGGAGACAAAGAGCACATTCATTTTGCCAAAAGTGGATGATAGCATCTGAAATGGATTATGCCTAGACATGCATAGAGAAGCAATGCATGTTCCTAGGCTTCTAGAATGACAAGGAAATAGTGACAACAAGGGGGAAATGTCATCACCATTCCAAGGTTGTGCTGGGGGCCCGGATACATATGAGGTGACTAATCTAGCACAGCAAGGATGTGCTGACAACTGCACCATCTTTCCAGCATCAACCCTTTGTCATGCTTAGGTGAATGCATATAGAGGCCTATCTATGCAACAAGTATCAGCATGTGGTTGGAGTAGAGTATGGAATACATTCCAGACACCACACTTCAGTCTAGAATGCACAGGGTGTTTTTTTTAAAAAACTGTTACCTCACTGGAAAACCCTGTCCTGGGGTCTACAATTTTGATATTAAAATATGATTCAATGTGCCTGAGAGGTCACCTGGATGGGTACGTAGACAGCAATGGTTAAAGATCGAAAACCAGGTCAGGCTAGTAAAATCCCCAGTCATGTAGCCCCAGGAGACCTCCAGATGTGTAAACCCACAATAAACAAAGGGTCCTCAGCCCCAAGATGCTGACTTGAGGGGATTAGCGTGTTTGCCCCAAGTTCAGCAAATATTCCATCAGGCGAGGACCATTTACATGAAGTCACACCACAAACTAACACAGCCGAAGATCCTGAGACTTTGGCAACACCTTGCAGTCCCATCACACAAAGGAAATTACCATGGTGGAGCTTCGTTATCGCTCCAACACCCATTGTTCTCCCCGGGAAAGGATTAGTCCTCCAGGCACTTTTTCCCCTACAAATAGTCCCAGTTTTTGAGTGGTTCTTTCGATCACCCCAGCAGACCATTGCTCCTCCCGTTGAGTGATCCCCTCAGCCCTCTCCATGCTGAGCCCCACTTCTCCGCTGCCTTCCCAGACCCAGGACTTCAAGAAAAGGTGCAGTATTACCCCAGCTGTACCCCTCCAATACTCCTCTATCCAATTTCCTCTCTTTTGTTTCTTAATAGCTCTTGGGTGCGTGTGTGCGTGATTGCATTGGTGCGTGAGACTTGCATTCAATAAAATCATTTATTGGACACTCTTGTTTGGTTTTTGGCTTGGCCTGACCCCATAAAAACTGGGTAAAAAGACCCTGCTAGGTTACCGTGCCTCTCACATTGCTATAGCTTGTGCTCTGGCTAGTTTCCATTCCCTATCACATGGAGCACATTGAGGTGTCCCCCAAGGGACCCCAGAAATCAGGGTAACAAAACCCAAACACCTTAAACTGTATGCACAGGACAATAGGAGAAGTGGTTTGAGTGTTGGACCATGATCCTGGAGACCAGGGTTTGATTGCCCACTAGACCATGGAAACCCCACTGGATGACCTTGGGTATGTCACACACTCTCAGCTCCCAGAAAACCAGACGATAGGTTCGCCCTAAGATCGCCATAAGCTGCAAATGACTTGAAGGCACAGAACAACAACAACAACAACACATTGGTGCTTTATGTATAGATTATCCAGAAAAAGTTTCTAAAATGTAAGAACTTTATGATGCAAAAGAAAAAAGGAATTAAAATATAAGTATTACATCGATAAATGTTTGCATTTTTAGATACTGCATAATACTGTATGGAACATTCCATGTGATTAATAACTGCTCATTATAATTAAAGTAATTATTCCCTGGGTTCAAAATGCTTATTATATAGTCACAACACAGTATTCCCACTGTAGATTGTAATAGGTCATTGTAGTTGTCAAGCCACTTACCTCTTTGACCTCAATTATATTAGCCCAGAATTATGGAAGGGAGATTTGATCTTCAGTGTTACTTTCAATACTTCCTCAAGTTTTATTTTTATTTTATTTTTTGCTGTACTTCCTGCATGAATTAGCAGAAATGCATAAGCAGACTTGTTGATTGCTGGTATCAATTCGTAGCCATATATAAGCATTAAAAATGTGTCCTCGGAGTTTTCATACATAGTGCAACAAAATGGTCAACATTTGCATTAAACTTACTATGAAGAGAAAAATAAATACAGTTATTATTCTGGTGTGCCCCAGACTTTGTGTCCATCAGATCATATGAATCCATCATCGGGAGTGGAGCAATATATTTCACATATAAGTGGTTGCTTTTGCACTTAGTACATAGCATATTCCTTCTGCAGAATAAATACTAAACAATAGTAGGAGTAGTATGGGCCTAAATACCCTAAAAGTAGCAGATTCTACCTGATTTTGGAAGCTAAGCAGGCAGGCAGGTTAAGAGTTGGCAAAACCATCTCAGAGTAGTCTTTGCCTGAGAAAACCCTATGGTCATTTCCACACTACACTGTTATAGTGCTATTATTCCACTTTCAACATCCTGTAGAATTCTAAGGTTTGTAGTTTCCTGAGGCCAAAGAGTTCTCTGGCTGCGAATGCTAAATGCCCCTCCCTAAAATGCAAACCCCAGGATTCCATATGATGTTGAAAGTGGAATAACAGCAATATCACAGTCCAGTGCAGAAAGGCCCTTTGTTTTGTACCTTTGACCCAAATCCAGCAGTTTTGTATATCTGTCTAGCAGCATAACCTAAGAGATACACAAAAAGTAAGGTGGCGGCAGGGTAACTTGTTCATGCAGTATGTGAACTTCAGAAGTAACATGAATTATTTATCAAGAAGAATATAAAAGAAGCTAATTCTCAGATGAATAGAAAACAAGGCAATTATTAATACCAAGTTAGATTAGAATCAGCCTAATCAAATTCCTAGAAAGCGATGCAATGGTACAAGTTTATATAGCACTTTCAGGAAATCAGTGGGAATAATTCAGCATACCTGTTACTCACAAGACATGGGGGCAATGTGATAACCCTCCAGAAGATTCCTGCTAGCCAACCAGGTACTTGGATCTGCATTTTAATTTGGCACAAGCCAGAACTGTGTTTATGTTATGTTACCGCAGTTTCTAGCCCAAGCTTGTGGGACATTAGATATCATTTGATATCAATAATTTGGCCTTCTTTACCCATTCCTCTCCACGTGCTTGCGAGGCCTCCGGACAAGCACGCACACAGGCGCGGCCGAAAATAGCTAAACCATTCAAATCCCCATCCAGGCAGGCCAGTCATTACCGAATGCAGCTTTAGGAGACCTGAAGGCAAGTACCTTTTAAGATCACATTATGTATGCACGCTACTTACAAAAGATCCCCTGCCCCGAGCAGGCAGCTTGATGAGCGGACTGTACAACTCTCACGCACTCCGCGTTTGCATACTGGCTACTCTATTGACAACTCTGTCATAATTCAATCATCTAAAGTACTGACTTTTCGGCGGCTTTGTCTCCAGCCCGAAACTCATTGTTATCCCCAAGAACGGACTAGCCTGTGGCCACATTTCCCCCTATAAGAACCTCTGACTTTGAGCGTCTCGTTGGATCGCTCTTGGCTTCCATCCTGCCTTGCTGTCGCTTCATCCAGCGAGCCTTCCCCTCAGCTCCTTGTGCTGAGAATCCTTACTTCCATGAACTTTGTCTTCAGACTATCCGGACTTCAGGACAGGTGTAGCATTCCCCATACAAAACCTCCTCTTAAAATCCCTCTATCCAACTCCTACCTTTACTTCAATAGTTCTCTCTGTGAGTGTGTTGCATACACGTGTTTGACTGTACATAAATAAAACAACTGTTATTATTTACTTCTGCTTGATTACTGACTCGGCCTGACCTCGTAGACATTGGGTTCAAGATCTCGCTACGTTGCCCTGCCTCTCGCATTGCTAACTAGTGCTCTCAGCTAATTAACATTCACCATTATTTTGAGCACATTGAGGTGTCCTTCCCGGGACCCCCAGAAATCAGGGTAACAGTTACAGGAAAAATGTAATGCAGAGTTGCTATCTATTTCATGTAGCAGAGTCCTCCTTTTCTGGTTAAACATGGTTCTGCTATTGGGGGATGTCTTAATCCAAAGAAGTCCTCAAATGTTAAACTCCAGTGCTGCAGTGCTCAAAGAAGACCTTTACATGCCTTTTTTCTTAATCGTCTTTTTGCCACTATAGGCTAAGCGAGTACTATTATCACCCCATATTGCACATGAGGGGGGTACTGATACTGAGAAAACTGTAGCTTGCCTAAAAACAAACAGTATGGTGTAATGATTAGAGAGTTGGACTCAGACTGAGGCCACTCAGACTCAAATTCCCTTCGACCCATGAAAAATGTTGGATGGTGGTAATATAATCACTGTCTTTCAACATACCCCACATGGTTTTTGTGAGAATAAAGTGGGAAGGAGAGAGACGTGTATCAACATGAACTTGTCAGAGGTACGGCAGAGTAGAAATGTGGCAAATTAATAAATATTGTAAGAATTCCTTAAAATGGGGAAGTGGAGGTAGCCCCTTTTAACCAACACTGGGTGGGGGTATGACATATGTTTTCCTCACAGATGTCAGTTCCAGATGGTCCAGTATTCTGACTTGGTATATGGCGAATGCTATAAAATAGACATGTGTGCACAAGTTACATGTAATAATGTTTTCTGTGGCCTATGTTCAATTTTCTTAAAAGGAATGGCTATATCTTTAAGCAATTGTTAAGAAAAATAAAAGATGCTGGAACTGCAAAGCGTATTATTTTCAGCATATCTATACAATAAGCTGGTTTAACCCCCACTTCTGCAAGAAAGCCCATCATCCCCACTAGACTATTATTTTTTGGAGGAAAGCCATGAGAGTTAAAACTGCTGGTATCAGTTTATAGCATAGGTATGGCAGCTGGTTTCCTCTTCTTCCACACAAGAACAATTATGAGGATAAAGGGAGATTAGAATCACACACTCACAGGTATGCTTACGCAATTGTCCTAGAATGTGTGCTTGTGATGTCAGTATAATGCAACTCTGATTGTGATGTACCGTCATGTTTTGTTGGCACAGTAATTGTCCAGCATAATTTGAAGTCCTTTAGTGTTCTTTTGTGGTTCTTCCTAAATGGTACAGTTGCCCTGTCTTACTCCCAGAAATTTAGAGCAGGTTCTCCACTGGTAATCTCTCTGTGTTTTCCAACTGTATCTTCTGTTCTGTTACCACAAAAATCTATGAAGAGCAGGAAGTACCTTTTGGTTGATAGCACTATGTGATGACTGTCTGGAAGCTAGGGATGGAAAGAGTATTCATAATTATTTATTCACATATTGGAAAATGGGTTTTCTGACAGTTGGGCAATTCTGTCATGAAGAACAATAGACCAGCAAGAATTTTACATAATTTTTTCCTGGTCTTTAGCTTTCCACAGTATTGCGGAAGAATTATTTTGTGGAGAAAACTATGTGAGGAGTTTGCACAAAAATTATAATAATAAAAAAGCCAGTTTTCTTTGCAGAGAATGGTTTCTAGGAAACCTGTTTTCTATGCAGAAAAAAACTTTTTGTGCAAAATCTCACACTTTCTATGCAGAATAATTTCTCTGCAACATTTTGGGATCTTCAAAAACAGGAATAATATTTTGAAGGAATGTTCATTTTCTCCCAGAGGTGGGAGAACGTTACCATAATTATGTGTCCTCTTATGCAAGGATGAAAAAGTCAAAGATTCACATCTGTACTAGAACAACTAATTTTAAGAATCAGTTGTACAAGTGTTACCATAACAGTAACAAAGACCTGAATCTTATTGTTAGTCCCAACTAGAGTATACCCGGATTTACAAAATTAGTAACTCACCATTCAATAGCGGATTCAATGGAACTTCTCAAGTTCATACTAAGAGGGGTTGCAGAGGATTGAGCGCACCCTGTACCAATTCTGTGAAAATGTCGAGTACTATTGTGTGAACCTCCAGTAAAAAAACTCCACCTAAGATTTCACGTCCTATGTCTCCCTGTACACTGTGAATATTACTTGTGCACTGGCTGTTCCTTGAAAATATATTGTTGTTTTGGTTTGTTACTCCTGTACCGTTTTTTTTAATGTATATGTAGAAGGTGTTCATCCCCCCACTTCTACCGGTGGAGACGTGAAGCCTTCAACCCAGGAACAGTTAAGAGAACATTGGCCTTCCGGGAAGCATCTGCCACCGAGGGGGGGGGATGGGTTTGTGTGGTACTGCAAGTACTGCAAGGCCCATGATCCCCATAGAGAGTTGTGGGAGCCATTTTGTGGGGGGAGAGGGTGTTCTTTGGGGTTTTGAAGAGGAGAGGAAAGGAGGATGAGGGAGGAAAGGAGGGGGCACAGGGTTTCTGCCAAGTACTATAAAGCCCATGATCCCCATAGAGAGTGTGTGGGATCCATTTTGTGGGGGGAGAGGGTGTTCTTTGGGGTTTTGGGGAGGAGAGGAAAGCTCGGATAGAGTTTTTTCCACTCTGAAACTCCCATCATCCCCATGAACACAGTCTGACCACCCAGCCGTCCACCACCCTGTGGGAGGGGGAAATCCCCACCATCCTATGACTGCATGGATTCTTAGCCATAACAGTTTCCACTGAAGGGAGATGGCAGATGTACCAACATACCACCCAAATTGGGGCAATATGTACTCTCCCAAGATCAATCCTGAGGAAAAAAAAAGCCACCATCCCAAGAATCCCTCACCTGTCCAGTACAATGACGAAGCAATGCAATCCCAAGTGTCTTGATATTCAGAGAAAAAGCAACCATCCCTCAACGTTTCCCTTTTTTTTGAAGCAGTCTGAGCAACACAATGGAGGCAGCCTTGCGTTTGATGGGCAGAGATAGTTGCGGACAGAAATGATGGCAGGGGCAGGTGGGAACTCCCATAGACAACAACTTCTGTGGTGTGGATCGATGTAACACTTCTGCATGTAGGAAAAAAAATGCAGCAGCATCGTTTTGGGTGGTTTACATGGGAGTTTTTCCGTTTTTGTAATACATCGGTTTAACGACGATGTCAAGCGCGCTAAGAGCTGAACTCGTGCGAAACCATCTACGAAAGAACGATGTCGATCCGGTTTAACATGCAGACGTAAAAGCAGTGATACGATGCTATAGCAATGTATTGCCCTTGTGCGGAAAGGGCCTAATAATAGGATTCAAGCTAAACCATTCTTATATTTTGTGAGTAGATATTTCTCTGTCAGAAACAGTCCCTTAGACAAAGCATCTGAAGAACTTCCAAAGCACCTTTGAATAGTGCTGAAATAACAAGATTGTTTTTTAACTTTATATAGCACCTTATCTTCCCACAACATTTTTGTCTAAGCACCAGTATAACCCTTGAACTCAGCAGAGCTCTGGGAAAGAAGCTTGTTAACTTGTTCTCTTCTATATTGAGCTCAAAGGGAAAACAGGATTTCTTCTGATCAAAGGATATTGGCTCCTTCAATTCTGGGAGCAGAACTTGTTAGCTAATTGCTTACTGTTCTGGAGCACATAGGTTCTTTTATCTATGGTGTGAAATAATTTGTCATAATTTGTCATTGCTCGAAGTACTAAAACACATTAAAATATGGCAAAGTCCCAGCCCCTGAAAAAAAAACTGGCACAACAGCTTAACTAATGAAGTGGAAGTTTCCAGAGAAGAAGAAAAAAATACATGAGGAAGAAGGTTGTCATACCAATGTTTTTTAAAAAGAATGTCACCATAACATTACTGAACACAAAAACAAATTCTCTCACAGGTAGGCCAGCAGTACCTGGGTGGAGGGGAGCAGGCTAGTGTAAACCAAGGGCTAAGATCCTGCATTGTCGTCGTAACTATGTTAATGGACCTCCACCACCATCATATTTATGATTGACAATGGCAACCTGCCCCAAAACCTACTTTCACGGCTTGGCAGCACCCCAACCAAGGTGTTTCCAAGGTACTGGAGATTGGAGTGCTGGGAAATGACATCCACAGTTCTTTCCTATCTTGAGAAGAGACAACTGAAGAGACCTCTTTAAGATTCCCTTTGTCCCAAGGCACTCCACAACCAGCAGTGCCCTACAGATATCCTTTCCCAGGCGCCTGATGTTGAACACCTTGGAAATGTTTCTCTTAGGATGTGAAGGTAGGTTTTGTGGGCCATGTTTGATAGTTCATGACTGTAAATATGAATCTCAAGTGTTACAACATCATAAATCCAACATATGCTCTTGTTAACTGCAAACAGTCAAGCTTACATTGCTTGATTTGTATTACTGGGCGGCTGTCTTATTTGTATCAGCTTTACAAGCTTTAAGAATATGTGTTGTTAAAGTACAATTAAAACCCCAAATACTTGCATTAGATTAATTTTTTTTTCCAAAGAACTTGCAACAGTTTGATTGACACTGTTTGTAGGGCTATTTAACTTGGAAAGTTCTCAGGTTACCTTTAAAGCGTGAAGTGATTGATTTAATGTAAATGTGTGGGTCTGCCATCCCTATGCTCATCTGGGAGTAAGTCCCACTGTGCCGAATAGGATTTATATCTGAATCAATATCTGTAGGATTGTACTGTAAATATTTGTTTAAAAATACTTGAATTATTTGCGGTTTGATATGTAAGCAGCAGAATGGGCTAATATTTATAAAAATCAGTCCAGGTACTTTCTTGCCTTTTAAAAAAAGTGGCTGCCCCGCTGCTTTTGTCTTCTAGATTTTCAGAAAAAAGCATTCACAGGCCAGGAAGGAAAATGTTATAAGCAATCACACAGCAGTTGCTTGCAAGTGCCTCAACTTCTCAAGTAACTTAACACTTACAAGATTAATGACTAGTGTGTAGGTTGTGCCATCCTGCTTTTTGACAAAGAGATTAATTGTGAGCAGTTCAGCTGGTGGGTAGGTGGTGCTTACCTGCAACCAGCTATGAGTAAGTACCCCAGTTTCAGTTTACAAGATTATAGGAAGGAAATATTTCTTCTGATGGCTCTTTAGCCCAGGGCATGAAGGGCAACCTGGTATTTCACTAATAAAGATTCTGTGTTCCCTGCCCAACGCAATGTTGCTTCTTGGTTCCTCATTGATTCCTTTCCTTCTCTTTTTCTCTCTTCCAGCCCAAGCCAGTTTGTTGTTCAGGGCAGATGGATGAATTGCTCCAACTTTTCTCTTTGAACAAGAGGCTGCAACTTCTATACCAAAATTACCTATATAACAAGCCTTACCCAATGTGGGTTGATCGGGGGTTGTTTAAAAACTGGGAAAAATAGACAAATAATGTCTTCTTTTCAGATAGGAACAAAAGCCAGTGAGATTACAACTTCTCTGGTCCCACCCACATTGTAATTGGCTAGGTTGGATGGGGACAATGGATCTGTCTGCCTCTGGAGGGTACCACATTGGGAAAGGCTGTGATTAAGGAGAAAACAAAATGCTGACACCACCAAGGATAATTACCGTGGCTGAAATCCTTTGTCAGTTACCTCCCCGGCACAATCCCTCCCCCCCCCCGCAAAAAAAGGCTGAAGGAAATATCATTCACCCGTACTCCATTACCAACAAAATGGATCTCCTTCTCCCCATGCAGCTAATGCTTGGTAAAGTAGGTTGCGGGGGGTACTGTCATAATAATAGTTTCACAATCACGGCTAAGGAGCAATTGTGAATACAAAACAGTTATCTAGATTTACTCATCCATAACTGTTTCATATTCATGATTGCTACTTAATCACAATTATGACATTATTGCCACAATCATAACTCCCTCCAAACCTGCCTTGTCAGGCATCAGCTGCATGGGAAGAAGGAGATCTATTCTGTTGGCAATCAGAGCATGGGTGGATAATGTTTCCGTCAGGTTTGGGGAGCAGGAAGGCGGGGGGTCAGAGCCGGAGAAGTTAGATGGTACCTTATTCAAGCAAATGATTTTTATTGCGTTGTATAGTGTTCAAAAGTGTTTCACATCTTAGTTAGCAACTGTTACCAGGATATAATTGATTCTGATAGTAAGTAAGATAGGAAAGGGGAAGCATTAGGAAGCTGAAAAGTGCATATAGGACTGCAGGTCTAGTAAGTTTGTGGAAGAGATAAGATTTAAACCGGGAACTTCCTTTAAAAAAAAAAAATTACAGCTCTCTTGTCTATTTTGCTCATAAGTCTGAGCCCCTTTCCCCTTTTCTGATGCTCAGAAGTCTCATGTGTGTATGTTGTTTTTAAAAATCATATAACAAAAAAACCTCTTGCATTTTTCAACAGCTATATGTTTGGGGGGAAAGTATGATAGACATGGAAAAATATATGAATTTAAGCTGTTGCTGCACCTCAGGCCCCTGCCAGTGTCTTGCAGTGGTACTATGATGGCAAAGGTGAGGTCCTACTGGTGAAATTTAAATCACGGGTCCTTATCACACCACGCTGATGTGTTGGGTTATACTGTTTTAAAAAACACTTCAGCTATACTCCCAATGACAGCTGATTGTTGACAATGTATACTGCTTCCTTGCCACATTTGTACTACAACAGCATGATTGGCAGTTTTTCATCTGCACTAATGCTGTTATTCCCACCCTATTTGTCTACCTGTGCTCCATGCTCAGTTCACTTCATTTTTTTTTAAATAGCTGCACTAATGCTATTATAGTATGACTTCATTACCCCTCACCATCCAAATCTTTCACCAGGCGGGGTGGTCCAGGAGGAGAAAAAGACCACACTATCCCCCAACACATCTCATGAAAACCTTTCACAAATTTTCAAAAAATATGTGATTTATAAATAATAACATACATTTCCAAGATCGTAGGTGACACACCTACGCACTTCAGGCAACGCATTAACATGTCACGGCACGCTGTCTGGAAAGCCCTGTTACAGAGCACTGTGTACAGTATATCGTTACAATATTTATGCAAATATTATAAACACAGATGTTTCAATGTTGCTTTGACGTACAAACAAAAAAGCAGAAAGGTAACCATTTTCACTGTTGAAAACTTCTTCTTTTTTTAACATAAATTCCTGGAGGGTTGTTGGCAAGTCTCCACTGACCCAGCCGAAAGGGTTGTTACGAGGATCAAACGAGACACGAAGTTTTAATTGAGACTATACGCCTCCTGATGGCAGGAATTCCCTCCATTTTACAATACAGTGCCTGGCAGATTTTGGGTACACACGAGGATAACAACAACAACAACAGTATCCGTAATACTAGTAATATGATACCCCCAGCATGGCACATGCTGAATGTCCGCTTGCCGCCCGGCTGTGAAAAGCGAGGGAGCCTTGCCAGTTTGGGGCGGGGGGGGGCGGGGAGAGGGCAGCCGGGCGAGCTTCCTTCCTTGGCAGCTCCCGCGCCGTGCCCGGGCTCCTTGGGTGGCTGCCGGCAGCCAGGCAGAGAGCCGGGACCTTCCCCGAGGAGCCCTCCCCCAGAGTGGGCCGGGCCAAGAAGAACCGAGAGCCAGGCGGCAGCGAAGGAGAGACGGAGGGCGAGCGAGGGCGCGCGCGATACTCGGCAGCCTCGCCCGCTCGCGTCTCCCGGGGGCGCCCCGCTCGGTCCTTCGGCCTGCCTCAGGTTGCCTGCCCCGCGTTCCCCCTCTCGCGGAGCGATGTCGTCCCCGTCTCCCTCCCCGAAGGCGGAGAGGAAGCGGTGGGACCTGAGACGCTTCTCCGTCCTGTCCAGGAAAGGCAGCATGAAGCCCTCCGCCCTGGAACTGGCCGAGGGCGCCCCCAACGCCCACTACGCGCCTTTCGCCCTCTCCGCGCCCAGGGGACCCCTGGGGACCAGCAGCGCGCCTCAGCTCCCGCAGCAGCAGCAGCAGCAGCAGCCCGGGGGCGGCGAGGAAGAGGAGGGGACGGCGGCGGCGGCGGTGGTGATGAATGCCGACTTCCCGCGTCCCTCGGTCAACTTGGACCCGCGCGTCTCCATCTACAGCGTCCGCCGACCCCTCCTGAGCCGGAGCCACATCCAAGGCAGGGTCTACAACTTCTTGGAGCGACCCACGGGCTGGAAGTGCTTCGTCTACCACTTCACCGTGTGAGTGAGGGACGCGCGTGGGGCGAGCGGAAAGCGTCGTCCTCCGCTCTCCTGCCCCCTGACCTCGGCGTAGGGTCCCCCCCCCCTTTCCCGGACGACCCGCCAGCGACTCCCCCCGGGAGTCAGGTGGGGATAGCAAGGGGGGGAGCGGGGTCCCTTTCTTTCTCAGACGTTCGAGAAAAGGCGGGAGAGGACAGGCTGCGCTCGCGGGGATCCCGGGCACGCTCGCCCGGCTCGCGCTCGGCTCGCGAGTGCCTTGGGGTTGCTTAAAGAGCGCCGTCTTGGGCAGCTTGGCTGGCGGTGGATCCCGCAGGAGGCTCACGTTCCTACCGGGGATGCTTAGGACTACAGCCCGTTTCCGGGAGCCAAGGCACGCGTTAGACTCGCGGGCATCCTTGCGTGGGAATGGGGCAGTTATTCAGCTGTTCCTCCTTTCCACGTTCCCAAATGAAGCAACTAGAGATGCCCTTGTTGTGTCCCAGCACCTCACGCTTCAGCAATATGAAAAAAAATAATATTGCTATCTTCACCAGGGGGGCGTGTAAGAGAATGAGGAGCCCAGTCCTTGCTCTGTTGTGCTTGTTTTAAATTGAAAGCCCCCTTGAGCCCCAAATTTGGAAGAAAGGCAGGATATAGGTAATGTAAAGAAAGAAACAAACAGATGAATAAGATATGTGTGTTTCTACTTAGAAGTAACTTCCGAAGGGTTCAATGGGGTATACTTCCAGGAAAGGGTGTATACGATTGCAGGCTAAACAGTGTGGCATGTGTAACAGTTACCTAGATCCGCAGGTGTATTTGTAACTTTTTCCTTGAGTTGTGATCTATGTCCTACCTAATGGGGAGAGGGGTAATATGGAAAGGGGTCATCCAGTATATTCCGTGGGGTGGCAGGAACAGCTCTGTTGGATAGAGGGTAATAGGTATGTTCTTAGAAATGCCCTCTTTAGATGCACAGCTATTATGGCCAGCAGGGAGTTCCACTGCAGGTTGCTCAATGCTGAAGGTGTGTGCAGGCAGATCTTGGAAAAGCCACCTTTTTTTGAACTGCAGATCCCAGAATTCTCCCAAGGGAAAAAGTAACATTCCTAAGTTCTGGGTCTATTTGATGAGTCTTTGCGTGTGTTCCATTCATTCATAATGTGTTTAGCGAAGCAAGGCATTGTGTGCCGAGAACTTTTTATGCTGGCTGGAGTACCAGAGCCCATAAATTGTTGTTTGTAAGAGAGTACTTTAAACCAGGCATCTGTCAGCACCAGCTGATTCATGGTTCAGAACTAGGGCCTAACTATGCTCCCACATATAAGCGCGTGTAACAAAATCTCGATAGTTGTTTTGTTCTGGATAGCAAATAGATTTTGTGAGGGGGATTTAGAGAGGAAGTGTGGCAGAGGAAAAAGAAAAAAACAACCTTCTCCCACCACCTTTCTGTCCCTGCTTGTTCACTTTGTCATCTACTAGGTGCATTTGGAGAGGCAAAATGTGTCTGAAACCTTGCAAAGTAAGAGAGGGAAGTTGGAGTGGAAAAATGGGTGCTTGGTTTTTCTCCAGTTCTCAATTCTAAATCTTCCATGTGCAAGTTTCCAAACACATGTACATGTATATGGGGAGTGAAGGGATGATGTGCAATTTGGAGCAACGAAAGTGGCCAGGGAGAACCACTAAGCTTTGTTAGCCTGTGTTTGCATGCAGCTGGAAGCTAGGTCCTGGCTCAGAATAATGAATCAACAGATGCTAACAGACTGATGTTCTTGAAAGAACACTTTAAATCTTGCCCCTAGGCTGTGATGTTTTACCTGATCATATGGGCTAGTACCTTACTCTTTTGATAGCAATTCGTTTGAGGTAAGTCAGAAGAAGAGAGAATGCTAATCAATCAACCTAAGAATACATTTTAAGTTTATAGTAGCTTAAGATTACAGGCCTGAGCACATTAATGGGAGCATAGCTTCCCCTTAAACCAATGAGATATTAACTTCTGTAGAACATCCTTAGGAATATGGGGTAAGACTATCATTCAAACCAGTGTTACTTGGAATTAATTTCTGTTGTCACTAACAACACACCTAAGCGCAAAATTCTAACCCATTAAATTGGCTGTGGAGCAGCTAAGCTGACATTAGACCAACTGGCCTAACTTTGTGCCAGAATAGTGGTTTTGTCCATGGATGGGAGAGGTCTGGATCTGACATAAAATGGTCCTTCCTTGCTCTGCCTGCCTTCTTTCTGGTTGTTCTGCCATCTGATCTCAGCCGGCCAAGCAATTGCAGCTGTAAACAAAATGAATAACTTGGGTTTTTTTGTATTTGGTCTAGTATGAACTACTTTTCAAGGCAGGGCCTTGCATATCACACAAGAAAACAGGTTGTCTTTTAAGAAGTCATTTCAGAGCTGTGATTTTATGAGCAACTTTCTCACTTTATGGTATGATTCTTTTTACTGCTTGAGTCTTTTACCTATCATGAATAGCACTTAAAGTTTGCTTTAGATAGTTCCGTGCCACCCACTGTTCATTGGCTCCCTGTGTGGCACTGGTGTTTCTCTCTATACCACTACACATGACTGAAGAAACATGGGTTTGGGGTATCATAGTAAAAAAAATCCCTGAGTCTTGTTTACAGAGATTATCTGTAACATGTAAGTAGTCTTTATTCAGGATTTATATTTTAAAAGCTGTGCAAGTCTTTGTTTTTGAACAGTGTTTAAAAACAACGAGGCTTAAATACCATGAAGCTAAGCAGAGTCAGGCCTGGATAGTACTTGGAAGGAAGACTGCCAGGGAATACCAGGTACTGTAAGCTTGGTTTCAGAGGAAGGAATGGTAAGCCATCTCTGGGTATTCCTTGCCTAAGAGAACCCTATGAAATTATTATGTCGCCAAAAGTCTACATACGGCTTGAAGGCATACATGCATAGATGCAACAACAAATAGAAAACAGAACGGGGGAAAAATCCAAAAGGGAGAGGAGAAAAACAATATAATCAATCAGATAGGTCCTGCAAAGATACAACCTGTTGCCCTCACTTCTAATTTGCCCTAAAATGACCTGATCCTAACCACCATTATTTGGAATCCACAATCAGTCCTGTGAGGTAGGATACTAATATTCCACTTACATGAATGAGTAAACAAAGAGCCGTGGGGACTTACTTTTAAGCCAGCCAAGAGAGAATGGCCAAATAGGGGTCTGAGCTGATAGAAACCCAGCCACTTTCTCCCCAGCCCAAATGAGCCCACTGTCTATTTCGTTTTGCTTTGTTCTGCAGCATCACCACACCACACAAAGCCTGTCTGGGTGTCTTCCCTCATCTTCTGGGCTCTCCTCTTGTCTTCTCACCTTCTGGGCTCTCTGAAGCACCTGCACAGTAGCGGACAAAGCCTCCGGCTCAGGATGAGACACCCACCAGCACATCATTGCCACTGCCACCACCATTGTCACTCCTGCCTTTGAGGAATTTGAGACATGCCGCATCAACCGGCCACAACCAGCCAATAAATTTTTTAGTCCCTTAACTTTAGCATTTTTGCCCATTTTCCAGGATGAATGGCAACCCTACGCAGGCCCCCTGCAAGGGCTCTGTGGGCCCCCAGGAGTCTGTGGACTCTGGGTTGAAAACCACTGTCCTGTAGTAAATGGGTTTTGTGTTTTGGCCATTTCCACTTTCTGACAGTGCCCCAGGCCCTAACCTGTCAGATAAGTGGAGGAAGCCTGTACTAATATTGAGCTTATTCCTCATGTGTTTATCCTTATGTAGCCAAAACAACTATTTAAGGGTGCTTTGAGCAAGCTTGGGGGACTGCCAAGATTTTCATGATTTTTTAAAAAAGTTAAATGAAAACTGAGCATACTGATGGGGGAAGAATGGAAAGCCATGGGAATAAAATAGCACAGAAGAGGGCATGGCTGGTTTCTGTTATCTTAAGCAAGAATTCTCCATACAGCAACATTTTCAAGTTTACTATTAAGTAAATTTGCAAAGCTACATCCATATTGCAACTTCTTGCATTCTGGATTCATTGTAGTTGGATATGCTGGAAGCAGAAGCAGAAAAAACAGTTGCACCAGTTTTCCTATATCTTTTATGTGGATTGCATCACATACTCTGAGCTCGTAGAATACATAGAAGGACACCTTTTATCAGGTCAGATCGTTTAACTGGCAGTGACTCTGCAGGGATCTAGGCTCATGCTTTTAATTGGAGATGCCAGGATTTATGTGGAACTATCTAAAGGCCACAATCCTACTCATGCTTATGATTTCACTCCCCAGTAGTAAACATTGACTGATACTGTAATGTTGCTTACTAAACACCTTCTCATTTCTCTGGGCTGTATCCATTATGTAGAAACAGTTGCTGTTGATCGAATTAGACCTTTACTTCCAAATCCTAGTTCTAGTCTACTTCATATTGGAGACAATAACAAACCTCCCATGGATTTTACTGGACCTGGCTTGCATTTATTGTATAAAGGGAAGTGGTCCAGAGTCCTAGATGAAATATTTTTTCTTGAAACTTGGATTTTAAGACATCTGTTGTTTAAAATACATGATCTATGCAGACTCTTTCTGCTAGACACCCTTCAGTTGGACCAGGAGCACTCTGAGAATAAGTAGTTGAAAATGATTAATGTTGTAGCCATTTGAGCTTGTCTGTGCCTTACACTGTTTATCCCACTTCCTGTCTGTTTTTGTTTGCATTTTTGGTCTATTATATGTGTAGTATCATTTCATAGTATCATCCATCCTCATGACAACCCTGTGAGATAGGTCACAGGTTGGGAATGAAGGTTGTGAGATGATGCTTTGCCTCAGACATCCCACTGAATCTTGGATGGGACTACATTGCAGCCCAGATTTTGCCCCAGGTGTGAGACTGCGTGTAACTTCTGTGAAGGAGAGAGGACTATGCAGAAACTGCTGAAGGTACAGATTTAGCTGTATTGGGTGTTGAATTAAAGAAGTCTCCATATAAATGTATTTGCTCATTTTCTTTGTTAAATTCATAAACAGGCTCTGAAGGATCCTGGATAGCCTATGTATAAATATAAAAAAAGTTATATAGAATGTAACAGAGAAAAACAGCTACAATACTGCGCCAACACAATGGTGGGAAGGTTCTGTTAAGTAGCAGCTTACAGATGTATGCATGAAAAATTAATGTGTTGTAACAGAGATGCTAAACAAGGCTTCTGAAAACCCTTCACCTGTTTTCGTATGTTGCATTCAGGAAATAAGATTGAGCAGCAGTACACTGAATGTGTGTTGTCTAATTAGGTCAAAAGTGATTCAGTGACTGATTGCATGGTTGATGGCAGAGTGTCATTAAAACATTCTGCTACATAACAGAGGTTTAGCTGCCTGGTTTGGTTTAATTCCAAACAGGTTATTTGGCATTTTAACAGGACAGTATCTTCTTGTTTCTTAGCGAAGAAGATCAGGGCCACTGTAGTTATATATATGCTTTCCATTAATATTCTCATGTGTAAAGTCAAGCAGTACTTGCAACTTTCAAGCCACAGTGGTTGCTAGGTAATTCTAGTGACTTTGGTTGTATTAGTTTACAGTGGATGTTTGTAGAATTGCAGTTCAGTGAATGCATGAATTTTCACAGTGGGCCGAAAAACAGTAATGCTGCAGCTGCATTGTTAAGATGTAGAGCGAGCCCTTGGGATTCTCTAGGTTTGATTCTAGCCACCCCCCCACCCCCCTGTGGATATCAAAATTTGTGGATGCTCAAGTCCCATTATGTACAATCGTAGTAGAATGGCATCCCTTGTATAAAATGGTAGAATCAAAGTTTGCTTTTTTGGATTTTTTTTTGGGGGGGGGTATTTTCAAGCCGTGGTTGGTTGAATCTGTGAATACAGAATCCAAGGATATAGAGTTTCTGCAAAGTAAGTCTTGCTAAATTTAATACCGACATTAAGATGGTGCCTTTTATTTGGCCTGGAAACTCTGTGTAATGTGCCAGAAGTACTCCAAGACAGGTATCCCAAATAGTATGCACACTCTTCCGCTTGTAACTGCAGGCTTTTCATCCTCATGCCCTTGACTGTCAGCCTCTGTACCTCCTCAAAACTCAAGGACTGGAGGGTTTGGGAAATACAAGGAATGCTAAGCAAAGACAGCACTGGTTAGTATTTGGATGGGAGACTACCAGTGAATAACAGCTGTTGCAGGCTATGTTTCAGACGAGGGAACTGGCAAAATCACTTCTGACTAGTATTCATTGCCTAAGAAAATCCTGTGAAATGCATGGGGTCACCATAAGTCAACAGGCAACTTGAAGGCACACATATGCCTTTAGAAAGAGATATCACTCCATGTACACATGGAAATGCTTTGATCTGCCGGGCTATTTATTCAACTCCAGTGAAGATTAATTCAATAAAAAGTAAGCTTAGTAAACAATGCTTGATGATACTGTGAATATAAGGAAGTTATTTCCTCAAGTGCCGGATTTGCCTATTGATTAAAAGGTACAGTTGGTCCTCCACATTTGTGGCTTTAACTTTCATGGATTTGATTATTTGCAAGTTTCTCCAACCCCTGACCCCCCATCTCGAATACTTCTTTGCTGGGGGAACATTCCCTCTTGCCAGCTCCAATCAAGCCACCAAGTTTGGACCCTGGGTACCCATTCCCCCCACCATGGCTTGGTCCCCTTCCCCACCACACACTTTGATATCTGCATTTTTCCACTTTTGTGGAGGTTCTGCACTCTGAACCCTACTGAATGTGGAGGGCAAACTGTAGTTGTGGAGTGAAGCTATTGGGCAGAATTCAATCAAAGTTAAGCCAAGCTTGGATTTTTTTTTTCTGGCAGGGAAATTTTGGAAAGTTGTTGTCTAAAAAAAGAACTTTCTCAAGCTCTTAGGTTAAATGCTTGCTGTCTAATTTTAGTAGGTAAGAGTTAAGAATATATTAACTTTTTACACTGAAATAAATCAGATTTGAAAGTTTGTAACACTAGCTGGATGGTGGCCATAGTTTCTCATCAGAATCCATGTTGCTTTGCACACAAAGCACATATACAAGGTTGGGACGGTGGAGAAAATGATGCTAATGTTCTCCAGTAATGAGTAACCAGACAAGATTTAGAATGGGCTATCTAAAATGGACTAATTTTAGTTTTGTTCTGATCAAACGCAAATTAGCTAATTTTTAACTTTGGCCTATTTCAGGTTACACATCGCCTCATACTGCTCATGCACAGACACATGTGAAATAGTCATGGAATGAAAACAGAGAAACTTGTTGAGGTCTACCCTGAACACTCCAGTTATGGAGCGCTATCACTAATTTTCTCTTTTAGTTTCCCCATCTTGCACTCCTGTAGTGGAGTGGCCCCCTTCATTCCAGGATAGATTTTTGGGCCCACCAAGGACCACTGCCTGAAAGGAAACGTTGTATCAATCATTAATTTAATCATTAATAGCCCTTTGGATTTTAGCCTTTGATTTTTTTTAAAAAAGGAATTGAGGCTGGCAAACTTTTGTTCAATAAAATACTTAGAAGAGCCTATGTATGTTTCAAGAGCGTGCTAGAATTCCTCTTCTGTTTCATTCATGTCAAGAGTCAGGTACCATATTTCCCTTTAAGAATAAATCTTATTCATTTGTTGTGTTGATTTGTGGTTTTCTTAAAGACTTGTTCTTCCAGGTTCTGTATGCTTGGTTAGCAGCTAAATCCCAGATTGTTGCTGTCAGTAAGATGGACAATTGTTACATATTTTCTGTGTTTCGAATTACAACAGTACTTTGTCGTGGCTCTTACATCCTAGAATACCCTCTTTTGATATCTAAATGAACTTTTTGTGTGGTGCAGTGCTGATGACCTTTCCTGTCCATTATAATGGTGTAATGCTTATGAATCTTGTTTGACTTGTAAATGAGTTTGGAAAAATAAGTATGCTTTATAGATATCAGACCAAAAAAACAGACCATGCTTCACACCATAAATAGGAATGTGCACAGTTCATGTGTTTTAGAAAGACAGAATGTATTGTGGCTGTCCTAGTTTGATACATACTTGCAAGAGCAACTTAGCTCCTTATCACAATTAAAAAGGATTCATTAAAATATCATTTCAAGCATGTGCATACATTGTAATCTCATTGTCTTGCTTAACCCTACTTCTGAACACAAGTTTAAAAATTGCTGTTGCTGAATTATCATTCAGCTACTATCACTAATGTTGAGTAGTATGTTATATCTTCTCTAAGTTTTTAAATTGTTTTAAAATGTGTGCATAGTGAATAAATTGGGAGGAAAAAAAACATGCTATCCGTTCCATATACAGGAAGCCCTCATTTTTTGATGCCTTCTTATCTGATGACTCATTCCTTAGAAGCTTCCAAATTAAGAACAAATTACATTAATTCAGTGGGGTTCTGCTCTTTCATCAGTTCTTCATGCCTGTAGAGGTTCACTTGCAGCTGCTCACATATATGTGCTGCTTGCAAAGCAAGCTGAGGAGGAAAAAGGCTCTAAGCTGGCTGAAAGACTGCAGGCGGTGCAAGTGCAGTTAGTTAAAAGTAAGCCCCCTGAGTCCTTCATGCTCCCTACAGTACAGTACATGCGTTCCACTTTTCAACCAGTTCCATTTCCTGACAGTGCTCTGGTCCCTAACCTGTCAGATAAGTGGGGGAAGCCTATATCAGTGCTAGACATGGCTGGAGATGGGACCCAAAGTATTTTACTTATTTGGGAAAAAAAGGACAGACCTCAGCTGCCATCTTTTTTACTAAACAGAGTGCTTTAGGCATGAGAAGCCCAGAGACATAGATGGGACCAGTCCTATGAGCTAGCAAAGTTTTCCAGCCAACTTGAGTCTTCCAATTCTGGAATTTACTGAATGATTTGAGATAGTAAATAAAAATGATAAGAAGCTGTACAAAACAAAATATACGTGGCACTTCCAGGCAACTGTACAGTGATATAGTTTCTTAGGCCCTTTCCACACCCTACCTTCTTCTGTGGTCCTCCGGTGGCAATCCCAGCAGCAGCTCTGCTGGGAAGGGAGCACAACGGGACCTCTCCCGTCCACACTGGACCCCGTGGAAGGGAGTGCGATGGACATGCCTCTTCCTACCACAGTACAGCCAGGTACTTTCCCAGGCTGCGCTGGGGCGGGAAGCACCACCATCGTACTTCCTGCTCTTCTGCAGGACAGGTAAGCACAGATGGAGGCACGATTGCAAGTCATTGATGGGGAAAACCTGTCAATGATTTAATCTGGGATCGCGCCACCTGGGGGTGGGAGAGAAGCGGGACTGCGATGTCATGCAGAAGCGTTGTTGCGGTCCCATTCCTCTCCTGCCCCCATGCCGGGATGGGAGGCTGCTGCAGAAAGGGCCTTGGTTTCAGTAATTTACACAAAGCACAACAGAGGAACAGAGGACCCATTTGGAAGTTGTTGTGTTAGGCAAAGTGGAGACAAAGCCATAATAAAGCTACTATATTTTTTATATTACACTGTTCATGGGCATTGTTGCAGTTGGGGAAGCAAGCATCCCAGCAGAGTGATAAAAAGTGTGTGAGGTGATAAAGAGTGATAACGAGTATATGAGGTGTTGGCAAGTTGGCTGGAAAACATGGCTTCTTAGCACTTTCTGAGAAAGGGAAGGTAAGCCATGAACGGAGGCCCTGCTTAGGTACTGTTGGTCTTTTTCGAGCTAGGAGACTTTTGCGTTACTCCTTTGTTCTGTGATTTAGTGCTTTTTGTTCACTTTTCCCTAGTAAAGGAGAAATTCTTTTGTCAATGACCAGAAGTCTTAAAAGAGGTCAGTGCTCTGTCATACCTGCAATATTCTCATAAAGTTGCCACATTCACATTCACAGTTCAGGCACTGAAGGCACATTGTCCCAATTTCTTCTGGAAAAACAAGGGCAGAGTAGAGGCTAGATTAGTGGCAGCATTGTTCTGGCTGCTATTGCTTTTGCCCATTCCCCATTGCAGAAATGGCAGAATTTTGTGTTTTGGTGTGGGACTCATCAGAATTCTTGCATATCTGTGGATAGAATTCTTTCTCAACATTTATTGTGGCTGAATTTAGTAAGAGATGCAGCTCATTCTTGATTTAGTTTCAAGTGTGTTCTAGCCATCTGTTTACTGTAATGTTGCCAGCCTCAAGTAGGAGACAGAGAGTTGGATACAGGTTATGATAGTTGCACTTTTGTTCCATTGAAATCAGTGGAGCAAGTTAGATAATAGGGATCTTCCAGGCTACTGCAAAGAAGTGAGAGCTCTTTCAACAAAGAATGTACAGTAGCCCCTCCACATTCACAAGGGATTGGGGCACAGAACCCTCATGAAAGTGGAAAAACCGTGAATAACCCCCTGTGATTCCCCTCCCATTCGCAACTGGAGCTTCCTCCCCTCCCATTCCTTTGCCCCTGGCCCCAGTGTTGGGAGGGAAAGAAAAAAGATAACTTAAAAGGCTTACTGCTATTTTCCCCTCAGGCAGAGAAGAGGGGAGTTCTGGAGTTCTAATTACTTCTGGTGTCCATCTTGAGAAAGGAGCCCCTGACCAATCAGCAGCCATTACACAGCAGAATGTGCAACCACATGGCAGAGAGGCCACACCTTCAGCAGTCGGAGGGGGCTTTACTCATCTAAAAGGACAAAATATCCCCTTTAAACACAAGCATGGGGTGAGGAATGCAAGAGATGGGAAGGAAGAAAATGGTGGAGAGGAAATAAAGCCTCACGAATAATCAAATTTGCAAAGGTCAAACCCGCAAATGTGGAAGGAGGATAGTATCTTATTACTGGTATATGTTGATGCTGTTTTCATTTCCATTTGGAGCTTCCAGTTCCTGCAGCTGCTGAGAGAGATGGTAGAGGATGAAGGAAGTTATATGACGTGATCAGCAATTGGGCCAAACATCATTCAGACGTCATGACACTGTAGTCCATTCTAGGATCATCATTAAGGTCTTATAGCAATCTAGCTAATCATCATTCAGATCTCTTCAGTCCCTCTTCACTATTGTCTCTGAATGTTATAGAACCCATAGGGCTATGACTTTGCTTCTAAATGTTCAATGTTCTAAAAATCTTAAGTGCTGTAAAGTACCATCTTAGCTTCCCACCTCATCCAGCTAGTAGGAGCAGGAAGAATGATCAAGGAACCTAGGATGGACCACAAGTCTTGAACCATTCATGTCAAATACTGTTGTTTATTTTTTCTTTTTGTTTTTGCTGTGGCTGTACAGAAGCCCTCACTCTCTGGATAGAATAAAATGTTGCTGCTGGTGCTGGGAATTGCTATTGTGTCACAGAGACAACAGAAACTATATCTGATTATTTAAAACAAACTAACTAATTAAGAACTAAAACAACAAATACATATTGGATTATTTAAAACAAACAAACTGATTAAGAACTAAATTAACAAATACAGCAACCAACAGCAACATTTACTCTGTGTGGATATCTCCATATTTGGGACTCAGCCGTGAATGACTGAGTATGGGTCCAACTCCAACATCTCTGTGTATGTGTTATGTCTTACCTGCAGTTTATACTGGATAGTTATTGAACTATTGTATTGTATTGCATTGTATTGGGACCTGGCTACTGTTTGAGCTATCGGGAAGAGGTTTCCTCTCATGTGATTAAAATATATGGGAATTCTTAAAAACTAAGTGGGCAGATGCAGTCATAGGCTTAAATCCAATTGCTATTCTTAACAATTGTTGAATGGCAAATTAAACACATATATACATCTGATTCATTCAGTGGATCCACTCTGGTTTGGACCAGTAGCTGGATGTGGGCCACAAAAAGCAGAGTGAATACATTGGGTAGACTCCAAGTCCCGTTCCGGGTAGTACTCTTTCAGACAGGCAACAGTGATACTAGCAGAGCTGCAGGGCCACATGCTGAACACCAGCTCTCAAAATGCAGATCTCCCCTGTGATCAAGGTGAATGCTTGTATGTATGTATTGCATGTATGGAAGCTTTCTGTGAAATTTAGAATCTTGGAAAACCTGGATTACTTTGCTGACGACTTTGCTCTGATGGATTGCTTGTCCATTCAGCTCTGTTAACATTGACAGCTGTTTGGAATCCACTGTGTTTTCTTTCTAGGAGAATTTAAGATCTGAATGTCTTAATCCAGTTTATTATGTTATTACTAACGAAAACATGAATAGCTGTAATTGGCTGGGAAAAAAAGAGAGTGTTTAAAGTGTCAACAGATTGTGAAACTGCAACATACATACCCAAACCTTTGTCTCTTTCTTGCTTTTACAACTACAAATCAAATCAAAGGAAAAGCAAGATGCAGTTCCTGCTCAGTATAAGAAATGGGTTGCTTAATGTATAATTTGTGCATTCACATGTGTATATGCTTATGTGTGAGGGGGAATCTCAGACGTTACACTTAAAACATGATAAATAATTTTAAGTAAGCTATGGTTCTCAAGGGAGAAAAATAAATTATGTACCCTAATTAATGTTACCTTAAGCATTGTTTTTAAAAACTCTAATTTACTGTAGGAAGCTGCCACTAAATTAGATTATTTCTTTGGGGCACCAAGTGGAGTTCTTTCTCCTCCGCTGCTACCTTCACTTGGGGCTTCCCTCTGATCCTAGAAAATGTGGTAGGTTGGTCACCAAGAAATTCAGGAGAGCAGATTTGTCCAATCTTTGACCAAAGGAGGCTTATGAAAAGGAGTGACATTTATTAGTTTATAGGTGGGATAGGTCTGCAAGCACACCCCAGGTTCTTATCTAAAAAGAAATTGTGAGGAAAAGGTAATCAAAAATCCACAAAGTTGAAAATATTTGCTATTCCCAAACCTGTGATATACTACTAAAAATCATAATCCCCTTCCCCTATCATGTCTGAAAAAGAAAAAAGAGCACAGCTCTTTAGCAGAAGAGAAGTACATTTTTCCTTACATTTCAGGACAGGGGACCTGAAAGAGAAGTTCCCTGAATATCCTGATTTTTAGTCTAGAATAGAGATGTCGATGTTCATTTATTCCATTCTTGTGACAAAACAAATAATTTCAACAATGACTGATTCCAGGAGTTCCAACAGTTTCAGCAACTTCTTCCCACAAACGACCTTGTGAAGTAGATTAGGGTGAAGGAGGGTGACTGACCTAAAATTATGCAGTGAATTTCCTGGCTCAGTGGAGGCTAAAACCTTTGTCTCCGTCATCCCAGTCCAACCAACAACCTAATATTTCTTCTCAGAGTTGCAAACCTCAAAACATTTATAAAAAGGAAAAAAAAAGATTGTTTTCCTTCAGTGCTCCCTCTATAAGTCTTCCGAAGTACAGGCTCTGTTAGTGTCTAGGATCTGCATTCTTCAGTTAGAAGCGTAAAGCCAGTCAGCCTTTGAACAGACACATTGCTTGTCACTCTTGCTTCATACAATATGTTGTGCCCCTTTTGTATCTGACTGTATGCCATTTATACTTTAGACATTTTTCTTTCAGACCTATGGCTTGTTCCCCCCCCCACCACCATATGGAAGATCTTGCAATTTTATCTTAGGAGCTGCAGAGTAGTGTTAATTCTATTTCTGGCACAGTCATAGTAGCCCCTTGGAATGTTTTTTTTTACTGAAGATTCAAGGAATCATGTGCTATGTTTCCATCTAACTGCATTAAAAATAGGCTTTTGCTCTGCATTGAAAGCTATGTTTCTATCACTATCTGTATAAGCTACAGTAGCCTCTCCACATTCGTGAGGGCTCAGGGCACAGAACTCTCGCGAAAGTAGAAAAACCACAATAACTCTCCCACACACACAATTCCCCTCCCATTCCCCTCCAGAACTTCCCCACTCCCATTCCTTTGTCTCTGGACCTGGCCTTTTTGTGTGTGTGTGGTGGGGGGAGGGGGGAAGACAACCTGAAAGGGTTACAGGTACTTTCCCCTCAGGCAGAGAAGAAGGGAGTTCTGGAGTTCTAATTACTTCTGGCAGCCATCTTGAGAAAGGAGCCCATGACCAATCAGCAGCCAATACACAGCAGAATGTGTAACCACATGGCAGAGAGGCCATGCATTCAGCAGTGGGAGAGGGGCTTTGCTCATGCAAAAGGAAAAAAAATGTCCACTTTAAACATAAGCCTGGCAAGCCTGGGGTGAGCAATGCAAGGGGTGGGATGAGGAATAATGGGGGGGGGGGAGGAGGCAAGCACATGCCTTATGAATAATTACATTTACAAAGGTCAAATCTGCAAATGTAGAGAGAGGACTGTACAACCAAGACAACAGAGACTCCGAAATACAACCTGACCCTAGGATTTAAATATCCTGGATCTCAGTGGGACCTCTATTGTCCAAATGTTAGAACTTGAGTACAGTCCACATTTGTTAGGGTTAGGGGTGCCAGATCCCCACAAAACTGGGAAAATCGCAAATATCAAAATGTGTTTGTGTGTTTGTGGGAAGGGGGCCAAGGCATGGTGGGGACAATGGGTACTCAGGGTCCAAACAAGGTCAGGGAAAGGGAAAGGAAAGGGGTGGGTTGGCATGGTGACCCTTTACTTCATCTCTCACCCATCTCCTTCCTTTGGGTGTGTGTGGTGGAATGGGAGAGGGTTTGTGGTGCTGAGAAATCAGGCTATGAGCCTTCCTTAGCTGGCCAGGCAGTGGCTGGTGGAGAAGGAGAACCAGAGTCGGTTTTTAAAGAGCTGCACAGCCTGACTGGAGCCTCCAAGAGGAAGGGTTCCCCTGGAAAGGAAGTGTCTGAGGTCGGGGGTGAGGGGAAGGGGTTGGAAAAGGTTGAAAATAATCAAATCCATGAAAGTCAAACCCACAAATGTGGAGGGCTGATGGATATGAATTTCCAGGGTTAAGGTATGTATGAGTTGTATTAGCTGCATGTAGCTGACTTCACTTTACAGAATGTCATAATTATTGTAAATGGCTTAATGCATCGTTTATCAGACGTTCTTAGACTGCAACTCTCATCAGGCCCAGGTAGCATACCAGTGATGAGGGACGGTGGAAACTGCATTCCAGTAACGTCTAGGGGAAATATACTTTGCCCGTCTTTGCTTTATAGATATATAGATATAGATAGATATGTTTAAATAAAATCCACCAATTTCAGTGGTGGAATAAAACATAGTTCAGGATCCAAAGAAGATTGTGTGTGTATGTGCACAGGTGTAATATGTTTGTTCACATGGACTGAGAGGACTGAGGACAGAGGAGCAGTCTATTTTCACAAGTAACACTGCAACTAATTGCTACTCTGAAGAGATTCTGACTTTCAGACACAGCCTCTTTGTGTTTGCGTGTGTGTAGCGTAGTGTAGTGTATGTGGGGGGATGAAGATACCACAGTAGGAAGAACAGGAGTGATGCAATCAAAAATTAAGCGTTTAAGTTATGCTCTGTTTTCTGCAGGCAAAATATTACACAGTCCTTCAGCCTGTGTTTATGGCAAATCTGTATAACTTAAACGCTTAATTTCTGGTTACACCACTCCCTAAATCTTTAATGTCACAATTAAATTTGTCATGCTTGCTCCATTATTAGTTTGTGGTAATGACAAGAAATTGGATTTCAGAGACTTTATACTTTTTAAAGTTCAGCAGCTGTGTAAATTAGACAGATGAATTAGCCTCCTACTCTGTTGCTCAAATATTATTAAAAAAGATGCCTTATTCTTTTAGCTTCTGCCCAAAGGTAGTCAAGTTTGCTTTTCAGGGTGAAACCCCTATGCAACCTATTCCAACAATAAAGCACCACAGTTTTCAGCAATGCCACTTCTTCTGCAAAACCAGTAGACCTTGAGCTTTAAAAATGAAAAAGAAAGTTCTGGTTTCTGTATACTCATTTATTCATATAACAGAAAATGTTACATATCAACAAATTTGTTGTAACAGCAGTGGTGGTCTTTCATTTTAGTAAGCAGCTGCTTTATTAAATTATGTTATTTCTTACTTAAAAAAAGACATCCGTCTGATTAAAGGTTCTTGTCAATGACATATTCAGTGAAGTTGTGAAACAAACATATTCATTTAAATTTAGAAGATGAATTGATTAATTAGTTGAAAGGCAAACAAATCACTGTATAAAAATAAATAATTACTGTACAGTAGAGGTATAGCTCACTTAACAAAGCTTCTAACAAAAAAGCTCCTTTTTACAACATCATTTCACAATGTTTCAGCCCCCTCCCTGCTTTGGTCCTCGTCTCTGTCCAGCTAGAAGTATCTTAGCAGCCATTGGTACTGGGAGGATGGGGAAGGTGGGCTGGGGAAATACAGATTTTTGGTGTTGGGTTCCAGTAGTGTGTCTTTAATAAAGAATGCAATAAAAGCTCCAGCTGTGAAAGAACGGGATTCTGCTCTACTCAGTCCGACAGTAACTGTGTGTGTCCACTTGCAACAAAGAGCCAGAATCTCTTAATGAGAATGCATGAATAGCAAAACAGAGAGAAAAGGGGAAAGCATATAAGCCTGCTTCATCAGCTATCCCCAGCATGTTGGAAAGACCATAGTTTTGTAGGTTTGGCTACCAGAATAGAAATCACAAGAAAAGTGGAGGCTGGTGAAGGAAAAAGTCGTCCCAGGATTTATTTTGGAAGAAGCCTTCAAGTGGTCTGTAGAAGGTTTAAAAAGCTTTTGTCTAATCATGCAAGGCTTACACCGAACCTGGTTGTATCATTTCACATGTGCATATTGTTAGTTTTGAATAAAATGTTTGCTGAAATGTGTTGAATTGCTCTTCTTTTTGGAAAGGTAGGAGTCTCAATTTTTAACGTGTTATTTCTGCTGCTTACTAGCAATTTTTTTCTTAAAGAAAGAATGTCCAGGAACACATTGATTTATTGCCTGAGTCATAACTGTATTTGCTTTTGACCGCATTAGAAACTCTAAAGATTTAGATTGCTGTCATATACCTGATTTGCTGGAAGTAATCTCCACTGAATACAATGGAACTTATGTTAAAATAAACTTCCACAGAATTGCCCTGTGAATGGACAAACATCAGTAATAATACAAGATTCATAGCTCAGTATGTTCTGTGGTTAAAATTTAAAACACATCTAGGCATACCTTTCATTATTTTTGCTATTTATTCATTAAAACTTTATCCCTTCCCTCTACCCAGCTATGCATATTGCCATCGTAGAAAACAAAGCTGCGCTAGCACATCAAGGGATTGGTGGAATCACAGTAATGTGGGATTCAATGAGAAACTAGCACCTCTGTGAAAAGTGTTGGAATGTTCCAGGGTGTCCTTGGGGCTTAGTTGGTGTCTTTCACAACAATGAACCCCCTGTCAACAGTCTTGGTCATGGGCAAACACCAGCCAAGCATACACAAGCTCTTATCAGCTCTAGTTAGACTGTGCGTTCAAAAAAAGCAATGTCATAAAAACCTTCAGTGGCTGGCAATTCCAGCGGTCACTGCTAGAGCTGAAAAGAATTCCCAAACAACATAGGCCTCTTATCAGCTTTAATTGCTAGGCAGTGGAGAACTGCTGTTTGTTCAACGTCATCCATTATTAGTAGCTCAGTGGTAGGTTGTGCTATGTGCATGTATGTGCCTTCCAGTCACCTGTTGACTTATGTTAACCTCATGAATTTCTTAGGGTTTTCTTATGCGAGGAATACTCAGACTTGGCTTTGCCAATTTCTTCTTCTTCTACTGCACCTGGTATTTGTTGACAGTCTCTCTTCCAAATGCTAACCTGGGCTGACCTTTCTTAGCTCCCAAGAGCAGACAGGATCCTGTGCCTTTAGGATATTTAGGCATACTAGATGCTATAGCAACAGAGGAATGCTTGGTCAACAGTGTTTTCAATAGAAACGGGGAAATGTTATGTTAATGGTAATTGGCATTATAAATGCATGGATATATTTAAAAAGTGAGTGACGTCAGTAGCATTGTGCTCATTTTTGAAAGGCAAATAAGTTAGAATATGGAGCTGTACATTGAACTAAGTATGTAAACCAGACAGGGAAAATACAGGACTGAATTTGAACCAGCAATTGTTTTTTGATTTTTTTTATTGTACACTCATTAAAATCTACCAAACAAAACAGAAACAAAATAAACTAGGGTAAAGCCAGTTCCATAAACATTTTACTTATCATAACAACAAACTGTTTAAAAAAATTATGTGAAGCACTTGGGGACTTGTATAGCCTTATCATGCCCTGTTAGACTGGTGCTTTCTATTGATCACTTTCTTCTGATCAAAATATCAAATGCTTTTGTTGTGAGTGCTTGGTGGAGGCATCCAAACTACCCAGAGTGGTCCACCTATTCATGTGTGGGGAGAAAAAAAGCAGTATTATAAAAATCTTCAGTATCTGGCAGTTCCAGAGCTCATTTCTGGAGTGGAGCAAACCAGATGTATATTTGCCAGTCTTTATTGAGGACCCGTACTGCTAGGCACAAAAGATCAAGTGGCCATTTATTTGTCCTGCCAGTGTCTCTCCCAGAAACTGAATTCAGATGTAGTTTGGAAAATGTCCTTGCCTCAGATCTATCTATAAAAGAACAAGTGTTAGGACTCAGGAGTGCTTTTTGCCAGCTTGTTAACCAGATGTAATCATGCACCAGCATACTATAGTGGTTTGAGTGTTGGACTATGACTCAGGAGACCTGGGTTTGAATCCCCACTCAGCCATGGAAGCCCACTGAGTGACCTTGGGCAAGTCATACTCTCTCAGCCTCAGAGGAAGGCAAAGGCAAACCCTCTTGAACAAATCTTGCCAAGAAAACCCCATGATAGATTCATCTTAGGGTCATTGTAAGTTGGAAACAACTTAAAGGCACACAACAACAACAGTCATGTCAAAAATAAACAGACCTTACATTTGTTCTGATGACATCCACACTATGCTGCTGAACCACTTTTTATGGTATTGCTTTTAAAGATGATTTGGATATTTGAGCTGGTACAGAGTATAGCTATTTTAATGTTGTGGGAGCCATGCACTGAGAACATATCATTCCAATCCTGTACCAATTACACTGTCTGCATGGTGGTGTTGAGCTCTAAAGCCTTCTGTGGTATGAAACTATGTTATCTAAAGGGCCCACTTCGTCCGTGTATCCATATGAACCTGTGCTTGCCTTGAGATTAATTTCAAGGACTCTGCTTCAGTCTGGCTGTCAAAGTTCATTAGACAGATGAACAGTGCAGACAAGGCCTTTTCAGTGGTAGCCCCATATCTCTGCAACTCTTTTGTAAACGGCAGAGGTATGGTACCATCTTTGTTTGATTTTACACAGACCTTGAAAACTACAATTTGCCCTCTGTATATGTGGGGTTCTCTTCCAGGAACCCCTGTATAAAACAAAAAACATGAAGTGTTGTGTCTCATTATAGTCAATGGATGTGACATGCACACACCTGCAACAATGTGGGTGTGTGCCTACTGCAAATGGGATATGACACTGCATGTGACCCTTCATTCATGCGTGTGGGGGTCATGGTAAGGGAGGGGCCACTGCATTGTTTCAATATATACTTTACTAAAAGTATAGGTTGGATATTCAGCTGGTGCTGTTTTTAGTTTTATAATCAGGTTGTGTTTTTGGTGTTTTGTATTTTAAAAATGGTTTTACATTATTTATGTTGGTAAGCAACTATGGGAAAGCTTCCCCTCAATGGTAGCATAAAAAGCATCTTTAACAGGAATGAGCAAAGTGTAACCAATAGACCCACATGAAGCTTTATAGGACAGTTTTTAAAGTTCTGACAACCCTTGAAGTAGAAATATCTCTCATGCCCACAGGCAATGTGTGTGATAGTTTTACCATGTCTCCCCAGACCAAAGTTTTTTTAGGTCCAACAGAAACCTTTTTTAAAAGTGGGAAATCAGCTGCTTCTGTTGTATTGCCTGGTTTGAAAGAGGCCCGTTCTGGGCTAAAAAAAATAGCCAGGGATGAAATTGTCCACCATTTCCCATGAGGGTCATTTTTAGTTTAAAAAAAGGGGTGGGTGGGTGGAGTGCAACAGATAATGAGATCTTCTGAGGTCTTGTAGTGGGGAATGTACTTCCTCACACCATGTGAGTTGTCTACCCTTGATATAAAGATATATATTGATTCTCGATTCATTAAAGTGTATTTTGTAATCTTACAGTTTACCATTTCTTATGCTGATATTGTGATTTGTTTATTTGTCTAATTATTACATTTTTACCACAGTTTTCCTATAAAACACCCGAGGTTGCATACATGGTTTTCCCCTTTTGTACTCAAACTAGACTGAGAGATAGTGAATGTCCCAAAGATATCTAGCTAGCTTTGTGGCCAAGGGAGGGAGGATTTCCCAGTGGTGGTGTGACACTTGTCTGTCTGCTCCACTGCACCAGTTGTTGTCCAAAACTGCAATGGGGTCTCTATGTCCAGCTATATCTAGTTTATTTTTTATTGGGGGTGAATTTTTGGGAGTTGAAAACTCAAATTGTTGCATGTGCTTCGCAGATCAGATGCAGTTATTTGCATAAAACCTATGCTGTTGGTGCATGTGTTACATATTGATTGTTTTTTTTTTAAGTTGTAGCCTTCTTTTGGTCAATCTCTTTTGCAGAAAAGTGGTATGTGAATTAGAGTATAATCAAAACTAATCCTACATAAGATGAGACACTGGTGTACAAAAGTTGTAAAGAACAAAAAAAAAGTTGTAAAGAAAAATATAATCTGTAGTTAGTCTGGAGAACTATCATTGTAGGAGGTTTGAAACCTCATGTCAGTGAAGAAGATTCTCTGGACTTTCTCAGAAGCAGAAGGAACTCCCAGCTGGAAGTATAACCATTGGGCAATCAAATGAGGGAAGCAAAGCTATTTTGAAATGGGGAGGGGACACATATACACAAGATATGGTAAGAACCAATGGTTCTATTAGCTTTCAGATTTGAAGGCTAGGGCTATCAGTGGCCACAGGTCACAGCTTTTAATGTTATTTTGGTCTGCCTTAAAGAATGTTTTCTTTCTGTTTTTTGTTTGTCTTAATTTTAATGTTATTGCAGTAAACTCTACACTGCTCTGACAGGCAGAAAAGTCATTTATAAATACTTTAAATAAACAAATCAAGTCCCAGGGCTGGGAAAAGGGGTACATAAATAAATAAAATAGTATTAAAATAAAATAATGATGATAATAATAAACAAAAAAAATGACATGCAGTAAGCCTCTGAGTTACCAGTTATTAGGAAACAATTATGCAGAGAGAAGGTATCTGCCTTGTATCTTTTGGTGGGCTTCCTTGGAAGCTTCCAGTTTGGCCACTGTGGAAAACAAGGTGCTGGACTAAGTAGCCCTTTCATTTGGTCCAGCATGCCTCTCTGTTTATGCAAAACACTCTGCAGAGTTTTGGTGGATATCTGGCACCCCAAATTTCACTGAAATAAAATATCACATTCCACACATCTCTGATTTCATTTGTTCATGGCAGTGTGTCCCTGAGGAAGGACAGGACTACTAGCATTAGAAAGAAAGAAAACAAACAAACAAACAAACAAACAAATAGATTGATTTAACTTTAAAAAAACCCAAATTGATGGCAAATGTTCAGTTTCATTGAACTGAGCTGCTTTTGTGTGAAAGCTGCCTCTCCCTTTGCTGGATTAACAATTATATCACTTGTGCCTTACCGGGGCCTCAAGAGAGATATAATTATCTGGTAACTTCCTGGTATGAAGAATGTGCTGTGTCTGTCCTTAGGCTTTGTGTTCCTTTCAGATTCCTCAGTGATTCTTTAAGACAAGGGGTGAGTAGCCATTTAAGGGCATTTGCTGAATAGCCTGGATATTTGTGCTAGAATGTACACAAAAATCATATATTTTTTTAAAAAAATATCAGTGTGTTTGTGTTTCATAGTGTTTAGAGGATTCTTTAGAAAGGAAAATGTAGAAACTATAGCCTCAAGCACAGACATTGCAGAAGACTGCTACCAACTCACAGCCCACTATGTGCCTCATTCTAAATGTTAATTATACAATAATTCTGCTTATATCTGTGGGATCTTTCATCTTAAACTGGCCTTTATTGTTACTTTGTTATTACTTGCCACACTTACATCTTGCAGCATGCAGTGGTCTCCCATCCATGCACTGATTAAGTTTCCCTTTGCTTAACCTCAGCATTGCTCCTGCAACAGCAGAGGTTCAAAAGGCTTTTGTTGGGTCTGTACCTGTTGCTGGATGAGAGTTTATGTCAGTTGCACTGGGCTCAGAGAATGCAATATCATGTTCTTCTCCCATTCTTGACAATTAGGGAACATTTGAAGAAGGGAATGGTCGGTAACGTAGGTAATTTTGATGATAGGGATGGAATTAGACCAGAACCAAGAGGACAGATTGACCTCTTAATAATAATAAGTGCAGAAGACTTAGATACAGTATGTGGAATTTGCAGTGATGTATTTGGATAGATGGAATATGTGTATTTGTTCTTAAGAGCTTGATTTGATACCTAGCCTGATCTGATACCCAGCTAAACATTACCACACACATTTAAAAGACAGTTGATTAAATGCTTTAAAATGTCACATTCTTTTGTGGAAAGGATTTAGAATGGCTATCATAGTATGTTTGCATGACAAAATCAGTCAGAAAAAAAATGGGAGGGGGGTTTAAGGGAAGCTTGTGTGATTCCCAAGCTCACACAAAAAAAATCAGCTCATGTGCTTGGATCCCAAACTGTGGGTATGGATATGAATATTTGTGCAAAAGGGGAAGAAAAGAAAGAGTTCAGTCATGGATTGCTACTTCAGGATCTTTTTTCTCACAACTTATACCAGATTTTTTGTTTGTTTGTTTGCTTCTTCATTGAGCTTTAATGGTTGAATCCTGAATGTTTATTGCTGCAAGGATAAACCAGCAATCAGGAGGGGAAAAAATCCCCAAAGTTGACCATGTTTGTCATAAGAAAAATTCAAAAATCCATTTCAAGTACTGTAGAATACTTTTATAAGGCCAACAAAAATATGTATGCGTTCAAGATCTTCATATAGGGAAGATGTTGCAAAAAATTGGGAGGAGGACAGAGTAAAAAACAAAACAAAACACCAATTTGATGTGGAGGCATTATGATCACAGTTTTGAGATAGAACTGTGGAAGAGGAGTCTGCAGACATGCAAATTAGACTGTAGCAGCCAGTGTGAGGATTTCAGATATGTGATGGTTTGCTTGCTTACTAAATGTTGTGTTTTGTCTAGCTTCTTGTAACTTTGGCATTCTTTTACAGAACTCTGATAAGAGAGAAGACAGCAGTTTAATCTTGGTTACTTGGCATATCCTGTCTGTCAAATATGTAGCAACTGAAGAGCATATTTAATGTGTTAGAGAAATGCTGAAGTCTACGTAGTTCTTTTTCTTCATCTCACTCCATATCTATCCCTCTTCATTCCTAAACAATGTCATTGCTTTTACAGGGTCTCTCTCTCTCTCTCTCCCCTTCTCTGTTTATCTGGCAGAATTTAGATTTTTTTTATTTTAAAGAAAGGAAACTGATGTTCATCAGAACCTTTGAACATTCATTCAGCTTTGCGTACAGAGTCCTTCAGCGCACTCATAGACACATTTATACATAAGCAAATCCACCAATGACACTTATTTACAGTTAAAGCTTTAAATAGCCTTCCATCTTTAGTTTATGGTCGAAAAGTATGTTGCTGCTAGCAAGCAGTCTGTTGTTGGATGGTTGTTGTTGTTGTTGCTGTGTGTCTTCAAGTCATTTCTGACTTATGATGACCTAAGGTGAACCTATCACAAGGTTTTCTTGGCAGAATTTGTTCAGAGGGGGGTTTCCCTTGCCCTCCTCTGAGGCTGAGAGAATGTGACTTGGCCAGGGTCACTCAGTGGCTTTCCATGGCCAAGCAGGGATTTGAATCTTGGTCTCCAAGTGTCCTAGTTCAACATCCAAACCCCTACACCATACGGGCTCTCCAACCAACATTAAACATTGTAAAGATATCATTAAGTGAGAAAGGAACTAGACATAGCTACATGTTACTGGTTAGCCTCAGTTTCTTAAGGGCCAGTCACTACTCTCTGTTTTTGTAATAAATATGCTTGGTCAGGGAATTGCAATATTTAAAAATAGGTACATCATTGCCATGTAACATTCATATTTTATCCATGTGATCAATTTTGAACCAGAATGGTTTTTTCCTAAAATTACACCACTGGTTATTAACCTTTTTACACGCCTACATCTATGTTCTGTCATTGCTACCAAGAGTTCAAAGCAAAGTACATAGTTCTCCTTCCTCATTTTTATCCTCACAACAACACTCTCAATAAGGCTGTATGTTAGTAATTTCACTCTTGCATATATCTTGAACGTAATGCAACATGCAGTGTATATAGAATATAATGATGGATAGGCCACTCTATTTTGCTTATTTTAAACTTTAAGCATTCTTCTTTTTGTTGTACAGATGTGATTTCTAAAGTGAGAGATGCCAGAGCTGAAGCCTGGCTTATACTGCTTATCCCAGACTGTGAGAACTGGTTGTTGTTACTGAGCATTGACAGAAAGGTATGGTTTACTCTTGCAGAAATCCTTTCTCTTTCATAGTTACTTCTTTTGCCTGTGGTAGAATATGGCACTGAAATGGATTACCAGCTAAGTCCTGGTGAACTATGCTTAAGACTGAGCTCTGGTGTTAAACAACTAAAAAAACAAATTTTGTCATTACAAATCCAACCTGTGTTTGAAAGAAAGGGAAAAAGAGTGGGGTTTGTTTTGTTGACAGAACAGGAGCTGTGGTTACAGTTTCCTATCCAAGATCTACAAGCAGTGCAGTTGCATAAACTATAGGTTCTGCCAACAAGATAACAAGTATCACTGCTCTCTGCTTAGAGAGAGAGAGAGAGAGAGAGAGAGATGACAACTAAATCATTTTAAATCGATTTTAAAGGTTCTGTATACATCTAATCTAGGTTGCAGGTTTAATTTCAAAAACCTTTTTCATGGCTGTGTGGCAGGCAGAGGATTTTTTTCCACAAGTGAATTTGCTGTGCAAATACTGCACCTTCTTTTTCTTCCAGGATGTTTGTGAAATGAAACTAACTATACTCTAGAGCAGGGTGGGTGGGCGAAATCATGCAGCCCTGTAGATGTTTTTGAACAGCCAGTTTCATTATCTCTCAGCAATGGCTATGCTGGCTGGGGCAGTCCAAGAATATCTAGAGGGCTACTCAAGTCACAGTACTGATCTAAAGAAAGATACAGCTATTCACAAGAATAGGATTGCTTAGGCTGAGAATTAGCTTTATGTCAGAAAAGTTACTCTGTAGAAATAACGAAAACTGGGATGCATTCAATTAGCAAAAAAAAAAAAAAAAGCTGGCAAGTTTGTAGTGCTTGCTTGGAAGTTTCCATTCATAGATTCCCCACCCCCACTTATTATGTCTGATTTTAGCTCTAATCATGGATACAATGGGATTTCTTTACTCCCATTGACTTCACTGAATTTAAACAGCCTAGCTTTGAAGAGGTGCAGGCAAACCACTCATTTGCCACATTTAAAATGAGAAATTTAGATGGTCAAATCTCTCTTTCTTTCTCTCTCTCTCTTTCTTTTTCTTTACCTGATCATATATCTTGATAACATCTTCATTGATAGTGATTGGTCCCAACTTGATATTCAAAACAATTTTAGTGTGATGTCATCTATAGATTTTTTTGAACATGCCATGCCATGTAGAAGATCATTGAAATGGCATCTACATAATTGGTGATCAGCCTGGTGAGGCACTTTGGATCAGTCTGCTTTGCTTTTGTCAAAGATTTCAGGTGGCAGCTCGCGGTTATATGGATGAAAACTATACAGTAACAACTTAGACATTTTTTAAAATTGTTTGACAACTCAAGTTCTTTGGTGGTGGTTGTTCTTATCTGCCATTAGGTCAATTGTGACCTATGGCAACCCTATAAATGAGAGATCTCCAAGATCTCTGGTCATAACTGCCTTGCGCAGGTCTTACAAACTCAGGGCTGTGCCTTCTTTGGATGATATAAAAATTAAAAACCATAAAATACAAACAGCAACAAAATCTGATTCAAAACAAAACAAAATAAAAATGAGATAAAAACCAAAATAAAACCACCAGAAATATATAATAATACCAGAAGTAATGCTATCAACAAAGATCAACAGTTCAAAGATCTAAACTCATTGTAAACAGTTCCTACAATGCATGGGATAATAGGATTTTCAAACTGGCATGGATATTCTACCTTCTCCATCCAAAGAGACATTTCATGTCTTTATTTAGAAATGTAAGCAATTCTTCCATAAACTTTTATACATTACTTACAACAACTAGAGTGTTGCCCGGAAGGAAAGCATTGTTGCTGAAGCAAAAAGCATGTCTAAAAACAGACTTAAATACCATTGTGACATCATCAGCCATTAAACCAATCCTCTTTTCTTGTGGTTTTCCCTGTTTGATCACAATGGCAAAGGAAGTCACAATGCAACTGGCAAATATGAAACAGGGCAGTGAGATGATCATGTTTGGTAGACTGCTCCCAGTTATTGAGGATGGTGACAACGTAAACGAATGAGAGGAGATCTAAAAGGTCTCTCCAAACTGGCTGAATGAGCAAACAGATGGCAAATAAAGTTCATTGTAAGTACTGTATGTGTAAACTGATGTGCACACATATAAACAAGTGTACGTCAATTTACATATACTTACAGTTAATTTTATTTGCCATCTAGTTGCTCATTCAGCCAGTTTGGAGGGGATATGCAAAGACTCAGTGTGGTATAGTGGTTTGAGCATTGGATTATGATACTGGAGACCAAGGTTTGATTCCCTGCTTGTCCATGGAAACCTACTGGATGAGTGTCACATACTCTTAGCCCCAGAAAACCAGTGATAGGCTTGCTTTAGGGTTCCCATAAGTCAAAAATGACTTGAAGCCACACAACAACAACAACAACAGCAACAACAGCAACAACAACAGTTACCATGCAGAAATCTGGATGGTGGTGATTAAATAGGAAGATGACCTTGGGGATGAGATAGATGACACAATGAAAATGTTA
Source organism: Cyclura pinguis (assembly GCA_030412105.1). Lineage (NCBI taxonomy): Eukaryota > Metazoa > Chordata > Lepidosauria > Squamata > Iguanidae > Cyclura > Cyclura pinguis. Next base: position 281,816,678 of record CM059599.1, read on the forward strand.
TATCTTATCTCATCTCCTCCCACTTTGGGTTGAGGGGCTGAAACTGGAGGATGCTGTGGTGGTTTCTTTTAGTACAGCCAGTTGTTGGCATGTTTTGTGCTCCTTCTCCACATGGCAAAGGTATAGGTCAAAATGGAAGAGAGTGTGTTGAAGGAAACTAGCTGGGAGAGGCAGGACTGACAGCTTCAGCTGACATTATAAAACTGAGTTAACAGCATTTATGAATAATGTGCTCTGGTTTTATGTTTCCCTCCCTCCTATCTGTAACTTATTTGGTGGCTGCAGTTTTTGAAAATTTTTTATTGTCACAAAGTGTTCTTTAAAAGATACGTTTTGCATTAATGTTCCGTACCTACTCATATGTCTTGTTCAAACAAACAAAGAAACATATTAGAAAGACTATCCATAGGAACAGAAACAAAAAGCAGAGGCTATTCATCACTAATCTACCAGGCTAAATGAAGAAATAAAGTGAGCTGGGAACTTGGCAAACAGATGTGTTTATTTTAAAGATACAGGACTTGTAAGAAGTGTTGCAAATTGCCGCAAAGCAGGTCTGAAGAAAAAGCACAAGAAGATGACTCAGCTAATATTCTGATGTGAAGGACTGATGATGACATGGTACAATTCTCTGTGGAAAGTGAGCAGACCAAAGATGGCAGTGCCTGCGAAGAAGTCTAATATGTGTTGCCAGCTAGGCAATGATAGCTGAAGCTTGACATCCAGGCAGGAAAAAAAAGGTTATCCAGGCAGGAAAAAAAAGTCTCTGGAACTATCAAGACGTTCCAGTTCTTTTGTTTCGATTTTTACCTGCATGTTCATGCTTTTGCATCCAAACTCTTTCTTGAAATATCCCAGGTTTCCCCCACTCCACCCTTGCTTGTGTTCTTTCTCCTCCCTCTTGTGTTCTTTCTCCTCCCAGTTTCCAATGAGACTTAGGAACAGTTGCTATGTTTCTTGGTGACAGCCATCTTAGCTAGCTTCAGGATAACAGAAACACACTGCCATGGAGAGGTACAGTTCATTTCAGGAAATGCTGGTATAATGTAAACCGATGTGGAGTGTCAGAATAAAAAGTCCTTGTAAGTGTTCAGAGTTCCCCAGGAATACTTCATGTCGCCCCCGCCCCCCAAAAATAAAAAATATTGGAAAGGGCAGCAATGAAAACAAAGACTTCCTGGGTTTTCTAGTCTGTCCAGATGGGGCCATTTTTAGTGTGGGGCACAAAGGAAGGGGACAGCAACCTCTGAAGTTTCAATGGAGAGAGTGCCTCAGTCAGTTCTAGGAGATGAATCAGAGGAAAACAAAGTTAGACTGTGTGGTGGAAAACCCTGGAGATGGGTTTTTGTTTGTGTTTGGTGAGTGGCAGAAGCTGGTGGCTTCCATTTCCATGGGGTGGGTAATCCATTCCAGGTGCTGAATTGATTTTGGAGATAGCACTGAGCAGCTTGGGCGGTTCCTTTAAACTTGGACTAAAATATAGGCTGATTCATTGCCCCACTGACATGGACACCACCAGTGGGCCATGTCAGTAGGATCATGAATCCATTTCAGGTTTTAATACAGGCTTTAAAGGAGCATTTAGGTTACATCTTCTATGTCCCTTTTAAATCTACCAAGAACCTGGAATGGGTTGACTGCCTACTGCATGGTAGCCACTAGCTGCCACTAAGCTTAGGGAACAGGAGAAGAAAAGTGACAGCTACCATGAGACATTCTGTCTGTCGAAGAAATTAAACCTCAGCCTAATATTAACCAGGGAAATGAATAATTTAATGCACACTGGCAGGGCCTGCTTTTCTTAGAGAGCTTTTATTTTAAAAGTAACCTCTGAATCTTGTCAGAGGGTGGTTCCTTGCATTAATGATTGTATATTACATATGAAATATTAGGATGACGTAATAAAATTGTTTTAAAGTTGTTAGCTTTTTCCTCTGCCAGTTCATTCATAATGATAATATATGAAAGGTTGTATCAGTATGAAACATTGTGGTAAACTTGAGCTCATGTTTGTATGTAGTGTCCTACAGACATTGTGTTTGTTTCCTTCCTATTTTAATGATTCTCATAATTCTCATAAGTCAGCAGTCAGAAGGAGGTGGCTGGTAGTCGGGAGGATGTGTGTGTGATTCCTCTCTTTTGTTATGTCTGAGATTGCACACATGGCTGAAAAATAGTTAGAAATATAAAATTCTAGATATATTTTAAATAAAAATGACTTCATTGCAACTTCCCTTTTCTGTTTAGTATTCTGAATTTTCTTTGGCTTCAGGTTACTTCAGAAAACATCATGATAACTATAATACTGAATCAACAAAATTGAAAAGTAGGACAAGATTTTCGATGGGATCTCCTGATGCAATGTGCATGAAACCATGATCTTGACTATATATATGTGTGTATGTGATATAAATATAGATATATATAGTTAGCGCTACTATACATCAATTGAAGATGAAGGGAGACATCAGTATTTTAGATTAGTTAAACTGCAGTATTATATCTACTTTCCATGAGTGTCCCATTTAACTTACAGGGATATCTTCCAGGGTAGGAGGGTATAGGATTAAAGCTTTAATCTCTGGCATCTTGCTTCAAATATGTTTGCTAAGAAGGCAGGTGTGAGCCTAATCTATATAAAGGAATGAATTTCTCTCTGAAAAGGAGATATTTAAATGGAATTTGAAATGGCATTCATACCTTTGTTATGAAAAAGCAAAAATAAATAGAGATTTTAATAATCATTTCATCAGAAAGTCACTACTGAGAATCCGGCTAATGTATAAGAAGAAATTTTATCCAAAATTACCACTTTGGGTCTCCCCTCACGAAGCATTTTACAGGAGAGAAAAACCGAGATTAAATAAGTGGATCACATATAAGGATATAGTAAAATGCCAAGGAGATAGGATACTTTTAAATAGTAAAGAAGAGCTGAATGAAAGTGGAATGTCGACTCACTGGTTATTACAGAGACAATTAGCAGAGAAGTTTAAAATAGACCGAAGAATAATAGGGATAGAAATTAAGGAGAATGGTCTGGATAAATTGTTAAAACCAGAAGCAGAAAACTTGATTGCAAAGCTATAATAAGATTTTATTGAGTCTGGAATTGGAAAAAGAAACCATAAAAGAAAACATGATAAAACGGGCACAGAATATTGGACGCCCAATACAATTAGAAAGTTGGGAAAGCTCCTGGAAAATAGTACTTAGATTATTGAAAAGTGTATCCTTACAGGAAAATTACTATAAGATATTTTATAGGTGGTATTATACTCCAGTTCAAATAGCAAAAATGACTAAAACTAAGAATAACAAATGTTGGAAATAACACATGTTGGAAATGCAGTTTAAAAGTAACCCTATATCACCTGTGGTGGACCTGTAAAAAGGCAAAACAATTCTGGACGCAAACACATAGTAATACAACAAAAATCTTAAAGATTGAGTTTCCGATGCAACCAGAAATATACTTGTTGAACATATATGAAGGAATAAGATCGTTAAAAAAAAGATCCCAAAGAAAGTTACTAACCCATATGATCATAGTAGCTAGAATGACCTATGCAAGTAAATGGAAACAGGAGGAAATACCAGAAATGCAAAATTGGTTAATTAAAATATATGATTTAATAGAAATGGACAAACTAATAACAATACTGTCTAAAAATTCCATGAAACAATTTAGCAAAGACTGGGAACTAATCCTACCAATATTTGAAGCTAACTGGGGAAACTTAGCTATAAGGAATAGAAGAATAAGGAGTGTATGCACAAAATAATTTAAAAGAGAAAGGGGGAAGTGAAATGATGAAAATAACCCTCCAAGACAGGAAATAAAAAAATTAAAGGATTAGGTAGAAGGTGATTTCACAAATCATATGGAGGTTTGATTATAAAAAGAAAAGTGTGGAAAGGGAGAAATAAAAGATATATAATCACTGTGATGCATTATAATAAATGAAGATGCTATAGAATTTCTGATAAAATGCCAGGTGGTTGTAAGAAGGATAGGAATGCATCATTCATGTATTGTTGACCATGCCTTGGGGCTCAGCTAATTGTTATCCTTAAAATCAGAATATCTTGTTGTTTTCCTCAGAAGAGACATCAAAATCAGGACTGAGGAGCACATGCCCTGTAACACAATAGGAAGGTATGTAGGTTCTAGGGATATTCACATTCATTCTGAATCAAAGCCCAGGAAGTTTTTTAATCTTGTCTCATATTCCCTTAGTAAAATTGTCTGTGAACTTTATATCCTGTAAAGGTCTCAGACAGTTTCAGGCAAATGGTGATGATAGCAGAATTTCCTTTCTCCCAAATGAGTGCTGGCATCCTGCCCTGCGATGTTGTAGCTTAATGGGTACAGTTTTCAAGAACAAGTGTGCATAAAGGTTAGGGAGAATCAGACTGCATTTTTGCAAGCATTGCCAACATAAGCAGAAATAAGAAATTTGTTTGGGCTTCCAGGTAAAGATTTGTCTTAGGATAAAACAGCTTTCCACTGTGTAACTGTCTGTGTTTCTTCAGACAATATTATTAATGATTATTCTAGTGACTCATTCTGCAACAGTCTTGTAAAGATTGACTGTTTTATCCTAGACTAAGAGATTGCCTGGAAGGGTATGTTTTTTGCCTGGAAGGGTATGTTTTGTCAAAAAGCTACCTTACAAATATCTCGGAGTTGAAACTTGAACTCAAGTTGTCCCAGACTCAGCATGCAACATGCTGTTATTGGCTACCTTCCTTTTGGAGTCCTGGTTCTGTATACCTTTAGGGTGACAATGGGGACTGAGTCCAAATCACCATAATCTCTCAAATTGTCTTCCTAGCAACCCCACATCATACTTTAATATTGGAGCATATGAGGCTTACATTGATTATTACTGCAGAATATGAAGTTTTACCCATGTCACCAGGCAAGTTTTCTTTCTTTTCTTCTCACACCTTTTCTGTGTGTGTGTGTGTGTGTGTGTGCACATGTGTGTGTGTAACACACATGTATATTTTAGTGTGAAAGAAGGGACAAGAAGTGGAAGAAAAGATTGCATGCTGAGAGGGAAGAATTTTGCAGGGATGGCAAGAGTCTAGTGACACAATGGGACAAGAGATGTTCTTTTTCAGCAACTGGACCTAGTGTAAACTGTGGCCACTGGCCACAGTAAGTCTCCAAATCAGGAATGAGCTGCTTTGGTGTAATTCGTTGCTGCTGTTGTTCCATATCTGATTTAGAATGCCTGCTTTACAGAACAGTGTTCTTAACTTCATTTGTTTGTTGAGCAGAAAAGAGTTATTTTTTTTCTAGTTTAAAAATGGAGTGAGTACAGAGGATATAGTCACAGTTGTCGAAATTATAAGGATTATTCAAATAACTTTCTCATGAACATTCTTAATCATTCTAATAATAATGAATAAATAGAATACTTGAGGAATATCTGTACCTGCTGATTTACCCTGGAGGTGTAGGTAATTGTTGGCTGCTCACATCTCAGAAACTACAATGCTCAAAATAGTTGTGGTTTTGTTAGCAAATAGTGATACATTCCTAATTCTGATCTGAAGTACTCTGGATCAGTGTTGTGAGCAACAAATACAAATCTAGAAACAGCTTCTTCAGTCTCAAACAGAAATGGGGAAAACTTCTTTTTTTGGACTTTAGGTTCCCACACTTAAGCTCCATATCAGCAGGAGCTGCAACAACGCAGCAATGCATGTGTTCACTTCAGTGGCAAAGAGTAATATGCTGTGCACTCTTAGGCCATTTCTGCACTACACTGTTATAGCACTATTGTTCCACTTTCAACCTCCTATGGAATCCTGGGGTTTGCAGTTTAGGAAGAGGCATTTGGAATTCTCAGTCAGAACGCTCTTTGGCCTCAGTAAACTACAAACCCCAGAATTCCACAGGATGTTGAATGTGGAATAATAACACTGTAACAGTGTAGTGTGAAAAGACCCTTAGTTGGAGATAAACCCCATTAAATATGATATGACTTACTTACAAGTAAGCATATGCTAGGAAAAAACTTTGGGTTCTATCTGAAGTGGAATTACTAATGAAAGGAGCCCAAAACTTTAAATCAGGTGAATGCTCCTGCAACATATACTTGCTTAATAATACTTCTCAGTTTGTGAGAATTTCAAGATTTGTAAGGTCTTAAAGCAACTTTGTTTAGGCAGGCATTATAAGTGCCCTAGGAATGCAGGTAATGCATCGGTGAACAGGCTTAGAGTGTCTCCTATAATTTTCTACGTATTCACCTAGGAAAGAACATGGAGAACTTTGTCAAATTGCACAGGATCTGGCATGGGGAAGTGGTATAATGCCTTTCTACCCTGTCTGAATCTTTGGTCATTTCACACTATATAATTATAGCACTGTGATGCCACTTTAACTGCCATGGCTGCATCCTATGCACTCTTTGGCTGGGAATTCTAAATGCAGGTCCCCACAGTACAAGTCCTAGGATGGTTGTCTAGTCAAATCAAGACACTGTGCCCCTCACAAAAGGGCTCAAGGGTGCAGTTTTATTTCAGGTATCTGATACTTGACTGGAACAAACTGGAAATCAGATTTCATCAGGTTCTGACTGAGCCAAGATAGTGAGTCAAGATAACAATGCTGGCTCTTGGCAGTTGGTCCCCAAAGGATTTTGAACCCTTGCAACTGCATAATTTCATTGACTCTCGTACTGTCCATACCCTACTATGGAGGAATAATAGCATGCCACAAACTGTAATATTTCGACTTGTGGGAGTGTTTTGCTGTTTTGCGCTTGGCTAAAACTTCTGTTTCAGCATAGCACTTTTACTCAAAAAAGAGTCAGGATATATAGTGGTGTGGTGCCAGAAGCTGTATCCTGCCTTGTTCTGCCATGTGGAAAAGACATTTATTCTTTTACTTACTGCAATATTCCACTGATATTATATGAAAATCTAAAAGCGGTTTGCAACTTGAGCTCCTCTTTTTAAGCTGATTTTTCTTTCAAGGACTTGAGAATCAAGCATCCCTCATTAAGTGGTTAGCGACACGGGACAGTATGTGAATTAAAATGCAAGGCTTACTCCTCCCTTGAGATAAAATAGGATAGCATGAGCCCTGGCAGCAGCCTTGGAACCTTCTTAAGCCGTATTCAGCATTGTAGCTCCTGTGTAGAGTAAGGCCATTTCTGCACTACACTGTTATAGTGCTATTATTCCACTTTAAACATGCTATGAAATCCTGGGATTTGCAGTTTAGGGACGGGCATTTAGAATTGTCAACCAGAGACCTCTTTGGCCTCAGTAAACTACAAACCCCAGAATTCCACAGGATGTTGAAAGTGGAATAATAGCACTATAACAGTGCAGTGCAGAAATGGCTTAACACGAGAGCTGGGTGTGGAACTTTACTTGTGCCAAGGAGCCACTCTGCTTGGTATCAACACATACAGTGTGAAAGTCTGCAGTAAGAGAGCCTTTTTGGGTACAATAGTGCTCATGGAGGCTTTCACTCAAACTGGAAGCCTGGTTGCAGAGGTTTCCAGGTCACGTGAAAGCTGTTGTCTTACATACCTGGGCAACAGGAGGGAAGACAATGCAGGTAATTTGGACAGAACTGTTCCCTCCTCTCCTGTTACTGTCTATAAAAGCAAAGAGCGCTAGAACAAGGTTTTAAATTGTGTGAATTTGACATTTGTGAGGCTTGGTTTTCCTGTTTTGGTTCCAGAATAACTTGGTTTGACTACAACATGTTTCTACTGTAATTGGCAGTGTGGGGAAGCATAGTTCCAGTGTCTGAACATTTAATTGATGAACTGTAACTTTAGGTCTCTCTTGGCTCCTCTGTAGAACTAGATCCTAAAAATAGTCAGCTTGCTGTACAGCATACATAAGTTATGAAATAGGTCATTAGAGACAGCTGGTAATACTTGACAAATGCAATTGGCTATTTTCTCCCAGTAGTAAGGGGCAAAGCTATTGTCAGTTATCTTACATTAGCTTGATTATGTATACCGGTGTAGGACTCATATAACAGAACAGAAAGATGCAAGATGAATGTAACATAATGCAGTGTAGCTCATAGTTCTGCTGTGATTACTGATGTTCAAATTGCTGTATTTGCAACTAGGTTACAGTGATCATCTCAGGCTGGACAATACTGAGGCTTTTTTTTTTTTAAGAAGAGAAATTTAATATAGTGCCTTATTACCATGTCATATTGTCAGCTACACCTTATCATTTATTTTGTTGTTCTGAAAATGGCTGGCTGTGTGATTTTCCAAAGTTGCTGCCAATCTTTTCCCAGGACAAAAAGGAGAACACAACCTTTGCTTGTAAAACTAAAGGTGAATTAACAAAGGAGAAGGTTGTTCTCTGATCACGTGTGTTTCTTTCCAATGGCTTGACTGAGTCCTTGGTCAAAATTGAGGAAATCACTAAAATCTGTAAATAATACTCCTGTTCAAAATATGCATTTGTCCAGACTAGAAACTTTTCTTTGCATTGCAAAGCAAGATTCTTTCTTCACCTCTGATTTTTTCTTGGCTTTTGTCTATATGTGCCTTCCTTCCTCTCCTAGCATCTTGAGTGTTACAAGAGTGGTGTCCCATATGAAGAAATGATATTTGTTAAAGTCCTCGGTGCTTGGGATGTTGCCACTAAAACGTTTCAGGTAGCAGAGAGCAAAAGGTGCTCTGGTTCAAATTGTAAGGACTGGTGGATTACTGTGGCATTGCTCCTAAAGCAGGTACAACCCCTCTCATTCACACTTGTCCTACATACGTCCTTCCTAAATATTGGTCTGTGGAAGTGCTTAGACAGTGTGATTGGAACAATACTCTGTCTTTTCTGGTATGTGCCTTGCAATTTGTTTAACGAAAGAGTAGTTTGTTCCCATTTATATACTGCCAGTAGTCTGAAACCACTATTTTTGTCACATGGGTGTGGAATTTGTAGCTATAAGAAGGTAACAGTGTTGCATTAATCTGCACTGTAAAGGAGTCTATTTGCATACATTACATTGGGCATTGTATATTTAAAGTAACATGGATTAAAATAACATGGATACAGCATAATGATATCATTTGGCTACCACTGTACTTTTATTGGTGCTTCTCTTGTGTGACCAATGTATGGATGTCATTGGCAAGCAACTTCATGTTTGAGGTGGTAAGAGGGTTATAAGGGGTGCAGTTTGAGGTGTTGTTGGTCACAACTGTTTCTGTATCACAACTTAATTCTGAAGATACTGTATTTCTAACATTGCTGTGGATGAAGCAAAACATTGTTGGTATGTAACACCAGCACTTGCCCTGATATAGTGGACTGTACAGTCAGCCCTTTAGATATGTTAAATGCGCACATGAAAACTGCATTCCTTTGGGTTTCCTACCTATTCTACAGTTCTTTGACTGCAAAAATTTAGTTGAGAAACTGCTAATGGTCCTAGACAAGCTCTTTGTGGTATTAATTCACCTTTATTTGAGGAAATTTAGATGAAAAGATGCTATGGGATTCCTTGTATAGGCATCGCCACAGTTTGCTGGCCATCATAAAATTAAGCCTCTATATGCTATACCTTTAAAAGCTTTATGGAGACATTTTGCATCTTTTCAGATCTTCCAAGAATAGCTTGGAAAGCATGTATCTTAAAGCATAATTAGTTTACATCAGGAACATGTGCTGCTCAGATGGATGTTCTTGATAGGTTGGAAGATCATTTCAATACATTCTACCAACACTATCTAAATATACACTCTGAAGTAGCAGCTTAATCTCCAGGACTTTGAACTGAGACTGAAACTGACATCTTGCTTTTGCTGATAGCATGCACATGACCGTTTGATTTCCCAGGGCAGGTTGGCAATGCCGGGATCATCCACAGACATCTTAAATGGCTTAAGTTATTATAGGTGTCTTCATCAAGTCTGTTCAGAGGAGAAAATGCATGACTCTTTTCAGTGTTGGGGTACAGTTGCAAAAGTTCCTTTACCTCATTCTGGGCTTGTGAAGAAGCAAATAAAATATGTACAGAATGTATATATGGAAATAAATAAATAAAAGCTTTTTGCTTTATAGTGGTCGTAGATGTCTTAGGTGTCTTTCTGTTTCTTTGTCATTTACTTTATGGGAGCATCAAATGTCACATTTATATAAAATATACTAAAATCTGAATAAAATTGGCAAAATCCACTCATAAGAAATGTAAGGTCAAGGAGCTTTGTTTAAATTGATAAATGTTAAGGGCGAAATCCAATTGCTGGTCCCAGCTAGAATATGTCCACTGAATCAGGTCTTGAATAAGTTGACACACTGAGATCTCACTGATTCAGTGGGTCTGCTCTAAACAAGACTAGCAATTGGATTTAGGCTTAGGTATTTGAGAACTTTACTGTGCCAGAATGCAGAAGAGGAAGTGGATCATTTTCACCCCTAAACATTTACAAGCATACTTTAGTTAACAAAGCTTCTGACAAAGAAGCTCCTTTTTACAAAGTCATTTTATGCCTTCGCAACCCCTCCCTTCCCCTCCTTGTTTTCTGTCTAGCTGTAGGGTTTTTTAGCAGCATTGTGAGAGGATAGTGAAGGATGGCTGGAAAAACACAGACTTTCAGTGTCAGGTTGCAGTAGAATGTCGGCAGTAAACAATGCAATAAAGCTTGAGCTGGGAAAGAGCACCATTCTTCTCTAGCCAATCGTATTATATCCACGTTTGGATGATTTCAGCAGCCAAGAACCTCCAGAATCCCTTACTGAGCAGGCATGAACAAAACAAGAGTGGAGAATAGTCTCTCCAGGTACCCCTAGCATATTTTTAAAAAGCCTAAATTTATAAATTTGGCCACTAAAATGGAAATCCTCACAAAAGCGAAGTGAAAGAAATATTTATTTATTCCAGCATGCCCTTTGGGAGAAGCTGTCAAATGTTTCAGGAAGGTTCCAGACATTTTTGTTTATGCCTACAAGGCTTACTTGACCTGGTTGTTGGCAAGGTTTGTTCAGAGGGTTTTGCTTTTGCCTTTCGCTGAGGCTATAAGAGTGTGACTAGCCCATGGTCACCCACCCAGTGGCCTTCTGTGGCTGAGCACAGATTTGAATCCTGATCTCCCAGAGTCCTAGTCCAGTGCTCAAACCACTACACTACTCTGGCTCTGAGGTGTACTTGTACTCCAATCTTTTAGTGTGAGAATTTGAAGTTTCTAGTAACAGTAATGGGATGGTGAAAACCCAGTTGTGGAAATATCTGTTAGGGGAGCAGCGAGATTCATAATAAGGTATCAGCTCAGGCAGAGGCCACCTTATTTACTGGGGCATTTGTTAACTGACATCACTTGCCCTGAAAGGTGCTTTCAGCCGTGTGAGTGCTAGATTGTCTTTTGTTTGTGTATTGTTGAATTGTATTTTAAATTTTTAAATACATATAATCATTTCCTGCATGGCAGTTCCTTTTTTTTAAATTTTTTTTATTGATTACAATGAAGAAAACAGAACAAAAAAAGAAAAACACCATGTGATACACATAACAGTGAAAAAAGGAAATTTCAACAGAAACAAGCTTACATTGTTATTTCTCCAATTCCATTACAATCATATACTTATTCAGCATATTCTATATCATACTGCTTATATACTTTTTTTACCTATACCTAGATCTCACTGCATGGCAGTTCCTGCATGGCAGGGGGTTGGACTGGATGGCCCCTGTGGTCTTGTCCAGCTCTATGGTTCTGTGACTCTGTGACTCTATTTCATGTTTTAATTGTGTATGTTTTACTTTAACTGTATACCACCTTGAGTCTCATGTTTGGCAAAGAGTTTGGAGGTAAATTGAATTGAAAAGTAAATAAACTGAATTTTTGTAGATCTTAAGTTTTGTACTGAAAGTCAACATGTTTATGAGGGAGAACAGTAAGTTCTCCCCTCCACTCTCTCTCTGTGTATGCGTATGTTTGTGTATATATGTATGTATGCATGCATGTACGAGTGAGTGTGAAAAGTGATGTCTTCTTTATAGTGGGTGTTGATGGGTGAGGGGTACCTGCAAACAGCCCTACTTCCCAGTCTTGGCTGGGAAGTCCCCAGACTAGCCTCACAGGACTATGATCAGAGGACCTTATAGCTTGCCTGAGCCATGGCTGAACCAATGTCCCTGTATATACCCAGCATATGTTTACCATAGTGTTGCCAGATCCCAGAGCCTGACCTAGACTTTCCAGTTATTGAGAGTCATCTCCAGGTGGTAGGCAAGGGTGCAAATTCTCCAGTTTTGATGTGCTCGGCTCAGGCAAGAGGAAAAGACTGTGTTCAGATCTCTAGCCCAGCTAGCAGAGTAGAAGCTTGCTAAAAATTGCAAGGCTTGATTGATTTGTTGCTGCAACTTTCAAGAATCCCTGGGGCGGGGGTCTATGCATTTACTTAGTTTCTTCCTCCCCTGCAATCATTAGTAGCACCCTAACTTATCCCCCGTCTCCTTTCCACCTTCTGAGAAGGAAGCAGCTGAAGTAAAATGTTCCTTATCCCATCTCTCTAGGAAGGAATAATTCCCTCGTTTCACCCTGATCTGGGAACAACCCTTTTAGCTACGCTTTCTGTCTTACTTTCCAACAAGGAAGTATGTTTTCTCTCTCTCTCTCAAAACTTTCTCCCTCTCTTTTTTGAAATCTCTCTTTCTTTCTATTTCTCTGTGTATTTGTGTGTAACTGAATGACTGAGCTAGGAGCAACTGTGGTTGATACTTAATGCTTAATGACCTCACCAGGGACTGTCCCTAGATCTCAGATTTTGTCCAAGGTTTTAGAAGGAGAGGTAGGAAGATTCAGTCAGTGCAAATCCTAAAGAAAGAGTGATGATATGCTGGATGACTACCAAAAATATAATGGGCATTACATATCCCAACTGCTTCTGTCAAGCAGGACTTAGATCTCTACATCAACTATTAATGAATCCAGCATATTGGTTTGGAGTCATGTTATTATTTACTGAGAAGGAAATCAATAGGTCTGGAAAGAAAGTTAGGAATGGTATGATTGTTTACTGAAGAGGGAGGAATCTGAATCAGGAGGTCTTGAAAGAAATAAGCCAAGTCGCTCTGGCTTGCTCTACAGTAGTATAGCTGTCCTGTTTTCCTTCTGTAAAACTGGCTTTGAGTCTTTCTGAATATTGTTTGCTTTCTCATATTCACTGTTTTGCAGGGAGTGGAGGAGAGGGTGAATTTTGGTATTGTTCTAAGTACATTGATTTTAAGAATAAAATGGCACCTAAAAGTGTTCTTTCTATTTATGTTTCAGAAACAGCTGCCAGTATACTTAATTTACAGATGTTTCTATATTCTACAGCCAGCTGTTTGTACTCATGGGGTGTGGCAGCTATTTCTGCACCATGTATGCACTTTTGCTGCTGTAGGGCAATTCGGGAATAGCCATGAAACTGATAACTTACGGAAAATGACCTTTCTTTTACTGATTCACTAATCTGTCCATACCACCCATATTCTCCTCCATGAATTTCTTCCTTGCAGTTTTTGTTCCTCCTTTGATATTGGCCTCTGCATTCTTTGAACCACACAGTCCCCTGTCTTGGATAATCTTGTCCTACAGCTAAATAGTAGTTTTCCATACAATTGATGGAAGAGTCTTGTCTGATAAACAAAGACCCATACCTGTGATGAGACTGAATGGGAGGAGCAGCACCCAGAAGGGATGCCTTCCTTACACTGTAAAAAATGCACTTATAGTTAAGTCCGCCACTCTTCTTTTCTTTCCCTCTTAATAGCTATTCAACCAATTCACCATTAATATTTTATTGTATTTTCTGTTCTCTGCCATTTTACTCTTTCACCACTTTTAAAAAAAAATTGTTTGTGTTTAAGGTGCCCTCATCCTCACATTATGGGATGAAGCTAGAAGCTAACTAGGTGAACTTGGCCTTGCCATGATCTCTTAGCCTCACCTTCCTCACTGGGTTGCTGAGCAAACAAAATGGGGGAAATCCCAAGCATGTGAGTGAGTATGTGGGAAGAAAACAGTAACAGGCTTTCTTCCCAATGCAGTAATATTAATAATGATCAAAACATGGCTCACTCCTTGAGAACCAAAAGGTGGGATATACATTATTTCATATGAAACTTTGCCTGCCAGATTGTCTTCCTCTCTCTTAAAATCTTTTCCATCACCATCTGCTGCCACCCTAAGCTGGTTTTCTTCATGCAGAGGAAAAGATAGGAGGAAGCAGCATCATTTGTACTTTTGGGAGGAAAGGTAAAATGACAGGGTAATTTTGAGAGAGAAAAGTGTTAAGCACCAACTCCTCCTTGCCTCCCTTCCTTCATTCAAAGATTCTTCAAAAATGTATGTAGATTTTGTAACACTTCCTTGAAACAGTAACAATATTTTTCTCCTTGGGTTCCCTTGTTAACTTTGTCCTTTCTTTTATGGAGATCTCCTCCACTATAATTGCATTCCATTTGCTACTGTTCAAGGTGTTTTAAAAAAAGTTTGTGTACACAAGTGCACATTTCCTCTAGTCAGATGTTTCTAGGGGGGTTATTTCAAACTTAAGTGTAGGCTGAAACTGGTGGTTGTATGTATAGTAAACTCTTGTAACTTATCTGCAGCTCTATGCAACTTTGTTCCTCCTCATGTTTATATTTAGTTGTTCCATTTTTTCAAGAAATAATCAGGTTTGAATGTTCTTTCATTGTCCAACCTGCATTTAGAAGACTACATTGCTATCTGTACCTACTGGGAGCTTTGTGCTATACAAAGTTTTATTTTAAGTTTACAGTTAAAACTTATCAGAAGAAAAAGGCATAAGAAACCACTATTTCTCATCCTGCTGCCATCCAGTTGTGTTGGACTACAGTTCCCATCAGCCCAGCTTGCCTGAGTCCTGTGGCATGTCATGCGAACTATTCAGTATATCCAAAGAGCACCATGTTGAGCAAGGCTATAATAAACCTCACTGGCCAAATGGGTAGAATCAGTGAATGGCTAACACTTTCATAAATCCTGTTTCATCAGTGTTACTCTATAACCAGCATTTTAAAGCTGTGTTGTATGTATATAGTCCCACTCTTGGGAAAAAGGCTGTGTGTGTGTGTGTGTGTGTGTGTAATTTGATTATATGACAACAGAATTTTCTGAAATGAGGCTTTTGCCTAACATGTAACTGATTCACAGTTGTACTGCTTTGCTATGCAATATACTACTAGCACAGCATGCAATATGAATGAAGAAGACTGTACTCTCTACGGAAATGGGAGAATACCACTTGACCCCCATTTGTAAACACTTGTATGACATGACATATCTTTGCTTTACTCAGGGGCCCACAGAGCTCTTTGCATGTACTGAGCAGTTTCTGGATGCAGAGCAGAATGGGCATATCCTCCAATTGTCTCAGGCCCTTTCCACACCTTACCTGTCTCCGGCTTCATCCCAGCATCGTCCTGGCAGCAGCTTTGCCGGGAAGAGAGTACAAATGTGAAAACTGTCCTCCGCACCGGATGGCTCTTGGCCAAAGGAAGTGTGATGGACACGCCTCTTCCATCCACAGTGCAGCCGGGCACTTTCCCAGGCTGCGTTGGGGCAGGAAGCTCCTCCATCATGCTTCTGGCACTTCTGTAGGCCAGGTAAGTGCAGGATGGTCATGCAATCATGAGTCATTGACAGGGAAAACCCATCAATGATTTAATTGCGCCACCTGGCAATGGGAGAAGGACAAGACAGCGACGACGTCATGCAGAATCGTTGTCGTGGTCCCACTCCTGTCCTGTCCCCATGCCGAGATGGGAGGTTCCTGCCGAAAGGGCCCCAATTTGGCAGAACCAGTCCTGGTCAATCCTTTGTTATTCTCCTTTTTCAGCTGCTTTTAAAATGTCCCTGTTTCTGTCTTCTTCTCCCACTTTCCACCTCAGTTTCCTTCAATTGCTACAAATTCAGTTCAAAGTGCAAAAATAATTGGCACTCAGTTAAATCAGTGAGGGGAAAGGCAGGGATGGAAACTTGTCCTTTCCAGCAGGCTCAAGCAAAAGCAAACAGCTTAACCCTTTCCTAGCTTCTGTGTTCTTCCTCATTAATAACCTTTCTCATCTTAACCATGCTCTGATGTTGCCTGGCCACATATATCCTGACTTTCATCTCTGCCTGGGATAGCCTGTTTGCTTAGGCCTATGGGTGGGGAAAGAAAACTTACAGGCTGCAGGCCACTCTAGGTCTCTATGTTTGTAGCTCCTGAAACCCCCACCTATCCCTTAAAACCCCCAAAGTCTGCAATTTTTTTTAAAGTGTGATTTTTGTGTTCTTTCATCTATTACATGGGAAAGCAGTCTGAAGAAGTGCATCTATCTCTCTTCTCCACCTCTCTCAACTTTTAAACAACATCATCCTCATATTAATTGTTTGGTCTGGAGAGGCTAAAGTTGCATGCTATTTGCAGTGCAGGACACTCATTTTCTTGATTTGTGTGATGTCCAAATGGTTATTGGCTATAAATCCAGAAATACGTGTAACTTCTTGGGGATGGTGCAAGAATTATAACCTGTGGATTACAGCTTCTACCTAGTGTTCCAGTTTAGATAAAACCCTTGTGTGCACAGAAAGATCTGAGGAATGCTGTACTTACATCACAGCTATACTTTTGACATTTTGAACACCTATTTACTAGTAGCCATCAAGATGTTTAGACATTTGTCAAGCATTCGAATAAAGACACACTTTTGACCTTAGTTGCTTTTAAATAATTGTATAATAATGCACGCTGGAGCCCTGAAATCAGCTGCATTGTGTTGTTTCTGGAAAACCTGTTCTACTAGTACAGCAGTCGCAGATTGCTTACCCACACACCACTCCCTATATCTTTTAAAATGACAGGAAATTCTTTATCAACTGAATGTTTCCCCCTCCTCACTTTGTATGAATCATCCCCCTATAGGTGGTAGTGTTTTATTTATTGGTCATTCTAATTTAGCATTCATAAAGAAGTATTTCTTTTTTGAGGAAAAATGTGGAATATCCACTGAAGCCCTAGATCGCCGATATGATAATCCTTTCCCCGGTATAACATTACAGACAGAATCCTTTATTGAATAACTGCCAAGTGAAGGACTATAGCATTTGGCAAGATTATCATATCTTGGTGGATGGACTCTGGAAAGTCAGGTTAGGATAGGGAACTACAGAAAGGTGGGATATAGGTAAACAAAATGGGAAGAAGGAACTGGGTATGTAAGGGAGGAAGCACAGAAGCAAATATTTTTTTCAAAATGATCGTTAATTGTAAATAAAGTGTATATAACTGCAAGCAAACTAGACAACTGAGAAAATACTCTGGAATGTCCGTGAGCCAGAACAACACAACATGAAACAGGGTGCAAGATACACTTCCAGTGTGAGAGTTGAGCTGGCAGTACAGGCTGCAGGCAGAGCCATTCCACAGGTGAAGATACACCTTAAGCATGACTAAACCAGAAGGAGGATTGGGTGGTGGTGAGAGTGTTCTGTATTCGTGCAATTAACGGCCTTGCCCCTATAAATAAGACATTTTCACAGCACTCCCAGAACTGACACAAAGAATTTAGTTCCTATTGGCTTCAGTGGGAGGGAGGAAAAGATGGCCCTTCCCTTCATATCAACAATTGTTTTTCGGTGGCTGTGAGCTCATGGTGATGGCAAAACCTCTATATTTCCACATGTAAACAAAAGAAAACCTCCAGGAAGACCAGAAACCACTAGAGCTAGTCTCAGGCTGTTGCTTGCGGGAGGATGAGAACTTGAGTTGGCTTCTCTCTCAAGCCCTTTCTGCAGGTTACCATATCCTGATGGTATCGTGCGGGGATCCCGGTAGAACCTCTCCCAGGAGGGGAGCATGACAGGAGCATTCCCCTCCGTGGTGGCTGCCTGCAAGAATGCAGGAGGCACAGTGGCCATGCCTCTTCCTTCCACAGTGCAGCCAGACACTGTCCCAGGCTGTGCTGGGGCAGGAAGTGTGGCCATTGTGCTTCTGCAGCTCAGGTGAGTGCTGGGAGGGCAGCGAGAGGGCTGTGCGATTGCCGGTCATTGACAGGTAAAACCCATCAATGATGTGTGGCACAATCATGCCACCTGGGGATGGGAGAACGAGAGGACACAGACAATGTCATAGATAAGCATCATTTGGGTCCCATCCTTCTCCTGTCCCCAGTGCGGGATGATGGTGTCCTGTCGAAAAGGCCAAGTCTAGGCAGGTTTTCTGTGCCATCTGGAACGGGCCTTTCTCAGTACACTAATGGAATGGGTGTTACTGCCGAGGTGTACAGGATGGTTAGTAGCAGGAGTGAGAGTTAGCAGTGAGGAGGGGGAGGGAAGGAAATGTAAATTGTAGGGGAAGAGCAGTGAGTTCTACTGGGGTGCTCCTGGATGGGCATGCCCTATCAGCCAAAATAGTGTATTGGTTAGGTGGCAGGGGAGTGGTGGGCCAGATCTGGTTGTTCCACCTTAGCCTGCTACATTCCTCCTGGTTGGTTCAAGTGTGCCTGTATATGAAGGATTCTTACCAAACTCTCCTAGTATGAGGTTGTACCGTGAATTAAAATTCAAGATCACTTGCATACAAAACATGAGCTGTTCTACAAAGCTTAGATTCCTTTCTCGCTTGCTGTTTCCATGGTGAAAAATATCTGCTGTTGTAGCTGAGTAGTTAGGGAACTGCTCTGTAGAACTTGTAGGGTACATTTGACCCAGGAGTTCCTCATTTTTCCTCTCTCCCCGCCTTCTCTCTCTCTTTTTGGTAACCCAATTTGCCCTTCCTCCCAGTAGAGTTTGAACTCCCAACTTCTGCTTAGTAAAAATATGCCGTTCAGATGGCACTGGAAGATGCTGCTGTCATTGTTACATCTTCTGTGGCTTCCTTTGTTGCACGTCCTGTCTTCTGCCTGTCTGAAGAAGCTTTTCCTTCCTGAGTGGGTGTATAACCTTTGTTCAAGGAGGGTTGTAAGTTGGATTGGCAGGCATTCTACCCAGGGTCTATGTGGGTGTTATGCTGTATGCCTTCATCTTCCTCCTCTCTGTATGTGTTGTTAAGCTCATGAAAAAGGTTCTTGTGAAGAGCATAAGGGCATTCAAATTCCAGATTTTAGGGATGCCCCAAACTGTCAGGAACAGGGCTCTTTTCTGGCTCTATCCCTGAGGCTGATGGCATAAGGGAATTGTGGGGTTGTTTTGTGAGCAGTGTGTGTGTGATGAGCCAGGAATGTGGGCTGGGTCCCAGCACTGTCTCTGTATACACTGGACTGGGGGTGTCTCTGGCACAGTCTCTGTTTCGTGGGCTATGGCGTTGTTTCCAGAGATACAGCTGAGCTTGCCCATTATTTAAATACATTTTTTTGTATTTTCCAGTTGCATATTTCCTTCCCTCTTTTCCTAGGGTGAGCATGTGTTAGATAAGGTAACCATTCTGCCTGTATAATGACAATATATCTGTGATTCTGCTGTAATATTAGCATCCCCCCTCATTCAAAATAGTCCATGTCACCATGTGGCTTTTCACCTTTATTACATTGTACAGATCTGATTATCATTTCAGATTTGGGCTATGTTTCTGAGATTAAATAAAGAGATCCAAACACATGCTGGGTACGTTTACGGTACACGTGCAGTTCCTCTGTGATACGGAACTAAACAAAAGAATATATCAAATGTCTTATCCTTTTATTGGGACTATTTGTACTATGATAGAATATCTGTAAATTTCTCTTGTGGCTCATCTTTTGTTTTCTGTATGTGACATAGGAATGATGATTCATATTCTGTGGCTGCTTGAATTCTTTGCAGGGTATCTTTGCCAGGGTGGCTGAGGGCTAAACTACGCACTATGCTAAATATGTAGCATGTAGCTAAGGCAAAGTGTTCCTTTTAACAGAGGTTACCTAGGAACATCAACAAATTTGAAAACTCTTTGCTTGGGAAATGTAAGGTGTTTGATCTTTGGGCGAAGTGCTTCCTTGGTCCTGTTGAGTTGTCATGTATAAGAATGTGCATGTGTTCTAGCACCCTCTGGCCAGATGGTGAAACGGGGTGGGGGTGGGACCAGTGTGTTGCCAGTGTACTGAGCTCCATGCCATAGTTCAGTATTGCAAGCTATGGATCTGTCAGCGATACAGTATCTTGTGGTTGCGCAAATGCTAACAGCAAACTTGGTGGGATTAGAACAGACAACATTTAGCATAATCAAGTTGTCATGACTCATCAGCACTTTTCAGAGATGGAAACAAAGTGCTATTCAACTATTGAAAGTTGAAAGCAGGAATTCTGAAAGCTATAGAAGCTTTGCCCTACCAGAATGCCACCATCATATACAACTGAATGTACATGCAAGAGATACACAAAACAATTATGTGCTAATGTCTTACATGTGCCTTAGCTGTCCTGAGTCTTACGGTAGCAGTTTCTGAGAATATGTGTATTTTGGACAGTTCCATTCTATATCCTCTTTGTTTGTGCATTTTAAATATTTGTATACTGTTCTTAATTGCCAAATCACAGAGCAGTATACAGAATGAATTTCAAAAAAAAGTCAAAAATGAAATACAAACTACAATGAGAACAGTTGGCTAACCTATTGATACTGCATTTATCTGGTTAAAGAAACCATATGTTGTTATGTGTTTCAGTTTATGAAGAAGGTTTTAAAGCCACATGCAACAGGAGAAGTGAAGGATACTGCCTTTCATCTGAGCAAAAAAACAAAACAAAAAACATTAGTATGCTTGAGGTAGTATTGCAATAGACATATTTAATTACAATAATCATTAATGCTAATGTGGCTGCTCATTTAAGTTACCTGGTGTTATATAAATTTGTGTGAATTTTCCATTTATGTGAGTGAGCTTGCTATTTTCCAGTTGGGGAGCAATGCTGTTTTCCAGTTATGGAGCAAGCTTGTTTTTCTGCTGCTCCATAGATGACAACACACACCAGTGGATTCAAATTACAAGAAAAGAGATTCCACTTAAACCTTGGGAGGAACTTCTTCACTGTAAAAGTTGTTCAATAGTGAAAGAGCCTGCCTTGAAGGATGGGAGACTCTCCTTCTTTGGGTGCCTTTAAACAGAGGTTGGAGGGACGTCTTTAAGGAGGGGTATAACTATGTATTCCTGCATGGCAAAGGATTGGTCTAGATGGCCCTTGTAGCCCCTTCTGGGCCTAAGATTCTGTGCTATGATTCTGTGATATGGTATGAACTGAGGATCTTGGTGATCCTAATCAGGAGTGGTTATATTTAGCTCCAGGGCTGATTTTGCAATCTTTGCTCTTGCCCAGGACTCCTAGTCCTCCATTTTTTTTCCAAATATTTTTCAACACTTTTATTTCTCAAGTCTCAACACATCCCACACTCCCTGGGTGGATGTGGGGACACTTTTGGATATTTTCCCTCCTCTAGGTTGTTCTAGCTCCCACCAACCCGTTATATTAGATCATACCCTGCAACTGTCCAAGTTTAGCAAAGACAGTCCCAATTAATCCTCTGTCATCCCACTTTTTCAACTGCTTTTAAAAAGTCCTTCTTTTTCCTCTTCTCCTCCTCCTCCCATTTTCCCCCTTTGTCTTCAGCTTATTTCAGTGGCTGCAAACTGAGTTGAAGGCACAAAAGTAATTTGCACTCCAATAAATCATTGATGAGAGAGGAAAGGAAAAGTGGACTCTTGCCCTTCCCAGTAAACTCAAGCAAAAGCAAACTGCTATACCTTCTCCTAGCTTGTGTGTTCTTCCTCATTAATAACTTTTGCCATGTTGACCACACTCTGATGTTGCTTGATCACACTTCTCCCAGTTTTCATCTGTGATATGTTGGAGGGTATGCTAAATGGTTCATTACCAGTTGATCATACAAGATGTTAGGAACAAGACTCTCTTTTTAGGGAAAAAGGAGGTTCTCCTCCAGCATTGTTCCACTCTGTTATTGTGGTAAATGGTTATTATGGTTACTTCATTGCTGTGGGCTGGGCTAGATGGTTTGCAGATACATCTCAGCTTAAGAAGTATGTTTTTTATAAAATAAATAAATAAATGTATATATTTTTCCTTTGATTGATGAAGAAAGTTCAAATAGTATTGATTTGGTGCCACCTGGTGGTCAGATATAGTGGTTGGCTCAAAAATAAGTATCAGCTGCCTATGGCTCTAAAACTGGTCTGTGTCCAGCTATAGTGCTCTGTGTGTTTGGACATTGTCCCAGGCATGGTAGTGCAACTGGGAGGGTACAGACCCACTTTGCTACTCAAAAAGTACATGGTTTGTATCTAGAGATGAAAAGAATGTTTAAAAATATTCAAAAATGGTTTGAAAAATGACAAGAAACCTTGACAAAAAGAATCCTGAACTGATGAGAATCTTCTTAGTTCAGGGCTTATTCTGCACAAAATTCATATGTCGTTGTTTTGTTCAAAAAACAGCATTTTTCTGTGCAGGAATTAATATTTCTATATTGAAATATTATTTCCTATGCAGAAAATGCTGTTTTCTGCACAAAACAACCACGTAAAACTTTTGTATAGATAAGTCCCAATTGTGAATAACAATTGAGATCTCTGTGGTTTTTCAAAGGCTTTCTTGCAATGAAAAGAATATTGCTGAGATTACTGATTGTTGCTTTAGAAGAAAGTTTGTGAAGAATTACATCCCAATTTATATATGAAGTGTGTGTGTGTGTGTGTGTGTGTGTGTGTGTGAAGTATTGATTCAACTATGAATTCTTTAGTGGATTCTAAGAGAGAAAGTCAATTTATCTAAGCATTGAAGCTGAACTGACAGTAGGTTGTGCAACATGACAATGATCCTAAACCTACAAGCAAATTTAGCAATGAGTGGTTATGGAAGAAGAACTCCCATTTTTTTAGAACATCATCGTCCACCTAAGCACCATAAAAAATATTGTGGCAGGACCTTCTTTTCATTTACAGAAGGCCTCATACGTCACTGAAATGAAACAGCTCTATAAGCAGGAATGGACCAACTTTTAATACCAGTTTAAATTGGAAATATGTGACAATCCTAACGGCTACACAAACTTTTTCTTACCATTGTATTTTAAATTACTGACCTCATTTAATTCTTGGCATACACATGTATCCTGTTTGTGCATCTTCCTTTTTGCTTTCATAAAAAGTACAAAGACATTTCACTACTCAGAGCTCTTTCAGGAAATCCATGTCATAGTTGAAAAAAAGTTTTTGTTTAAGCATATGTCTTCTTTTAAGCATCTACAGTAATACTTCTGTTCTGAACAAATAAGCAGACAAGAACAAAATTGGGACATAGTGTACAAAGTTGCTGCATTTGCTCTAGTCTTCTCATCTAAGCATTAGCAAATTTCCAGCATATTCGATATCAGTGTAGCCTGATCTTGTAGGCTGGGTGAGAGCATCTGGCATGCTCTAGCCAGCTAGAATAACTGCAATAACTTCTATCTGAGAGCAGAAAACCAATAGCTCACTAGTGAACTGGTGCTGGCTCATAACTGCCATAACAGTTCTTTGGCCACAGCTGCACATTCTTGCCTGTTCCCCAGGCCGTGTAGCATCTATGTATGCCTCTGGGTTACTGCAGCTTAATTAACTATGTGGGGGGAAAAAAAGGCTTTGCTTAGTGCCATGCAGCAGTTTTGTGGTGAATTAATACTCGACCATCAAATGTTCATCGAAATTAATTTGAGCATGAACCCAGCACTGGTAGTTGGACTGAAAAGTAGAACTGAACACCAGGAATGTGTTTACTTAGGCAGTTTCTTATTCAATTAAGGATATTGCATGGACATCCACTTTCAGCACCATGAACATCAGTGTAGATCTGTCTCCGGAAAACACTTTTAACAAATTCCTTCCAAATTTTGAAATTTTACCAAAAACCCACATTGTTCTCCAGTTTATTAAACTGTTGTAGGTTTTCAATATGACAGTTTAATTTTTTTTTGAGTTTATACCATATATTGATTTAACTGTATTGTGTTTTAATCTTATACTGTAAGCTGTTTTGGTTCAAATGTCAGGAGGAAAGTGAGATATAAAATAAATAAAGTGGCATAATAAAAATAGTCATAGAGCAGGGGTGGGAATCATGTGGCCCTCCAGAAGTTGGTGGACTGCAATACTAATCAAGTGTAAACAAAAACAAGGAATGCTGGGAGTTACAAACCAACTTCTGAAGAGGTACATGATTCTTACCCCTGCCATGGGGGGTTGAATTAGGTTTCTGAGACCCTCCAAGCAATCCTCCCAAAGAACAAAGCAACCTTTCCGTTCATTCCCTATCATGGTTATCTCAGTATTAGAGGACTGAAAGCCCTTTAAAAAATCTGTATCTTGCCCTTACTTTCAATCATGATAGATAACTTTCTGGTGAAATGTGTGTTTGTGAGTTTAAGTTTTGTTTTTGTTTCTTTACAGCTTCCTCATAGTCCTGATTTGCCTTATATTCAGTGTGCTTTCCACGATCGATCAATACGCAACTCTCGCCACAGGGACATTATTTTGGATGGTATGAGTATGAATATTTACTTAATGTAGATATAATTCATGAGTATATTTTCTTGGGAAATGAAGCTGGGATTTATATTTTTGATTTACATGTATATTTCTTTGGGAGTTGAAATTAGGAATCTTTTTTATATTTATAATATATTTGATTCCTTCTGATTGCTAACGTATCCAAAAAGTCTAACATGGAATCTGGTTAGGAATTTCTTGTGCAGTATTTGCTATTGTGAAAGATTGTTCACTGAAGAGTCATGCAATTATAAGTTAGTTTCTGTTCAGTTTGGAGGTAATACAAAAATATGAATTTGTAATTTTGTTGCTTTGTGCCTTCAAGTCATTTCTGACTTGTGACAACTCTAAGGTTAATCTATCAGATGGTTTTCTTGGCAGAATTTGTTGAGAAGGGGGTTGCCCATGTCTTCCTCTGAGGCTGAGAGTGTGACTTGCTCAAAGTCACCCAATGGTTTTCCATAGGCAAGTGGGGATTCAAACCCTGGTCTCCAAGTGTTTTAGTCCAACACTCAGACCACTATACCATGCTGGTTCTCAAATCTGTTACTAGCGTGGTATGAATGTACTGGCTTCTATTATTCTGTTTTCAGAATTGCCTGGTGTGTTCCTGGTATTTTGGATTTTAACCCCCATTGAGTGTCAGATAGTATGTAGTTGGAACCTCAAACATCTGGATGATTTCTCATCCAATTCCTACTCCATCCAGCACCAACTTGCAGCTTTATGGCTATGGCCCTTTCCTCACCCTACCTTATATCGTTGTCCTGTAGTGGCAATCCCAACAGTGGCTCTGCCAGGAAGGGAGCACAATGGGAGTGCTCCCCATCTCCACCGGTTGGTTCCCTGCCAAAGGAAGCGCAATGGACACACCTCTTCCTTCCACAGCGCAGCCAGGTACTTTCCCAGGCTGCACTGGGGCAGGAAGCACCTCCATCACGCTTCTGGTGCTTCCATAGACCAGGTAGGTGCAGGATAGTGACACAATCGTGGGTCATTGATGGGGAAAACCCATCAATGATTTAATCTGTGATTGCATCGCCTGACAACAGGAGAAGGACTGAACCATGACGACGTCATGCAGAAGCGTTACTGTGGTCCCATTCCTCTCCTGTCCCCATGCCGGGATGGGAGGTTCCTGTGGAAAGGGCCTATGCTTAACAGAGTGGAGAGCCTCTCATTTTAAGGCAGATGCCTTTCATAAAGGAATGAGCAAAGTGTGATCTGCAGGCCACACAAAGCTTCCCTAGCTCCCTCCAGATTGATTGAGTGATTGATTGATTTTTTTTTTCCAAATTGAGTTTTTAAACTAAAAAGGCTCCCCATATCCTTTGGTGGGTAAGGGGGAGAGTTCTGGCATGTTTTTGATCACCACCAACTCTTTTACGTCCAGATGGGGCCTTTTTTTTAAATCAGGAAGTGAACTTGAATTTGAGTTCTAGTTTCCTTCCTAATTTAAAAAAAGCCTTTCCCAGGTCTGTTACAGACAATGTGGCCCCAAAACTTGGAACAATTGCCCCACATTTTCTAGGACAATACTAGAGTGATTGTGTGACTTTCTGGATGTTGTTAGACTGCACCTCCCAACATTCCTTATTGTTGGCTGTGATACTAGGTGTGCTGGAACATGCAGTCTGCCAACATATGTAAAGTTGCCTGATTCCCAGTTCTGCTATAGTGGGTACAAGAAACATTTTTAGTAAAAATAAATTAAAAAACTAAAAAGATATGGAGGGTGTCAGCCAAGGAAGGGAGCTGGAGGACTTCTAGGTCCTACAGGTGGCTAGTCCATCCCCCTGCCATCCCCTGACACTTGCTTGTTAGGTTGCCAGCTCAGAATTACGCCAGGTCCTGAGATTTCAGGGTGAAACCCTGAGATCATGAAATAACTCCTTGTGATGTCAGAGTGATGCTACAAGGGCAATATTACAAGGAGCATACAATCTTACGAAGATAGAGGATATCATTCAGATATATAAAAAAATCAAGTCTAAAAAGTGAGAAAAATACATATACAACACTAAGGCAGGGCTTTTACCCTGAGATTTCTCCTTTTTTGGCTGGAGAGCTGGAGACAAGGCGGAAGACTCTGAGTTCCAGGAACTCTAATTGCCTACTCCCGCTCTAATACCTGAAAAATTGAGGGACATCCCCTTGCATGGCTACATACCTAGGAAGAGTCTTCATGGCTCTTTACTTCCTTAAGGCACCCAGTCTGAGGGCCTTTCCACCCTACACCATTATAGTGCTATTCTTCCACTTTCAACCTCCTGTGGAACTCTGGGATTTGTAGTTTACTGAGGCCAAAGAGCTCTCTGCCTGAGAATTCTAAATGCCCCTCCCTACACTGCAAATCCCAGGATTCCATTGGCTGGTGAAAGTGGAATAATAGCACTATAACAGTGCAGTGCGGAAAGACCCTGAGAGAGGTATTCTGCTGCCTAATTCAATCGAAATGGAAATTCTTCCATTTTCATATGAGAAAAACCCCTCCGGTTCATGTTTATTACATTTGTGCTCTCTTTATGAGCAGATTTTCTTTTGGTAGTTTATACTTACTGTAAGTTAGAACAAAACAGATCAGTGTTTCAAAATGATGCATATGATGTTTCATTGAAATCTTAAAACACTCCTATTTCTGCTTACTATTTAATTCCGCTGAAAATATGGCTTTCAATAATGTGTATGCTAACCTTTTCAATTTTTTTTTTGCATTAATTTATGGAGTTTGTATATTTAAAACCTCAAAATGTATGCACAGACCCTTACTAATACAGCAGTATTAACAGTTGCCTGTTTGTTATGCATCAGAGCACTCAAATACAAATGTGTTTGCTAGATACCTCTGCATTCTCTGACATAAACTGATTTGGGTTCATGGAATGCCTCTTAATATAGGCATTACCTGCTTACCTGATGGATTAGGAACTACAGCATGGTCAGAAAGTGGCATTGTTTGGAAAGCAGAAGCCAGTCTTTGTCAGTTTTCTGCTTTCTTCCTGTAGGAAACATGAGGGAATTACAGAAGCGAACCTCTGTAATTCCCTCATATCCCCTACAGGAAAAACGCAGGAGAAGAAGAACTGACAAAAGCCCAGGCCCACTTCAAAAGAACAGTACACATCCATTATTTACAAAAAAGAGCAGAACCTTGAAAAACAAGCAGCCCTACCCCAGTATTTTATTCCTCACTAGCATTTCATCAGGAGTTGCTGGTATTGCCTTACTTGACTTAATTTCTTGGGGCAAACCAGCATGTATATTTCATTTGACAGGCTATTCTTTGGGCATTTAATCCTGCAGTTGCTTTTATTCTGCTGGGAATTCCTCATTGTATGTATATTAATATTTAATGTTGGCAAAACCTTAACTGCCGTTTTCCAGAGAGTCAGCTTTCACAGTTCATATACTCAACGTTGCCATTTTTAAAAAATGTCTTTTCACATTCAGTGTTATATATTAGTACAAGGCTTGCTTTCCTCATTCATTTTCACTTGTTGAAACTGACATTTTCGCATATATCTGGTACTGAACTGTCACATGGAGTGGATGAGTAAGCAGGACTGCTTTCATCAGAAAAGAGATTAGGCACTTTCACAAAGAGGCTGGGAATGGATTCCATTAGCAGACTAAGTTGGGCGTGAATCCTTTCTCCCTCTGGCTCTCTCTGTGTGCCCTCAAAATCTATTGCAGGTGATTGGGGGCCTTCTGTGGGAGAGTCAGAGAAGGCATGGGGGATTTGGGGATAAAGAGAACATCTTGTCCTAGGTGGGCTTCTACTTCCATAATCTTGTGTTTTACCTAAAATTTGATGCAGGAGAGACATAGGAAGAATGGAGGGAGCAAGAAGGTGAGATAATAGCAATAGAAATAGCATGTGTGTTCCTATACCGTTTATCAGTGCAAAACACTCCCTAAACGGTTTATAGGGTATTTAGCTAATTGCCCCCAACAAGCTGGGTACTCATTTTACCGACCTACAGGAGGATGGAAGGCTGAGTTAACCTGGAGCCCAGCAGGCTCAAACTCACAACCTTCTGGCTGCAGTACCGGCATTTAACCACTGCACCACCAGGGCAACAGTTGAACTAAGTATTTCACATATATAGAATTAGCCTTACCAGCAGTAGGATATCCTCCCTTGGCACAAGGAGCTATAGATGTGTTAGACCACAACTCCCATCACCTATGTCCAACATTTCCTCTGAGCGTGGTGGCTGAAAATGATGAGTGTTGTAGTCCATAGGTCTGGAGAATGGTGCACTGGGGAAGGCTACAGTAGGAGATGGACTTTCCCTTCATAGCTACTCTAAATATTGTAATTTGTTTAACTACCTGTTGATACCTTTCATTTTCATTGATTTTACTGGTGTTTTACCCCTCTCATTTGAGGTTTTATTGTTTTACTTTCTGCTTTGCTATGAACCCACATGAGCACAATTTAGGAAAAGGTAGGATATACCCATTAATAATGAGTAGAGCCTGGAATGCTCTTTTTAAAAGAAACTAGTTATGTTACTCATTACTCTAATTACCCAACAGGTCATTTGTTACATGTCACTACAATCCAGAAACAAAGTAATTCACAGGGTTACTTAACAGGCACACATTGCTGTTATATTGTGCCATGGAAAAATATAGGCAAAATTTTTCTGGTTCCCCCCATCTCACAGTTTGGGACTTATTCTGTGTAAAATTCACTTGTGGTTGTTTTTGTACAAGAAAAAACATTTTTGCCAGAAAATATTTCTATACTTAAATATTATTTCCTGCACAGAAAAGGTTGTTTCCTGTTTTACCTGGGCACTTCTTCTGTGTAAGTTTCACATATATGTGATTTGCATACAAAACAGCATTTTCTGAGCAGAATATAATGTTTCTAGGGGGAGGCATTATTTTCTGCTGAAAAAATTCAGTTTCCTAAACAGAAACTGCTGTTTTCTATGTAAAACCACCATCTGCAAATTTTGTGTAGAAATAAATCTTGAATTGCATTAGGAACTT
Source organism: Cyclura pinguis (assembly GCA_030412105.1). Taxonomy (NCBI): domain Eukaryota; kingdom Metazoa; phylum Chordata; class Lepidosauria; order Squamata; family Iguanidae; genus Cyclura; species Cyclura pinguis. Next base: position 281,846,184 of record CM059599.1, read on the forward strand.
TTTTGGGAAGGAAGAAAATTGCTAAAATTAGTTGTTGCTTCCTTCAAAAAGACACTTAGTGAACAATTATGTTGCTAGGATGGAGGGTGTTCTTTCCTTCTGAGCGTCTTCCTCTGGTGTGCAATAGCAGCCAAACGGTTCCTGGGCAAAGCTCCATCCTGTTGGCCGCCATTCAGCTCTGTGGCACACCTCCATGTGTTCTGGCTGCCTTTGTATACTCAGTGAAAAAGGAATAGCCTCTGCCTTGGTGTAAAGGAAGCTCCTCTTCCTTTTCCTCTTCCTCCTCCATCTCCCCCTCCTCTGCCAGGAATGTGAACAAAGCTGGAGTGTGCCTAGGTGTACCTATGCAGCTGATCAGTAGCTGAGGGGATAGAGGTGCACCTGGGAACTTCCAAGCTGCTGTTTCACACCTGGCACAAGGGCGTGGTGCATGGAGTTACTGGAAACCTTCTTCTGCCACATCTCTAAAAATACATACGCTGGTGTAACTGTTCTTATCAACCAATGCAAGAGATAAGAGTCTCAAGCACCAGAAGTCATATCTCACAAGACCATAATAAATAACCGTGCTCCAAACTAATGATAGAAAGCAGTATATAATATTTCAAACAAGTTTTGGTGTTGGCTGTTGGTATCAGCTTTGTTTGAAATGTTATGAACTGTTTCTATCCTATGTATGACTAACAAGCTTTTGCATGGAGGAGGAGCTCTGTTGTACAGACTGCCTGTACTTTCTTTTAAAGCAGGGGTGAGGAAAATGGAGTCCACAGGGTTGTTTTGGAGGCCGTAACGCCCTGTCCAGAATCCAACTTCTTTGGATTTTTTGCCACTAAATGCCCTAAACAGCCTGTAATGGACAGATGGGGGAGGGAGTTTTCCTCTCCACCCCCCACCCCAGTTTTTGACCCTTCCAGGTCCTTTCCTTTTGCAGAACAAGGCCTCTTCCGAGACTAAAGTAGCCCAAGGTTCACCTCCCAAAACATGGGGAAAAATGACCCTAAGCCCCCTAGAGGTCATTTGGGGCAAAAAGTTTGGGGTAATGTGCCTCCACCAACTCCCAACAGTTCGCCAACCCCGTTTTAAAGTAATTATTATTGTAATGTTTAACACAATAAATTTAAGATTTTCACGCCTGACAAGAACAACAATTTTTTTGAGCTCATTAAAGACTAATGAAGATTCTTGAAAATACCTGGGACACAAAACAACCAAATTTAAACATTTTTAAAAATGAATTATATTAGTGGGAGAATTATGAACTTACCTCATTTAATCAGTAAGATTTTGAATGTTTAATTATGATTGACTTTTATCTATAATTCTGTAATCATGAAGCTTCTTAAACTATGGCTTATTGAACTTTTTATTCATTTCTGAGATTGACAAGAGACTGTAGGAGTAACTTAGTTCCACTAGGTGGTGGTGCTGGAAGGATTTTGGCTCTCAATCTTGTGCTGGAAATTATTCAGTATAAACTAATGTTGAAGCCAAACCTATGACTGGATCATCGTGCCTTAGGGTATATGTACACTTTGCATGTTTAAGATATTGGTGTAAGAGAGTTTTGGCCATGACTCATAAAGGGAATGAAGGTTATTTGTATAAAAATTGTTTCTCAGAGTTCAGTATTTAAATGATGGAAAAAGTAAATTCACAGATGTATTCCCCCTGTGAAACTATATTTTTTCCCTTTATTTTCATAAGCAAGTTTTTTTTATGGTGCCAGGACACAGCAGAATGTTGTTATCTCAGCATGATCTAAGAAAATCCAAGCACATGATCCAAGTGGATTAAACATTCGTATGCACAGGGGGATATTCAGTGTGCCTGAAAAAGCTATTTTCTCTCAGGAATCTCATTTTGTTGTCAGTTTTGGTACTAGAATTATAAGGATGCATTTTTGCAAGGAATATATAATGTATGTGCAACATTACATGTGGTGGATTACTTTTCTTGTCTTCAGCCTTAATCCTTGCTTATACTGGAACAAATACTAATAATCTTGGTTTAAAAAGTGTATACAGGTCCTTGCAGATTTACTTTTCTTTTTGGTTTACTATTAATATATTTAGACAGAGACAATTGTATGAAGTCGATGGATTAAATCTTTGGATTGTTTCTACTCTTTTCATATTATTTGTTCACTCATCCAGTTACCAGGGAAGGAAACATCAGTAATGATGCAGCATATTTTGCTCTATCTATATAATAAACATAGATATTAATCTGCATTATTTCATTAAAAAATGAATTAAAGTATTTATGACACTGTATAGCACTTAAGGTAATATTATCTCTAAATGATTATAACATGCTTATAATAATTATAATGATTATAAAATGCTATAAAACCACAGCTAAAACATGTATAAATACAGTGTAAAATTAAAATTAAAAAACAGAGTAACATCATAATCAACTTTACAAGCCAGAGAAAATTTGTGTGAACAGGTTAGTTTGCATAAGGTCTCAAGTTCTCCATGTTTTCTTTCCCTGGATCCTGATGTGCTAAGGTGTACTAGACACTAGGTGCCCACTACACAGAAAACCCACTTTCATAACATTACAATACTGATACTGCGGAGTTTCTTCTGAGGATCTCAGTGGTCAGTTGGGGTTCTATAGGGAAGGTTGCCTAGTGGTATATTTGTCCTTGAGTTATTTAGGTCCTGGTATTTCACCAACTTTGAATATGACTTGGTAGCTAATGCATCTACTAACACAGATGTGGTATATCTGTAGCAGAATGTCCCATAGAGCAACTGAGCTGCTGAATTCTGCACTTGTTGCAGCTTCTGAACCAGGCAGAAAGGTAGCCTCACAGAGAGTGCATTATAGTTGTATTATCATGAAGTTAGTGGTGCATGAACTACAGTGGCTAGACTAGTGTTCCCTAAGAATAGGCATAGATGTTGCACCATGACTATATTACTGAAGTTGATGATAGGCATTCCAGGCCATTGAGGTCACCTGATCTTCCACTGACAGTGACTTTCCCCAAACTACAGCTCCCTTTCCTTGGAGGGAGTTCAGCCCTGCTTAGAACAGCTAAAGAAATTAATTGAATTTCAATGTTAATATTTTGGATGTATTAGCTATATTGCATTGGTTTTAATTTGTAAGCTGCCTTGAGTCCCAGTTTTTTTTGGAGGGAGCAGGATATAAATAAAGATTATTATAATAATAGAAAGCAATCTAGCCCATAACTGTGTGCAAGCAGAGAAACCATCCTGCACTTACTCTCTCTGATTCCAAAGATACAGAATACTGGAGTTGACTGTCATCAACATACTGATGATGTTGTGCCCCAACAGATTCAGATAGATGTTAAACAACACTGGGGGATGGGGCTGCTGTAGTGCCCTGCAGCACCCCACAGTTCAACTACCAGGGGGTTGTAGCAGAAGTACATCTTTTGCTCTGGAAACAGCCCCAAAGTAAGAGTTGAATAACAGTTAAATGGTTACTCTGATTTCTAACTGAAAGAGATCAGTGTTGTCAAAAAACCACTGAGAAGTTGAGAAGAGGTTTTAAAAAGTTGACTAGTTGAGGGTTGGTCTTGAAGAATCTCATCTATTGGGTTGACCAGCACCAACCCTGTCTCCAAAATAGACTTCAGGCTACACTAGGTTGATCAAGATAGTAACCCTGTCAAATTATTTAGGAAACATGTTGAAACAACATGCAAAGACGGGAGTACCCTAGTTGTGCTCCGCTGCCATCTGCAGTTCTGTCACCCTCATCATATGGAGAACAATGAGTGTGAACACAAGAGCTACTGCTACCATGAGTTCCCATTTCCATGGAGAGCATCCGCAGGTAGTGAAAGCTCACCTGCTTAGTCTTCATGTGAGGAAAATGATGGACCTGGAAATAGAGAGAAAAGGGTTAGTGTGCTAGGTGCTCCTTTTGCCTTGTGATTCAATAGGGCTGTTTCATCCAGAATGCTTGTAGTCAAGGTAACATCACACCGTGAAGCATCTTTCGGCCAGAGAGGGTATTTTGACTAGGTGATACTTGGTATAAATCTCTGATTCTGGAAAGGTATTTTAGGAAGACCTTGCACCACTGCCTTCTTTGAAGTACTCGAGGCTACTCCATCATCAGAGAAGCTATGATGTGTAAGTGTCAATAGACTACATGGTGTGCCACATGGATTTAAGCATCTTCACCATATTTTCAAATTTCAAAAACTGAAGGTGGTCCCACAAAATAGGAGAGGACCATGTACTAGACAGCTCAGCAAATACTGAGTGATAGCTGTTGTGGTGCTCAAGTCATCATGAGGAAGAACAGTCTTATCCTCAAAATATTTTGCAAACTCATCATAATAAGCCTCCAAGAGCTCCGGTACTTGAGTCACTAAAGAGGATGAAAGCAGCTCCCTGAATCATTTGGAAAAGCTTGCCAGGTTGGCTGCTAAAAGATGTGATGAGGGTGGCAAAATAAACCTTCTTTTCTGCTTTCAGTACCACTCAGTAGTGACAGTGATGTACTTTTACATGTGTTCAGTCATCATCATGAGACTAGTTCTCTGATCATTTTGTGACCTATCTCACTGTATGGTCCTCTTTGATAACTCAAGAGGGCATCTGAACTTCACAATATTGAAGGGATGCTGAGGAGTGACTGTGCCAGTGGCCCATTGCACCTTGTCGTTCCACATCATGAGAGGGGCCTCAGCAGACCTGCTGGTTCTGGCTACTGTAAAATTCCCCAGAGAAATCAGAAATCCATGTATTACCATAAGTCCAGTGAGAAATCGACTTCACGGGCCTTCTACTTCTCCAGGGAGAGACTGGCCTTCATCAGAATGTGGTCTAACCATGACAGTCAGGAGACTAGTGTCCAGTATTCAGTTCAGCTCCACATACCCTGAACAAAAGACGGTATATGCCCTGTCCTATGTGTGAAGCCAGTGACAAACCAAGACATCCTCTTGGTTGGTACAGAGTCCAGGAAGGCCCCATCTGGTCCTGTTAAAGCAACCTCAGCCTGAAAACTGACATACACCCAGGATGAAAGTCTTGTACATAGAGCACTAAATGCAGATCTCCTCATCCAGCTCAACTAGGAATGCAGTTAATCAGCAGGATGGGCAGTGCCCTGTGCTCATTCTTTGTCTCTCTGGCCCAGAGTTGGAGAAGAGGATTCCCCCCCCCCCCCGGTGAGCAAATCTCTCTTTCTCAACCTTCTCACCTAGCCTGTTACTACAGTGAGTACCCAAGCTAGTGAAGCTGGGCTAAAAATGCACCACAGAGCTCACTCACCCACCCAACCCAGTCTCATTAATGCATGATAGGTTTGCTCCTAGATCTGTACCAAATCAGGCTGTGTCATCCTGTATGTGTGAGATCTTATTACAAACAGGTCTGGTATTTGCCAGTAGTGACCCTCACCCACAGCCAAAGGATGAGTATTCCAGGCTATTAGAAATCCCTGGTTTGGAAGAGGATTGGAAAGGGGAATGACTGAAAGACTTTGAAGTCCCATACCACTCTAGTGACATCATTTCCCCATCATACCATCCCACTCCTACTATTACAGAGGCACCCTGTTTGTCTATTATGCCTTTCCTCCTACTCAGACACATTCTGACCTGCAAGCACTTTCTCACCCAGCACACACTAAACAACAAAATGAAGCTCAACTCTGTGAACATTAGTTGTGTGAACAACAGTAATGGTAAATGGTAGGTAAGGGATTATTTTAATCAAAAGAATTTAATGATTAGGGCTTGTTCCTATGATCTGGATGTATCTGGGTGATTTGAACACCTGAGTACAAAATGTGCAGGTAACATGCAAAGCATGTACCATGTTTGCATGTGCTTTTTATCTCATTTAAGCTTAAATGTGTACAGGATCCTGCATGCTGCATGAATTTCTAAAAAGAAAAAAATTGGAGTAGTAAATGCAGCATGTGTGCAGAGAGAGAGAGAGAGAGAGAGAGAGAGATGAATGACAGACAGATAGATGGTTTTCAGAAGATACTGTTCTAGAAGGGGAGTATGAAATGAGGCTACTAGGACAGAATTTTGAAAACAAGAAAGAATAAGCTAAGGGAAATATTAGTAATACAAGACAAGCTGGGTGGTGGGAATCTGTGTAATAGCAAAATTACAACTGAAGCATTTAAGAATGTTTTCTTTAAAGCCTCTCCGCAGGTAGTTTGTGTGTGCGCGTGGTATTTAAGTTACAAATAATCACAGAGATGGGAGTCTTAATGCCCACAGTCTTTAGGGGGCAGTGTTGAACTGTATTGTGAAGCAAGTGCAATTTACATTAAATTTAAATGGCTACACACCAAATTTTTATCACAATTGTATTTTTTTTAAAAAAATCAAGCAATCAGAAATATAATTTTTAAAAGATAACAAAGAAACTGTGAAGAAAGGAAAGCTCAAGAGTAAATTCATAAAACATAATTATTGTGTAATCTTATAGCATGTGTAAGAAGAGTTCCTGAATTTTATAGTGCTTTGGTAGGGCTGAGAATCAGGTTCAGGAAGATAGAGAAAAAAGTAAGGTGGCAGACAGTACCTCTATAAAACCCCTATCCGGAGTGTTTATATGCTCCCTGCAGTGCTCAGTTCTTTCAAAGCTTCCTCGTAACTGTGTTTCCCATTAAGTCCTTCACTGTGGAAATCAGACTGATGTGGTGCAATTAAAGCTTTGAGGAAAAAGGAGTCATATATGTGACAGCCTTTTTGGTGTAGTGGATAGATTGTTACAATAGTCCCAAGGAGACAGGTTCAACTCCGTGGTTGTCAGCTGTGAGGTTTACTTGATGACAATCTCTCAGCCTAGCCTATTTCATGGGGTTGCTATAAGGATGAAATGACAGGAGGTATGTGTAGGCTGCCCTGAGTCACTGGGAGATAGGGTGCAGGATTAAAACAAAATAAAAGAAATAATACTATTTAAGATTAATAATAGATACGTCAGTACAAATATTTGATTTTAATGAAAGTAATAAAAGCATATTGCATAAGTAGCTCACCTTCCTCTTTGTAATGACCTCCTCCTTGAGTCTTTGTATTAAAAGGGAAGTAGAGGATATGAAGTGAATAAATAAATCAGTCTAATTGTATATAGGGCTGTCCCCGTTTGAGTAGCTCTGGGGAAAACCTTTTAATGTGACAGATTGCAATCCAGCACAGACTGATGGTGACAAATGACTGTTGCCATCTGCTGGTGGCTTCATGGCCTGTATGATACGACATGGATAATCTTACTGTAATGACTGTAATGGAGCATCTGCAGACTCCTGGACCTCCCAAAAAATCTACCACCAATGCTAATGTCATTGTTGGCAAACTAAGCTGAATGGGTGGAGATTATCTGTTGGTAGAAAAAGAAAAGAAAATGCTTTCCATTATTCAGCTGGAAGAACAGTTGGTGGTACGCATTGGGCAGGATGATAAGGGAAGAGGAACTTTTGTCCTCTATATCAGGGATGTGAACATCCTGAATATTGGAGGCCTGTTTTTGGCGCTTCCAGAGACTCAGCAGGCTATTCGTGTGTCCAGCAGTCTACTGGAACTTCAAGGGGTAGAAAGTAACTTCTCACCACTTTTAAGATGAGCGTTTTTGCTGTTTTGGAATGGGGCACTCAAGTAGCATCTGTGGGACAAAATGTGTTTGTGTGTGTGCGTGTGTGTGCGTGTGTCTGTGTGCGCATGTGCAGTTGTATGCGTGTGCATGCTGGAGTCTCTTTGTTTTCAAATCAAAAAGTGTTTTTGGTAGTTTGGGGATTTAGGAAAGTCTGGAAGTCTGGAGGGGGACAAGGGCCACACTAAGTCCCCCACTACCTGGGCTGCACGCAGCCCATAGACTACGTGATTCCCACCTCAGCAATAAATTGTACAGGTTGTGATATTCATTGAAAAGGCTGCATTTTCTGTTGCTAATTATTCAAAATGCTTTTTGAATTCAGTGAGGAATTTCATTCTTTTAAAAAGTTCTAGGTTACAACAAAACTTTTGTTAGAGGTATCTGAGTTGTTGATGGGGAATAAAAATCTAACAATTAAGAATATTAAATTTTTAAGAGAGAGTCTTGCTATAGAAGCAATACTGGGTCTGTATCTGAATGTGGCATCTGCTGATATAGAGGTCCCCAATCTGATTGAATTTATATTAATTCATAGAAGCTAGAAATAGGTCTAGATGAGTTAAAAGAAAACACAGTGTGGGAGGATATTAATTTAAAAATCCAGAATTATTCTAAACCTTCTCAGTTTAGAACTCTGAAATTCATATATTTTGTTTCTTCTAGAAGAAATCTGCCAGATATATGAGTTTTATGTCTGGTTGCAGTTATGTTCACAACAATAAATTTTGTGTTGTGCAGAGTATCTGAGAGTGTTTATGCAGATTGCAGATGTATAATTTTACTATATAATAAGCAAATGAGAGGAAAATATTTTCTCTTCTGGAGGTAAGGAGAGGAAAGCTTAATTCTGTTGAAAACATGGACAGATAGCAGAATTGAGCACAGAGAAGGATTTTTAAATTTATCAGGATTAGCATGTAACACTTGCTGTGACAGGTGTTTCCTTTATGTCTTGTCCAAAAAGTCTGGGAAGTAGTTTGTCATTAAGTGCTACATTCAGTGTGTATCTCAATTTCAATATAACTGGAGGGCCCAGGGCTTTGTTAGGTCCTTGTTTTTACATCTGACCTCAGCCAGCTGGGGTCTATTGTCTTAAGCGTAATGTAACAGCTGACATAACATAACGGATATCAAGCTGAAAAGCCAAAGCAGCGTAGTGAACTGATGAAAATGAGAGGAGAAAGGAATTGAGAGGTTGGGGCGGGTATTACAGCATCCTGACTCAAAGTGGAGGGCTGATTTTTTTTATTGTTTTCCCTAGGGGAATTAGCCAGGAAATAATGAGATGAGCCTGCTGATGCTCTGTTTGCAATTGATTGCATATGATAGACTACCGGAGGAAGGTTTGAGTTTGCCAGCTGTCATTCGCTGGTGGCTATTGAATTGCTTTAAGTGGCTTTTGGTGCGGAAAGAGAGTCTGAAATTGCAGGTGTGGTATAATTGCATTACTGCAGTGAGTACCGATGAATGGATTTTTAAAAGCTTGTGAAATGCATATATTTAAACATCCTGATTTCCAGTATGTAATATGCATCTACTAGGATTATTTATTTTTTTAAAAAAATACATTTTTAGGTTTATCAGGCTGTTGTTATGACAATCCAAAAATGTTGCAATTCGGGTAGCAAGATCAGAGGTTACAAAGGAAAGGGTAGGCCAGAATCTTGTTGTTGCACTGGAGTCACCAGATATCAAAGTCTGATCTTGTGTCTGCAGTTCTCATGAATGATCTCTAAGCTGGAGATGAATGTACAGATTCTCCAGGTTTGGTGGTCAAGAGAAGAGGGCTCTGAACAAACTAACTCAGCTGTTAAACAGCAGCTTGCTACAGTTTGTAAGGCTTAACTGGTTTGTTGCTGCAGCTTCCAAAGACTCTCCAGAATGTTGTTGTTGTATCAGGGCTCATCCTCTGCTGTGCGTCCTCCTTGTGGCTAGAGGCAAATAGGCCAGACTAGATGTTCCTTACCCTATCCCCTAAGCAAATAGCAAGAAATAATCCTCTTTTTTCACCTTGATCTGTGAACGACTGCCTTAGCTGAGATTTCTCTCTTAATTTCCAAATAGGAAAGAGAGAGAGTGTGTGTGTGTTTGAATCACAAGCTGTGAGCAATTGTAATTGGTACTTAATACGTCATCAGGGACTATCCCTAGTTTTCAGGTTCTGGCTCTCAAACCTCAGGGCCTGGGATGATCTTGAACTGGCAACCCTGCTAGGGTAGCAGTTGCACTCTTTCTGGAGTAGAGATTGTGGAAGGCAGGCACAATCTGCTCATTCCGAGCAGCCTTTTTTTTCTGTAACATGTTACTTCTTTTATGGCTGCTGTGCCACATCTTTTCCTTACCACCAGCAGCCCCTGCCCTGTTGTAGTTATGCCGGCACAGCACACCAACATAGAACACTTGTAGGGGAGAATTGGCAGGCAGATTGGGTGTGTCTTCTTAATTATTGGCCAACCCAACAGGCCAATCCACCTGTTCTCTCCAGCAAATGCCTTTCCAGTCTGTTTCAAATTATTCCTCCTCCCCACTGGCTTCCAGAATCAGGATAGCTGGATGAAAGCAGCCCGGGGAGGGGAACAGCTTTATGAGGAAGACATCTCTGAGTGTGAGAGGATGAAACACCTTTCCTTTCTGATCCTTTTCTGGAAGTTTCCTGGTCCTGCATTCAGATTAGTTCAGGAAAGATAGCTTTGGGAATATGCTTTTGCTGAAACAGTATGAAATTTCTCCCATAGTGTTCTGAAGTCAAGTCTTGTAAGAAACCTTTACATGAACCAATTAGATATTTGAACTTCCATCTTCTCCTTAGTTTCAATGGAAGAGATATTAAAGATGCTTATTTTACACTGAAATCAGTGGAATTTCAAGGGCCGTATCCAACAAAGTCCTTTTACTGTTAGTGCTTAGGAAGTGCTTTTGGAGTGAAAATATGAGCAGATAAAATTTATCTACTGTCACAAACGGTGTTATGGTTTTCTTTCACTGTAAAATGGATGTTGGCGCAAGGAGGAAAAAGAGGAGAGGAAATCTTGTTGTACGAGCGGGAGACCTCTCATACACTGTCAGATGGAACAATATAACATTAATTAAAGATGCAGTACTAGAGAATCTTACACTCAAAACATAGAGGAACATTCTAAAATCCAAGACACATTGAAGACCAAGACAAGCTCAGGAGCAGTAATAGATAAGCAGCAACTGATCAATAACAAGCTCTATAACACAGGACTACCCTTGAATGCTTTTGTGGGCTTCTTGGAGTAGCTGAAGTGTATCTGCTATATTTACTATGCTATCTTCACTATTCATAATGTCACTACTGGGAAACTGTACTGGGAAGATCATTGTCTACAGTGGCCAGCCCATCTGGTATGGTGGGTTTAATTATGCATCTGAAAGTACTTGGAACGTACAGAAGGGATGTGGCAAAAAATTACTTTACCATCCATGTTCATTCCAAATGCAGCCCAGATTTTCCACATAGTTGCATGTCTGTAGCAGTGACAACCATGTGGTAAACAATCATCTGTGGCCACGTTTGAGTTTAATCTCTGCATTTAGGGGCAGAGGTGCCCCACCGTCCGAGCAGGAGAGCGCAACTAATTCTACAACTGTGGAATGAGCTTCCCCCACTTTTATTACAGGTCAGTGATGATTGGGGTAATGGGGAGTATTGTGGCAATACATGAAGTAATAAGTACAGCTAAGCTTTGGCCCTTTCCACATGTGGGGGGGGGAACGGGCAAAAACACCCAAAAACGGAGCTTACCAGCAGCCGGGTAAGTCCGTCGCGACGCGGAGCAGCGCGACCTCGCTGCTCCGCAGTCCTCCGGGGTCCCAAATGGCGGCTTCCAGTTGGTGGAGGCTCCCCACCAACCGGAGAAGCTCACCAGCTGGAAGCCTGCCCCCGGCAGATCTGCAGGCACGCACTTGCACGTGCCTGCAAATCCGCGTTGGAGCCGGGCGACAGAGAGGCACAGGGCTGTGCGCTCCATGCTTTTTAAAAACCTCGAAAAAGAGGTTTTTAAAAAACACGCAGCGCGGCTAGTTCCAGCCGCTCCTGAGTGGATTCTGGTGTGGAATTACGAAAAGTAGTCCATGCCAGTCCACTCTACGGTGCAGAAGACCTCCATGAGAGGTCGCTCTGCACCATTACAGAAGCCCGGTGTGGAAATGGCCTTTGTCAGAGTACATGAGTTAATATAGTCATCAAAAAAAATAAGAAATTTCCTGCAAATATAGCTGAGATGAGTGTGCTTTATTCATATTGGAAACACTGTTCTTTCTTTTCTGCTACATTTTGGGTGTTTCATGTGTATAAAAGGGCTCAGAAAAATGACACCCTCTTTGAACATATTTGTATACATTACTATGAGATGTCTCCACCTAAAATGTGTTTTTTTTTTAATGAGGAGATCTAATCATCCAAGTATGGGTAGGCATGAACATCTTGAGTCCTGAAGAAGGATACTACCAGTTCCATACATTTCTTGTAGACTGTTGGTGCCATAAAGAGACCAAATGCGAGGACTTTGTACTGGTACAATTCCTGGCTGATGGCAAATAGCAAACCTTGTGATGTTGTGACTTTATTCCTGTGTGAAAATATGCGTCTTGGAGATCAATGAAAGCAAACTGGTCTCCTTTGCATAGGAAGTACAGGATGGATTGTAGAATCATCATTTTGATCTTCCTTGCTTGTATGTGGCAGTTCACCCCACAAAGGTCTAAGATAGGACAAAGAGCTTGTGGCGTTTTGCTACTGTTTACTACCTTGACAAATATCTGTTATTCTTGCAACAAGCTGGCAATTTTTCTATGGCATCCTTTTCTAACAGGGCTGCTATCTCCTCCCTCAGAACTCTGGGAGGTGGAGCTGATTGAAAACTGCCAATTGGAGGAATACTTGGGAATTCTATGGTGTATCCCAAACATAATATGGTTAAAACCCGTGAATCTGTGGTAATGTTACTCCAGGTGGTGTAATGATGGAATAATTTCAGGGCCCTGATGGCAGGGAACCTGACAGATGGAATATGACTGTGATGGGGGTCCTACTGTTGGGTAGCCCTCCATATTTAGTTGGGGAAAGCATTTATGATGGGATATATAGTTGAAGACATAAGTAGTAAAACGTGCAGCTGCTTGCTTGTAACTGCACATTCCAGGAAACATCGTTATGTAAACAGCACTTGTTTCACACCAGGTAGTAAGAGCCTGGTCTGCTACCCAAGGTCAGTTTTAATTGCTGTGCGTGGGAACTAAGGGGAAAGCTATAACGAACTATCTTTGAAAATCTTCTTCAGTTCGAATCACTGAAGTAAGGTACCAGCATCCCACTCCTGAATGAAACTTGTTTTGTATGTTTATTCTCCGTGTGTGAAATCAGTTCCTGACACCTACAGTGGGAGTCATAAACAAGATTTTGTTGATTCTGTAGATTTCTTCAATGATGATGTCTCAAATCTCTGCTGGCTGTATTACCCCTATGGGCTGATGATTGTTGTGATGACACTCAGTGGAGATTTTGACCTGTCATACGAAGAAGAAGACTGATGTCTCCAGGAAGAATGGTACAGCCTCCGGTGCTGTTGATGTTGTTGTGGCCAAATCCCATTTTATGAGCTACTAGTCTTGCTTTGTTGTTGTTCTCCATGGCCTCACTGTAGAAGAGTGGAAAAGACTGACACCATTGGATGGAAGTTATTCTGTCCACTTACACATGCCCTCTGATAGATGGAGCCAAGCATCCCTTCTCAGAGCAAGAGCTCCTGCCATGACTTTGGCCACACAATCAACAGGGTAGATTCAGTGGATTCTAATTCAAGCGCTGCAGTTGGAGCTGTTGCTTCTGGAGGTGGTAAGACAGGGTGACAATCATGCTTAGACTTTTTCTTCTTTTAATCCTTAGGATGACCTTCAGCAGCTTCTGATGTTGTCGGCAATGTGTGTCGCTTGTGTCTGGCAGATTTAGCATGATGGCTAGAAGGCACCACTGTAACCACAACCCCTAGCTCTGATACTACTGGAATATGTTAGGGTGATACTTGAGACTCCGTTGTCCTTGGAGATGCTGCAGCCATCCAGAAAGCTTTTGATGTTGGATGTACTGGGTACTGAGGAAGGTGTTGGTGTGCTACTGAGGTTGTCTGTTTATCTGATACTGACATTTTTAATGTGACAGCAATGTTTTTCAGGCTTTGAATGTGAAGCCTGGAAAGTAAACCGAGGTGAAGCTGTCTTTCCAGTTGCTTGAAGAACCTTTTCTAAGCAATACAACCTAAATCAAACTGCCTGATTTTTTTAAAGCTGCAGGGTTTGAACCTCCAGCAAATTAAGCACCTCTGTATGTTGTGTTGTTCACTCAAAGAGAACAAACAGGCAGTATGGGCGTCCGAAAGGGAGACTTTGTGTCCGCAGATGACACAGAATTTCAATATTGGGGAGGAAGAGGCCATAAGAAGCATTAAACTCATTGTGGAGAGGGAAAAAGGAGGCGGGAGGGGGAAAATGAAAGTATATATAGAGGGGTTTTTTATATAGCAAAGTAGTACAGAAGGACAAGGAGAAAGAGAAAAAGATTTTCAGCATTTTAGTACAGGAATTTAAAATGAGAATCACTACTCAAAAAGAGAAAGGCTCAAACTAAGTGTCTCGTTTGGTGGACAAAAAGAAACTGCAATGGTAGCTTGGTGGGCACGAACATATACAATGGGTACGAAGCAGAAAGGCAACTGGCCAAGTTACTCGGCTCTAGAAAGTTCCAAACTAGTTGTCTGCACAGGTGCAAAAAACCATGCTTACAGATAAGCAACCTGTTCGTATTGTAGAACTGGATTAAATTTCAGCAAAATTACAAACCAGTGCAGCTACCCATTTAATTGGATTCACCTCTGTTTGTGGAACTGCTACTCCTTCATACAGCAGTCCAGAGTACATAGTGGACTGTCCACATGCATGTGTGGAATGCACTTTTTCAGCTGAATCCACTTAGCTTTAAATTGACAGAAGTAGCTTGTGCTGGGGGAAAAAAGAGTTAGCGTATTGGAAATACTGAAATAATCTTGAAATAATCTTTTGGAAATATTGAAATAATCTGAATAAGGCAATACCACGTTCAAGTAGGAAGGATTGTGTGTTTCAACCACATCACTAGCTGGACCAAAATGCTTAGGATTCATCTTGCAAACAGCCACAATTGGTGAAAGATTACTGTCACCTTGCAAAGTAAGACACTCATTTGTAGACTGATACGCTGCTGTAAACATTTACTGATGTTAAGAGTAGTGTCTTCTAGTTACCTTTAAAGGGCTTTTTTTAAATATTCTGACAGGATTTTTTTCAAATTGTGTGCCATTCTCTTCTCTCTTAAGGCCAGTCTCCATAATGAAAAACAAAAATAACAACAACAACAAAATACCAAACTCAATGAGCTATTCACATATCTTGGAACCATAGTTATTCTTTCTGCTTCTAGCTGATTGTGGAACACCAACCTCTACAGTGCTGAAATGGCCTTTGTGTGGAAACAGACCAAAAGCTATTATAGCTTAGTGGTTGAATGTATGCTGAAAGTCTTGTGTTCAGTTCCTAACACTTTTCAGACATAGCTAGAAAGGAGTCCTGAGTGAAAGCCTGGAGAGAACCATTATCAGAGAGTATGCTTTGGCAGTGTTTCACAGATGAAAACCTGGACATGTGTGGTCAAGCAATGTTAAGTGTGTGGTCAGCAGGGTAAAAGCTATTAACAGGGAAGAATACACAAGTTAGAAGAGGGTGCAGAGGTTTGCTTTTGACTGAGCCTGCTGGGAAGGGCAATACTCTGTCCTCTCGTCTCTTCTTCCCCTGCTCAGTTAACTCAGCGCAAACTACTTTTGCCTTTGGAGTCAGCTTGCAGCAACTTAAGTAAGCTGGGAACAAAGGGGGAAAGTGGGAGGAGGAGACATTTGAAAAGAAGCTGAAAAATTGAGATGACAGAATTAATTAGTACTGACCCTGCCAAATGGGGACAGTTGAAAGGTATGAGATAGTATTGAGCTGGACAACAGTGAGTTAAATAGACCAGTGGTCTGACTCAGTATAAAGTACTTCCCTTTGTTCCTAACAGGAAATGTGGATTTTACAATACTAACCTGAGAGGTTGCAAATAGACTTTCTCCCCCCTCTCCCTTGATGAATCATCAGATAATCAGCATTCCAAGTCATCTAATTTCCTGAAGACTCTAACCTGTTTTAGATTTTTAAAAAAGAAAATACAGTGAGGGACATATTAATTTAACAGCACTTTTCACCATTTTGGTCAAAGCATAAGCATGTGTGGGGAAAATAACATGAGAAACTGTGTTTCCTTTTGGGGGGGGTTGGGTTTTTTGTGGGGGGGGCAATGCTTTTGTAGTGCAGAGTTTAATAAGAATAGTAGTGTGTGTGATCAGAAGAGAAATCCAAAGCAAAGGCTTCAGTATGTAAGCGTTTTTTCCTCCGCCTATTGTTCATATGAAAAAAGAACATTTAAAAATCTAGTTCAGTCAATAAAATATTATTAATACAATCTTAAGTCATGTGTACATATTTTTTGAGTGAGCCATGAAAGGTTAACAAGTTCAAAACACTGTTGGCTATTTTTCTTTCCAGATTCATTTGTGTTTATTTTAGCCTGTTGAGCCTTTAAATCACTTCAGGACAATTAGATATTGAGCATTAGACAATATAATCTATCTGTCACTTGGTATCAGCTGATTTAAGAGTGATGCCACTACGCTCATATCCTAGCATCTGGGTCCCAGACTCGACTATTGATGTGGTAGGTAAAGATTCTCTTCCTTCAGGACCCTCTTGCTGTTTTCTTCCCAGCCATTTTCCATCTGTGTGGTGGCTGCCCCCCTGCTCTGGGAGCTGGGCACCAATACAGCTGGTGCTGCCAGCAGGCTTTTGTGCCTCTGGGAAAATATATCTTACTGTATTTTGGTAAACTGCAATAAACCTCTGGATGTGCTGCCTCCTTCCAAATACTAAAATAAGAATTTGGGGGTTAGAGTGGGGCAGCTGGGATACAGCACACCATAAATTATAATGTTTGTTCCAAAAAGTTGGAACTTTTTAAATTTAGGTCTCAGCCTTTAAGTTTCTCGTAAAGGTTTCTTTTCCAGTTTGTTTCCTTTAACAAATAAAAGGGCACAGCTTTTGTTTGAAAACTGTGTGTCTTCATGCAGATAGATTGCCAAAGTATCTGTAATATGTGCAGTGTTCTATTTTAAAATGATCATAGGAATGCCTTAGGAGCTGCTTGGGGTTTGGGAAAATGTTGTCTTATTTTACTGGTTTGATGTTATCACAGATGTATGATTCTGTTCTTTTAAACAAAAACTTTATCCTCAAGTTGGAGAAACCATGAGCTGTAAAAACAAAGTTTTGGAAACAGAGAAACATATTGTTCAGAAACTTGCTATCAGGATTGTTAATTCTGAGGCAAGTAAATGATCTATGAAAGAGGAATGATGGTTGAGATCCCATCATCTCGTTTGTATTTGGCTTTTTTGTTTGCAGCGTATATATATATTGAATGAGCCATGTACAGTACAGTCCTCCTAGGTTTCATGTCTTGAGCACTGGAAACAAGTGGGAGTGCCAGAATTCAGCAGTGATAACTATGATTCTCACTCCAACCTGGACAAAATAGTTAAAGATGGGCAAATCTAATAACTATAAAAGAACTGTACTTTTATGCCATCCTTTAGATTGTAGCCATTTTCTTTTTAAGTCCATTGCATGGAAACTTGTAAGGTGTGATTTTTTAGATCTGTGTGTTTTTCCAGGCTTCACACATATAAAGCAAACATTCAGCAATTATGTTGTCCCATGAATAGTTCTTCCAGCCCCAACATTTTTAGGCCATTTCCGCACTACACTGTTATAGTGCTATTATTCCACTTTCAACATCCTGTGGGATGTTGGGGTTTGTAGTTTACTGTGGTCAAAGAGTTCTCTGGCTGAGAATTCTAAATTCCCCTCCCTAAACTGTAAATCTCAAGATTCCATAGGATGTTGAAAGTGGAATAATATTAGAACCCTGGTGGTGCAGTGGTTAAAAGCCAGTACATTGTGAGTTCGATCCTGCAGAGCTCCAGGTTGACTCAGCCTTCCATCCTTCCATTGGTCGGTAAAATGAGTACCCAGCTTGTTGGGAGCAATTAGCTAAACATATTGTAAACCACTTAGGGAGTGCTTTACACTGATAAGCGGTATAGAACTGCTATTGCTATTGCTGCTAATAATAGCACTTTAACAGTGTAGTGTGGAAATGGCCTTAGTGTGTGTATAGAAAACACTGTGTAACTGCCTTGGATCGTGGACAACAAAAATGGTGGGATACCAAATAAATAAATAAATGTGGAAATTTCCTGCCTTCCTACTGAAATTCCTTTTTCTACACAATAATTAAAGGTACAGGAGCACTATGCTGTAATTTGCTTGGCAACCATAATTGCAGCTAACCAGCCTGAAGAATCCTGATTCATTCTGACTTCAGAATTCAAGCAAGGTTGGGCCTCATTGGTATTTGAATGGAAGAGTACTAAGAATTTTCTCGGATCCCTGCATCGGACTAGGAAAGGAATCCTGCCTGAAGCTCCAGAGAGCCATCATCACCAGCCAGAGTTGACAATACTGGGTTAGATGGACCAGTGGTCTAATGCAGAGGAATGCAGCTTCCTATGTTCTTGAAGTCTCTAAAGGAATTGTTTACAGTGTACAGGCATCCCCTGCTTATTCAGCAGGTAGGGACCAGAGCATTTTCAAAAAGCAGAAATCATTGAAAACTGGAACCCAGTCGTTTTTTCAGCTTGCAAAAGAAAGATAGAATGGCAGCCTGACACCTGCTGCTGAGTTGCCTTCTTTTGGATTTCTTCAGCAGTTAAGATGCCAAAAAACAGGGACATGGGGGTAGAATAGCTGCATCTACCACCCCACCCCCAGTTTATTGAAAGGCACTGCTAAGGACTCTGTTTACTCACTCTCTTCCTCATGCAACCCACCACCAGGGGCTAGTGTGCTTTGTACACACCCATTCATATACACACACCTGCACCCACAACTCCTCAGGAACAGGGAGAAGAGGAAGGTGAGATTTATCAGGCATGCTGGCATTTTGCTCACGGGTCCTCTTCTTATCTGCCTGCCCATGTGGCTCCTTTTCTGTCCTACCAGGGAGCCAGAGCTGCTAAAACAGAGGGTGCTGCTGGGAAAGAAGAAAAAGCAGTGCATAGTCACTTTTCCACAATCCACTCTTTCAACCCTTTTCAATTAGTATGTGTGTTTGAAAGAGGGGACCATGCGTTGAATATATGGGTTCTGTTCGTAATTGAAAAGGGTCAAAAGAGCAGATTGTCAAAGAGGGGGGCCGTCGAAAAGCAGGAGATGCCAGTAGAGAGCTGACTGGCCAGATAGGAATCATCCCTTAGGGGAATCCAGCTCTCTTTTGCAGCTCTGACTAATCACCTACACTGAGGATATTTATTAACACTTTCCGGTGATTTCCAAAAGCTTGGTGAGGTGAGGGCTGGAGAGGTGTATGAAATCAATTTCTTCTTGCTGTCAAAAAAGGGGAAGAACATGTGTGGATCTGCTGATACTTTGGACATAACTTGCTTGTTGCTAGATGTAGAGAGAGTTTCTGGGTACCAATAGATTCTCATGAGGGCAGAAAGAGGGAGTATGATTGGTTAATGGGACAGAGTTAAGTAAGAAAATAAATATATCAACTCATAGCTTAAAAGAACAAACTGGAATAAACTGGTATATAACTTGGAATCTTCTTATTCAGTATGTTAACAATGGTGTCTTTCAGAGGTACCCACTACCTGTTCCCAGTCCTTCAGGACTAAGTTACTGGGACAGCCATCAAACCAGCTGTATCCCATATTCATCCTAAATAGGTCATACTTTATCTCAATTGTGGCTGTTTGTGTGTTTCCATTTCTTTTTCATGCATGTATATATTAAAAGACAAAAACAAAATTCACAACTGTTCCAAAAGATGCTTCCAAAATTCGCAAAGGAAGTGGCCGTCTGTAGTCTGGTACCTTCTCTCCCTTTCTTCTTGTAAATTACACCTTACTTCATTCATGTTTGCATACCAGTCGGTACCTTGTCTAGGTGATGTGTACGGTGGGCTGTCTTTTAATCGATGAAGAGGATTGGCTTGGCAGTGGTTTCATTGCATAGTTGGTGGGGCTGAATGGTGCAATGTATATATTCGCCTCTGTGGGAGGATGATTGATGTTTGGAGTAAAGCAGGATCAAAAGAAGAACTGGGGAGAGGAGAACTGTGGTTAGCAAGAATGTTGAAACATGAAAATGTATTGAATATAGCTGGTGGTCTAGCCCTTGTTTATAAAAAATTAAATCTTATGAAAGATGCACTTATTGCTATTAGTCTGCAATGTATATGTCTAGACCAATGGGCATATTTTTTTTTCTTTTTCAATAAAAACCACTTGAAAAACAGTAGTTTCTTCAAGGTAACAGAGTTTAAACATCATGGGTGCAAAAACAAACATTCTGTTTTAAGTCGATGAAGGAATCTGTTGCATTTGCAAAGATCCCTGATTTATGAGGCTGCTTCAGAGGAGAGGGCAGTTTGTGATTTAGGGGGAAAGAATTTGCTTTTATGAATTCAACCCTATATCCTACTCTGTAGTTACTGTTCACCTGGAGGTATGTAAATAGTTCTTTGGGGAGTAAGCAGATAGTCTCGATTGTTTCAGAGTGCAGATAAACGTGTGGTAGGAAGCGTGTAACGGAAAGCAGTCAATGGTTTCTTATTCCATTACAACCTTAATTTATTTAGCAATGCTAGGATGATTGTTTTATTACAAACTACTAGTGTTGTGTTTGGTCACTATATTATTTTTGCGTGTATTTAAGCTTTAGTTGAATTGTCACACTATTTTTTTTAAAAAAATATTTTTTAATTCATCCACCCCTTTCAGGTGTACACCTGCCAAGTGAGCATACTTTTTCATGCATCCAAAAGTACTCTAATCCATGTGTGCTGTAATAAAAAAGTTGTTTGCCTGTTAGGTGCTAGAAACCTTTTGGTTGTTGCTTTGTTGGTACAATTTTGTGCTTTCTTTGCCAGTTGTGCTTAATGTTTCTAATCCACAAGTGGGGGCTTTTAAATCCCCAAAGGTGGGAGGTACAGAACTTATCACAGAACTCAGCCTAAATTAGGCACAGAGTTATTTAATTTAACCTTTAATGCTCCACATTCCAAATGGATACTTAAAATGTGGCTTACATACACGTAAAAACCCTGCCCATAAAAACCTAACAGAGAATTAGATCAGAGCACAGTTAAATTAGACATGATAAAGAAAAGGAGCAATCAAAATCCTTCGAAGACAGGCATGACTTCCTATGAATACCAATATCTGTTGTGTGACATTTTGGTTGGTCTTAATTAAGGATCCATACACTCATCCATCCAACTAGGCTGGTGGAAATAGAGACCCCTGACCAGGCTAGCAGTCTCCCCAGCCCATTTTAAATGCTGCACAGAGAGGTGGGAGAGCCTGCTGAAAGGTTGCTCTGTGATTCATGACATAGAAAGGGTCCAGGAATGTAAATCTTTACTCACTGTGTTCTCAAAGAACAACAACTGTCAGAGGTTTTCTTGTTGCTGGGTTAGACAGTGGGGTCTTGTATATGTGTGTTTTATATGTTTTCATATTTTGAGACATTTCTGCAAAAATTTCACAAAGATTTTCTTATGTAATTTTGGGATCAAAATTCATTTTGTGCAAAAAGCTCAAGCTTTTGTGTGGGATGTAACTGTAATACATTGTAATACAATTACTGTATTGCTGTGCTATTACTGATTTTAAAAGCATTGATCATTTTACATGGTAAAAATGTTGAAGCAACTGACAGTTTTGGTATAGGGGTAGGACATCTCCATGTGTCAAGACACCCTGTCATGTTGAGACAGAAAATTTTCGAATATTATTTTTATCCTTAGAGACTTCTCTGAAAAGAGTGTGGAAACATTTTCTGTAAATGTAGTCCTTTCACTGCCAGAGGACAGATCGTGGATCCAACCTATTCTGTTTTGACTCTGGGGAGTCAAAAGGTTCTTATGGGTTTTTTTTTTTATTCAAATCATAATGATTGTGGGAGCTGCTATCTGAATACAGCCAAAGAAGTTTCTTTGTACCTTATATGCATGCAAATATATCTGTCCTTAGGCGTGTTCTTTAAAAGTGTTCTCATATTCTCCAACTGTCCCAGTTTGGCAGGAACAGTCCCAATGAATCCTTTGTTGTCCCAATTTTTCAGCTATTTTTAAAATGTTCTAATTTCTTTCTCCTCTTCCCATGTTGCCCCTTTTACCTTCAGTTTACTTCAGTTGCTGCAAACTGGGTTCAAAGTGCAAGAGTGGTTTGCACTCAGTTAACTTAGCAGGGAAGAGAGGAGACGAGGAATGCAATCTTGCCCTTCATATAGACTCAGACAAAAGCAAATGGTTGTATCCTCTCCCTGCTTGTCTGTTCTTACTCATTAATAACTTTTACCGTCTGGGCCACATTCTGATACTGCATGGCCATGTGCGCCCCAATTTTCATCTGTGAAATGCTGTAGGATGTTGCACTCAGTTACCTCTGTGGGAAAGAGGAAGGGATGGAATCTTGCCCCTCCCAGTAGGCTCAGGCAAAAGCAAACTGCTACAGCCTTTCCTGGCATGTCTCTTCTTCCTCATTAATAATTTTTGTCGTCTTGATCACACTCTAATGTTGCTTGACTGCATGTCCTGTTTTTCAGTTGTGAACTGTTGGAGAGTATTATTACTTTAGAATTCTTTGGAAGTGTCAAACTTTTAAGCAGGCATGAATCAGCAGGTATAGTTTACTTAAGTGTTTCAAAAGGCATTTGACAAAGAACCACACCAAAGACTGAAAGCTGTTTATGAAAGGAAATAATCTATAGGATTATAATATGTAGGTCAACTCATTTCAACCCAATGTGAAAGTAGAGTCCCTCAGGGATAAGTATTGGGAATTATGCTTTTAAATAGGGATGGGACAAATCCATAATTTTCTGAATCCGGATCCAAATCCTTGGAAGGTTCTGGGAATCCACAAACTTCATGAATCTCAAATCTCTCGAATTCTTTTTTAAAAAAGGGTTTAAAAGGCAAGGGAAAGAAAGCACTTACTGAAAAGTGTTTTTGAAGCAGAATTTGACAAGTCTCAAGTCCTGCAACAGGGAAGGCACTTAAAAAAACAGAAACACGAGCCTCTAGTCCAGTCTCAATTCTGCACCCTCTAGTCTCAAGTCAAGTCTCAAGTCCTGCAACAAGGCACTTAAAAAAAAAAAAAAAAAAACAACCTCTAGTCCAGTCTCAATTCTCTACCCTCAAGTCAAGTCTCAAGTCCTGCAAGGGACTTTCAAGTCAAGTCTCTAGTGCAGTCTCAATAATTCCAAATCCTTACCCTTCAGTCTCATGTCAAAAGAATAGAGATTAATTATATTACCTTGCAGAGGGAGGCAACCATGCAGCCCCAGCGGGCACAGGCAGCACGAGTGGGCCAGGCAGCACAAGTGGGCACAGGCAGCACGGTCGGGCACAGGCAGCCTCTGGTGCGCCTATGCGGCTTTATGCCTCGATTTTCATGTGCCCAGGGGTCCGCCAGCCATTCAAGCTTTTGGTGGGCCCCAGAGGTGCCAATTTTAAAATGTTAAAAACAAACTTGGTTGGTGGATTCAAAATACTCAGTTCGCCATTTTGGCATGGAGATTTGGATTCGCGAATCCTCGAATCCTTGCCAAGAATTCAGTTGGCCTATCCCTACTTTTATAATCAGCCACTTAGGCTGATCATACAGAATTATTTAGAATCATGAGACCAAAGTAGACTGTGAAGAGCTCCAGTTCTGGAGGATTAGGCATTAACAGTACAAATGAGATCCAGCATAAACAAGGATCGAGTGATGTGTATTGGTACCAAATATCCAAACTTCACATATACACTGATAGAATCTTAGCTAGCAAAGATGAAGCAACAAAGGGGTCTAGGAATTGGGGTAGGTAGCTCAGTGAAAATATCAACCCATTGTGTGACTGCTGTGGAAAAAAAAAGAGAGGAAAATTCTGTGTTGGGCATAAATAGGAAAAGGATAAAAAATAAAACTATCTATACTATATTACCCTTGAACAAATTAGTGGTGTGGCTACATGTGGAGTACCATCTACAGTTTTGGTCACCACACCTAAAAAACGGATTTCATAGAACTGGAAAAACTGCAGAAAGGGGCAACCAAAGGGCCTTTCCACACTACACTGTTATAGTGCTATTATTCCACTTTCAACATCCTGGGAAATTCTGGGGTTTGTGGTTTACTGAGGCCAAAGAGCTCCCTGGCTGAGAATTCTAAAGGCCCCTCCCTAAACTGCAAACCCCAGACTTCCACAGGATGTTGAAAGTGGAATAATAGCACCACAACAGTGTAGTGTGGAAAGGCCCAAAATGAGAAAAAAAAATTACACCACTTGGAGCTATTCAGCCTAGCAAAAGGTGCTGCCCACCTGACAAACAATATCCTCAAAGTGTATGTCTCACTTTTTAGATAGTTACACCAGATTCAGGGCAAGATCCAGAACAAGAGTACCACTAGCATGCAAATCAAATAGGTGGCCTATCTTAGTTTTGTCTGGACTGTGCTTGTATTTGTTCACCTTCCTCCAGTCCATCATAGTTTCCAACCATTTGTTCAGAATTTCTTCTACCTCATTTGGTTCTATTGACAAGAAGAAAGAGGACTTACTGACATCACCATAGTAAAGATAACTCAGTCCACATCTCTGGATATCTTGTAACAGTTTCAGGTTGATGTAAGTGGAGCTGTTGAGTTAATCCCAAATGATTAATCTTAAGGGACAACATAGCAGTTTCCCAGTACCATCTTCTGGGATCTGCCTGAAAGCTAAGAGCAAAAGCACAGTACATCAGTACTTCCAACCCATTCTTTCTATGCAAGTCAGAAGGATACCATGGTTTATAGCATCAAATGCTGCTTAAAGCTCCAGGAGAATCAACAGGACCTCACTGCCTTTGTCTGCCTCCTGATGTAGGTAAACTAGTAAGAAAACATAATTAACAGCACAGGGATCACTCTTGAATTAATGAGGTCGTGATCAGCATGGTTCAGAATTGGAAAACCAGTGTTTGCTAGTGTTTTGTTTGCTTCCTTGGATCAAGGGCAGAGCTACAGTATTTGCTAAACTTTATTAAGTAAGAAGACATAATGCAGCTTCTCCACCTTTGCAGCCTATTCTCTCTGAATTCCCTGCAGAGTTAACACTATAAACCCACTCCCCCTCCATCTCCATCGTCTGTGGCTTGTTGGTGCAGCTTCAAAGACATTCTAAAGCCTTTGTTGAATTGATTATTAACTCTTCAAAGTTATAATTAGACATTTGAACTTGAGCCCATATAAACAGAAGAATGCAGGAATGAAAATCGTGGCCACAATTGTTTCTAACCTCTCCCCCTGTGACTCATAATAGTAGCAACAGATGAATCAGTGGACTGAAACAAAATGTCCAGAGCTTTGAAGGAAGCATAAAGAGTCACTAATCTGAAAGATGTCTCTAACTCCCCTCCCGCAGGGACTGAGAATAATATGAAGAACATGTATTTAGCAGAATGTTGAGGCTAAAGTTGCACAGGTACAATCCAACCAAAAATTAAGCGTCTTTAAATTTCATTGATTTTAGTGGGAAAATATTAAGCAAATTCTGCATCTTCCTGTTGAAATCAGTAGTATTTAAGTTGGTTGAATTTTGCTTTATGCTTCTTATCTAGTGACATCTGTCACAAAAATACAGTGACTGTTTTATCTGTTATGCTTTAATCAAAATGGCCATGCCAGCTGCGACATTGTGGGAGCTGTAGTCCAGATGTAACTTTTCTCCAAGCTCTGGGTAGTAGCTTTAACAGATGCAGCGTGTTATCCAAAATGGCTAAGGGGATTGAAACTGGAAATTGTGATAGAAGACTCTATGAGAGAGGCTGGGAGAAGGTCAGTTTTGGGGCTCCCACTTCTGCCTCACCTTCTTCTGATGGAGTATTTGACTAGACAACAGCTGGTAGCTACTGTAGCACGGCTGCACAGTGGATGGGAAAACTCATCTCTATGGTAACAGCGAAGGCATTGGATGTGCCTCACCCTGCACACTCTGGGGACTAGTGAGCTAAAGACATCTGGTCAGTGTAGATAAATCTCAAGGGAAATTAGCTCATTTCATCTGATAGTAACTACAGAAACATTTGGCTCTGTTTAACAGTGTGATAATGACCACGGGAGATAGGACACCAGCTCAACAGCTCTGAATGTCAAAGGTGATCTAAGCTGAGTTGTTTCTGTAGAGATTTTAGATAGATGTCTCCTTCAACAAACCTTGCATGTCATTATCATTTGACCATTTTGAAATGGTATTTCTATAATTCACAGAAATTGATCTTGTGAAATTACTATTGGTCACTTTTTTATAAAAAAAATATCCTTGAGCATTTCCCCAAAATCTATGAATCTTCTGCTTACAAAATCTATGCACAATGGAATATGCAATTTATTTTTCAAAACATTGTCTAGCTGGAGTATGTTTCATTAGTTACTGTCTGCCCGTTATCTGTTATCTATAAAACCTCCATCTGTGAATAGCTGATTGTAAGTATTTCATATTGAACTGTAAAGTGAGTCTTTAACAACAAATTCACAGTTGTTAAGGCTGCAATGTGGTCTTCCTGTTTTACCATACAGGCATGCATATGTACATGTGATTGAATGTATACATGTTTGTAGAAGGTGGTCCATAATAGAGAAACTTACTACATTAATAAAATAGATTAAGTGCAAAGTACTGTTTGATAGGGCGGAAGGTGTTGTGCTGAACAACTTAGGCCATTTCCTCACTAGACTGTTATAGCGCTATTATTCCACTTTCAACATCCCATGGGATCCTGGGGTTTGCAGTTTAGGGAGGAGCCAGCTGGCCCCTCCCTAAACTGCAAACCCCAGGATTCCATGGGATGTTGAAAGTGGAATAATAGTGCTATAACCGTTTAGTGCGGAAATGGCCTTAGCTTTCTCAAATGAGTGTGAAAGGAAGGTGAAAGGCCTTTGGGGGTTCGTAGCTCCAATGCTTGTGTTTATATGAATATAAACTACTGGCTGTATGGCTTTACAGACTGTAGCATGAAGCTCTGGAATAATAAAACATAATGACCTGAAAGAACATGCAGCAGGATGTGTTTCCCATCCCCCTTTCCCTTATTTTCCTTTCCGCAGTTGTGAGTCTCTAAGGAGCTAAGGCTACTGTACTGGATCACAGACCTTGCTTGCTAACATTCAAAGAGAAATAATACACCTGTTTACAGCTTTTATTATTTCTCCAGTGGCTGAATATTTTGTCGCATGTGTCATTCTGGTGGCACACGAGTTAATATTTAGCATGAACTTGTATAGGTTGCATTAGTCTCTAAAAATAAACACAGAGTGTGAACTGAAGATGAAAGAAACCTGTAAATATATTTACTGAGTTGAAAGGTAGGTTGTTACCAGAACCAGTTCAATCAAATTTATGTGGAAAACAGCAGTATAGTGGTATGACTGGTTAAATATACAAATATATCATATTTGTGTGAATGTGGGTGTTCTAAAATACAAATATTTTATACAAATACTATACAAATTTTATGCAAATATTTACAAATATTGTAAATATCTGATGTTTGTGCAAGTGTGGGTGTATGCATTCATGCCAACCTCCTTCTGAAACAAATCTGTATAGCATTCATTATGGAAGAAAATTGGCTAGCTTGGAGAGAAGTCTGGGAAAGCAAAATCATATAAGCAGTCTAATGCTGTTGTTGCCTTCTTATCATATATGAACCTCTTACTGTTTCTTGATTCTAAAAACGCTAAATTTTTCTCTTGTTCTAAATGTGTCCAATTTAGAATGAATTTTGCCACATGGTGAATGGCTGTTAGCTTGTTACTATTTCTTTGTGAAGCTACAGATATAGACTCTGAAGAGTAAGCACTAAGCATTTGTAACTTTTTAAGCACCAGGAGCCATGTTGTATATAGGGATGCAATGTTGCCAGCAGGAGGAATTTGACCTTTTAAGACCAGTGAAGTAGTGTCATGATAATGGAATGTGATGATGTAACACTGTGACCTCTGCCAGGCCAGAGGTTAAAAGCACATCGTGATTTGGTATGTGTGACTTTAGTTCAGAAATGAGCACAAAATCTATTTACTATTGCTAGCATAAAGTACTTGAGGCTTGTTCTGTTTTTCAGGCTCTTTGTAATTTGGGTTTTTTTTAATGTTACTCAGTCCTTTGTTTTGGCATATCCTTAGAAATTAGTTTCTTTGAATGTGATCTGTTCATGTATGCACACATACGCACTCACATGCAGCTCTGCACAAACAACCACCCTGACATATATTCATGTAAAACTGTTTTTATTGAAAACTTTGAAGACACTTCTTTTGAAATTTTGTTGTTATCTTCCTTAATCAAGATGCTTCAGGGTAGCTTCCTTCTATTTACGTTTACCCACTTCAGCTGCCTTAAGGACTCTTTTCTGTTGGACCATTTCTGATCTGATAGTGATGGGAAAGGACAGTTAAGTTTCAGTTGTGGCCTCACAGTTCCACATCCTGATAGTCCCATAATTCAGGCAAATTGCCTATAATGCAGCAAATACGAGCAGAGTTGTGAAACCCAACTGAATCACCATTTCTAGAGAAGGTGAGTTTTTCTAATGAATTTTCCTCTTCTTTGTATTTCCACATATCACATATCAAGTGGAACTTAGAAGAAATTAATACAGCTTAGTGAGGGTGGAAGAAATGAATGTGCTGGATGAAGCCCCAGTGTCAAAGACTGACAGTAGTGATCAGCCTACAGAGCATGAGAACATTTGGGGCAAAGCTTGCCACTCTAATCCCACTCCTCCTTTAGGTGAGGTCACTCTAGAGATTAGTCAAACAAACAAGGCTACTGAAAGTTACTTTTAAAGGCATAACATAGCTCTCATTCCAAATATAATCCAATTCCAACAAAAGGAATGTATTTTTTAAATGACAACTGCATAGCCATTGTAAAATTGCAGAACAACTGTCCTTAACCTGGAGACCTCCAGACATTTTGGACCACCAGCAATGTCAGTTGGCATAGCCAGTGAACAGCTGTTGTCAAAGCTACTTAGAGGACATGAGATTCAGGAAGATCGTTCTACAGTTTTCTTTCCCTCAGAGATATCTTCCAGTTCCTTTCCCCCCTTGTTTGTACTTGGTAATAGCAATGTGGTCTAGAGTAACAAACCGTATAGGAATCTTTATTGTTTACATGAGGCAGACTTACTGCAAAAATATCTTGGTAAGTATAGGCTGAAGGCTAATAGTTTAGTTTGGAGAGCCAGATAATGCCAAGTAAGTACAAGACTTTTTAAGTGTCAAATTACCAAGTAGTTTCTCTGATATTGAACTATGAACAAGTATAATGCATGAAAGTTATTTGTTGAACCTGAAGACAGGTTCAGAACCTTATTATCTCTCCTAATTTTGGAGAAAACATTTGTATTTGTAGTACAGTGTGGGCAGTAAGTGTAGGCATTGTATCTTACTAATAGCGCGGAAAGTAGTTGTGGCTATAAGTGGATCAAACTTAAAAGCAACAAGTACAAGTAAGCATAAATTTCTTCCACAGAGGGCTGTAGTCTGAGTTTTCTGCACAGTGTCTACCAAGGGGTCCTTCATCTGTGTCTTATCATCAAGAGTCATGCAGACACAAAAAAGAGCTTGCTTGACTGTGGTGCCTTACCTGAAGGATGCCTTCTCTTTGATTGGCTACTGACAATCAGTGTTGTACTCATTTTGGCACCCAGTTAAATCTTGGCTGCTTTTCCTCTAAGCTTTTGGAGCCAAAATGGTGTTTTTTATACGAAAAGCAAATCAGTTTCCAAAAATATGTGGAGTTTTTTGTGCAAAAATCATGTTTGTTGCACAGAAAGAAAAGAACCACATGAAAACTGTGTTTCTGGAAATGGTATACTTTTTTTTTGCATGCAGTTCCCCCACCAATGTTTTTGCAAGATATACAATACACATGTATTTCTGAATAATTTCCCAGGACTTTTTAAGATGTGTGAATACTGGGCAGAACAAGTTAGTCATTATTTCTTTTGCAATAGAGATGAAGCTAAGGAAATTATTTATCCATATATATGTGAGGATCAAAAGTCAAAGATCTATATCCATACATAGCCCCCAAATTCCATGCCAGACAACACCCTTTCTGCCAAATTTTGAATCAACCATAACTACTGAACACTCTTCAAGGGCAGCTCCACATATAGCACATTCCACTTGTCTAAATCATGAATCCTTGTGGCCATATCTGATTTCCTCAGGAAGGGGCACAGCTGGCTCACTAGATGAAACTGGCCACAGCAATAAGTGGCCTTAAGAATGTTATTCTTCACTTATTTTTTTTTTTCAGCTTGAATAAAACAATGGGTAATTTTAGCAATTTTCTTCCTACTGCAATAAATCTTCAAAAATGTAGGATTTGGGAGTTTTAAAAAAATTGGGATTTATTCTGTGCAAAATTCATACATGGTTGCTTTGTGCCAAAAACAGTGTTTGCCATGCAGGAATTAATACCTTCTGTTTTCTTCACAAAACAACCATGTACAAATTTGGTACAGAATAAGTTCCCAATTACAGTATTTTGTACACACAAAATATTATCTCTGCATAGAAAAAAATGCTGTTTCCCGTCCTGAAAATTCTGTTTTCTTTGGGGGGGGGGGCTTTGTGCGAATTTTGCACAGAGTAAGTCCTAAAAAGTGAAGATTCTCATCAGTCCAAGATTCTTCTCATAAAAGTTTCTTTACACTTGAAAAACAGGTAAGCTTTTCCCCCCACCTTTTTAAAAAACTATTCTTGAATATTCTTTTCACTCCAAACTGGACCTCCAGGAGCAGTGCTGGTTCCAAGATCAGGCTATGAATCTGGTCTTTCCAAAGAAACACAACCCCATGCAGAACAGTTACAGTCTCAGTGCCATGTAGGTTTTTGTTGTTGTTGTTAATCAATAGATTGTCTGTATTGCATGTAAGTGTTTTAAAGTTGTTTTAACACTGTTCTATTGATGGCATCTTGCTCTGAGATCTTCAGATACAGGTCAGGATATGAATATTTAAAATAAATTAATTGTGTCACCCTTTGAAGTTCCACCCATAAATCAGCTGAAGAGGGGTCTTATTTGTCATGATCAGCTATATCGTACCAGCCAGTTCTTGATGCAGGATGACTTGAATTGCATTCAGCTTAGTATATTTTGAATGGAAATATTTTTATACACCTTGGCTAACTTTGAGAGAGAACGTTAAAATGCTGACTGAATGAGCTTTGCACGCTTGTAGATTGAGGGACAACCCTCCTTTTCTTTTTTATTACCATTGGTGCATATGTTTTTCTGCAAGCTGTATTAAGTGCCCATGGACTACAACTTTAGTGTGTAACTGTTATTGCAGCTGTGTGGAGGAGCAAGATGATTATTCCCTAGAGCAGTCTTGGGAGAGAACTCAAATATGTTGAGCCAAAAGCAGGTTGTGTTTATATAAATGTTAAAGAGAAATATAGTGCCTGAACGCTTATCATTCTGGATTGTGACATCAAGAACAGCTTAGGGATTGTCCAGATGTGAGGGAAAAACAATTATATGGTAGATTTATTTTTAATTTCATAACTGATATTTTGCTTGTTCATAAGGTTTTTTTTTCTTTAAATACAGGAAATAATTCTAACTGCTGTCTCATTTGATTGCAAGTTGCTAATCCTTGAAATAAAAGTTGGATGTTTTTTAAATCTTAACATTTCTCTATGTTAGATTGCATTAACATAGTTAATCTTATAGTTTGTTATAGCATTTGAAATGACAAAACAGTCTGAACAATTTGGATACTAAGTTTAGTTTCATACTCCACCATATATATTTTTTAAAATGACAGTCTTTGGTAAATTAATGACTTTTGTCAGTTGCTGTTTCTTCATGTGTAAAATTAGCTGTGCTATACTCTTGCCAGCAATAGAAAAATAGGTCATCTCTTTAGACGTTTATTGTTATTGGTTGGAATTTTTCTATGAAAATGATACAAGCTACAGTCCTGAAGAAACAAATAATCTTATTGGCATTTAAACCACCTTCTTTCTTACATATTTTCAAGGGCCTTGCTAAGATTTTCAGCCAATCATTTAATTAAACTGAAGGAGGTTTGGAAATTAACTTTTATGGCATGGTTGAATGAAAAGAAGTATCTGTTATCATTTATGTCTTTGTTTGACGGGAATGTCACATTTATTACATTTCTATCATATAGTATCAGGTGTGAACAGGGTTTTATACTGTTCTAGGTGTCACAGTATGGCTCTGTGAGGTATGTAGGGCTGGCTGGCAAGGGAATGGGAATGGTAAGGACATAAAACACCAGTATGCTGCAGAAAATTGTGAAGAAGCATATAAAAGATAAATTAGTGCAAGGCCATATTTGTCTACTCAGACATAAGTTCCACTGAGTTCCATGGGACTTGATCACATGTGAGTACATATTAAGACTTGCAGGCTAAGACAATCTGTTTTCAGATATGCAGTAATTATTCCCGAAAAAAATTACATTCTGTGTAAATTATATACTAACGATGCAAAGATTCCTATTGGAGTGTGTTGGAATTACATTGATTTCCAGCAACACTTTTCTAATTCATATAACATACGGAATCCAAATTGATATTCATGGTGTTCTGCTTGTTGATGAGGATTTCTCAGACCCTCCTTTCTGATACGTCCCCCACATCCTCCAAAAAGCTCCTCTTGTGTGACCCTGCTGAATGCCAGTGGTAAGCCAAGAGACTATTCAACGGTTGTTGTTTATTCCTAGATTGCCAGAAGAGACAATATTTATTTAGTCTGTGAGTTTAACTTAAAAGTCCCCATGTGTTTTACATGCTCTAAGAACAAGATGGGGAGCCATTTTATCAGCCAGTTTCCGTGCTCTTCTTCCCTTAATGCCTATGTTCTTGCACTGTTACAGATGTCAACTGTCTATTGATGGAATTGAAAGAGAATGCTGCTGTTGCACAATTGAGCAGAGGCTTTGTCTTCTACATTGCAATTGCTGTTGATGCATTGTTCACTTACTTGTTTTGGTTACGTTACAACTTGTTTCCACAGATGCAAGAGGCATTATATCCATTCTTGAAGTATAAACTGGATACTGGAGAACCTGTTCTTCAGCAAGGGAAACTTGCATTTAGCTTCAAGATGTCAGCCTAGCTGTTAAGCTTTAGGAGCTTAATCATCATGATGGGAAGAGCTTCTTACTGCTCCCATTCCTAGTATCATCCAACATATGGGATAGGTGAAGATAGTACTCCAACTGCTGGGTTGTCTCAGAATAAGATCCTACTGTGTGCGGTCTGTTCTGTTCTCCATCTTCATACCTCTAGTTGGTAGTTTTGACGTAAGGAAATGTTACCATCTTGCTATATATGTGGAAACACTTTGTGTTTCTGTATGGTAGATCAAATCCTTAGCAATGTGGATGGTACCATTTGTTTGAGCTCGTCTTTCTAAGAGCATTTCAAAGATTTATATCAATCTCAGAATAAATAGCATTGTGTATTGTTATTATGTTATGTTGTTATGCCTTTATTTCATTTCTGACTTACGGAGATGCTAAGGCAAACCTTTTATGGGGTTTTCTCGACATGATTCCTTCATAGCCGCATGCAAAAACAAGAGTAATTCTTGTCTGATGTATACACCCTGATTTTAAATGTAAGGGATAATACTGCAAGATCTGTGCAGTCTGATGCAATACAAAGGTGATGTTTGAATACAATGTTGTGTACCCCGAAATTCAAGAACTTGTCTCTAATGAAATGGTTGGTGCTTTGCTAGCTCAAGCCTAACTAGTACCATTTTGTTTCCAAAATGACACTATTCAATTACTTCTACAAAGGCTGAAATTTTAAGTTTGCGTGATTTCAACAGTTTGGTGGATATTAGAATCCTGAAGCTTTTTGAAGCATGCCAAAACCTTTTTAAAATGATCATCTAAACTGGTCATTGCTGTAGCAAAATGTGGCGCTCAGTATAGCTTGTTTGCAAATTCCAACCAAGTGTCATCTAACCTAGCTAGAAGTTAGCCCTTTGCCGGTAATGACTGCATGTGAAATTTGGCAGGCACAGGTGCACTATGAGCTTGTATTAGCAGGCAAAACTTAAGAAGTCAATCCTTTTATTTGGAACTGGATTTGAGATTAGTGCTGCAGATAGTAGAATTATGGCTGCAGATTGCAGTTCTCCTAGAAAACTGATTGGCCTTGCCTGCTTTTCCTGATGTGTAATAAACTCAATGGCCATTTCCCCACTATACTGTCAATAGTGCTATTATTCCACTTTCAGCCTCCTATGAAATCCTGGGGTTTGCAGTTTAGGGAGGGGCATTTAGAATTCTCAGCCAGAGAGCTCTTTGGCCTCAGAAAACTACAAACCCGAGAATTCCGCAGGATGTTGAAAGTGGAATAATAGCACCATAACAGTATAGTGCGGAAATGGCCAAAGATGTAAAGCTAGTGGCTGGTTCTATGTTTGCTTTGGAAAATAAAGAGTAAGCATCTTTCTCTCTCTCTCTCTTTCTCTCCCCCCACCCCACATCCCTCTTTTCAACTTATCATTAGCATGTTGAGAGAATTCCGGTTAGAGCTTATCACCTCTGAACATTCCATTCAAGGGAAAAGAGACATTGGGAGCTGCTAGCCTGGATTGTTTTAAATGTTTCTTCATGGTAGAGTTCCTCCATTATGGGGAATAAATCACTTGATACTTTTTAAGCTTTGGTTCCTTGTGCATAAAATGTTGGTATTCCATGTTTATCCTTAGTAGTACTGACAAAATGGATATGGGAACAGGGATGATTTGTTTACTCAGTCTGACTCTAACGCTGTTTTGGCTGAAGTCCCACAAGATGGAAGGCTGCAGTAGTGAGATTTGTCCTGCAGAAAAGGAGCTTATTTTAAAGCTCATCAGCCAGGACGATGTGACTGACATGTATAGAATTAAGTAGGACTTCAGAGTAGGTGATAGGTAATTGTTGGAGCTTGAGCACCAAGAGGCATAGCTACCTGACAAAAGGAGAGGAAATGTAAACGTTGAAACTGGGCCTATCAGAGTGGTACCAGCAGCGAAAAATAGTACAAGCGACTGTCTTTATGTTTCAGTGGGCCACAGATTTGTTAAAGTTTCCTCCTATAGGAACAATGGTTTTTAACCTTTTCTTTTTAAACCGGGGACTCCTGTAAATTATTTGTTGCTGAGATCCCTCAAGACTTAACTCAAGATTTTAATATTTAAATTCAGATTTAAACATTCAAATATTTATTTATTTGTTTATTAAAGGTGTTTGGAGACCAGGATTCAAATCACTGCTTAGACACTGGGTAACCTTGGGCGCATTCTCTCAGCCTCAAAGGAAGGCAAAGACAAACCCCTTCTGAACAAAACTTGCAAAAAAAACCCTGTGATAGGCTCACCTTAGGGTTGCCATGAGTCAGAATTAGTTTGAAAGCACATAACAGCAGAAGATTCTTTCTAGCCATCATGCCTTTCCCCTGTGAAAACTGACTTAAGGTGATCTGAAAAGAAACCTGTCTTGGCAGTTTTCCTGGCCAGATTTGTTGTTTTTGCCTTTCTCTGGGGCTGAGAGAATGTGACTTTCCTGAGATCACCCAATGGGTTTCCATGGCTGAGTGGAAA
The DNA here is from genome assembly GCA_030412105.1 of Cyclura pinguis. Classification (NCBI taxonomy): domain Eukaryota; kingdom Metazoa; phylum Chordata; class Lepidosauria; order Squamata; family Iguanidae; genus Cyclura; species Cyclura pinguis. The sequence continues at coordinate 281,881,688 of CM059599.1, forward strand.
TTCATTCCCCGGTCTCCAAAATCATGGTTTGTGTATGCACATGACTGCTGCCATGTCCCTTTCATCAGGGACACATAGTGGGGTGGGGTTGGGGGTGGTGAAACTGTTCCCTTGTTGAAACTGCTCCCTTGGCATCCGCACTGCTGCATCCCTGTTGCTGCCACTCCTGATGGTGTTCAGCAGTAGAGTTCTGAGGATCCCCTATGAGGGCTCTGCAGACTCTCAGGGGTCCCCAGACCCCAGGTTAAGAACCAGTGCTTTGGGATATTTATTCCTGCAAAAGTTACTTGATGTTGCAGTGTCAAGACTACTAAATTAAATGTTACCGTACCTCTGCACGTACACTTTTTAACCACCGAATGTGGTTCCTTTCCGAAAAGAGGATTTGCATCTAAGAAGGATTTGTATTAGAAAATGGTTAGTTCCTTTTACTATGTCCTTGCTTTGGCCTCAACTAATTAATTAATAAATTGCAGATTAAAGTAGAAAAAAAATTAAATCTAGGCTTATGCATACTTTGCCCGTTCTAATTTTAGGAAAATGTGCTGCACACCCAAAACTTTGTTCAAATATTATTAAGTCCACAGATGAAGCTGATTCTTGCTTTTCAGTTTTAAGGACACCAGTACAAAGTCAAATTTGTTTGAGCAAGTTGCAGATTTCCCCCATTCAAAGGAGATCAAGCAGCTTAGATACCGAGAATGTCTGTTTTCTTCTTTGAAGTGTGGCAATGATGTGCCAGTATAAATAAATGCACTGCAGGTGCATGTCCCAGACCTCCTAATTATCACTGTATCTATCCTCAGGAACATTTATGTTTAGGTAGTGGTTTCCTCTTTGTAGCTGACTGTATAAACATTAGATTCCAAAGGCATACAAAGATGCTTAATTTGTGCAATATAAATTCTAAACCTCTGATACAAAGACTTGTAGGAAACAGGCTTTGACTACTACATGCACAGATACATATGCTATGAACATCATAAAAAGATGGGAGGAGAGTTTCCATACTCATGTCAAACACCTCATGGAACTGCTGGGATGGGTTACCTTCTTGCCAAGAAATGAGGACTAGTGCTACATATTTCAGTCCTGATGTTTGTGGCAAGTGTTCATACAGTTTTCACTCTAGTTTCAGAAGTGTAGATAACAAATGTCAGCTTTTGCAACAAAGTGTCTTGTAGCACCTTACAGATTGACAAATTTATTGTATAGTATATCTTTTTGTGGGCTGCAATCCATTTTGTGAGATGTACGAAGTATTATCTTGAGCTATAGCCATGAACTGCTGCAGTGCATTCCGGTCCATGAAAGCTTCTGTCACGATGCATTTCCTGAATATACACATGAATGACTCAATCAAAATGAATAAATATTGAGGGGGAAACAACTAATGGATTTCGGTGCAGTAAAGAAGAGTCTTTTCCTTTTTTTCTAAGTTTTTTGCATTTTGTTTGCACTTATTGGTAGATTCTGGTTATATAGTATATGGTGAGAACCCAAGCCACAGTTATATCGTTGTTGCTTCTGGCAGTATAGCGAGCTAGATTCAATTAGTATCTTTTCCCTCTCTTGCTTTTGTCATTTGCCTATACTAATGCTTCCCTTTCCTTCCCATCCTTTCCCATTTCCCTTCTGCTTATAACTTTTGCTTACTCTCAAGAAAGTTTCTTTGGCCTTTTCTGCACTACACTCTTATAGCGCAATGATTCCACTTTCAACATCCTATGGAATCCTGGGGTTTGCAGTTTCGGGAGGGGCCGGCCAGCCCCTCCCAAAACTGCAAACCCCAGGATTCCATAGGATGTTGAAAGTGGAATCATTGCACTATAAGAGTGTAGTGCGGAAAAGGCCTTTGTAAGGCTTACTCCCTTATAGGTATGTTTAGGATTCCACTGATAAACTGGTCCAGGGAGTCTTTGAGGACTCAGAGTGGACTTCATTAGGTAATCAAGTGGAGGACTCTACCATCTAAGGTGAACTGTATTTCTAGTACTTAACTGGCTTCTGAGAAGCTGTTGGTCTCACATGACAATGGCAGAAATCAAAATGGATCTTCAGACTATATTCTAGCTATTTTTTGTCAAATTTTTTAAATGACAGAATGAGCAAAACTGTAGCTCACTGAGAAATGATACTAGACAGGGTATTATTGAAGTAGTTCATGAGGACTTGTTTGTTTGCCTTTCTAATGACTCTCCCAACTTATTTTAAATGTAAATAGCATAGCCTTTTGCCTGTCTGCAACTGCTCTGGCAGCTGTGTCTAAATGTAGTGACAAAAATCAATCAGTCCTCCTCCCCCCTCCTGCACTAGATTACTTATTGGGTTTATACAAGGCAAGATATTAAAAAACGCTTTTGTCCATCACCCAGCCACGGGCAGAGGAGGGGGAATTAGCCAGTTGCTAATGGATACCTGGCATTTTTGTGTATGACCATGAAGAACAGCTTGTGCACTTTCACCTCTGATGTTTCCTGAATAACGTGGGTCTCATTTAGGTCAATAAGCCTTTATAAAAACGTCAGGAGTGAAAAATGTGTCTTGGTGTAAGCCGACTGGTTGTTCTCTCCAGTTGCAGAAGTCTATAGAACAACCAGTGTTCTCTAAGCTTGTCTGCATGTCATGCAAAGAACTCGATGACAGTAACCATTGACTACATGTCTGTTTCATTGTCTTTAGGGCAGCCCAAATTTGCATATTTGTCAGTGTTCCTGTTATCCAATGGACCATGGAGGGTATTTAAAAACACACAACTCTCATGCAAATTTCATTCACACAGCTCCCCTTCCCCAAATTGCAAATCTGAAGGCACCCATAACTTAATCTTTTGTTTCTGTTTTTCTTTCCCCCCTCCTCCTTCTTCTCTTCTTACAATAATAAACTCCAATTTGCATGTGTGGAGTTTTTGTTCAGAGCATACACACCCTTTTTCTTTCTCAGAATTTGGTTTTCGTTCATCACTATTTTCAAGTATCTTGTTACAATGAAAGGTGTTAATTTTGTAGCACATATTTATCATGAGTCTCTTTTACCTGTTTTGTTTTGTTTTAAAAGAGCTCTAGTGCTTATTTCCTGCCGTCATCCAGAGTTCTGGTGAACCTAGAGATTTTATTTATATATGTGATAAGTATCCTAGAATAAGTGAGCATTCAGAAAAACAAATACAGTTAGTTTCATTAACTGAAAGATGAGAATGTATCATAATATTTTCATGTAGACAAATATATACAATCCCATACAAGTCTATTAAGAAGTAAGTCCCATTAAATTCAGTGAGATGTACTCCTAGGAAAGCGTTTGTTGGATTACACTACAATTCAGTATTGCTTAAAATTACAGGACATTATAACTATATTTTGCTAAAGCAAATGTTAATGTAATGAAAGCACGAGATGTCCTACTGAATGGAAAACTATTATTATGTGATGTGATGTATTCTTTTGGGGTTTGTGGTCAACCCTCCACATTTGCAAGTTCAACTTTCATGGACTTGATTATTTAAGTTTCTCCAACTCTTGCGTCCCCCATCTAAAGCAGTTCTTTTCTAGGGAAACCTTCCCTCTCAATGGCTCTGATCAGGCCATGAAATTCTTTAAAAACCTGGCTTTAGTCCTCTTCCTCCTCCACCCACCACTGCCTGGCCAGCTAAAAACGGTTTGCAGCCCAGTTTCTCAACACGACAAACCCTTACCCAGTGCCACCCACACACCTAAGGGAAGGAGATGGGTGAGAGAAAAAGTATAGGGCCACCATGCCAACCCACTTCTTTTCCTTCTCCTTTCCCTGATTATGTTTGGACCCCAGGTGCCCACTTTCCCAACTATGCCTTGGCCCTCTTTCCACAGACACGCACACACAGACATAGTTTGATATTTGCAATTCTCTTACTTTTGGGGGGCTGCTGCACTTCTGAGGCCCTTTCCCTAACTCACCTTTTCTCAGCGCTGAGGTGCGGTGGTCGCGCGAGCAGCGTCCAGAGAGAGGCTCTCGCGTCCGGGGTCCTTCGGCTCCGCATGAGCTGCCTGCTTGCGCAAGAGCCTCGCCTCTTCCTTTTGCAGTGCAGCCTGGGACCTTCCCAGGATGCACTGAGACAGGAAGCGCAACCGGCCCGGCTCCCGAGGCTCCGCATGCATGGCAAGTGCACGCGGGGCCCCGGAGCGATGTGCGACTGTGCACCATTTTCAGCTTAAAGCCAAAAATGAAAAAGTGCGTGAGCAGTGCCTGCCAGGCCCTGAAGCATCACGCAAATGTGAGTGCATTTTGTGGACCGCTCCTCACATTTGCGCGACACTCGAGGGACCCTTTCGCATGGAAAATGCCATGCGAAAAGAGTCTAACTGTAGTGAGTATAGAGAGCCAACTATGGTTGCTCTAAATGGATTTTTAATTTTTACAAAGTTTTACTGTGAAAGGAAAAAAAAACAGTTTATAAACAATATCTCCCTGCTTCTTTATCAGACTTTGTCGGTGTGAGCCAGCAGAAAGTTGGAATTTACACAGTACAGTGGCGTCTTTCTTTTACAATCTTCATTATATCTCTTAAGCAAGCGTTTGGTGAGAATTTGAGATGTGATTACTAGTAAATTCTAACATGGAGCTTGATTTTATTTTTATCACATGTGACTGGTCCAGATTCCATGTAATAGATTTTAAATGTGTAATTTTTAACCTAAATGTCTATTCCTGTTCATCCTTGTAATGTACTTTCTGACTCCCAGATACTTTGTTTCTCTAAATATGATCTGAAAAGTTTGAAAGTGTTTTAAATTAATCTGGCTCCCTATCTGTTTCCTCTAGGAAATTGTCTTAGTGGTGTTTTTTGGAACAGAGTATGTGGTTCGACTGTGGTCTTCAGGTTGCCGCAGTAAATATGTTGGTTTATGGGGAAGGCTTCGTTTTGCTAGAAAGCCAATATCTATCATTGGTGAGTATATAATGTTTTGAACAGAATGATTTCTGTTACCTTCAATAAGGAAGACTGCATTCTTAGCATTATCTAAAGAGAACTGAGTGTTTCTGTACCGTTCTCCTGTGACCCAGTGATTACAAAGGGTGAGGGTATAGGTGTTGCTTAAAGGGATATAAAAGAGACAAAACTCACTATGAGAAACCAGCACATTTTTGAAATTTAAAAGTTCACAGCATTAATATCCTTGGATTGTTTGGTTCAGCGGACTGCCCTGTTAATGATATTTGCAGAGCAACAGAAATGAGATTTGCTGAAAGTAGAATTTTACTGAAAGAGCAGCACAGAGTGGCAATTGACAATTTAAAGATGTGGGCCGTCCTGGAGAGAGAGGCAGAGGAGATGATGGATCGTAAGATGGCTGTCAGTCATGGGACTTTACAGTGGCCTGCTTTGCTTGAGAAGTATTTGGGTGGGATAAGGCAGAGCATGAAAACTAGTTTTTGTGTTATAACTCTCAGAATCTTCCATTCAGCATGATGTGACTCTCGGACCATTTCCACACTATACTGTTATAGTGCTGTTATTCCACTTTCAACATCCTGTGGGACTCTGGGCTTTGTAGTTTACTGAGGCCAAAGAGCTCTCTGGCTGAGAATTCTAAATGCCATTCCCTAAACTGCAAACCCCAGGATTCCATAGAATGTTCAAAATGGAATAATAGCACTATACCAGTGTAGTGCAGAAATGGTCTTGGACAGGTAGAAAGGAGAACTTGGAAGTCTGGAGAAGGAGGAAGATGCAGAGGTACTTTAACATCAGAGTAATTTTTTCAAAAAGGAAAAAAGAAAAGATTTTGTATAGGCTTTATTCAGTTGAGTATTATGAATGGGAGGGGAAAAAAGAAAAAGAGGGGAAAGTTTGACTTGAACTCTGCCCTATAATTTGTACTCACAAGTACACCTTCCATTTCTAAGCTGTCACTCATGCAAGGGAGCTGAAACACAAACATGCACGAGTCATTTAGGTAAAAATGACATCGTCATTCATAACAGAGTGTGTAGTGTTGGCTTGGCATGAAGTTTGGATCCAGTAATCGGATAACCAGCTGTTACCCAGTGGTACTGGTCTCTGGCCTGATTGCCAGAGGGATACCATGGAGTGGCAGTCATGGAATCTATGTGGATGCACCCCCACTGTGTGGTTCCCTGCTGTGTGGTGGTGAGGCATGTTGAACATCTCTCAAGCAAGGCTGAACCTGACTGCCAGCGCTCCAAAGCCCCTCAAAGCAACCCCGGGAAAAGGGAGGGGAATCAAGACAAGCTAATCCGTTCCCGTCTCCCAAACCTCTGGATTCAGCCCCACTTCACCAAGCTGTGACACAAGAAGCATTACATAAACAATAACTGCACATATGACAGATCACAAATTATATGGTGGGTGGCTTGGTGGGAAAGCAGAGGAAGCCAGACTGTCAAATGAGTGGTGAAGGAGCATTTTATATTCTTCCCAGGCAGACCCTGAGTGAAGCCTTTGACTGTACCTCTACCTGGAAAAAGGACTACCACCCCAGTGATCTATCCAGGCACATGATTGGCCAATTTTCTCAAAACCCACACAAAACCCACAGGCCTCTAGGTAAAAATAGGAGATGTGGTGGAGGAAAATGGCAGGTCTCTGTTGTCCACCAGAGCTCCGCAGACTGGTTCTTCTAAGAACTGGGTGGCCGTTGCCTGTTCAGAAATGTAAAAACTCTATTTTAATATGCCCATGAGCAAATTGTATCCCTGCTTGCAAGGAGGAGTGTGTGATCAGTTACCTTTTTTTTCCCATTCCCTTGATGTAAATTGCTCCCTCTAGGTACTACTTTGTCTAGCTGAAGTGTCATTTCAGGTTTTATTATGCATGTATTAGCATGTAGCTTGTTTTGCTCCTAGATGTTGACAGAAATGAATACATCCATTTGAATGGTTTTAGAAAATAGAGTATATTTTTTTAATAGTAAAGACTTCTTGGGCACAGGTGTTGGCAGTCATTGGGATATGCACATATAAGCTCAATCTTTTCCAGTATAAAACATTAGAAATATATATGCCATTTGCAGTAAGTTTCCAATTCAATTATTCTTTTTAATCTTTCAGATCTAATTGTAGTTGTTGCTTCCATGATAGTGCTTTGTGTGGGTTCTAAAGGTCAAGTTTTTGCCACCTCTGCTATCAGGTAAATATGTTAAATATCATTAACAGTCCCTTTCATTTTATCACCTATAAAAGTTCTCTCTCTCTGTCTTCCTCCTCCAGAATCACTCTTCTGATTTCAAACTTGTGTCCTCACTTCTACAATTTATTTTTCTCCTAATGAATTTTATTGCAGAGGCATTCGGTTTCTTCAGATCCTGCGCATGCTTCATGTAGACCGACAAGGAGGCACATGGCGGCTGCTGGGATCAGTAGTTTTCATACACAGACAGGTGTGTAAAACTTTAGAGGAGAAATGGAAATAATAGAGAGGTTAAAGTCTCTTAAATTGTCACATTTATCTTGAAGTGCCAGGGGCTCAATGAAATAAATGTCCCTCTCTCAGCTTCAGCACAGTAGCATACTGGTAAGATTTCACTGCTGGAGCAATGTGGAGAGCAGAGTGGGAGTAAGGCCTTCCCTGCCTCTTTATTTGGCATACGTTTTGCTGCTCATCCGGGGCCTGGAGTTTGTGCCAGTGTATAGTTAGGATTCAGTGGCAGCATTTCTTAGTGAGAACTTACCAGAAGCAGGGTACTGTGTTATCTATAGTGGCACAAACCAATTTATGTGCCAGTGCAGAGAATGCAGCTGTGTATGACTGACACAAAGATCATTGGTAGTATGGCTCTGTTCCCTTCACCACGCAGATGTGTGTGCATACTTAAATATTCAAAGACACATGTTGTTAACCAGCTGAGATGGTCATATACTTTGGCTTATTAAGCTAAGATATGCATGAGTGTTTTGCATGTCTCCCTTGCCACACATTTCAATTAAGTAGGAAGCTTCTAAAGAGATATAATTTTCTGTTTTAACCGAAACAGGAAATGGGTGCTCGGTGCTCGGTGCTCCAGTGTCAGTGAGTTGCTCAACCTATCCTGTGTTTTAATCTAGACCTTTAATGGAGCTGTCCAAGCTATTGAATCTCTTTAGGTATAGTGTCTAAGACCACAGGTAGGTCCTTTAAAGTCTCAACTAAAACTTGCAGTGGATTCACTGCCCCACTGACATGGGAGCCACCAGCCTATTAAGCCAAGAAGGTACAGATACCAGCTTCAGAAAAAGCTTTTAAAAATAAAAGATAATCAAACAGTGTTTTACTATCCTGACTTGTTCTAAAGCTTCTTCATTCAGATTAAGTAGGAACAAGTTACTTAGAAGCTCCCTAATTTGATTGCAGCTTTCAGTGAAGAGAATGACAAAGGGACTACATGTACAGGCAAAATGCCTCTGAATATTGTGGCTTAATAAGCTGAGGTATGAATGTTTAAATATGATTGCTTAAACATGGTTAACTTTAATTATGTTTGCTATTGTCTGTGGAAGTATGAAACAGGCAAAACCCTTTTCTTTCCCTATCACAAGCATCATTTTAATAACTGCATGTTAGGGATCTATGGCTCCTACATTGCATACTGTAATTTTTAAAATACACAGGCATTTTTAGGTCTGTAATGTGTTAAAATCTTTTTACTCAAAGAACTCTGATTAATCAGGGAGCAAGAATATTTATTTTTTATTTATTTAGAAATATTTCTTTTTGCTATTACTTAGCTCATCCTTATTTTACATACCAGTACTTAGTAGAAAAGAAAATAATAAGAACCATTTTAAAAGAGGCACCCCCTCCTTCTCTCTTACACAGGAAGGAATGCCTACTGTGACACACGCAGGCAACTTCTAAAACAAAGTACAGTATGTCTCCCATATCCGCAAGGGATATATTCCCAGACTAAATGCAAATGGTAGAAAACATGGATAATACCAAGTGCTATATTTTGACCCCCATGCCTGGTGAGGTGGTGAAGGAGGGAGGCAGCTCCACTGCCTGGCACCTTCTTCCTTCCTGACTTCTTTCCTGGTGGGGTTGGTGAACATCCCCCTCTCTGGGAACCAAATCTGGTGGAGGCCTGGCTGTGCAAAGCTCTGTGCCTCTCTTAGCCAAGGGAGGAAGTCTGTCTCCTTCCTTGGTCAAGAGAGGCATGTGGTTTCACAGAGCCAAGCTTCCCATGCCTATCTAGGCCAAGGAAGGAGTGTCTGCCCCCTTCCTTGGCCAAGAGAGTCACAGGAGGAGCCATGCTGGGCTTCCTGTGTCTCTCTCAGGCGAAGGAGGAGTATCTATCTCCTTCCTTAACCAAAAGAGGCATGGGAAGCCCAGGTGTGTCTCACTGGGCACTCTCTTAGCCCAGCTGTGCAGAGCAAGGATGCCAGCCAGCAGTGGCTGCCATGACCCTGGAGCAGATCGTGCATAAGTGAAACTGTGGATACTGGTTATGTGCTTACAGGAGACTTACTAAATATTTTTCAGTTTAGAACTGTGGCTTTTTACCCACATACAAATTGAATCAATTGAATCAATTTATTAATATACTAAAACACACATACTTAACTGGCTAAGAATTCTTTAAATTGGTGACTGGCCTAATAATTTTGAAAATGGTGCTATGGGAGAGAGGGAAAATGAACCTATCAAAATAATTTTCTAGTTTGATGTTTCCGCTCTGCATCAGTATGTCCAGATCCACTTCCACACCTAATTTTTATGGTGAGATCATTAATCAATCAGCATTTTTAAAATTCAGGCTGCAACCTATATACTCTCAACTGAGAGCAAGGCCAGTTGAATTCAGTGGGTTCCCACATTTGAACAGAGGTGCATAAGAATGTGCTATAAGTGAATCATACTTCAGTCTTTGTTTTGAGAACATGGTTGATGTGTGATTCCTCCAACCTCAGCTGACAATTCTGAAGCACTATTTCTGTCTTCCATCCACAAATGACCATAACCAACCTAATGCTGGGCTGCAATGGAGTTGTTGTTGGATTTCAGTTGCACAGATTGGAAGTTTTTGGATCTTTTTGAAAAATATGAACTGAGGTGTTGGCCATGCATAATTAAAACTTGTGGTATTTGGGAAACAAATCTCCCTGGATACCACCTAGTTAATCTAGTTCAGCAGAAGACTGAACCCAATATGGTAGCTATGTGTGAGAATTAGATGTTACCTTTATAAAATAGCTCTAGACAACATAGCTTGTTCCGAATGTCTCAAACTATCAATTTATTTGTTCTTATTCTTCTTTTTAGGAACTGATTACCACGCTGTACATTGGGTTTCTAGGCCTGATTTTTTCATCTTATTTTGTTTACTTGGCTGAAAAAGATGCTGTGAATGATTCAGGAAACCATGAATTTAGCAGCTATGCAGATGCCCTTTGGTGGGGAGTAGTAAGTATTGTCCATTGTAGAATATCAAAATGAGAACTGGTAGTTTGTCCTACAGTGATAACTTTTTACTATGCTGAACTCATCACCACATAAGTTAAGCGGAAGACCCTATTTATTCTGTAGATTTTCTCTACAACTTCTCTAAACCATGGTTTAGTGTTATGAAAATGAGCCCTTGGGTTAAGTGCTCCCCTGTCCAACTGCAAGACATTCAGATTTTTGCTTCCCTTTTACATTAGTCTCATCTAAACCTGGACAAGCTACCTTGAGTCCCAGCCTGAGAGAAACCCGTGATAGATGGATTGATGGAACTGTTTAACCTTAATTATAGTTTGTTGAAGAAAACAATTTCATTCAATACTTAAGATTAAACACAGCTCAGCATTTGGACAATGTACTGAAGGTTTATGTAAAATAGAAGTATAGGCTGCCATTGAGAGCACAGAGTATGGAAGTGGAGGTTCGCTGAAGTTCACTGTTGCAATACTGACCCTTAGTCAGAGTACTTATGGTGACTGTATTTCCCCAGATATATGACAGCAAAATGACTTTCTGGATTTTAGGCCAAATTCTCCTACGGTGTTTGTTTCTGCTCTGTTTTCTCCTCTTGCATTCCAACTGCCTATGATTATCAACATGCCCTGTTTTAACACATGATCAGTATAACAGCACTATAGCAATGTAGTGCGGAAATGGCCTCAATGTGATTATTCAGCCCTCATATTGTACCCCAGACTACTTTTTCTGCAGCTTTCCTTAGTGTTGATACCACCCCATTTCTTCTTTGATTCTGATTTCCAGAGTAAAACTGTGAAATTATCTGATTAAAAATGTCCCATTCCTGTCCACTTTAGCTCACTCACACCAAGTATGTCTAAGTCTATTGTCTATTGTGCAAGCATGTCTAAGTCTATTGTTGGAAGCTGCCTTGGGTCCCATTCCAGGAGAAAGGCAACATACAAATATAATAAATAAATAATAAATACATCTGTGCATTTCTTGTTTTACAGTTTCTAGCTTTCCTTGATTCATGCTTCTCACATTCCATGTTCGTACTATATACATTGTGCTGCATTGGACTTTTATTTCTCTTCTGCACATGTCAGCAGCTGAAAGTTCTTGCAGTCCAGTTGTACCAACAGACACAGCACTGCTTTTACTTGCGCTGTGCTCTTCTCTGAGTGCCTTCAGACCTGAGAATTTCATCTTTTGGGCACTGTCTCCTGTTTCATTTTGGATTGTTTCATGATAGAGCTTTCATGGTAGAAGATATTCATAAGTGGTTTACTGGTTCATCCTTCTATGTTCTATCAAGATTAAGCTAGAGTGCCACTTCCTTTGTATCTGAGAGATCCTCCAGCAGTGACAGCCCACCCCCACCCTAGTACTGCTGTTGCTGCCCAGTAGCTGTTTGGCAGATTTAGTCTGTCTGCTCAGCAAAAGCTTACCTGGTGTGGGAAACCCCACCTGCACCAATTAGCACAGTCACTTGCTTCACAGGAGCATGCAGCCTTCCCGCTACAAAAAGGCAGTGTCAAGGTGGAGAACGACTGATGCCCAAGCATTTCTGCACATTGGTAGCTTAATTTGCTTTGTGAGCATAGCTAGTACCCCAAATGTAAGTGTTGTACCAGTATACTTAGACTATAGCAAGGGTCCTCAACCATTGATTTTCCAGCTGTTTTGTACATCAGCTCCCACAAGCCTCTGGCAGCATGGGCAATGATGGCAAATTCTGGGAGCTGAAGTCCAAAACATCTGGGGGGCCAAAGGATGAGAACCATATAATATAGTAAATCAGAACAGGATGGCAAGTTGCAAATTTTATCCATTACATTAGCTCCTCCCTCTTCCTGCATGTAAGCACTAAATATAAAACAATCTCTTGAAAGATCAGAAAATTTCTTTAATCTTTTTAAGCCTTGTCAACCTTTTCAAGGGGCTAGATAGGGTTATAATATGTTCAGTATTTTCAGGGGACTGGCTCATATTGACTCCTAATTAAAGGTGGCAGATGCAACCACATGGGAAAAAAAACCAGACACTGCCCTTGGTTTTGACAGTAAAAGTATATATGTACTGGACATGAGTGGTACTTTGTAAGTGTTGGAAAGCTTTTCTCCATGGGAATGGAAAAAAGAAGAAGAAGAAGGCAATCTGAAAGAGAAACTACAGACCCCAGCTAGATTTGCATTTGTTTGTATACAATTTGAATGTAATCCCCATTGCTGAATATTCCCAGGTCAATAAATAAAACAGCAATCTATATGTCTCAGTGATAGGAAGTTCAAGCTAGCAATAATGTAGACCACAACAAAGCAGCTGGTAAAATGAAGGCACTTAAACAGCATGGTGTTGAACAAATTTCCAGGTAGAAATTTGACAGAAATAAACGTTCTGCCCTAGAAAGTTTATTTATTTACTTTATAGCATGGGTTTTTTTCCCCCCTCCGCACCCCTCTCCCCTGGGCCCCCAAGGTAATGTACAGGGATAAAAACATTCAAAACAGTAAATACATGACTAAAATACAACTAAAAACATCCTAAAAGCCCTGCTCTTTAAAACAGCTTTAAAACCTCAGACAATTAAACACAGGCTTCTCCCACTTACCCTGACAGGCTAGAAAGTGGAGTACTGTCAGAAAAAAGAATTGATTGAAAAGCAGAAACCATGTATTGTACTGTAGGAAACATGAAGGAGTTATGGGGACTCACTTGAGACTGACCGTGCACACTGCTTGCAAAGTTTCTCAGCCAGCTTAGCACCTTTTTACCTTCACTCAGCTTGCTTTACAAGCAGCATGTGCACACAAGCAGTCCCAAGTGAGCCTCCATAGGCAAGAAGGACTGACAAAAGAGTGGAACGCCCACCAAATTAATGGAACATGTCCTTAATTTGGAAACATCAAAAGAGCAAGTTGTCAGGTAATGGGATTTCAAAAGGTGAAAGCTTCCTGTACACTTAAAAACAGACAAAGCAAGCATTATTACTTTTAAGAACCAAAGCCTGCCAAAAACTCAGAAAGGATGGAACCGACTTGACCTCCTTTGAGAGGGAATTCTACAAGTGAGGTGCTGCTAAAGAGAATGCTCTGTCATGTGTACTCACCAACCTAGCCAAGAAATCTGAGTTCTGAACCATAGCTGTGCAATACCCAAGCATGGGGATATAAAACATATTCCCAGATATTCCTGGACATGTATTTTCATCTTTTCTTTTGCATTTTAAGGTGTTTGGGGAGAAGTTTTGTTTGCATAGGAAGATGATGCTATGTTCCATATAAAGATATGTTTCATTTGGACAAAATATAAAGTTTGGGACAAAAAAAATGTGCTATTTTGCACAAAATTCAATGTTTACTCATAAAGTATCTCCTCCCAGAGTGCAATAAATCATTAAAAATGTGAAATGAATTCCTATAATATCACTCAGTGGGGAGAATTTTTTTGAAAATTAAATGTACTATTCCAAGATGTGTTTGTTGGCATTAACCCAATCATCTTTTTGTGCCGGTTATTTTCTCTTCGTAACTAGGTATTTCCAATGACAGTCTTAACTGTTCTGTACCTTCATTTCCAACTATTTAAGCAGGGTGAGATTAGTCATACAACCACTCTTGTGGTGACCTGTACTAGATCAAAGCTTTTCAGTGAGGAATGACAGTGGGTGACCATGCTCTTAAATGAAACATTTAATACATCCTGTTGAGTTGTTATTAAATTTTAATGTGATAACCCATGGCTACGTGTTTGTTACATTCCACTGTATTTTCAAAGAAATAGCAAGAACTGTCTTGATCCTTCCCTCAGAACTTGCCGGTACACAATTGTAAAAATGAGGTGGGTTTTGGGGAGATTCTTTTTAGAGATAAAATACCAAGACAGGAAAAGTCCTTCACAAGACTGAGCTTCAGGCAACTTGTGTCTTAAAGTGGCTTTCCTCCATTTCAGGATTACATCTCTTAGAATACAAACATACAGCATAATATTTCTGAGCAATATCACACCCATCCCCTTTCCTTTATGGAACAGTCTACTTTTAGATATTCTGGTTTGTGTATTATATTTTTCCATCATCCTCATCATCACTGTCATCCTCAGTATTAGTGTTGTTACCATGGCTACTACTATTGCCTTTCTCATGGCAAGGATTAAGTTATTTTATCTTCTTTTTGACACTTAAGCAAGCCCTCAAGATAGTTTACAGAATTAGTGTTAGGCTCTATTTTATAGCAAATTTGTGTACTCTAATCCAGAAAAACCTTTATGCTACTTTAAACCTATTTTTAAGCATAAGGTGCCACTTTGTTATATTAACATAAAGTATAGGCCAGTGAGCACTGCTCAACAGGGCTGTAACATTTTAATTGAATAACATAATTATTCATTTATAAGTAACTTTTCTTTCTTGACTGGCTTCCCTTTCGGTTTTTCATTTTCCTTTGTGAGTTGTCTTCATCCTGCTCTCAGCCATGCTGGCCTTTCCTGGGAGATGACATCATCAAAGTTTCTACAATGTCAAATGCCTAGCTGGAGGTTGTTGGGAGAGCAAGTACATCATTACATAGCGCTGTAAAACTATCCAGCTGATCAAACAAAGCTATTCAAATATTGTCTCCTCTTTTAGTGTGCTGCTATTTTAATTTTAAAGCAGCAAATGCGAGTGTAAAAAAAAAGACTTATAATGGTAAACATTTAACGAAAAAACCTGTTTGCTTTTTCAAAGCATACCAGTAATTTTGTGGACTGGTAGTATAACTCACTAAAGTCAATTGAAAACAAAATGTCTAATTGTCCCTCTTTTAAAGACTGGATAATTATTGGCACAATCTATGGAGAATTTCCACCCTACTCCTATTGAAATTTACAGGGAAGAAGACAACAGAATCACTCAGACCAGTTGGATTTATCTGTTTGTGGTCCCTGCCACTTTTGTGTGTGTCTCTTCATAAATCTTTTTTGTCCCATTTCTATATTTACCTGCAGTTTTAAAAAACTCTAGTTTAAAAGCAGTTTAAATTGTAATGTGAAGTTTAAAGGTGCTTAAACTTATTTATGTATTTTAAGTATCTATTTTGGGCATATCTTTCTCACAAAGTATGCATGATTTAAAATATCCAAAATAATGTGAATCAGTGGTAAATTAAACTGATGACATGAATTCTGTCCCTTGTATATTTAGTGTCTTTTCATCATTATAGAGCTTCAAAATATCATACCATGGCTTGTTATGGCATTTTTCACATCTGTTGATTCCTATAGGTCAGGGATGGGAATCATGTAACTCCCCATATGTTGTTGGACTACAACTCCCAGCATCCTCACCATTGAGTATGTTAGCTAGGACAGCTGAGACATACAGTCATGTAATAGTTTTAGGATCACATTGCTTCCATACCTGGTTTGGGTATAACAGCCATGAATCAGTGACTACCTTTTTGATGGAAATAAAACTAGTGATAGAGCATTTGTGTTGAGTTGATCTGGTGCAATTTTCCCTGAAGAGAAGAGGAGGATTTAGGCAGGCAGCCCATGCCCTGAAACCTCATGCACTGTAAAGTTTTCCAAGTCATGGAAGCCTAAATTAATGCTTTGAGTTTATAGCATGTTAACATGAGCTATGTTGTAATTCAATTTCCTGTTCCCTTTTCTTTCTCCTGAATTAAGTTTCTTCCATACACAAATGCACTATAATGATAGGTTTCTTTTTTATATCGTGTATCCTTGTGTTTGTGGAGGTTAAAGAAATAGCTTTGGCACAACAGCTGTTTAAACATTTCTAATTGTACAAATTAGATCCTGGCACTTAAGCTTAGTTACTTTGGCTATTCATTCTGATTGCAACACTGGGCCCACAGTCTGAAATATTTGGGTGGGGATTACAGTAGTCAAGAAGAAAGTGGGCGTGAACATCTTGACATGTTGAGATATTGTAAGAGGTAGAAAACAGCCGACAGGACATGAGTCTATGTGAATAAATGAATTAAGCTCGCAGGGTATGACCCAATAGCTTGCTTTCTGATGCTGTCTTACAAAAGACTTCTGATTTCTATGTACCCCAGTAGTATTTCTTTGAGTTCCCTGGAGGATGTAAATCTCTGGAGTGATATACAGGAGCCCCTCCACATTCGTGAGTGTTTGGGGCATAGAACCCTTGCGAAAATGGAGAATCTGTGAATAACTCCTCTTCCCAGATTCTCCTCTCATTTCCCTCCAGAGCATCCGCTCTCCAAGTCCTTTGCTTTTGGCCCTGGTGTTGAGGGAAGGGGAGAAAAAAACTACCTGAAAGGCTTTACTGGAATTTTCCACTCAGAGAAGAGGGGAGTTTTAGAGTTCTAATAACTTTCAGCAGCCAGCTTGAGAAAGGAGCACCTAACCAATCAGCAGCCAATACCCAGCAGAATGTGCAACCACATGGCAGAGAGGCCATGCCTTCAGCAGTGGGCGGGGGGAGGGCTTTGCTCACCCGAAAGGGAAAAAAAATCCATTTAAAATACAAGCCTGGCAAGACTAGGGTGAGGAATGCAAGGGATGAGAGGAGGAAAATGGCAGTGAGGCAAGCACATGCTTCACAAATAATCAAATTCACGAAGGTCAAACCGTGAATATAAAGGGAGGACTGTACATGGAATAAATTATTAATGAACATTCACCATGAGGGTTAAGAACACTACCCTTAAGAGAAGAGACAAAAAAAGTAAGTGTCTCCATTCAGAGTATCTCATTAAACCATGGTGGGAAACGTTTGGCTCTCCATGTTGTAGATTACAACTCTGACGAACCACATGCAGCATGGCCAGTGGTAAGGGATTGTTGGTGTCCTGTGCCAAAACATTTGGACAAAGGTTCCTCATTCCTTCCTGCAGCTATATATGTTAGTGTGATGCAAATGAGCCTAGTCTACTCTTACTCTGGGACATTTCTGCACTAGCCTGTTATAGCGCTATGATTCCACTTTCAACATCCTGTGGAATCCTGAGGTTTAAAACTGCAAACTCCAGGATTCCATAGGATGTTGAAAGTGGAATCATAGCGCTACAACAGGCTAGTGTGGAAATGGCCCTGGTTTCATAAGCCCCCCTGCTTCCTTTTTATCTCTCATACAGGTTAGAGTGTAACTTTTGGTTCTAGTTAATAACAGCTTCTGTGTCACTCTAGTTGAGAATTGTTAATATCAAGAGTGGTTATTTAATATTAATTGTGGTTATTTAAAAGCAGATACTGGTTTGAAATTGGCCAGTGATATTGTTAAAGCCTCTAGTGTCTTAGAAAGGCAGATTCCTAGTGCCATAAGGGGATAGTGCCAATAAAATTTTCCAGGCTTTTTGAACATAACCCTAGAAGAGTCCAAATTTTTAGAGACTTAATGGATTAAAAGTATAGGTCACAGAGAGCTATCATAGTAAGTCATTTTAAAAACAGCTCCAATTTTATTGCAAGCATCTAATAAAAATTCTTTCACCTAATATGTAAGTCTTTTAAGTATAGTTTAGTTCTGAAAGATCAGTTTTTGGCTGGAAGCAAATTCTACAACACATTTCCTCCTGCTTTTTAAAATTTTTGAAAATTTTAAACTGAGGGCAAATCAAAAGAACAAATGAAAACTGCTAAAATCACCTTGTAATGTAGTAGAGTAGGAGGCAACTGGAACTATATAAGGAGCTACAAAAAAAGAGAATTTGCAAAGTTAAATGTTTAGAGATTGCCATGAGTCCATTATTATCTCGTTGAGCCTGTAATTACATGCTGTAACTGAGAGATCCTTCAAAAGATCTGACTGTGTAAACCTACCATGAATATATCTCAATGCATGAGGAACACAAAACTTCTTCAATGTCAATGTGAACTAAAAAACAAAAAGTGTATAGAAGAGCATAATATATTCTTAAACTGGACAATAATAAAATGCACATCCGTGACCAAGTACATGTCTATCCACCCCTTGACTGTGTAACAAGTGATGAGATTAGCAGCATTAGACTCTGAGGTGCTGGGACATCTAAGCTGGCACAGGTGGTGATGCTGGACCCATTCATAGTTGTCCCTATTGCGTGCTGTTCTCTGGGTAGTCATTTGAGGGGTCTTGGGATTGTAAGACCCTGGGCTCCATCCCCAATATCCAGCCCTGGTTGCTAGTTATTTCACATTCTGTGGTTACAGTCTCAATTGAGACATTGAAATATCATCAAAGTTTGTGTTGTAAATAATGTTTATTTCTTACTTTCAGGTGACTGTTACAACCATTGGCTATGGAGACAAAGTGCCTCAGACATGGATAGGAAAAACCATTGCATCTTGCTTTTCTGTATTTGCGATTTCATTTTTTGCCTTGCCTGCGGTAGGTTGCTTATGCTTAAAACTGTTTTTACATGTTCCTTCTGTTATTACAGTAATGTCCTGAATATACTTAAAAGCAAGCATGATAAAATGAAGTCAGTGAAACTTGGTGCAAAACACACTGCATATTATAAAAAAATTACTGGGTACTGTCATTGGGTTATTGGGTAGTGTCATAGTTGTGCATCTGCACTGGTTTGAGTATTTGCCTGGTATGATGCTCCCATCAGTGATTTTATCTGTTGTCATTTCATTGCCTTGATAAGCTTGAGACTCATTCTCATGCCATTTCAATGTACTTCTGTTGCTCCTTTCAAAACTGAAGGCTTCACACCATTACTTTTCTGGAATTTCAGTATGCATATACTTTAGTGCAAGCATAGGATTCCTAATCCTTTTGTATCCAATGTATCATACACACAATGTACATTGTTCAGTATGCTGAGAGAGATCTTGATACTCATCACTGAGATAGTATAATACATTAATAGTATAATACAGATAGCATCAATATTTGGCCACCTTCACCACTTGCTGCTGGCAGTCAATCACTGCTGCCTTTGGTTGTTGCTGTTGTGTGCCTCCAAGTCATTTCCAAACTATGGTGACCCTCAAGGCAAACCTGTCATAGGGTTTTCTTGACCAGATTTGTTCAGAGGGGTTTGTTTTTCCTTCCTCTGAGACTAAGAGAGTGTGCCTCGCTCAAGATCACCCAGTGGGAATCCATGACTGAGTGGAAATTCCAACCCTGGTCTCCAGAGTTGGCTGGCTGTTTTACCCATGCCATTTGTCTCTTCATTTTGCCCCATGTATATACAGCCTCTTGCTTCTGCAGGATCTTCATGTCTACCTCAGCTCTTTGCTGTGTTCAGGATGTTGCTTGGTTGGGCTAATGTGTGCACAAATGCTAAATGCTAGTTTTTTCAAAGCCTAGTGGAAACTGTCAATAGTCCTGGGATACAATAAACATATTTATAGCCAACTCAATAATTTGTAGTCAGATTTTTGATCGAGTTGTGTCCTTGAGCTGCAGAAATAGTTCCATCGTGGAAAGAGGTGATTTTCTTTCCCTACAGCAGCTCCTGTGGCCCTTCGAATTCAGCTCTAGGCAGCTAGGGAACCCTCTGGAACAGATTTTGGAAGGGGGTAGGAGGAAGTCCTGTTGTGTGAGAGGAAATCTTAAAGCTGATATTGAGTTCCACCCATTGTATTGAGGGCCCTCCACCGGTATAAAGGGCCTGCCTCACTGCAACAGGATCATCTGTTTGGAGACATGTTGAGGCTGGTCCTAAACATTTGAGGGGATGGGATTGTCTGATTACTCAATATTGTTGTTGTGCTGGTGGTGGTGTGCCTTCTAATTGTTTCCACCTTATGGTGACCCTATCACAGGGTTTTCTGAGCCTGAGAGTATGTAAAACACCCAAGGTCACCCAGTGGGTTTCCATGGGTGAGCGGAGAACTCAACCCTGGTCTCCAGGGCTGTAGTCCAACACTCAGACCACTATACCACTCTGGCCTCAGGCCAAATCCGTTATCCCTATACTCAGAACATTTCCGCACAACACTCTTATAGCGCAATGATTCCACTTTCAACCTCCTATGGAATCCTGGGGTTTGCGGTTCCGGGAGGAGCCAGCCGCCCCTCCCAGAACTGCAAACCCCAGGATTCCATAGGAGGTTAAAAGTGGAATCATTGTGCTATAAGAGTGTCGTGCAGAAATGGCCTCAGTTAGGAGATGGAAAGGCATTTTATTTTACAAGTTGTTACGATTGTTTTCGTTTTTCAACTTTTGTCTATATTAATTTTACTATAGCTTGAGTCTTTTTTAGAAAAACACTCTCCAAGAAATGTGATAGCTAATAGTTGTTGATATTCTATATTGGTTACTTAGGTACATGGGTAAGCATGTAACATCTCCTGCTTCAACCCCACCCCAGGCCACCTGAAGAACCAGCAGCTGGATGAGGCAAAGGTGCCAGTCAGTGCCAATCAGTGAGCAAGGATGATGATGTTTTCAACCCCCTCCTGCCAGCAAGTGAGGCTGCAACAAGGACTTGTGACAATTGTCACATCCTCAGTCACAGGCGGGAAGGAGTTAGAAATGTCATGCCCTAGTCAGCAGCTGAACAGACCTCCTTCAGCCAATCTGGCTGCTGGCTGTTCAAGTGGAGTGGGGTGGCATTTGTGTCATTTTACAGAGCAGTTGTAGATCCGCACCTCTAGTTACAAATCTGTAATTGCAATACTGAATGCCAGCCAATCTGTTGTTGTTCTTGCTATAGATAAAGAGATTTTCCATGCAAGCAAAGTTTTCCAAAAAGTTTTCCAAAAAGACTAACTCTGCAATACACTTAGTCAATTTCTTTTCCTTTAACATAATTTCCTTTGCTCCTCAGGGAATTCTTGGTTCTGGATTTGCTCTGAAGGTGCAGCAGAAACAACGGCAAAAGCACTTCAACAGACAAATTCCAGCAGCTGCGTCTCTCATTCAGGTGACTAAATTCTACCTTTCCTGTGTGTGTTTGAGTTAATCAGTTCATTGTAATACATCTTAATACAATATCTTTCTAAAGACTTTTGGGCCTAATATACTTGTCATGAGCCCTGCAGCTGCTGTGGGAGATATCATCATATTTCTCAGGAACTGTTTGGAGTACCTTTAATATTCTTTAGTGGAAAAGCCCTGTGCAGCTTTCATCTTAGAGTCAGTCTCAAGCAGCTGCCACCTCCTAACCCAGGCATATAAGGATGTTAAGGCCTTCCTCAAGCACTTGGGCCTTGAACTGATATAGTTCTACACATATCTTTCTTAAAAGAGCAGAGGTGCCTTCTAAGTTCCCTGTTCTCTCTTCCTTTGTTTAGTATCATTGTATTTTCTAAAAGCATGTATCATCCCATTCATTACATGTGCTTCATTACTTTTGAATTCTCTCTTTCATATAAATGGATATCTGAAAATGGCCTTCTTGATTTCTTTTTGTAAGAGGCTGTTGCTTTTCTTTTCCATTAGAAAGAGAGCTGTTAAAATAAATTTATTTGAAGAAACTCCAGTGGATAGTTGGCATTAATTTATTTGAATTTTGGACTCCATTGGATCAATTATGAAAGAATGTTGGATTTGTCTCACAGCAGGCACATGTCTTTTAAAGCCTTCCTTACAACTCAGTTTTGAAAAGTCTAGCATGCATAGATAAGATGCATATTTACAAATGAAAAAAATGTGCTGTCCTATATAAATGAACATGTGCAATCTTGGCTATTTTCACGTGATTCACAAATGTTTTTAGTAGCTCAGTTAATTTTCTGTGTATTTCTAACAACAATTTCAGACTGCCTGGAGGTGCTATGCATCAGAAAACCCAGACTCCTCTACCTGGAAAATATACATTAAAAAGCCTTCCAGAAATTATCACTTGATGTCTCCTAGTCCCAAGCCAAAGAAAACTGGGATGGTGTCGGTAATGAGTTGCATTTTTGTTTTCCTGTCACATTTTCCATTTGATACATTAATGTTTAAAGCTAGGTTGAAACTGCTTTTCCATAGAATATGCTGATTTCTACAGAGACTAACTCTTCTGAGAAATATATTCTCCTATTCTCTGCAAAAAATATAAACTAGATTTGGATAACAAGATATATACTTCAAGCAGTGTCCTACAAAAATCAGGCGTGGGGAAATACCCCTTGGCCACATCACCCTCCCCAGATGACCTAGAAGGGCTGTTCTCTACCTTCCCATATTGGGAGTTGACATTTTTTTTCCCCTGCTAAAATAGCCAATAATACCAGCAAAATTTCTGAGAAGTTGGCCACGTTGTACTGGAGGGGACACATTTTGCACTCTCCTCACCTGTTCCAGACCTCGGATTTGGCCTTTTCCAAAGAGGAATCATAGAATCATAGAATCATAGAAATGTAGAGTTGGAAGAGACCACACGGGCCATCCAGTCCAACCCCCTGCCATGCAGGAACACCCTCAAAACACTCCCGACAGATGGCCATCCAGCCTCTGCTTAAAAACCTCCAAAGAAGGAGACTCCATCACACTCTGAGGCAGCATATTCCACTGCCGGACAGCCCTGACTGTCAGGAAGTTCTTCCTGAGGTTCAGGTGGAATCTCCTTTCCTGCAGCTTGAATCCATTGCTCCTTGTTCTGGTCTCTGGAGCAGCAGAAAACAAGCCCTCTCCTTCCTCTACATGGCATCCCTTCAAATATTTAAACATGGCTATCATGTCCCCTCTTAACCTTCTCTTCTGCAGACTAAACATACCCAGCTCTCTAAGTCTATCCTCACAGGGCATGTCTTCCAGGCCTCTCACCATTTTGGTTGCCCTCCTCTGGACCTGCTCCAGCCTGACCATGTCCTTCTTGAATTGGGGTGCCCAGAACTGGACACGGTATTCCAAATGAGGTCTAACCAAAGCAGAGTAGAGTGGTACCAGTACCTCCCTCGATCTAGACACCATACCCCTCTTGATGCAGCTGAGAATTGCATTGGCTTTCTTGGCTGCCGCATCACACTGCTGACTCATGTTCAGCTTGTGGTCTATTAAGACTCCTAGATCCCTTTCACACGTACTGCTATCCAGCCGTGTCACCCACCCTATATTTCTGTATTCCATTTTTTCTACCTAAGTGTAGGACCTTGCACTTCTCTCTGTTGAATTTCATTTTGTTAGCTTTGGCCCAGCTCTCCAATCTATCCAGGTCATTTTGAATTTTGATCCTATCCTCTGGCGTATTAGCAACCCCTCCCAATTTGGTGTCATCTGCAAGGTGACTGGAAAATCAGTTCCCATTTGGGAAAAGAAAAGAATGACTGAGTTCCCCAAAAGAGGAGGGACCTGCAAAAAGCTTCAGTTTTGTCACTGTTGTGTGCCTTTAAGTTGTTTCCAATTTATGGCAACCCTAAAGTGAACTTATCACAGGGTGTTCTGGGGCTGAGAGTATGTGATGTGCCCGAAGTCATCCACTGGGCTTCCATGGCTGAGTGGGGAACTCTGCCCTCATCTCCAGGGTTGTAGTCCAACACTCACACTACCACACCATGAACTCTTTTTAACTCAAAAGGAATTTCTGACCCTACATGGAATGGACATAGTCTTTTGAGAGGCCATTAAAACTGCTTTTGGGCCACATGCAATTGGCAGGTGATGTTTTATACTGGAGAGGAAAAGCCTCTCCCGCTTCAGTTTCATTTCAGCCACAAGTCGCACTAGAAGTGAAACTGTCCTACTGAAGTTTTCTTTTATGTCTTGTGATGCTTCAACATATGTGGCTTTACCTAGCTCTGTTTCAACCACAAACAGCTCTGGAAGTGAATCTCCTACTGAAGCTTCCTTTCATACCACACAGTGTCTTCAGTATTTGTGGCTTTGTACCCTACCCTTACTACAGGGTGAGAGGCTGTTAATTATGTACATTTGGCATGGGAAACCTTTGGCCCTCCAGATGTTTTGGAGAACAGCTACTACAGTTATGTACAATTGCTCTTGCTGGCTTGGGCTCCTGGGAATTCGTCTAAAATATCTGAAAGGCCATAACCTACACACCTCAGATATATCTATTTCTTTCTCTGTTGGGGTGATCTTTTTCATGATTTTCAATCAGATGCTACTTTATCACTAGTACTTTTCACCAAAGTGGTGAACATACCCAGTAGCCAAAAAAGGATTTTCTGCAAGCTCTGAAACAAAGTCAAAGTTGATAAATCACCTTTCTATGTTTCCTATGAGGGACTTCTGTATTGATACAAAATTGTGCTTACACTATTACTCTTGAATTCAGTTTTTAGGCATTTAAGTATATGTTAAGTATGTAAGTATGTATAATATTGTATATTGCAAATATAACTAGAATTCATTTTAAGCCATCATGCCGTAGGATGTCATGTGCAACTTAACACTGAAGATAAGAGCTAGTATGCAAGATCCCCATCTCATGCAGATTCTGCCGAAGCTAGAAGTCACTGGCATAAATGGCTGCAGTCCAGGTACCATGTTAATGAAATCATTAAACACAAATGCCTGTTTCCTGGGTTGCAGCTATTAAGATTATCTGCTGCAGATTGGTGGTTCTTAACTTGGAGCCTGGGAAACCATGGGGGTCCATGGGGCCCTCACAGGGATTCTGTGAAGCCCTGCTTCTGGACATCAACAGCAGCAGCAGTAACAGGAATGCAGCAATGTGGATGCTGAAACATTTCCCTCGTTTGCAAATGAGGGAGTAGTTTGGGCATGCACGCACACCTGTCACCATGTCCCTTTTCCCAGGAATGTGCCATCACACACACACACCGGTTGCTATGTCCCTGATGAAAGGAACATGGTGGCAGGTGTCTGCACATGCCCAAACTGTTCCGTCATTTGGAAATGAGGGGACAACTTGGTCATGTGCAAATACTTGCCTCCATGCCTCTGGAGACCAGGGTTTGAATCCCCACTCAGCCATGGAAACTCAGTGGGTGACCTCAGGCAAGCCACATTCTCTCAGCCTCAGAGAAAGGCAAAGGCAACAAATCTTGCCAAGAAAACCCCCGATAGGTTTGCCTTAGGGTCACCATAAGTCAGTTTTTGAAAGAGAGAGACGTTATGGGGAGAAACAACCTTCCCCTGTCAGTGGCACCTAGTTGTTGTGTGCCTTATGACTTATAGCAACCCTAAGGTGAACCTATCACAGGGTTTGGGTTGTTTTTTGTTTTTTTTTGGCAAGATTTGTTCAGAGGGGGCTTGCCTTTGCTTTGGAGGCTGAGAGAATGTGACTTGCTTAAGGTTACCCAGTGTCTGAACAGGAATTTGAATCCTAATCTCCGGAAGCCTCTAATAAATAAACGAATAAATAAATATTTGAATATTTAAATAAGTATTTAAATCTAAATTTAAATATTTAAATTTTGAGTTAAGTCTTGGGATGCTTGGCAACAAATTATATTTACAGGGGGTCCCCTGTAAAGAAACAATTAATAACCACTGCTGTAGACCATAATCTCCCTTCCTTCATCAAAGAAAGGCAGAATTAACAATGTCTCAGTATTATCCCAATATTATTAATTACAATATTATTTTCCCCTGCAATAAATGATCATTGTAATTTTCTTTCTTTTTTTGTGATGTTTTCATATTTTAAATTATCGTTGTGATGAATTGGGCAGTACAAGACTGATTAGACTGATGTTTTTTAAAAAAAGAAAAGAAAGATTTAAATACTTGTTCTTATTAGGTGAAAAAGAAGAAATTTAAGTCAGAAAAAGATAATGGATCAACATCTCCTGATAAAATGTTACCAGTTCCACAAATCACATTCGAACACGCAATGGATGATAGGAAATCTGACAACTTTCACTTGGATCCCTATGATAATTCTGGTAAGAATTACAGTTAGAATTTGCATGAATTGAAAAGTACCATTTAACCAGACTTCATTGGCATCTGTGCCCTAAAGGGTATGTTTAATGAAGTGATGCAGCAACTTGATTGACAAATCCACTAAAGTTTGCAGTGGCTCTTCTGCCATGCTGCCTGTTAGTTTCAGTTGTCTTCTAAGACACTGCAGTCTGTGGGGTTGTGAATGGGTGGGAGGGTGTGAACAGCCTGTTTCAGAACATTTTCGTTCTGATAACAAAAGTCTTTATGATCTGGAAATATTTCCTAGAGCGACATCTTCATATCTGAGGATTTTAGAAGGTGCAGACTGGATCTGTATTCTTAACACTTTGATGTGTTAATCTGGAAGATAATACTTTATCTGTCCTTTGGATATTTTCCCCCACCCCTACCACTCTTATTAACAATCTTGCTTGTGACAACTTTTTAAAGCAATACTTCCTTCCTCCATATGCTTAAAACTTCCAGCATTCATTTGAAATCTACATAACTAAGTAGATGGAAGCTAAAATGTTTCATGAAAAAGTCTTAAACCTATCTCTACTTGGCAGTATCCCTCTTGTTTGCAGAGCTCATCTGCAGAGTTGTTTTCTGCACTTCATGACCCCTTAACTGTAGCCTCCAGTGATGGAATGATATTCTGATTCTTATCAAGCTTTCTGCAACATCCTATTTAAAAAATATAAATGTAAAAATGCTTGGTGACACTGATGTCATATGTGTAAAATGTTTCTGTACTCTGATACTCATACTTTGATATTCTGAAAGTTCAGATCCATTTTCTTTAAGAGTCTCTTTGACAAATGCTCTTATAAATAAATGGCAATTTCTGCAAAATGTGTTGCAGAAAGCAAATATGAATGGGGAATACCACATTTGAATGCATATCAGGTAGAAAGTTCACATGCAGTTCTGAGTTTCTCAATAGATTATGTAATACAAAAGATGTTATAGCTCTCTTTCACTTCTTTCTATGTGCAACTGACATTAACCTTTAACTGTGACTTTCACCATTTAAAGGGCAATGTAATCTATAAGCAGGTACTAACTCCAGTTTGGAAACAAAGGGTTCCTTTTCCTTCTGACATCTATTCTCTTTTTCCCCCCCTCCTCCCTGTGTTCTGTTCTCTCAAAACTCTTACAAGTATACAGGACAAAAAGGAATGTTTAAATTTCTTGGTAAGTTAAAGCAGCTCCATTTATCTACAGCATGCAAAACTCCAAAAACTTAATTGCTTGTAGTGATTTTCATATTGTCCTCCTGGCTTTTAATTCTATATGCAGCAGTAGGAGCGGCACAAGTGAAAATGTGCATTCTTTAACATCTGACCGTTATCAAAATTAAGTTACTAAAGCAGAAACAGCAAATCTTTATCTAAATGTCTTGTTTCATTAACACAATTTATGTTTAACATTCTGTTTTATGGTTGTGTTATAACACATGAATTAATCTACAGTCTTTGCTCAATGCCATTTTACCCTTTGCTAGTTTCACTCATATAGGGGCTTTATAAATAAAATATAATAATGATCACTTGTTCCATGATACATGATTTTTGTAAGTAAGTGTAATCAAAATATACTGTGCAGGTTCATACATATTTGTTTAGAAGTAGGACCCATTGTGTCCTATAGGGTTAACTACTACTTGGATTGCATCCAAAAAAATTCCAGTTTATTTTTAATATATTTCTTGCATTCCTCATCTTTCCATTAATTTTTTTTTTTTTTTTGTATCTCATAATGTTATTCTCATATTTTTATGACAGAATTAAAAGGGGAGCATATTAGGGCATGGTGTAGCCAAAGCTTAGCATTTAAATCTGACGTTTCAATGAGAGAAGTGAAGAATGTCTCAATTTTCCCACTGAAATCAGTGGGGAAAATATTCAGTGAATAGGCCCCTTAGTGTGTAACTTTTCGAGATCATTTAGCATACTGGAACTGAAAAGTATATCTTACCTAATCAGAGTTAAATACATAGGGATTCTCCTTTGTAAGATTTAGTTTCTTACACATGGCCTCTGGTTCTGTTTAGGGAAGAATGAATGGAAAAGTGAATAGTTTATTTAATTTAGAATTACTGTAATATACAGTCAGGCATAAAGTTATAAACAGCTGGCAAGTTTTTTTAAAAAAATAAAGAATACTTCACAGAAGCCTTAGACCTTCATAGATCTTGCCATGAGTGAAAACTCAAACCTGTTTGGCAAGATGGGCCAATTTGAAGCTGGGAATGAAGTTTAATTTTTGCCCCAAGGTGAATTCTTACTCGTTGTTTATATATAGAAACTTCTTTTTTAAAAAAAAAAAATTACCGTCACCTGTGGTGTTTCCCCCTACCTCTACAATTTGGAGAGGCTCAGAGACTTTTGTTTCATAGTAAGACAGACTTTTAGAAGTGGCAACCTGGAGAATGGAAGACTCTGTTTTTTTGTCCTATTCTTATTCTCTAGGATGATGCTATCCCTGGGAAAAGGGGAAAAATGGAAATGGAGTGAGAGTACAGTAAAAAGATTTTAAAAAAACCAGAATACAGAGCTTTCCCTTCCCACATTAGCACAGAACATAAGAAAGATATCTAGACAGCCATGAAGATACTCCCTTTAATACAGGCATGGAGGATTTCCGTTTCTGGATACAGTCTTTGGCCTTTTCCTTCTTGGCCTACTGGCATCTCCCCAAGGTAGGACAGGCTGTATCTCCAGTCAGCTTCACTGGTACAGTAGCCCCTCCACATTCACAAGTGTTCAGGGCACAGAACCCTTGCAAAATGGAAAAACTGTGAATAACTCCCCCTCCCCTGATTTCTCTCCCATTCACCTCTGGAGCTTCCCCCCTTCCATTTCTTTGCCTCTGGCCCTGGCATTGGAGGGGGGAAGAAAAAAGACAACCTAAAAGGCTTACCGATACTTTCTCTTCAAGCGAGAAGAGGGGAGTTTTGGCATTCTAATTACTTCCATTGGCCATCTTGAGAAAGGAGCACCTGACCAAGGAGCAGCCACTACACAGCAGAATGTGCAACTACATGGCAGAGAGGCCATGCCTTCAGCAGTGGGATGGAGATTTGCTCACCTGTTTTAAATACAAGCTTGGGGTGAGGAATGCAAAGGGATGGGAGGAGAAAGAGCGGAGAGGCAAGCACATGCCTCACAAGTAATTAAATTCGCGAAGGTCAAACCTGTGAATGTGGAGGGAGGACTGTATCATGAAATAAAACTGATACAGCTTTTTAAGTGTTGTACTGAAAGAAAAGGAGCTCCTTTGTCATTGCTGGGCACTGAAAAGCTGGTATGGCCAATCAGTAGAGTTCAAGGATGCGGGAATTCTCTGTTGGTTCTTATTTTAGTTTTAAATAATGTGAAAGAGAAACAGGCTGTGTATCTTGGAGGCATTTAAGCAATTTTTTAAAAAATATCCTATTTTTAAAAAGTGATTAGTTGATGCATTTATGCATTCAGTTGCTTCTCCAGTTGACTTTCTCCTTTCTGTTTCTGTGTCTTGTGCACTCTGGTTTTTTCACCCTTATTCACCTGTTGAATATCAGTCCGACAGCATTCTTGGTCATCCTTTTCTACAGAGCAGCCATCTCCCAGTTCTCCCCCTTCTCCAGGTAAAACTTCATCTCTTTGACTTATTTCTCTTAAACGCTGAGCTGTTGAGATTGTATTCTGCTCATTCTGATGTGATTTATGGGACATTTAGGATTTTTTTTTTCAGTTTAAAGGACATTGAACAAATATATGTCTTTACTCAAACACATGAGACATTCTCATTTTAAGCCAAAAGACATAACTACATACTGTCAACAACAACACAGAAGGACAGAAGGATAAAACAAGTTGCTACATAGTTATTCTCATCTCAGTCTAGATACCAGTAGGAGTAAGGGATTAAGATAAATAGAATTATAGAATCTTATAGATGAAAGGGGTCACAAGGGGCATCTGGGCCAACTCTCTGCAATGCAGGAATACAAAATTACAGGACTCCTGACAGATGCCCATCCAACCTCTGTTTACAGACCTTCAAAGAAGTTGAGTTCACCACCATCTGAGGCACTGTTCCACTGTCAAACAGTTCCTCCAATAAAAAAGAACTTCCTAATGTTTAGTTGGAATCTCTTTTCTTGTAATTTGAATACATTGGTGTATGTTCTTGTTCAGTGTGCACTAGGTGGGCCCGGATTCCCATCACTGCTATATGTAGGTGTTCTAAATGGTTGCATAATAACAGACAGCAAAAAAGAAGACTATTACAGTGCCCAGTGCTGCACAGCTATTATCAACCACAGAAGCTTCATTCCCCGTCCCCTTCCCCAAGACCTTTGCAGTATCTGAAAAACGACTCCAAAGAATATACCAGCCCTCTGGAGTAGCTTTTGGGGTGTACAACGTCCTGGAGTGGGAAGAGGAGATACTGCTTCCTGCCCTGCTGCTGACAAAAGATCCATCTGTGGAACTAGTCCTTTGAAGTTTAGCTGATGAAAAATTGTGATAGAGTAGACAATAATGGTACTTTCACTACATGTACTTATGTCTGTTTCTGAAAACACTGGTTCTGAATTACTGAGAAGTAAAAATAGCAATAGGGAGCAGTAAAAATACAATATCTATGCTGGTCAGTCTGTGGCCCTCTATTGGTGATCTCCCAGCAGAGGCTATAAATAATCAGTCAGTGAATCTGGTGAGCCACAGATGCTCACCAAGTAAATATTCTAAGCAAAATAGGACTTTTTAATTGAAAAAGAAATTTCCATACCCTTCAATTGAAAATGTTTAATTGATTTTATGGCTCCATAAAAGACACACACACAGAGAGAAAGAGAGACAAGTTGTCTTGTCAAATTTCAGCTTGTTCTCACTTCAGGTTTTTTCATCTTCTGATTCTGTTCATCCTCTTTCAGTCTTGAAGAGCTTTGTCATTTGCCTTTTAACTTTGTCATTTTTGTTACCAGCTTTTGACAAGAGGAATAAAATTGGCAGTGGGAGGGAAGTGCAATAAACAATATTCTGAAAGCCTTCACAAATGCTGGAAGACACTCTTACTTTAATAGTGCAGGCTGACTCCCTTTCAGCAAGTTACTCTACCTCTTCCCTAGTTCCCCATGGTGTAGATCCTGTCCTGGACAAAATGCTCTTTCCATTTATTGAGGATGTTGAGAAAACAAAAAAAAAGTTGCATTAAAGCCACATGGGAATATAATGCATTATTTTCAACAAATTCTTTCACTTTCTCTTACTTTCTCTTACTTTCCACTTCATATGAACTGTTATACAGTTTTACTGGGTTAGATCAAGGTTTAATCATACTTAAAGAAGACATACTAGAATCATGACTAACTGAAATCTCATTGTTTTTAGTGGATGTACATTAATTTTGAAGAAATCTGGATCAAATGAATTGCTTTTTAAATTCATTCTGAGCATAATTTCTTGTGGATGATAGTTAATTTAGGTATGCCTAAAATACCTTAAAGGCACCAGATCCTGTCTGATCTTGGAAACCAAGCAGAGTCAGCTCTGGTTAGTACTTGGATGGGAGATCACCAACTAATATCAAGAATTGCAGACTAGATTTCAGACAAAGGAATTGACAAAATCACCTCTGAGTATTCCTTGCCTAAAAACACCCTATGAAATTCCTGGGGTTGCCATAAGTTGATAGGTGACTTGAAGGCATGTGTGCACGCACACACACACAGACACACACACACACTGGTATTGGGGTAAAAGATAAAGTTGTCGAGGGTTTCAATTTGCATGCCATTGTGTTTAATTAATAAGACGCACTTTGGCACAGTGACAGTGGTAGCATGAGTAAAAACTTCCAAAGGCCCTTTCCACACCGGGATATTAAAACGGTTCAGAGCGACCTTCCACGGAGGTCGTCTGCACCGTGGTGTGGATTGGGGCAGACTACTTTTCATAGTTCCGCACCTCAATCCGCTCTGAAGCGACCAGAACTGGTGGCGCTGCGTGTTTTTTAAAACCTCTTTTCAGAGGTTTTAAAGAAGCACGAAGCGTGCAGCCCCGTGCAACTCCGTCGCCGCACTCCGGTGCAGATTTTCAGGTGCGCACTAGTGCGTGCCTGCAGATCTACCGGGGGCGGGCTTCTGGCTGGCGAGCTTCTCCAGTTGGTGGAGAGCTTCCGCCAGCCGGAAGCTGCCATTTTGGACGCCGGAGGAGTGCGGAGCAGTGAGTTCGCGCTGCTCCGCATGGCGACGGACTTACCTGGCTGCCGGTAAGCTCCGTTTCAGCGCGTTTCCCCCCGTTTCCCCCTCCACATGTGGAAAGGGCCAAAGAGTTTGGTGAGCATCTCTGTGAGAGAAACACAGAGGTTTCCTTCATGGCCAAGGGGAGACTTTAACTTGGGTTCCTCACAACTGAGTACACTGGCCCAATCAAAAACACAGTACAATATTTCGTGACAATTGTATTAGGTGAAAATTTATGACACATCAAACATTTGTCATAGCAGCATTCAATAATTTATCTTTTTCTTATTTTTTACTATCTGATTGCTCATATAAAATTGAATGTCTTCGAGGTTTTTGGTTCTGCTTAGCATTTTGAGTGTACAGCACTTCCATCCAAGCCCACAAAAGACTACTTTCTGTATCAGAACAGGTAATTCTTACAAAGTAGGGAGTATCATGTCAGATTTCTAAGGGGAAAAGCAATAACATTCCAGCATCTCATGTCCTTTGGGTACACACTGGTCCTGTTTACCATGCTTGTGGCATTATAAACTTCTCTTTGAGTCTTTCTTTTGTTATTTTACCCAAACTTTCCATTGAGATCTTTGAAATATCTTTTGTATAGCCCTTAAAATATATGGGTAACAGAGCAGTTTAACCTTTACCTGCCTGTTTCTTTTCCACAGTGAAAAGGAACTCTCCATTTTTAGATGCAAACACAGGACCATTCATTAGAACAAATAGCTTTGCTGATGAACTTGACCTGGAGGGTGAAACACTGCTGACCCCAATAACGCACATCTCACAGTAAGTCACAAATTTCCAAATTTTTCTGTCATCAGACGAGTTTAATCAGTATGTTCTAGAAAAGGCAAATCTACAATTTGAGAAGTAATTCAGTCATTGGCACCCAGTGACCCCAGGTTATAGTTTGTATAGTCTTGATGATATTCGTTTAATAGATGTTATTGAGTTACGTGATCATTCTGCCTATAGAAGAAGTTTTATTTTTAGGTAATGCCTAGCATTAAACCTGGTTTTCCACATTTCAGCAAAAGTTCTGTTCTTCATTACTGAATACTTGGATACTCTTTTCACATTAGCTAATTATGTAGATATCCCCGCAACACCACCCCCCCACAAGAATGTTTAAATCAAAAGTGGGCCCAGGGGCCAGTATTTTGCCCTGGGCCTCACTGGAGGCTTCATGGATTACCAAAAATGCAATGTAGTAAAATAAAAATGTTAAAAAGAAGAAAAAGAAAACACTCAGAAGCAGTCAGAAGTCCATTTCTGGTTTTTTAAAATGGGTGGTTTTTAAATGTTAAACAGTGCAATGGGGCTTAGAGGAGCATTACTTGTAATTTCCATATTTGAAAAAGAAAATGAAAGATTGCCAAATAAAGATCTTATAGCACTTCTGTTAAGTGCTGGAAGATTAGAAATAGTGAAATAATGGAAAACATTAGAAGGTATTTCAGTACAAAGTGGATAAATAGAGTGTGGTCTATAGCACTATTAGAAAAGCTAACATAAAAAGTGAGATTAGCAAGTGAAGAAATCAAAAAGGATAAATTGGAAGCCTTTTATTGTTTATGTTACTAGTATGAATGTTGGCTTTAAACCATTATCTGATCAAGCTCTTTTGGAAGAGTGTATATTGATTGCTATGAACTACGTACAACCCATTTGTCAATACTCTCAAGATGATTTAGATATAAGTGATAGACAGTGATATATATTGGCTTATTAACTAAGGTTGGGAAGTGGGAGGAAGGGGAAGCAGAGATGAAAATATTGTACTATAAGGTAAAGAATATTTGTCATAGAAAAAAAATCCAAGTTTAACAACAACAAAAAAAGGACACCATGCAGTATGGCTCTGCAACCTGTTTAAAAGATGAATTGCCATTCCTCAGGCCATTGCCAGGTAAGCAATGTAGCTCTTGTTTGTCCAGAAACAAAGTGATCGGAGGCATCTGAATGGCTCAAAGATTCCAAGACAGTAGTGGCATGTGGCCTCAAGGCTGTACCTTGTCCACCCCTGGTTTAGACAGTTGTTCTATTGAGTAACGTGCTAGATTGTGATTGCATTGCTGATGTCCTACGTATAGGGTAAAATGGAAGAGAATAAAGCAGTTGCAGTGACATTGCAGATCATAGAGGCAAATGCATAGACTCTTACTATTTATTTTATACAGACTTGGTTAAGCGTGATCATGTGAAGATTCTCCCTCAATTTCCTATTAAACTATCTGCGCAATATTTGGCTTAAGTTACTGTCTGCTACATTTTGTATATGTCTTTATCAGCATTACCAAACTGTACTGTGAGGCAATGAAAGTATATAAAACTCTCTCTCCCTTTCTAGCTGATACACAATCACAGAAGTATAGACTTAGTATAGATTACACATTTTGCAATACAAAATTCTTAAGTTGAAAAAAAGATGGTTGATTTTGAAAGATAATCCATAGACAAATGTTTCTGGTGCTCTTGTAACTCTGACTTAGAATGTTCCTTTTTCCTTCTTTCTTAAGTACTTCTGAGAACTAATATTACTTCAGAGTTAACAAGCTAGGTTGGTAGAACCCATAATGCAAATATTTTAAAGCACTCTATAGTATGTCCCCAAAATGGTTAGCCAATCCATGTAAATCAGTTAAAAATGTTAGGTCAAGTGCAGCTTCAGTTTAGGCTGGAAAAGTGGTTTGTGCTCTATAAGAGATTATTTTACAGCCCAGCTGTATAACACAGGAACATTTGGTCGGAGAAGGAGAACTATAGAATCAGTAAGAATAATGTGCTGTTGAATCTTGGACTGCAGAACTGCATATAAATTAATATGCCCCAGGGACTATAAAAATGAACATGAATATAAAAAGAAACCCCATGATTCCATAACCACAAAGGCACGAGTAAGGGTCACCATGCGAATTAGAGGCATGTGCTTGGCAAAAAGTATCTGCAAACAGATTTCACCTGAGAGCATAAAATTACTTCTCTTTGACAAGTAACATAAATCACCTGGCAAAGATATTGGTTACCTACTGTACTATTAGGAAACTTGCCTGGTAAAAATCAGATTAAGGAATGTGTTTAAAACCTCTGTTTCCACTTAGTTTGGAAGGACAGAGAAGCTTTTGCAAGCAGTGCTTGTTTATTTCATCCCAAGTATGGCAGGAAGATCCTACGGGACCACGAGCAGTAAGCCAGCAGCAGCCTTGCAATAATGACAGTTAGATGCAAGAGTCTCTGAGGTCTTGCTGCCTCATTCACCGTTTACATTTGTGGACTATAGATGCCTGCCCACATTTAGAGAATGGTGGTAGATTCATGACTGGATGCAATAAATCACCACTGCAATGTTCAAGGTCTAAATCAGGCTCATTGCCACAAATTGTGGTGCTACAGTATGATCTTAGAACTTGGCCCAGTGTCATGAAAGGCATAGTGTCTTTTCCTCTGGTTTGATGCACTTGTCTTTGTCTTCTAGCTGCAATAACTAGTCACTATCTCTGACAGAATGCTTATATTAGGCCATTTCCTCACTAGACTGTTATAGCACTATTATTCCACTTTCAAGCAAGGCTCCTCCCTTAACTGCAAACCCCAGGATTCCATAGGATGTTGAAAGTGGACTAATAGCGCTATCACAGTCTAGTGCAGAAATGGCCTTATACATTGGAGAGAACCTGGATCAGTGGAGCATATCCTGTATCAGCTAATAGTGTGAATTGGCTGGTGCATAGAGCAAAACTGGGTTCATTCCAGGGAGGTATCACAAATGTGTTTCCACCACAGTTGACTTAGGATCATGAACACACACTGCATGAATCTACCCTGAAGATTCCATGCATTTTTCAAAGAAGGTTTGTGATATATCCCCAAAGTGGGTTGTGTGCTTTTTTTTCTGGACCTATTTCCTTATCTAGCAAGGTAAATACGAGAAGTGCCAGTCTGCAATACTTTGTGGCTCCCCAAAATAGTGACCCCCTCAAAGTCAGAACAGTCATTTCAGCTGTGTCTGTAGCTGATTGGAAAAACCATGAAAGAGAGAACAAAGAACGGTTTCCTTTTGTATCTCTTCTCCAAAATTCCTGAGAGCAGTGCTATCTCCAAGTAAGTTTGAGATTAAGGAAGAAGGAAGATGAAGGGTTCATTCTTTCCATTGAACAACTCTAAACTTCAACAGAACCCTGGCACTACACAAATGTCAGAACTCAAGCTTCAGGAAACATATGGAATGGAGGGCAGCAAATATCCAGCACTCCCCACCCTCTTACCCCAGCATCTCCATTCCACTTTCTCCTTTGATGTCTTCTGCTCATGAACTGATGGAACAGACTGTGACATGTCAGATTACAGAGATGGGGGAATCACACTGTTGAGTATTCACATGCAATTTTTTAAAAAAGCGCTGTAAATAATTGAAAACAGCAACAGCAATGTGGTGCAGTGCAGAGCAGGCAAACAGGGTAGGCTAGATCCATTCTCCCTAAATCTGCTAATTTCCTGTTTGCAATGAGGTGTTTTGTTTTGTTTTACATTAGGGAAGATTCTAATGAGGTATCTAGTTACTAGTCTGTACCCTGTCTTGGTATTATCCTGTCTGGCTCTTCACTCTAGGGAAGAAGTTAGCAAAGTATAGCATGTGAGCTTGATTCAGCCTTGTAACCCATCCATATGTGGGAGGGGGAGTCAGAGAAAAACAAAATTGTACCTCCAAAAGCCCCTATGGTACATGTTTTGCCATGTCATGTTGTTTCTTCCCAGTGTCTGTTTTAGGCCAAAGAGAACCTTTTTAAAAAGTGACCAGTTGGTCACTTCCAGTTTGTATTTTTAAAAAGACATTTTGTGTTCTAAAATAAGCCAAGTTGGGGAAACTGAACCAAAAAAAAAAAGACAATGTGTCACACCCTTTTGGCAATGACAGCTCATGGTTTCCAGCTCAGTGGAGCAGAGAGTCCACTTCAGGCTTTAATCTGAACCTTAAAGATTCTGTTCAAGGTTCTTTAGTACCTTGAATAGCTCCTTCAGACTAAAAGCAGATTCACCATCCTGCTGGCATAGAACCCACCATCTGCAAATGGATGAGGAATGCAGTTGCCATTCCCTCAGTTTTTTCAGGGTGCTGAAGCATAGGTCAGGAGGGATTGTGATGCTCTGTAAGTTGTCCACCTCTGTTTTGGAGTCTACATCCAGCCTGAGTCTTTTCTTGGGAAGGAGAAGATGTGAGGAAGACACATCTGCTGAACTGTGGGAATTTTATCTTGCCTTACTGCAGCTACGTTTATATTTGTTTAGTTGATCTCTTTTTACCTGATCACAGTTATTTCTGGTAGCAGACAGTGGTCACAGCTGTTACTACAATCGGATGGTTTACAGTTAACATTAATTAATTTGATTCATTGTAAGTGTTGCTATGTCCCTACTTTATGCAAAAGAGCAAGAGCTGGGGAGCAGTAAAATCCTCAGGAGGAAAAAGAGATCCATCTCAGGATGCTTAAAAGGTGATCCAATTCAATTATAATTTTTTCTAATTCAATTATAAATTTCTAATAAAAATCAATTTTTCTAATTTATTGAGGAAATGGTAAATAGATTAGAAAATGGACTATAAGAAAAATTAGAAAGGTTATAGAACTTTTAATGGCAGACATTCAATAAGCAGAAGATACTATTATTTGGTACATGACTAATAGAAATTAATTTAAGTAAGTAAAGTGAGGAGTGGTATAAATGGTGATTATAAAGTGAACTAAGGGGAGGTATGGAAGTGTTACATTAAGAGATGAATTAAAAATGCAAGTCAGAGGGAATTAGGACTATGAGTGGTTATAGCACACAATTTAAGCGAAGAAAAATATAAACACTTAAATTTAGAAAAGAATGGGTTAACATTAATGCCATGATTATCTCTGATCTTGCGCTGCCATATATGGATACACATTATTATTTTCTATTGACTGTTTGACTGGGTTTTTTTTCCCTTTTTTTCCATCTTTAGGATTGTCGAATTTAGTTGCTTTTGTATTCTATGATGCATTGTTCTTTCTTTTCCTGTTTTTTTCAATTTTATCTATGACTTAAATAAAGGGAAAAAAATAAACAGGAAAAAAAAAGGTGATCCTTGGTTGGTTAAAAAAACGTATTAACTTTTTCATCCCGTAAAAGACCATCTTTTAAGCATTGTGAGACATGTCTTTTTTTCCTCTTGTGTAGTTTCTTATGTGCAAGCCTCTGTTTCAGGAGTTTAGACGTTGTGCTTCTTCTTCTTTTTTTAAGAAAAACAGTTTTTTAAAAAAAACGCTGGCCTTTGTAGTGTTTTCTATTTCAAAGGAAAATATGAAAGAAGAGTAAATATGCGCTCATTTTAGATAATAATATGCCTCTCATTTAATACAATGCCAGTAATAAAATCTCACATCCAAAGAGATGTTAGATTGGTGAGAATTATAGTCACATACTCACAGCCCCAGAAAACCCTGTGATAGGTTCACCTTAGGGTCACCGTAAGTCAGAAATGACTTGAAGGCACACAACAACAGCAATAGTGACATACTGATTTTGAATATATTATCGCTGTTGTACTCTTATACATTCATGGCAACTTGATTATTAAAAGACTCCCTTTTACCTCCATGATTTGGAGACAGCTCCTTGGATTAAAAGGTGCACGCTGTCCAGAGCAAACATTTGTACTCAGCTGTGTGTGTGGTCGAATCCTTCTTTACACTGACTGGATGGCTCATATTGTAAATGATTCCTGCTTTTATCTTCCTCTCTCTTTTCTGAAGGCCCATGCGAAGGCTGAACAAATACAGCTTTTTTACTTTCAAGTGGTCAGATATAAGGACTGACCTGCTGTCACCACCACTGTGTTTGCATTGTAACTAACAACATTTAAAATGTGATTTTCAGGCAGACACCTATATCGTTAATTGCGCAAGGGATTTGAGCAACAGTCAATGAAACATACAGCAAAATATCAGGCAACAGAAAACAACAAACTTGTTTTCTTGTATATTGAGATATTCTGCAGGACAAGTTTGATTTTCCCTCCTTCTGCATTAAGCAATTACATGTTTACCACATAAAGAATAATCTTTACCGACTTTTCAACAGTTACTCATTTTTCAAAATATAGCAAAAATGAAAAAGTCCTGTATGAATGTTTATTAGTTACTAATTAGTGTTAGAATGACTTTATTTTTGCCTTGTATGTTCCTTTTGGTTTATATTAAACAGTACAATTAATATAATTAATAATTTTCCCCATGCTTTCCTCAAGATAGGAGCTATGCAAGCATATCCACACAGGAGGAAAGGAGGAAATCTTTAAAAACTGCCAGTTGGGTGGGTTATTTCCATTCGTTAGATATAATGAATCAATGGAGTGACTTTAATAGCAAATCAGTCTGGGAGAGCTGACAAGAAATAGGAGTCCACCCTACAATCCTGCAACAGAATTGTAGTAGAATAATCAAGATAGGATTAGTTTTCATGTTTTTAATTATTTATTCTAGTCACTGAAATCTACCCTGTTGTGAATACTGTTTTCCACAAGTATGAAACAACAACAGTGAACAGGGAGAAAGCAGTACTTTCACAAGCCAACAGAAGAGAACGTCACTTACTTTCTACCTACAATGAAACAAAATGCATGATATAGCATAAACATACATTTGTATGTTGATGCTCTGCTTCTTTTAAGTAGCCAAGAGAACTGCTTCTTCATTGCCGCTTCATTGTAGATTAATATTAGTTTCCTTGTTCTCCAGGAGTTGGTATACAACTTGACTGATGTTAAGTAATTAAAGTAGACTCCAGCTGCTTGCTTATTGAGAAGCACAGGGCTCATCTAATGCAAGGACAATGAGCAGCTGCCTACACACTAACTTACCAATGTTTATTTTGGACACCACACAGTATGTGCAAACACTATTATTTGGGAAGAGAGATTAGAAGGAACACTTTAAAAAAATTTACTGAGATCATCATTGTCATTGTCATCATCAACACATTGCTGTAATTAAAAAAAATTAATATACGTGTTTATGTTAGGTAAAATATACTGGCATTTTATTTCAAATGTTAGATATAGCACTGTTGGCAGCTAGTACTCTAAGAAACAGCTTGCTGTCACAAAATACTTATGGCTTGATACTTTTTCAAAAGATGGTGTGACTGGGGGGGGGATCTGAATTAGACAAACAACAGTTCGAGCACTTCCTGTCTTTTATGCCCTTCCTTTCCCCTTTATTCTTTCATTTTCTTTGTCTTCCTCTTCCTCCTTCTTTGAAACAACAGTTTCAGTTTTTGATCATACAGTTACCCCAAACTTCCTTAGCCCAACAGGTCTACCATATTTTTGCTAGCTGGGCAAGATATTTAAAATAATCCATTAAACGTTAAACCCAGTCCCTGCACCCCATCCCCTTCCACATATACTGCTGCCCACATAGGGACATCCCTGTGTATTTAGGTTGCATTCCTCCTGTGAAAAAAATGGGAAAACTCATGCAGGCTGGTGAGTTCTGTGGGTGCTGAATTCCCATACCCCTGAGCTGAAGTACAGTACTAACCTAGATTTGTTTCTTGCTTCTTCTGTTGAACATGATTTATGTGACTTTAAAGGTGTTCATTACTCCATATAAGGTTTTAAAATGCATGAATTATGGGAGGGCTCAAATGAATAATTTGTTAGGGCTATACTGCTACATTTCATGAATACCTTAATGCAGCCAAGATTGCTTATCCAGCCCAGGTGATAAGCTTAGAAATCCGCTTTTTTGCATCCAGTTTCTAACCCAGAATTCCTGACTGAATTTAGTGGGAATGAGAAAATCGCTGCAATGAGCAGTTGCACTCCTGGCCCTAATTCATAGGCTTCAATTACAATAAATGGGGAGCAGCTACTGAGTGGTCATAAAGCTCTAGTGATTTTAGCAGTTATTGTGAAACCATCTGCTCTTTATTTTAGAAATCTAAACCAAAACTGCCCATATCAAATTTGAGGCACGCATTTAAATAATAACAGTGGAATGCAGTTTGTCCACAGCCTTGCTGTATGGAAATGAGTCTTTATTAAAATCACAGTTATTTCTAATTTTCTTTAAAAAAAAAAGAAAAAGAAAAAGAAAACATAGTAGCACTTTTTTTTTCAGTATTGCCAAACCATCTTTTGAGAGGAAGGAAGATCTGATGTTTTCCACAGCATTCTAATACTGTCTCCTGAGACTGTAAAATAAATATTAAACTCATTTTATTTTTGAAATAACCTAAAAAGTTATTTTTTAAAAAATTAGCCAAGATACAATGAGGTACGTCTGTGGACAAATGTAGGATTGGGAGTGGAGTGGTTTCCCCTTCCCACAGCAGCCTACTATACAACCCAAAACCTCGTCTGGAAGACTGTAGGGAGGAGAGGAAGGAAAATATGTTCTGTTGCACTGATGTTGCAGGACCAGCACATCATTGTGGTGTTTTTGTATAATTGTGCTTTCACCATACAGATAGTGAAAGATACTGCAAATGATAGGTTATAACTATTATTTCCTGTAATAAATAGCTGCTCTCAAAATGCAGTTCCCCTTCGTATAACTTCTGCCCTAGTGCAAACTTATAATTATTGTAGATTTGGGACTGGTTGTACTGTCCACAGAGAGGCAAAAAGCAAGATGCTCCTAAGTAGTGCTTGTGAGGCACCCTTCTTAAATCACCTGAAACAGAACTGGGTGCCGTTTAACACAAGGGGGCAGTAATGTCATGCAAGAAATTTTGACCAGTTTATGTGTAAGTGGATTTCATCAGATAAATAAGTTATATAGTAGGAGCTGGATAAAAAGATGCTTGTAAATCTTTATCCATCAGTATAGATTTTTAAGGTGCAAGCCAGCCAAAGTCCTCTATAGTTTCATGGGAGAGAGATACAAACATGATTAGACTGATCAGAATATTTCTGTTTATTCTGTGTAAGATGTATAGCTGCAATAGGAAAGGCTTGCTTTTGTTCCCTTCATCAGTTTTTGGCAGTGTTATATTTTATATTATTCTGACAGAGTTGATCAGGTAATGCTCACAAC
Source organism: Cyclura pinguis (assembly GCA_030412105.1). NCBI lineage: Eukaryota > Metazoa > Chordata > Lepidosauria > Squamata > Iguanidae > Cyclura > Cyclura pinguis. Next base: position 281,924,078 of record CM059599.1, read on the forward strand.
AAATCTTGTGGAATGTAGGAAATAATTCAAAAATTACTATGTCAGCCCCCAAAATTATGTTCCAGGATGGGCGGCCATAAGTTTTTACCTGGACTATATTCCTTCAGTGCCCTAGAAGACAAATACTATTTTTCTAGATGTTATTGGACTGGAATTACCAACATCTCTCACCACTTTCTATACCAGATAGGTCTAGTGAGAGATGCATTCCAGCAAGATTAGGAGGGCCACATATTGACCACCCAAAAGTATGAAGCCTTTTTTAAACTCTAGGGGGGAAAAGCCTCTATTAAAAGTGCTTTAAATCCTACGTATCTACAGTTTAAAAATTCCCTCCCCCTCCCCCCCTCTCTCTCTCTCTATATATATATTTCTGGTTGAATACTTATGTTTATGCATTTCGGTAGTATAATGATGATGTTTCTTGTTATCAGTTCTGAAATGTTGTATGGGCTGTTGGAATTTTTAAAGCAATCACTTCTTAGAGGAAAATTAAACACATTTTTGAAACAACAGACAAATGTGTGGGTGGGTGAATGCAGGTTTTAGTTATTAGTCAAAATGAGCCAAATCATGGTTCCAAAACTGTGTTCCTAAACTAGTTGAGTTTTAATTTAACAATATAGTGAGGTCTTCTTTGCAGAAGTAAAAGCAGTGTGGAGGACCAAGGGTGGTGGTGATGAGGTTTTACTTTGAGGTTTCAGATGGCAGATGATTTATTCTCAGGGGCACTTCTGTTTTTGATCAGCCCACTGGTACTGTGTGTCATCAAGTGATTATTTACATATAAAGTTTACACAGGACTGTCCATAAAGATACTTTTCACATCCCTATATTTAAGAATGTGGCTTCAAGACTTTTCAGAAGGATATAAGTTGTTTCCAACTTATGGTGATCCTAAAGCGAACCTGTCGTGGGGTTTTGATTATAAGGTTTGTTCGGGGGGGGGGGGTTACCCTTGCTTTCCTCTGCATCTGAGAGAGTGTGACTTGCCCAAGGTCACCTAGTGGAATCCATGGCCAAATGGGGATCCAAACCCTTTATCAGTCTCAAAAGAACTTTATGACTTTCTGATCTGCTTTCGAGCTCTTTTTGGAAAAAGTTATGCCACAGTTCTGGTGATTGTACAGCACTGAAAATTTTGGGACTGAGACTAGGCCTGAAGTGGGGGTATAGCAGAGAAGGGCACTGATTCACCCATTTTGACACACCACCTCTGCCCAAATACTTCACAGGAAATTCTTCCTAACTACAAGATATAAACAAAACAAAACAAAATACCTTCAACTAGTTTGCACACTTTATGTTCTTTATGTTTATATCCCTCAATTTCCACATTTTACAGCATGGACTTTTGGGTATTCAAAAGATTACTATGCTTCTATGACCACTGGACTTCTGTGACCTTGCCCTCCATTCTACCAACCCCAGTGGGAACCAGCCACCAGTGGTTAAACCTAAAAGATCTACTCCTCTCCCTCCTCTCCATTGTTTAAGACTTCTTAAGAGGCTGTTCACCAGCGCTCCTTACCTGGGAAGATGCAGCAGGCAGCTCTAGGAGAACAGGTGTGCTTGGGATTGCTTCCTCTCCTTTGAAGGGAATGGATGTTGCTTTTCGTCCCTAATCTATGAAATATCTTGAGGTTAGTCTTGCCTGTTTGTATTGTGCTTTTTGCCAGTCAGATCAGTGAGAAAAAGTAGGTCTGCCCAGATTTAGGGTTTTAATGCCTTTACTACAATTCTTGTTGCAGTCAAGGACATGCGACAAGTCCTTTAGGTGTAAGCATTACAATTGGAGAAGGGGGATGGGTGGGAGAGACAATGGGCCTCAGAGTTTCCCTACTGTTAAGACAGGCAAAATGGTAAGGATGTGTCATCCTGTACTTCCATAATTACTAGCAGTATAGGGAAAGCAAAATTGCTGGGTGAGGTCATCTGGAGATTTAGGCGAGGGAGGCACCAGTGTGAGGATTTGTCATCTCCCATTTCTGGCCTGTGATGTTAGAGAAGCAGAAGTTCTGAATGAGCAACTGGCATCAATTTGCGACTGGATGTGGGTGAAATAGGCTGAACCATAATCTAGTGAAAATAGAGGTACTGTGGGTCAGGGATTCTCATGATCTAAGCTTAGGTATATTGCATGGGGTTGCTAAAACTGAAAAGGATCTACAACTCGGAGCTATTATTGGATCTGGCCTTACTTCTAGATAGACATATAATGGTAGTGGCTAGAAGTGCCTTTCACCAACTTCAGCTTGTGTTCCAATTCTGCCCTTTCTCGGAAGAACTGGATCTAGTCTAAGACATTTACATTCTGGTCATTTCTAGGTCAGATTACTTTTAGCTATATTAAATGGGGCTGCTTTTGAAGACAATTTGGAAACTTCTCTTTGTTCAAAATGCAGCTGATCCAATTATATCATTTTATACCTCTGGTGGGAATCGCATGGACCTCTTGATGTTGTTGGACTTTGTGTCCCAACATGCTTAGCCAGCATAGCCATTGGTGAGGGACTGTGGGAGTTGCAGTCCAGCAACATCTGGAGGGTTGCATGATTCTTAGCCCTCTTTCAAAATAATTCTTTGATCTGATCACTGGTGTTTCCAGGCTCAGTTCAATGTGTGCATTATGACTGTTAAAGCTCTTAGCACTCCAAGAATCTCTGATTTCCCCTGTGCTGATTTGAGCCTGCCTTGGTCCTTTCTTCCACATTTAGTATCCTTCTGTATAGCAAGAATATAAATACAGAACTTAAAATGGCAAGGATAGAAACTTGGTAAATGCCTCTTCACTTTCCTTGGATTACAAATTCATCCTGTTAGCCACAGATGAAATCACATAAGATTATTCAACTTCTTACTGTTATCGGTCCACCATTTCAACATACGCATATAAGTAAAAGTGTCCATGTAAAATTTGTCAAGGGACATAATTCTAAATTCTGGGGCAGATCTTTTCAGAAGCTTGGCAGGGGGTTAAATGCTGGGTATGTGCTCGTTTATAATCTTCATTGGACAATGCATTTGTTCTCCTCGACAGTTGAATAAGGAAGGGAAAGACATTTTGAAAAATGTGTTCCTGTCATCTTGATCTCTGTGCCTTTCACCGCTGAGCAGAAGCCCTCGGGATATCTTGAACTGTAGCTTCTAGAAAAGAGATGAATACCTGAATAGACTAACATTTTGCAAAAGCATCTCATACAATTATTGTGCAAGTCAACTTGTGAGGCATTTGTCATTCAGTTTTAAACACACTTCAGTCATGAAACTTTTAAAAAAGGTTTCACGTTTCTGGTAAGCAGAATAAAAAGTAACTTTGTGAAAATGTATAATTGATAAAAGACTAGGGCACAGTGAACACTTAGGGAAAGACTATCCATCATATAACAAATTATTACAGTTTACACAACAGCAGACAAATAGCTGTATTAAAAAGAGTTAAAGCTTAATCCATATTGTCATGTGCTGCTACAAATCAGTGTAGTTTTTACAGCTAAAAATATTGAGCACTATACTTCTAAAATGCTTTTTACATTTATTTTTAAAAGCTACTAAAAATGACACAGTGCAGTAGGGGGAAAAAAAAGGTTTTGAAACCCCAGAACAGGATAACTTGGCTATTTTTTCATAAGTAGTTTGCTGTAGAAACTGATTAAATAATTGTATATAGCATATCTGACCTGTGGTTGCTCATGCTGTGCTTTCACCTACAGGCTGCCTTCTTGTCTCTAATTTACACTGTAGATGTTCACTACAAAGGGGGAGTCAGCTGTGATCCTCATCCACATTACTGCACTATAAAATAATTTTAAACTTAATGTCTGGGGACTTTCAGATTTGAAAGAAAAGATTAAAATGCAGCACCACTATGCGCTCCACCTGGTCTAGTATGAAGGCAGCTTTTGTCTTGTTGCTTTCCATTTTTTGTAACACCAGAGGAGTGGTTATTTGAAAGGAATGTGGATATTTAACTCCCAGTCTCCCTACCACATTTGTCCTAATTTGATGTATTAAAAAAGCAGCAAGTGCAAAAGTTTTTCTGTAGAATGGAATTAGAATATACAGTCCTCCGTCCACATTTGCATGTTTGACCTTTGTGAATTTGGTTATTTGTGAGGTATGTGGTCGCCTTCCACACCCCCAGTTCTCCTCCTCTCATTCCCTTGCATTCCTCACCCCAGACTTGTGAGGCTTTTGTTTAAAATGGACATTTTTTTTTTCCTTTGGGTGAGCAAAGCCTCCCCCCACTTTTGGAGGTGTGTCTTCTCTGCTACATGGCTATACATTCTGCTATATAATGACCGCTGATTGGTCAGTTACTCTCTTTGCTCCTCCCCTCCCCTCTGGGGGGAATCTCCTTGCTCAAGATGGTGACCATAAATAGCTAGAATACCAGAATTCAGTGCTTTGCTCTTCTCCAATAAGCCCTTTACCTTGTCTTTTTTTCTTTCCACTGGGAGCTCTACGGACAGAGGCAAGGGAATGAGAGGGGATAGCTCCAGAGGGAAATAGGAGGGGGATCACTGGAATTTTTACCCTCACCTCCCATCTGGAGATGACCTCTGAAAACTGGAGATTCAGGGCCAAGCCCTGAGATGTGGCAGCCCTACTGTGCAGGGCTTCATTCTTTGAAAGTCCTTTTGATTTTAGTACATTATGAGTTAGATCTAATATTCCTTTACAAGTGTAGCAGAATCTCCCCTGTCTGCCTGCTTTCAGTCTTCTGTGGAGTAAATGAAAACTGGCTCCTGAGGATTTCTATGATTTCCAGAGGGGGTGGCATAAGGTGCCACATTGAAGAGAGCAGATCATTCCGCTCTGAGTTCAGCTATTAATACAGTTTAAACATCATTTCAATTTCATCTCATCCAAATGCAAACCATGAGTAGTCACAGAATTTGAAACATTTAATAAAGAGAATAATAACTGAATGAAGCAGAAAAAGTAGACTGGGAAAAAAAAACTTGCATGACCTGTTTAAGCCTGCTCACTAAACAGATATTAGCCTCCTGACCACCTACCCAGAATAGCATATAGTCTTAAGAGCAACCCAAAGAACCAAGCAGTTGTATGATCTTCATATGGATCATAGCATGCTATTTTTGCATGTCTCTGCAACATGTGGAACATCTGAATTTCAATACACAGTTGCAAACTGCAAGAAGGGGGCTTCGTTAGAAAGAGGTCTATGAAATATTGCTCATAAATGGGTTATCATATTGAGCAATCTGCAAGTGACTGAGCCAAAAACATGGCCTGAGTGTGATACTTGGTATATCATATGTTGGCCTCCATAAAAACTAAACATACTATAAGGCTGAAGTTTGTGAGACCAATTTAGTTATAATAGTCCCATGTCTTTATACTTGTATGGCAAATGGCGCTATATGAGTTGTAAGTTTCTTTCTTCTTCCAAAACTAGTGATGGAGAAGCTCTACTCGCATGCGTGGTACAACTTTGTTTGTTCATGATGAGTTGTTTGGATATTAGGCAAGAGTGAAGGTATGACGGGGGCAAAATGACAAGCATTGCCCTCACATAAGATTTCTCCCCCCTCCATGAAGTTTTCCTTTACTCCCAAAATTTCTAGCATTGCCAAGAGTGAGACACTGAGAACTGCTCACACCTAGAACTTTTGCATTTGCTGCATTCACATGTACTGATGTATTATGAAATCACTGTAGAAGTTTGTGATCACTAATAAGTGGATGCTCAGAGATAATACATCTGTCACATCTATCACATCTCCTTTTTTAAAATACCTCATATGACACTTTGTGACCATTGTTGGCCTGGTCTTTGTTTCTGTCATGTTATAGAAGAGCAGTTAAAAAAACACTTGGTTACTTTAAACCCCTAGAATAATAAACGCCAAGAGAATATCTAGCTGTAGTAGTAGTGTAGTACCATATTACTGACAAGTCCTAATGGTTATCTTGCAGTTTTTCACTTGAGGTTTTTGAAAATGCTGCGGTCTGAAATTAAGTGTCAAATTAATAGAAAGGAGACAGAATAAAACAGCACCAAATATCCTACATGTATTTTGAAATAAATCCCTCAAAGCATATATCGGTCTTGATTAAACAGTGTTATCATGTAGTTGCTTTAGGTAGTTGCTAAAGCCTACTGAGGTGGGATCAGAATTCACACATAGAAAACAGATGAGATTGCAGCTGGGGTCTGACTCTCACATCTTCTTTTTTCTAATCATCATCATCATCATCTGGAGTGTACTTCCTACCTAAGTCTTGTTGTCTACTTTAGCATCACCTGGAGGCAGCAGGGGGTGGACAGAGAGCAATTTCCTTTCTGACATTTCTGTTTTATATATACAGAATCTGTACTAGATACAGTACAAATTATTGACAGGGGAACTGTAAAAAGACCCTTCCCCCCCCCCCCCAAAAAAAGAAAGACAGAAAGAAGGATCAGTTTCAGTATGTGCAAACATTTGGCTTCATAGTATGGTAGATGGATATGATTCATGCTATAGATAGATAATGTACATATATTGCAAATACAATTAATATGTGTGTATGCATGTGTGGCTTTATGGTGCCTTTAAGTTGCCTGTTGATTTATGGCAACCTCATGAATTTTTCATAGGGTTCTCTTAAGCGAGGAATACTCAGAGGTGGTTTGCCAGTTCCTTCCTCTGAAATATAGCCTACAGCACCTGGTATATGTAGGAGAAGGCATAATCTATAAGTGCAAAAGGCACCACTGAAAAGTATCAGAGAAATACAGGAGGACTACCATGACCTTGGGCAGTTCCCATTCATTTTAATAAAGTTTATGCAGCAGAAGTTCTCAGTGGATTCTGTGCCAACACTCTGCTAGCTGTTGTAGTAGGCTCTGTTCTTTTTCCAGTACATTTGCTAAACTCTGTTTTTAAGCTGATTTATTCTTCATAATTGCTGCTGTGCTTTTGGCAGTTTGACCCTCCTTTGCACAAAATAAGTAAACTTGATTCTGTTCTGCCTCTAATCTTTGGCTTTCCATTTGGGAATTAGCAAGTATATTAGGAAAAAGCAGCTAAGTCCTTTCCCAGTGTGCTTTTACTCTCCTTCATTGTCAGCTTTCACATTTAATGATCAGTGTCTTTCTGAAGGATCCCAGTACCACTCTGTCTCCGCTGGAGTGTGTGTATGCTTGTTGTAAGAAAGAAAGAGAGAGAAAAAAATAGCCTTGTTTTATATTGTCATAAATATTTCTATCTACCAATTGGAGATGCCAGTTGTAGAAATCTACCAGTTTCTACAAATTGATTCCTTTTTTATAAATAGATCTTTTAGTAATATGCGGACAGAATGTAAGCCGAAAGAACTGCTGTTACAATTTAGACCTTCATAGCCTTGTTTTATATTGTCATAAATATTTCTATCTACCAATTGGAGATGCCAGTTGTAGAAATCTACCAGTTTCTACAAATTGATTCCTTTTTTATAAATAGATCTTTTAGTAATATGCGGACAGAATGTAAGCCGAAAGAACTGCTGTTACAATTTAGGCATTATTGAAACAATAATATTGTAGATTTTTTAAAAATAAAAGTTATTATGGGAATATCCTTTAGACAGATGCTGTTTGTGAAAATTGAAAAGTCACATCCGGATTCCCCATCTTACGAATTCATTTGTGTATGTGATGCACAATGCAATTTATCCATTTAGAACCATTTTATATAGTATGTATTTTGTCTTGCTTCTTTTCTAATTTGTTACTTTTTCTTATCAATATGTCACAGATGTTAGTGAAAAAAACAAATCCTGTTATGTGTTGTAGAACAGAATTTAACCATTCCAAAGACAGTTTCGCTACTAGAATGAGGATTAACTGTTTTATTACACTCCTTGGGCTTTCTTCAGGAGAATTAGAAAGCAGACCAAATAGTAATGAAAAACTGTGCAGTGATTTTGGAAAATTGCAAAAAGCAACAGAAGACCTACCAGATTTTGGGGGGGGGGGGCTGTTGGAGGGGTTGGTAACAAAATCTAGATTTCTTCTTCCATTCTTTTATTATAGGAGGAGATTTAAAAGAAAACATAGATGCTTTTTGTGTAGAATTGTCTGTAAAGTGTCACCTCATAATGTACAAAGTAAAGGCAGCATCTTAAACTATGGTATGTTAACACCCCCTATTAGAATATTTTATTGTGGTGGAGTCACTTTGGTAGAACCAACGTATATTGTCAAGGTTGTGTATGTGTGCGCGAATGCAAGTTTTGCTGCTTGTGTGTTCCTTTCCACATTGCATATAAAACTCAAAAGATTTTGCCCTGGGAGCAGAGGATACAGAAGGCTGAGACAGAAATGAAATTTAATGAATCCAAAAGGTGTAGCTCTCAAAATGTGCCATAGCTCTGCTTCATTCATTGAATTTTATGGGGGCTTCAGATGATGTCTTCCTCCTATTCTAACTTTCCTTCTTTTCCCAAAGCTTCTGTCTTTTTTCCTTACTGCAGAATTTCTGCGAAAGATAAAAAGACATAAGAGCTGCACAGTACTTTCTCACTGCTAGTGTGAGGAACCCTCCTCAACCCTAAGATTTCATTCAGTGTCTGAAGGGAAGTGCAGTGGAATAGAAAGGAAAAAGGTAACTGTAAAAAATCTCATTCATCAATCTGTGGGGTATAAACTTATCTTGTAAAGTTATTGTCCTGGCTACATAATGCACCACACCGTAGATACTTTGAAATAAATTGGAGAAAGCTTGGTACAACTGAACAGAATAAATTATGTTTTTTACACATATACAGTAAAGTAAAAAAATTTTGCATGAGATATCACACTTAAAAGCGGTTGGAAAGATTATTTTCCTAAGGGCAAGAATTAACCATTGCAGCTCAGAGCTATCGAGTATAAAGGAAATGCACATTTATTTATCTTTTTAATACAATCTTTTTATGGGATGATGAAAATAATTGCAAAATTCATCAAAGGGTACTAAATTCCTAGAAATTGCTGACGGCAAACTGTCCAAGCTTACTTTGACTCCTTCCTTTTGACAATTAACATTTAATGTCTCCTGTTTGTTGTGTAATAAAGTCTGGTCTTGTAGACTCTGAGACAAATCTATACCTGAAGCTTTTCATGTTAGTTGAAAGGAATTATGGATTACATGAGTGTTGGGTGGGCTGCATTTCATTTTTATAAAAACTGATTTTATAACCAAGTACCCCTGGATAAAATTCTGTCCAATAAATAATTAGGACTTAGAAGTTCTTAACCTTGTCCAGTCATGCCCATTCTGGTTTGATGTTGGTTGTTTCCACTAGGTTCTCTGGAGCACTTGGTAGAGTTTATTACTATTACTGCTATTGCAATAGAATGTTTATTGCAGTTACCACTAGTAGGAACACTATAAATATATTGTTGCAGTGGTAAAATTCTTCTAGGGTCACTCAGTGTTACTGTAAATTCTTAGCTCATTTGTGAAACTGTACTATATATACTATTTAATCAGAACTTTTCAATCCTTATTTTTATCCAATTCTGTCTAGCTAGTTTCTATGAGTCTTGCCATATGTTCCTCCATTATGTTTATGGCAACTTTTCCTGAACTTTTTCTTTGGATGCCCAATCTGTATTTCTGTGTGTTCAGTTGAAGTTTTAATTAATGCAATACTAGAAATTTGGGGACTGAAGGAAAATTTCATGGGGGCAGAATTCATAGTTTGGGGGGACAGTGCTCTCATTTTGCCCCCTCTAACTACTGATTCCAGTTACTGCTTCTCTATCCTTTTTCTATTCATCAGCTGGTAGCTAGGTATGTAAAGTCAGGAATTAGCTGGTGTATGTCTGTCACACCTGTCTTACTGTTTAAAAGTTTGACTTCCAACCTACACATGTTTTGTTCTGTATAATATCAAACCAGAAGAAATCTCTGGTGTTTACAAAAGGCTTTGTTACATGGGAAGATATTTGAATAACCCAGGACAAAGGCCAAACAGTTAAACACAAATTACATTGTGTTTATTTTAAGTCATTTAAAACCATGTTCTGTAAACTATAAGGGCTCACCCAGTTTACTGCTGCAGAGGCAGTCACCAGCCTGCAAGAATACTGTCGTTCATTCCACACAGAGGGAGCTGTAAATCATTAGTTTACCTCTAGTTGATCATTAGTTCATTAGCTCCGGAAAGGTTAGGTGGGGATTTTCCCTTTTGGAGTAATAACTAGTGTTATTGTAGTTTTCTCTTCCGGGATAATAACTGCTTTCCTGGACAGAGACAGCCTGGGCAGTGCTTCATGCATTTGATAATTTCGTATTTACATTACTGGAATGTGCTTTATGTAGATCCAGAACCTACCCCAAACGCAGATTATGGCAGATATGGTGCTCGCTGCGTACATACTGTGTAGATATTGAGACAACTGCATTGACTACTTATTAGCTACTGGGCCAAGATCAAGGTCTTCCTGTTAATGTAGAAAACTCTGCAGAGCACATTCCCTGATATTGACCTGTGAGGGAGTTAAATAAGAGTCCTTGTTGGTTGTACTGTGATCTATAGATGATTGCCATCTGGTGCAAACTATCTTGATGCCTTGCTTTGGGAGTGCTCTCTCTTCTGTATTCAGAACATGCTAATTCCAGGGTGTTTTAGATGCCTTTTAAAACCTACCTCTACCTTTTGAAACCTGGTATCTTCACCCAGGCCTTCTCCAACTGGCTTGTGTCACCCAGTTTGTGAAATGTATGTCTTTTAATTTTAAAAATTTTAATTGAAATTTGTCTATTATCATCGTATTTTACATTTTTACTTTTATCATAAACCTCTCCTAGATCCTTTTATTTGTTGATATAGGAAGCAGTCTATAAATCTACTAAATAAAGAAATTGTGCTACTTTTTCAAGTTAAGGCTGTAGTTTGAAGATTATTTGGGATGTTCATATTGATCCACCACAGGCAGGTCAGGAGTGACCTGGAACAAGGATAGTTGTTAGTCTTCATTTTCTATTTCCAGAGGTTGTAGGAGAGAAGGATGTGAAGCTACCAGGAACTCATCTGAAGAACAAAGGTTTTTCCCAGGTTCTTGTGTAGCAGAGTGAACCCCATGACTCAGACAGATTTGGGGTGCTGTTACAATGCAGCAAATCACCAGATATTTAGTTTTTATCTCTAGGAGAGTGCCATGTAGATTTCCTGCCTCAGGTCTCTCAGTGTTTTGAACAGGTTCTGCATAGTGACTGGTTATTTGGAATTCAGTGGCACATCTTTGGGATCCTGACTCAGTCTAATGTGTCCAAATGTGAAGGACACTGTGAATCTACCAGAATCTACCATTGAAAGTGAGTGACATTTGCCTGGGCAATACAAACATGATAGCAACATTCTGCCTTTCAAAGGGAAGATGTAATGGACTATAGATTTGAAAAGCAGAAGAACAAGAGATAGGCTCTTTTTACATTCTAAAATAATAATATAGGAAAACAATGGATGCAGTTTGGAGGTTTTAAAAATCAGAGCCAGCCTGACTAGTGCTGGCCCATTGGCTACAATTGGTATGGAGTCATACTTATTCGGGCCTCTGCGGGAAATCTTGGCTTTACTTTTTACGGACATTAAGGGACTGAATGTGTACTTAGTGTAGCAATTTATTGTATCTCCTTAATGTACAAAAGAGAGCAGGGCCACTGTAGTGCTGGAAAGAGGGAGCCTCCGCATAATATTTTAACCTCAAGGGTGAATGAGAGAACATGGTACAATTTTCCTTTTGTCTTGGCTCCAAGGGCTGGCTGAAACAGCTCATCATAATTAGAAGCTTCTCAGCAGCTGTGGATAACCTTGAAGAGTTGCACTGGATCCTTTTTATTACCCTTGGCTCTCCACTGCATTGTAAATAATGTCTCATTAAAAAATGAAAAGCTTTGTCTTCCAGAATTAACTTTACAAAAAGGTTACACTCTACATCCTGAAATTTATCTCTGGCTGAACCCTGTGCTCTCTCTCTCTCTCTGCCCCTTTCCACTTTTTTTAAAAAAAGTTATTATTTCTGAGAAATTTGTCAAAAGCCTTTTAGCAGAATCAGTCTATTTAACTTAGCTCTTTCAGGTTTCTGAAAACGAGTCAGCACCCATATTTAATGACAATAATATTTCTGGAGGGGAAAAATCAGAAAGCAATTGAAATTAGAGTGAAGAGGAAATATTTATTCAGGAAAAAGTGCAAGTCTGCAAAGGCCAAGTGCATGCTGGAACACGCTGGTGAGTAGCTGCTCTCATTACCCCTTGCTTACATTTAGCAGTTAAAAAAAAAATCAATCCTGCAAGTTTTCATTCTCTTACGCCCCTTAGTACAAGGTAAATGCACAATGCTAGAAGAAATGGTAAACTGCTAAGAGTTTTACTTTTAAAGTGCAAGATCTAGGGAGAATAAGTAGGTTTATGTATAGGCACATGCCTGCCTAGGTACACAGCCAGTTCTTTAGTTCTGCAAATGCTTCTGCCTAGCCTCTTAAATGGAGTATTGCAGGCAGACATCAGTCATTCTTTGGGTGCGGAGTATTGTTTATGGTTGAAAGAACTGGCCAAGAGTTGGCTGAGGGACTGTTTTTATCTTCTGTGCAGAGTCTCCCTTTTAGTTAGCTTAGCCTAGTAGTGCCAAGTGATTTTAACAGAATACAGTCAGTTCCTTTCTGCACTTTGGTGAATGCTTTTCTACTTTCACAACTAATTTAAAATTTTATGCTGCAGCATGTCTAGTACAGAAGAGAAGTAATGTGATGTAGCAAAATTTTACACACAAGAAAGGCTGGGATCCAGAAAATTCTTTTAAAAGACCTATGTGCATTGCTGTGCCAGGCTCAGAAGTAGCTTGCCAACCATGCATTGTGGTCTTCTATGCACTGGATTAAATCCTTATTCTTTGTTCCCTCTGTGTTTCTCATGAATTTCATTTTGCACCTGTGGCTGACAATTCGTGGCTGGTGGGCCTACCCAGGCCTGATGAAAAGATTTATAACTATGTCTAGGAAGTCTGAATCCAGACAATCTATTAGACCCCCCCCCTCCCATTTATTAGGAATGGGTGAGAATGAGAACTATAGTTTCAGAAAGTACCTTAATGCTTCTTTGGAACAAGTAATAAAGATTAAATAAATTGGCAAAAGATTAAATAAATTGGCAAAAAGGTACCATGAAAATAACTCAAGTGTAATATTTTAATATAATAATACAATGCAAAATCTATCATTTTCCTCTTTTTTCTGTAGCTGTATGCAGGCAATTACCACTAAAAAGGACATTGCCTCCATAAAAGAAAAAATTAAGAAAGTTGGATTTCAAGACATTTAATGTTGTTAAATCGTGGAGCATTATGAGAGGAAGTGGAAATATAAGACTGAAATCCTGCATCAAGAGATATACACGTATCACATAGCTACCTCTTCATAGTTACATGTCCTAATGCTACCCCCCTGAAAGTTACCTTGTGAGAAATGAACCCCCTATAACACAATCATTTTGGTCTTGTTGGAGAATGGGAGGATGCACAGGGACACATCCAACTATTTTCCAGTAGGATGTGTTGCAACAGGCACCTGCAGAGACCTCTGGGGATCCTTGTGAGTTTTGTGCTGCTAATGTCCTTGCTATGTATCCACGTACAACAAATAGTGGGATGTGTCCCTGCTCACCCCCACACATACACACACACACTTTCTTGAAAACACAGAAATAGCCATGTTTGGAAGAGGGCTGCACTAAGGTGGGTTTTGGGGGGATTTTTGTTCTTGCGTGGTTGGAACAGAATTCTGATCTAAGCAGCAACCGTAATAGAGAATTGCAGCAGTGTAAGCCAAATGTACACCATCGTAATTCACCAACAGTGTGTCAGCCAGAACATTATGGATAGAAAATTGCTTTCATTAATACTTGGAACCAAGGCCAATAGGATGTTGAAAGTGGAATAATAGTGCTATAACAGTCTAGTGTGGAAATGATTACTGATTACTGATTATTCTCATTACTGAAGAAACATTACTTCCCTCCCATTAAAAGTAATGTGATAATAACATTGACAGAGAAGCGATGCAATGCTTTTTAAAGGAAAAATGCCAAGCTCTGCTTCTCAGAGCTTTGCCATTTTGCCATAGCGTGTTACAACATTTTCCTGCAGATCTGCCTAAATGTGACAGGACAAGAACTACATGTATCACTAGCTGCTTCTGCAATGCCCTGTGAGCTAAATGGGATTGACCCCATGCATAATTTCTTCAAAATGTCTTATTGCTTTATTTCAACGTTGTGCCACCACAGCTGATTTGGTGAGGTTTCTGAATATCTTTTCTCCATCAAATTCTGTACCATACTGCTGTGCACATGATGATACTGGCTGTAGGAGCAAAAGCCCATGTAACTTTGCTAGTACAGTATTCTAAATCAGCATAAGGTACTTGCCTATGGATCAGTGAAGCAACCCAGACTGTGACAAATGTACTCATCTTGCAAATAGCAATGTATCTTATATTTTTCTGAATTGTAATACCTCCCTGGACCAGGTCTTTAGATCTGCCTGTTTTTTACTCCTTTGGGCCCTGTTTACAAAGAGTTTGTAGATGCTAAGCTAAAGCTGTAAACAGACAGTAAGGACTTGCTGTAAGGCTCAGGCCAAGAGGAAGACCAGCGTCTTTCAGTTTTGCTTTCCCAAGCCATCTTGCCTTGTCACCGAGACTATGACATGGCTGTGTTATAAATCATGGCTGTGATTTTAGAATCTACAGTTTGAAGTCTGTTTGTTGTGAAACTGATCAGAGTACAATGGCATAGCAAGCCAAGATTCAAAATGAATGGAGAGCTCCCAGAGTCCTCCCTTGAAGCTGTGTGAGACCAGGAGAGAGGATGGGAATCCACATAAGCCTGAGACTTGCAGTGGTTCTTCTTGCTCTTGCACATATTGCTAAACCATGATTTATTGTGTCAAGTGGACAAGTAGTTAAGTAGCCTAAGAAACTTTAATTCTGAATTTTAATTGTAAGTGAATAAATAGCTGTGAATTTCTGACACCAATACGCAATATCCAAAATGTAAGTTCAAGTTTGGTTAGATTTAAATATGTATAGATGTTGTTCTGCTGTCCAATTCCAAACAGTCTCTCCACCACACACACACGCGCACCCACACCGATATACATATCTCTGACTGTATCGTCCACAGCCACTGCTGAAGACAAGCAGGGCTGATTCATATCCTGCCCTCAAAGTGAAGGGGCACATGTAATCCATACTTTCTGCATTCTGCCCAAAGTCTTACATCCCCAGGCAGCCATTATGGGCAGGGCTGGCTAGAGAGCACTTTGAAGTGCATATTATTCTTCCTTCCTCTTGCCCAGGAAGGAGAGCTCCACAGATGTCACTGCTTCTGTTTAGTCATCCCGCACTAAGCTGCCTTCTCTGCAAATACTTGGCTAATTCTAGTAGCAGCTGCTCTCCACGGATTGAATGGGTCTCCCTTTTTCAACCCTCCCCCCACTGGCTCCCACTTTGTACAAGTCATGGACAGAAGGGAAAAGTAGCTTTTAGCATGACAACAATGATGCTAGAGATATGTTCATTGAGAGACCAGTGGCATGGCTAGATCGATTTTCCTATTTCGGGTGGGCCCTTGCTGAAAACTAAAAGTGTTGTGGAAAAGGTATTTGGTAAATTTGTCTGCAGAATTCCTCTTCTAGATTCTTCCCATCTGTACCCCATTTCACAAATAAAATAGCAGAGTTCCCTTTTTTAAAAACAACTTGGAAGGAACGACATTAATTTTCTTCTAAAGAAATCCAGTAATAAGTGTTGCTTTATTTTGTTTTGTTTTTTAAAGAACAATTTAAAGTACTGCTTTAGTGTTTTTACTTATTTCTCTATGAATCTCCAAGCCTTGACTACATGCAATCATAACATATGGCTACAGTTATATTATTATGATTTCAGGGGTATTTTTTTTTTCATATAATGAAGAGGGAAACATCTGGGTTGGAGAATACTGTGAAGTGAAAAAGATTTTGCTGTGTAACTGACCATAGTATTAAAAGGTATAAAAATAATTTTAAACATATGAGAAAAAAATTTTTTAAAGAGTTTTCAGATCTCAGTTCTCCTTTTAGTGCTGACATATTTAAAAAAAAAACCCACTCTGAATTAATGAGTTACCCTGAACCTACAGGTAATACTCCCTAACTGTTTTAGATTTATATCAACTGTTTTGTACAGGTAGGATATAGATGTATATTATAATTTAACAGTATGTAATAAAACCTTTTGATTAAAGCATTTTGTTAATAATATAATCTAAGAAAATCATAGTTAGTTAACCCTGAAATTCTGTAGTCCCTGGGAAGATACTCCTTGAGGCATAGCATATCTCAGATCTTCCTTCCCTGCTACCACGAATGGAAAAAGAAGTCCACTGTCAAGAGGGAAAGTCCAACCTCAGAACCTCATTCTTCTTCAGAGACTTCTGCAGGTAGAAATTCTGCACTGTTATACATCAGGGAAAGGAGTTTTTTATGTGGTGTGGGTGAATTGGAAGAGGCTTTGGATGCCAAACCTTTGCAGCCTGCAACCAGGCCCCAACATAGAAGAAGGTTTACACCAACCCTGAAGCTGGCATAAATATGTTCCCTTCTGCTGCTTACATTTGGATGGAAGAGGGGTATGAATGCCACTTTTCCCTCACTTTTAAAGCGAGGCCTTTAAATGTACCCTCAGGATTTTAAATGTGTTGGCAGCAATTACCAAGAGAATGTTGTGAATCTTGTTTTTCTTCTAAATCAATCACTATAGTTGCTGACATATTCCAGGAACTCTCAGAATGTAGTAGCCTGTAGGTTTTGGCTTGTGCAACCAGTGGGTTACATTTGCTTTGGGCAAGCTGAGTCTGTGAATCTCTGAATGTTTCCACAATGGACAACATATCCAAGGTTATCTAGACCCATGGGAGCTGTACTTCTATAGTCAGCAAAATATTGCATAATAACACCGCCACACACCCCGTTATTACCACCATGGATGTCTGTGAACACTGGAAGTGCATAGCCTGCTGGAGCTGTGAATGACTACACAAAAGGCAGCAAGGAGACCATCTCCTTAAGGCTTTTCGTGTTTCAAAACCAATGTCACCTTGGAATTGTAAAAATGGAGTTTGGAAAAATGGTTTGACAAACTCTAAATCATTCTTTATTGGAATTAGTGGGGTTCTCCACCCCTACTGATCATACTGTTAGAGTATGTCCAAAAAAAAAAAAAAAGGTCTCATTCTGAATCTGTTTTTCCTCATTTTTCTCAGTTAGATCATACAGACTATATTTTTTTCTCAGAAGCATTTGATTAAGTATGTTCAACAAAGATTAAAAATAATTCCATTAGCATTCAGTTCCTTTGCATAAAAGATGGCTCCAGTCGGACTTGGATTGCAGTATTCATTTTAATGTATTTTTAATGAATATATCACTTAATCATAAACCTCACAGGCCTACTGCAGATACATTTTTGCTGTATTCTTCCTATAAGCTGGAGCACCATTGTGGGCTTTGGACAATTTAGATATATCAGAAAGAGCACAAAATAAATTTTGTGGCAGTCCCCACTTCTACAAAATTAGCATTGCTCAATGCAGAATTAGGTATAATGCCAATTAAAGCAGAGGTTAATTGCTTTAATTAAAAAAAATTAGATTAGCCCTGCTCTTCTGGCTAAAAATTATTTTTAAGCAGGTATCTGATCCACTTTTGTTGACTCCCGAAGAGTCAGGCTCAAATTCATGGAAGTACAAAATGCAATTGCTTGCCATGAATTTTCAGTCCCCTCCCTTTTGGCTCAAGGGTACAACAGAGTAAAAGTATTAATTCTCCAAAGACTCAAGGATCCTGAGATGCAATCTCAGATGAGTGGGATTAAGTCCTGCCAATCCAACAATTTTTTTTTGTCTCTTTCACCCCTTTGTATCTATCTCTTCCAAGTTACCTGCTGGATCTTTCAAATATTAAAATGAGGTTAGCCTTTCTACATGCTAGGTTGAATGTTCTTCCATTGGCAGCTTGGATGGGCCACTATAAGAGTGTTCCTATTAAGGACAGAGTATGTGATTGCAACTCTGTCTCAACAGAAGATCTAAATCAAGCATTGCTTGAATGCCCTATTTATAATGATCTCAGGAATTATTATTATATTTGTCCTTTATTGAAATCTCTTAAGGAAAGTTCTCCTTTTGTGAAGGTCTGTTTTCTGTTATCTGATGCTGTGAGATACGTATCTTTTAGAGCATTTAAATTTCTCATTAAGGCCTTACAATTACATACTATAAAGTGTAAGGGGGGTATGGAAAGTGATTCATCTACTGTACATTAACTATTATATGTAAATTAATTTATGTGACTTTTCCCTTTACTTTGTATATTTCTGTATAATCTGGTTGCTAAAATACAATAAACTGAACTGAACTTCCTGTAAGGGCCATTTCCACACTATACTCTTATAGCGCGATTATTCCACTTTCAACATCCTATGGAATCCTGGGGTTTGCAGTTTAGGGAGGCCTGGCCCCTCCCTAAACTGCAAACCCCAGGATTCCATAGGATGTTGAAAGTGGAATAATCGCGCTATAAGAGTGTAGTGCAGAAATGGCCAAGCTGCCAATTACTATCATCTGAACACTCATCCTTTGCAAAGGCTTTGTGCATCCAGGTATAACCTATATTAATTTACTAAGATTAATCCAACCATGAAAGTTGTGCGCTAAGATTTAGGGCAAGATCCAGACTTTTATTTGTAGAACAACTCAGTCCAGTGTAACTGGGAGGGAAGATCCAATACTGCAGAGTACCCTTCCCCCATGCAGATCCATGAAACGGGCTCTGTAGGGCTTGAAAAAAAAAATTTTTTTTTTTGGCAGGTTCCTCTGCGAGTACCATCTGAGTCCCAATTTGGGGGAAAAGGTGGGGTGTAAGTAAAAATAGTAATGATAATCACATCACAACACTCAATTTAGCTTCTTGTCTTAGAACATCAAATGATGAGTTCACTTATGCTTAAAAATAAGCTTCCATAAAACTTCAATAGTTCTTTTTTTAAAAAGAATATTAAAAACCTTCAATACTGAATAATTGATTCTCTTAAAGAAACAAACAATGAGTTATTGCATTATTTTACTATGTTTTATTATTTTATTAATCATATTTTGGGTCTTTTATTCTTATTTTACTATTGCATACTGCTTTGGGGATTTCCTTGCGTTCCGTGCTTTGATATGTATATTTAATGCATTGACCTGACATGAACTAAGGGCCAAGCTTAACCTACCCATTCCTGGCTTGGTAAATCTAGAATCGTCTTAGCACTTGCCTGTGAAAGTGACTGCTATTGATGTAGTCTGAGATCAGGCACAGACAAATTTTGGCCTAATGTATTTTCTAGAACCACTTGAATTTAATGCAGGATAGCATCAGTATCTCCCTGCTGTTTATTGCCATCTCATTGCTACTTTCTCTAATTGCAGTATAGCTGTGAAGAGGGTGAACAGCTGTGGTCATATGCAAATTCCCAATTTTACCGCTGAAAGAAAAATACTTGAAAGCTTTGGGAAAACAGAGGGGAAAACCTTTCTCATTAAGAATGAGTAGAATGCTTTTAAGAGAAGGTATTACTCAAGATGCCAAGAAGTGTGTAACATGAAGACTTATATGTAAGTCTGCAGAATTAGAGAATAGTATTTCCTCTGTAAGCAGCAGCAATATAAACACTCAGATCCAAGATGCTTTTCAGTGCCTGGTGGATACTGCCGTCTTCATACCAAGAGTAGCAGTGGACTTCATTATTTGTGGACTGCTGCTTGCCTTCTTCTGATGACCTTTGTTCTAGTCTGGTGGAGACAGTCACAGCAGAAGGAAGTACCTCGTATGCGTCATCCTTTTTGCCTCTCCCCTCAAATGACTATGATGCAGGCATGCTGCTATAAGCTGGGAAACAAATAGCTTATTACTCTGTATTTTAAAAGGATGAAACTGTCAGGAGGAGGTGGGACTGAAATGGTAAAAAAAAAAAAATCAGAAGACCAATCTCAAAATTTGGTTAAGGATGTAATTCCAATCAAGACCTAGAAAATGAAATGGACTACATCTACTGCATCTAACTGTGCAGGCCTTGTGCAAAACGGATGTTTTAATGTTTTTAAATTTCATACACACACACACACACACACACACACACACACACATACATACCAAATTTTATATGCTAACTTATAATTTTACATTTTTATATGCTAGGTTATGAATGTATAAGCATACTGCTGTGTATAAGTATACTATACATGTATGCTAAGTGGTGCTAAAAATTTATATGCTAAGTTACGAATGAAGCCTTTTATGTTGCTAGAGCAGCAAAATAGATTTAAAATAAGTATTACATATATTTCATCTCACCCCAGATCTCTATTTTATTCCTCAAAGTGCCCCTGTCTTGTCCCCATGACTTCAGAATTCCAGACATATTGCCATCTCTGAGTGTGCACTGAATGCCCACCATTTTGGTTAGCTGTGTCCTCCACCTGGCTGGTTCACAGCTTTAAACTCCAGCTTCATATACCTGGGTTCCTAAGTTCAAGGGAAAACCCTACTTGTTTTCAAGTGAAACCCCTACAAAATAGTGAGCCCCCTGTTTACAGTTACAACCAGTAAATGATAGTACTTTCATTCATTCATTTGATTGATAGTAATTAATAGTAAAAGTTGTTGATTTTGGAACTTATATACTACATTGTTAGAGATCCTTCTCTTCCCCCCTTCTCCTTCCTTAGCACATACTTTTCTAATGCAGTCACAGTATAGCTGATGAACTTTTGTTTGTACAACGTTCATGGGTGCTGCAAGCAGCTTTCTGCCCTGAGGGCTATCAGTCAGCCTATTTTTTATTATCAATAGCTGAAAGGACTGGGTAACAACAGTGCTATTGTCCTGGGAAACACTGTATACATCCATCTGGACAGATCTGACAGGTGTGGCTGAGTGAGCTGTACTATGATGGAGGCCTGAGCATGTGAGGCAACTTTCCCTGAGTGGCATTGATAGTGTGAGTGTAAAAGGGCTGTCTGCTGCACCGGGGAATAAGCATAGCTCTTCTTGAATTTTGATGGCACCTCCTTTCTCTTCCCTGTCTGCTGAAAGCCCCTGCCCTAAACTGGAGGCTGGTAGTTCTGAGCAAGTTGAAAGGGATTAGGGTGGCTTCACATTCCCATGGTGGATGCACTTATTTCTTTTTGTCCCACTTTCACCTCTGGCCAAATGACTTTGGCAGTATTTTTAAACAACGATACTTTGCCAGAGACATTTACTACAATCAAAAACAGACAGAGCAGATGCAGACCAAGCAGCAATTTCTCTTTCAAACTACCTGGCAAAATTTTTTGGAAGACTCTGTTCTTTGGTCTCAAGGATCCCAACTCTGAGCAGGACTATAGGGATCATTTGGCCATATTATATTATATATTTTTTTTAAAGGAAAGGAATAATAATGACTTCTGAGGGCATTTATATCAGGCCATAATGCACATTGATTTACCTGTTTGTTTTCATTCGTATCCTAGCTTTGCTCCAAGGTGTACGTGGTTGCCATTCTTTGTTTTAATCCTCACAACAATCCTGTGAGACCCAGCAGGCTGAGAGTAGCTGGACTGAGGTCACCATTGTGCTTCATGTCCAAGTTGGGATCTGAATCCGGTCTTTCTCAGTGCTGGTCCAACAGTTCCACTGGTTGCTTTCTGTTGTAGAGGACATGAGAAGACATGATTATCTAAAGGTCATGCTTTTCCATTAATTGATTCCATTCTTCTTTCCTGTTTGTGACTTTTGATCTCAGCATCAGTATGTAGAGGGGGGAAGTAAAGATGGAATTTTTATCTATTATTAATTTCTCATCTCAGCCCCCAGAAAACCCAGTGGTAGGTTTGCCTTAGAGCTGCCAAAAATCAGAAATGACTTAAAGGCACACAACAAACAACCCCAACAACATTAATTTCTCAAGAAGGCGTTAAAGTAGAGCAATGAGTTCCTTTTCTACAAATAATGAATGAATTTAAAAACTATATAAGTAATCTTGGTGGGATTTTATGTGTATGGGATAGTTATATAATGCTTATATATTTGTGCGTGAAGAAGATGACAGAGTGGCACGAGTCTCCTACACTCGTATGTTAGGTTTATGTTCCACACTTTGCTGCCACCTTGACATCTTTGCTGAATTCAATGATTCAGCTTTATTGGTTTGGCTGTCTGTCTGAAAGGCCATTTCTTCACTAGGCTGTTAACAGTGCTATTATTCCACTTTCAACATCCTATGGAATCCTGGGGTTTGCCATTTAGGGAGGGGCCTGGATGTTGAAAGTGGAATAATAGCACTCTAACAGTCTACTGCGGAAATGGTCTAATTCTCCTGTGTCAGATAGGACATAGTCCTATCTGTTGTATAGTCAACAAAAGAAAAGAAAAGAAAGAAGAAATGAAAAGGAAAGGAAAAAGGAAAGTCCTTACATTCATAGTTACAACACTAAAGAAAAAAGGAATGACTATGGAAGAGGGAAAAAAAGTAAACTTGAGCACTAGTTCTTAAAAACAAATTGTACTTCTTAGAAATGACCAACTAGAAAGAAAACGGTTCTGGGAGAATACCCTAAAGAAGACAGTTTCTAGCAGAGCTGTTCAAATGACCCTGTTTCCACTCTCCTGCTACAGCTCGATAGGAAAGACTGTTGCAGAGCAACAGCTGGGTAAAGAGGTTGCTTTGATTTGTCCTCCTTACATAAAAGGATATGTGCTTTGATGATTTGATACTTTGTTAGAAATGGGAAGCGGTACAGGAACTGATTAAACAGTAGTGAAATAAGCAGCAGTGGAAGCACCATAGGGCTTCAAGAAGAAGCAGGGCTTTCTCTCATTTTACAGTGTGACAGAACAAAAGAAGAAGCAAAATCTCTCCTTCTGTTTCTTTTCTTTCTCAAAATGCTGTACAAGCGGGGGGAAAAAAAATTCCAAATAGAGAGGGCTGGGAGGAGAGACAGAATATTGTTTAAGCGGTTTAGGGAGCTGAATAAGGGAAGAAACAGCTGGACAAATCACAGTGCAGCTGTGAGGCTGCTCCAAGTCCTTCTCTTTAGAGGGACAGGGAGGGTTCCCCCTGGCAAGAGGGTGTGTACATGCCTGATTATGCCAACTTCATTCAAAAATATTAAGTAGGAAACAAGATACTCTTTTCATATTGCTTGAGAATTTATTACATTTTTGCTATGTTTTGTGAGATATTTTTATATACTCGGTATACATTTTTGTATACTCAGTGAGGAATCAGAAATGTGAACATCCAACTAGCAATAAGGCATATCAGAGAGTGCATGAAAGGTACCCATGATTAAGAAAAATAAAATTAAAAAGTATTTAAGAACTTGGCTGCATTTTGCCTGTGCAAGAATGCGTGACAGCATGTGTGTTATCTGCTTGTTTCTTCTCTGTTTGCAAAGTACCAGACCATTCTATTCCTGATCCTTCTAATGTTATCTTAAGTATATGAAGAAGCAAGTCTAATGTTAGAAATATGTTCAAACAAAGAGTGATGGATATCAGAGTGCAATTAGATACAGCTGTGCTGTCTTCTGTAAGATCTATGAAATGGTTAGCAGAGGCCAAATCTCTTTTTCAAGAATAAATGTACATGTCTTTTGCAATGAAAAAAGATTTATGCACGGCCTACATGTCTCTGCTTTGAGCAAATGGATGCTAGGATGTTACAATGTTGTTATTAGGGCATTCCTCCACAAGACAGAATTTGTATATGTGGGGCATCTAATGTTGAAGATCTTGCATTGCCAGTTATCTGTCAACATTAGAGTGCACTGTTTTGACCGATTCCTAGATAGTTGGAGGGAGTGGGGTGGTGAGTCCAAACTGATTTTTCTGCTGCAAGGGGTTAATCCGTTTGTGACTTGCAGGGTTGCCCTTTTCCATGTAAAGCAGCTAAACTGAGGAAGCAAGAAGCAGATAAAGGGTCTGCCTCGATGTCTCATGTGTAATTCTTAGTTCTATTATTAGAGGGGTTTTATTGGTGACTCAGAGGGGTGGGTCTTTTCTAATTTGAAAAATTGTTATTTTAACTGCCTATATTATTTTGTATTTTTTAATCTAATCAGTTATTGATGTGCCTGTTTGCTGTTTGCTGATGCTGATGTTTCTGTTTTCACTCTTACTTTCCTATTTGTTTGAATTAGTCTGAAAACTTAATATGTGTGTGCATATATGAAGAAGCATTATAAAGAAAATCTTACTCCAGACTAGATACAAATTGTTAATCTTTTCATGATTGTATTTTTAACTGATTGTTGTTATGGAATTTGGTGACAGATGTGTTTGCTTCAGTTTTTTTTGTTTGTTTGTTTGCTTGTGCAGAAGATCCCTTTTTAAAAGACTTGAGTTCTCAGATAATTTTAACTTGCTACCGAACATGTTGGTCACATTTGGGTGGAACAGGGAAGCTGTTGTGAATTCTGAAATTGGTAGATAACTGCTTTAATTTACTGCTAGGGAAAGATTGGTGTTGTGTGTCCAGCATTACCTCTTCCAAATTGTAACTAGATACATTGTGTGTTGTGTTACATTTCAGGCAGCTGTTCTTGATGTACAGCCAAAGAGTGCAGGCTCATATGTGAGACAGAAATGGGGCTTGCATTGAGCTTGTCTGCCTCTGCTTCGCACACAAGAGTTAACCGCGTTAACTATTTATGCATGAAGCAGTATTCCGAAAGTTTTAAATGTTTTATTGCTTGTTTGGAGAAATGTTGGTTGGTGATAACATCATAAGTTTGGCTACTCTTGGGAATGGAATTATTTCATGGTTCATCAATGCTTTGTACACTAGTAATCTTGCTTCTGTTTTCTGGAGAGATTTCTTTCATCCCACCTCCTGTGCAACCCCAACCCCCCACTTTCTGTAACTGCTTTAGCATTCATTCTCTTTACTTCATAGCTGGAGCATAGCTTTTTTTCTTTCTTTTACAGATCCTTTTCTTAATGTGTCAAGATTTGCTTGCTAGAGACACTGTTAAGGAAAGTAAGACACCTCTTGCCTGCACTGGCTGGTTAACCCTCGCTTGAAACACAAAGGTTTAAATGTTTTTGAGGATCCAAAAATCATTTTCTTGTGCTTTTATTTTTAATGGGAGGATCTTGCTCTCTTTTGCTTTTGTTTCCTCATTTGAAGTGCACTAAAAAATGTTACTGACAAATTCTTTGGAGTTTAGGTTGAAAGATCTCCTGGCCATTTTAATCTATCACTGTTCTGATGTAGCTCATTCTTGTGATACACTGCCCTGGTTCAGCCCTGAAGCTCTTTCTTGTGTGTCTGTATTTGGATTTAAGTTCCACTGAATTCCCTGGGGAGTGTGTTTGCAATTGCAACCTATGGCAGGGATGGGGAACCTCTAGCCCACCAAATGTTATTGGAGCATTCTTATCATCCCCTTCCTATAGCTGATGGGAGGGCTGCAGGTCTCCCATCCCTGACCTAGGAGATTTACATATGAGTTGACATATTTGTGGTTTGTACAATTAAGTCTTAAGAATTTCTCAGTAAACTGAGCCTGTCATTGACAATATGCAGGGCCCCTTTCATCCACTATAAACTAATCACAGTGACCTCAACTTAACATTTGGGGTTAAGGAATATGACTTCTCAGTCAGCCACCACTGACCTCACAACAGTTTCAATCTTGACCTAAGTGTGTTTCTTTCACCACAGCCACCCTATAAACACCTGGCATTAGATGTGAGGAAAGTACATGGTTTCCAACCTAATGAAGAATCACCATGATTAAGAAGTGGACAGCAGCCTTAGAACTTTCTCAAAATTAAAACCAAATGTAGCCATTAGGCAGTTACCCGTTGCCCTTTGCATATACTATATATACTTATATGTAGGGGGGGAAAATGCCAAAAAATCAACCCCCCAAAACCTGGGTTTATTATGCTTATGCATTCTTTTATTGTTGCTTATTGTTGCAGGTGGTTGTTGTTGTTGTTGAAAATATTTTTATTGAGAATTTAAATTGAAAATAAAAAAACCCCTTCCCACTTCCAAGCTTACATTTTCCAGTTGAATCTGCTTATTTTCATTACCTACATACATAGTTTCTGCTTAACAAAGAAAAAGAACGATTGCCTTATTCCTTGTTTCATTCCTTATACCTTTATATCTTTATCCAATCCAAAACTTCTCTCCATTCCCTCTCAAAGCTCTGGATAGGTTTATTTTTCAAAGAGAATGTTAGTTTTTCTGTCTCAACCATGTCCAGAACTTTCACCTTCCATTCTTCTATATCGATATATTTTCTTTCTTTCCAATATTACGCGTATGTCAACTTTGCAGCAGTTATTAAATATAATAATATCTTCTGATGACATCTTATTTCCCTTTGTTGCTCTAATATATTTAACAAATAGAACTCTGGTTTCATTTCAAAATTCAGCTTACAAATTCTTTGAATTTCATCATGTATCTCCCTCCAAAAATTTTTTGCTATCCTGTAAGTCCACCACATATGATAGAAAGACCCTACCTTTTCATCACATTTCTAGCATTTTGCATTTCCATGCAGGTTGTTGTTTTTTTAATTTCTTTCTAGTAGATATAGTATGTTGTGTTTGGCATTCCATCCTGCAATATTCCATGATAATATGGAGACATTATTCTGAGGGTTTTTAAGTCAATCTGTTGATTCTGAAGATAAGATAAGTTCCTTTGTATCCTCCATCATATTCTGTCTATTAGGTGTGCTAATCGGAGTCATAAAAGGATCTTGAGTGGGGACAGTAGAAATTAAATTACATTGAGATAAAGCAGGTTGAAATGTCGTCTTTGGGGGTGAGTGATGACATGCCAGAGTCTGCTTATGAGTCAATCTCATTGGAGATTTAGAGATCCTTATTTTATGGAGCACCTTTCACAATTTGATATTTTAATGTTGCAGGAAACATGGGCCTCAGAAGCAATTGATTTCAACAGTTATGTTTCTCATCAGTTATGTGCCACTCCCAGTATGAGGAAAGGTAGATCGAAGGGTGGGCTACTTATTCTTATTTCTACTAAACTCTGCATGTCATTGAGCAAGCTCCCTACTTATGATAAATATGCAATAGCAGTGCTGGTGAAGTTTAATAAATGCTCAATAATGTTTTTAAATATTTATTTACTACCCCAGCAACTGCATGCACAAATTAAATCAACCTGGTGATGTCTTGAAACTTATATTGAAGAGTCCGTATCAGCTTTTTCTATTTCTCAGATTGTTATTGGGGCGATTTTAATGCTAGACTGGGTGTAAGTGATACTGCTCTTTATGCTGCCCATCATATTTGTTCACCAGAAAGACCTCCTTTAGCAAATATGCATTGCTCAAAGGATATAACTATGCAGTTCTCGATTTGCTACAGATGGTACAGAGATTAGATTTATGCATTCTAAATGGAAATATTACTGGGCACATTCCAGGCCAGTTTACATTTTGGTCTGGAACTAGAATGCATACTATTGACTATATAATTGTTAGCCACAATTTATTGCATCCTTCTATAGGATTGGTGATGGACAGCAGAGTGGATAGTGACCATTTGCCCCTAAATTTATACTTGAAGATTCCTGAATTTCAAGTGCGAGTTAAGGATATCTTTAAAGCAAACCCCAGGGTGATAGTTACTAATAATAAGATTAAATGGTCACAAAAGACTGCAGGGTTTTTCACAGAGCTGCTTAATACAAACCAATACTCTGATAGTCAATCAACTTGTCTTGCAATAGGCCCAAATAGTGGGATTATTGAGCAATATGAAGCTCTGATTGCCAAATTAGTCAACTCATATACAGTAAAAAAAAAAACTCTAAAAAAAATCTACACCAGGAAGTTTAATATGAAACATGGGTTTGATCAGGAATGCAGAGATGCTAAGAAAATGCTTATTCTTTAATTTAAGCTGTATAAGGAGAACTCAGTAGAAGTGAGGGCAGAGGAGTTATTGCAACTAAAGAAAAGGTAAAAGAAACTGATTAAAGCGGGAAAAAAAGTGTGCACAGCGACCATTGTGGGATCAGCTTATCAATGCAGTTAAGGTGAAGGATATGAAAACCTTTTGGTATCTTACATCCACAGAGACCAAAGGTTATGTTGCAGAGGCCAATTGCCATATCTCTCCTAGAGAATGGGAAGCTTACTTTCATGAGTATTTCTTCATGGATGCTTCATCACCATCTCAAACTTAACATGGCAAAAACAGAATTACTCATTTCCCCCCCTAAACCGTCTTTACCTTCCACTTTTCCCATCACTGTTAACAACACACTTATCCATTTGGTGAAGGAAACTCACAGTCTTGGATTCATTTTTGACTCCTCTTTGTCTTTGCTTCCTATATTGAGACTGTTGCTAGGTCATGTTCCTTCTTTCTTTATAACATCCCTAAAATCTGACCTTTCCTTTCTCCCTCTTCTGCCAAGATTTTAATTCATGCTCTCGTTATTTCTCATATTCATTGCTGTAATCTTTTACTCACTGGTCTTCCTCAATCTCATCTTTCCCCTCTGGTCTCTGTTTTTCATTCTGCTGCTAAAATCATTTTCTTAGCCTGCCATTTCGATCACATTACCTCTCTCCTGATTTCTCTTCATTGGTTATCTATCCCTTGTAGGATCCTTTATAAGCTTCTTGTTTTGACTTTTAAGGTCTTATGTAATTTAGCTCCTCCTTATCTTGCTGCTCTTATCTCTCCTTACCAGCCAGCTGGAAACCTACAATCCGCAAATACTTACCTTCTTACCCAACCTAGAGTCTCCTCCTCTGTAGCTCGGTTACGCCCTTTTTCTCTCACTGCCCCTTATGCGTGGAATCACCTTCTGGTGACCTTGTGAACTGCCCCTTCTCTTACTGTTTTTAAATCTGAACTGAAAACTTTCTTGTTTTCTGAAATCTTTGGAACGTTGGACTAGTTTTATTGTTATTTAGATATGGTATTTTATTGGCATTATAGTAATGTTTATTGGCATTATAGTAATGTTATGTTGTACTGGTTGTAATTCCATATACCCTGGATCCTTTTTGTTGTATATCTTCATTTTATTATTTATTTATTTAGGGTAACTCTTGTATTTTAAATTTATAAAGTGCCATGTACATGGATGGCACTATATAAATAAAGGATGATAATAATAACAACAACAACAACAACAAGCTGTATTCCATCAAAGAATCCCCTACTTTTCAAGTGAAACTGGTAGTCTGCCAGGTTGGCAACTGGTAACAACTGCTGAAATAACTGATCTAGTAAACCAATATAAACCAGGTAAGACTCCAGGCTGTGATGGTATCCCTCTTGAACTAATTAAACACAACATAGATTGGTGGGCTTCAATCTTGGCAAATCTTTTTACATATATTGATGAGAATGCCCATATGTCATCTGAGTCGGGTACAGCTATTATTATTCCAATCTTTAAGAAAGGCAAGAAGGATAATCCAGCAAACTACTGCCCAGTTAGTTCGCTCTCTATAAGTAGCAAACTGTATGCTAGATATGTATATTGGAAATTACAACTCTGGATGGACTCTAGGAAGGTTTTGGCTGATGAACAAGGAGGCTTTAGATCAGGAAGGTCCACTCTGGATCAGGCTTTAATCCTACAGCATTTGGTGGAAAAATACTCTAATAAACCAAAGGGTTCCCTGTTTGCAGCTGTTATTGATCTCAAATCAGCTTTCCACTGCATCCCCAGAGATAAATTATGGCATACGTTAGAGGCTTCTTCTATAGATCGACATCTGTTACTGCTTATTTACAAGCTATATGAAAATACAATTTTGAAAATAAGGTGTAACTTAGAAGGTCATCTGTCTGACAAAGTTCCAACATATAACGGAGTAAAGCAAGGGTGTATATTAGCCCCATTATTATTTAATTTTTATATCAATTCAGTGGTTGCCACTCTTAGTCAGTCAGATCTTCATCCTCCAAAATTAGCAGGTAGACATCTCTCAGTGCTATTATATGCTGATGACACAGTGATATTGTTGCAGACACCCATCGGTCTACAGAGAACATTGCATGCCTTAGCATGTTACTGCAATGATGAAGGCCTCCAAATAAACTACAAGAAAACCAAAGTTGTGGTGTTTGCTAAATGACCAAAGTTGTATAATTGGTTAATAAGTGAACATAGGATAAAACAGACAAGGACCATTAAGTATCTTGAGGTTGTTTTCCAATCAAATGGAAATCGTAAGGTGCATGAAGAGTATGTTGCACAAGCGGCACAAAGATCTACCTCTGCAATCTTAAGATTTTTTTTATACTAAAGGAGGGCATTATGTGCCAGCTGCTCTGAGACTGTTTCAAGTTAAACCCCTTAATCAATTTCTTTATGGTGTGCAACTAGGTCCCTATGCTTTGTTTATTCCACTGGTAGCAGTTCAGTCAAAATTTCTGAGGGCCATTTTGCAAGCCCCTCGAGGGATTTGCAATGCAGCATTGTGGCTTGAGGTGGGTTTTTTGAATCTTGGGCTTGGCTAGCTGTTTTTAGATATTGGTTGAAATTAGTTTTCTTTCCAAGAGACTTAACTTCTTTGATATTACAAGATAACTATCAGCCAGCTTGGAAAAAAGAAATATCTGCTAAACTTAAACTATATGGCTTCTCTGAGGAGTATCTTCTATATATAGGATTCGAAGCAGCAAGCCAAACCATCAGTCAATGAATGAAGGAGGTAGAGAGACAACTAAACCTAGGGACAACCTCAATCAATATTTTAACTGATACTGCATTGATACCTTTCAAGCCTGCTTATTTACTCACAGTCCCAAATCATTATAAAGCCTTTACTCTTGCTCAATTAAATGCTTCGCCATCAGTATTATTAGAAGGAAAGTTTTAAAAGGTCCCCTACTCCCAATGTGAGTGCCTGTGTAATACTGGTGAAATTGAATTATTGTATTCATGTTCTTTTCCACTGCCCGTATTATTGTAAAATCCAAGAGCTTTTTATTGAACTTTATACAAAATTATTTCCTGGGTGGTCAGAGGCTTTTTATACTCTTTTATTGTTATCAGGACAAGATACAGGCATGTCTACAGAGTAAAACCTTGGTACAGGTATGTTGTTTGAGATAGCAAAATTTTGTGCTGCCACAGTCAAAATTCTCAAAGAAAAGGTTAAATTACATGTTTAAGTTTATGACTTTGCTATTTTCTCTAACAGTATATGATTTTATTGTCCCCATTTTATGTTTTATAATTTATATTTTATAATTGATATATATTTATGGTTTATATTTATACTTACATATTTACATTCTAGCTTTATATTTTATCTTTATGTAATGTTGAATAATGTATAATCTATCTGTGTATTTTTTTTTTGATATGGCCATTGGCTGCAATAAACTTTATTGATAAGTTGTGTTTTGTGTTACATTGCTTTTATATATTCAATAAAAAAGTTTTAAAAACCTGAGTTGACTTATACACAGGTCAGTGGGGTACCTCTGTCTGCCATGATGCTTTTGGCCTTTGGTAATCTCTGCTCAAAAAAAAAAAAAAAAAAAGGATGTGGGTGTGGCAGCAGCTCTTTGATGCTTCCCAGCTACAGCAGAGAGGGCAGAGGGAGGTTGGTGCTTTTTTTAGGGAGAACCTTTTAGAAAGTCCCAATCCCCTCTGCTTTCTCTACTGCAGCTTTGCCATTTCCCCTTTGGGGTGAAGAGGGTTGGGGCTTCTGTAGGTTCTCCATGGGCGGATGGACCCCAACCCCTCTCCTTTCTCTGGTGTCCTTTTGCAACACATGGGCAGAAAAATGGCACAGCAATGGCCAGGGGCAGCTGGCGCCCTGAGACAGTGCTGGCATTTTCACCTCTCCACAAAATGGATCTGAGAAGCCCCATGCTGAGCCCCAAAGTTTACCTACAACTTATTCACAGGCCATATCAAAATCCATAATTTTGGCCCCAAAAGCTTCCCTCAATTTATACACGAGGTCAACTTACATATGAGTATATACTTATATATGAGTATAAACTGTTGGAAGCAAAGAGGCATCAGTGCTTGCATAAAGCAATTAGTGAGAGAAGGGAGTCTAAATAATGCCTGCTGTTTTGTTCCACCCCTCTGTTTCTTTCTTTTGTCTGTGTACTCAAGCCTTTGGCCTCCTTCGTACCTGCAAATGTTACTTCCTCCTTCTCTCATGAAGTTAGCCTCTTTGTTTGCCTTTGTCTGGAAGAAGCCTCCATTAAGCTCCAATCACAACAATGGATGCTAGTTTACAGCCACACACAAAGTCAGCTTTTAGGGGCTCTTGTAACCAAGTATAGGTCAGGCTCTTTTGTCTGTCTCCTTTCCTATCCTAAGACAGATTTCCTATGACAATAAACATCATTTTTCCTCCTCTTACCTTACAAGAGCATCCTGAGTAATTTGTCCTGTTTTTATCACAAACTCATGTTGCACTAGCCATGCCGCACTCTGTTTAATGTGGATACCAAATATTCCTACATAAACTACAATAACTGAAAAGTATCTGGAATTTAGAATTCTGTTATCTGTAAGTAATATGCAGATGTTTATTTCTTCATTTTGTACGAACTGAAAACTAGAGGTGATATTTTAAAAAGTCTCCACACTTTCAGATCTGTTATTTTATTTTTTCTAAATGATCTGGATTATCCATTTGGTTGAACCTTTCCCCAAAACAATAGGCATCTTCTCTGTGTGTACAGTCTGCAATACCTCTACTTATGTCAAGTAAGTAGGTGATTCCACAGCTAAAGCTACAGTGTTTGTGTAAGGACCCCAACAACTTTGGAACACATCTAGAACTGCAAAAATAAAGTAGGCTTGGCAAGAATTACCTCAAAATAATTCAATTTCTGCTATACCAAAGTGTTCTCATTGTGATTGGCAATTAACCCTTAACTACTCATTTAAAAGTTGGGGAAACAAACACCCAGATAAGATTATTGAAAAAAACCTCTAGAGAAAAATAAATGTACTGATTTCCTTGCTCTGTATTTTCACAGAATGATTATATAGCCTGTTCATGGTAAGTCGTAATTAAGCTAAAATAATAATGTACCTCATGTGATGTTTTATTAGCGTGATAAATAGCAATCTCATGTTGCTATTGTATCTTTCCTTCTTTCCTTCTTTCTTTCTTTAGGCCAGGATGATTCACGGAAGTCAGAATTATATGTTACCTCAAAAAATTCATAATTATAAATCTTATATCTTGCACCACTTGCAGGTTTTACTGACATACAAAATTTTGGCAGCCAGACCACTGTGAAAGTACATTTACTTCATCTTTGTGTACATACAGTGACATCCAGTAGACCAGGCTTAGGAGGAATGTCTTCTTTGGATTTTAGAAGAAGATAGATTTGAACAGAGTAGACCAACCTGCCTAATAGTGATGGAATCACATTCCTTGCCTTTGGAGCAAGACTGTACACAGCTGTGGTTGGACTTTATATCAGTTGTGAGGCCATTATCTCCCTTCTTAGAACAGCTGTTTTAAGGGTAAAAAGAGATAATAAAACCCCTTTTAAAAGGAACTAGCTCTTAAAAAGGAAGCACTCAGTGTCCACATGTTAGAAACCTCTTAGTCTCTCACCTAACTCCTCCACTCACCTGTTGCTCTTTGTCTCCTCTGACCTACCCACTCTTCATACAGGTGCTCCTCTGCCTCACCTGCTATCCAGGTACTCTCCTCCCTCCCCAGTGCTTTTTCTCTTCTCTCTTACAATTTTTAATTGCTGATGGTCCTTCTGGGTGTTTGTTTTGCCTTCCCCTCTGATCACTGTCCCATCCACTTATCAAGCAGCAGGACATTAGCATGCCAAGTTTTAGGAGTCTAGGTTTTATGGTTTTGTAAGTTTGGCAGAGACAAAAACACACATGACATAAACTCTGTTACCAGTATATGAGTGAAAGAACCAACTTTTCTGTGTTTTTTCCTTTCTTTTCTTCATTACTGTTTTCCTTTCATTGCTAATCTCTAGCCGTGCCAGTGCTGATTCAGCACACTGGGTTGGAGGAAATCTGTCTACCACCTTTTTTTCCCCTGGACTTCCCCAATTCATATTTTCAGATATTTCAGTAAGCAATCTATGCCAGAGGAGGAGGAGAAAAAAGGAAAAGGAAGAAAACCCACTCTAGAACACTCTACTACTTCTACTAAGGAAAATATTGGGCCTCTAATTTATGTGAAGCTTAATTCCCCCAAAGTAGGATATCATTTGTAGCTTCTTACACCCTAAACAAAAGATGTTTCACAGGCAAGTTGCAGAAGTAAGACTCAGCCAAACTAGAAAATACGTTGAATATGTAGCTTTCATCTATGAGTTTCATTTTGACTCATACATATATATACGTGCAGCCTGTCCTGTATCAGGCCTGTCACATGAGCTAATGTGTGCATGCTTGGTTAAACCCTCCCCAAGTCCATTCTTTAAATGAAATTGAGTTCTCTTTTTTTTTTCCTTCCACAAAAGCTGAAGAGAGGTATAATTCATCTCCACAAGCAGTGGCTTTGAGAACTTCCCCCGTGCTTGTGTGTGTGTGTGTGTGTGTGTGTCTTTCAGTCACCTATCGACTTATGGTGACCCCATGTATTTCATAGTTTTCCTAATAAAGGAATACTCAGAGGTGATTTGCTAGTTCCTTCCTCTGAAATAGAGCCTACAGCACCTGGTATTCATAAGCAGTCTCCCATCCAAGTACTAACTAGGATTGACCCTGCTTAGCTTCCAAGATCAGACAGGATTTGGTGCCTCTAGGGGGGTTTAGGTTCCCTATGCTTATTTTCGTGTAAAAAGGAAACCTTTGCACTGTTGGATACAAGGCATTTCAGGCATCCAGTTCAGGGCAGCAATCTTGTGGCCCTCTACATGTTGTTGAGCTATGCTGACTAGGGCTGCTAAAAGGTAATTTATGTGGTGAAAGTTATTACCTTTGAATCTGCTGCATTTTTAAATGTCAGAGTCTTTGCAATGAGTGGAGTTTAGGTCTGAGTAGACATGTATAGGATTGCACTGTTAACCACATGAGTTTAAAATCAAATATAAATAATTAACCAGTTTAGGGCCTTTATAAGTCTTTTAAATACGGCATCAAAATGGTGTGTGAGTTTTTAATAATTGAGTTTCTTTTTCATTATGTGGGTTAAGGTCTATGGACAGTTTAATTTAAGCCAGAATGCATTCTTTAATAAAATATTTTATATAAATTGAACAAGAACAAAAAGAAATAACCGTAGAATAATACTTTTTTCCCTTTCTGGGAACTTTTTCAGTTTGTTAATATTTTTATATTTTAGGATAATTTTAAAAAACCTTCTAGCCAATTTATTTCAACATGGGTGTACCTCATTTATGAAATTTAGTGGTTCTGAAGTTATGCTACGTATGGTTTGTCTTTAAAAGTCTTCTTCAGTATTTCAGTCAATCCAAAGTCAGCCTTCTCCTTTAAATCTTTTGTTTTCCAGATAATATCTGGGAGAAACAAAACACAAATTGAAAGAAAAATCTAGGCTTTAGGAACAAGAAACCTGTGCCCTCTCATTGCATTTTCTTTATTTTATATTCTAGCCCAAGGTTTTCTCAGCCAGGGTTTCCTAGAACGCTAGGGGTCCACAGGAGGTTGCTAACAGTTCTGTGAGAAATCATGATTGGGAAAATAAAACTTCCTTAACTTTAGATATAATATTTTTTATTCAGGGGTTCCCTGGGAGCAGAAAATTATTTCAGGATTCTTCCAGACGAAGCATTTCAGAGAGCCTGGTCTAGCTAATGCCGAAACAAACTGGTGTCCTCCATATCTTTTGAACTACAACGCCAGTCCCAATCATCATGGTGAATAGTCAAACAATATGGAAATCTAAACCATCTGGATAGCATTAGGTCACCTACCACTGTACTCTCACTTTTCTCATTGTGTATATGCGGTATATCAAGATACACAGAGCACTCAAACCCTCTGCTCCTCCCATTGGGATGTATAACATTTCTGTGCAGAAGAAGCACCACAGATGGTGTGTGAGTGTAATTCTCTGTCATGAGGAGCCATCTTTGTTATGCCTGAGACAGGCAGGAAGGAGCATACTAGCTTCTTTTGTCGTCGTTTTCTCCTTTATAAGAGAAAGAAGGCTTAGAAGAAAGAGAAGGCCACCACCTTTTCCTCTTGCTCATTTTTTCAGTTGCTCACTCCTTGCTTTCGGAAAGGGATGCCTCCATTAAGCAGAGACCTTAACAAGGATGAAAGACCTCCAGCCTTCAGATTTTCTCACTTTAACATCTGCCTATCTGTTTGCCTGAGAGAGGAGGCTCACATTCCTTGCACCTAATGGTATGGGCTTCAGCCTGTGAAGGCTGAAGCCATACCATTCATCAAATAATTAATTAATTGCTAGCACTTTCTGCCAAAAAAAAGGAGGGATTAGTAAAAGCTAATAATGAGACCTTTTCATTGTTGCTGGTTTGAAGACAATAGGTGCAGTCCACAGGAGATGACAGTTTCTAATTCCTACTGCAGTCACTGTAATTTACACAAAATAGTTAAGCACTGATGAAGGTGGTGATGATGATTATCAGTGGGCCTGAAGCAGGTTTCTCTCAAGGCTCTGGCTTCTCATATTCCTTTACAAAGAAAAATTATTCTCATATGCACAGGATTCATTCGCTCCTGCAAAAAAGGAGGCGCCCGCACACTCAGGGCTGCCCTTGCACATCTGAGTCTTTGGATTATGATCAATATTAGTGGCATGAATTATTTCAAGTACTGTTTGGTCCTTTGGGGTGCTGCCCTCTTCCTCTTCAATTTGACTTGGAAGAAATCCCCCACTCTCAAATTCAGTAAGACTTACTTCTGAATAAACATATATGGAATCAGACCGTAAATCCCATAAATGCTCTTAAAAACACACCTTAAAATCTTTATTTAAAAGTATTGCACTGGAGTACAGCCTCAAAACACAAACAAACACTCCTCTCTTTACTTTATTGGGTATCTTTTCCTGGCATGGCCGCAGGAAAAGCTGAGGTCACGGCCAGGGCATGTTTTTCTCCAAGGAACACATTGCAAATCATATCTTTCTTTTCTTTTTCTTTTTTTCAGTTAAAGGAAATGTTATTAGACACATAGTTAATTAAATTGGATTAGCTGTGCAGCAACTCTTCACTCATTGATTCATTTTGCTGTATTGCTAGTGGTTGAGATAAGTCAGGATGGTGTAGGAGGAAAAAAATCACAGTATACATAACCCTGAAAAGTGTTTGTACTTCTGTTTATTTGTATGGGCAGAATATGTATTCTGAGGAGGTCTAGATTTTATAATAAATGATCTAGCAGACTTGGCTTGATCGGCTTTCTTGGAAATGGAATATGTGTATGTGTGTGTTTGGTGGGGAGGGAGGCAGGGGGAGAAAGAGAGAAAAAGTGTGTGTGTGTGTGTGTGTTTTATGGCCAGCATCTAGCTACTTTATGAACTTGGTACTGCAAAAGTTTTGTAGTACTTCAATTCATCCATATTTAACTGTGTTTCTTTAATGTACAGGGGTGCCACTCTTTACTGGCTTTCTGCAGTTGATAAGAAACCAAGAGATACTTAACCTTTGGGGATGGGGTGAAATCTGTGTACACAGTTTCAATGAAGATGTAATAAAGCAAGTCTTTAGTGCTGGCATGTGCCCTCAACTGAATGTCCCTGAATGGCATGTTAAGACCTTTGACCAAACAACACCACGTTGCTGTTGTTGTGTGCCTTCAAGTAGTTTCCAACTTATAGCAACCCTAAGGCAAACTTATAATGGGGTTTTCTGGGAGCTGAGTGTGTGTGACATGCCCAAGGTCATCTAATGGGTTTCCATGGCTGAGCAGGGAACCAAACCCTGGTCTCCAGGCTTGTAGCCCAATGCTCAGACCACTATAACATGCTGGCTTTGTGTGCCACTCAGAATATGAACAAACCAAGATGGGGAAGGACTAGAAACAATCAAATAAAAATTAGGGTAGTTTGAACATATTTGTTGTTGTTATGGGCCTTCAGGCTGACTCTGACATACGGTGACTCTGTAATGGGGCTTTCTTGGCAAGATTGAGAGGAGGTTTGCCATTGTCTTCATCTAAGCCTGAGCGAGTGTGACTTGCCAAAAGTCATGCAGTGGGTTTCCATGGCTGAGCAGGGATTTTAACCCTGATTTTCTGGAGTCCTAGTCCTAGTCCTAGTCCACTGGGTCTCGTTTGAATATATAGTTTATTACAAACATAGCAAAATGCAAATACTTAAGCATTCTAATAGGACTGGCAACTATGTAATTAAATGTATACAGAAAGACAGGGAGAGGACCTGGCAAGAAGGAGCAATGTACAAAAGATACAAGGAGGCAGAGAACCTGGAACTTGATGCCAAAGAAGAAGGAAGGGGGCAATCGAGCTTGGATTGATACGCAAGAGTCTTTAACTGGCTTTGAAATAGCGGCCCAGTTTGGAATTAAGCAACACAGGTAGCTTATTCAAAAGTTAGATAAGCAAAATTAGGAGAAAAAATGAAAAACAGAAGGTCGAAGAGCAAATATTACTTGACTTCAACATGCCTAAGGAACATTTCCAAGGGTCTTTTATGATACAGGAGTACATCTTATGTTTTCAAGAAAACAACTTTAAAAAGTTATGATAAAGAACTGAGCATAGGCTAAACTGCCTAAGACCTATATGGCAAGGAAGTCAAAAGGAAAAGCAAAAACTGAATTGTTCTTAAGCTCTCCAAAGTAGGTTTCCTGAAGAAGAAGAAGGAGGAGGAGGAGGAGGAGAAGGTCTTTATGACAAAAATAGGGTGAACAGAGAATTGTTATATGCAGAGGTTGATTGCTTTTGGAGTACTTTGCTTTTACTTAAAACTCTGACAATTTTTCCTAATAGCAAAACAGAGTATGGAGATGTAGGTGACACTGATGTGATTAGTTTTTCCTACTGTGGGTGTGGTAGTAGGTAGAATCTAACATGCACACTCTAAAAGGTCTTGGTAAATCAAAATCTTATGACGTAGGAAATGTACCTCAGGAACTAAAACCACTTGCTAGGCCAGCAAGAGTAGGGCCATTGAATTATGTGCTGAGTAGTAACTCAGTGTGTATGAAATCCATTGATTTAACATGAGGAACACAATCCAACACAGAGTTAATCACTGATTTCAATAGGCTTAAACATGCCTGCCTCTGTGCTGGATTCTAGCCAGTGG
The DNA here is from genome assembly GCA_030412105.1 of Cyclura pinguis. Classification (NCBI taxonomy): domain Eukaryota; kingdom Metazoa; phylum Chordata; class Lepidosauria; order Squamata; family Iguanidae; genus Cyclura; species Cyclura pinguis. The sequence goes on from CM059599.1 coordinate 281,963,371, forward strand.
CAGGAGATCAAATATCCATTTTGAAAGCTTAGTTCATTCAGACCCATTCTTATGTACTGAAGTTTTCCGTGCTGCTTCTTTTGCAAATAAATAAATAAATAAACAAATAAATTGCACATTGTACAAATAAATCTACATTGCCAGACAACTGAGAATGAAAAATGCCTTTATTTATTTGAAAACTATTTAGGACTTCACTATATGGTTTGTTCTAAATAGTCATATTTGAATTCCAGTATTCTTTTCTTTCTTAAATGAAAAGATTTGCACTTCATATGCTAATATATTATTAGTCAGTAGATTGTACTCAAAAGTACCAGGAATAAAGTAAACCTTAACATAATATGAACAGAGGCTGTTTACAACCAGCACAACAAAAAAAGTACAATAAAGCAGTAGCTTCTGATAATGCTCTTCTGATCTGTTGGTCCTTTAGAAGTGGTGGCTGGTTGTTTCCATGTCCGTTGGGTCCACACTGGGGTTTAGCGTGAAGGAGCTGTCCAAGGTACTGAACCCCATTCATGATCACCCCCAAAATAGGTTTTATTGGCATATCTCATTTTGCATGGCACATCTATGTTTGCTTGAATGTTTTTGTGACTTTATATTTATTACATTTATACCTCACCTTTTCTTCTCGCAGCTAAAGTAGTATGCATTAGGGTTCCATATGACCCTTATTACAGCGTTTTATCCAAGCACTCACCAGAACCAGAGCAACTTAGTTTTCAAGTCAGATGGTACATTACAATTGTGGCTGTTGGTTTCCATGTTAATGGAGGCAGTGAATCTGCTCCAGGCTTTAGTCCAAACTTCACAGAAACTACCTACCCCGTGTACTGAATCCTATCTGCCAAGGTTCAGCATGTTGGATGCCGACTTTCGGTCTTTCAAGTCCGGACTAAAACCTGCAGTAGATTCATTGCTCACTACCCTACTGTCCTATAGTAATCCTTGCCAGCTGTATGGAGAACCAGGGCATCAGCACATGCAGAAACCACCAGCCAGACCCAGGTATTTCTCCAGTATGCTGCAATCAGTTGCTAAAATATCCTTGAATGAAGCACCAGGCAGATCTGTCATCAAGTAGCAATCTTAAGCACAGCTACTTTTTTTGTCAGGAAGATAAGTGGTAAGCTCTCATAGTTCTGTTAGTTTTTCAGGCATCAGGAGATGGAACGGACCTGGCATCAAGGGAGGGATGTGTAGTGTAGTGTGGTAAGGAAGAGTTACCTCATTGTTGTGCTGGGAAATGACTTTGGCACTTTGAAGTGACTTTGGCAGCAAGGTTGGAGCAATGAGAGAGAGAGAGTCATAGCAATTTTTTTTTTATTTGGGGCAGGTGTCAGAAATATGCAGCCTAGGAACCGCATGAGATCCCAAGTCTATTTCCATGGCCTCTGATACCTACACCCTCAAATTTTAATGAATTGTTCTTTTTCTGGCAAAAAAAGGATATGAATTGTCTGTAAGGAGTTTCCAGGATCAGTAACTCACCTTTCAAATAGGCCACAGAGGTTCTCTGAGTTGTTTAATTTAAAAAAATTTGCTTTTCAAAAACCAGAAGTAGACTTCCCACCACTTACATTTAGTTTTTGAGGGGTTTTTTTTCCATGTTGTCTAGTGGGAACATTTTGGCAATTCATGTAATCCACAGAGTATCAGGGGGCAAAAGATTCCCCACCACCACCACCATTTTACTGAAGCTGCTGACCTCTAGCAATAGGAGGTAGAGGAGAGAACATCAGGCTTTCCAAACAATTGGAATTTAACACTCTCAAAATTAGATTGACAGCAGATGGTAACGTTGACAATGTGGTTCCAGCTTATAGTATGACTTAGTTCATGTTACTGTGCTGTGGATGTAATCCTTTTTTTGGAACTGTATCTGGAAAAATTGAACCTACTGTAGTACATCAGCTGTTTATAATCAAAGAAACATATGTTTAAAAGAGCTACAGGGCCTTTATAAACTATGTGTGCAAATTACCTTTGGAATTGGTTTATTACATACAGTTGTTGAGGCCATTGCTTTGGGTAACAGTACTGAAGCATTGTTATGAATTAATTACAACCTTTTGATCCATTTAGCTTTGCTTAAGCCAGTTAATCAGAGGTGCATGTAAGTTATGTAGCCAATGAGCCTGCAGTAATTAATGCCTATTGTTGCTTTGTTTGCTTAGTAAATATTCCTTCTAAAAATAGAACAGGGCCTGGTTAACTGTCATAAGATAATATGTTTTCTGTTATTCTAGCCCTTCTTTGCTCCTTTTCATTCATACCCTCCAGCAAATAATATTTGAACTGTCCAGGAGACAGTGAGGAAGTGGTCATTTGTTAATATGCAAGAAGAGTGCCGGTCACTAATGTGTTTCTGTGTAATCAGATAGGAGCATTGCAAATTTAATTACCTGTACTGTCATTTTGAGATTTAGGTGCATATTTATTTAGCTTGTTTATCTACAGAGAATTATCAATATGCTTACACAGATATGTATGAGAATATCAAGACACTCTCTTAGGAGGGGAGGTACCTGATTCTGTTCTTTGCATGGCTCGCATGTTTTCCTTCATATTATGTGTGTCTCCCATCCTGGGAAAGAGGATGTGTCATGACAGAACCCCGGCTTGTGACTATTTATATTCACACAAATAACTTTTCCAGAAGCTGTAATAAACACACAAACACAATCAATAAATAAACAGACCTTAAAATATATATATATTAGGAACAAAACATTTCAGCTTCTGCCTTCTTTGGTTGCCAGATATGAAACTGAGCTGTGTAGTAGGTGAAAGTTCAGAACACTATGTTATCAGCATTCTTAGTCGATGATGTTATCTCTCATATCTCAATCTCTATCTATCTATCTATCTATCTGTCTGTTTTGTTAGATATGTAATCTGGACTACATTCTGTGCAGAAGGCAGTTGGAAAAGCAACCACCATCCTGCATCACATGGAAGTGAAGATCCCTCAATTTCTATAGAACAACCTTCCAAGCGTTAACTTCTTCCTCTTCCACTCCTGACATCTTTTCTTTATTTCTCATTATTTAACTTTATCTTCTCATATTTTTTGTTTCCTAAGACCTTGTCCTGCTACTTCCTAGCCTTTGCTTATGCTTGCTCTCTCTCTCTCTCTCAATCTCTTCCCCCCTCCCTCCCTCCCCCTTCCTCCCCCTCCCTCCCTCTCTGTCCCCCCTCCCTCCACTCCACCCAGCAGGCACATTCCACATGATAGATTGCTGGTGGATTCAGTCTTGTTTATATAAAAGCACTTCACAGTCCTGCCAGACAGCTGTGCTGGCAGGTCACTTTGAAAGACCATTCATATGTATTGCAACTGAAGAGCCTGGTGGCAGCAAACCTGAAATTAAATAATTGCATGTGCCTCTTCAAAAGTGGTAGAATTTGCTTTTAGCTATACCTTCTCTATTCCAGTTACAAAGTTTCCAAAAAAAGAAAAAGAGAGGGAAAATGCCAGAACTTTCAGCTTTGCAAACATTTGGGAACAAAGACTTAACTCTCCAACTGCTTACGTGGCAGCATATTCTTGAGTTGAAATGTAGATTTATTTACTCAAGGCCAGGAGAAAAGAGCTGAGCAAGGACTTCTCTAAGGGGCATTGTATCTAATATCAAAAACATAAGCTAACTCTGGTTTATTTACGTAAATGCTACAGCATGTCACATAAATGAAAGTTAGCATTTCATATTTTAGACTCAGGCTCTTGGCTGTATCATGTGGTGTGTTAAAGCAAGCCTTCAGAAAATTCTGCCCCTCAGCAGGATTGCTTTAAGGCTAAAAGCAGCTAATACTGTGCAAAGATCAAAAGGTTGGATTCAGGGTTTTTTGAGGGCTGACAGTGGTAAGAATCTTGCACATTGAGATACAATAGAGCAAGCTGGATTGTTGTGCCTTATGTATTTAGGTGCTACATCTATAGACTACTAGAGGTGATACTGTATCGTAATTAATTCTATAATATTTTTAAAATGTTTCACAGTTACATGTGAATCTAATATTTGTCTAAGGTACATTCCTCCCTTTAATATCTGTTTTGGTCTACAGTATTTTATTTCTTTGTTATTCTTTTTAAAAGGGAATTTCAGTATTGCATGCAGATTTATGGCTTGGGAGATGCATTCCCTCTTCCAAGGCACTCCTCAGAAAAGGCTTGGGTTTTTGTTTGTTTGTTTCGTTTTGTTTTTTGCACTAGAACAACTGAAATAAAAGTCACTTGCCTTGCACCTGCTGTATGAACCCAGACAGAGCAAAGGCCCTGGAAAGCAGGGATCAGAGCCCAGCCCAGGTTTTTGAGGAGCCTGATGGCATCAGTGAGGGCTCCGCTGTCTCACCACAGTCACCTTTTCCTATTCGCTGCCTTTGCTCTTCTGGACTCAAGTCTCATGGATACAAGAGCAGCAGGATGAGCGGGGACTGCTGTTCCTTTTGCCCACTCCTTTCACATGATCACTCAGAGAGAGAGAGAAGGAAGGTGAACAGGCAGTGGCAGCAAGGAAAAGGAAGAGTAAGGCCCACCAGGGTAGCCTTCTTTAAGATGACTTTCAGATGTGCTGGACTAGAACACCCATCAACCTTCTGACAGCATAGCCAATGACTGGGAGTTATGGTCCAACACAACTGGAGAGTGTCAGGTTGGGGAAGGCTCCTCACAGGCTTGGAATGGGCCTCCCAGCTGGCCATGGGGCTGAGCAGGTGCCTGATGCCTCTGATCCCTGAAGCCCTCTCTGAGGAAAATGTAGTCCGGAAGCCTATTCCCATATAACTGTGTTTGAATCAGAATTACACTTTAATATACCATAAGAAAAAAAATCCATTGTCAGGTAACTGAAGAATCTTTCATATATCATTCATTTCTTTTCCTGTTACCATTTCTTCTCCTATGTTCCTGTTTGTAGGGAGCATTTCGCGACTGTATCATTGTGACAATTAGCTTACAAATGTATACAAAAACAATCTAGTATTTACATGTGTGGAATATTTCCCACAGTTGCTGAGCAAGTCTACCTGTCAGACTGAAGGAAAGGCTTTGTTCACTTTGAATATGTTTGGTACCTTAAGCCATTTCCTCAGTAGCCTGTTATAGTGCTATTATTCCACTTTCAACATCCTATGGAATCCTGGGGTTTAAGATGTTGCAAATGGAATAATAGCACTATAACAGGCTAGTGCAGAAATGGCCCTAGTAGGGGCAGGCTGTTCTTTGTGAGAATCACAAGAAAATTCAAACATTTTCACTTGGTGAAATTATGAGTTTATGTGCATTTTTGGTGACTTTTTTCCTACTTTGGGAATTTTTTTGTATTTTGTATTTACAAAATTGTATTTTATAAAATTCCTATTTTGCACACCAAAAAAGTATTTTGCATAAAATACATTTTTGCACAAAATCCAGTATTTGGGATAAAAACTAGTAGAGAGTAGGGTGGAAAGCACTGGTCCATTCACTTCCATGTGGTATAAATTACTAGAGATATAGTGATTTACCACATCGAGATTTTTAGAGATGCGACTTTCTTGGTGGTCTTGATGGGCAGAATTTCAAGTCTCTGTGTACTTCAGTTGTTAACTGGCATGCTAGAAACAATAGCACATGTCTTGTTGTGCTGGTATTTTGAAGGATAATTCCATTTAAAATATTGTGAGTAATAGCATTTATAAGTGCTGGACCACAATAATAGAGAGCATATAAATGTCCTGAAGACATTTTCTTATGACTTCCCTAAAGTTTGTATTTAATTTGGGAATGCTGCCATTTGGGGATTTGAAAATATAACTAGTAGAACATGTGCCTTATCAGAGAAGTTCATTCTTTGCCAAAGAAATTAGAGAAACTCCAGCAAGGAAATTCCAAATCTTGTAGCAAAGTATATTACACAAATTAACATTGTTATGAAAAAAAAATGCTCAGTTGTATGATTCTGGCTGAATGAATTCTATCAGCGTTTTGTGTAAATTTTGCTGATTTTTCTTTTGAGAAGGAAATAAAGAGGGTGTTGCAAGGTGTAATATTAAGAAACTGTGATTCAATAAGTAATGGAGGCACTTGCTGGGTAAACATACATGAGAGGATTTATAGTATTGAGTAGAAGAATCTCCTGAGTTCAATTCATTATTGAACCATCACAAGAGACTGCTCAAAATTAGGTGAGGTCATTAGATCTCAGTGCACATAAATGGTGAGAGGGTCCAAGATACTAAAAGCTATCGAATCCAGAATTTTCCGAATCCGGATCCCTGGAAGGTTCTGGGAATCCACGAATCTCGAATCTTTTGAATCCTTTTTTTAAAAAAGGGGTTTAAAAGGCGAGGGAAAGAAGGATAATCTTGGGCAAGACACACTCTTTCAACCTTAGCAAAAGCCTGGGCAAAGGCAAACCTTCCTCTGAAGAAATGTGGCCAGGACAATTGTCCTAGTTTTGCCTCAGGATCTCCCCAGATTTAAAATGACATGAAGGCCTTTTGTACGCAGGCAGGAAAATGCAGGAAAGTGTGGCTTAATCCCACATTTTCCTGCCTGTGTTAACAGGACCACTGCAGTACAGAGATAATCCAGGTCAAAACTGGCTTTTCTTTGCGTAACTCCTTCTGGCATCCTGGGGTTTGTAGTTTGATGATGCACCAGCGCACTTTGGCAGAGAAGGCTGTCACTCCTTGTAAAACTCCAAACCCCAGAATTGTGTCTGAAAGAGCTTTGCAAGCGAGCTATGCAAAGGAATCTTTCAGCTGTCCTTGAAATCTCAAGCCTGTCCCTTTCAGTCAAGTGCTGAACTTAAATATTAAATGTTCAATTTAAATATATTAGAATACACCCCCAGATGTAATTTCTGAAGTTGTTAGCAGAGGCCATTATTACTCCAAGGGAAAAACTCACCTACTTGCCATCTCCCCTTGTCTGTCTGGTCACCCAGGTTTTCAGGCGTCCCAGTCTCCAACAAACTATTTGGTTGGTGGATTCAAAAGATTCAGTTTGCCTATTTTGGCACAGGGATTCGGATTTGCAAATCTCAAATCCTTGCCCAGGATTCGAGGATTCGATTGGCCCATCCCTGCTATAGACTGTGATTCCTCAGAGCTGGAACAGACAGTCTCAGGAGACAGAACAGAGAGGATTTTAAGTACGGCACAGGTTGCAGTGCGGCATCTGATGCTCCTATATACATGTGATACACCTGAGAATCATTGAAGCTACAACTATAGCGAATGTTTTCCTTTTAAAGGTTGCAGTATTCTCCTCATGCTTGAAAAGTGCCATCCACCATGTATTTAATTAGAGATTGGAAAAATTACTTGTACAGTTCACAACTCCCAGAATCCCCTGGACAGTGGCCATGGTGTCTAGCAGGTTCTGTGAGTTGCAATCCAAAAGTAACTTTTCCAAACTTTCATTTCCCTGAGGAACACTTAGAAAACTGCTCTCAGTGAAGAGCCTAGTAAAAAGTTGCATACTGTTTTATTCAGGTAGGTCTTTGGCATTTAAGCTGAGTTGATCTTGATTGTTCCTTTTTTAATGATGTGCTTTTAATCATATATGCTTTACTTGAGTTTATTACTGTTAGTCAACATGAGTGTCATTGTTAGCAGATATTTTTTGTATTAAAATTAACATAAGTTTAATAAAGAAATAAATGATTCTGGGCAATTTGTACACAATAGCAAACTGTAGCTATGTGTAATGTAGATATAAATTAAGTGCAGTATTGTTGTGGGAAAAAAGTAGTGCTCATTTCTTGAAACACAAAAGATGGAGACAAAACAGGAAGACCGGGGAGGTGTTAACAAATGAATTGTTTATTTGGTAGATATAGTTAATATACTTGGAATATCAGAATGAAAGGATTAATTGCATTCAGTGTGGCCTAAAAATGGTAGAAAGAAGGAGTAAAGAGCTATTTTAAAAAACTCAAGTAGTTATAAACTAACATTGATGAAAGCATGAGAGCAATTGTTTTTCTACTGATGCTACCATTTAACCAGATTTAAGAAGCTAAGGAGAAGTTGACATGGTTAGTACATGAATGGGAAATGACTCAGTAATTCTAGGTGCCCAGGTAGAGTTGCAGAAAAATCCATTCACACTGTAGCGTTATAAGCACTGTTATTCCACTTTAACTGCCATGCTTCTATCCTAGGGAATTCTGGGATTTGCAGTTTAGGGAGGGGTATTTAGAATTCTCAGCCAGAGAGCTCCTTCAATGGCTTACCAAACAACAAGGCCAAGGATTCCATAAGATGGAACCATGGTAATTAAAGTGGAATGATTGTATGATAATTCTGTAGTCTGAATGGGCCCATGATTGAAACTCTGGAGAGCTGTTTCAGTCAGAGCTGATAATTACAGGCTAGATGAACATTAAAGATTTGACTCAGTATGAAGCAGCTTTGTACATGCTTGCTGTAGTTAAACAGATTAAATGAAAATGCAGATACTCAGTTGGGAAAACACATTTCTCACATTAGATGTGCACCAGAGCTGTTGGCTCAGTGCTGTGTCTTACCCATACCTCAGTTTCTCAATCTGCTGCTTGAATCTTTCCTCTTATTTCTGTAATCCCTTAACAGAAGGAGCTTAAGTCCAATGTGCAATGGAGACATAGTTTTCACAACATTGATGGGGCACTATTAAACCTATACATGACCAGTGATTCCTCAACCTGCTGTAGAGATAAAGAAGGAGGAAGCCATTTAGCTGGTGCAATAGCTAACGCTAGATTTTAAAAATACAAAATAAAACAGCATTTTGTGTATTTTGTAGCTTTTTTCAAATAATTGTGCCATGCTGGGAACAGAATTTCCCACATGATCTATGGCTCAGGACTCTCATAGTGAAATTTGAGAACAGAGCGGGAAATGCGTATATGTATGTATGTTCCTTCAAGTTGCCTGTCAACTTACGATGACCCCATGAATTTCATAGAGCTTTCTTAGCTGGTTTTCCCAGTTCCTTCTTCTTCTTAGCCTATAGCATCTGATGTTCTCTGGTGGTCTCCCATCCAAGTACTAACTGACCCCCTTAGCTTCCAGATGGGACCTGGTGCCTTTAGGGTATTTAGCTACTAGTAGAGAGTGAGGGACCGTTAATTTACTACCTAAAGTGACATGGACATCATCGTTAATCCCAGGAAAATCCAAATTTCTGATAATATATTCTGTTTTAGGGATTCCCTATGGACAAGGTGTTTCAGTACTATGTTCTTAGAAGAATAAATACAACAAATAGAGTTTGAGTTTTCATTCTGTTAATAAACACCATCCTGGTTTATGAAGGAGCTTTATTTCATTGAACACAGTCCATGCTGTCCTCTTTTCACAATGCAATTTTTTTTTTCATGTAACAGAACTTAAATTTAACAAAATTATCTATTTTATTTATTTTGATAAATTAAGAGCTTTGACACATATTACATTTCTACATGTATGTTGCCTGCGTGCACAAGCTGCACATTTACAAACTGGGGCAATTTCCACACTAGCCTGTTATAGCGCTATTATTCCACTTTCGACCTCCTATGGAATCCTGGAGTTTGCAGTTTAGGGAGGGGCCCCTTGGCCCCTCCCTAAACTGCAAAGCCCAGGATTCCATAGGAGGTCGAAAGCGGAATAATAGTGCTATAACAGGCTAGTGCAGAAATGGCCTGTGTTTCTTTTAGTATTGGCTGCAGCTTGCTCTCATGTGTACACTGAGAAGCAAATCTATATTTTGCATAGGCAAATATATGAAAGTTCCTTGAGAATTTTACTGTTAAGTGTCTTCAATTCCAAGTGCGGTATGCCTAACAGCCTAGGCCAGTAGAACACATTCGCTTGTTTTCAGCGTTAGCTTCAATATATTGCAGATGCAAGAACACATTTAAATACTGATTATACACAGCCTTACCTAGTTTACTATTTTTCATATGAAATAGACATTTAGAAATCCACCATTCCCAGTCAATTTTAGCTTTTGATCAGGAAAGCCAGATGGATGGACAGATAGATAGAAAGATGTTCTGCACCTTTTATATGATGTAGAAAAGGGGATAATGAAAAAAAATGGGCTGAGGAGGTGGAATGAAAACTAGATTTGTTATAGAATTTCAGTTTTATCTGTCATCCTTGGCCACTAGCTTTATTTTGCTAGCGGTGTTGAACAAACAGGTAATAGTTTCCATAATCTTTCAGTCATGATCTCCAAAAAGAAAGATGTGCTTCCCTCCCCAGGTAATGCCCCAGTAGCTTTAGGTCTTCAGTGCTTTACGTTGTGTGTGTATGCATAGGCAGACCTCAGTGTGCATGCATTATTCCATGGGTGGTGGAGTGTAATTAATCTTCATTGTATGGTTGTGGTCCAAGTTAACCTTCCTGGTTTCTTTCTGTTGTTGGATAAAGTAACATTAATAAGTTTTAAATGGCCATTCCTGAGCTGGGCAGCTGCTAAGATTACAATATGGGAGATTGCCTTCTGGCAGATTCATTGAAGGGACCATTACAGAGCCAAGATTACATCACATAGGCAGTATGTAATACAGACATATTCCAGAATCAACACAGTGCATGATGCCATATCCTACAGAGAGTGAGCTGCCATAAAATAAAATGTTAAATTATTTACACACTGGAGAAAATTCTTGAATGTGTGTAATGTAATTTCGTTTGAGGGAACAGCCAAAGCATGATTGTTGCTTACATAATATTATAGCAAGCAGCATGGCATAGTGTATGATGCTAAGCTAGGTTAATAAAGAAAATAAGAAAACATGTGTTCCATATTAAAGGATCCTTCAAGATATTTATCTATATGGTGTGGGAAATGCAGGGATACAGCACAGAAGAAGGGAATGCATTTAAAAGATAGGGTTGTCCAAGCAAGTAGCATTTTATGCCTGTGTAAATAAATGGAAAGCTATTAACTTATATGGTCTTTGTTTCATAGTAAGTGGGGAGGGTTTCATAGTTGTTTTTTTTAAAAAAAAATATGCGTGTACTAGGAGGTGCAGGGTTAGAGGAGACAAACTCTTACTGTCATTACAGTTTTCTCCCACTCACAAGTCACATTCTTTACTGTGCACAACAGAGTGCCAATATTCAGCATAAGGCTTTCTTCAACACCCAAACCTCAAATTGTCGTGCTATGAAATCATAGCTGCCTGAATTAAAACAGGCCTAATGTGGGGCATAACTGTACCTGGCCTGCCTACCAACAGCCTACTCTACATTTTCTCATTACCATAATAGACAAGCCTGCCCCTGAAAAGAAAGCAAAGACTTATTTGACAGTGAACTTTTCCCTTCCCACCAGTTGTCTTGAACTTTGACGAGATCGAGACACTAGCCAATATTGCAATGTCACAAATGGGTTTTTAGAAGATTCTTTAGATGCCCATCTTACTATCACAAAAGTCTCCTTACAGCTCTATGAAAATCAGACTGTGGAAGGGCTTGATGAATGAACACTGTGCTGATTGTTATCATTATGCTAATGTTTAAGTATTGTGTTTTCATAATTTCTATATGTATGTCCAAGAAAAGTCCAATTTGTGAGAGTTGCAATGCCTGAGCATCCAGAAAAGAAAGAAAGAAACAAAGAAAGAAAGAAAATAAATGCTGGCATTACAGTCAGCCCACATCAAACCCAGGAGAGGTTCAGTAGGGAAACCCATTTATATGTTTAAAGAAAAAAGAAACAAAAGAAAAAGAAAAGTATATAGGATTTCAAATTGTATTAAATACAAAAACGTAAGTATATATTTTATATGCGGGCATGCAATGTTATTTCTGCGTATATAACTATATGAGCAAATGAAAGTAGTCATTTCTACATTCCATTGCCAGGTAGTGGCACACAGGTAAGATCCTGGTTGAGGGCTGGCTCAAAGTTTAGCTAGGTCCTTGGCATGCCTCCCCCGCAGCTGCCATGCCACCATGGGACATAGGTGGCCCCAGTGCTTATGTCTTATCCTCTTATCACTTCATCTTATTGGTATTGGGTGTCATAGATATATAGGTGGGGCCCAGAGAAGGATATGGCAGAAGCACATCTAAGGGATACAACAGTAATAGTACAGTCAAGGAGGAGGCAATGACAAGCCATAGCTAGCTGCTTGACCAAGCTTTCAGCTCCTGATAGTCTTTTAACACAAGGTCTCCTGGACTCAACCATTTGGGTTCCTGGCCCCTGGCATTTTCCAATGATAATGGCTCTAAAGGAGAGGTGGGAATCAAGCAGCCCTCTGGATCATATTGGACTGTAGCTCCCAGCAGCCCCAGCCAAAAGCATAGAATGTTGGGAGCTGCAATTCACCATCCTGTGAAAGGCCGTATGATTTCCCTCCTCTGTCCTAAAGCATCACATTAAGAATCCAGGAAGCCTTCCCAAATATTCTGGTAAAGTATAAGAATAAGTACAGAAGGCTATGGCTGTGATCTGAAGTTTGTGAAACATAAATGTAGAAAGGGGAAGGGAAAAATACTATGGACTTCAAAATAACTTCCCTTAAGAAAATTATAGAAACCCCAGACGTTTTTAATCCATGAACTGTAGGCTGCAGTTCATGCTTCATTTAACTGATCAGTTCCAGTACTACATTGCCAACCCCACCCTAAATTACAGTTTTGGAGGAAAGCAATTAAGACAAAACCAACAAAAAACAGAAAAGCACATTTTTCCAGAAAATATTTTTTTTTCTTAACAACGATCAGGCACGCCTTCTTTGGAGCAAGGTTATATGTATGACTGCATATCGGCTTCATATATGATGCTTTCCCTACAAGGTGGTAATCCCCATACAGGAAAAAGAGTGTAAATACACTGATGGAACAGTTGAGACAAGAAGCAGGTACTCAGCTGGTCTAGCTGCAGCAGAAAAGAATAGCATGCCATATTCTAAATGTTTCTTGTTGTGTGCCTTAAAGTCATTTCTCACTTATGGCAACCCTAAAGCCAACCTGTCATGGAGTTTTCTTGGCAAGGTTTGCTTTTGCCTTCCTCTGAGGCTGAGAGAATGTGACTTATCTAGAGTCATCCAGTGGGTTTCCATGGTGGAGGGTAGATTTGAATCCTGGTCTCCAGACTTGTAGTCCAATGCTCAAACCACTGCATCATGCTGGCTCTTGAAATGCTTGTGCATGTACATGCGTATTGCTTATAATACCCTAAACCACTTTTGCATTGTTGCTGAGCCAAAAAGTCTTCAGGGTGGCTTGGAGATAAGGATTCTATGTGCATGTTCAGGAAATGCCTTCATAAGTCGAAAAAGAACATACATGCATAAATGATCCTATCTGGTCAGGGCATGTGTGTGTACATACACTTGTATGTGAAGAGGGTGTTACTGGGAATAGACTTTCATCCTAAGGGTGTTTTTGTTTTGTTTTTTGCTTCTGTCTCTATTTATATTACTAAAGATAGAAATAAACAAATGGACAAGGGACTTGTGTTTTCATATGGACAATCTCCCCTAGTTAATTTGCTCATGCATTTATTCACTCACTCATTTTTCCACATAATCAGGGAATGGAGAGAGGGAGGAAAGAATCCCAGTTTGATCCCTGATTTCTCTCTAGAACCTAGAACAAAAAGAATGTGCTAGAGCTGTGCTCTGGAAGTACTACATGTCTAAAGCCTTACACGGTATTAGTTTCCGGATGTGATTTGGAGCTCTGGAGCATCCTAGAGCAAGGGTTGAGTCAACTTACATTTCACATAGATAAGGTATTTGTCCCCAGTTTGGACACTGGACTAGTGAGTTAGCATCTTGAAGTTACCTACCGGGCCTTCCTCCATTGTTACTGCTACCTCTAAATGTATTTAGAAGCCAGTTCACACTCCTTCTCCCATAACTGGAAAAAAATGGCTAGATTTGGAAAGGGTGAATGGGGTGGGAATGTACAGTAAGTAGAAAGAGAGAAGACTGAGAGGTGATATCACCCATATTAAGCACGGTGTGTAAAGTCACAGACTGCACAAAACTGTCTGCAAGATTTTACTTGCCCTGTTGAAATATAAATATCTGTTCAAATTTTTCACCAAGCTAAGCCTTCTTCCAGTCTTAGATCTAAATCCAATTGTTTATCTCAACTAGAGATGACCCACTGAATCAAGGGAAACTTAGGAAGTAAACATATAAAACCCAGATTGTTCAGTGGGTCTACTCTGGTTGGATGGAACAATTGTATATAGGCCATGGGAACCTGTTTGGACTGAGGCCTGATCAGGATTATTACACCAAAACAGATTTGGAGACAATCATAATCAGACTAGGCTGTTGGTATAAAAACAGCAAGTGCAGCAAGTATTTACAGCAGAGAAAGCTTACTTTTCTACACTAACATAGCTGGATCCCAACACTGTGGGGAAGGGTCTAGAATCTCTCAACACCCCCAGGTGCGGCTGCACATCTCCCATCCCCAGACTAGATTGAATGCATGGACACATTTCGAAGATCTTATAATAAAAAGCTAAAGAAAGGACTTGCTAGTGCACAGGAGAAAGAAGCGTGGAAGGACAGAAAGGTGATGGGAGGCTGCCAATGAATGCCAGGTGCCATGGGCTATATTTCAGAGGAAGGAGCTGGCAGAACCACCTTGCCTAAGGAAGCCCTATGAAACTAATGAGATCATCATAGGTAGACAGGCAACTTGGAAGGCACATACAATTACGCAGTTTCTTTTAAGCCTGCCACACCTTCCTCCTACAGATCTCCCACAGCTAAGCTAAAGGATTCTTACAAGAAAGCTGGTGCTCAGCTTAGCTTCTTATCTGTTGGAATGCTGTGCCAAAGTTAATAGTGAGACCAAGCATTCAGGAATACAAAATAAGTCCCTTACATGTCATTAAATGGCTCTGTAATGGTTGTCAGTGATGGCCATAACATACTCGTAAAACATCTGCTCAACAGCAAATCTCAGGAACGCTGCAGACAGTTTAAAAATGTCCGGTGAAGCCGTTGCTGTAGTCAGACAGCAGTCAGGAGAAGGGAAAGCAACCCCATTTCCCACTGGAAATTCTTTCCTCCACACTTTCATACACATCTTGGAACTGGCCCAGACATGAGGTTTTTACACACTACACTGTTACAGTACTATATTTCCACTTTCAACATCCTATGGAATCCTGGAGTTTGCAGTTTAGGGAGGGGCATTTTGAATTCTCAGCCCGAGAGCTCTTTGGCCTCAGTAAACTACAAACCCCAGAATTCCACAGGATGTTGAAAGTTGTATAATAGCACTGTAACAGTGTAGTGCAGAAAGACCCATGGGGTAAAGAATCCTGCATATGGCTAGTAATGTATAGTTTTATCCTCACACCTTTTTGACCACTTTCACAAAGAAAGAAGCAAAGTCTGCATGAATTTGTTGCAGTCCAGTTTTAATTCCATTTCAGTATGAAAACTGTTTAGAGAGAACAGCTAGATGGATAAGCATTGTGAGTGCACAAGCATCACAAGCTTCAAAATACCCAACTTAACTACTTTCTGTTATTTGTCCCACTGTAAAGAGAGTCAGAAAGGAGCCTTATAGCCTGATGGGAAGTTTGCAAATTTCATAATAGGGCTTCTCATGCTAAAGAAAGTAAGATGATCTTCCAGCCTTCTTTTTGGAGCCGTGACCAAGCCACTTTGTGGTGTAACTCTTTCGGTATTTGTTTTATTTCAAGTTTAAGTTCCTGCTTTTAGCAGTCTTTTTTAAAATGTTAGTAGCAGCATACATGTGTGTTTTTCTTCCCCTCCCTCCTCTCTCTGCCCCTCACCCACCCATGTGTGTATTCAAAATCCTACAAGAAGTTTACTTTTAAACATTGCTTCATAAAACATGTCAATGATGAATCAAGTGTTGTATTAAAATTTGCTGCCTTTCCATTCTGGGATCCCTTACAAGGTGTCTGAATTATGAATTTTTGTATTTATATCTGTATCTGCAGGAAGCAAACATAGAATTTGCACTGGCCTTTCCAGCATATTGATTTTGAGGGGGAAAATGTAATGCTATCTGCAGCATAGCAGCTTAGGGGGTTTTTTTTACTCCTTTTGGGTCTGCCTCTTTCAAGAGCCAGATGGTATATTGTTTCTAAGTAGTACAAAGTGTGATAATGAATTACTTTGAAATCTATTTAAGTAGCATTAAGAATACTTCAGTTCTTCAAGAACCTTTAAAACAAACTGTACTTTCTAAGACTGGAACAGCATATGCAGAGAACAGTGTATGCAATGTATGTTGAACAGGTCAAAATCAGTCAAGAGTTCTTGTTGTAGGTTCAGGATAATAACTGTGATGTGGAGCTCTGCAAAACTACTCCAGTAAAACTGAATTAAAATTCACTTTGCAGGAGGAAAAACCAGAGCATATTTGTACAAGCTGCATGAACTAGGGTATGGTTCCAATTGAAAATCCTATGAAGTTAAGTGGAGTGGCATTGGAATTGATTTTTTTTTTAATTCAAAGCTTTGGTTCTTTTTAACCTGAAACTCCAAAGTTGTGCATCTAAAAAACAAAAAGCGGAGGGTTGCAGGGGCTCAGTCTAATACTTGTGCAGTTAAATTGCCAACATTAGTGCCTGTATCCTATATTTATCAGAATCTCCCTCCCCTACATCATATCTCTGAAATAACCATGTGTTAAAGTTAGCCCCTGAAATGAAGGGCTTTTTAAATTGCGAAAACAAATAGATTGCCCTAGCCTTTCCCTCAGTTCAGAGATGAAATAAGATGACCTTCTGGTTACATTTACAATAGTTGCATTAAACTCCACTTCTTAGATTTATTCCCTAGAAAATCATGTGCCAGGCTGGCGACTGATTATTTTGGACTGATATCCCAAAGAGTGCCACATACCAGGGGGTTGAACTACATTCTGTCTTCAGCTGCTGTAGCAGATTCTTCCTGTTGTTGCTTCTTAAATTTTTCTCGAGGTTGCTATGCCACTAAAAACTCTACTGTCCTGGCCTGTATTTCCTCCTCTACACTGGCAGATGGACTAAAATGACGAACATCTGTTAAAACTTTGGCACATTGATTCATACTGCTCCTGTGCATGCATGTAGATTCACAGCAGAATGCATCCATAGGCTCCCTGATGTGTATTCCTTGCACACTGTAAATGCAAATATAATTTGGTATCAGGTGGAGATCTTTTCTGTCCTGCTTCCCCAATAGTAAGATGGGTCTTCACTGAAGGCAAAGAAAGACTCTTTCCCTTAAAGGCACCCCATAGCAATCTCCCTTCCTATCTGACTCCCCTTCAAGGAAAAGTATGGGGCAGAGGCAGGAGTGGTCAAAATGTAGCCCTCCAGATGTTCTTGGGCTATTTCTGTCATCAGAAACATAGCCAGGGTGAAGGATGAAATTGCATTTGTGTATTTGAGGTTGTAATCATAACTCTGGATTCTAAAGAATCTTGGCTTACTATGAACAAACTGCAGGCTGATGGACACAAAACTATCACTCTATGTTCCACTTCTGTGCTAGTATGAACAGCTAAACAAATGAGAAATGGTTTGCCTGGTATATCATCCAAACCAAGGATCCTACCTTAGGCCATTTCCGCACTAGGCTGTTATAGCGCTATGATTCCACTTTCAACATCCTATGGAATCCTGGGGTTTGCAGTTTCGGGAGGATGTTGAAAGTGGAATCATAGCGCTATAACAGCCTAGTGAGGAAATGGTCTTAGTGTGCCTAAATAAGCCAGGATTCATAAATGGGAAACAAACTTTGCTTTGCAACTATGGCTTGTCAAAGGTGTAAACAGCCATGATCCTGGGTTTGGATAACGCAATAAAGAAAAGATCGCTGGTTTGTTTAGCTTCTTATCAAAGAGATTAGCAAAACAGAAGTAAATAGGCTGCATGCGCAAGCATATAGCACAGTCACAATAAGCTCGAAGCCACTGCTTCGTGTCCGTGTGGTCTTTGGTCCATATGACCCAACAACTGTTATGTTTTTTCTTCATGGTGTTTGGTCTCTCAAGTGGCTCAATTATGTACTGATGGCTCCACTCATGTGCATTTCAGGATTGTTTGAAGTTTTTTGTTTTTGTTTTTGCTTTGCGTCAGTCAAAGCCAGGCAGATGTGAAAATGGTGTATGAAACAGTATGGACCTGTGACAGGTTTTTCTGTTTCACCATGCTGCTTTGAAAATAAATACATAAATAAATAAATCCCCCCAAACCTTTCTTTAGCTTACAGAGCTGTAGCACATTCCATTCCAAGAGCTACCACAAAACTGCTTACAGATTAGAATCGCCTCTCCCTCCCCCCCTTTCTTTTCAAGCTGAAAACTGTCAGACTGTATTTGTTTATGGATGGGAGATGTGAGTGGAGTGTGTTTATTTTAGCACATTTGGTACATGGCAGACCCACCCAAATTACGTTTAACTAATACATTTTAATGGCACTTGAATTAAAGGCCTAGGCCTGGACTTAGTCCAAGAGGAAAACTAGGGGTGCCTTGTATGGTGCAAAGTCCATTGCAATAAAAAGGAAATGTGCTGGTCTGCCTGCATATGTCCCATTCATTCATGGCATTGGGCCTTCCAGAAGAAAATATCTCCCATGCATTGTACCACGGTAAACAAGTAGAACAGTATCTTAGATTCTCATTGCATGAACTCTTGATTATTTTCTGTCCACAGGGTTTTGTTTTGAAATGCAAGTTTCTCAGAGCAGGTTTAGAAACAGTAACATAATATGTATAAAAATAGTTACTCAAATTAGAGCTCACCTGAATAAGGGATTAACTCAAAAAAGAGTGGGGCCGCATTAAAACACAAAAAGAAAGAAAGCAACCATGTGGAATGGTTATGTCATAAGTAACATTCCACATGAACTCTGCTCACCTTCAGTAGGGAAATGTAAATATATATGTATTTTGTTAATATTTGCACAAATACACAGTGTAACCATGGCATAAACATAATACATAGAGTAACTTTAATTTTAAATATATCGTTCTATGCTGCTATTATACTTATGTTCTTTTATTTTATTAGAAGTAGGCATTCTTCAGAAATCTTTTTAAGAATTACTGTGTGAAGATATTATCATATGGGCAGCATTTTAATGTTTTTGACAGATCTATAGTTAACATAGGAATTATTATGTCATGGTAACAATTGTGTATTTCTGGATTTGAAAGCTGGACAAAGAAGAAAGCTGACAGGGGGAAAAAATCAGCTCATTTGAAATATAGTGCTGAAGGAGAATTCTACAGATACTATGGACTGCCAGAAAGACAAATAAATGGATCTGAGAGCAAATTGGTCCTGAAGTCTCCCTAGAAGTCAAAAGCATTAAACTTCAGGTGTTGCACTTTGGACACATCATGAAATGACATGACTCACTGGAAAAGACAGTAATGCTCTGTAAAGTGGAAGGCAGTGGGAAAAAAGAAGACTATATTGGGGTTCTTACAGATCTCTCATTCATATGGTTACTCTAAGTTAAAACCAGCTTGTTGGAACATAAAAACCATAAAAATATCCCTGATAAAAATCAGTGAGATGCCTGGGAAATAATGTATAAAATAACTACTGTTCCTTATTGGCTTTGTGTGAGGCATTATCACTAGTTCAGATTCACATGAAATGGGCAGTTCTGCTTTAACCTTGTCTCTTTTAAGATACTGTTAATGGGGAAATGGGAGGGTGGAATATAGTCCCTTTTTGTAACACTACAAAATGTTATAATGTTCAAAAGTATGTTTGCAGTAAAAATAATTTGGAAAAATACATTTAAAGATATTAAAATATATTTTCAAAGAGAAAATTAGTTTGCATTTCGTAAATCAGGCCTATGTGTAGGCTGCACTAAATATGTATATGTATATGTATATACATACGTACATACATACTGAGAAAAGTTGGATTGCTGGACCTCTAAGTAATATATATTAAGCATACTGATCTGATTTTTTTCCTGCAAATGTACCGTTTATCCTGTCAATGCAAGTCACAGTGGTTGACAGGGATCTTACAAGTCATTGAAGCTCTGTCCCTTGACTGCAGCAAACTTTATGCTGCAACCTCATTGTTTTCTGAGGCCTCACAAGTAGTTTTTCAGATATTTTATTTTTTCAGTGCAGGAGCCAGAAGTGGAATTGCATACCTGAAACTCTATTATGTGCATTTTCTGCATTTGTGGGAAATTGCTGCATACACAGACAGCTTTCCACCTTAAGGTCTCCACTTGAAAATTCTTGGGTAGCCAGTATGGTGTAGTAGTTTGAGTGGGATTGGCTCTCCCCACTGAGCCATGGAAACTCACTGGATGGGCTTGGGTAAGTCACACACTGTCAGTCTAAGAGGACGGCAATGACAAATCCCCAGTGAACAAATGTTGCTGTGATAGGACCACCTTAGGGTTACCATATGTTACAAATTATTTCAAGACAAACAACAAAAATGAGCCTTGAGCAGGGTATAGGGAAACACACTGAAAACAGGCCAAAGACTGGTCATGTAGTAGGGTTGTAACCTCCCCTAACAACAAGTTACCTAGATTATGAGAAGACTGTGTCTCTCCCACTTGTACTATGATAGCCTGCTGCTATCTCTTGGCTTACCTGGTCAGGAAGACCATGCAGGTATCCTTTCTTCGGCCAGCAGCTCCCAAGGATCCAGGAGCCCACACAGTTCCCAGTTCAAGCATGGCACAGAAATGACTAAAATGTTTAATGTCGCCAGGAAACCAAATTGAAAATTACTGTTTTGGATAACCTTTAGTAGAATAATAATTCAAAACACTCCCCTCCAAAGAAACTGCAGACTGCCAATGTTAATTCTTTCCCAATTCATTCACTCCCATGTATTTTTAGATCTAATTGCTTTGTTTCCTGCTTCCTATGCAATAAAAAAAATCTGATTTGTTGAAGTAAAGGCAATCAACTTGGAAAATCTCAGAAAAACAGTGCATTTGGACTACGACATTCTGTTGAAATGTGCTGGGTATCATCCAAGACTCTCAACTGATTTGTGGGTTTATCATACCACTGGTTGAGGAGTTATTTATTTATTTTTTATTTGACATAGGTGTCATCTATCTATCTATCTATCTATCTACCTACCTACCTACCTACCTACCTACCTACCTATCTGCCTACCTACCTACCTATCCATCCATCCATCCATCCATCCATCCATCCATCCATCCATCCATCCATCCCCAGCCCTCAGTGAAAATATCTCATGGTGATGTACAATAAATTTTTTTAAAAAGTCAGATATTCATCCTTCTAAATTATGGGAAGTATGATGGAAGAGCTTTGTTTTGCTTTTAAAAAATGTTATTGATTGGCCCTAACTGAACAATGTTACTAACTTGAATCAAGTGGGAACTTCAGTGAAAAAGTACAGACACACACACACACACACACACACACATATCCCATGCCATGCCTATTGTCATGGAATGAGATTTCCTTTTTGTGAGAAAAGGAATGTCAATTGCATATCACTTTAGATTAATACACAAAATTTAAAATATTTATTTGTCAGGCAAATCAAGAGACAAGATTTTTGTTGATTTCAAGCAGGGGAAGAAGCACAGGACCATTGGGAGGTGGTCTAAATATAAAGGACAATAAAGAACTAGAAGGGTTGTTAGAGATACACCATACTGCTTTTTTTTTTTATCCCATCCTTCCCACTGCATGTTTTGTTACTACTTTTCAGCTTCAGCACAGGCAAAGTTTTTGACTCTTCTTCATGGCTGCCATTCTGCCAGTCCAAGTAATTAGCCTACATGTCTCTTCCTGTCACTTTAAGAATACACATTAACAAAGTACACTTTTAACTGATGGATGCTGTAGTGCAGATGGTTAATACAACAATAAGCAGTTAAGTCACATAAAGTGTATACATCCAGAAGAAAAGATTATCCAAAGAAAGATTATCCAAATGCAAAATAATAACAGTGAGGGATTCTTTCCTGTAGGAAACGAGGCTGTTATCCTCCTCCTTGTTATTTTTTTCGCCAGCAGGTAAAGACGTTTTGAAAAGGCATTTGGGGACTGATTATGCGGAAGGGTCTTTAACGGCGTGTGCACACTGTCCTTTTATTCTTATTGTTGTTTTTAAAAGATTTTGCACTTCTTGAATGTATCAGTGTTTTTATAGGGTAGGGTTTTTTAAATATCAAGTTTTTTTAGATTACCTTTCTTTTAATCCATTTTGTGAGCCACCTGCAGTTTTACGTCAGGAATAAAATGGGATAGAAATAAAATAACACTGCAGCTTCAAAGAGAGCAAAAACTGGAAGAGACAGAGGGAAGGATGGTGAAGGGTGGTAACATAGTGTGGTTACTGGAAACACAATGAACAAAGTGAAATGAATTCTTGAAAAGTGAGGGAAATGTAAATCTTACTGCCAAGACGTCCATATGTTTATTTATTTAAAGCCATGACTTAGGAAAGGATTTTATCCCACTAAAGTGGAAAAATGGTAAGGGTTAATATAGATAGAGGGTTTCTGGGGCTTTTGTGCAAAAGTGCGGAGTACAAAGGAGGGATGTCCACAGGAAAACTCTGAAAGCAGGCCCATAAAACTTAACGGACACTAATGGATGCTGGTGTATTTATCACTGGTATAAGTACCTGAACATCCCTTTCCAGGATTCTGAGAAAGTAGTGAAAGTAAGGGCCCTTCCGCACTACATTGTTATAGTGCTATTATTCCACTTTCAACATCTTGTGGAATCCTGGGGTTTGCAATTTAGGGAGGGACATTTAGAATTCTCATCCAGAGAGCTCTTTGGCCTCAGTGAACTACAAACCCCAGAATTCCATAGGATGTTGAAAGTGGAATAACAGCACTGTAACAGTGTAATGTGGAAAGGCCTTAATACTCTTCAAATGACTCAGTTACATTAAATCCAAGCAGAGAGAAAAGCGTGTGCGGATTCCAGAGGTTCTAGGTCTGCCCATTAACAGGTAGTCGCTACTTCCATGTTGTGAGTTAGTAGAAAGTCAGCTAATCAAACTTAATTTTGCCTTCATTATTGTGGCTTATGCTCTTACTTTGCAAACTTTCCCCAGGCAACATGGCATTCCTAGAATCAAGGGCCAGGACTGAACATGGTATGCACATTGATAAAATTGATGCCATCAGTGGAATCCAAAGGAATCTGATCTTTCTTTCCGATTGCAGCCCTCTCTGCACCCTAAAAAGTGTCCTCTGAGCCCCTTTTTAAGCCTATTTTCAGGTGATGCTGAGAAATGCAGAGGGGAGGGGAAGAATGGTCTGTTGCACTGGTATTGCAACACTCTCATGACATTGCCTTCAGACCAAGCAGCTTAGGATAAAGGGCAGTAAAGCTGTGCCCCTATGTAACATTTGCTTCACATGAGAAAGTGATGCTAATAACAATTTTTTAAAAAATATCTCTATGTCCTGTTTTGCTGTGATAATTTCTCTTTGGAGCTTGATTTCCAGAAACACGTTTAGTATGAAGTTTGATTTCTCCAATGCAGCCAAGGTTGGGCTCCTTCCTGATAAACCAGAATGGGCAATGATCCTGGCACAGAGCACTGATGAGTTCCATTTAGCCATTATGTTTTGCATTGTGCCTAGCGCTCATGAAGAGAACAGAGGCCAAAATCTTTGTGATTATGGCAAAAGTGAAACAAACCAGATACTAAAGGAGTGAGGTTTATTCAAATAGTTTAGCACTGACCTCACTTTCCACCTCCTGAAATTACAGTACTGTTAAAATTATAGTTGACTTCCAGTTTTGATCTAAGCATGTTGGAAAGTACCTCTTTAACACAAAAGCCCAACTGTGCTGACATTCTGTGATACCCAACATTTTCCAGAGGCTATCAACAGACTGAAGTAGCTGGACCTGATATGTAAATCCCTGCTTTATGCTAAACCCTTTTGTGCTGTGTAACACCTCAATACCCCTTTCAGTGAGGAGATCCATCTCAGCAATGGGGACCCAGCTCTTTATTCCTACCTTTAGATAATCCTTGTTGCATATATTAGCACATACCGGATATTTACATTTTGTCTTCCTAAAAATAACAAACCTGGCATAATAATCAGTGGTACAAGTAAGACATACCACTGAGACAATGTCGTATTTGCAGAATCACAAGGAACTGAAGGCACAGTTTCAAAATCACAGTGAACTGAAAGATTACATTCTTTGTTACAAATAGAGAGGGAAAGAAGCAAATTTGAAATAAGCTCCATATATTTCTGCCATGTTATTGCTAACCTCTTTGGGTTTGCTTTACTCTAACAGTTGCAATAACATTTTCTACATTTACTACAATATTTTTTTCTATAGCAGCTCAAAGAAATAGAGTCCAGTTTTCTTTTTCTTTCTTCTTCCTGTTGTTGTTATATACCCAACTATTACATGCAGTTGTGTTCATTTTAGTCTTTGAGGTGTCAGAGGACTCTTTCTTGCTTGTATATTTGTGTGTAACAGAAAGCAGCCACCAGAAGATACAGTCTTGAGATGAAGACTAGTAAAGATGGGGAGGCTGCCTAATCTTTTGTCCATTGAGGCTATTGTTCCACTCAAGTTACATTTCCAGTAGTGGAAAGATGAGGGACACTGCTTAGCCCTTTTCTTTGGGCATTGTTTTTTATATTCAAAACTGTGGCCTATCTGCTTCCTCTCTTGGAAGAAAAAAGTGGGTGAGGGGTGATTCTGAGTAAGAAAATGACTCAGAGATAAAGGTTTAAACAGTCCTTGCCAATCCCCAATCTCAGCCTCTTACAACGGTGCTTTGATTAAACAAAACAGGACTAACAAACATTTCAGGGTCAAAGTTACATGCAGATGCCTTCCATGCAGAGTTTTACACTGAGATTTAAGTTTATGAATTATAGCATTTATATCTCCTTTTTACATTGGTCTGCAAACATCAGAACATTAAAAGATAAGAGTGGGTGTCATTACTTATACTCAAATCTAATGTGTTATTGTACCAGAAGATCAATCAGTGAAGTCAAGCTGAACTCTTAAGAATTGCTTTACTGTATTTATCTTTGGGACTTTAGTGATTAATGTTAATGATAAGGTGTTGATTGTTACATGGGTTACCCATTCATGGAAACAATATCCTGTTATAGTTCTTTTTGCTTTTTTCACTGAAATATAAGAGTGTCTAAAGTCTTTTTCCCTTGAGACAGTAGCCTTATTTATTACATTATGATCAACTGCTAAAGCAGCCTTTTCAGTTCCTGGTTTACAATTAATTTTAAAGTGTACACTGGATGGAAATAAGACCATTGTTTTTCAAAGGCTTTGCTATAACCAGTAAAGCACAGGCTGTTTTCCTTTTGCAATTCTTTGGTGCACTCCTTTATCCAACATCTGTTTGCATTATGATTCCTATTGCCTCTTCCTTTCCTGAACCCATGTTGGATATCTGGCATTTCTTGCTCTGTATATGGTAAAAGTCTTCAGAGACTTATCTTCATATGGTTCTTCATTGAATAAACCTGCCATCTTTTCATCTCTCTTATATAGTTTTTATGTGTGTCATTTTCACCATCTTTTTATTTTTACTTGGTCATGTAATGTGTTCCCCTGCTGGTCATAGAACATCCTCCCTTTTGGTTTAAATTTTCCTTTGATTTCTCAGATCTTGTGGAAGAGATCTCTTACTCTTCCTTCTTGTTGTTGTTGTTGTTATCGTCGTCGTCAACTTCTGTTTCTCTACACTGATTATTAAAATAGTTTTCTTGGTCCCTGTTCACAAGCTGCTGAATAGTTGCAGTCACGGTTCTGATTCTATTTCTGTCAACTTTTACTTTAGCTTCTCATCTGTCCTTAACTTCAAGTAGTTAAGTTTCATCTGTAATCCTTTGAGGTTTGTCTTTCTTTTTTGGTTGCAGATAGTGTCTTTTCGCATTCCTCCCTGACAATGTTTCTGGCTTCAGTCCAGAGTCTATTAGACTTAATACTGAAAATCTGGTGGGTTTTTTTTTTAATATTATCTTTAAATTCTATGGGGATGTTCTTCAGGTTGTTATTTTGACACAGCGGCTGGTTTAGTGTTCTTCTTTAGCTTTACTCTATCTTTTGGTATTAGTAGTTCATGCTTTGTGCTACAATCTGCTCCTGACCTTGTTTTTGCAGAAAGAATGGGGTTTCTCCATCTTCTGCTTCAAGTTATGTAGCCTATTTGATTTCTGTATTGGCCATCGGGTGGTGACCATATATTCACTTACCTCTTTGGTTGCTTAAATAATGTGTTTGCTGTGAACAAACTGTTGGCCTCACAAGTTGAGGCAGTTGCTCTCCTGCTTCATTTCTTGATCCTAGGCCAGATTTTCCTACAATATTTGACTCTGCTTTGTTTCCTTCTTTCACAGTCCAATCACCTATGATTAACAAGAAGTCCTCCTTTGGTGTGTGAACAATTTCCTTCTGGACTTGGCAATTTCTTCTGCTTCTGCCTCTATAATTGGAGCATTAACTGATGGGTTTTCCCTGAAGTTTTACTAATATGAATTGGTCAGACTTTGTATTATATCCTTTGACTGCTTTTGCTACAGCTCTCCTCACTGTAAATGCCACCCCATTTCTTCTTAGATTTTCAGTTCCTGAGTAACTGTATAATTGTCTGACTTAAAATGTCCCTTTCCTACCCGCTTTAGTTCACTCACCCCAAGTATCACAATGTTGATACATTCCATTTCTTGTTTTATTATGTCTAGCTTTCCCCGATGCATGTTTCTCACATTCTCTGTCCTTATAACATGTGTTGAGGAGCTCTGGACTTTGCGTTCACTTCTCAGCATATCAACAGCTGAACGTTCTTTTGGCTTGAACCTGCCTGCATCATTAACCACAGCACTATTCTTAGTTGTCCCTCCTGTACCGCAATAGCTCATTGAGTGCCTTCCAACCTGGAAGTGTCATCTTCTGACACAATTTTAGGGTTTTCATGGTAAAAGACATTCAAAAGGGTTTACTGTGCCTCTTTCTGCACCGTACAAACTAGAGTTGCTCCAAACTCTTCTTCATTTTAGTTGCCCCTTTTAACATATTTTCCAGTTCTGTAATCTTTTTTAAAAGGTGCGGTGACCGAAGCTATAAACAGTACTCTGTGTGTGGATATACCATAGAGTTGTATAAGGGCAATACAATATTTGCAGGTCTGTTTCAGATTCCTTTTATAATTATGCACGATATGGTCATTGCCCTTTTCTTTTTTTACAACAGTTGTGTGATGGGCTGCAATTTTCACTGAACTGCCCAATAAAATCCCTGTTCTGGATAGTTTTTACCAGCACAGATCCCATCAGTGAACTGAAATTTTTTGCACTAGTATGCGTCACACCTGCTTATATTGACCTAAATTGAGCATGATGCTGCACTGCAGCAGTGCCAAAGATGGACTAGAAAATTGTCTTGTCCTCCAGTGCCCTCACGAGACTTCGTTGTTCCTCAAAAAAGTGGTTGAGGAGGGTTTCCCAGGTCTGGGGTAGGTTTTTGCAGTGCACAAGTTGCTGTGGTGACAAGGAGAGATAACCCTCTCCTTCATCTGGTGCTTTCTGCTCTTCCACCAGTAAAAGTCCAGCATAGCTTCCTGTCCATTAACTCTTGTATCCAGAAAGTAACTCACTTCTAAGGACCATTATTAATCATACTGGATAGCTGTGTATCATAAAGTTTAAAAACAACGTTTATATTTACAACATGATCGGCATTAAGCCTTGAATAGTGCGTTGGAGACCTGCATATATCAGGCATCCAGCTTCCATTTATTTATTTGAGGAATGTTTAGCCAGTGGTCAAAAGAAATCGGACAGCAGTTTACCGAATTTAAAATCTATCCTCTTCTCACCATTCTTTTAGATCATAAATTAAGACTAGGATGTCTTGTCTATACGAGCTGTGCATTATTCCCTTTCTGCTCATCACAAGAATTCTGTGAAGGCAGGCAGAGAACTACCTCAAGGTCACTGAGTAATTCATGGCTAAGTAAGAATTTGAGCCCAGATCTCTGCAGATCTAACCATTGCAGTGTACTGCCTTGAGAAGCCAGAAGGGGAGGTTGAATTACCACATCTCACAACATTTTTAAGACACATACTGAATATTAGAATAAAATATTAGAATTGAGTATTCATTTTTCTGTTGTACTCACAAAACCACAAAAAGTATCTAAGAATCTTAAGGACTAACAAATTTTTTGCAGTATAATATTTTGTGGACTAGTTTCATTAGGCACTCTTTCTAATATAGTTACTTTTCTCAACATTACACTAATATTCACAGCCTACTTATAGTTAGTTACCAGAGTTCATGTTAACAAATATAGGCTATGAGATTAGCTATGAAGCATCCCACAATCATATTTCTAGTACAACCATAGACTATTTTTCAGAGCTAGCAAGTTATCCATTTTCAAATGAGCAACTTTGGTAACTAATTGCCTTTTGTAGTAATGAGCTGGAATGGAACAGAGTTTGCCTGTTAACTGCCATGGCTGTAATTAATTACTTTCCAGTGGAACAGGAATGAGTTATCTGCAAGTTACTCATTATTGTGTGTGTTTCCTGACTTAGGCCCTTTTCGCACATGACTTCGAACATGAAATGGCCACGGGAGCAATGTAGAATCGCAAGGATGGTTCCACATGATGTTCTCGCGATCACGCATTGCTCCCGTAGCGATCCCGCGGCAATTGCGCATTATATCATTTTCGGTTTTTTCCTGAAAATGATGCACGATTGTGCATTCCTCCCGCGTCCCTCTAGAACTTGCCTGGTGTGCGGAACCTCAAGGAGCATGATGGCTGCCCTTCCTCCCCCAGCGCAGCCTGGGAAAGTACCCGGCTGTGCTGCAGAAGGAAGGGGTGGAGCTATCGCACTTCTTTTCATCCAGCATGGAGCTGGTGTGGAGGGAAGCGCAGGAGACGCGATTCCCTCCTGGAGGAGGTTTTTCGTGCAGTGCCCACACGATGCCAGCAACACCAGGTAAGGTGCGAAAAAGGCCTTAGTTTGAGCAGGAAGAAAGGAAGAGGAAGGGCCACGTGCATGCTCCAGCTGGGATGGATTGCTTTGTAATGTTTTTTGCATTTTTTTAAAAGATTTTCTAAGCACAATATTTGTATTCATCACTTGCGGGGGCAGAGAGAATTTTCCTGTATTTTCCAATAACACAATAGAAACAGTAATCTTGTTAATACCAAGTAGCTTAATGAGTTATCTTTCTGGACTGCAGGAACAAGTAACAATCTGTTGAATAGTCATTGTTTAACAAGTAACGTGATGAATTCCTTTAAAAAAAGCTAACAGTCCAAGTTTTGCTATTATTATTTGATAGTTTCCCAGTTCCTAGAGAAAAGAGGCCCCCTTCCTCTCAATCCCCTTCTCTTTAAGAAAGATTTGGTTTCTCTCTTCAGAAAATGGCTGGGAACTATTTTTTTTTACATAGTTTATTTGAGAGGTTCCCCCAGAAATCTTCTCCTTTTCCAATCCTAACAACTCTTTTTCTCGTAAGACCTGTCCAAGTGGCTGTATGGTTGCCCAAACAAAACCTTTCCACAGTATAACTACTTGTATACTCCTAGGTTCAGAGAAGTATAAACTCTACAATTATCTGCTAAGAATATCATATAGTTCTTTGTAATATAAGTCTGATACCAAAAAAACAAACCTGAGCTGAACTCCTTTTGGTATATC
Organism: Cyclura pinguis; assembly: GCA_030412105.1. Lineage (NCBI taxonomy): Eukaryota > Metazoa > Chordata > Lepidosauria > Squamata > Iguanidae > Cyclura > Cyclura pinguis. The sequence continues at coordinate 281,993,022 of CM059599.1, forward strand.
CACACAACTCCTGTTTTTGTTTGTTTTGGTTTTTTTAACATACAGTCTGCCTGAAACTCACATGCCACTCATGCATTGGGACTATTCCCTGCCAGTCCCTCCTAGTTTAAATGACAGACCAGGGCCTACAGTGCACAAGCCACAATCCAAAATAGCAGCTGTCGTCCCAATCCTCCTGTAGTGGCTGGTGCTTATTTCTTGTGGTATCCCTTCTCTCGCATAAAGCCATGTGGAGGAAAGGCTGCCATCTGGACAATCCCTTAGCAGAGTAGCTACAATAAAGTTACTGCAACCTGTTCATCTGCCTTTTTCGAATCTCAAACAACCCAGATGTGTTGACCACTGGGACATATTGAAACATGCTTCTTATTACTCAGGCTTCAGAAAGGGAAGTGGCTGTCGATTAAATACTGTGTGTCTCGGGCACAATGGGAGGGGGCACACTGAGGTTTTTTTAAAAAAAAAAACCTTGATAATATTTTTGCTCTTTTAAATATGTAGTGCAGCTGCTGTTTCTTTCTTATTTCTCTTTATCATGCTTGTTCTAGCTTGATAGTAGAGGGACCTAATGGAGGCTTTATTAGCACATATGTGCACTGAAGTCCAGGAAAGAAGAGTTACTTGCTACAGAATCAAACAACTTCTTAAACAAACTTGAACATGACTCAGAGCAAAGTGAAATAAAATTGGGTATCCTTCGCTGCTGCTGCTGCTGCTGCTGCTGCTGTTGTTTTTCACTGGTGCAGTTTTCTCTGATGAAACTATGTGTTGTAATGCAAATATGAACAGCGTACTGCATACGGCTGAGGAATGCTGGCAATACAAAGCCTTTAATCTTAGTTTTGAGAATCACAGGACTCTGGCAGTTGAACTTCAGATGATGGTAGATACCTCACTAGAGAGCAGTGCCTTAGGAAGCCAAAGCACTGCATGTGGAATGAAGCCAGACTGGAACGAAGCCAAGAAAGAGGGTGGAAAACTGTCAAAATAGCAGAAGTAAGATGACCACTCAGGAAGTACAGAGATAAGAGGCCAGAAGGGAGGAACGAGCTGTATCTTTTAAGACTGATGGGAAATTCTGTTAATATGAAAGAAACTTTGGTTCCAACTAGATAACCTAGTTAACAGAGAGATTAGTGGAGAGGATGTTGGGTTTTCAAAATCCAGTTTTTTAAAATCAACTTTGAGACTAGGAGTCAGCATTTGCAAACTGCATCCTGAAACTGCATGTCTCTCCATGTGTTTTATTTCTGTGTTGTATTTCATAAACCAGGGCAAGACATAACACAGACAAACGTAATGAATAAAGTTGTGGGAGTGACTTTTCTTTAAACTACAACAGTGGTTTTCTACATATTGGAGCAACAGTTAATTTAATTACATTTGCCGTCCTCCCTGTACGAGGAAGGGGGAATAATATATATTATTAATCCATCCTAATGAATGCAAATATAATGTTCCTGTTCAATACTGAAGTAGGACTTTTTACCAAAAAAAAAATAGCACGTATCTGGCAAGGAATAAGATATCTTGAATTGTAAGTGGGTAACCTTTTCTCTATTTGAGGTCCCATTCCCTCAACAATAAAATATTGAAGCTGTATGCTGACAGAGATGAAATTAGTAGTGGATGGAAGTAAGTGAGCCCTTTCCTTTCTTGTTCCATACAGCTGCCCTCTCTCTTAGACCCTTTCCGCAACCTACCTTTATTCCAGCAGCATGTGGAGATAATGGCAGCAGTGGCTCTCCTGGGAGAGGAGCACAATGGACTGGCTGCCTGTGGGAACCAGAAAGCACAGTGGCCATGCCTCTTCCTGCCACAGCACAGCCAGGTAATGTCCCAGGCTGTGCTGGGGCAGGAAGTGCAGCCATTATGCTTCCAGGACCTCTGCAAGCAAGTTAAGTGTGGGCGCACAGCGGAAGGGTGGCGCAATCACCGGTCATTGATGAGGAAAACCTGTCAATGATTTGCGGTGTGATTGCACTGCCTGGGGACGGGAGAAGGACAGGACCCAAACGACATTGTGCATAAGCATCCTCCCAGGCCCATCTTTCTCCTGGCCCCATGGCAGGTTGGGTGAATCGCATGGAAAGCACCTTTGTCTCCCCCTTTCTCCCCAACTAGTGGGCTGCAGGGGAAGGGACCCATTGCTTTTGCAGAGGCCTGACGATCTCTTGCAGAGGGCTTCTAGAATGAAACCGAAGCCCACATAACATCAGGCCAATGGCCACATTTGCCCTGTGGCTGTGGGTTGCAACCCCTCACCCCATATTCAGTCTTGTATCCTCTCAGAGCCTTTGGCACTGTTTTTAAGGTGGGGGCAAGCTTAACATTGGCAGGCAGGTTAATTTTGCCTAGTTGCAGGTATTTGCAAGGGAAGGGCAAATTACTTTCCCCATCCATTATCACTGAAACATCTAGAAATATGAAGACTCTTACAGGCACAATGTGTGCGTAGAAGTGTTCTCCGTGTATTCCGTGTAACTTACTCTCAAGTAAGTAAACAAAAAGGGTAGATTGCGAGCAGTCTGTATTATTCCTGGGAAGGCTCAATGACAACCTCTATCTTAATATTTCTTATTACATGATCCAGTGATTTTTCCTGAGAAGGCTCAACTGTGTAGGGGTTTTGGTAGTCCAGCTTTGCCAGACAGGGGAGGGGGCTCAGCCCATTCTAGCATAATATTAGGAAATGCTTGAGAATCTCATCCCACGGCCTTGTTCTGGGGTCCATATAACCTCTCAAGCCTCTAATTTGGCATACAGTTGTTACCAGTGCAAATGAATCATAGAATCATAGAGCTGGAAGAAACCATATGAGCCATCAAATCCAACTCCCTGCCAGGCTGGAATATACAATCAAAGCACTCCCATCCAGCCTCCCATCCACACCCAAAGGAGGAGACTCCACTGCACTCTGGAGCAGTGTATTTCACTGTCAAACAGTTCTTACCATCAAGAAGTTCTTCCTGATGTTTATATGGAATCTCTTTTCCTGAAGTTTGAATCCATTGCTCTGTGTCCTAGTCCCTAGAGCAGCAGAAAACAAGCTTGCTCCGTCTTCCATATGACATCCCTTCAAATATTTACACATGGCTATCATGTCACCTCTTAACCTTCTCTTCTCCAGGCTAAACACATCTAGTTCTCTAAGCTGTTCCTCATAGGTCATGTTCCTCATAGGTTTCCCTCCTCTGGACATGTTCCAGCTTGTCAATATCCTTTTTGAATTGTAGTGCCCAAAACCGGACACAGTGTTCCAGATGAGGTCCAACCAAAGCAGGATAGAGTGGTACTATTACTTCCCTTGACCTAGCCAATTTTTCTCCTATTGCTGCTTAGAACCACATTGGCTTCTTAGCTGCCACACCACTTTTGGGTCATAGTATAGCAGCAATTTACACTTTCTTAACTGTTGAAAGAAATTAAAAGCCCTCTTGATTTTGAGTGACCAGACATCAATAAAGCCAGATATTTTACATGTTTAAAAAAAAAAGAAGCTAATGCCATGAAATCTAAGCATTGTAACAGCGGAGTGAGGTGTGGTTCCAAGCTAAGAGCTTATATTAAGAAAATGATCTGCACAATACCATATGTTATTGTACTTTCATAACTGTTTTTGGTGCCCTTGTGTTAAAATGTGACCTACAAACATAATATTACCTACTACTTGTGTGGCTTAGTAGCTGTTAAGAGTATAATTCTGTATCTTCTCTTACTAGTTGTCAGTGTATTGAGGCCCTGATTTGTGTTCCACTATCCTGGAAATGCAGGATAGGATCTTTTCCAGTGTAGTCTGCTGAGTGTGAAATTCGTTACCCTACATAACCATTTTGGTGGATCTCTTTGTTAAGAGTTTGAATGACTCTAACCCAGTGTCAAAAAGAAAAACATAGGTCTGGTAAAAATCAATTTGAGCCTTTCATTTTTTCCAACTTGATTGTATTTCAAGGTTAACATATATGAAAAATATTTCACACTATACATGTGTGTTTTGCTCTCTGTGTGTGAATGTGCCTTAACGTTATCTGCTGACTTATGGCAGCCTCATGAATTTCATAGGGTTTTCTTAGGGAGGAAATACTCAGAGGTGATTCTGCCAGTTCCCTCCTCTGAAATACAGCCGATAGCACCTGGTATTCATTGATGGTCTCCCATCCAAGTACCAACCAGGGCTGACTCTGCTTAGCTTCCAAGATCAGATAGGATCTAGTGCTTTGTGTTTTGCTAGTTACTATCAGACTATGTAACAGTCCAAAATAAATTAAGGAAAGGAATCACTTGCCACCTACCTGCCAGCATAAGCTTCTATGTGATAAGCAAGCCATCTGAACAGTTTCCCTTGGATTGTATGTGAAGGTGGCATAGCTGGAAGGGTCACACATCACAGTAGAAAGACTTGAGTGGAATGAGTGGAAAGACTTGGACCTTGAATCTGAAAGATTTCTTTTCCCTTTCTCTTTCCAAAGAAATCAGAAGGTTTTTTAAAAAATTAATCTGAGTATCAAGGTATCCTATTTGTTTGATGGCGTTTGTCATATGTATTACAATTCACTATTTCTTTGTTTCTAAATCATTATACAGTTATGAATGCACAAATAAGATAATATCTGTACTTTTTATGTTATTAGATAATATATATAACCACACACTTACCCTTGCCTGCTGTACAACTTACAGTTCATCGCTGATTAGAGCTCTGCATACTGAGAACTGAAATATGCTTATCCATTGTGCTTCCAGAAAAAAGTACTCTTCTATTTTTTATTTTTTTTTATTTTTTTTTGCTTTTTCTTTAGCCTTTCCTGTTTCTACAAATGATGTTCATTTTTTTTAAATCTGTTTTTAGGTGCCTTGTTTGGTATAAGCAATTCTTTCTGAGAATTTTTCTGTTGAATATCATCACTTTTAAAGTTGTTAGAGTAATGTGGTCATTTCCTGCCTTTCTCAGTTTCAAGCATGGACTCCCTCCCCATCCTTTTTAAATCTTCATAACTATGCGTAGTAGCACCAGGTCTTTTAAGAACAGACAGTTGAAAGGCAGCACTGAATTTTGTTGCTGTGGAGGTAATAGCAGATGACATCATTCACTTAAGCTAGACAGTGACTCATAAGCATTTGACCGGAGGGTAGAACTTGGTAACAAGGGTTAACATGATGTCATTTGTGGATGGCATAGTGTGTTTCACAATCCCCCCTTTTTGCAATCTAAGTAACTGTAGAGAGCATGAGATATCAAAGTACAGTCATATAAGGGTAAACATAGCTTTGTTTGTTTTCTGATCAAAAGCTTTGGAATTTGTTCTTGAACTTAGGAGCGCAACAATTGTCCTGTATATAAAAAAATAAATCCTGGAAACCTATCACACCCACACCTTTTTGATTCTGCAAAATTTGCTTTTCTCATTTAAAATATTTTCAATACTGTGATTTTTTGGGAGTTTTAAATATTTTATTTCTGTACACAGAACCTGTGTTTACTTCTTAACTGGCATTTTTCTTCTTCCTCTTTCCTCCTTCTCCTCCTGAATAAGTTTATTCATCCTTTCATTCATTTTGAATTGAGATATTTTGGCTTCTCTCCATCACCCAAACGTATTTTTGTTCTGATTTTATAGTTTAGTGGCAGCTATACATTGTGTGCTTCATTCCTCAAAATTGCACAGAATGTAAGTGAAATATTTATATTCAGTATGAAGAACTTTATAAAGAGAACATTGGGGCATATGATTGGTGTTACATAACTGTTTCAACAGTTTTAGCAAAGTGTATTAAAAGTTGTCTTTGGTTCAGGTCCTGATACAGATGCCTTCCCTTTAGATGGTATTTGCATAGCAACTATAAGTAAGGTCTTTGGATCAAAAGCTCCTTGCTTGAATATTGAATATCGTGTAACTTTTCACTGATGAAAACTGGGATACATGTGTCCAAATAACATTAGAATGTGGTCAGGAGATTTAAAACTTATTAATGGGGAATAAACACACGAACAAGGAGAGGCTGCAGTGGTTGTGTTTTTGCCTAAGCCTATAGAGAAGAGCAAAATTCCTCCTTTCCTCTCCTCTTGCCCCACTGAGTGGAAGGCAAACTACTTTTGCACTTTGAACTCGTTTGCATGGCTTCAGTTAAGCTGAGGACAAAGGGGGAAAGTGGGAGCAGAAACAAACTGGGTCATTTTAAAAGTAACTGAAAATTTGGGATGACAGAGGATTAATTGGGACTGATCTTGCCAAATCAGGACAATGGGCGGATATGTGTTGTTTTTTTTCTTGCCTTTTACAGGTTTGACTGACTGATACTGGTAGTCATTTTGTTTGGCATGCTTTGTGAAAGAAATGTTATTCTACATGTTGGAAGGGTCCCCCCCCCCCGACTGGAATTTCCAATGCGTGTGAGCTATTTTTAAGATTGTTATTGAACCACTTTTAGAAATTCTACTTGCTATTGCTAGTAAGTTACTTAAAGCTATTAACAAATACTGGGGAATAAATTTCCAGTGGCATATGTAGCATATATAGGCAATCGTTAGCAGTGCTTGGCTGTTCTTGCCCGTTCTGTGGTACAGAGCACTTAGCAAGAGTCCAGCAGAACTAAAGATTAGATTGATCAGGGGCTTCATTGGCTATTTGCATGCTCTGCTCTCCTCCCAGCCCCCAGCCTTTTATACCCACAGCAAATTTAATTTATCCTTCACTACAATAGAGACTGTGGTTGAGGAAATGGGGTTGGGGCATAGGGTTGCCAGAGTGAGCACTGAAGAGGGCTCCTGTACATTTAGTGATTGCGTGGAACACAGATCTGCTTACAGAATTGTTGCCTTCACTAGCAGGACTTGAAAGGCCCCAAAGTGGAGAATTTTGGGAGTGGTAAAAAGATACTAAACGCCATGATCAATGAGGGAGTCCCCAGGACTGTCTTCACACATTTAGTGAGCTGGTATATCTCATTCTTCCCGTTAGACTCACCAGGGCCAGGGAATAAAAATGCATCATACACTCCTCCTGTTCTGTAGAGTACATACTGATAGCACTTTGGAGAAGATAGGCCATTTGCTGGTTGCTTGTCCCCATCCCAGTTAGGACTGTTCTATAAAAACGGCTAATACCTGTTTACTTACAAATACACAATCTGACAAATGGAAGTGAGCAGGCAGTATCACCACTAAGTGTGTATCAGATATCTCATGCTGCATCCCTTGGCTTGGTTTTAGCCAGTTCCACCTTAAAAACTTCCCTACTGTCTGATCTTCTCCCAAACTCAAACTGCATCCTTTTGGGTAACAGAACTACTCTTTGCAGTCATATCTCAGTTCCATTCTGCCTGGTAGGTACATCCCATGTAGTCATAGGCAGGAAGTTTATTTAAGAACATCACAATCAAATGATATGAAGTGGTCTCTTTGTATCATGTTTATAAAATACCAGAAAACTAAGGATGCATGCCAGCTCCTTGTACTGTGAGGTAAGCTGTGTTTTATGCCGTGTTTCCATTTATAAATAGAATGCATGTAAACTCCCAGAACATTGTAGGTATCATGCAACTGTTGGAGACGTCTTGACTGAAGGATGAGCTGATGGTGGCCAAAGCCATCTGTGATAGAGAGGCAGCTGTTGTCATGGAACTCTGAGGCAATCTAGCCCAAAGGTGCACAGACACCAAAAGTGGGCTTAACTGGCTGCCACACGCAGAACTTACTGCTTGATAAGTCGTTATTCCACATGTGTAAGCAGATATTTGTGAGAAGGACACTCTACATGGCATTCTGAGGGCTTAGCCTTAAAAGTTTCAAATTCTAGCATTAGTCCTTAGTATTGGAATTTACATTTTAATGTTAGCTTTTAACATTAACATTAGAACTTTTACAAACAAACCTTTCATCACAATGTTGCATGATTTAATATAAGCTTTAAATAAACTTCTAGACAGAAAACAATAATTTGAATAGCGTTTTCCGTTATAAATTCTTGGCATTTGGCCTTCAAACAGTGAACTGTCAGTGCTAATTTATTTTTGGAAGATCGAAGGAAAAATTCCAGTTAGATGATTGGAAGTTATTGTGCATAACATTAAAATAATTAATCTTCCTTCGTATTTCGAGAGGACTAGACAACTCTAAAATTAATGATAATAATTCAAAATTAGATTCATTATTCCAAATAAATAAATAAACTAAAAATAGTTTTCTCTAGTACTTCGTACATTGTGCATACCAAGCATCATTACTGAGCCTGTTTATGCTACAATTAATTTTGTTTTTTATTATCTATCAGTGTGTTAAAAATGATACCAAGAAAGGGAGCATTGTGTTTATCTAGTATTTTATTTCTGTTTTTATTTGAATTCCACTTACAAACTGTATACTATTAATAAATACATTAAATGGGCCTGCATAGATGGATTTAAAAAAGCTATTGTTTAAAAGAATATGCTGCTTTTAGAAAGCTTAAAATGTGGCATGTAGTGCAGTGTTATGCAAGTTTGTCCTGTGGTGCAAAATCCTAGTAAATGTGTTTAAGGGCTAAATCTAAATGAACAACCTACAGTTTTCGGTCTTACTTTCAAATAAACATGCATAATCCTGATCAAGATTGAGACCGGTTTTGATACCCCAAACTGATTTTTGTTTCAAAATTCACTTCATCCCAGTTAGCAGCTCTTTAAAAAAAAAGTATTCCATTGGCACCAGTTGAGTCCTCTTGCTATTTGATTGCTATGTTTGAAAGAAGGTACAACTTTGAATCAAAAACAGTGGGAAGGGAGAGTTTAAACCTCCCCTGCTCGTGTATGTTCAGCCGAGCCCAGCCCTGTGTATATTTAGTAGAAAGTAAAACAGAAAGAGTTCTTACACAACATGCTCTGAATTTAGCACAGTGTACAGTCAGCCCTCTGCATTTGTGGGTTTGGCTTTCACAGATTTAATTATTTGCAAGTTTCTTCAAATGGTACCCACATACACACACGTACACCTGAGTTGCATCTTTTCAAGGGGAACCTTCCTTCTTGGTGGCTTTGATCAGGTCATACAGCCCTGTAAAAATCGACCTCTGGTCCCATTCTGATCCCTAAGGATGGCTTGCAGGACAATTTCTCAGCACCACAAACCCTTGGGGAGGGGGTTAGGGAGTGGAGAAACTCGCAAATAATCAAATCTGTGAAGGTCAAACCCACAAATGTGGCAGGATGACTTGTCCATACTGACTTGTCAGGTTGTGGTGCAAGCTTGGCTCCCTCCTAGCTTCCCAAGTGACTCAGCCATCAATTTCATGCCTCCATCCATACTTCAGAACTGACAGTGTTTTTAAAAAGAATTGCTAGGAGTATCACATTCAAATTCATGCATTAATTGTTTTTTTTATTGCCTTATTTAGTTTTTTCCCCCCACAAGAAACTTTTGAAACTACAAAAACTACTAGAAGAACTAGAAGAAGGGGGGGGGACCCTTCTTAAAGCTGTGGTTCTTTTTCAAAAGTACCTTCACTATGTTCAGATGAAAATCCCATTTCTTTTTGCAGTGTCCAGCTCATTGAGAGATGGGGTTGGGGTGAGATCCTCTCCATATCAGGGAGGAGCTTGCTTTGCATAGTGCTGATTAGCAAACTCCCCCTTCCTTTCCAACTAACTGGGTTTCCCCAAGGTATGATAAAGAATGGCTAATCAGTACTGTGCACAGCCTGCTTTTCTTTGACGTTTGGATAATTAAATTACCTATCCCCGTCCCATCTGAGCTGGATGCTGAAGGACAGTAAGATTTTGATTGGAATATGGTGAGGATGTTTCTAAAGTAATGTTAACACCGTTCAGGAAGGAGTTACATACGCTTCTTGCTCATATCTGTTCTTTCCAGAAACATAATCCATTTACCCTTTGATTTGCTTAAAGGATGAGATGTTTAGCATATTCTCTTTCCCTGTTCTAGTGTTCATCTCAGAAGTTAGCATCCAGAGCGGAAGATGTAGTGGTAGATTATTCTTGAATGCAAAAGTTCTGAATGGCCTTCTGGCACTGAGTTTGGCCACAAAAAGGGACAAAATGAATGTCTTTTGCATAAACGTGAGCTGCCTCCAGGCACTACTGACTTCTTGATGAAAATAAATCTATGTGCACAGTGACCCTGGCAGTATTACAGGGGCAGCCATTACGTAAGCATGAACAATTTTTCCAATGTATTAAGAGAAACAGGCTTTTCTTTGAGGTCAGGCATGCAAGATTCATTCCAAATCTGTGTTCCTTGATGAAATAAATCCACTATAAACAAAGCTTAGAAATATCTTCCTCAATTCACTGTTTTGTGTATGTTTTCTGCAGATTTGCTTACCAGTGTAATATGTTCTTTAAAATACTGATATTTTCACCCACTCACTCACACACCCACCCATTCATTCATTCATTCATTCATTCATTCATTCATCGTATATTACAGTCGTCCTGCAGGAAGTTCAGAACAATGTGCATGACACTCCCAAGCAGCCTTCGACCTTAACAGTAAACAGCCTAAGACCTGTTTAGTACAATGTGTCCTCAGATCAGGATGTACCTACACAGCACAAGTATAACATTTTGCTATGACTTTAACCGCCATCCTGTGGAATCCTGCGATTTGGCTTGGCAAGATACTTTGAATTCTCTAGACCAGTGGTTCTTAACTTGGGGTCCATGGAACCCAGCTCTGAGTAGGATCCTCAACACAGCATGGCATTCGACTCAGGAAAAGGATAGCAGAGGCAAGTGGGGCCGAATGAGAAGACGGGTCACTGCTGTAGCAGATGTCACACTCAGGCAAGGCATGGAAAGTTGGAGGAAGGGATCACCATTGGCAAAATAAGCTGCCACTCGATTCAGATGAAAGCATGCACACTTATGAATGGAAATGAGGAGGCGCACTTGGGGTCTTTTACAGAGGGATGCTTCAACCCCCCTTTTCTTGCCTTCAACCCACTTTTTTGTTTTTTATTTTGTTTTGGTTTTGTGTGTATGTTTTGTGTGTGTGTTTTGTTGTTTTGTTTTGTTTGTTGCCTTTTTTCACTCCCTTTCTCTCTTTCCTTTGCTCATCTCAGTCTCCTCTCCTCCTGATGAAGAATGACCCCCCAAAAGGGGAAGGTTTTTGAGGCTTTCTGCTAGAACAGCGGACTGCTCCCTGCTGGAAAGGAGGGGAGGGAGAGAGAGAGAGAGAGAGAGAAAGGGCTAATGCTGGCAGGTTGGCAGTCGCATGGGGGTGGGGAGAGCAATTTACGCTGGGTGGCAATGTTTTGGGGGCGTCCCGGCCCATAGCCACGCCCTGCATGCCCTGGCCACGCCCCCATCGCAGCCACGCTCCTGCGCACAGTGGCCACACTCCTCTCGCCGTAGCCCCTCCCCTTCCCACCCCCCCCACACACTCCAAGCTCCGCCACTGCAGGTTGGCTGCAGGTTCCACTGTCACTCAGCCCTACCCAGTTCAATATCCTCTTTCCTGACCAGCTAAGCAAATGCCTCTGAAAACTGCATATGCAAAGGCGTAACAGCAGTAGGCCCCACTCACTATTTCTCTTCAGCAGCTGGTATTCAGTTTCATATTAGCTGAGACTCTGGATGTCCATATAGTCATTAGGGCTACCCAAGGATAGACCCCTTTTAAAGGCAGAGCTAGCTAGTCAAGATACTTTTAAGGGCTGGTCTTGACATAAGCATGGGGTCCTTCTTAACTGCAGTGTAGCAGCTAGGAACTAAGGAGCCAGCATGCTGTAATTGTTTGGCTGTTGGATAGGATTCTGGGAGATCAGAGGCCAAATCCCTGCTCAGACATGGAAAACCACTCAGTGATCTTGGGCAAGTCACACACTCTCAGCCTCAGAGGAAGGCAAAGACAAACCCCTCTGAACAAATCTTGCCAAGAAAACCCTGTGATAGGTTCTCCTTAAGAGTCGCCATAGAAATTACTTGAAGGCATATTGGAGTAGCAGCAGTAACAGTGACAACAACAAAACTAAGAACCAGGTATTTTCCTGAACATTGCCTACCTCCCACCCTTCTTTGGAGCAAATTTCTTCCCATTTCAATCGAGCGTGGACATCCAGTGTCTATTCAGTATATCTGGGAGTTCTATTTTTGTTAAAATGTGTCTTAGCTGCAAAAAGGATTTTGTGAAAACTGATTTGAAATCACTAACACAGTCATATAATTACTTTTTAAAAAAATCCCAACGGCCAAAGTTGAGCATTTTTAACTCCCATCAGAAACGATGAGAAAGAATTAAACTGCAAAGCAATCTTTTTCATTCAAGTCATTAAGATTTATATTTGCTTACATTTGAACCTAGAGAGCCAGTGTAGTGTAGTGATTTGACTATAACTCTGGAGACAAGGATTGAAATCCCTGCTCAGCCATGGAAATCCACTAGGGGACCTTAGGCAAGTCACAGTCTCTCAGCCTTAGAGGGAACCAAAAGGAAACCCCCCTCTGAACAAATCTTGCCAAGAAAACCCCATGATAGGTTCAGTTTAGGATCACCATAAATCAGGAAAGACTTGAAAGGATACAGCAACAACATTTTATTAGATCAAAGTCTGGCAATTCTGAAATCTATTAACATGAATTTCAGGTAGCAGCAAATTAACCCAGAGTATCTACAGTATTCAAAGCAAATAGATACCTCCTGATAATTATGTAGAGAATTCTAAAGTGCCTCTGGGGAATTAGCTGAAAAGAGAACAGGAACTACTCTGCTGGTTCCAGTTTTAAAAACTCAAAAAGTTATAAGTATATTGTCTAAGTTTTACTTTAGCAAACAAAAAACATTGAGAGTCTAACAGCATTTTGATATTAAGTGTATTAGAATTTGTATATTCAAAAATTCCTGTCACCTAAGCATGAAGCAGGGCAGAATATATCTCTGACTTCCCTTGTGGCCTTGCTTCTAAGGCCTCAAACTTACATCTTGTCCTATAATTTTGTCAGACTGTAAGACGGCTGTCTAGGTATAATTGCCAAAGAAAACAAAGTCAAGACAAAACTATTTTAAGAGTAGAACTGTCTTTCCAGATCTGAGACTATGAAGCTTCCAAAAATTATGCCAACTACTCCATTGTATTTTGCAACAACAAATCTAAACTCTCCTTTACATATTATTTTTTCTTAACGTTAATCTTTATTAACGAAAATCATTCTAGCTCAGAAGCTCAGAAATTGGAAGGTTACTTTTAAAAGCTTTTTCAGTATTTAATTTATTTTAGGAAAGAGTGTAAATGTAATTTGGGTTGCAGGGGGGATGCTATATGATGGAGGTGGGATATACTCATGTTACTTGCTGTTTCTTCTCTGGTTAGGGATGGTAAGAGAATAGCATAGAACTTGGAAAAAATTGCTTAAAATGCTTTTTAAAAATGTCCTTTAAAGTAAATAAAGGTAATTAGACAACAAATCATGTTTCAATTTGCCTCCACTGCCCCCCTCAAATAAAGTAGAATAGTAGTCCCGGTCATGTTACTTTTGAAATATGTTGTTGTTATATCCTTGTTGCAAAAAAAACCCCAGTAGCTTGATATAGTTTAACTTAAATATATAACTTAAATGCATTTGCCAAGGTTCATGTTTTGGTTAGGAACACCTGTAAATGGGTACCAGTTCTAGACAGAATGTTCAGCCACTAATTGCAGTAGCGTTATTTTGTTGCCATTAAACATTGTTTACATTTAGTTGATGAAAATATATACTCTGTACAGCACGTAAAGAGCTACTTTGAGGGTGTCCAAAGGTTTGGGTATGCATGCCTTGGAGACTGCATGGTTGCTGCCTTTTCAGTGAAACCCTACTCCCACCCCCAGTTTGCACCGAAACTGCTTTTGAAACCCATCTCAGTTTCTAAAGAGATCTGTGGCATACAGGATGTTACACGTAGCACTAGTTATAGTTGTCTGAAAAGGAGTTCTCTATGTATGTATTCCGTGAAACACCAACACCTGTGAAATTTAGAGTAGTGATATATTTAAGGGTAATTGTGTCATGGTCTGGAAATGTCTATTATTATGTTTTAAAAAGGAATTCTCTATTCTTTTTTGAGTGGGAGGAGGGATATCTTTAGCACTTTGAAGTTCAGAGGCATTGCTCAGCTTATCTCTTAAGCCTGTGTTTACACTTTGCACCTGCATATGTATGTGGGTTGCCTAAGCATCAGTTGCACACCAATGCTCAGTAAAGCTGCACAGTCTGCACTATACAAGGATCTCGTTGTTCCATGGCCAGGGAAGTTAGTAGTAAGACTGTGTTTCTTGAATCCATGCTGCATGTTCAGTAGTGCCAGCATTCAGGATTTCCCCATGTTTCACTGGAATCAAACACTGTAATGACCAATGTACATATTGCTTGCTTGCTTGCTTGCTTGATTTATGGCTAGCTTGATGAGATAAAGTGAGATATTCAAATAGCACAGCGAAGTGGTTTTGGTTGTTGACCAAGTTGCAACGCCCAGTTTAGAATGGACATTCCAAGTGTGGGACTTTCCTTGAAATTATATTGAAAAGGAAGTGGCAAAACCCCTTTCTGCCTCAGAGTTCTTGTTCTCCACAGAGGCATTTTTGGAAGAAAATGCCCACCAGAAGTACCAATATCATTTTCTGCAATGGCAAAAGTGTTGTTGTTGTTGTGTTTAAATAATAATATTTAAAGACAAGCTTTTGCTACTGTCATTTAGGAAAGGCACCCATTTGGAATTTTTAAATAATTATACAAGGTCACCCAATAGGCTGTTTTTTTAAACTTCCCTTTTTGCCTACACCCTCGTCCTTTTAGAACAGGTAGCACAGTGCTATGTGTAGTACATGAGCTAGAAATCATCCAGCCCACCAGATATTTTTTAACAACAATTCACGACATGCCTCACTATTGGGTCAGCTGGCCATGGATGCTGGTAGTTGCAGTTCAGTGTCATCTGGAGGGCCACGTGATTCTTCCCTCCCCTGCTATAGTGAGTACTGGCTGTAACAGCAGAACAGCAAGAAGACTTACTATAGCTTGGACTCAAATTTCTGCTTCTGTGAACAGGTCTGCTAGTGGTGGGGGAATAAAACTCTTCAGATCAGTCATAGTATGGTAGAAAGTAACTGGTGAATACTGAGAACATAACCGAGCAGAACATTTGCTTATGCTGGAGAAAGTGGTATTGGATCCCAAAGTAATGTGTTAGACATACTAATGTTTACCTTTATCAGGCAAGGTTCACCATGCTTTTGATGTAATTAAAATATAAAAAAAAACTGGCTTTTTTCTTGTTCTTCCCCACTGCTCATCCCCTTTTACAAACTGCAGATTCAGGAGTAAAGGCCGGCCCGTTCGGGGGTTTATTTTCGTTTGTAATATACAAGGAGTGTATTGGAGAGATGAGGTAGTATAAGACTGGTACTCATGTGACCCTCCACATGTTGTTCAACTGCAGCTCCCAGGCTATAACCTTTGGCTATTGTGGCAAGGGGTGATGGAAGTTGCAGTCAGCATCATCTGGAGGTCTACATGTTTACTACAGCTGAGCTAGCAGAATTACGTTTCTTACATTAGGATAGACAGAAGGACTTCCAGTTGGAGTCATTCCTTCTCTGAATTCAGAGCTTATGTTCTTTATAATTCAGTACTAAACATTCTTAACCCTCTTGTCTGGAGGCGCTGAAAGTACTATAGTCTTGACTGAGACCTGGACACAGCATTACTTGCAGGCATAAGTATAACAATAAAATGGGGAATATCTGTCTGTGGCAGCCATAACATGTCAGAATATTGTGTTAGACACTTTAAACTTTGCAAGAGTGTTTGTGATTGTCATTCAAGTTGAAGAACAGACATTCAAGTCAAAATCTCCAATGGGGGAAGGAGAGGGAGCTAGGAATAAAAAGGACTTTTATTGCTGGGGTTTTGTTTTGTTTTTTGGTCCATTTTGCTTGGAACCTGATGTGAAACACATTTTAAGAATTCTTGGTGCCACAATCAAATCTTAGGTTCATTCTTAGGTTATTCATTCAGAGTATAAGCAAAATTATAAGCATTAACCTGGGCAATGCCAGGTAAATTTCCTAGTTTATGAAGATTCAGGGATAATTTTATGATTGTCAATTGTCTTGTAGGAGATCAGGCCTGGAGGTGGGGTGCTGAGTAGTGTTAATTCCGTTAGCACTCCAGCATTTAAAACCCTGTATAGTTTAATGCAGGAATGGGAAATGTTTGGCCCTTCAGATTTTGGACTTCAGCTCCTATTATCTGACATCATTGCCTCTGCTGGGTAAGCTTGATGGGCGTTGTAGACCAACAGCATCTAAAGGAAGAGCTACACATTCCCCATCCCTGGTTAAAATTCACATAATGACATCTGGAGAGAAAGAGATTGTCTACTTGTTCATTTTCTGAGATGCGTGCTAAGTGTAAACTGTTTTAACTTTCACCAAGCCAATGCTCCTGTGCTTCCAAGTCATTTCCAACTTATAGCAGCTGTAAGGTGAACCTATCATGAGATTTTCTTGGAAATCAGAGAGGGGTTGCCTGACTTCTTCTGAGACTGTGAGAGTGTGACTTGCCCAAGGTCACCCAGTGGGTTTCCATGGCTGAGTCAATTAATATCATCGTTATCTTTCCCTTAAAGCAAAGGGGAGAAGTTCATAAATCTATCTGCCAGTACATTAGTTATCCACTATAATAAACCTTTCTCATTCTATCCACTTCCGCAAAACAGAAACATACTTCCTCCTTCCCACAGGAATTAGATTAAAAACAAGCACAGTGATTCTGAAACTAAATCATTTGATCCAAAGTGCGTGTACACACATGCAAACACACACACACACATACACATACTAAGCTTAATTTAGTTCCTGCTAAATCATTGTGAGTTAAGCCATGAGTGACTTAAGTTACCCATTGCTTTCAGTGGAACCTAATTTAGTTGGGATCCAACTCAAAATGTATTTCAGTTTGTTCTTTCCAACCTTTCAGATTTTTCATGGTAGTATTTTTCAATCAAAGCAGAGATCCTAGAATACAATTTCTCAGAAATGTGCATTAATGAAAATCATATGTAGTGAGTTAGTGGAATCTTGTCATCACCTGTAAAACTTCTGTCAGCAAGCATCTGGGTTCGATTGAACTTCCCAATAAAATGTGTTTAAACTGACAAGTCTTATTCTACATGACACACAAGGATTTGTATGTGAGAACCTGAAAGGAGAGTTTTAAATTATAGCGTTTTTCAGTGTTTGCCATTTCAGCTAATTAATACTTCCTTCACTGGGAGCATTTGACTCCATCAAACTTTGTGACTTATATTATGGAATGACTAGCAGTTTTTAAAACTTCTACGGAAAATAGATTGTTTGTAGCACTCAAGTATCTTCACCACCCCAAGTGTTTTATTCACAAGAACAAAGATTATTCTCTGTAGAAGTATGGTCATAATAAATCATTTCAGTATGTTCTCATGTCCTTTGCACTTTAGAAAGGAATTACTGGAATATTGATATCAAATATTTAAATATGCAATGAGACATGCACAGTTTTTTTTAATTTTGTTTTTTATTGAATAAAAACATGATTACAAAAGTACTCTATATAACATATACATTAACCATTTGTACTGTTTTAGATTTATAATAAATAAAGTAAATTGAAGTAGTGTGCAAACAGGAAGAAAAAGAAAAGAGAGTAAGAGACAGAAAAGAAACAAAATAAGAAGAAAATATCGACTTCCTCTTACCCTTAACCTCAGACTATTTGATCCTTACAACACAGGGAACAAATACAGATATTGACAGTTGAAAGGTACATAAATAATACATAAATGTAAAGTACAAAAGGTAGAATAGGGAGTTTTGGAAAAATTTGGGTTGACCTTATCCGAGATTAAGGGTAAGAGGAAGTTGATATTTTCTTCTTTTGTTTCTTTTCTGTCTCTTACTCTCTTTTCTTTCTGTTTTCACACTACTTCGGTTTACTTTATTTACTATATATATAACAGTACAAATAATTAATGTATATGTAGACTCAGACAAAAGCAAACTGCTACAGCCTCTCTTAGCTTGTCAGTTCTTCCTCATTAATGAGATGTTGTCATCTTGATTACACTCTGATGTTGCTTGGCCACATGTGTCCCAGTTTTTATTTATGGAGGGTATCCAGGAATAAAATAAAGTCTTCCCAAATTGAATAGTTGTGGAATGTTCTTTCAACTGCCTTCATTCCACACACTAACAGCTAGAAAGCTGGTCAGAGAAGAAGTAAAACTGTAGACATAGACCATAATTAGAAGGACCTTCTCTCCAACGATCCACAGGCTTGAGGTAAGTGACCAATCAGTATAAAGTTTTTCCCATGAAAGAAATTTGTCAGAGAAGATAAAATATAATCACACTTCTTTTAAAGCCAGTATTAACAGATTCGGAAGACAAAGGCAATAGCCAACTGTTGCAGAAAAAACACAGAAAAAGATGCACAAATTATTGACAAGTGACATCTGGCAAAATTGTGATCAATCTGTGCCCTCTGATACAGACTTTAAATTTTGATATGGTGAGGACAGGAAGTGGTGTTTTTTCATCGCTCTCCATTATGTGTGCTGCATGTTTTTGTTAAATCAATGAATAGAAGGAAATTAGGAAGGCATATGTAGCTTAGGGAAGTATTTATTATGTAGGTCACATTATTTTACATAGATATGAAATGTTGGAGGATATGTAACTAAGCACTAAGTAACCTGACTAACTTTCTCAAGGAACTGAAGGGTGTTTCTTATTAATAATGGAGAAATCAAAAATATAAATATTGATAGAATGGTGTTTTTCCATGCCAAGTAACGGATTTTCTAGAAACTTGTATTCCTAGTTCTGCTTTGTCAGTTCCACCAGTGTTTCTCCGCCTCCCTTCAGCACGCTAGAAGTTTCACCAAGCTTGTCTTCATGTCTTTAAAATCATGTAACTGATGTTTCAATAATCCAGAGAGAATGAAATGTCAAGGAAGCCTTCTAGTCACGACGGGCTAGCATGTAGCTTGCTTCAGGATGAACTAGATAGATTATCAAAATGTATTTATGGCAGCTGTTGCACCTGATGAAGCGGACTGTGTCCATGAAAGCATATGCTAGAAATTTATTCTTCCCGCTTAGTCTCAAAGGTGCTGTCAGGTTCCTCTAAAACACACTGGCACAGCTATCTCATTGAATACTACTGTAAATATTTTATTATGTTTATTGTTATCCTGGAGAATTGTTCACAAACTAGAATCCTTGTAAAAGCCCTGTACCTTTATTAAACTAAATGTACAGGCATGTGTATGTTTTTCTTGAGGCATGAAAATAATTATGAAAGCTCTTCATGTCTATGCAAAGGTAATGCAATAATTTATCATTTTACTCTTGCCTGCTAACTGCTTAAATTGCTATTAGTTTACACAAGTGTTTCAATTACACGGCCATATGATTTTCCAATACACATTGTCTTGAACAGAGTAGCTCCATACTTCACCCAGCTTTTTGTGTATTAAAAAAAATCTGTAATAACATTTTGGCACTTACTCGTTATTATTTTTCAGAGACCCCTCCCTCTGTTTCCATAATTACTCAACCATCCTACTTAGACTGTCTGTGCCTGACTTCTCAGAGAACCAGCAAAAGACTCTTTATGATCTGTTCATTGTTCTGCTTCATTTATAACTTCTTTCTTGGCTTGTCTCCAGCTACTCACAGTGGAAGAGAGGTTGATGTCTGCTTGGTGCATCTCCCCCTCCTCTAGGTCATCCACAGAAATGTTCTCTCCCCCACCCCATGCTCTGCTAAAACCTTTCTTTTCCCTGCCCCCACCTTTGGCTTATGCTTCTTGTTCCTGTAAATCATTTTGTGGTTTTTAGTGTTATTGACAATGTAAGAGCACAAAAAGTATTGGATTTCATTAGGCATTAGCTCATAAAAGGTCTACAGTGGAAAGTGGTAAACATGTCCCAGACACCATTAAGAAATTAACTGACTTTGAACAGTGCACATATATATCACCTATGAAATGAGCGCAGAAAAGAATGTTCATCTTTCCCAAATGATTCATAAATGAGTTGAAAGCATGCCATAGTCACACTACAATAGGGGGTGGGGTGGGGGTGTTTAAGACTATTGCAGTCAGAACTGAGTCTCCTTTCTCTTTATTCATCGTACCTATTAACAACCTACTGATTGGTACCAAATAGGATAATTTTAAGGGTTCAGGTCGGAGAGGGTTTTATCCTAAAAGGCTTGTAACTCTTTTAAAGAAACAGGTGATGAAAGAGAGTGCCTAGAAAAATTACCTTTGGTCCCCCAACCAGCATGGCTCATGGGCCAAAAATGTTAGCTTTTCAGAGCTTTGGTTTGCTTCAAGCCTTCTTGCCCTATGGTGGCTAAAATAAGACATCAAACCAAGATACTATCCATACTCAGGAGAAACTGAAATAATTGAACAGAAGGATAAAAAATAGGAAATAAGATTAGGATAATCTCATTTCATAATAAAAAATCTAAACATGTAAAAATAATATTAGCTAACATTAGCATCATAAAATACCAAGCAACCCACACATTGATACAAATAAATATAATGAATGGAGGGTGACTACCCTGAAAGCATTTCATTCTGTGGGTTCCTTTTGACAGTAATGACTTCTCCTATAGACATGTAGGACACAGTTCATAATTAGTGTGAATTCAAATTCAGCTATAGTGAAACCAGAATTTAACTGCGCAAAGCAGTTTATTTTATGCTGCAATAATGCCTTCTCCAGACTGATTATCCTAGTCCAAAGGCATGAAATATTCAAAGTTCCTCTCCCCACACAGAATCAAACCAATGACTTTCTCTAGAATGATTTCTTGCTAAAGTATAAGTAAAAGGCCCTCTCATAAATAAATGGTGAGAGTTTGGTTTTGTGCTTGATTTTTATTTCTTTCAGGCAATCTTGTGCTGTGCTGTCTGAAATGGTGCTCCTAAAAAGTAGTAGAAGAATATCATTTTTTTTTAAAATCACCTCCAGCGACACTCTAGGCCACACTAAGATGTAAAAAGGCCCTAAGCCACTTCAAAATTAACAGGTCCCATAATATTATGAAAACTTGAAATTTAGTACTAATTTTTGGTATGTTGTATTTGAAGGCCTCCTGTAATAAGGTGGATTTTATGTAGCTTGTGTCCAAACCAGGTAGTAGGAGTATTCTGCTATCTATCCATAGGCTTTCAGTGGCAATCTGTGACCTAATGGAGTTTCCAACAGAGCCAGACATTTCGAAAGAGAAGTGTGGGCAGGGAAAGGCAAGGAGCAGCCGTCATCTTGACATTTCCTTCATATGTTTTTGCCAGAGATGTAAAGTATACTTGCAAATTTTCTTGTCCTCAGTGAGAAAGAGTCCCTCAGCTCCTTATCAAGACATACTATTAAGAGAATAGTCAAACACCACAACACTTTTTGCATTTTAGGACTTTGAGAGGTAAAACTAGGAACATAAATCTTCACTTATTTCATTCTCACATGCATAAATAAATGCAAAAGTTGTTTGCATGTCTAATTTTTTTTTTGTGCATCAAGATTTTTTTTTCCTGAAAGAAATAGATTGCAGCAGCAGCAGCAGCAGCAACAGTAATAATAGAATAAATAATAATGAAGTTGCATCTGCAAATGGCTCTGAGATATGAAACCAGTCCTCCTGAAGATATGGAAATAAGATCTCAGAGCAGTTCAGGAGGAAAGATGACATTGGAAAGGGAATGTTTTATGTGGGATAGTCTGAAAGCAATGTGGTAAAGGGGAAATTAAAGTGGTAGGAAGGGGCTACATTTAATCTGGTGGGCTTTTTTTCCTCCTTTCTTTAATATTGTGTCACAATGCTGGATTGTTCCTCCTTTTCCCCTGTGCTTCTCGGGCAGCCCACACCGAATCTTTTCAAAGGTAACAGCTGAGGAGTACTTTGGGCAGAATTATACAATTCTTTGGCAAATACACTTCCTAGCCTGACGTTGTGTCAAGATCATGGGAAAGGTGGGAAAAGGACATATCTGTAGGTATATGGGTAGTACACCTGCTCTGTCTCCCCGTGAATACTTCCTAAATTACTTATTTCTAGAACTAACGCAGCTAGAGAGAATTTGATTAAAATTGGTTTTACTCAGTCTCTGAGCCCACTGGTTCTTCCCCCACAAAAGTTACTTTTTTGGACTACAACTCCCAGAGTATCCCCAGCCCATGGCCATGTTGAGAGCAGACATTCTGGGAGCTGTATTTGGGAAAAGAGTAACTTTTCCAAGTGCTCCAAATGCCCCACTCCAACTTTACTCTTATGAGCCCTGTGTTCACCTTGTAATGTGTAGCTCTATCCTTAGATTAGAGAAAAGACACAAGGATGGAAATGGTTTGAGAAGGGGTAACATCACATTGTGTACACACACGTGGTTGCCTCACGTCAGACTAATTTGAGAACAACAGTACAAAGCATTGTCCAGATTATAGGTGACTAGTGAAAGTCTGCCTGCCACAGCCAGTGATCATTCTTTCAAACCACTGTCAGTGATAAAATACACTTTGAGAACTATCTTTCTCCAGCCTTAATCATGCAAGGAGAACTCCCTCAGTACACAAACATACTGTGTTTTCCATCCTATCTTACGTTGTAATTCACAGCCCCGAGCCAATGGCAGGGGGGAGGAGAAAATAAAACTGTGAATTGGAGTTAAGGCAACATTGACTTGCACTCCAAGTCATGTTCAGTTTAAAAAGAAATATTTGATTATGTAGGAAAAATAAGGAATCTCCTCTTTCCAGACGCACTCTCTCACACATCTTAAACATGTTTTGTTTCATTTAACTCAAGGAGAAATGTCGTTCTGTGCCTGAATGGGTGCAGGTGTGCCTTGTGAACTGCCTAAATAAACTGAATAAATAGATACTGATGTCAGTTGACACAGGTGCAGACATCATTCAGTAGAATGCTATTTGCACACAAACACGCTGGTGTTTACCGTCTGTGCTGCAATCAGAGCAGTGCCAAGGAGGGACCGAGGCAAGATTGAACACAGTTTCCTTTCTGCAGTATGTTTGCTGCCAGTGGGTTTTCCTTAATAGATTGCCTGCCCAACACAGAGCCTGGGAGTCAGTTTTCTTTACCAAAGTAGCATGCAGTCATATATTCAAACGGGGGGGGGGGGGGGGAGAGAACATTTCTAAGTATTTCTGTGGTGTAAAAAGGGAATACACAGCAAGTTATGTTGTCTTCACCTAGTGACCTTTTTAATATATTTAAACAAGAATCAGTGGGTAGCATAAATCATATAGAAAAGTCTGCAAGGATGTACTCAGATCAAGACCTTTGGCATATGTTACTTTTTTTCCCATACTAAAATAATATCCATGTAGGTTCTTCCCTTGCCCTTCTTAATTGCAATTTGAATCACCAAAACTTTTGATCACTTGAAACCTGTGGTTGGCCTAGTAAATAAGCAGGTGCTGAGCAGAAACTTCTCTGTGAATGTTTGTGTTTCATAAGTGATAAATAGTAGTTCTAGACTCAACCATTAATTGGAATAAAGGTATAAATCCACTTACTAGTCTCAACTGCAGCAGCTGAATGGTAAGGCACAACAACCATCAACTACCATTTCTGGATGTCCTAGTCACCTGCAAACCCAACCATCGATTGGGCCACACGGTGTACAGAAAACCTACACACACGGACAGATATCTACACAAAGACTCCAACCAACACCCAGGACAAAAAAGGAGCACAATAAAAACTCTGGTAGACTGTGCAAAAAGAATTTGTGAACCTCACTTCTTGAATGAGGAACTGAATCATTTAAACTGGGCTCTACAGGCTAATGGGTACTCCAGCTCAGATATCAGAAGGGCCTCAAGACCCCAAAAAAAACACAGGAGTAAGGATAAACAGCCACCTGAAGGGAATGTGTTTTTACCATATATCAAAGGAGTCGCTGACCGAATAGGGAAACTCATGAAGAAACATAACCTCCGAACAATTTACAGACCAACCAGGAAAATTCAGCAAATGCTTCGCTCAGCAAAGGACAAGAGGGATCCCCTAACTTCTGCAGGAGTTTACCGCATACCATGCAGCTGTGGTCAGGTCTACATAGGGACCACAAAAAGCAGCATCCAAACACGAATCAAAGAACATGAAAGATACTGCAGGCTGATCCAGCCAGAAAAGTCAGCAGTAGCAGAACACACTATAAACCAACCCGGACACAGAATGTTATTTGAAAGCACAGAAATTCTGGACCATTCTAACAACTACCAGGTCAGGCTACACAGAGAGGCCATTGAAATCCACAAACACTTGGATAATTTTAACAGAAAAGAGGAGACTCGGAAGGTCAACAAAATGTGGCTGCCAGTATTGAAAAACACCAAAATCAAAACACAAAAGATATTAACAAGCCCCACCTGGGCTCAGGAAGTCTCCCTCCAGGAACAAGTATTCAATACACACAATAGGACTATTATGCTAATTGCTCCCTCTCCTCTGGAGGAAGAGACTGGCATATATATTCTCCACTCCACTTCCAATTCACCATTCCTCTGAAGATGCCAGCCACAGATGCAGGCGAAACGTCAGGAGAAAATACAACCAGAACACGGTCTCAAAGCCCGAAAAACCCACAAGAACCAATTTCATACTAAATCTGTTATCCCTTCATTAGTCACAGCACATGAATCCATATCCTGAATACCACCAAAGAGATGTGCACAAGATAGGTTCCTTGAAGGAGATTTTGAGCCTAGCTGAAAGCCCACCTAGCATTTGGTGCCACATACTAACATTGTAGTGGGAATGGGCAATATTCAGGCCACATGGGGCCAAGGGTGTATTTGCAGCTGGAAGCCCATCCCCTGGATTCTCTGGACCACCCTTTTCCTGGAAAAAAAATGGGAGGTTGGGGGGGGAGGTCAGTGTCCTGACCTGGAAGCCTTTAGGGACAACAGTTCACTTTTTAAATAAGTTGTAGGAGTTCTCTGCACTGCTAAACATTTTTTTTTTTTTGCAATGAGAAATTTACTTTTCTGGAGTTTTTTTTTTTCCTGGAGGTTTTACTTTTCTAGAGGCTTTTGCAGGCCTTGGAGGGACAGAAAAAGTTTCCCTGCATCCTCCAAAGTAGATGGGTCTCTGCATTAGAGCTTGGAAAAGTGTTCGGTGGGGAAAGGGTGCTACAACATCTAGAATTCACCAGCTAGAATGGCCACTGGCCATACTGTGTGAGGGATTCTGGGTGTTATAGTAAAAAAAAAAACATTCTGTGCTCTGCCAGACTGCCACACACCTAAGTGGTTGCCAATTCCAAGTCAGCAGAAAAACAAAGGAGAAATCCTTCCCAGTTAGTTTTTACTCCATAAGGTATGAATAGGCAAAAGCAGCCCAGGTTTACCCTCTTCCCTTTTCTCCTCTTAAAAGTAAGAATATAATTGGCTCTCCGCATTTGCAGATTTGACTTTCATGGATTTGAGTACAGTACTTGTGAATTTCTTCAACCCCTGTCCTCGCACCTCAGGTGCTTCCAGGGGAACCCTTCAAAAACCTACCTCTGGTCCTTTTCCTTCTCCACCAGCCGTTGCCTGGCCAGCTAAAGACAGCTCACAGTCTGATTTCTCAGCACCCCAAAACCTCCCTCCATGCCCCCCACCCAAGGAAGGAGATGAGTGAGAGAGAGAAAACATAGAGCCACCATGCTAACACACCCCCTTTCCCTCTCCTTTCTTTGACTTGGTTTGGACTCTGGGTGCCTGCTGTCCCCACCATGGCTCAGTTCTCACAGATACACACACATTTTGATATTTGTAGTTACTCACTTTTGCGAGGACCAGTGCCCTAACTCTCGTGAATGTAGAGGGTCAACAATATGGTCAAAGGCAGATTATACGACAGCAGTTGCAAGAAAGAGAGTCTTCTGAGAATTTGCCTCACACATTCTAAGAGTGGTTGTCCTCTGAGGAAAAAAACAGAACACACTGCAACATTAAGTATTATTACTATTATTACTACTACTACTATTATTACTATTACTATTACTATTATTATTATATTCGATCTTGGCATGGGACCCTCTCTTCTGTTTACAGTTATTTGGCATATATAAAATTCCTTTCCCACACATGCACAGCTTCCCTGACATGATGGCTAACAAGCGGATTGACTGGCAGCTGCAGAACTAAGCTCTTTGCCTACTATAACTTTACACATAAAGTAAGACCTTCTGACATTGATACGTAAGAGAGAGCACTAGTTACAGGTGAGAAGCAGAAGGTACATAAACATAACAAAACAAGTAGAAATTACGAACAGATGGTAACTGAGCAGTATTTTAAACAAGGGAATAATAATACTAATGTGGAATAGGTTGCCATGAAAGCTGTTAACTCTGACATCAGGGTCATTTAAAGTGCAGTTAAGTGTATATCCCAGGAGATGGAAATGGAGAAGATTAGAGCTTGATGAGCCAAATTCATTTTTTGTTTTGTTTTTATCCCTAAACACAAAAGCCAAGATTGTTTTTGACCATGCATCATGAAGCACGTTTGTCTTTGTCATAGAATTTAAACTATACTTTAACCATTTAAAAATATAGTCTTCAGGGATGATAATACCAGGTGTGTTCCGAACTAGGGAAGAGCAGCTGGATCCTTCAGATCATTTTTAATTAAAAGGGGCTTATAGAAGCAAGCTGTTAAGTATGATACATTTCTATAGCAATTTGGGGAAGGATTAAGTTGGGTCAAGAGTATTGAATTTTCATTGCCTGTTTGTAGAGGACACTTCTATTCTTTTTTTTTTTAATCATTTTATTCAAATTCAGATATAAAACAAACAATTATAACTGTCAACTTATTTGAAATATTTCTGATCTTCCACACTGATCTAGATTTCATTATCAATATTTCTTAACTTGCTTAAAATATTGTACTACATTTTAGTGCTATTATTACTTGTTGATTCTTGCATTTCCATCTCCATATTCCCGCTTCATGATATATATCCTGTAGCCCCCTCATAATTTATCTTAAATCATGAATCACAGATTTCCATCTGATGGTACCCAGCAATTACCCATTACAATTTGCCATTCTTTTTGTATCTCTTCGTCTGATTTCCCTTTTAATCTCTGAGAGACCATATCAGCATTTTTGTTTTCAATCAGTGTACCCCACCATTGTTCTAATGTGGGTATTTGCTGAGTTTTCCACATCTTTGCGTATTCAATACGAGCTGTTGTTATCATGTACAGTAATATTCTCCAGTACTTCTTTATACCAGTACCTTCTAATACATCAGACATATTTAACAAATACAATTCTGGTAACTTAGCAAACTGTACTTTCATTAATGCACATATTTTGTTATGTATTTCAGTCCAATATTTCTTAGCTTTAGGACATGTCCACCACATATGATATATCGTACCGGCCTCATTCTGACATTTCCAACATTGTCCAGTACCTGTATTATAAATCTTTTTTAATTTATCTGGTGTCATGTACCATCTATGAAATAGCTTGTAATAGTTCTCTTTCAAATTCTGTGCTACTGTAAATTTCTGTGTTTTTTTCCAGCTCTGCTCCCAAGACTCTAATTGTATTGAATGTCTGATATTTTGTGCCCATGAAATCATTGTTGCCTTTACTGTTTCTTCTTGCCTCTCCTGATGTAGTATTTCTTGATATATTTGGGCAAGTAAATGGGGCGGATTTTTGAACAGCGATTTAATTACTCCAGTTTTCTCTTTAAGTTCAATTCCATCTGAAACCTTTCTGCTAACTGTCTGCAAGGAAACCAACTTAATGTTATTCCCTCTTGTTCTAATTTTTCTCTTGTTTTAATCTTAAAGTTGTTGGACGTTGATCTCTCAATTATATCGTTATATCGCAACCATTTATCTGTGTCCGTCCATCTGCCAAAAAAAGCTTCTTGTGGTGAGACCCAGGTGGGGAGCTGCCTTATGTTTTTAGTTTTATAATCCTCCCAAATTTTCAGAAGCGATTTTCTGATAAAGTGATATGTGAAGTCTTTATCTATTTTTGCTTTATCATAAAACATGTAGGCATGCCACCCCATCCTCAGGTCTGCTCCCTCCAGTGCCAACATTCTCGTGTCTTGTAGGTCTACCCAGTCTTTTATC
Organism: Cyclura pinguis; assembly: GCA_030412105.1. Lineage (NCBI taxonomy): Eukaryota > Metazoa > Chordata > Lepidosauria > Squamata > Iguanidae > Cyclura > Cyclura pinguis. The sequence goes on from CM059599.1 coordinate 282,021,162, forward strand.
CACGTAAAAGCCGCGGCCTTATAGTATATTTGAAAGTCTGGTAGTCCCATTCCTCCTCTACTTTTTAAGTCTGTCATAGTATTCCATTTTATCCTAGGTTTTTTCCCTTGCCATATAAACTTAGTTAGTTCTGTCTTCCATTGTATGAAAGGTTTCATGTTCGTTATTGTAGGAAGATTTTGGAACAAAAACTTCATTTTTTGGCAAAACATTCATCTTTATTGCAGCTATCCTCCCCATCATTGACAACGCATGGAAGTCCAACTTTCCAAGTCTTTTGTTATTTCTTTCCATTTTTTTCATAATTATTTTGAAATAACTCTTTGTTTCTTTTAGCTATCCAAATACCTATATATTTTACCTTTTGTCCTCTATTGAATCCTGTTTTTTGTACTAATTCCATCTCTTCTCTTTCAGTCATATTTTTGGTTAAGAAGGCTGTTTTTTCCTTATTAACTTTAAAACCAGAGAATTCTCCATATTCTTGAACTGTAGTAATCAATTTTCCAATACATTTCCCTGGGTCATCCAGTAAGAAGACCAGATCGTCAACGAAAGCTTTTAACTTGTAATGATATTTCTTCATTTGGACTCCTCTTATTTCTTTATCTTCTCTTATAGCATTGTTAAGTATTTCCATTGTCATGATAAACAGCAGAGGAGACAGGGGACAGCCTTGTCTCGTACCTCTGTGCAGTTCTATCATTTGTGTTCTTTCACCGTTTATGACCAGTCGAGCTTGTTGTTGGCTGTAAATTGCTTCAATCCATGCAACAAATTTTTCTCCTGCCTGCATCTGTTTAACTGCCGTCTTCATGAATGGCCAGCTGATCATGTCGAAAGCTTTCTCCGCATCTACAAATATCATGGCCATTTTCCGTTCATTATGCTTTTCATAGTATTCGATTACATTTAAGACCATTCTAATATTATTTCTCAAAGATCTTTTTGGTAGAAAGCCATTCTGGTCCTCATCAATTACCTCTGACAGCACTTTTTTAAGCCTCGCTGCTAGAATTGAAGCAAAGATCTTATAGTCTGTATTCAAAAGTGATATTGGTCTATAGTTCTTTACATCACCCAAATCTCTTCCTTCTTTCGGGATCAGCACAACATTAGCTTCTTTCCAAGTATCTGGTATTCCTTCCTTTATTATTTCATTTATAGTGCTTTGCAAAGGTATTGAAATCTCATGTTCCATAATTTTATAATATCTTGCAGTGAAGCTGTCAGGTCCTGGAGCTTTATCGTTCTTCAAATTCCTAATAGCCTCAACTACTTCCATCATAGTAATAGATTTGTTCAAGATTGATCTTTGGTCTTCATTAAATCTCATTTTATTCATTTTCTCCAGATATTCTTCCCCTTCTTGTATTTTATTCCCCTTTGAGATCTTACTCATCAGCTTCACATAGTAATTATAAAAAGCTTGTTTTATTCCCTCTTGTTTTGTAATTCTTTCTTCTCCTGTTCTAATCTCGGTTATGATATTTCTGGACCTTCTTTTACGCAGCAAACCTGCCAAAAGCTTTGAAGGTTTATTAGCTTGTTCTAAGAAATTATATTTCGTTCTCTTTATCTGTTGCTCTATTTCTTCCAAATTAAGTTGATTTAATTCAGGTTGTCTTACCTTCATCTGTAATCTAATCTGTTTATCTGACGGATTTTGTCTCATCTGTTGTTCAATTTCTTTCATCTTTTCCAAAATTCGCTGCTCAATGTTTCTCTTTTCTTTTTTAATCTCTGCAGTCCATCTGATAAAGTTACCATGCATCACTGCTTTACTTGCGTCCCAAATGGTTTTCATCGACAGCTCCGACATCAAGTTCTCATTAAAATAGTTAATTATCTCTGTTTTAGCTTTTGCTATGTACTTCTCCTTATTCCAACTCTCATCATTCAGTCTCCATGTTCTTTCTCTGTCTTTAATCCTTGTCTTTAATTGTAATGGATTATGATCAGAGCATAAATTGGAAAGAATGTCCATATCTGTAGTTTTCATCAAAAGTTGTTTGGATACTAACATCATATCTATTCTTGACATTGACCTGTGTCTATCCGAATAATATGTATGTCCATCCAGTTGCCCATTCTTGTATCTCCAAGTGTCATATAAGTTTAAATTGTCCATCATATTAAAGAAGCTCTTAGGACGTTTGCCATTGTTTCGGGGAGTTAACTTTTGCATTGTCCTGTCAACTTGGGGGCTGATTACTCCATTAAAATCCCCCAAAACAATAATGTTAGAATTTCCTGTTTCATTAAGATATCTCAATACCTCTTCCTGTATTGTAGGGAAGAATTCACCTTTAGCTCCGTTTGGTGCATATATTCCAACTATTAATATTTTATCCTGTTTCAAAGTAACTTCAACTCCTATATAACGACCATTGCTATCCTGAAAGATTTGCTTTGCACCAAATTTTAAGTTTACATATATCAAAACTCCCCTCTTCTTTTTATCAATCGTAGCTGCGAAACAGCTACCTAGTTTCAAATTCCTGACATATCTCAAATCTTGAGTTCTAATTCGAGCTTCTTGCAGACATATTATATCTATATTCTGTTTCTCTAGATGGTGAAAAATTTGTCTTCTTTTGTATTCAGAGTTAAACCCCTTAATGTTCCAAGAATAAATCTTCAAATCCATTTTGTGGGTTATATTAATATTTTATTACTGAAGTTTAGCTTATTCCTTCAGTATGTCTCCGTCTACCTCCCCTTCTTCTTGTTCCACAGTTCCTTGCACTACTTCTATTACTTCCTCTTGTTCTCCGTCATCTTCTTCTCCTTGTAGTTGTTCTCTTTCCTCCTCTGGAGGTAGCTGTTCATGATCTTCCTCTCCTTCAGAGGTGTCCTTTTGTAAGTCTTTCTTCAATCTATCCATCATTTCTTTTGCTTTGTGTACTGAGTTAATCCTATATCTCTGCTGTTTATAAGTAAAGGACAAACCTTCAACCTTTTCCCATCGATAATTAATCTGACGCTTTTGCAGAAGGCTGACCAATGATTTATATTCTTGTCTTTTCTTTAGGATTTGATAAGGTATATCTCTGAAAATTCTGACGTCTTTATCTTCAATTTTCAGTAGTCCATCGTAGCTTGGCTGTAATATTTTGTCTCTAACCATAGTCCTCGTGAACGTCATAATAATGTCTCCTGGTAATTTCCTCTCTCTCGCTACTCTGGAGGAAATTCTGAACACTCTGTCAATATATGTCTCCATCTTTTCTTCTTCAATATCAATGAATTCTGTCAAAGCCGGTCCAATTTTTTCGTACAGATTCTCTGCTGAAGCCTCTGGAACACCTCTAAATCGAAGACATCTTTCCGGATATCGTAACTCCTGCTGAGTAATTTGAAATTCATCTTCTTGTTGTTTCCCCTTCATTTCAGTCATTTCCTTTTCAACTTGTTTAACTTGTTGTTTTATCTCCTTTGTTTCTGTCTTTAGCTTTGTCACATCCTTTGTTATATTTTCCAATTTCTTCCCCAGTTTGTCTATTTCTTGTTTCATGTCAGCTCTCATCTCTTTCCTTGTTTCTTTTATATCACTTCTTATATCATCTTTCATGCTTTTAAACTCTTCCATCATCTGTAACATGAAATCTTGAGGTTTCTGGGGTATATCCACTGATGTCCGTCTGGTTGCCTGGGAAGTTGTTGTTGTTGCAGCTGCCACGCTCTTCTTCTTGTCCTTTGGTCCATTTTTGATTTTTTTTTTTTTAGTACCTAATGCAGATTGCTTTTTTGCTTTTTGTTACCTTAATCAATATTCAATATAAAAATCAATTCCTTATACCTATATTTTTTACAATTAGCGCACAAAAAGCTTACTATTTATAACCTTGAAGTTTTCAAATTCTAATAAAATTCAAATTGTTATATCTATAATTCCTTCACATTAGATCCAATTCATTGCATGTATAAATCAATCACATCAATCACATATATCCTTAGCTTAAATGAATTACTTTAAATTGAAATTAACACTGCTACCCAGTTACTATATCAATGAAATGGAAATAAAAATAGCTGTATATATGTAGATTATGCAAATATCTTATGTATCAATTTATATATGTAGAATTTGTATAGATATATAGATCTATAGATATATAGATTTATTGTATAGGATTATATATAGCTAAATAGAAAAGACCACTTATTTTAAAATCTAGTACATTGTATTCAATTCATTCATCAAATTCATTCAATAAAATCATACAGTGAGTCCATTCAATATAATCAGTAGGCTGTGCCTAGGCCCAATTCTTTCACTTCCCCCTCCCAGCAGATGCTGAGTTTCCTCTCTCTTCTGGAACTGTTCCCAGACCTTGACTGTGAGAACTTCTCCTCCTTCTCCTCCAATGTTGATAACAGGAATCTGAGCTGCTCCACTGCGTGGGGGCAAAAGTCTCTCTGTCTTTCCTGTCCTTCCAGCACAGCCTCAAAAAACACTCCCTTATGAATATTTTTAAATCCTCGAATTGTTCTCAAAAACCAAACGGATAAAAAATAAAAGAAACAATGCAGTTGCAAAGCAAAGTCCCCAATTTTAAAAATCAAACCACAATCCAAATGTCACAGTCCCGAATTTTAATATTCCATTTTCATTGGTCCAAGTTCAATGTTCAGTGTTGTTCAATAGACCAAAAGAAGAAGAAAAAATCCAAAAGGGAATACCGATGTCCCATCTCGTCACCAAAAAAGGTACTATAATCCACAAGAGTTCGGCAGCCACGTCTTAAATCCTATACTCCCGAAAACACAGATGTAAGGTCCCAAACAAACACAGATCAATTATGTACCAAGATTCCAAAATTCCAAGTCAGTTCAATCAAAACGGAGGGCAAAAAAAGAAAGGCAAAAACTTAAGTTTAAACCAAGGGTAACCATATTCTCAATCCAGTCCAGTCTCTTCATACCAAGCAAAGGCAAAAAAAGCACAGACTTCGATCCTGTCTCTGTAACTCTCTGCTTATGCTCTTAATCAAAACCGCTAGTGAAATCCATTACATTCTTAGTATACAGTCTATCTTAGGAAATTGTAATCTTCTAAAAAAAAATTTTCCACCATTATGTACTCACAGTCTGCTGGGTCACTACGTATTGCCACTCCTGTTCACCGCTGCGAGTTCCAAATTGTTGCAGTATCAATGAAATAAAAACAAGATCAGATGCTTACTGTCTCAAATCGCGTCTTCTTTTTTAAAAAGTCGGCAGCGGCACTTGTACCGCAAACACGGCGTCCCTGCTGGATCCGTCGTAGCCCTTCGGCCCTCCTGAAGCCTCCCGCTCCCTCTTGTCAGAAGGAGCTCGGCACCAGTTATGGAGCCCCCTTCGAGCAATCTTCTGCACCCCCTTTACCAGGGGGGTGTCTAGCCGCTTATCAGATGAAAAAAGCGGGTGGATTCCAGCGGGAGATAGCACAAAGTTGTGGAGCTCACTCCGTGCGACTACTCGCGCGCGCCATACGACCGGAAGTCCATAGAGGACACTTCTATTCAATACATACATAATGGTGCCATAGAAATAACTTGAATGTCTGTAAGAGACAGGATAGTATAGTGGTTTGCATGTTGGACTATGAATCTGTGTTGGAAAGGGTTCAAATCACCATTCAGGCATGGAGATTTACTGGTTGAGCTTGGCCATGTCCCATTCTCTCCTTCTCAGAATCAGGCAATGGCCCCCACACCAGCTGAACAAATCTTGCCAAGAAAACCCTGTGATAAGTTCATAGTAGGATCACCATAAGCCAAAAATGACTTGAAGACACACAACAAAAATGTTAGTGCTTAGTGACAATGGAAAGCTTCTATTGCTGTTATCCACCCAATTTTGTTCTACGCTAACAGGAAGAATGTTTCCATATTGTTGGCTTATAAATACGTAGTGCCTTCTTAAGGCATGAACTTTAACCCTGGTATGCTCTTGTACTTAAAAATGATAAAATAGCTGACTAAGAGATGTGGGCTTCGATTTTTATCACAGCATCCCAGAGCCTTATAATAGACAAGGTTTTTTAAACCCTAAGCCAGGGCTTTCCAAATGGTGTGCCGTGACATGTTAGCGTGTCACTTGAAGTGTGTAGGTGTGTCACCTACAATCTTGGAAATATATGTTTTTATTTATAAATCATGTATTTCGAAAAATATATGAAAGATTTGTATGAGATATGTTGTGTCCCCATATATTTTGTTATTAGTATTTATGTGTGTGTCTGTATCTCTTATAAGGGGCTAGTTTAACCTCCAGTTTGCTAGTGAAACTGAAATTACTGTGTCGCAAAATGATGCATGTCTAAAAAGTGTGTCGCCAACATGAAAAGTTTGGAAAGCTCTGCCTTATGCTGATGTTTTATTATATATTTTAGTGACCGATTCTGCTGCTAATAGCCACACTTGTAAAAAGGCAACACGAAACAACGATTTACAAGTGATGCCTTGATGATGCCTCACCAAGAGAATGTGCTAGAGACCACCTGGGTGTGTGTACATGCAGACACTTTGTAGGAAGAGACGTTTTCTTGGCAGCTTAGAAGGAAGCTTCCTTTTGTTGTGAAGTGTCACCTAAAGATAAACATATAAACTGCCTGTGTTTGTTTGCACATCAACATATTACAAATCTTTTCTGTCTAAGGCAGAAAGGAAGACTAATAGTTGAAAGTCCTCATCCCTTTTTGTTTAGCCTAGAGTCTCTTGTGAACCCTTCTTAAACAAGTTACTGTCTCTGCCAGGTACTTTGTTGATCTTAATCTCTTTAGCTCAACCAGGGGCCCAACCTGGTAAGCCATAAATTTCATTAGGTCACAAAATAGTCTTCTAGTGTCATTGCTAATTGCCCTCTGGGAGGTGAAACTGGATTAGGGCATAATTGGCCTGGCCTTGCAGTTCCATAAACACTGTCTCCTCTCACTCTCCTTTCTCCACACCAGGCTTCATCACTGCTTAGTAATAAATTGAACTGCAAAGCTGTAATAAATTACACTATTTTTGCTACTTTTAATACCTGGGCTAATTGGAATGGAAAATATATATTCAGAAAGTTTTCTATTCCAGATAGGGGATGAGGTGAAGACTTTGACGATATACCGCATATAATTTGGAATTTATTAAAATACAGGATCTAAGTTCTCCTGGGAACAGCAGATACAAAAAAAGGAGGGGAAGGAGGGGGGGCCTCTTTCCAGGATTGTTGGTGTGCTCCAGCAAGGAGGGACATTCAGCCAGTAGAATTGCATGTCAGCTGAAACTGGAATGTTTCAAGACAGAATCTAGGGAAGTTCCTTGTCTTCATGTTTCATTGGATGGGGCCATTAAGTAAACTTGCTGCTAAGGAGAAACTGACAGCCTTAAAGACAACGGCTGCAATTAGAAATCATCAAACAATATTTTTAATAAATACCCATAGCCTGCCACAGTTTTATCTCTACTGCAGAGGTATGCATGTTTGCAAATATTGTCAAATGGACGAGCAGAAGGCTGACTTCTCTAGTAAGCTGGAAGATGTGTTTGCATTGGGCATTTTCCATAACTACTGTAGTGATCTCTAACTGTGCATACTGTGTAACGTGCTCTCTCTTGGTTTCATCCACCCTTGCTGCTGTTGAGTGCATGTTTTCCATTTCTAATCACTCTTTAAATAGGTATAGTGTTACTTAGCACTATACCTTGACATCAGTGCCCATCAGCCACCATTGTATGTATGAGCTAGTGAACCCTCAATAAATCATTCTTTATTCCTAGGATGAGGACAATGGTCTTTGCTGAATGGCCACTCTGTGTCAGTAAAGAGAAGGATGAAGCTGTTCACAGGAGGAAGTGCTTTACTAGTTTGTTATATAAGCAAACAAAGAGGAAAATGCTACACATATTCCATGGAGCTTTTGCACAGTGGGAATGGCTTATTCATCATCACTGCTATGTTTCCCTTGTACTTATCCATCCAGCTAGAGGGAAGCAGGCTGAAAGGATTGTCTACTATTTTCTCAAAAACTGAGATTGTGCTTTTCCTTTGGTTTATGGGAGGAAGAATGCAAAATATGTATTTTTGCATAAAATATTACATTTGCCAGTAAGCAATGCTCCATGCATGTAGTGTTATTTTTCCCTTGTAAATGCTTTAATGTTACTGGTCACTGAACAATTATAGTTAAAATTAAAAGTTGGTGGGGAAAATGTTTTGGTATGAGTTTTAGAATTATTTCTCCAGAACTAGAAAAATATCTGTGGGAGGAGGGAGTTAATATTATTTTAAAAATTAAAGTTTAAATCCAGTTTTTGTGGATGGAAGCTCAGATTACCTCAGTCCATATATGCTGAATGTCTTTTCTTGCTTGTAGGTTTCTCTCTGTTGTTTTGCAAAAAGCAGAGTGGAAAGTGCTGGTTAAAACACTGGTTCAGTCTTCCATTAACTTGCTAAGGAAAAAAATCATTTGAAGATTTCAGGCTGCAAGGTATTCTGTAGGACTTTTGTATGAGTTTGTTGCTACTAAGAATGCACTTGGTAGTGGAGCAGAGGTGCTGATGAAAGTCATAGTAGTGCTGTCTACTCAGGAAGGGTTTTTGTTTGTTTGTTTGTTTTGGTAGCGGCAGGACGCCATGACTTTGTTACATACGGTAAGTTCATTATGACATTATGACACCTGAATTCTGCTGCAGTGAGGCACGTATATGACATGACTTTAGCTTACTCACCTGTACTCTTCCAACTTATATAAATTTATTATCAAACTCTGAGGCTCTATTAACATGTATCACCTCCTGGAGAGGGTAGGTAACTTGGTTCTTGAGACAGGGCCTTTCTGGTAGCAGCACCTGAAAAGTAGAAGTCCTTCTTGAAGATAAAATTAACTCCTTCCCATTCTGCTTTAGACAGACAGTGAAGACCCTTTTATTCTATCAGTCTTCAATATTTAATGTTCTTTCACTCCATAATTTTAATACCAGTCTTAAATTTGATTATATGGTGAAGCTTTTGTGTTTCTGGAGGTGTGTGGGTGTGCACACATGCATGCACATGCACAGTTTTAATGTTATTGTTGTATTTCACATTGGCCCCTAATAGACAGGGGGTACAATTTATATATTTAATAAGTAAATTCCTATCCTGAAAAGTCCTTGATACAAATTTTCAAAGTTATTAGAAATATAACCCAGCATTGCTCTGTATGTCTTTTAGGCTGAAGTGACATCAAGAAATGTAAATAAATTAAAATGAAAATGTAAATAAATTAAAATAATGTAAAAAAAATACAACTGTAAGTCTACATGCCTAGAAACACTTATCTAGAAATAAATCCCACTGTACTCATTAGAATTTAATTCTGAGTAGACGTGAGCATGATAACACTGTAAGTTTTCCTTGTTCTGTAAAGAGTTCAAGACCAAATAATTTTCTGTGTAGGAGTAGTTGCAGGAGTTTACTATGCTTTCAGTCTTTAAGAATTCTTTCTCTGATATATTTCCACATGTGTGTGTGTAGGAATACATATTATATACTGAAGTGACCATCAGTATACCATGGTCATGTCTACTTAGAATATATACGTGTGTGTGTGTGTGTGTGTAATTGTTGTGGTGTGCCTTCAAGTTGTTTCTTACTTATGAGGACCCTATGGCAAACCTATCATGGTGTGTTCTGGAACTGAGTTTCATAAATAGGTTTTAGAGTAAAAAAAAAATGTCTTTTTCATCATGTTACTATTCTTATTATATCTGGTAATACTCAAAGAAATTTTATTCAGAGGTGTATTGTACTCAGGTAGAGAGAAAAGGAACTGCCTCATCTTTCTTTTTTATAATTTAGGAATTTAACATGAAAGACTTGTTTTGTAAACATTACAGAAAGTGATCAATGAAAATCTTGATTGTGTTTCATTTTTAGCATAATTTGTTCTGCTCTGAGGCATTCTGAGAATAGGAAGAAATTGCTTCATTCACTATTCATTTGTACACAAAGTTCATTAAGAGAAGAATAAGGGGAACCACACATGCTGGACAGGAGAGAGAGAGAGAGAAAGAGAGAGTGTATATGTGTGTTATTGTGCTTTCATGGGCCCATCAACACAAACTTTTGGTTTGTTAAGAATGACTTTTGTTTAAGAGAGACTGCTTGTGTCTTTGGTCATTCCCACATTCTAGGCTAACCGTAGATGAAGGGAGTTTTTTCTGTGCGTTTCTTAACTATAATCTCGCCAAGAGCTGCCTCATTGTATGCGAACACTCTGGTAGATGTCTGGCTCATTGGGAGTTTACAATTGGAGGAAAGGATGGTGGCATTACCTCGAGCATACTAGGCATTGTGCCAGTGTAACTGAGCAGATGGTGACCTCTTGGGTCATGGGACTATATTTCTGAGATAGATGGGAAAGGAAATTCTACAGTTTGCAGACCAGATGGGGAGTTCTCACAGCACCAATGAGAAGGAATGTATACACATATATGGGTGTGCAAGAGAATGTCAAGGCAGAGTAAGAAAGACGGATTGTCAAATTAAGTAAAAGCTAACTCTGCCTGCTACAGAAAATGTGTGAAGTTGTAAAGGTGTTTTATACGTGTACCAATCACAACATCTGTTAGGTGCACGCTCACCTCACTAAATTTGGCATAGGGAGTGTAAGTCAAATTAACTAGCTAAAAATACCAGGCATAGCTTTTATTACCAAGCTTACTGATTTGAATTGCTTACTTTGAAAATACTACTTGTGCTCAGAGTGGTTCTGGTGTTGTTTCCTCCCCCTCCTCCCTTTCATTTGGCTCTGATTGTTGAGGAATCATTAATTCTGTGTCCTTAAGTGTGAAGTAGGAAAGGAGAGTGTCCTTTTTCCTTGGAAATATACTGGTAAAAGTCAATGAGAACAGCTGTTTATAGCAAATGCAAAAATGAGATTGCACTGCTGTGCCCTCTCACAGGGCAACAGACAGCGTGGTTCACTTTCAAGTGAAAGGCGTATGATTTTGCTGTTGATTTCCTGTCCTTCATCTTATTTGGAACATTCTGCTAGACTTGGCACTATTTTCCTGTGTTAGATCCTTTGCAAAAGAATCTCTATGACTTAAATGATACAGAACATTTGACTCAATTGCCAAAGAGCAGCAACTTTACAACTGCTAATCGTGGGATATGTAAATATGAGGAAAATGTGTACAGCAAATACAGAGGGTTTTTTTTTGAGGGGGGGAATTAAGGACAAGAAAAAAAGTAAGCAGAACTAATTTAAGGGTTTCCATCAGGGTGAAAGGCACAATGCAAGATTGTAAAAGAAAAAGAAAAAATGGGTATTTTTAGCAGTTTGTTCCTTTAGAAGACAAATACAGTTGAACAGAAAGTTCATTAACAAATTGGGTGTGTGTGTGGTATATTAAAAGCCAGTCTTATGCAGTGGTAAGAATGTTGGACTAGGATTCTGGGAGACTGGGGTTTGAATCACTGCTCAGCCATGGAAACCTGCTAGGTGACCTTGGGCAAGTCATACTCTCTCAGTCTCAGAGGAAGGCAGTGTCAACCTCCTCTGAATAAATTTTGCCAAGAAACCCCATTATGAGGTTGCCATAAATTAACATTAACTTGAAGGCACATAGCAACAGCAAAGGTGTTTGGGGAAAAACAGGGGGAAACATCTTTCTTGTTTTCTTGGTACTTCACATCTTTAATGGAATCTGAGGCCATTTCTGCATGACGACACTCTTCTGCATCGTCTCGCTGAAGTCTCAGGTCCAGAGGGGAGCACGTCAGCAACGCTCCCCTCTGTACCTGCTCAATCCATGTGGAAGAGAATGCAATGGCGCCACTTCTTCCTTCCGCAGTGCAGCTGGGCTTTTTCCATTGCTGTGCTACATAAGGAAGCATCGCCAAGGCACTTCCACATGGCCAGAAGTGACAGGAGTGGCGCGCGATCACAGACACGAAATGGATTTTTTCCATTTTGCAAAAACTGCACAAGTGCAACGCTCCGCGACGAGATGGCAGCAGGACGGCCATGATGTCATGTGGAAGCGCAGCCTGCTGACCGCTGCCATCCTGTGGCAGAAACAAGACAGCGACGTCATGCGGAAAGGGCCTGAGTTGCATGGTTTGGTGACAACATGGAAACTCTGGAATTGATCAGGCATGTTTTTAACGTGAAGAAAAGCCAAGGCTGCGAATCAGCCGTTTATACTAAGAGAAGTAAACACACAAAATGGAGGTTGTGTTGTGCTTTTGAATCTCTCCATATAGAGTGGCATATAAATAGGCAACCTAATTAAATAAATTAAACAAGGTAACCTCAGGCAAGTCACATTCTCTCAGTCTCAGAGAAAGGCAAAGGCACACCCCCCCCCAACAAATCTTGCCAAGAAGCTCCTAAGACAGGGTCACCATAAGTCAGAGTTGACTTTAAGGCGATAGCAAAGATAATATTCAGTAACCGCTAGAAGAGAAAAATGACTGTGTCCATGGAGCAAAATGCTACAAACCTATCTTGAATTTACTTGATTATCTTGCTTTGAATGACAACAATCCTGTTAGTAAAATGCGTCCTTAGCTTGCAACCCAGGGTAGTGACAGGACAGGATAGCAAGGTAATAGCTCTAGAGGGGGATCCCTGTGGAACCAAGGACGGTCATGGTAGGTAAGAAAATATTGTGGTTTAAAAGAAGAGAGAGAGAAATACTAAATATCATAAGAGGAGCTGTGCTGGGTTAGATGAAAAGTCTAATCCAGCATTCTTTCTACATCCTGAGAGGTTAGGTTGATGTGTACCTGTGTCAGCATTTTCTTTCTAGCAACAACTCAGCTGTAGAACCCAATCCTTTTTTAAAAAATATTTTTATTAAAAATTTCATTGCATAAAAAACAGGGTGGATATACCCTGTTGACAGATATATCACACCCTCCCCGCCTCCATATTATTTTTCTCCAGTTGAGTCTTCTTTGCTTCCATTTACCAAAACAAATAGCAATTACATTTTTATTTACAGAAGAGAAAAGCAATTAGATTATCTCTTTCTTTGGTTTCATGTACCTTTATGTTTTTATCCAATCTAAAACTCCTTTCCATTCCCTTTCAAAGTTCTGGATTGGTTTATTTTGCTAACTTTTCTGTCTCTACCATATCTAGAACTTTTAATTTCCACTCTCCTAAATCAATATTTTTCTTTTCTTTCCAATGTTGCACATATATCAACCTTGCAGCTGCTATCAAATATAACAATATTTTCTGGTGACTTCTAACCTCCCTTCGTTGTCCTAACATATTTAACAAATAAAATTCCGATATCATTTCAAATTTCATTTTACAAATTCTTTGAATTTCGTCATGGATCCCCTTCCAGAACTTTTTTGCCCTTCCGAGTAGAACCCAATCCTAAGGGAAGTCAGGATGATCCCATCGCTCTGGAACTCCTGATAGGCAGTTAAAGACAGTGTTTTATTTTGCCTCATCTTTAGTCCCCGAAGGAAGGGTTGTCTGCTCTGTTTTATAACAATATATCCCTTTAAACACTGTTCTTAAGAAATTATTTTAAACTGTTTTAAGTAGTATTTTTATCTGTTTGTATTTAATGTTTTGATTAATGCTTTTATCTGTTGTACATCACCTATGGGGGCCCTGGCAGACTGAAATTTAATACATAAATGCTTTAAGTAAAGAAAGAAAGCTGATGCACTGACCAGCCAGATGCCCCAGTGTGAAATCTGCAACATGAGATGAATGTACTAGCATCTTCCCACTCTTCTTCCCTGACAAGAGGTATCCAGAGGTATGCAGCCTTTGTTGCTGGCGGTAATGCAACCATCATGACATTTAGGCACTGGTGGTCATGCTGTTGTTGTTGCATGCCTTCAAGTCATTTCTTATTTATGGTGACCCTTAGGTGGACCTATCATGGGGTTTTCTGGGACTGCAGGTGTGTAATGTGCCCAAAGTCACCCAGTAAGTTTCCATGGCCAAGCAGGGAATTGAACCCTTATACCTGGGGTCATAGTCCAATGCTCAGAATACTTCACCACACTGGCTTCTTTTTTTCTTCCATGAATTTATTTGCTCCCCTTTCAAAGCACTGGAGCTTGGCGGCCGTCACTGTGAAACTAAATTCCATAGTATGATTATGCGTCATGGGAAGAAATATTTAATTCTTGATGCAGCCATCATTACCAGTGTCTGCTGTAAAGTGAGTGGTATGTAATGTGCAGATAACACTGGATTACAAAGTAGGGGAAGGGTAGAATTGCAGTTAGGCTATTTTGACACTACACTGTTATAGTGCAATTATTCCACTTTCAGCATCCTGGGGTTTGCAGTTTAGGAAGAGGCATTTAGACTTCTCAGCCAGAGAACTCTTTGGCCTCATTAAACTACAAACTCCAGAATTCCACAGGATGTTGAAAGTGGAATAATAGCACTATAAGAGTGTGGTCCGGAAACAGCCTTAGTCTCTGCATATAAAGAGAACGTAAAGCATGAAAGACAATATTGGATTCAATCTAGTTCTGTTAACAACCAGTTTTGATCCAACTACTAAATAAAGAGGAGAGGGGGGATTTTTTAAAAAACCCAGTTGGTTGCCAAATGCGCTAATCTGCTTAGGAGTGTTCAGGGACCCTCCAAACCATTGTGGAAGGTGGTGCAGGGAACCAGGCTGGACTGGGAAGCCAACCATTTCCTCTGGTACCCATTCTGGCTTGGTTTTCTCATTTCCTAATCCAAAGAAGCATAACAATGTGTCCTCCTTTTGTACCCACTGTTTGGCAAGTCAGTTTTGCAGAAGTAGAGCAGTGAGCCCATGTTATGGAAAAGTGAATCAGCCTTTCCCTCCCAAAGTGCAATTAATGCTGTATCCACCACAGAACACAACTCGGCTTTTTTTTTTTTTTGAAAAATCCTTCCCTGACTATCTGTCCTGCTGGTGTCTTATTAAAAATGTGTATTATTCCTGTGACAAACTACACTGGATGTTTTCCCTGCTGGTAGTTAGAATTAAATTTTTGGTTCCTACTAGCTACCAGGTGCCATATTTATGAACTCCTGTTGATAGACTCTCTAGAGATCCCAAGAGATAGAATCTTCTTCGTTTTGTTTCTGAGGAATAAGCAACAAGAGCAAATGAGGTACTTGCGTCTAGTTCTGTGGCCTGTTGCTGGAAAATGCAAGCTGTGAAGCTACTGTGCCTGTCTGCCCATCCCAAATTAATAAAACATGCATGAACACTACCAATATTAGAAGGAATAAATCTGAATGAATGAATGAAATATTTAGTTATTCTAAGGGGAAAAAAACTCAAATATAGATCAAACTTTCTCAGTCCTTATGAAAGAATTATATCCCCAAACCTACTGTGACTGGAAAATCCTTAAATAAAAATATTGTTTGCTCATACTGTAAGAAAACACTGCTTCTGAAATGAGTCAGAAATAGTTTCTCTGTTTCTTACTAAACTGAAATATAGATCTAATTAGCTGGCACTGAGCCTCTTTTAAAAATAGGAATATGGTCCCATAAATAACGTGCCTTATTTGGATGGAGAAACAAACTGGATATATTGACAGAAGTCTAGTCTGTTAACACTTTACGATGCAGAAAACCATGAAAGGAATATTAATTGTATACTCACATCTCCAGCCAGAAAAGTGGGGGAGAGATTTTTTTCTCTTGTTTGTTTTTATTATTTTCAAATTAGTTTATATCCCACCTTTACCTCTACGTGAAGACTAAGACATGTTGAAACAAAAACATTGCAACAATAATTTCTAATGGAATTTAAATAAATTAAACAGGCAATCATATTGGAAACGCTAATCTAAAACAGTTTTTAAAATATTTAAAACAATGTAATAATGAAAAAAGTACAGCATGCTCCCCAGTTAAAAGATCCTTCTGCCACAACCAGTTCATAGCAAAAGGCTCGTGTAAATAAAAAGGTGCTTTCCTAGCAGCAGAAAGAGAGCAGAGTGGGGGACAAACTAGCCTCCCATGCGAGGGAATTGCACAGGATAGGAGCAGCCACCAAGAATGCCCTCCCCTGTGTCCAATGTTAACACTGGACCAAATGTTGAAAGCAGGACTAACATGCTTGCACAGTTCTCATAGTTGAGAAGGAGGTCACACTTGCACACTTCTATTTTCTTTGTTTGCTTCTGCATTATCCATCATGTTGAGGAGGGAGTGGGCTTGTTTTTTCCACTGCTCCAGAGACTAGGACAAGGAGCAATGGATTCAAGCTGCAGGAAAGGAGATTCCACCTGAACTTCAGGAAGAACTTCTTGACAGTCAGGGCTGTCCGGCAGTGGAATATGCTGCCTCGGAGTGTGGTGGAGTCTCCTTCTTTGGAGGTTTTTAAGCAGAGGCTGGATGGCCATCTGTTGGGAGTGTTTTGAGGGTGTTCCTGCATGGCAGGAGGTTGGACTGGATGGTCCCTGTTTTCTCTTCTAACTCTGTGGTTCTATGATTATATCATCCTTGGGATGCATCTTCCATCAGCCTCACTCAGAGAAGGTGCACTCAAGTCTAGGCCCCATATAGCCAGCAATGGGAAATTTAATTGTCAGCGAGGGATAGTCTGGGCAGAATTAGCCTGGGGGCCAGATTTTACTGTTGGGTGTGTGGGCATGCTGGACTCCCATCAGCGAAAGGTTTCATTGTTGTATACCATCTATGGCATCATTTGCCATCAAAAACTTATCTTAATGTGTGTCCATGTTCAGCATTGAGGATCTTCAGGAGGCCTAGAGTTGCACTCATTTCTAGAAAATTCTGGGCCTTCCATAGATAGGCCTTTGGTCTGAGAAAAAGAAGGAGGAAAGAATGGAAAGTATCCATCTTCTGCTTCATTAATTTCTTCATTCTTTAACATCCTATAGCTGCTGAGCAATGTCAGAGACTGAAGAATTTAGTCAGGTAAACTAGCGCTTTAGCAGGTGATTTCATTCTTCCTGTTCTGGGGGAAAAAAAGCCCTAGGGCTGTGTTTCCCATTCTAGCATATTGCTGAAAAGTAGTATTTTTATTAGCACACTTCATACATGTAACACATTTCTGGTTTTGGTGTTTCTATTTTATTCTTAATGTATAAGCTCTCTCTCTCTCTCTTATATTTATATCCCATCTTCTTGGGATGAAAGCAACGTACATTGGTTTCCTAAATGATATCTCATTCAGGCACAGAGGTGAAACAGAACAAGTTAGCTTGCTGTATAGATGCCGCATTGAGTCCTTTCAGACAATGTTCTGTGCGGTGTAATCTTCATCTTTAATTGGGCTTGTATCAGTTTTCTACGGAAATGATAAAAATACTGTAATTAAATATATTTTCACGCTGATATCATTAATTTCTAACTCGTTGCTTTTTACACATGTATCATAAATATACATTGTTGGCAATACCAAAAAGGTAAATGAAACAATTTTTTTAAAAAAAACAACACAAAACCTGTTTTGCTTGAAAGCAAAATGGGAAGAAAATGTCTTGCCAAATGGAAATAGATGAAGTCATTATGGAAACCGTTTATTTACATAGTTCTAAAATTACAGAGAAAAATCAAAATAGAAAAATAGCTTTTTCAGAAATATGCATCCTAATAGGAAAGACATTTTTTCTAGCTTAGTGCTACTTTGTGTAAGCAAGAATATGGACAAAAGCTAGAATAACATCCTCTATTTGCATTCATCGTTGCTCAGATTCATTATAACCATTCTCTACGTTGTGACATGGGATAAAACACACACACACACTCACACATGCAAACTAGTGAAATCCTATCTACAGTTCACATGCTACATAGGGATAGTTTATTCAAAATATGACTGAGTATTCAGTGAACAGAATAGTCCTATCCAAGTTTATTCAGAACCAAGTCCTATTCTGTTCTGTAGGGCTTGTTCCTGAATAAGCGTGCATGGAATTGTAACCATACTCCAGCATAGCTTTAAAAAAATTTCTTTTGTCAGCCTCCGTTTCTCTGTTCCACATCACCACATCTTGCAACATTTTCTCTTGCAGGATTCCAAATGTATGTTTGCTGTTCTGTCACATCCATTTGTTAGCATGCAATATGTCTTTAGCTCCCAAGTATGCGTCTTTGGTCAAAATGAAGTGCAGGCGTTTGACCATGTTTGACATTTTTGCTGGCCCAGATGTCTATTCAAAGAGTAATGTGCTAGTGCAAAAATGCATACTTTTTCACATTTGGTTTAGCTGGTTACTGGAGCTGGATTGTTGTGTGCTGAAATCCTAGTAACAGGATAAAGCTTCCATTCATAAGAAGAGTAACTGGTGTTTACTTTTTTGGCAGAATTCACAAATCAGTCACCAGCAACTGCAAAGTAGAAACAGGCATGTACAGATATTGGAGGTGGGGGTGGAAATGGAAGAAGATTTTGATTGAAGGAATAACCAGAGTAGGCATCTAGGTAACTTATCTGAATTTGTGTTTGGCTGGCAAGAAATGGAAGTTTTTGCTACTTGAAACTGGACGGATGAAAAATGAAGCTGTGAGGTTGTCCATCTAACTTCAAATGGCTTATGTCTGTGTCAGACACGCATGCTTCTTAGTCTTAGCAAAATGCTGGATATTTTTGTTTTTAGTGTTACTTCTTCTAACCTCTGAAATCTTCATAGCAGTACTTTGTGTTTTGGTTACTTTTAGTGTTGCTCCATGTTGCAAACTCTTCCTCAAAGTTAGAAATCTGTGGCAGCTATGCACTTCTGTTTTGCTGTGGTGTTTGCTACAGCAGACACACAAATGTAGATATCCTTATATGCTCACCTCAGAATCTTGGCCTAAAACAGAGTTCTCAGTTGCAGCAAGTATGTTGGAATTGTTGTTAAAAAGACACAAATTCACCTATGTGTATATTTTATGTGTTTGCTTTGGTGTAATGTTTCTTTAAAGCAAATCTGCTTTACTCCAGCTGTATGTATCCTGTGTTTGTCAAACTTTATCCACAATATTCTGTTGGAGTCTCTGAAGAAATAAACCTTGCTTCTGCTGCTGCCTGTGGAGTCTGGTCATAAGAGTTCTGGGATTTAATACCATTAAACTATGACATACTTTTGATAATGCATTATTAATTTCAAAATTTCTTAAAAAATGCCATTTTGGAAACAATTGTCCTAATCCCCCCCCCCCCCCACTGGAAGGCACCCCTTTTAAAAGAATGCCTCTTTATACAAATAATGTTTGCCTGAAATTATTGATATTATTCAAGTGAAAATCAAAACATCCAAACTGTATACAGCTGGTAGGTTATAACTGAGGATGGAGAATTTCCGTTAAGTTGTGTTGTCCTTTTATTTGGAGAAACAAATAGCTTTGAAGTCCTGAATGTTCACCTTGGTGGACTATGCACTACTTCACCACAGGTACAGGTCTCTTAATGAAGTGCTTATGGGCACATATATCCTCCCTCCATGAAGTATAGTCACAAGGTCAAATTCATGGTCCATTTAGTGGAGGGAGCTATCCCTCACCTAGAAGCCCAGATTGGCTTAAATGGTAGAGAACCTAAGCCTTCCTGTCCCTTAAGATGATCAGTCTGTGGTAGTCAAAGCTGATTGGTATTGTTACCAGGGTATGTCTGTTTTTTACATTGATTATTAATTATTTATTGGTTGCTGTTTCTTTATAATTAAAAATAATTGAAATCAAAGTATGTGCGATTGTGATAAACTCATTTCACAGTCCCTGGCACTGGGTGTACAAGCTCATAAGGTGATTCTTTGTCCATTTGTGAAAGATCTGTTATGAGTAGCAAAGACAGTTGGGAAATGTCTGTGCATGACTCAGGGATTTAGGTCCAATAATCAGGAAAGTCACCATGGGATTTTAACTCTGCAGAAAATTGGTTCCTGACTTCTAACTATTCACAGATTATGCACCAATAAAAGTACTTTATGACAACAATCAATACCTTTGGTAATTACTGGTGCTCTTAAAAGAAAACGTGTAAAAATTCCAGAATGACCAGCTGGTATAGAGGAACAGGCTGTTACTCTTTTAATAGTTAGGGAGAGGAGGGGAATTCAGCAGATGATGTTGATTACATTGCAGGAGTGAGAAAAGAGGCACCTGCTGAAATTCTCCCACCGACAGAACTATTACAGACTCTGGCAGCAATTCCCTCTGTTTCGTCTGGTTCTGCTCATGCCCGTATAGCCTTTGATGCTGCTGGCTGGGGGATTTTTCAAGCTCTTCTCAAGCCTTTAGTATAGACAATGTCACCCAGGGGACAGACTGCTCCCCACTGCTATTCTGTTTTCCTTCTGTCTCCCATCTCTTAGCACTGCTCCATGGCATCACAGGGTATCAGTAGAGAAGCTGGTGTTCCTATGGTCTCCATGCCTCTTGCACTCCAAAGGCATGCAGAGAGCTGGGCAGGGGCTACCTCTTCAGCACTCTTCCGTGAACCCTGTGCATTGCAAAGCTGTGGAGGTGACACTACGACTCCTTTTAAATCCAAAGGAACAAAGCAAGCTGGATAGAGCTGTGCAACTCACCTCCACATCCGCATTTACCTCTTACCAGAGGAGCAGAGAGAAAGAGTAGAGCCAGTCACTGCTGTGTTTTCCCATCAGTGGCCGCTAAAACAGAACAATCAAACCACAGCACACAAGAACAGCAGTGCCGGGCCATCCCTCTGCCCTGCATCACTACTTTGCTTCTTGTGTGTTCACCAAGGGGACATTTTTTTTCACTTACATAGATCTGTGGAAAACAAAAGCTAGCACTTTTTTGCTTAAAGTAGCACAGAGCTTCTATAATTTATTGGAAACAAGACTGCGTTCTTTGCTACCTTTTCTGTAGTTTGCTTGCCTCCCATTTTCTTCAGAACTCTTGCATAAGGATTCATTCACAGAAGTATTTCCATCATACTTGATGACTCACAGGTGTGCATACACATGACCTCCATTTTGAGGTGATACCAGGCAATGCAAAAGTGCTGTTTGCTGATTTCTCTGTAAAATTCACTTAATGTAGTAGCAACAACGAGGAACTTGCATGTATGAAATTGGCCTAAGTCATTTCGCTGCAGCCATTATTTATAGCTAATAATCTTCTGGAGCAGCCAAGATGAAACTGGATCCCCTTCACTCTTTAGCTGAAAACCCTTTTCTTTCTCCATGTGCTGGAAAGAAGCCAATTTACCAGTTCCATTAACTTAATGAGGTTTGACAGCCTGCAGCAGCTTTTCTCATAATCTTTCTTGGTTTTAAATTTGGTGCTTCACAATCAACTGAATAGCTTTTTTGCTCCTTTTGTTCTTAGAAAAACAAAATTCTGATCCTTGTAGCAAAATATAGAGGCCTCCCTCCCTCCCCCCTCTCCCTCCTTCCTTTCCTTCAGTAAACTGAGTGCCCAAATGATATATTTACTGATTCAATTGTTATTAAATTAGTAAATATATTTAGAACCAACAGGTTAGCGAGTTTCTGTGTTACAGTTAAGACATTGTTTTCAGCAATTTAATACTGTGAACCCTGAAAGTTTTAAATGTAAATAATAAACCCCAATACTTGTTTTATAAGATTTTGATAAAGTTTACAATGACTCAATAATTTTTTAGAAAGGCTCCTAGTGGGTCAGCAGCAGTTATAATGAAAGGTGAATCCTTGGCCCAAGTTTTTTAATATGTTTAGTGGTTGCTGCCTGCTCAGGGATCCATTGTGCTACTAAATTCACATGAAACCACAAAGCATCATAAAGTTTGGTAAAGAGTTCTTAAATTCCTCCAGTTGCTGAAAGATGCTGGTGCTGGAGTAGGGGAGAAAGAAGTCCAAACCACAGCAGTCCTTTTCTCATTCATTTGTGCTGTCTGTCCCCAAGCTTAAACCGCTAAAGTTCAGTTCACTTTGCAAACAAAGATGTTAAGTGTGGCTGTTGATACTGCTACTAAGCATTAACAGTGAGTTTATTAGTGTAATATGAAGCTTGGGTGTGTCCAGCCAAGGTATAAAGATGACCCAGGATCATAGGTCCAAATTTGTATATAGTTTTCTGCCTGTGCTAATTTATTTATCACAGGGGTGGGTAAAGCGTATCGTTCAGGCTGCAGGTGGTCACCTAAGGCCATTTTGGACCCCCTGGTCCACCCAAGGATCAAAATATAATTTTCTTTGTAAAAAACAACCCCACACAAACACATAAATGCACTCTAGGGGCATGGGAGACATTTTGCCAAGTTTTGGGTCCACGCAGACCATTGTAGGCTCGGGGAGACCTTTATAACAACAGGAAGTAAACAGGAAGTGACTTCAACAAATTTTTTTTTCATGGGAGGCAGTGGGGGGATACTGGTACCTAGTAAACAGTAAGGCCCTATCACAGATTTTATGTCTCATAGAATCATAGAGTTGGAAGAGACCACAGGGGCCATCCAGTCCAACCCCCTGCTATGCAGGAACACATATCAAACCATTCCCAACAGATGGCCAACCAGCCTCTGCTTAAAAACTTCCAAAGAAGGAGACTCCACTGCACTCCGAGGCAGCACATTCCACTGCCGGACAGCTCTGAGAATCAGAAAGTTCTTCCTGAGGTTCAAGTGGAATCTCCTTTCCTGCAGCTTGAATCCATTGCTCCTTGTCCTAGTCTCTGGAGCAGTGGAAAACAAGCCCACTCCCTCTTCAACATGATATCCCTTCAAACATTTAAACATGGCTATCATGTCCTTCTCTTCTGCAGACTAAACATACCCAGCTCCCTAAGCCGTTCCTCATAGGGCATGGCTTCCAGACCCTTCACCATTTTGGTCACCCTCCTTTGGACAAATATCCTTCTTGAATTGAGGTGCCCAGAACTGGACACAGTATTCCAAATGAGGCCTAACCAATGCATGGTTGCTGTTGTTTTAGAAGAAAGGGATGAACTACATGTTCATCTACAAATATGTTGTGTTGTACTTTGACAGTCTTCTTTGAAAAGAAATGGGCAATTCTGGGGTGAAGGAGTAAGTCCTTCATGCTTTCCCTGCTTGCTGTTTCTACCACCTATGCAGCCCCCTTCTGCACTAGTTGCATCCTAAACAGCTGTTAGATCATAAATATATGTATTTGCGTTATGTTTTTATATGCCTTCAAGTCATTTCCAACTTATGGAAACCATAAGGTGGCACTATCACAAGGTTTTCTTGGCAAGATTTGTTCAGAGGAAGTTTACCATTGACTTCTCTGAGGCTGAGAGAGTTTGACTTGCCCAAGATCACCCAGTGGGTTTCCATGACTGAGCATGGATTCAAATCCTGGTCTCGCAGAAGCCACCATTCAAACCACTATACCACACCAGCTCTCTCTTTGCTTGTTATGCTTTGCTCTCTCTTTGCTTGTTATTTGGCTCAAGTATCTACAAACCTGGACCAAGAGGTAAATGCTTGTCTTAACTAGACTAGGAGCGGGAATGGCACACAGCAACAACAACAGCAGGAATATATTCTCTGAATCAATGGAAACTCGATAAGTGAACAATTGCATAAATTCTGTTGGTTGAATGGATCTATCGAAATTGGGACAAGCAGTTGCCTTTAGGCCTAATGCTCTGTCTCTTCTATCTTTAAAGTCATCATGTCAACTGAAAAGCCAAGATAAAAAGTCAGGATAATAGGAAGGGATCCATCAAGACAATAAACAAGCTGCCTTTGGATCATCCACAGTGCTAGAGGAATTATCTCTAATGTGTTGGCATTAGTTCTCCTGTTGCCTGATAAAGATTATGTTGAGAGAGCATGCTGCCATTAAGAGCCTCCCCCACTCTTTCCCCTTCATTGAAATATGGCCTGACATTCAAAACCAGAGGCCTGCTTTTACCTGGTATTTCTTTATAAAAGAGATCCTAATCTCAACAAGATAAACTGCTTAAATAAAACTTGGTGAAAGAACAGGCTGAATAGCGGATTATGCTCTAACTATTTTAAAATACTTTGCATTATTACAATTCTGTACTTGAGTCCTCAGGGACTGCTGTGGTTTTTAGACCTTTTCAGGGCTGTACTGACCTTGGATTATATTTACTCCTACAGTCTTCATCTGTATACAATTTGTGCGTGTGTAGAGAAGTGTCATTTTTGTTTTGTTTGTTTTATACCTGGACAAAATTGTCAGGGAAGGGGTAAATAGAGCTTGTTCTTCATTTCTTTTGAATTCATTAAATACGTGCCACTGTACTGTTCGTTGGTTTCATATTACACATTCTAATTTATGAAGAAAGCCTGTTCTTTGCTAGCAGAAACTGCAGTCATTTTCAGTCACTGTAAAATAATTTCTTTGAATAGGCCTGGTTTCTAGAGTGTTTGATTTCTGACACAAATGTGTGCACAGTTCTACCACTGCAAGTGTGATCGAAACAGCTTTGCTGCTCTGTAACAGATATACTTTTGTTTTCCTAAGGTATTTCTCTCTTTTTTGAAAGAGTTCTAGATTTCAGAATAACTGGAAGTAATCAGATGCTTCAGGGTACTTACTAACAGGTGGTTCTGTCATCATTAGCCACCACCTAAATGTTTTAGAACATCCAACTAAATATTTCCTATTTGTTTCCCTTTAATTGGTCAAGTGATTGTTCAGTCATTTCATTCTAGGCATTTTCTGCCTGCCCTCTAAAACTAAAATGTAAAAATGCAATAATGCAGCACAAGTAAGTAATCAAAATTTAATAGAACAATAATAAAACTAAACAGTAAATAAGAGAGCAAGTAACAAACCAAACATCAACTTTGAAGCAACAGCCATTATGGAATAATATTCCTAAAAATAAATCTACTTTCAGAAGTATGTGAAACCTAGTTGCCAAGTTCCAACAAAGGATAAAAAGGAAAAGTAAGTAATGTAGGATCCATGGTATTCAATAGCCAGTTTACTCTGATTTCACTCCTCCTATACTGTGGTCACTCATTTCCTGTTATGTAATATCTGAAAGTGCAACTTAATCCACACAAGCCCATTGCATATAAGACAACAGCTCAGCAGTGATAGGCTGTATCATGAATACCTTGCCGCAAATGACAGAATGTGTGAAAAGATTAGACTAACCTTGGACTATAGCAAATTCTATACCAAAATTCTCAGGAGACCAAATGCTGAAAGATTTCATTAGGCTTAAATGTACCAGCGAAATGGCTTCATGTGGGTGTTCTGAAACTTCCGCTAGGCTTTGTTACAAGGGGGGAAATTTCACAGCCTGCTTGCATAGAAGATGTAGATGCAACATCTAACATTAAATTCTGGGGCAGTGGAGACAAATAATACGTAAGCAATGTTGTTTTTTCTTTCTTTTTTAATATGTGCATCCCACCACTTCCATCTATTGGGAAGAACTGAAGGTGACATTCAGTTTTTATTCAAAATAACAGTGAAATTGCTAGTACAATTATAGAAAATAAATGCAATCACACTAAATAGTCAGCAAAGAAAAATATGAAGCACTTAGTACCAGGCAATGGATTAGACTAGGTTTTGTCAAATTAGTCTCATCAAAACAAGTGAGACTGAAAGTAATGATAACTAATTTAATGCGGATCCACTGAAATGAATAGAACACTTATACCTAATTTAAGTCCTGTTGATTTTAGTGGCCCAAATCCATTGCCATCCACAACACTACAAAGCAACCATCACAGAAATGTTTTACTCCATGTTGTTACCAATCTACCTACAGAATAGGAAGGGATGTATAATTCATTAAAGAGCGAGCATTCTCCAAGGTACTCAATAGTCAGGCTGTTTAAGACTTTAATACCAGCACCTGAATTCAAGTAAACGACCCAAAATATCAACAAATAGACAACATGCTGTTTGCATTCAGTCTTAGGCCTAAGATCTAGAAATTGGCATGAAAAGAAGTGTAAATTGATTATTACCTACCTGTGTGTATGTGTGCTTTCAGGTCACATGTTGACGTTGACAACCCGAATTTCATGGGGTTTTCTTAGACAAGGAATACTCAAAGGTGATTTTGACAGTCCCTTTAAAATATAGACTACAGCACCTGGTATTTGTTGGCAGTCTCTCATCCAGCTACTGACAAGAACTAACTCTGCTTAGCAGCCAGAATCAGACAGGTCATCCATGGCATAGCGTTATTTTGTAAATATGTTTTAAATCTGTTATTCGTTGCCCTGCTCAAGAGTGGTAATGAAAATAATACATGACCTGTGAATCCACTAGTCTTGTGAAAGACTACAAAAAGTATTTTGCATGTCATGAGCAAGAGAATATAGTTCTAGAATATTTTGCTAATCTTGCTACATCAAGATGTATTGATGCCTAAGTAACTGAACTCTTTTCCTGGTAGGAAAGGTTCTGTAGTTGGTCAAAATGCTAAACAACAAATAAATAACAAAATTGATACATCACGGACACAAAATGAGAGGGAAAGGAAGCTAGACAAAAAATATTAAATTAAAACATGAAATCAAAGAATATATGTTCCACACATTTATCACATGTGTTCAGACAATAATTCAGATCAATCAAAGGCAGGATATTCAAACTTTAAGCTAAGTGTAGATTTGACATTTGGAATTTCCTGTCTTTGTTGTGGTATATATGACAAGTTTACTTTATGAAATAAGAATTAAAAAGTTTAAAGTTGCTGGTTGACAATACCTTTATAGTTATTTAACAAAGCAAATTTTGGTTGTGTCACAGCGCTGTTGAGGTAAACTCTGGTTGTATACTTTCATAAATTAATGAAACTATTTAAAATAGTGCACCTATGTAATATTTCCGTAAGCTACATTTGCACTGCTATTGTTTCCTATTGTTCATTGCTCTGAGAAAAACATCCAGCGTACATGAATGCTATGAGAGCAGGGAAAAGGCACCACTTCCTCTCCTCACCATTGTTGTTGTTAATTGCCGTCAACTTCAACACATGGTGGCCCCGGGATTGAGAAACTTCAAATTCTCCCTATTATCAGCAGCACTGCTCAGGACTTACAAACTCAGGGGGGTGGCTTTCTTGATTGAGTCAATCCACCTGTAATGCGTTTTTTCCCACTGCCGTATGCCTTACCAGACATGATTGTCTTTTCTAATGAGTTCTGTCTTCTCATGATATGTCCAGAGTATAATAGTTGGTGTTTCTGGCTTCTAGGAAGAGTTCAAGCTTGATTTGCTCTAGGACTCATTTATCTGTCTTTTTGTCAGTCCGCGATATCTTCAGAACTCTTGTGCAATATGACATTTCAAAAGATTTGATTCTTTTCCTATCACCATATATATAAATGTATTATATGACTTTTGATACCATTATGATTTTTTATTTGGGAAAAATACTGCCCTGTCTCCTAGTTATTGCATTTAGTTCTGGGTGCCTCATTTTAAGGCTATAGACAAGTTGGAGCAGGTTCAGAGAAGGGCAGCAAAGATAATAAGAGGTATGGAGAACAAAAAATATGAGGCAAGGTTGAAGGAGCTGGGCATGTTCAGCATAGTGAAGAGAAGACTGAGAGGGTGACATGTGTTACCCTGTGTACTGGGGGTCCCGGGAGGGACACCAAAATGTGCTCAACTAAAGGTGGGGAAAATCAGCTCAGAGCACTGCTTAGCGTTACGAGAGGCAGGGTAACATAGCGAGATCTTGAACCCTATGTCTACAGGGTCGGGTCAAGTCAAGGCGCACACAAAAGTTGAAACAATAAATGAAGTTTTATTAAACACCAGCAAAACAGTGTATGCGACACACTCACACAAGATAACTAAAGAAATAAAGGTTTGAGTGGTATAGAGGGATTTTAGAGGGGTTGCTGGTTTGGGTGATACTTCACCTGTCCTGAAGCCCGGAAAAATAGAGAGCGAAGCTGGGGTGCGATGTAGCTCAGCACGTGGAGCTGAGGGGAGGCTCGCCAAGCAAAGCGGCAGCAAGGCGGGATGAAACTCGGGAGCGATCCGAGGAAGGTCTCAGAATCAAGGGTTTTTATAAGGAGAATGTGACTGCAGGCTATGCCATACTTGGGGGAAAACAATAGATTTGGAGTTGGAGACAAAGCCTCCGAAAGGTCAGAATCTGAATGATTATCGCAGAGGTTCTCAATAGAGTAGCCAGTATGCAAACGCAGAGTACTTGGATATTGTATAGTTAACCCATCAAGCTGCCATCGCAGGGCAGAGGCTCTTTTGTAGGTTGCGTGCATAGCTAATTAGAGTACTTGCGTGGAGGTCTCCTGAAGCAGCGAGTCAGCTATTTTCTGGCCTGCCTGTATTGTCCAGGAATATTACGGCTATTAACGACCAGGCTTGTATGCGTGCTTGTCCGGTGGCCTCGCAAGCACGTGGAGGGGATTAGAGAAGTGAAGCCGAATTGTGATATCAAGAGGATATCTTTTAATATTCCCAAAGCTCGGACTAGCCAGGGCAGTAACACATGAGTCCTCCTTTTAAATACCTCAAGGGTTGTCACAGAGAGGAGGGGCAGCCCTGTTCTCTGCTGCCTCAGAGGGTAGCAGCGGGTCTAATGGTTTGAAGTTACAAGAGGGTAGATTTCAACTGAACATTAAAAGAAACTTCTTGACAGTATGAAAGGAATCAGTTGCCTAGAGAGGTGGTGTAGTCTCTTCCTCTGGATGTCTTCAAAAAGAGGCTGGACAGCTACCTGCTGGAGATGCTTTAGCTGGAGATCCTGCATTGAGCAGGGGGTTGGGCTAGATGGCCCATGAGATCCCTTTCAATTCAAGGGCCATAAATTACATGTAAGCTTCATTGAAGAGCTATACAATAGAACATCTTCCCTTCTCTTCAGCAAGCCACCATATTTCAAATGAGGTATATATTTCACACTTTCTGCAAACGAGAGTCCTCAATCCATGCTGCACAAACTGTTGTCCAAAGTGGAACCATGTGGGATATTTCCTGTAATCATATCTCCAAATAATAAATGGGAATATGCAATCCTCTTGTGCTCTAGAGCTGAAGAAGTGTGTAATGTGGCTGCTGTGACAGAACACAGTTGCCTGACTCTTGTCTTTCACTAGCATTAAATTGACTTTGCTGAAGCTATTAATTATTGTCTTGAATGAAAAGAACAGTCTTGCTTGGCAGGCATCCAACAAAATTCATACTGGGGTACCACACAAAGGCAGTTTTCTTCTGTTGAAATTAATGTGATAGGCATTGGGATTTTTTTAAGGTTTCATGTAATGTGCTAAACATTTCTCTTGAGGGGTGGATGGGTGTGCTTCTGGCACAAAGCATTTGCAGCCCTCTTAAGCCACACTCCAGAGTAGATCTTTTAGTAGTCCAGCTACAGTTAGTGTGATGGCCTTTTACTCCTGCCCTGTATTTACCTGCTCACAGTAATTGTGCATTTAACATTCATTATTTCTGCTTCTCTTTTATAACATCTGTGACTTTAAACCTTATATTTGTCAAATATTTTGCAATTGACAAGTTTTCTTCCCATACGTGAATTCTAATTGAGCATGGCCATTTTGATCATTCGCATTTCATGTGTGATATGCTTCATTGTGATGTATGTATATGTAAATGCTGTGTTGTCTTTTAGTTTCTCTTGTGTCCATTCAGGATAATATATACTTCCTGAAAAATAAGACAGGGCAAGAAACACTTTTTAAGTTGTGGCTGTCCCCTGTTTACCTCCTTTATAAGCAGGAGTCATATAAAATATGTGTGGGAGGGTGCTTGTTTTCTAGAATTGTCTCCATCAGGAGGCGTAGAAATCTGAAACCTTGGCTTTTCATCATGAATTACTGTGATTTTTGAGAGAAGGAGAGTGGGAAAGATAACTAGATGGATTCAGTTGAGCCAGGAGTAGGTCTCCTACATTCCTCACTACTTAATACTGTGAAAAAACAAAACAAAACATTAAGCCTTAGCATAAATTATAGAGATAAAACTTTAGATTTTAGTCACTTTGTCCTTTGTACAATAATGGTAGCATGTTTTGTCCACAGAAAGAATCATTGACCCTTCAAGAAACATTCACTTGTTACCAAAGCACTTACTCTGAGTGTCATTATCATTATTATCTGGGCAGGGATGCTCTTTTTCACCTGACTCTCCCTTCTCATTTTTCCCACAGCTTGCGAGAACATCACCGTTCTGCCATTAAGGTGATACGTCGAATGCAGTATTTTGTGGCAAAGAAGAAATTTCAGGTGAGTTGATGAATAGAGAGCTACTTTTTTTTCCTCCTAAATAAAGCCCTTTATTCTTGTGGCTTATTGTTTCTTTTATGGGCTTAAGAAAAGAAAGACCAGGCCAATTCATTTTAGTAATGGTGAGCTACACCCACCGTCCTCCTTGAATAGGGTAGTTGTTTAGCAGCAGGTTACTCAGCTGTGGATGCACTGGGAATAGGCTAAGCCCCTGAAATGCAGCATGAATTAAAATGTTATTTTCTGCTAATGGACTTGACCTTTCACCTTTTGTTATCTCTGTCGCCTTGCAATGCAAACATTCTCATGTGTCTTCATTAATTCTGAGCTGTATATTATTGTCAGACTGAACTAAGTAGGCCTAGAGATTAGAATACTACCTTAACCTTGTTTCTATCTCTTGCTTGCTGAAGTCCTGATAAGAAGCTGGGATAAAAATTTGCTTACACACTGGAAGGGTTCTGCCACCTTTCTCACACGCACTCGTGGGAAAGCCCATTTTGAGAGGACCAGCTAGCTGTGTCTTGCAACATATTGTTCATGTAACTCCAGGGTCTGTTTCACTTGCTGAGATTCTGATGTATCAATAGGCTGCATTCCCAAGATCACACAATGAGCTTTTGGCACTTCTGCAGGGGAAAATGCTTTTTGTACACTACACTACACACGCACACACACACATCAGATTCAAGAACATTTCCCACAAACAAGGTTATTCAGTTCATATGGCATATTATTGGGAATCAAATAATGTTCACCTATATATGCCAAACACTTTGTGGAAAACCTTCATTAAGTCATAGACTCAAGGACTGGAACTGACTGACATAGACAGGACTGCCTTTACTCCATAGTGAATTAAAAATTATTTTATTTTATAATTTTATTTATAACCTGCCTTTCCCCCAGCACAAGATTCAAAATGGCTTGCTGTGGAATCCTGTATCTAGATACTCTAAATTTTAAAAAGTTTGTTTCTATGTTCTAGATTAAACTAACTTGCATGATGTTCTTGCACATTTCATCATTTGTTTTCCTCTTCCTTAAAATAAAATATTTAGCTTATTTCTTCAGATTTTGCCAGTCAAAAAGAGACAAAGGCTACTGCTGCAGAAATATCTTTCAGCAAGCTCCATAATCTAAAACATATCTTCTTCTCCAATATAAATGATAGAAACTTGCTATAAAGAAAATAGAAAAAGGCCAGGGCAGTTTATTCTGCACTTAATGCCAACACTGCTGTTTTCTTGACCCTCTTGTGAACAAATTTGTGGCATACAAATAGCCCTGGCCAGAAAGGGGAGCTTTCAGAAGAATAATTGTTATTTCTGTGGTGGACTGCAACATCTTTAGAAAGGTGGTGAGAAGACTCTACTGTAAAAACAAGTTTTATAGATAAATCCAAGGTAGGGATATGGAGGTAATTGTTCTGTGCCATCAAGTCATTTCTGACTTATGGCAACCCTAAGACAAACCTATGATGGAGGTTTCTAGGGCTGGGAGTGTGTAATGTACTCAAGGTCACTCAGTGGGTTTTCATGTCTGAGTGGGATACCAAACCCTGGTCTCAAGAGTCATAATCCAACACTCAAACCACTACTGCATGCTGGCTGTCAGGGATACGCAGTAAAACAGAGTACACGCTTATAATTCTGCATGACTTAACTCTGACCTAGTCCATAGATGACTGAAGTGTGGGTACAGCTGTAAAAACTGCTTCCTTCTGGGCAAACTCTGTGTTGTATTGGTAATATATGGAAGGAAACCTTTTTAATATGGGCTGCTTAAATCTGGTGGTTAGTTTTCTTTCTTGCATAATACCTTTATTGAGGTGGCTTATTGCTGTAGGTTGGGTGTAACTAGAGTCCTTTTCAATCATCCCAGAACACCTGAGATCAGGGCCAACGAGAGGTATGGAGAAGCTGTGCCTGACTCTGTTGCACATGTTTTGTCTTTGGGATAGAGCAGCCTCAGATCCTAAATTTTTATGCTGGTGAGAGTGTCAAAGAGCTGGTGTCAGCTGCATTCACAACAGACTGATCCCTGAGCATTTTCTGTGCAGCAGAATGGCTCCAAATTGCATACCAAATTCGGGGGGGGGGGGTCCTCCGTTGCAAATATGGCTGGTGCCTTTTCTGCCTACTGCTCTCTCTACAGGTCCCAGTGACTAGGGTGTTCAGCAAATGAGGTAAGCAAATGAGGTAAAGCCAGCCTCAAGTCTCACAGGAAGGCAGCTTGTTGTGAGAGTTCTGGGCTTCTATGAGATCTCTGATTTCTTGGGAGCACAGAGCTCTCCCAAGTCTTTCACAAGACTTGAGGCAAGCTTTATATAGGCCTGCTTCATATGTACTAGTGAGCCAACATGGTGTAGTAGTTTGAATGTTAGGCTATAACTCTGGAGACCAAGGTTCAAATCCCCACTTGGCCATGGAAACTCACTGAGTAACCTTGGACAAGTCACATTCTCTCATAGGAGGGCAAAGGCAAACCCCCTCTGAACAAATCTTGCCAAGAAAATCCCCCAATAGGTTTGCTTTATGGTCACCATAAGTTGGGAACAACTTGGACGCACACAATAACAACTCATGTATACTAGCTTGGCAATAGAGAGATCTGTATGATACTGCTGCTGAAAAACCCTAGCTGGAGGGAGTATTTCACCATGGCCCAAACCTACTCTTGACACCCTTGTGTAAAGCAGGGAAGTCCTCCCTCTTCTTGAGTGTTTCTGTCTATTTCTGCATATGAAGGATCACTATCTGATTAGCAGAGTCAGAAGAGCAAGGTCTTCTCCCATAGTCCCTCCAAACAGGCCTGAGGATGATGGAGCTGAGTGAAGCACCTCTGTCCAGGATCTCAAAGCCTGGGTGGAATCGTGTGGGAGGATACAGTCATTCAGAAAGCTGGGGCACGAGCTGTATAGAGCTTTATCAGTCCTAACCAGCACTTTGAGTTGTGCCTGGTAACAGCACATTAGCTACTGGAACCATTGGGAAAAGGGAAGCACAGGTTCCATGGTGAACAATTTTGCTCCACTCTTAGAGCATTTTTCAAAGGAAGAACTCCATAGATTGTATTGTGTGTGAATATGTGCCTTCAAGTTGCCTGTCAACTTATGGTGACCCCATGAACTTCATAGGGTTTTCTTAGGCATGGAATAGTCAGGGATGGTTTTGCATTTCCTTCCTCTGAAATATAGGCTACAGCACCTGGTATTAGTTGGTGGTCTCCCATCCAAGTACTAACCAGGGCTGACTCCACTTTGTTTCCCAGATCAGATGGGATCTGGTGCATTTAGTGTATTTTGGCTCTCACTAACCCAATCAGCATGTAACTAAATAAGTGTCACTATGACTGGATCAGACATCTCCAAACACTGACACAGTTTGCAAGCTAACTTTCAGGGTCCAAATGTGCTCCCCTGCACAGCCAAGCTCAGGTCTGAATCCAGCAGTACCCCACAGTGTAGCCTTGACTCTACAGGAGGAATGTAACCCCATCCAGCATGAGCTAAAACCCTGTTCCCTAGTCTGCCTTTGACTAGGAGCACCTCCGTCTTATGTGGATTACACCTCATTTTCTTGACCTTCATCCAATCTATTACTGGTGATAGACACTGAGCAAGAATCTAGCACTTGCATGATGGCTGTCACCTCTCTAAGGATCTTGCGCATATCTGTTCTGTACGAACTGAGGAGTATCTGTTATCGCCGGAGAAGCAGGACCCAAGTTTTATCCACAGGGACTGTATCAGCTATAACATCCAAGTTAGACTGGATCTGCAAAGTGCTGAACACATTGTTCACAATAGGCTGTTGAGTGGTATGAAGTCTCTTTTCATGGGCCAGAGTGTAAAAGGCCCCTGCCCACTCAAGACAGGATGGCTCTTTGCAGATGCCCTGGTGGCTGAGAAGGATGTGTCTTCATCTGTTTGTTTTGGGCTACCTGCATGATAACAAAGTAGGCCTACAAATAGACTGCAGTCCATGTCTTGTTGGACTTATTTTAGGGTTTTTGCCAATGTCAGTCTAGTCATATGTCATTCATTTCATCACCACTAGTTACTTAGAAAACCAAGGGGCTGGTTTATTTGCTCTGGAGTGATTATGTCCTCTGCTTAGTTGTTTTCCAACTGAGTGGGAGACCATGATGGAACTGTCTCTCAGCAAGGCCAATTGACTAACTGATTTAATTTCATCTGTCTTCAGCAGGAGGGGAGGGGAGCAGAGCCGTTCCATCACCTCTGTTGAAAGACCCACTTCATCAAGCTCCTTATCAGCTGTCACCAGGCAACAGCCTTTACAGTGATTTAATTGAGCAAAATAAAAATCTGTGCAGGAACATTTTTAGATTAGCTTTCTTCCTATCAGGGTTCTTTTCCATCTTTCTAATGAAAATCAATGTGAGCTGTGAGTTCAGAGCCTCTAATTGTGCATATGCTGCTCAACCAATACAACTAGATAGTAAAGAATTGACAGTGATAGATAATACAAGCAGATAATTAAATTACTGAATTTAAAAGTGACAAAAAAGTTGCCTTTGATGGCCACAAACTCATAGGTAATGTTTCTCCAGATCTGCTCAAGACAAGCAAGCTTGAGCATTCATAAGCAGTAGTAGTAACACAGTGATGGCCCTTGGGTGCCTGTGGCTGCTACATGGGGTCCTATAATTCTGAAATGCCAGAATACTGTTTCAGTTTTGTGAAGCTTCCCATTTTCCTGGAGAAAGATACCCTCACTAAAAGATGAAGCATCAGGACACCACTGCAATAAAGCAGGACAGACTCCTCCCCCTTCCTATTGCAAGGAACAGTCTTTGCCTCATATTAGAAGAAAAGGTGTATTCAGGGGGAAGGAGAGCATGTGAAATAAAACATAACTTGGTAGAACTCCAGTGTCTGACAGAAGGGGATTACCTACTCAGAAGTATCCTTTCTATAGAAATATCTGCAGATGAGTCCTTATTAATTGAAATGTTATACTTTGATCTTAAGGTTCATATAGTACTGTAATGCATTTTATCCATAAGGAATTACACTAAAGATCCATCTAATGCATTATCCTGCTTCCCACAGTGACCAACCTTCCAGAGTTTCCAGAAAACTCACAGGCAGGATATGAAGGCAAGAGCTTCTCTCTTGTCATTGTTCCCCTGCAATTCACACTCAGTGAGATACTGTCTCTGAACCTAAAAGGCCCATAAAGCCAATCAATGAATTTCTCTAATCTTCTTTTAAAGCCCCCAAAGCAAGCAGACATCACCAGAATCCCATAAATTAATTGTGTGTTGTGTAAGAACTTAGTTGCTGCATGCCTTCAAGTCATTTCCAACTTATGGTGACCCTAAGGTGAACCTGTCGTGGGTTTTTCTTGATAAGATTTGTTCAGAAGAGCTTTACCATTGCCCTCCTCTGAGACTGAGAGAGTATGACTTGCCCAAGGTCACCCAGTAGGTTTCCATGGCAGAGCAGAGCTATGAACCTTGGTCTTCTGGAGTGCTAGTCTAGCACTTAAACCACTAGAACACACTGGTTCTTGTGTAAGAACTAGTTTCTTTTATTTAATGAATGACTATGAGCTCTAGAGTGGTTCCAGATGAGGCTTGTATCAACCCATCACCCTGTTTCTTTAACTGAAATTTACAGGGGCTTTTGACATTTTAATTCTCCTCTTACATTCTCCCTTGGTTTTCTACTGTTTCTTTCAATTTTCTCCCTTAGCATGGAATATCCATTAAGAAAAAAACCATGAAACAGCCATGCGGAGCCTTCTAACTGCTAGTATAAAGAACCCTCTCTCAGAAAATTCCCCTAGCATTGTGAGGCAGAAAAAAACTACTCTGATCTACTATCTCCACGCAACTTTTATAAATCTCAGTTTTGTTCCTCCTCCCCAACCTTCTTTTTAAACTCATATGCAATTTTAAACTAAACTGAACAGCTCAAATGTTGTACTCTTTGGGTAGAGTGTTTTGCTCCCATGGTAATTTTGTTTGCTGTTTTTTAAACCTTTTGTAACTCTTCCATATTGTCTTTGAGATGAGGCCATCAGAACTTGTATATAGTATTGCACTGTGCAACCTTGTGTTGAACAGCAAGTGTGGCTCCAGCATAGATTTTGTATAAGACCATTTAAATGTCATCAGTTTTATTATCATTCTCTTTTTGAACGCTGGTATGGAGTTCGTTTTTTTCCCAGCTGCCACAACTGGTTTGACGTCTTTCTTGAGCCATCTGCCACAAATCCAAGATCATCATTAATCACAACAAGTTCAGACTTCTTCCATACATATGTGAAGTTATTACTGTTTTTTCCCAATACACAAAGCAAAAAATGAATCTTAGCCACCCACCATTTTGTTGTTCATTCCTC
Organism: Cyclura pinguis; assembly: GCA_030412105.1. NCBI lineage: Eukaryota > Metazoa > Chordata > Lepidosauria > Squamata > Iguanidae > Cyclura > Cyclura pinguis. The sequence continues at coordinate 282,057,622 of CM059599.1, forward strand.
CAGAGAAAAAATTTTCACCACCATGAATAATTTGGTATCATTTTTGCATGTGGCCCTTTCAGTCCTTACCCTGAAAGTAGACAGTATGGTTCTTATACATTATTTTATTTTATTTCTGTAATTGAAATTTTTAATTTTGTAAATTACTCTGGGGTGTATTTATCAGAAACACAACTTACGCAGATGTTTAATACATAAAATAAAAATAATATAATAGTTTTATAAGGAAAATAAAATAGTTTTATAAGGAAAAGTTAGTAGTATCAATCCTTAGGGGACTCTTCTTTTTTATCAGTGACAGTCCAATTCATCAGATAACTGGAATCTTATCTTGATCTGTAACCATGTATACATAGTTGGGGGGCAAGGAAGTAAACTGTTAAACCAAAGGGGAATATCATGCAGTAAGTAAAGACACTGACAATTCTGTTATTGACACTGGCTATTCACAGAACAGTTGTTGCTGATGAGATAAAGCTTTCTGAAATTTGGTTGAGCTGACACCTTTAATGGCCACTGGTAATAATATAACTGTCCTTCATGACTAACCCTCCAGAATAAGTTTTCTCAGAAGCCTATTTGTTGTTTTCAGTTGACAGCTCAAAGGTACATGTATCTTTCTGTCTGTCTACCTGTCTCTCTCACTCTTCTAACATCTTAATTAACATAACATTCACTTGGCCTTAGCTGGATCATCTTGAGACTTGATAAATGCCTGATGTCTTGATAATTCTCAATCCAAGTCTCTGTCAAAACATAGCAAAGTAATGACTTTGCTGCACCTTCCATCTGCTTCCCAAGTGAGTCCTTGCCAAAATAGATTTTGGGAGTATCTGAACACTACAGCCAAGATCCTAAATCAGGATTGTATAGCATAAATCTCTGCAGATCGAGTTGAGCGTTAAGTGTACTGTGCAGCCCTACATAAAACATGCATGCATATCCATGAGCAGTGTGCATCAACATCTAATGTGATTTGATGGGCAAAGCATGTCTGTGTGCAGTACCTGTGACCTCCATGTGCAAAGCACACCTGCATGTACATGTGCAACTTTACTTCTGTAACCTTGAACTGAATGTAAACAGCACAAGTTGGACAAAAATGTCCAACTGCTTCCATATGGGAACTTGTGCCTATATGAGACACCAAGATTCTGGCCTGTGTATAACTTTACCATGTGTGGGAAACTTTTAAAAATGACCCTCTAGTGTTCTCATGAAAATGAAAATATATTTTCCCATATTAATATGGTGTTACAGTTCTTGGACATAAAACTTGTTTCATTTCAAAGTGAGGTCACTGATCAAACAGGATGCTTTCAACCACAAAACAATTCACTTAGTGAAACAAGCAACAGAGATTGAAATCAGAGAAATGGCTCAGCTCAGTAACTTAGTACATGATTGAAAGAGGGAATCGAACGTTTGCCTTGGGCAGCAAAATTGTTAAGCCAGCCTAGACTATGGAGTGGTTCTCATGCTGCCACTACAGCTGGTTCTCTGTGCTCCAGCTGTACACTAGCAAATGTAGCCAAATTTGGCTTTTTAAATAAAACATCTTTTTTTAAAAGGCACCTTTTATGCTAATGAATCCATGATTCCATAAAAAGCTTGCTTTATAGCCACATAATTCATATTACTAAATATGAGTAATAAAACATGCTTTTATGGTGAGGAAAGCTAAAAATATAGTTTGGGGTTCCACTAATGACAAGAGAAGCTGACATGTCTGTTGTGGCTTGCAGTGATGTCATCAGACGTTCTTGATGTATTTATAGCTTTAGATTTCAAAGTGTTGCCACAAATTGTACAGTGCTGTACACGTAATGCAAGTTACCTTACTGTCAATCAGGAATTGTGTATGTAATTTTCTGCAGTCACTTCAGAGGGCTTTCTGGCAAACAAAATAGTTCAAAGTTCTTTGTACTTCAAAGAATGTTGTGCACACTTGCGCTTGGCCATTGTCTGGTGATTCTGCTCAGAATTTCCTGTAGCTTGAACCTTCCTTTCTTCTTTCCCATTTTGACTTGGAAGGAAACCTTGGGCCTGTGTCTGCCACACTCACATGCACACGTACAACCAAACGGAGAGTACTAATACTATTCAGCAGCAGTGTACATATGTAATGTATGCCATCCATTCTCTACTGTGCCTTCTGCAAACACTTTTCCTGTGTAACATGCAGAAAATTCTAACTCATCTAACTCATGTTCTCAGTTAGAAAGGGGGCTTGGAATAAAGCAAGCAATAGGTAGTGAAGAACAGTAAAAATTAACAGAGAAAGTTGGTCTGCGTCAGTGGTTAGAACCAGAGGATGCACAGTTGTACAGTTACACAGACCTTTAACATCTTACTTGGTCAAAAGAAATTTCCAGCAATTGGTATTCCTGGAGTTTTTGGACAATCATGTGAAATGCTTACCCTAGAAAAATTGTATTTCTTCAATATGTGTGCTGATCTAACTATGTTAAAGTGCATGCGGACAGAACAATTTAATCTCACAGTCATCCTGAAGTGAAGTGCCCTTGTGGTCTTACCACATTATGAAAATGCTGTGTGAATTAGCCAGATGTTTATGGTTACATGTAATTTCATGATATTCATTCTTTTCAGCTAGAGCTGGTGTGGTGCTGAATGTTAGAGCAGAACTTACTGGGCTGCTCTGACACATACAAGGCTTTTTGTGAGACTTGCCTAGTTTGCTACAGCATTCTGGCCAGGTGAAATACTCCCAAGTCCCATTTATTTCAGTGAGGGAATTAAACACTTCCCTAACTTCCTGCAATAATTAGGACAATAACTTTGGTTGGACAGAGAGTGCACAAGGTTTCTAAAATCTATTGACCACATTCAGTCTTGCATAGAAGTATTGGTTCTTATTATGTGCCTTTAAGTTGACTCCAACTTATGGTGACTGTATCCTAAACAAGATTTATTCAGAAGTTTGCCATTGACTTCCTCTAAGGATGAAAGAGTATCATTTGTCCAAGTTCACTCACTGAGTTTCCATGACTGAGTTGAGATTCAAATCCTGGCTAAATCCTTGACCAATAATCAAACTGCAACATATTGGCTTATGGTCAGCTTATATCACTGTATGTGCCTAGTCTTTGCTCATACCCTGTGTATCTCCTTCCTCACCCCCCCCTTTATTCTCTTTTGTTTTTCTGTTTCTTTTCATTGTAATCAAACTTTAAAAATCTATTGAATTAAAAAAAAACTTAGAAGATTTGGATCCAGTCTGAATGTTTACATTATCTCTTGCCAGGGCTCAAATTAGTCCTACCTTTCTTTCTTGTTTCTAGATAGCCAGTTAGGTGAAAGTTTCATCATATGTTTTCTGAATGTGACTTGCCTCAGGTCAACCGGGGAATACCATGGATCAGTGGAGATTTGAACCCTGGTTTCCCAGAGACCTAGTCCAAATTCAAACTACTACGCCAGACTCGCTCTTACTTAGCGATACTTACTATAGTACTTTTAGATAACCTAGTGTGTTTGACCCCTGACTTTTGTCTGAGAATTGCTTCAGCAGAAGGGATGTAGCTGTCAGGGATGTAGTTATCAGGGGGTGGGGAGGATGAAATGAGGGCGTTCCTCACCCCAATTAAGAATCCTCCTCCCAAATGAAATTTTCCCCTCTGTCATGAAATTGATAGAATCTGCAGTAGCTTGAAACTCACATTTGAGCATTTCAGTGGCTTACTCTCCACAATGCTAGAAATTTGGAGATGAAGGCAAGCTTCTTGGCAGGGGATAGAATTCTTATTTGGATGTGGTGGTGCCCTCATTTTGCCTCCGCCATAGCTATACTTTGGCTGGATAGGGTTATTGAAAACATGCACCAGTCTCCCATTCCATAATGGTCTGAGTGCCTCTGCAGGTATGCCATGGCTAGGAGTGGGGAGAGATAGGACTTTGGTCCTGTGAAAATCCTTGTCCTTTCGGGTGCTTCAGCTGCAGAAGGATTGGGCTGAGCCCTAATTTAGTTTTAAAGATTCACTTCTGTTCAATGAACTGCACTCTCAGGTCTCTACCATTTAAACCTTGCGGACAAGGCGGACTTTTAGCATACACAGTGCTGGCTTCTAGCACAAGAAACTTGACGTTGGTGCTCTTTCATGTATATAAAGCTGTTACAGTAATTTTAAGAGGTGTTTTATATGCATTGGTTTACATTTTTTTCATCTCTGATCTTTATACAGTATTTATAGTTACTAAGGCACTTAATTTCACCCTCCCCCCCCCCGCTTTTAAAATTCTTACAACGTTTGTAAAATTATGAGAGTTCTTTAAATGTTACTAAAACCACCTTTTCCAACCACATGGAGCATGGCAAAGCACACACTAGCATACTGGGTTAAACTTGAATATTCCAGCAGCCAGTTGATTTTGGGGCTGATCAAGTAGATCATCCCCAATGTACCATGATTTATTTAAAGAAAAGGAAATAATTTTAAAAAAAGAACACATGATGGTTAATGAAATGGGATTTGCCACCAGGAGACAAGCTCACTGGTTCTGTACCACAAAAATAGGGGGGAAAAGACCCCAGTACAGTCATACCAGATCTCTTGTAGAGGGAGCAGCAAGTGGGGAATAGACGACAGCTTCTCCAAACAATGAGTGAGAACACCAGGTAGTGTTTTGTTAGTTATCTGAACATACAATTTCTCAATTTGACTAGCTGCCACTCTACTTTTGAACCCAGTTCAAAAGTATGTGTTACTCTCCTTAAAGCACTAAATATCTCAGGGCCCGGATGTATTTGTTTCCTGTGTCTCCTCTGTTCAGCTGAGGAAGCCCTTCTTCATGACCTCCTGCTATCTAACATGTCTCGCTTGGAGGATGCAGGTTTTAAGAAATGACATGTTTTAAGAAATTAGTAAGATTGCGCCTAAGAGCTGGTGTGCTGTAGTAGTTTGGGCATAGGACCAAGACTGGACACCCAGGTTCAGATCCCCACTCAGCCATGAAAACTCAGTGAATGATCTTGGGTAAATCCTATCTCAGCCTCAGAAGAAGGCAAAGACAAATTCCCTGAGAAAAAATCATGCCAAGAAACCCCCATGCCAAGCGTCTGGGCTGCCAAAACTCGGAAGTGACTTGAAAACACACAACAACAACAAGATCTGACACATTCATCATTCCTAGTTAGTTCTTTCTTTTACCTGTATAAAGATCTATAACAAATCCCTAGAAAGGAAAAGATTAACTTTTATGCCTTCCTGGTCATCCAGTTGATGTGTTGTCTATGTATTATGGGATTTAACAGGTGATAAATTCTTTTCCTTTCTTATAGCAAGCCAGAAAGCCTTATGATGTACGTGATGTCATAGAACAGTATTCTCAGGGTCATCTCAATTTAATGGTGCGAATAAAAGAGCTTCAGAGAAGGTGAGTAATAGAATACTCCTGCCCAAACAGAGGAGGAGTAAAAAAGAAAACTATGTATTGAGCACTAAGGTCTTTGGTAACTGCAAATTCTGCAGCTGACCTGTGAAACAAATGCCTTAACAATTACTCTGCACCTTCATTTCTGGACCTGTAATCTATAGAATAGAATATACTAAAAAAAACCTGTTGCTGGCTTTGGTAATGGGGTATGTAAAAATATGTAGAGAGAGAGAAGTCGACAAAGAGAAGGTGAAAACAGGAGAGATTGTTCTCTTAGGGGATGTGTCAAGAGGGGTGGGCTAAGATTGGTTTAAATTACTTGTCTTGCAGGGCTATTCAGTCAAGGTGAACTGACATCTTAAGCTGATGGGCGTTTGTTTTTGATGGCTAAAAGTCCCGAGAAAAAGAATCAGTAGGTAGAAGAGGGGATGCTTAATTTCTTCCCACCCAGAAATTCTCTGCAAAAACTCCTTTGCCCAGGCTTTCCAGTGTCAGAGCTACCTGGGGTTGAGGAGAGGAGAACTGTGTTGAAGAAAAGACTTTGCCTAGCGATGGGTCAATCAGTGCCCTCCTGCCTACTAATTCCCCCTGCCCATTCCCTCTGTGTCCACATATTAAGCCTTAGGAAATAAGCATGAGATCAGGAACTTTGTACTTGTCTTATATCAATCCCACTCTCAGGCAAAACAAACCAGAGTGAGACAGGATTGTATGTGGCAATAGAAGAAGAATTAGAGAATATAACCGTATATGCTGGGATCCTGAGCTATTTTCTTATGCCATTTCAGTCCCTCTTGGCTTTTTTTCCCCCTGTTTTCTTCATGTTTGATTTGTGAGTCTCTCAGGAACAAGGAATTCCCATGTATTAAATAAATATATGCTTTTATCGACCCTAGGCCCATGGCTATGGAAGAACTATGATGGTTCAGAAGGGCATCTTGACTCTCTGTGGTGCATTTTTCAGTGGTAAACCATGGGGAGAAAGCACTGGGGAAGTCCCCTTCCCCAGGACAGCTTCACGTGTCTCAGTATGAATCCTAGCCATATTTTGATCCAGGATCTGTCTTCTACTGGCAGAAACGACCCAGTCATGAAAAGTGCCTCCCCTTGATTTTTAGGGTTTTCCTTCCTTCATCAAAAATTGCCTTGTTCAGTTGGGTCCCCTGACACTCTGTTTAGGTTACTGGAGGGACAGTTGTAGGGATGAGGGAATGGGGAAGTCTTCTTTCTCCAGTCTATCTGCACATGGCTTAATCTCGTTTAAACCACTGGGGAGGATTGTGCAAAAATAAAATTGGAAGCATTGTTTTATAGTGGATCTCTTTTTTTTATGTAAGCATTTGCTTCTTTAAAAAGAAAAACAGGAAAGAAAAAAAGAAAAAACTCAGATCCTCACATTTCTTTGATAAAACTCGAATTCCTTCACTGGTGAAATCCTGCCAATGTACCATTTTAGAGAGCATTAGGAGATTGCAGTAAGTTTTTGGAGACAAGTGGCTTCTTCATAAAGACATGTTTGAACCAGACAGTCTCCATACATTCACAGAGGAAAGTTCAAAGATATTTTGCCAATGAGCCAGTAGCAATGTGGGAGCTTCTTTCTTCCTGTGTTATGGCTAGAAAAGCAAACGTTGTTGTTGTTTAGTTTCTTTGGTGCAGTCTGAGAAATGTTGTATCCTGTTACTGATTTTACATTTTTTCCTTTTTCTCGTTAGGTTGGACCAGTCTATAGGGAAGCCATCACTGTTTATTTCTGTCTCAGGTAAATCAATATCATTAGAAAGTTATGAAAAATGGTATGTGGGTGTGTGTTTATATATACGGATTGTTGTATGCTGCTCCTGTTCTTCATGTTGCCTGAAAAAAGAGTGTAGTACTTGATAATCTGTTGATGCCTTCTTACAATATTAGTTTTGCTAAAAGTTTCTTGCTTTCTCTCTCATTTCTTATTTTGTGTATATTCTGCTTTTCCTCTGGAATGGGACCCAAGGCAGCTCACAAAAAGAATTAGCTAAAACCAGAATAAAATTTGAGACATAGTTAACCATTAAACACATTAAAATAATACATTATATACAGTATAAAATCATTAAAAAGTATACAAAAGTTAAAATAAATCCCATAAAAAGGCTCCCTGCAGGCAATTACTCATTAAAGCTAACTTAAGCAAAAATGTTTTTGCTTGCTGGCAAAATAAGAGCAGGGAGGAGATCAGGCTCATCTCCCATGGAAGGAAATTCCAGAGGGTGGGAGCAGCAACGGAGAAGGGTCCTACGTTCTCACCAAACAGCACTATGATGGTGGTAGGTCCAAGAGAAAGCCTTTCCCTGTGGATGTTAAGATAGTTTGGACCTAAGCTGTACATGGTTTTATAGGTCATGACCAATATTTTGAATTGTGTCCAGAAATGAACTGGTAGCGAATGAAGCTGTTTTTAACAAAGGAGTTATATGCTCCTTCTAACTGGCCCCATCAGCATTCCGTCTGTGGCATTTTGGACCTGCTGAAGATTCCGAACAGCTTCCAAAGACAGCCCTACAAAGAATGTGTTACAGTAGTCCAAATGGGTTGTAGTCAAGGCATGTGTTACCATAGCCAGCTTTGGCTTCTCAGGGAAAAGCTCTGCAAATGGACTCCTGGCCACTGCTGAAACCTAGGCATCCAAGCTGAGATTCGAATGCATGGCTACACCCAAACTGTAGGCCTGATTGTTCAGGGAGAGTATAACCTCATCCAGCCCAGGCTGAATCTCTATTTCCTGATCTGCCTTTCCACTGACCAGGAACACCTCTGTCTTGTCTAAGTTTAAGCTTGTTTTGTCCTCATCCAGGTCAGTAAGTGCAGCTCATGGGCAAATATAGCTCTCTCAAGGCTCTCTAGCATCCCAGGACCAAGTTGAACCCTAATTTACTTCCTCACTAAAAGTGTCTTCCTTTGACCTAAAACAGCCAAGGGGGAAAAAATATGGTGAAATTTCCCCCATCTCTTAGGGGGATATGGAGGGCATTTTGACACCCCTCCCCAAAAAGAACCAAAAGAAAGTCTAAAAATGAGGTGGGGGCATGATGTGGATGCAGCCTTCCAAGCTGTGCTGGAAGAATCCCTGGCAGTTGCCCATTCCTGATGTAATGTCTCTGTACAAGGATATGGCACTGTGAGTGAGTGTTGCAATTGTAACTGAGTATAAAGGCTCCGGATCCTGGCTGATCTTGGAAGCTAAGCATGATCAGCCCTGGTTATTACTTGGATGAGAGTGTCATCAAAGAATACCAGGTACTGTAGCATACCAGCTTTCCCCTATTTCAGAGGAAGGAACTGGTAATATCACTTCTAAGTATTCCTTGCCTAAGAAAACCGTATGAAATTCATGAGGTTGCCATAAGTCAACAGGTAACTTGAAGGTACACATACACACACCCACGCACACATCCATTCTTTACATAATTAGCCTTTTAATGACTTGTACTCATCATACTTTATTTCCATAACTAGCAGTGCAAGTCTGCTATGTGTATACTTCACCTATGAGGGAAATAGTAAACATCATTTTAGTTTAATCATAAACATATTACAGGGATGGTCTTTCTGTTTTGATGTCGTTCTCTAAATCATTCACCAAATGAAAATTTCATTTTTCAAACAAAAAAAAAGATTTTATTTTATTTAAACTTGTCATTTTGATTATACTTATCATTTAAAACCTGTATACATTTTGAGGTGGTCTGATTTTTTTAACTATACGGAGATCAAAATACAAATTTGAGGAGAATCTTTCAAAAATAAGATTAACAGTGTAATCTAAAAAATCAAATAACCACCAAAACAGAAATGGTTTGAAAATCTCCCAAAAATACAACTGGCAGGCCATTCTTGTATAATATCATTGAAAATTCAAATTCCTAACTTTCATTTGTCAGGATTATTTCATTTGTTAGGATTATTCAAATTCCTAATGTTCATTTTCATTCGTATATTCTGATCACCTGCAAATGCACAAGTGTTCTTCCTGATAGCTCTTGCAGTAGCATATTTTTAAAGCTAAATGATTCTTAATGAAATTTACATTTGTTCAGTTGAATGTAGTTTAATTCCTTGGATTTAAAGCATAACATGAACTCAGAGTACACTTGATTCTGGAGACCATTAAAAGGCAAGGCTTCAGCTGATACTATTAAAGTAATTAAAAAGCTTCTCTTAATGTAATAAAATTACCCGTCTGTCAGCAGCATTCAATTAAGTAGCTCTAGTAGACTAGTTAAATGCAGTCACATGGTTTCATTCTATACTGTTCTAAACACTTGATATTCATCTGAAAATGTTCTTTCTATGCAGAAAAAAACAAAGACAGAGGGAATAATACTATTGGTGCCCGTCTGAACAGAGTTGAAGACAAGGTAGGCCTGCATTGAATTGACAACAAATGAGGTTTCTTCTTTTCTACATGATACAAAATGAACACACATACAAACACACACACAGACTCATGCATGCACCCTGTATTTCCTAATTATTAAAAAAAAATAGGGTTAAGGCAGATCTCAAGTAAGACACAGCAACAAGAAATAAAAGGATCTATATCTGAAAACATGAGCAAAGATAACAAGTTTCTGCAAAACCACTATGGTTTTATGAGGGGTGGGTTAGAAAGATATTTTCCATACCTATAGCCAGCAAGATATTTTCAAAATGTGTACAGTTATCCCTCCACATTCACTAGGGTTAGGAGCATAGGGCCCCCATGAAAGTGGAAAAACTGTGAGTAACTCGAGGCCCTCCCAAACCATATTTCATACACAAAAAAGTATGATCACCATATTCAACCCACTGTGGATTCCTCTGAGGCATCAGAGTTCCTTCACAAGGCAGAAGCGGGTGGCTGGTGGGGCTTACTGCCACCTCCACTGCTGCCCCATGCCATTTTTAATAGAGACTTACAAGCCTCATTGACAGTTTCTCAGTCTCACGAGGCTTGTAGTCCCTATTCAAAATGGCATAGGGAGGCAGCAGAGGTGACAGCAAATAATCCATGAATAATCAAATCCGCAAAAGTGAAACCCACAAATGTGGAGGGCTGACTGTATATAATTCCAATGAGTACATGGCAGATTTCATTAAGAAAGGGGGACCTGCACTAGACCACATACCACTGATACTTAGTATTTGTTGCACCTGGGAAGGGCTTTAAATGATATACTGAGTTTCCTAGAATTACTGAAGCATTTCTTATATGTTAAAAGCACATCAATCTACTTATAGGCTTCATTAATTCAATCTTCTTTTTGCTGCCTCATTTTCACAATGAAACTGTGATTCAATGATCATATGTAGTTAAGATATAGCAGACAGTAGAAAAGAGAAATATAATCCATTTGGTTATATTAATCTGTTTAGATATCATTGGCCTAATTTGGAATTGTTCTGATTGTGGTAGAGGAATAAATGTACTACATATTAGAGCAGCCAGCTAATTGAAAGAACAACAGATCTTGCCAGAAGGCTTGGAATCAAACATAAACACAACACAGAATGAGAAGGGAGGGAAAGGAAGCTGATAATTAGAACACTAACCAAAGTAACTGAAAATTTGCCAGTAGTAAAAAAGCAAAATCATAGGATATTCGTAAGGATAGAAGGGACTTGGAATGAGCTATTCATTATGTACATTCAAATCCAGCTCACTCACTTGTTAGGACTACTGTTATACTGTACCCCCTTCTCTCTTTTTCTTCCCTTTCTTTCTGCCCTCATTCCTGCTTTTGTGCATGGGGCTCTGGCTCCATCTCAGTAGACCTAAGAGTAGAGAGGACAAGTGGACCACCCAGCAGTACCAGAAGGAGGGAGGAATAACTGTCTATTGATGTGTTCCAGGACTGTATAAAAGGTTTGATTGGTGACAACGAAGGTCCAAAAAATACTTAGCCACACTGGGCACATGGTATAATCTACAAATCTTGAGTCTCAAGCTGTCTTCTTTTGTAGCTGATTTCCAGACATGTGCATTTTCTATTGTCCTGAAATGCTGGAGGTGAGGATGATTAATAAACAAAATGGGTCTTTTGGTTCTTGTGGGTTTTTCGGGCTTTGAGACCGTGTTCTGGTTGTATTTTCTGCTGATGTTTCGCCTACATCTGTGGCTGGCATCTTCAGGAGAAAATACAACCAGAACACGGTCTCAAAGCCCGAAAAACCCACAAGAACCAATGGATTCTGGCCGTGAAAGCCTTTGACTCTACATAAAATGGGTCCTGCTTCAAAATGTTGCAGTGTGCACGTCCACGTTCCTTAAAAGGAACGGTCCCATCCATACCTATAGCCAGCAAGAAACAGGAGCATTGTGTTATAGTTCTGAGCTCTAAGAATAAGGGAGAGTCCTTACCCCACCACTACTGGCAGCCTTTTTCTGCTGAATAATAGAGGGGTCAGTTGAAAAACTGAGCACTTTATTGATACATATTGAGATGAGAAGGCTTCTTGGGGGTAAGAAATGGAGAAAACTGTCATCTTTCTGTTGCTGTCCTCCTGAGGTATCCCTGAATAGAGAGCTGTAAAGGGAGTTTTGTGTTGCGTGCTATGGTTCAGAGCAATCCTGATTCCACTCCCGCCTCAGATAATTAGCACAGGCTTGGGAGATTAGGATCAGGCGATTTTTTTTCTCAGGTTGTTGGTTTCAACTGGCAATCTAACACTCTGTGTCTCAGCTTCTCTGAACAATAGACTTTTAATTAATAAACACACACGGCCTATCCAACTTCTGGTTTCTTTAGACTTGCTTTTCTCCCTTCCTTTGTGCAGAAGTGGGAGCTATCTGCAACAAACAGAGAAGTCAAGAATCTGCGAAGTATGCCATTTCCAAGGCAACAGTGAAGTTGATATTCTTTGTCTTTGATGTTTGGTATGAACCTCGAAGTTCATTCTAAGCAGTCTGTTGAATTAAGCTAAATTTATTATCTCTATAGATTCAATTGCCACCAACATTCAATAAGTCTAGGAAGCTCAGAGGTCTTGAGTGTATCTAAACTTGAATCCTATTGGTAAAGTAGACCCATTGTCTCAGTGGGATTTGTATAAGTTCCAGCTCACCGTTCAATATTCATTCACTATGTGTAATCGAGCTGGAGAATAACCAATAGTATTCAGGCCTAATCTATGGTTGTAGGAAATACTCAGGAAATGATAACAGTCAGTGCTTCTGTATATGTCCTGTATGGCTTTGATTTCGGCTTTCAGACAAAGACAGTGGAAAATAAATATCAGTTTTTGGTTGGAGTGCATTGAAAAATCACTACCATTCTCATGGGTGGAAGATTTGGGGAGGCATTATTTTGATTGGGAGGTAACAATGTTTGGTAGTCATTAGCCCCAAAAGAAACTCATATGATTTTCTAAACCATTACTTGCAAGTTCTGTTCATGAACATTGATAATATGCTCATTTATGAAACGCTGGCCCTCTGTTGGTTAAATTTTTTGTGGATTTTTTTTACTCCCAAATAGGAAAAATCCATTTTAATCATGTTCAGTTCCTCAGTTATGTTAAAAAGATTAGTATCAGTTACTTGGACATTTCAGGCTTTATTAATAATATTGCTGTTGCTAATCTTATTCTGAAAACATATTTTTAAAACCCCTTTTTCATGAGTAAAATGCATCATATTATTGTCCCTGGTACTGGCATTGTGTTCCTACCCAAGTCTTTTCCACCTACAGTCCCCTTTCTCAATTGCTGTTTTTTGTTTGCATAGTTTTAATAATTTAGTAACCATTTCATCAACAAAAGCACCCATAGTCGGTATTAGTCCCCCTGGTTTCCTGTGTGGCTATGATTCATGCCTTGAGATTCTTGTGATGAAAGAGTGGAGGAAGGAAGTTATAAAAATTAGATACCAGATGAGGCAGCAAGAATGACATGATCACAAGAGAGATTGTGTATTGTGCAGTTACATGTGTGATGCTAGTGATGGCAGCAGCCAAAATAGTAGGAAAACACACTCTTCTACTGAAAGAGAAATATCTCAGATGTATTTCACTTTAGGGAAAGGATCTTGGAACATAAGGTTTATTTTTCATTCCATGTAACACTGTTGCTATCACTAATAAGCCACAGAGTCGTTATTTGTCCTTCATCTAATACAGCAGGAGTGAAAACTGTAAATTATTAGGACAGATTCCAGTGTTCCTTTTGTATGTGTATTTTCATACTTAGTGGATATAGGAAGACAGGAAGAAAATGGCTGACAAGAAGTCTTTGTATGAAAACTGGTCTTCCTGACAGATATTCCAGAAGACTCTGATCTGGCACACATTACCAAGATTCATGCCTCTGACTCCTGGCTTCCCCAGTATGTATTTGAGAGATACAGATAGCAAAGTGAACTCATACCTGAACCTTGGTCTTCTTGCCATCCAATTTAGTTGTACATTAGATCTTATGATTCAGTAAGACATGTTGTATTCAGTATTAATTGCATCTGGAGGGGCAGATAAAACAATAACAATGGTGGATCACATGGCTATGATTCACTTTATAATTAGTGAAATGCTACACTTCAGTATAAACATTTTAAAGAAAATATATTATTTTCTTTATTATGTTATTTTTGCCCAGATGTCATAAAAACCTACATGTGTTTAGAATGTCTAGCCTAAATTAAAGTAGAATGGTGTAGGAAGTTACTAGCAAATCAAATAAACTATGGTGTTTTTGTTTTCTTTTTTTAAACACTTCTGAGAATGACTTGTTTGTGTCTGTATTCTCATAGGTAACAGAGCAGGCGGTAAGGCCTGCAAATCTGAAGTGATTCAATAGTCCTTTAAATGATGCAAATCCTGTTTTGTCTAGCATTGCAAAGATAAACTGATGACGAAAACAGGATTTGAAGCTAACTAAGCCCACACCATTCTTGTGTGCGATCTGTTTACATCTGAGGTGGAGTGAAAAATGTACCATGAATATGTAAGGGGGGAAAAAAGAATGTCTAGATAGGATTGTGATGCAAGTGGTAGTGGAATACCTCTACAGAAATATTTTTAAAAGAAATATTACTTAAAAAGAAATAATGTAATTTTTCATGTGGATAAAACAGCACAGTGGGATCCTTCTGGTTCCTGTTGTTTTAAAAATTGTTCTGTGGCCATCAGATTTCGCATACAAGAATGTGCAAATACTCACATTCCATTTTAATATGATATTGAGGTAAAATGCAGCTGGGTAGCATTTGGCTGAATGAAGAATCTGCCAAGAGCTGGTTAATCACCTGCGCTGAATTCTTCCATATAGTTATTCCACACAACTTTTATTTGCATAAGAATGTAAGCAATTGAGATGTAAAGACCGGGGGACGATTTGCTCATCCCTCTCCATACACAAAACCAAAGAGCTCAGGGTTTTTTTCCCAGGGTTTTTCACCACCTCCCACCCCCTTGGACTTTCATTTCTCTAGTAGGAAGACCTCTGTTGGATCAAAGTCGAGGTCCACCTAAGCCAGCATTCTGTTTCGTGCAGTGGCTCAGCAGTTGCCTCCTGCAGCATGTAAGTGGGGCTTGAAAGCTATAGCCCTCTCCCTCTTTTATTCTCCAGCAACTGGTAATATAAAATTTATATTTATATACATATAAAAGTGGATACTAGGGAGAAAAAGTAATTACACCCCAGGTACACAAAAGTGTAAATGAGGAGACACACATTTGCCATTTCCCATCCCATACATTTGGCACTTGACAGAGTGAGTTGGGTCAGTAGAACCAATAGGCACAGCCTCTGAAAGCACTGAGATGACATTCCTCTGTCAAGTCTGGGATCAAGTGTTTTGCTGGTCAGAACATGAGACCATCTAGTTACATGTCCTGTTCCCAAATGTGGCTAGTAGGAAGCCACTGGTGGCCAGTGGCAGATGGAGGCTTCCATGTCAGTGGAATGGTGAATCCAGTCTGGGCTTTAGTCTGAAGTTTAAAGGAGCTTTCCAAAGTGCTGAGTCTGTTTTGGCGGGAGTAGTCTTTGGCACCTTTCTGCATGTGTTGATGTCTCTGTTTCCAGCAACTCACACTTATTATGGGCATTATGCAGTCTTCATTGAAATCTGAGAAGGGCTGTGAAGACAGCCATCTGCTCTTGCTTGTCTGGTCAGCTCACCATCTATTTGTTTAAAATATAAATTGGAACATTTCATCCCCTGTCCCCCCCCCCCCAGTTTTCTTTCCATGCAGTATGTGGGTGTGTGTCTATCTGTAACTTTGTAAATGAAAGAGTGCCAGAGGGATGGAGGAAGAAAAAAATTGGCATTGGAAACTCAAATGCTGTTACTGTGCTCAGGGAAGCAGGTTAATAATGGCTTATAGCCCCTTTTTATTTAACTTCTGGAACTGTGCCAAGGAGTTTTAAGTTTCATATATAAAAAGCAGCCTGTACTCATTCAGGAAGTTACCAGGCTTGATACATGGAGTTTTCAAGGAGGAAGTTTTTTAAAAGGGTGGGGGAAAACCTCTTTCAGCAATTAAATCAATTTTGTTTTCCTTCATTTATAAAATCCCACTAGTTGTAAGGCAGTTCCTCCTCCCCTGGAGAAAGCTGGAACAAGAGTGTCAAGTTTTCATCTTTATGTTATGAGATAGATCTGGTGGAAAAATTTAGTGAGGGAAGTCCCTTTGGGATTCATGTGGGGGTGATGGGACTAGACTAAGCTTCTGCAACTGATAAAAACTTGCGTTTACAGTTCCAGTCCTTGGTGTAAAGGGGAGCTACATGTCAAGAGATACTTATTTCCCCTGCTCCCAGCAACTCCTCAGTTCAGGTTCCATGGAAATCTTTTCTGGCTGAATAGCTGTGCTAATCTATACAGCAGCCAAAGTGTCATCTTTAGTTGCAAGTACAGGGCAAGTGAGATTGTGAGCAATAAAGTCCAAGAAAAATGAAATTCAGAAAGTACAGTATAGAGAGTGACAATACAAAGTAGGTGGATAATTCTGCCTTTCACAGAACATGGTGGTGTTGAATGGGCTTTTAGTGTCTTCCAACTTTGTGATCCTGCACAAGAGTCCCATTCAGCCTTCTGTCTGTTCTGCTTTTTGCATAACAACTAGCAGAGGCTGCAAGTTGCAATGGAATTTTCTCTAAAGAGAGTGAAATCTCTTTCTTCTTCTTTTTCCTTCATGGTTTCTTGACACCTTTGTGTCACATAAATATCAGAAAAGCTGGCTTTCAGTATACACAACTAGTGCTTTTGTGCAGCTGTACATTGCCTCTATAAAATTAAATCTTATTTTGTCTTCCTTGTGGAAAGGAAAGAGTTGGCGAGAGAGAGAGAGAACAAAGTCAGAAACTTGAATGTGGGTTAGGTAAAAGGTATGATGCAATGTCAAGCGGTATCATATAATCTTCTTTCTGCAACAATAGGCTATTGTTCAGTATTATCATCTAAGTTAGTTGCTACACAGCTACAAAACATGCCTGATTTGTGATGACACTGCTGGCAACAGTCTTTAGCTGCATTTTACAGGGTACATAGTCAGCATTTTAATTTTTCTATCAGGGACTTTTAATCTGATCCTTTATGTTCTTCCATTAAGTCAACTCATTTGCTGTTTATACAGCTATGTTCTATCCAAGTTAATACTTTGACTGAATAGTATTTTTTTCTTGCTAAGAAGTGGGCAAAAGAGGTTATAGAAATATAGATGAAAAGATTTCTGGAGCGAGCCTACTTCTTTCAAATAGAGATTCCAAAGGAGAGAGTTGTATAGTCAGTGTACATTTGTATCCTGTAGTTCATGCCTAGATGCTTCCACCCAACCTAATCCCATGCTTGTTCATTTTTGTCAAGGCTACAGACTATGGTGAGCATGGGATCAGGACAGTTCATTAATCATATGGGGATATGAAGATTGAGTGGTAGTTATATGGAAAAGTTGGTTGCATATTCTTTACGGTGATTTCTTTTTCTCTGTATAATTTCATTTGCTAGACTGTCCACTGGATCATGGTTTTGTGCTGTTTACTGAAGCAATTTGAGATGGCATCAGCTGTAAGATAGTATTACTCTTTGTCATGAAAGGGGTGAGACAGATCTTCTTCAAGTTAATGTTGTACACGTCTGTTCTCAAGCAAGATCAGGCTTCAAGCAGTTTACTGCTAGGACTGAAGAAAGTGACTCATAGTCTAAATGGAACAGAAGCAAGTGGACAATCAAAGCCAAGCAGTTGGGTCAAAATCCAAGGTGGCAGATGGCAAAGGAATGAGGTTAGGTAATAACAAGCTCTGACATCAGGACTTTATAGGAGTTAGGGGAAAGGAATTACCAGCACCTGGTTAACATGTTACTATGTAATGTATTACTTTTGAGGATTTGTTTGTTGCATGCCTTCAAATCATTTCTGACTTATGGCAACCAGAAGGCAAATTTATCACAGGGGTTTCTTGGCAAGATTTGGTCAGGAGAGGTTGTCATTGCCATTCTCTGAGGCTGAGAGAGTGTGATTTGCCCAAGGTCATCCAATGGGTTTCCATGGCTGAGTGGGGTAGACCACGGTCTCCTGGATTCCTAGTCCAACACTCAAACCACTGCACTGCACTGGCTCTCATTTTTGAAGTTAGCAGGGGCATAATGACAGGCATTTTGCATATAATGTTGCTACTGTTTTTCTTGCAGCAAGTGAGATTTACTCACTTTTGTGCGGTGTCACAAAAATTTGATTTTCTATGAGTTTCTAGCAGTTTCTAGTTCCCAAACAGCTTGAGGATTCAGGCCTAACTATCCTCCATACCCAAGGGGGTCACATTTTGGCTTTTCAAGATCACATTCTAAATCACTTGAGCTTGGTAAACATATTGAGGTCAGCTATACCTTTACTATTTTGTCTTTTGTATTCTATTTCCCAGACTGTATTCTGATTGTATACACTTATCCCTTTATCCCCATACCATGTAAATAAATCCACCTCCTTTATTCAGTAGTTAGTGAGCAAAATCAGATTCATGTCTTTAATTTTTTTTTTAATTTACCTGTATCCTGGAACATATTTACCTCTCATATATTTTCGTACTACTTTTCTTTTGTCCTAGGTTAATCTTTCCTACTACTGTGAGTCAGTATTTTTCTGTGCAGTGAATTGCTATGTGCTCCCTCCTTTACATCCATTGGTTTTTCATCTTTTGAGTGCAACTTGGCCACTGTTTCCATGGCATAAGTGATGATTTGAACCTTCGTCTCCTGGAGTCCTGAACCAACTCTCAAACCACCACACTGGATCATATTTATATACTATATATACCATGTATTTTCTTAGCCATTTATGTTTCTATCTGCATTGGCTTTAACATGATCCTGTGTATGCTCTTAAGGCCCTTTTCAAGGGTAATTATAATTTAACTTGAAAAATTCTCTGGACCAGGAATTCTCAAGCCAATTTTTCAAATTGTAAGAAGACTTAAACAGCATACTCAGGGCAAAATATGGTATACACTCTCAAACTCTCTCGCTCTTTCTCTGTATACACATACACAGCAATGAAACAGCCATCTTTTGAGTATCTTGAGATATATCTTCAGTTTCTTCAGCAGATTTACAACAGATGACACAACAAAATTTGTTTTAAAAGCTCCGGCAGTGACTTTCAAGGGTCAGTTAAGTGAATGCTCAAGCAGACTAGTACTGCAGCCTGGGTGGTGTCCTTGAAGCCAGTCTGCTAGTCTTGCAATGAAAATGGTGATGCTGGAAGTGAAACTCTTGCAACCTGACTGCTTAGGGCTCTGCCTTAATCAGCACGCAGGATTTTTCACAATGCCATTTGTCTGCTGTTCTCACAGAGTTCTGATCTTTGCACCCTTTTTATTGTTTTGCCCTATTACTTCCAACCCTGGTTCTGAATTAACTGGGAACTAGCATCCAGTATGTTGTGTAACAGGGAGGGTTCTACTTGGGACCTACCAAATGACTTCTGGCAATAGCCAAAGAATGGCAGAGCTAAACCTGTATACCCAAGATGGGCAGGGGCCCTGAATCTGGGCTCCACAATCAAAGTATGCACTACTAGCCACAGCGCAGGCCACTTTTTGAAACTGAGGGAAGTTCAAAACTAGTTTCTGACATGGCATAAGAAAGCCTGCACTTTCAGGAGGTTGCATAACAGTGTGAGCCCATGCAGGCTCATGTTGTTACCTAAAACAACAATTTGAGTCTCAGCAGTTGGATTGTAACCCTGTTAAGCCAAAAACTGAATGGGATGCCTTGAACAAGTTACTGTCTCTTTTGTTGTGAAGGAGAACAAAATGAAGACTTTAAACCACTTTGCAAATAACGCACACGTATATGTGTTTGTTTGTTTGTATGCAGTTGTGTAAAAACAGAATGTTTGTTAGAGCCACGATTCTAAAACCATGAAACCTGAAACCTGTCATCAATAATGGAGTGACTCTTGGTCTGTGCATTTAGTTGTTACTTGTTTTTTAAAACATGCTCAGTTAATTTTAGTTCATGTCCTTGTGCCCATGTGTTTGAAGCTGGCAGTACCAAATGCACTCACTAGGTGGTAGAGTTCCCTGGCCAGTGCATAGCTTTTCAATGGGTGGATTTTAAAGCCAGGCAAATAATCTATGAATGGGCAGATGTGTAGGCCTCCTCCTCCCGCTTCTGTGGCTTAGCGCCCCGCTCCCCCAGGACGTGAAGTAGTCAGACTCCTCCCTTAGGAGGGCTGTGTGGTTGCACCATACCAGTGGACATGGCTTCGCTCGAATAATGCAGTCATAACCGTGTCTACTTCTAACTGTTGTGGAATGTTTGCTTGAAGTCTTTGATGTATCAGAACAAGGGCTGTTCTAACCTGGGCAGAGCTGAGTATTTTCACCACCAATTAATAATCACTACGCACAAGAAAAAAATCCTGTTTCTCTGATGTGATGAAAAGTCCTGTTTCTCTGATGAATTCACAGTTCACAGAGTATTAATTTTAAAACTGTGAAAGCTCCGTGAAATTTGGAGGGAGTTGGAAGGGAAGCAATAATCTAGCAGGGAGAGTTTTAGTGAGAGAATTTGGAAATTGTTTTCCTCCTCTGGAACTTTTAGCTTGAGTGGAAACAAGATATAATCCCTTGTGATAATACAATGATTAATAAAGGATTTAAGGGTGATTAAGGGTATTACAGGGTGGAGCCATGCTTCTCCTTTGACCTTTTGCTTTCAGTTTAATTAGGGTGCAGTTTCAACCACATTTTTTTATTATTTCTAAAGCTTTTTGCACTTAGGCTACACATATGTCATGTGAGCAGAGTTTGCTTGTTCATGTGGGATAGTGACAAAGAAAACAGAACTGTATATTGCAGAAAACTGCAAAGCAAAGGATTGGCAACAGTGTATGGAAAATTATTCATGACTTTTAGCTAATGAGATTACTCTTTAGAACCAGCCAAAGGTTAAAGTTCTCACTCACTGCTAGAGGAAATGAATCTGTTACAGCCCCGCAAACATTTGGGAGCGGAGAAGAGCTCTCAAGTTTTTGCAAAAATTTTAACTGAACATTAAGGGCTAAATACTTCTAACTAGAACAGACCTACTGAATTCAATGTTGACTGACAAGCACCATTCATTTCAATGGGTTTACTCCAACTGGACTAAAACTGGTTTTGTCCTTAAATCTCTTGGCCAAGTGTTTACCATGGTATATTTCACATTACATAATAGAATAGTAAAGCAGGAGCAGACGGTTTCAGTAGAGGTAGCTGATCAGATAAAACGAGCTGAAGCGTCTAAGACATTTGGAAATAACTGTACAGAGCGTACTGCAACACAGATGTGTTTGTGGGGCTAATGATATCATTTAAGAGAGATTTCCTGCCAAAGAAAAATGTAACTGGTCAAATAGAATAAAGTGATCAACATACGAACAGAAGTAGAATCTTTACATTTAGTCCTCCACCCCACAAAACCTGTGAAGACAGAAAGAACATACAGCATTTCTTACAACTGAGGTGAGCCTAACAATAGAGGAGCACTGTATAAAGGCATTTGTGAACCTTGTAAAACAAACCAGGATGGAAGAAGCATTATCTGAAAAGAGACAGCCCGCCCCCCAAAAAAAACTTTCTCAGACTCCCACACAGTGGGATGTGTGAATTTCTGCAAGCCATGTGAAGCATGAACTCAGGCCTCCTTGTTGAGCACTTTTTTGTAGGTCTGTTTATACTCCAAAACTACACCTAGGGACCATGTCAAACCTGAACAGTGACCCAGCTTGCAGAGGCAATATATTTTTTTAAAAAACTTGGCGAGTGAAACTGAGCTCTTTTGCAAATACAAGAAAAATACTACAGAGCTGTACAGAGGAAACAGGTGACTGTTGACGTTGAGGAGTTAATGACACTCCCTGTAAAATGTCAAAGAGCAAAACAAAACAAAAACCTTTTATTTTACTATTCACAGAGAAGGAAAGTCTGAGAGAAGAAGATACGTGGCCTCATGATTTGGTTAATAGATAAACAAATCGAAATGTGTTAAAACTAAGTCAATTTCTGGAATCTTTTGAAGAATGCTTGGGAAGACTAAGAATAGCATCATTTTACAAGATTACTTTTTAGGATAATGCCCACTGACAGAGCCAGTAATTAAATATGGCATCTCTATTCACAGTGACTGTAGATTAATGGTGATGATGTCTCTAAATGAAGCATCTATCCCATTTCACAAAGTAAATGCTTCCAGACTGGCAGATTAACTGATTGGTTAAGGTGAGAATCAGACCTTCATCATTCTTTGTATATTGCAGGCCTTATCAGCATAGTAGATTGCAGAATGACTGCAGAGACATTTACAACCATCAACCCATGAGAGTTAATCCAATATTATGGAGTTTGGAAGACATTTGAAGGTGAATGCCCAAATGTCTGCACTGAGTCTGAATCCTTTCATATTCACATATCCCTAAGAGATTATCCCATATCCACCTCATTATATTTCTGAATGAGCAGATAATTAGAGAGGGACCCAGGTGCACTATACAAAGCAAATCCAGATGGCTAAGTCAAGTGAGCTGTGCCACGTGCAGCACCTGAGGAAGCATAGCCTGAGGAAAAAATTATTTCCTGACCCAAACACAACAGCAGCTAGCTAGACTTTCGTTATGAAAGCAAAATCTCTTTCCCAAAGCCTCTAAGAACTTCCTAGTCCAAAATAAGGGAAGCAGAATTATGTTCTGCCATGTAAAAACGATGGTATACTCAACAGCTTTCAACTCAAAATCCTCAGGGGCAGTAGGAATCAGAGCTAGAAAAGCTGCAGTCTCTTTGAGCTCCTCAAATAAGGAGTATTCTAGCCAAATTATTATGATGAAATGCTTTCTTCAGGATTCTGTGTTCCAGTTATAAACTTATCCTTCTAGTCAGTTGTAAAATTTTCCAGGACACAGACAAGCTCGACTGAATTTTTGTTAAATTACTTTGCTGTCCTCATGTATCAAGAGATCAGTGGTTTGGTTTCTTCATATGTGACTCCAGGTTGGAATTATGCTCACTGTACTGAAGAAGGGCAATGGAAGAATCACTCTTGCCACCATTTTATAATAGTTATAGTCATAGTATCCTGATCATAGCTCTGAAGTGGCAGACTTACCTAATTCTCTACATGTTTTCAGTGTGCCAGAGGCATGGAGATGACTGAAAGAGGGGCTATATCTCTATTGCTGCATAGTGTTTCTGTGGCAGAGTGTTGAGAAAACAGGTGGTAAGCTGAACATAAGTGCATGAGTAGCCTGTCCCTTGGGGAAAATTATTTACAACAAGCGTATGAGTGTAACTTGGAAAAGTTGCTTTGCTTGGACTACAAATTCCAGAATCCTCTAGCTAGCACAGCTGATGTGATTCTGGGAGTTCTAGTCTAAAAAGATAACTTTCCCAAGCTCTGAGTGGGATCATAGATCTTCCTCTATCAAAAGATAGTTCTTAAAAGGAGAGAAACAGGTTGGCCACTGCTCACTCTGACTATAGTTCCTCCCTGCCAAACAACAGTTTGAGGTTTGACTATATTTTAAAAAAATTACATTTCTGGGTCACACGATTTTTCTATGACTTCTAAATCAGTCTTGTTGCTGTTCTGTTGTCACAGTTTGTGAGAGGTTTTTTTTTTATAATCATTTTATTCAAATTCAGATATAAAACAAACAATTATAACTGTCAACTTATTTGAAATATTTCTGATCTTCCACACTGATCTAGATTTCATTATCAATATTTCTTAACGTGCTTAAAATATTGTACTACATTTTAGTGCTATTATTACTTGTTGATTCTTGCATTTCCATCTCCATATTCCCGCTTCATGATATATATCCTTTAACCCCCTCATAATTTATCTTAAATCATGAATCACAGATTTCCATCTGATGGTACCCAGCAATTACCCATTAACAGTGTGTGAGAGGTTTTAAAAGTTAATGCTTTCACTTTATTTCTGAGAGGAAGCATAAGTAGAAAATACTATTTTTACAGTCTCAGACTTCCAGGTAAGTTGGAGTTGGACCAGATTTAATTTAGGTACTTAAACGGCTTATATCAGTGAGAGAATGATGTAGTCATCCTTGAATAAACATACCAGTTTTAATTGGTAAGTGTATTCAGATGATATCTGAGAGCTAATTTATTTTTAGTATCTTAAGATATTGTTAAATCTTGTTAGAACTGATCAGTAGGATATAATACTAAATTATTCTTCTAAAGAAAAATAATTAATTGCTTTATATTTATCCAGCATCATTTTTTATTATTTTGATTTCCTGATGTTGATGTTAGCTTTTGGAAAATATTTCAAGTGAGGGATAAGCCTGTAAACTTTTAATAAAAAATACATTTAAAAAATAAGTCCAATTCAGTCCTCTGGTTATCTCATTAACAGCAGAGAGGAGGAAGTTACTTCATTTCTACTACATAATAATTGAAAAGATGCCTAATAATTGGAAAAAGAGGTTGTTAGCATGGAAGGACTAATAGTAGGATTTATTTATACAGGATTCTGGTGCCACATCATCTCTTATGTAACAAAAAAAGCCATCAGGAATATTGGGATGAAACATATAGGGTTAAAACTGGGGACAGGGATGTGAGTGAAAGTAGAAATGAGACCAACCCTCAATATCTTTAAGCATCGGGAAGTAAATTAGACCTGCCCGCATTAAGCATGGTGATCTGGAGAAGGCTGTGGAACCACGCTCAGCTGAATGCACTTACAAAATTCCCATGAGCAGGAACTGAGATTATATTCTTTTCCCTGTATCCAGTATTTGAAGCAATCTGTCAGTAAGTTAGCTGCCATTCCACATATTGAGTCATTCCCTTTTTGAAGTGTATCTTATGTCCCTCAGATATAAGCATGGAATTTTGTGAATTTGAACATAGCAATGCATATGTACATGCCTCTGCACACATCATCTTATTGCATTCATCTCTGTCTATGTATCTCATGTCCATTCATTAGCAGGAGAAGTGTCCGATGTGAAATAAAACTGTTAGTCTGTTTTTCAATCATAACTTCTTTTCATGCTGAAAAGTCACACACTTCACTACTTGAAATGTGTGGTAGCAGCTCTATATACATTCATTCATTTTGGTGCAGCACCAAGCAGGGAAAATACTCCTTATACCCATAACTTTATTTCCAGTCTTACACTAGAGACAGCAATACATTTCTTTGTTCCTGAGTGGAACCTTATTCCCTCAGGCAATGCAGTTCACAGGTTACTGTGAATAAGCTTCTGAATTGCAAATATAACGGCTTCCAGGCAAAGAGAGACAATGAAAGAGGCTTGGGCACACTACAGAGCCAACCAAAAGTGAAACCTGTTGGCTGTTTAGAAAGTGAAAAGAATATGCAGTATTTTGAAAGAATGGGAAAATGGTTATTTTAAGAACAGGCATTGGGATGCTATTAGTCTACTCGAACACAAATACAAACTCCTTTACATAAATTGCTTCCACAGAAAGCAGAAATGCTATTCCACAAAACAAGAAAAATGTGCCACTTTCAGTTCTGAAATCCATCTCTAGCAAGTACTCTAAGCTTCAGTTCTGACTTACACAAGCTTTGTAAACCACATTCAACCAAACTTGGTTCTTTTTTGTGGTCTCTGTGAAATCACACTTTTTTTACAGCAACAGCTAAAAGAAAGAAAAGAAAGAAAGAAAGAAAGAAAGAAAGAAAGAAAGAAAGAAAGAAGGAAAGAAAGAAAGAAAGAAGGAAAGAAAGAAAGAAAGAAAGAAAGACGTAGTACTAGAAGTAGAAAGGTAGAAAAGAAAAAAGAAAATTAAATTGTGATGTTCAGAGAATGTGCCAAGAGACGCTACTGGTGTGGTGAACAAAAAAGAATTAAGGAGATTTGGAGTGGGTATGCTGAGACATGCATGTTTATGGATTTGGCTCCTGCCAAATCTCTCAGCTCAAGAATTTTCTGTGGGGGTTGCAGCCAGAGAGGGCAGGCATGAATTCACAGATGTACGCTTGAAGAACCGCAGTTGTAGGTAAGCAACCTTTTTGTAACAGACCCCTCTTAGGAACTTCGGACTCAACACAAGAAGGACTAACTTATTTCTGCGTGCTTACAGGAAAATTCACATCCTGGGCCATTTCCGCACTAGCCTGTTATAGCACTATGATTCCACTTGCAACATCCTATGGAATCCTGGGGTTTGCAGTTTTGAGAGGGGCCAGCCGGCCCCTCCCAAAACTGCAGACCCCAGGATTCCATAGGATGTTGCAAGTGGAATCATAGCGCTATAACAGGCTAGTGCAGAAATGGCCCTAGTCCCGGTATCTGTTCCTTTGAATATTTGAATAGAGCTAACTTTGTGGCCATAACAACATCCAACCTACTGATTAAACTACTGAAGCTAAAGGGAAGCCCTGAGGATGGACCACCGTTCATGATATAAAGAAGAATATGGTCATATTGTGCAGTACATTTTTAAAGTAAAAGCAGTGCTTGTATTTTCTAGGAATTTAGAAGACTATAATAGTAGAGCCAGGAATCCTATAGCAGGAAATTCCTTGAACTTGTCATAGCCCTCTTGGTCTGTGTCAGGTAGCACGTTTCCTTAGTTAAGTGCTGTAGACAATGCATATCATGACTGAGTCCTTGTGCCTCTTTCTAACTAGCTAGATAGCATCTTCAAAGAATGGGGATCTGAAGTGGAACTAAAATGCCAAGGGGAAGCAAAAAGATAAAAACAAGCTTAGTACGTTATCTTACTTTAGGTAGTTTTACAGCAATCCAGTTATGGAAAATTGCTTGGTTCTTTCCTGTTTCTTAATGAGGAAGTTCCAAACTAGTGCTTCAAATAGTCTGTTGCTATGAGTCAATTTTCTGCTCCCTTTTATGTATTGTAATGCTTGTAGGAGGTGAGTAAGTCATATAGCGTTTTTCTTTTCTACTGATGCCTTCCTCAGTTTCCTAGATCAATGTTAATGCATTTATACAAGAGGAGTAGACGTTATTATGTACAGAGCTGGATCCTGCAACAGCCTCCAGAACAGAACTTGGAAGACTGTACACCTTCCTCCCAACCACCACCCTTGATTTTGAGAAAATGTTTACTCACAATTTTCCCAAAATACCTCTCTGCACTGTCTAGGGGATGTGAGGGGGTAATTTTGCCGTTTCAAGCCCAGGAGAATCATTATTTCAAGGTAGCAAGTGAAGTAAATTGTATATTGAGCTTTTTTAAAAAAGTTAAAATAGGTGGTAGGGCACAAATAGGTGGTTGGCCTTCAAGCCAAATTTCATCAGCTCCACATTTCACATCTGTGCTTTTTCCCCACTCCAGTTCTAGAGTCTCACTGTGATGCTACTGGATCCTATTGAGTCAAATGGGGCTTAATCCCCAGTATAGGATTACAGCCAGTGTGGTGTTAGTGGTTGAAGTATTGGACACTGGAAGACAAGGAGTTGAATCCCTACCCAGCCATGGAAACCTATCGGGTGACCTTGAGTAGGTCACACTATCTCAGCCTCAGAGAAACCCCAGTCTAGACAAATTATTCCAAGAAAAATCCATGCTTTAGAGTCACCATAGGCCCGAAATTACTTGGAAGCACCCAGCAATATAGGATTGCAGCCTAAATTAGTTAAAGTTCCTACTGAAATGGGTAGGATTTAACTTAATTGTGAGTTTTAACATTGATTTCAATGCAAATGATATGAAGCTACATCAGTTTGTATCCAACCCACTATTTTGTTACAGAATTCAAAATGTATAATATATAGTACAAGTTAAGATGCTTTTAGAGATTCAGAATAATGTAAAGAAATGGAAATGTGACTAAAAGCCTTAATATATTTCATTCTGGGGCTGTGAATTATGTATTGTGCTGCTGGCTGGGGAAAAGGAATGAGGTCCCTTGTGTCCCATTCATTCACATGTGACACCTGAGTTTTGTTTTTGACCCTTCAGCACATTTTCAGTAGTCAGTTCTGTTGTAGGAAGTCATTGATACATTTCATATGGCTATGCTGATTAGGGAAAACTAGGTGTGATTATAGCTATGTTTGCAAAAGTCATTGTGGAATGCCAGTTTAGGATTATTATTTTTCCTTCGTTTCCAAAACTCTGTCTACCAGGATCAGCTCAAGGGACTCCAGGATAATTTAGAAAAATATTCAGTACAATATTTTTCTTTAAAAAAAAATCCAGATGTATTAACTTAAGAGGGAAAAGTTCAGAATTACTTCTGCAGGTTCTGCAGGTTTACATTTATTTACACAGTGTGAGGAAGGGAGACTGTAAAATATTGGGCAAGATGGCATTCTTAGAGTGGATCTTCACATACGTGACAAATTTACACACTGCCTAACAAAATCAAATCCCAGAGGATAAAAATCAGAATGTGACATGCAGTTTCTCACTGTGACAAGAATGACTCGTATTTTCTGTATCAAAGTGGTGTTGATTGACTACTGAATCAGTATTACTTGTGTGTAAATATTTGTTAGTGTGAATTTACACTGAATATTCTAAAAGCAGGCAGAGTAAAAATTAACTCTGGCTGACAATTTCAAATTGAATATTTCGATACTGGAATAAAAGATACATCTCTGCACAGGCAAAATATGCATCTCCAACCTTAGAACGTTTTCTGACAAGTTTAGAGGGAAGCCTCCTTTCTGATACTTTTTTGTATGCCTCAAATAGCTTTGAGTCATTGACATGCTACTGCAGCTTTTCTGAGTTTGATACCCTCTAGCTGTGGGATGTGCTGTTTATGGTATTATGGGAATTATAGTCAAGTACATTTAGGCCCTTTCCACATGTGGGGGGGGGGAACGGGTGAAAACGCCCAAAAACGGAGCTTACCGGCAGCCGGGTAAGTCCGTCGCGACGCGGAGCAGCGTGAGCTCGCTGCTCCACAGTCCTCTGGCGTCCCAAATGGCGGCTTCCGGTTGGTGGAGGCTCTCCACCAACCGGAGAAGCTCGCCAGCTGGAAGCCCGCCCCTGGCAGATCTGCAGGCACGCATTTGCACGCACCTGCAAATCCGCGTCGGAGCCGGGCGACGGAGTGGTGCAGGGCTGCGCACTCCGTGCTTTTTAAAAACCTCGAAAAAGAGGTTTTTAAAAAACACGCAGTGCGGCTAGTTCCGGCCGCTCCTGAGTGGATTCTGGTGTGGAACTACAAAAAGTAGTCCATGCCAGTCCACTCTACGGTGTAGAAGACCTCCGTGGGAGGTCGCTCTGCGCCGTTTTAATACCCCGGTGTGGAAATGGCCTTAGAGAGCACTGGATTAGGAGTTCTAAGACCAAGGATGGACAAGCTCCTGTCTCTTTTTAATCTTTTTGATCTCTTTTTGATGCTCCCAAGGCACCAGTTCTCTCTTGCAACCTTTCTTATTAGCAAGTTTGTTGGGAGATGTAAGAGATAATAATGGCTCTCTCAAGCAGAGTAATCAATTCATTGTTTAGCAGAAGCTGAAGAACAAGCAGTCCCATACCCTCTCCCTCAAAGAGCCTAACAGAGAAAGAAATAAGCTTAGTCTTCTTCATACATATACACACACAGACACACACACACACATACATACATACACACACACACACATATATATATATATGTATGTATGAAGAAAACTAAGCTTGTTTCTTTCTCTCTTTGTGTGTATATGTGTGTGTGTGTGTGTGTACACACAGACATATATAGCTTTACTTACAAATACTTGTTCATGATCAAAAATATGTTCTAATCTGAGAGAGAGAAAAGAGAAAATGGCTGCAAATTTAAAGTGAAATAGGAAGAGAGAGGGTGTGGGAAAATACACAAATAAGAAGTCACCATAAATATGTACCCTATCTAAATTCCCCTAGAGCAACCTGCAAATTATTATTGAGTACAGGCATGCATAGGCTGCAATGGTAGATATTAAATGAAGTAAAATCAAAATCGGTACATAAAGGATAGCACTGTTGTGTTGAGTCTGTGTCCTTAATGCAGTGAGTTACTTGGACCATAATGATAGATGGATGGATATTTAGAAAAAGTAAGTGAAATACTCAGGAGGGCTCTATGGTCAAAGCCAGAGCTTGGAAGGATATCCATGCTGTCTAATAGATTCTGAGATTTGTGATCCAACAAGTAACATTTCCAAGCTTTGATCAAAGCTGATGGGCAGTAGTGTAATAAGGAAAATGGGAATTTGTACCATTTGTCAGCTGTGTTTGATTGAGTAATACTTGAAAAATGGCTCTGGTCCATAAGGGTTTCAGTGCACATCAAAAGCCTATCCCAAAAAACTAAAAGTGATTGTCCAAAGTTTTGTTTTAAACAGGTGACTATTTCCTATTTGTATTTTTCAAAACTTTGCTGTTCACAAGTTATGTAAAAATACATTATTTGTTCTATAAGAGCCCTCTGATACGATAAAACTAGTCATCTAGCCATATAGGATGGAAACTGGATAATACTGCAGAGAATGTTTCAATAGTTAGAAATTGATCTGTCCAAAAAAAAAAAAAAAGGAATAAAACATGTATATAGAATGAAATAAAAAAGAATAGAAAGAGTGAAAAAGAATGAAACATGTATACAGGTGTATCTTTTGCTCCGGATATTCAGGCAAGCAATCCCTTATATATTCACTCAAAAGTTAGTCCAACTGTGTTCAATGGGATTTTCTTCCATGAAGGCATGCAAAAGGCTTAGAATTAGAATTGCCTTAGCAATTCAAGAACCTTTTCCTATTCCTTTATTTTTGAAAAAAAGTATTAGTGTCAGCCAAGGCACCTTTGTGATAACTGGTGAGTATAATTTCACTTTTCTAGGTTCAAAATTGCCCTGAAGTGCTAAACTCTAAAACACAGGCAGGCAAGCACCTGGTAAACAACAAAGAGGTTGGACACAAATACGTAAAAATATGCAAAAATATATAAATATACAAAATATTATATCCAAATATACACGAAAATGGCCATTATCACATTCAGGAAATTAAGCCCCATTTGAAGTTATCGAACATGGAATACAAATATTAATTGCCTACTTAGCAAGGCCGATTGAGCCAAATACGTTTTTAAAACTTTCTTTAAAGACTGCACCACACATGTAAACTGAAAAGTACCAGAAGGGAGTTCCACGATTTAGCTGCCACTATCAAGAAAGCTGTGCCCTTTCTTCTCACTGATTTGGCTCTTCTAATTTGCAGGCATGTGGATAGCATCTCTGACAATGACCCAAGCATATAGGCAGGACTGTAGAGGTAAAAGCAGTCCTGCAGTCCTGCAGTTCACCTTGCCTGAGACTGAATAAGGCTTCTGTTATGTGTCTTCAAGTCAATAGAAACTGGGATAACCATCTCCCACTTCCAGTGGATTGTATCATTGCATCAGCAGAAGTCTACCAGTGGATCCTGGCCATGATTCCATTTTAAGAATGTTCAAGGAAGGCAACCATTTCTAGAAGGGCAACTGATTTAGTTTGCTTTAGTGAGATAACAAAGTGCTTGATAGTTAGTATATGTAACTAGGTTCCTATATCCACATAGTTAACTGACTTCAACTCCTATTCAGTTGCATAGGGATGAGGGGGCAATGGGGGCAGTTCACCCCTGGTGGCAATGTTTTTGGGGCATCCCGACTCTTAGCCACGTCCCCGTGTGCCACGGCCATACTCCCACACACTGTGGCCACACCCCTGCGCACCGCAGCCATGCTCCCATGCACAGCAGCCATGCCTCGTGCACTGTGGCCATGCCCCCAGCACTGTAGCCACGCCCCTCCTGCCCCCCCCCCACTCCTAGCTCCACCACTGTTCTTATTCTAGGGTTTTCTTGGCAAGATTTAATAAAAGAACACTTGCAATTTCTTTCCTCTTAATCTGAGAGAATTTAACTTGCCAAGGTGATTCAGTAGGGTATCCAGATTGAAAACTGGCCAGGGTTCCTGTATGTCTTTAATGATTGTGTAGAAGAGAGAATTTCAAAAGGTGTTCTTTGTTGTAGGGGCCTAAGTACCCTAAAGGCACGAAATCTCATCTGATATGGGAAGCCAAAAAGAGTCAACCCTGGATGGGAGACTGCCAGCAAATACCAGGTGCTGTGGGCTGTATTTCAGAGGAAGGAAGTGACAAAACCACCTCTAGTATTCCCTACTAAGAAATCCCAGCAAAACACATGGGATTGCCATAAATTGACAGGCAACTTGAAGACACTTATACACACACACACACACACACACACACTCTGTCATGAAACCAGATAACAAACCACACCTGCTGTATTTCCCTCTTCTATCTGACACCAAATGTATTCCACAGTGAACAATTCATCTTGGAAAACACTTTTTGTCTCATGTGTGTTTTGTGTACTGAACAAAAATTAAATACTCACTGGGGGTATTTCAGATAAAATTTGGGGACATTTGTTGAAAGGCAAATGACAATTTCCAGGAAGCACTGCATTGTAAACCCACTGTACAAATTGAATTCTGCAATGAAAAGTGTACCTCAGGAAAAATTTACCCATATTGCTAGATGTTGGTTTTATTATATTTAAGTGACAGATGGTGAATACATGAGACAAAACTTTCTTTGCAGCAGCACCTTGATTGAGAAACTCTCTTTCAAGGGACACTAGACTGTATATATCCCAGCTGAGCTTCATACATGCATCAGATGATATTCTGAAAGGCCTTTGGACTGGTTTTAAAACTGGTTTTAACATTCATTTCAATATGATTTTATATGTATTGGGAGTCATCCTGAGCAGACGGGTGATAAAATAAATAATGAACAAATGTTTAATTAGCTGGGCTTTAATCTTTTACTGATTAGATCTTAACAGCTGCTAAATGGGTATATCTTTGTTATTGTAGTTATAAGTCAGAAATGACTTGAAGGCACCCAACAACAAGTTAGCTGAATTAAGAAGATGAATTTTATGGGTGAGGGAGCATGGAAAACATGTCAGTTTGGCTTCTGGGTTCTTCTTGCTCACGAAATTGATTCCTTGAAGTTCCTTAAACCTTATTCTTCCCTGTTTTTTTGTCCTAAGTACTTTTTATGTACCGAAAGAAAACTACTCAGGGTAGTGGGTGAAATTTGAGAACATTTATTACAAGTGTTCCTTATTATTTTAAGCTTGTTCTTGTTGAGCCCACAGCAGAATTGCTTCAGTCTTCTCTGTCACAGGACTGTATCCCCAGGAAACCAAATGGGAGAGAAATATTCCTGCTTTTTCACATTCACACTTCAGATGCACATTTGAAGTGTGAATTCCTATTTATTTGTGTGTTATCCCACAGCCCGGCCATATTATTGGGCAAGTTTGCTATTGCTTTGTTCTAATACAACTAGTAGTAGCAGTAGGGGTTTTTTTAAATCAAGAAAAATTGATTTCCTGTTGTTCCCAATCTTCTCATACTCTCCAAAATGTTTGTTTAATGTTGGTCATATCCCAGTGCCTTGAAGCAAGCTCAGCTTCTTTTGTGTGTTCTGGCACAGCTACCTGCAGCAAATCTCTGCTCCTAAAGCCTACTTCTCTCTGATTATAGCCGGTCACGGAAAGAAGTGGAATATCTCAAGAAAACCCAGGCTGTGCCTGGTTTCTTTAAGAAGCCAGATGGTACATGCCACGTGCAATTTATGTCAAAGCCAGTTAATGCCAAACTGCTGTAGGAGGATTTCTGCTCGCCTCCTTCCCCCTCTCCATTCCATCTTAAATCAAATAGTGTATTTCATCTTGTAACAGTTAATGTATTCTGCAGCTGTTTTGGTTAAAGGGCAGTAAGTGGTCCTTGAGTAGAAGAACAGATACTCAGTTACCAAGGCACAATTAGATAAGCCAGCTGTCACTTTATACTTTCTTCTATTTACTAATACTACTATTTTTGGCTGAGAGTTTAGGAGGAGTAGGCTTGAGTAAGAGCAAGGAAGAATGTGAAAAGGAAACTTTTATAACATATGTAATGGTGTTAGATCAATAACAACTCTCAGTGATTTAAAAAAGACATGCCAGCTGAGGAAGATAAATCACAAAATATTTAGAGGTCCTTAAGGATTTGGTACAACAATTGGATTTAAAAAAAAAAAGTTTGTGCAATTGAATAGAAAACCTAAATCTAGTTCTTAGTCCCAGTTAGAGTAGACCCATTGAATCAATGGGATATACCTAAGTATCGACTTTCCATTCAGCGGTTGATTCAATAAGTCTAGTCGTGTAGGTCTGGTCTGGATGTAGGTCAACTAATTTGTTAAGTCAGCTGCATCACTGACTCAGAAAAACAATAATGACAATGGTCATTCGTAACCTTCATTGTTCCTTCCAATAGCATATTTAGTGCCTCTGTCCTGGAAGTAAACTAGAGTGACCAAAGAATATAATGGGCAGTTCTACATTCCTGTGAGAACCCTAAGGTGCTCAGAATTAACTCTATGAATGTGGAGGAGTTTAAAAAAAAATAGAAAACTTGTGCAAGCCGGCTGCCTTTAGTCATTCTGTCCACTGGCTGTGCTTACTTCCCTTCAGGCTCAAGATGGATGTGCAGTAATTGCCATCAACCAAACTTCTGCTTGTAGCATTCTGCTCCTTCCTGTCACCACCAGATGGGAGCTTTGGGGAACTTCGTATCACTAAGTAGCCTCCTCAGGTAGCAGAGGTTCTGGGACAGGTGATCAACTCTCCGGATATTCCCTTCTGCTGGAGGGTAGATCTAGCTATGTCACATAACCTGTCCTGTGCTCTTTAAGCATGTTTGCTGCCTCGGGTGTGGGAGAGAATACTATCCTGACCCCATTTTGAAGTAAAATACAACTGCCAGTCCAAGACTATGCCATGTTGTCCTGTATCTCAACCAGTAAAATGCAGGGGTGTAATTCTTTACAAATTTTCTCATTGAAAGAAGCAACGAGTAGTTTTAGCAATTTTCTTCCCACTGCAAGAAAATCTTCACCAAAAAAAAAAGCAGTTGTTGAAGCCTATTTGCACTTCAAGACTTTGCACAAAATTCTTATGTGGTTGTTTAGTACAGAAAACAGCAGTTTTGGTGCAGGAAACAGCATTTTGTACACAGAAAATAATTTTTCTGTTCAAAAAAATTAATTTATATGCAGATCAACTGTGTGCAAATTTTGTTCACAAGTAATCCATGAGGGAATTGTGTCCCAAAAACAGTATTTCAGCAATCTGATTCATATATCCCCAAACTTGAATCTAAGTATACATAAAAATCCCATGTTAGGCTACAATTCTCTATTCACTTGCCTGGGAGGGAGTTCGATAGTACTCAGCTCAGCTCACTTCAAAGTGGGTATATCTCTGATTGTTCTTTTCATCTGTTATGAGAGCCATTTACTGAAATTCTGCCCTTACAATTTAAAAACTACCACAGTAGACAGGTATATCTTCTTGGGCATGCAGCTCTTATTAGTGCATTAGTATATATAGTACAACATTTAAGCACAATAGTAGAAATATAATGTTCCAAAGCATTGAATATTAAAGCACATGGATCACATTGAGCTATCAGTCTTGTTCATGAATTTATCCTTTGAAGAGACTTTATGAAATCAAAGGAGTCATAGGCAAGAATTTCTGGACCTAGAGACTTAGACATAAAGCCCGTTAAATTAATCTGGATAACAATTTCTATTTAATTTTGGGGGAGTTTTTAGCTCTCTTGCACACTCCTCAGAATCCATAAAGCTGTCACTTTAACTCCCTAAGGCCATTTGAAATACTCATTTGTTTTACTTGGGAAAGTAGAAACCAAATATTTAATGAAATCTGTGGAAAGCAAATTAAACTAATTGTAAGTCTCTGCTTCATGTGCGCATTTAGATAGGCAATTCTGTAGGTACTTCTGTCCTTAGTTCATGCCATCATCACCTCCGTCATTTTCTGAGACCTGGCTCTTACTACATCTTTCTCTTACCACTCTTTGTAGCATACTCTTTCCTACTGCTGGGCTATAAGCAGAAGCACAATTACCACTCTTGGAAACATTACCACTCTTAGAAACATGGGATCTTCCAGGAAATTAGCTACCTGTTGCATTCCAAAGGAGTGCTTTTCAACCAGCCGTTACTTCCCATTATGTCAGTGGTACAGGTAACACTGCTTGAAAAGGATTGTCCTAAAAGAGTGTTGCCTGAAACAAATGAGGTATGGTGGGCTGGCCCAGTTTGCCCATTTGCTTTCACAATGGAATTGTTAATATTTTTGGACATTATGCCCTTTAAAATAATATACTTCAGCTTGACTATTTTAGTTGCATATTTGCCATGCCTTACAATACACAAAGTTGGCATCTGTTCCATGACTGATGAGTCTGTGGTAAAATAACTGCTGTGTTTTGGAATGTTAGAGGGTGAAATTGAGTGAAAAACAATGAAACAGAGAAATTAAATGTCTTTTCTTACACACCTGTGAACAGTCAAGGACCAGGGTTTTGCCAGCTTTGAATGTTCAATCAAAAGTAGAAGGCTACAATTTGAGCAATAGTACTATGAAAACATTCATTCATCTCCCACCAGGCCTGGCATATTGCTAAAATCCTTAAATAAATATGGAATGAAATGTCTTATTGCATAGCACGTCAAGGTAAAACAAACACACTTTCATATCCACTTCTTTCTGCACAGAGGTGCCCCAGGTCACATGGAGGTATGTTAATTGATGTGGATTTCGAGAAGATTGCTTGCCAACCTTTGCGTTGCTACAGGTGCATCTCTCTTGTGGTCAGTGGTTATGTGGTACAGAATTCTTTGCCACACCAAATGAAAACACAGGTCATATACAGGAACAGTCCTTGTGTTTCATAAAACAACAACTCTGTATTTCCCTCTCTGACCTAATTTCTGGCAGTTGTTGACAAATAAATCTAAGGGCTTTATGTGCTATTAAGTCCCTAAACCAAAGTGTGCAGATGTTTCGAGAGAAAAACACAAATATTAAGACATGGTTACAAGTTTCACAGATAGAATCCTATAGTTCAAATAACACTGCATGATATAAAGGGCAGCGCACTAGGGGAGGTTGGCATTTTTCTCCATACTGATGGCTTTATATAGACCCATACTATGGAAGAACTGATAGCCCCTCCATAGGTCTCCAAATTTGTAATCTGTACGTGTTTGCACATATTCCAGTCACACTGTGAAATCAGATTTGGAAGGTATTCTAGCTTAGGAAGACCTCATGTTCGATCCATGATATCTCTACCTTGGGCTGGGAAAGTACTTCTCTACAACCTCAGATGACACTGAGTTAGATGAACTAAATAATAATGAACTAATAATATGATTTGGTATAAAGCAGCTTCATATGTTTGCATGTCGAAACATCCCCCTGTTTCATTTGAGTGCTTACAGTAATCTCAAAAAGTACATAAAAAGTTATCATTGCCACCATCCCTTGTCCTGAAACCCTAGACTTTACCTTTGTGTGCAGGAAAAGTGACAGAGGTTGTTCCCCAAGCCCCAGTGGAGCCCAGACTGGATGTGGGATGGGAGCTGTGTGTCTGTGTATTTGTGTTTTCAAGCTGCTTGTTGACTATGGTGACCCCATGGGGTTTTTCCAGGGTTTTCCCATCTCAAGTATCTATTGGCAAAATGTAGCTATTTGTGTCATTTATGGAAGGGAGAAACCCCTCTTAGTGTTTTCTCCCAAGTAGTAATTACACGAGTCCCATGTCAGGATAAGGGCAAGGTAGATGGATGGATAAGCTCATTTTCCT
This sequence comes from Cyclura pinguis, assembly GCA_030412105.1. Taxonomy (NCBI): domain Eukaryota; kingdom Metazoa; phylum Chordata; class Lepidosauria; order Squamata; family Iguanidae; genus Cyclura; species Cyclura pinguis. Next base: position 282,095,197 of record CM059599.1, read on the forward strand.
GCCAGGATTCTGTGGCTGGTATACCTGACCCCTTAGATAACAGGGAAAGATGCTCTCGTGGGGTCGCTGGAGCTCCTGTTGCCCGCTCTATTTTCCAAGGTAGATTACTGGGGTCTTGAGGAAGAGGGGAGCCTATGGCCTGCGTCCCTTAGTCCTGTCCACAAGGATTTAGCTTTGTGAGTATACATTTCCAAAGTCTTGTGGAAGCTTCAACTTACAGTCTCACTCTTGATCACTGCATGGGATATTAGGATATATGGTTTACATCATCTGTTCTTGATTGGGAGTTAACTGCTTCTTGAATTTTCAGAGTCCATTCATAATCATTACACTAATGAGCCTCATTAAGTCATGGAAAAAGAAGGAAGGTAAGGCAAGGAAAAGCAAAATAAAGATAGGCAGCTCAGCTATCAATACTCACTCTCTACCCCACCAGGAAACTAGGACAGCATAAAGAAAATGAAGAACAGTATGAGTTCACAGCATGCATTAATCCCTATGAAGAATGATATCCGGAAAACACAGAAACCTGTGAAAATTAAAGACCAAAATGTCCACTGTCTCAGTGTGCAGCCACACACACACACACACACACATCCACCCATTGTTCATTCTTATTTTGGAAATAGCACAGGCACAGAATCTACAATATGCATTAGAAGACTTTATGGGGATGGGGAGAAGAACTTTCCGGTAATTTTCGTGCTAAGAATCACTCTTCATCTCCCACCCCCACAGGGCTGAGAAAGGGCTGAGAAGCTTCACCATCTGCATACCTGTTTCCGCAGCATTTTACTCTGTGTCTGAATTTTGTAGGAACCAAGAAAGGGAAAATGAGGGGGAAAGGACAACGTGCAAGTCACATAGTTTGACATTCATTGTCTTGTTGGAGGGAATGCAGTTTGTACCTCCCATTTGGAGAAATTTCCCTCTGTCAAGCTTTTTGGAATAGTCAGGGTATAATATCCATATCTTAAATTCAAACTTTCTAAATCATGAGGAAATACTCTACCAGTTTCACCTCCCCTGTAAGCCAGTCTATCAATCAGTAAGGCCTAAGCATATGTGAGTGCTTACCTAACATGTAATATATACACACCTCTTTAAAAAATCACTTTCTGTGTGGCAGCAGTGTGCCAATGTATTCAGTGGTGATGGAAATTAATTTACCATGATCTAGACACAAAGCTGTAGAGAAGCCAGATATGTCAATTGATCAAACAATTTGTGTATTCTTCTCTGTGACTGTCAGGAGACAGAATCAGCAAACAGAATCCAGCATCCTGTCTACAGGAAAATTAATTTTTCTTCATGCCAGGAAAATCAAAATATGCTCCAGACACAAAATGAGTTAACCAGTTTTACTAAGCTCAAGAGTTTTGGAGAATGGTAATTTTCTCCCTCACCACTTTTTTTTCCATATTCAAAGTTTTTTCCCCCCTTTTTTTCTTTTTTAACAATGACTATTCACACAGAGTTTTAACACTGTGAGAAGGAGCAGAGATAGGAACAGACAGGAAGCAGTCCACACAATGGCTAGAAAATAAATGAAAAGAAAAGGCAAAGAGGTCATGAAAGCAATTCTTGTGTGTCAGGGCTTAGGTTTCTGATGAAATGCAATGGAACAGAGTTCTTGTATTTTGAGGTGCTGCTGTTATAGTTATTCTTAACATCTTTCATTATGTAGCCCATAGTGTGTTTTTATATAAAAATGGTATCTTGGGCTATAGTCACATGAACTCCACACCACAGGTAGAAAGAATATTAATAATTATTCATTCCCATGTTGATATTCATAACTATTCATTCCCTGTAAGGAAGAATAATGAACCAATGAGAATTTTGCACAATTTTATCCTGGAATTGGATGACCTGGGCTGTGGCAGAGGAAGTATTCTGCAGAGAAAAATATGAGGTTTTTTGCTGTAAAGTCTTCTGTGCAGGGTTTTGTTTTGTTTTTTTCACTAAACCCTGCATTTTGGGATACAGAGTATAAATTCTTCCACAACACTTCAGGGCATTCAAATATGTGAAGAATGAATATTTAGGGGAGTATTTGCTTCTCCCACAGTGTGAAGAAAATTACTATAATTGTTCGTCCTCACATACAAGCATGAAATAGTCAAAGCTTTACATGTCTGCTCCACACTGCTGAGTGAACCATTTGGGAGGGGCTTCCACAATCAATGTGGTGCTACAGAGAAAGCCATGAGCCTGCATGTGGAAGCTGCATGGCATGTGTCTACTCATGAGCCAGTCCAAGGGCATGCAGTGTATATATGCTAAGTGCAGGTGAAAACTGTGTATCCAAAACCATGCAAGGGTTCTTTTAATGAAAGACATGAAGCACTAACACACTGAAGGGAAATTGTTAAGAGAGCTTCTAGACCAGTGATTTTTCAATCTTTAGTCCCCCAGCTGCTGTGGACTTCAACTCCTAGAAACACTAGCAGCAAGGCCCATAGTGACGAATTCTGGAAGTTGAAGTCCAGAGGGCTCGCAGCACTACCAATCAGTGCAGGTTTTCAATATTTTCCTCCTTAAACTGTGTTTTTAAAATGTATTTTCTGGGGAGTCTACAAGATGCACTTACACATTTCTTTCCTCCAGCACTTTTGGTTATTTTTGTGCTGAAAAATATCTTCTGAGCCTGCAGCTGAGAGGGGAAGAGCAGTCAGAAGAGAAAGGGACTGTTTTTCCTCTTTCCTTTGTGTTGTTTGTCCACTAAAGAGCACAGAATGTAAACGAGTCTGTAAATGAGAAAAAATAATGAGGTATGCTCCTCAGTCTGATGCATCCTTTCACACATTGTGTAATGAATCCCCCAAAAACTGCAAATGATATTTCTATTTATTTTTTATTATTATTTTTTAGTGTGAACAGGTCTTACAGAGACAGAAAAACTGACTACTGTAAAGCTATCACAATCTAGTTAACCTTAAGGAGAGGGGAAAACAACAACATGGCTTAGTGTGTCATTAAAAATTCTTTCATTTTTCTTTGATGTGTGACTTGCTGTTAGTTTTTGAAATTTTAGTAGAGGAAAATAAATAGTACATGAGGAAGCACTAACTTTTTAGCTAAGTCAAAACAGGATATGGTACTAGAATAATAAAAAAAGAATATGACGTTGGAAAAGTCAGTGGATCTTAAGCAAAATATACAACTAATAAACTTTTTTTTTTATTGGGAGTGCTATACAAAATTTATGATACAAGACTTGACAATTTAGAAATTGTAAATAAAGTGTTGTTGTTGTTGTTGTTGTTGTTGTTGTTACTGATATAAAAATGGTTGTAACTCAAAACTGTAACTTGCAGTTGGGAAGATGAGTTTGTGGCAAGTGCAGCACTGTATCTCGTCTAGTGTTCCAAAACTGTCAAGAAGCAAAGCCAAGAAAGAAGGGCTTATCACGCAACAGATCTGTGTGTGCACGCATGTGTACATGGGCTGGCAGATGGTGAACCTTTGTCTTTCTCTCTTCTCCTTACTTCAGAGTGAGAAAAGGCCAAGAGTAGAGATATGGGAATTAGTTCCACAAAGCCTCAACAGGAATGTGTCCAGCTGAGGAGATAAGTCAAGAGATGTGGTGGGAAGGCAGCGTATTTAAAGAAGGCAATTGTTTTAAAAAATGTTTGGATTCCTATTTTTTGTTCTAAGCCAAGATTATTTCAGTGCACACAACACCTTTTACTACAGCCAAGCTACATATTAAAGTAACGTGGAGACCTTTCCTCTATCCCTCCCTCTTCCAAACACCCATTGTATTTTAATAAGCTAGTTCCAGGATCTAGTAAATTTAATTGTAACTTCACCAAGGGACTGCAATCATAGGAAATAAAACCAAAAGGAATCTTAACACTACTATGCCAGTAGTGTAACGCGTTCCAGGCCTACAAGTCACTTATTTATTGTCTAAGCCTTAATGTACGTTCATTAAAATTTCATGGGAGACACCCCTCCCCACAAGTGCATTTTATAAATTCCTAAGAACTTGTTGGCACACTAGTGAGGCTCCTCTCTTACTGCATTAAATTTTGACCAGAAAACTTGCCTTATGGCCTAATTTTCTAGTTTGCTGTACCAGAATATAAATGCATTACGAGCAGGCACTAGAACTGCTTCCATTAGTGCTTGTAATTCCCACCTTCCTGTATTCTTCTTGGATGCTATTTTCAATTCCTCCATTTTCTTTTTTCCCACCTCTCCCTCCACCTTTTATTCTTTCACTTATATAGCTCTTTTGGTGCAGAACAGACACTTGGGGTGCTTCCAGACTAGCTTTTACTGTGCAATCTTTCATGGAAGTTTACAGAAAGACTAGATGACGGAGTCTTCAGTTTGCAGCCCTCCTGAATTTCCCCACCATTTCTTCCATTGTTCTTCTTACCAGTAAAAATATGTGAAGGCAAGGCGCAAAAAGACAGAATAGCTTCACAGCAGGAGCTGTAAATGGTTGGAGACCTTGGTGAGCCCTGCAAGCACCCTTGTTCTCTGCCTGGGAAACTTTCTGTCCTCCTCGAGATTCTGTGTCTGTTGTGATTTTACTGAATTATAATCCCTTATCCTTACATCCATAGCGGGTGAGAAGAGGCAGCTTTTCAGATGCTCTGGTAGGAATTAATGCTGGAGAGCTGAGCAGCTGGGGCTTAGACTGTTTGCTGACCATAACCTTCTAGGAGACTGTCCTTCAAAATGGAAAGAGCAACCTGCCAGGACACTTGCTAACTATCGGAAGCATACTCATTCACATATGTTTACTGCAACACAGTATGGGCCAGTTCAAGAGCACAATAGGATTTGTCACTTTTCTCCACCTTTGACTTTATAAGAAATCTTTGCTCCTTTGCTGTAAGCTAAGTATGGACATTTATTTATTTATTTGATTTATATCTTTCTTTCTCCAAAAATGGAACCCAAAGCAGCTTGCAAATTTGCACTGCTTGCCCACATTTCAGGGAAGCCAGGGCTTTTTTCAGAGTTTGGGAAAATTACTTTTTGAACTACAAATCTCCAAACCTCCAGGCAGCACAAGCTAACCATGGTGGCTTGAGAATTGAAGGAGTTACTTTTTTAAAAAAGTAATATTACCAAACTCTGGTGTGTGCATTTTTTGTTTGGTTTTGTTCTGATATGAGTTTGATTTTGGTTTTGTTTTTTGGTGTGTGCATCTGACTATGATCTTTCTGTCCGCACATTCGTAGTGCGATTTATCTTGTTCACCCCACTTTTCTGAGCCCCTGGAGATGCCACTATCACCTTTACAATGTTTTGAAGGAGGCAGTGTTTCTCAACATCATATTCTCATCCTTCTGTATACATGTGTGCTGAATTGTTTTTAAGGAGTGTCTGGATTGCAGCCATATTTCTGAGTAAATATGTTGGCTCTAAATCTTGACTTTTTCTGATGAGTTTCACAACGAGCTAGGAGTTACTGATTGTTTCTTCTTGTTGATTACAACATCACTTCTTGAGTTTTCTAGTCACTTTCACAACTAAACTAGAAAGCCTCTGACATTTCTTCTCCAATCCTTTTCAAACTGGCCCCTTGGTTAGCTTTTTCCTCCTTCCAGTTAGTTTTACAGCCATGCTACAAAAGTACAGACTTCTGTTACAACCGCAGCACCTCATCTTCTCTAGACATTGGAAGGGCATCCAGTGAGTCATTGTTTTTGTGATTAGAAATAAAAAGACAGAAGCTGAAGTGGCAAAGCAGGACTGGATCATGCGGAGAATGTCCAGCAGACCCTTCGTAAAATTCCATAAATAAGGCTGGGTGTTTGAATAGTAAAAGCTACATCTGTGTTAGAAATGCAACAGTGCTGAGCACTTACAGAGTTGAAAATTTCTTAGAGCAGAAGGGATACAGTTAAGTTGTTTCCAGTGACCCAGAATCTCTCAGCTGTTATCCACCAATCCTAATCTCTCTCAGTTGTAAACTGATACTCCAATGGATCTTACCATCTCGTCTCTTCCTGTCCCCTGATTCTCTCACTTCTACCAAAAGTGAAACGCACTTCATTCAGAGTTTAGCTTTGTGCTCTTAGAGAATTTTCCTGTCTTTGATGGAGTTTAACAATAAAGCTATATTTTGCCTCTTTGGCAATTGGTGTCATTGCTCTTTAAAAGAGTTGCTAGGGCCTGAACACCATAAAGGTACCAAATCCTATCTGATTTTAGCTGCAAAGCATGGTCAGCCCTGGTTAGCACTTGGACAGGATACTGCCAAGGAACACCAAGTGCTATAGGCTATATTTCAGAGGAATGAACTGGCAAAACCTCCTCTCAGTATTTCTTGCTTAAGAAAACCCTATGAAATTTGTAATTAACAGATGAAATATAGGCATACACACACACAGCCAACGCGCACATGTGTTCTCCATCAATGGGGAAGCAGCTTAATTGGCTGTGTAAAGAAAATTAGTTCTTAGGATGAAGTGATAGCTTCACAATTCAGTAGGTTAGGACTGGCAGGATCAAGATGAGCTGTAGGACTGATAAGTACTGCAATTTATACTTGATAATCACTAGAGCAGCCTGTGGTGCAGTTGTTTCATACTCTGGGCCTAATAGTGCCAGTGTGGGTAGGTGGGATGGTCCTTCACTGGTGAAGCATGTTACTTCACTTATTTCAAGATGTGTCAGGCCAGCTCTGCTGTGTTTGGAAGCCCTGCTCCTCATTTAGATGAGATGAAAGGCTACCACATTGCTGGAGATTGCTGGAGATGTTAGACAAGAGAGCAGCTTATTTTCCCCAAAATCAACTTCTTGAAGTTACTTGATTGAGAGGGACAAAATCAGGAACACCTTGTAGCTGTCCGGCTTCACCTACCCAAAAGTAACTTAGCCATGCCTCCTGTTCTAAGTTAGAACTAGCTGCAAATCCAGGCCTTCTCAAGCCTTTGTTTAATACTAAAAGCTGGCACATGCTGCTGTTCCTGGGTATGTCTTCTTGGTGGCAAATTGATGCAGCAGGCAGTCTACAGCAGATGAAAACATCATAGCCCTATTTGCTTTCAGTGTCCCTTAACAGCAAGTGGTAGAATCAAGCCTGTAAATAATTACTTCTACCCAGACTATCTCAGAGCCAAAACTGTACATCCCAATTGCTGAATAATTGTTCCTGTGGGCTATAATCTACCATCTCCAAGAGCAAGGCAGCTGAAAGATGGATCCCCAACATGATATAGGGCAGAACCAAACCAAGGAAACTGAACTGTTCATGTGTAGCCCAGCTCCCATCCTAGTAGGTATGACAGCAGTACAAGTAAGTTGCTAACAGGAAGATTTACTCCCTGGGCTTTTCCTAGCATGTCTACATGCTTCGGCTGCCAGACAAAAGCATAAGCTATCTACCAGGGCCTGGAAGACAAAATAACCTTTATTATGCCACAAGACAGCTATTAACATTTGCCCATGGTTCTGACAAGGACTGTAGAACCCACCTGTCTGGTGGCAGAGGGTGTATCCACAACACCGGTCTTTGTACTTATTTAGAAGAGTGGACTGAAAGAAAAGGAGCTCTTTGCCTACCTTCCTTCCTGCCTGCCTGCCTGCCTTCCATTTCAATAATTTGTTCACTGTTGATAACTCCAATTTTTCCCCTCGTACTTTGCATACACTAATCTTCCTGCTAACAACATATGTTATAACAGTCTATGTTGCTCCTTTTCAACTGTTGTATCTTCTTCCCAGATTCCTAGCAAATATAATTCAAGCTCTTTAGGTACTTGAGACTTTAAAATCTTTTGCATCATTTTTGTATCTTCATCCAGAACTATTTAGCTTTATCGCATGTCCACTACATACGATACAGGGAGCCAACATAGTCCTGACACTTCTAGCATGTAGTCTTTGTTTCTTTATACATCTTTGTTAGTCTCTCTGATGTAAGGTATCAATGGTACATCATCTTATAATAGTTTTCTTTGAGATCGTAGCATAGTACATTTTTAATATCCTTTGTCCATAACTTTTTCCATTGATTCATATGTATATTATTTTCAAAATTCTTTGCCTGGTTAGTTACATATTCCTTTACTTGTTCATCTTCTACATCAAATTTCAACAAAACCTTATACATCTTAGCAATCAAATGGTTGTCATCTAAACATAGTGATATTTCCAGATCAGACTTAGTCTCTTCAAACTGCTTAGCCTTCTTTAAAATTTATGTATAATTGTCTACATGAAAGCCACTATACGTCAACATATTCCTCCTGTAACTGTTGTAGAGACTTCGTCTTATAATCTTGATCTTTTTTCTCCAATAAGTCATCATATAGCAACCATATTTGGTCATCTCTCATTTCTCTTCTATAAACAGCTTCTTGTGGAGGGTTCTACTTTGGAGTTTTTGGTCATAATCTCAATTAATTTATTTTTAAATAGGCTTTCATGTAATCTGGGGGAGCTTTATTTAATAATTTGTTTTACTAGACTATTGTTTTAGGTTTTTATGATTTTATATGTTTTTAATGTTTGAAAATTTTGCTGTTTTAATCTGTTGATGGAAGCCACCTTGAGTCCTGTACCAGGACAAAGGTGGCATACAAATATAATAAATAAATAAAAATAAATACAATGATTATTAAAAGTGACATTAACTGTAACTTTTCCATACCATAAATGTATGTGCCATCCAAATCTTAAATCATGACCTTCTAAATTCAAAACCTTATTATCTTTCAACATAATCACTTTTTAACCCATGTCATACAAAAAACAGCAAAATAAATTTTCAAATTTGGGAAGGCCTCCTTGTTCTTTCAAATCTTACATAATTTAATATCTCACTCTAGGTTTTTCATATCCCCAAACAAATCTTGACAAATCCTTTTGCCATTGTTTAAATGTGTTTCTTTAGTCAAAATTGGTGTTATTTGGAAGAGAAAAATTATTTTTGAGAGAAAATTCAAATTTATTGTTGATATTCTTCGTAAAAGAGATAGTTTTTATCAGTTTTTATCATTTATCCAAATATTTCTTAATCTCCTTCTATGTCTTCATATAATTATTGTCATATAATTAACTAGATTTTCTCATTAAATAGATGCCTAAATTTCATTTTCTTCTCAACTTCAAAGCCTGTTTTTCATTGCAATTCATTTGTTTCTTGACAATTCATATTCTTTGTCAAAATCTTAGTCTTATCTTTGTTTATCTTCAAATCAGCTAATATTCCAAATTTTCTTTGCTGTTGTAGTTGCTTATGTTCTTAAAATGCCAGCAGAGTTGAAATAGGATGAATGTATTCTCTCTCCCGCTTCAGTCTCATAGGACAGGTGACTCACAGCTTCATGGATGAGCAGGGACTCAGCTGTACATCTCCATAGCCGTAATCTAATATTTTTACCACTGCACAGTGCTGACTTTCTTAAACATCCCCACTCAGAAATGAATATTTTAAGAAAATACTTATTAATCCTACTTCATACCGTGTCGAGACTGTGTTAAGGTAATCTTAGTTATAATTTTTTTCAGTACACAACTTTTGTCTTCCTTCTCCATTCAGATATCTGTCCTTTAATTCAGCAAAAGGTAGTTCACAAGACAACTGTACTCAGGACAAGGAGGCAGGAATTATTTTCAGTTTTTGACAGTTAGTTTGGTTTGTAGAGCTAAAACTAGCAACATTTGCTTGTGGAGAATGAATCCTTTGTATGATAAGAGTAAAGAACAATTAGGTTGTGATCTTGTGATACTGTAAATTGCCACAATTTAGGAGTGGGGTGGGAACCATCCAGCCTTCTGGATGTTGGACTCACAGCATCCTTCATATTTGACTTAGATAACTCAGGCTGCTTGGAGTTGCACCCCTGATTTATGTCAATTTTATAAAGTTAAGTGAGCTGGAAGTGGACAGGAATACTCAAGAGTCCTGATCCCTGCAGGCCGCGCATTTGACTGGTCTACACACCTTATCAGTAATATGGATATAGTTATTCATCATTCTGCTTTTGCTTAGAACAGGGGTGAGAATAGTGTGACCTCCCAGATGTTGTCAGACTGCAGTTCCTAGCATCCTCCATCATTGGCTACTCTCGTTAGGACTGCTGACAGTTACAGTCCAAAAATATCTTTCCACCCTGGGCTTTGAGCTTGTCGTCTAGCTAATTGCTCTAGTGCGTTTCAGCCCTATCAGTCAAACATATTTTGCAATTAATTTTAAAATTACAAGAACAGGTGTAAGGACATTTGCCAGAATGCAGAAACAGTTATCAAAGGACCTGATCCCACGTCCACCAGGCAACTAAAAGAACATTCATTAACTTTAATAAGGTTTCCATTGACAACAGTGGGACTTGGATCTGAGCCCAAGAAAGAATAGTCTGATCCTTTAAAATATCAGAGTGATACAGTATGTATGATATTTATCTGTTGTTTTTCATTCACATGAGAATATTATACACTTTGATGTCATGAACTAAGTAAAGGCTGCCAAAAAAGATCTAGTAACTAAGAAGTGCTTTTATGCTGTAGTAAGCAAATACTAAGAGTGTGTTTTGCCCTTTTTTCCTTCTTCCGGGAATGACTCCAAGTAGATGTCATTGGGGTAAATGCACAAACAGTACTGACTGGAAAAAAATAGGCCTTTGTTTCACTAACAAGCTCAACTTAAGAACAATGGCTACAGACTCTCAATTTTCCTTATGTCTGAGGAAATAAAGGGGCAGAAGTTTCATTTTAAGGGTGTGCAAATTAAAACAGTAGGAATTGGGCTTGTTAGCAAAACATATTTGCTGAAAGCACACTTTTAAAAATGTTGCCATTTGCATTGGAATTCTAATTGAAGGAATTCTAATCGTCCTAAATTACTGGGGTTTCTTTTTCTCTTTCTTTCTCTTTTCATGTGGGCAATACTATAAATACAATAGCATTTTATCTTAAAATATTCCATGGAGAGAACAGTGCCTAATTTGTTAAAGAATGTGAAGCTCAGAGGACCTTGCTGGTGGAAAAAGCCAATGGTGGTCATTATCTGATCTTCAGTTATAAGCGTTTCTGACAAAAGAAATCTCATTTAACTAAGTGAGGCTGACTCAGAATGAATGAATTTAGGGCTGCGGTATTAGACTCTGATGATATTGAATTTCTTTCGCAGGTGTCCAGGAGAGCTGTCCTCACACTGAGGAAGGGATTGAACATGCTGATCCTATCCTTCAGCTCGCATGTGTAGGTGGTACCTTGCATGTGAGCGAAGTGGTGAATCCACTTCATGTTTTAATAGAAATGTTCAAGGAGCTATCCAAGGTTCTTAACCTGTTTAGAGGATCGGGCTCAGAACACTGGACAGTTGCTTTAAAGTTTAAAGTGGACCTGGTGTGGATTCACCACCCCTCACCATCATGGGAGCCAGAGGCTACTGCTGGTATGCAGTCCCAAGCACTCTCCTCAAACAGCAGGACCAGGAGACAATTTCCTCTGAACCCATGGGTTGCTCTCCTTCTTCCTGCCTTTATTGGCTAGCAGCTTCCTATAGGATTTTCATGGTTTTTCTTAAGGTCTTTCCTAAAGAGGCTGTCATTGCATCATGATGGGAGAGCATGGGAAATGGCTGTGGAAGCAGAGCCTTTGGCAAAATTAGGCATTAGCCCAGCCTAGTTCTCCATTTCTGGCCACAAGTAAAATAATGAATAGAAGCTTGCTCTTTCTTTAAGAGGTTTCATTATGCTGCAAGTTCACTGTGCAAATAGGAAAAAACACTAATGATCTATAAGGGAGAGTGCTTATATGCTTGAAGGAAGCCAGTGTCTTACATACAGACAGTATACAGTATAATGTTTTCTTTTACTATACCAGTGGACTTAATTACTATCCAAGTATTTGTAATTTACCTTTCTGACCATCAGTGTTCCAGAGCAATGTACGTAGTATTACTGAGGTTTTAGGTTTTGTAAATTGTTTAACTGAAAGTATGACAAGGTGTGGGACAGCAGGCCTGCAGAGGTGGTTAGTTATTTCACTCTTTAACAAATTAAAACTATGACTAGATCTCACAGATCCATTTGACCAGTAATTTATTGGTACTATCAAGAGAACTGATCCCTTTGCAAGAGTAATTTTTCTTCATTATGGGTTATGTTTCATTGTGTCCTTTCAGCTGCTGCGAAGTTTCCATGAGTAGAAAAGAAGTAAGAGGTGACTTTTACTAATTTCACCTTTTCCTTAGCAATCCTAGAAGCCTTTCCCTCCTTATCTTTAGCAGGATGGAAGAACCTTTGGAACAACAGCATGTGAGGAGGTGTAGATGGCTGCAAAACAAGTCCATTTCCGCACTAGCCTGTTATAGTGCTCTTGTTCCACTTTCAACATCCTATGGAATCCTGGGGTTTGCAGTTTAGGGAGGGGCATTTAGAATTCTCAGCCAGACAGCTCTTTGGCTTCAGTAAACTACAAACCCCAGGATTCCATAGGGTGTTGAAAGTGGAATAAGAGCACTATAACAGGCTAGTGCGGAAATGGCCCAAAGGTAGAGTTGTGTGAATCACCTCTCCCCCCCCCCCCACTTTCCACTTATGGTAGCCTCCACTGTCAAAGAGTGGTCCATCAGCAGAACAACCCAATGGTCCTACAACCTCACATTGTGTGTGTGTGTGTTTGGTAAATGAAAGTGGTCTCTCTCCATTAAGTGTAATTTCAGTACTTCATTGCAGCCATCACGTGAATAGTTCCAATCCAAACCACTCTGAGTTAAATAAGTGACAAATGCCTTATGGTTGGTGTTTGCTAAAGCAGGAAAGACTATCATTAAAGGATCAGCTCACTAATATATTGTAAGCTGAATTTTGATCTATATTTCCTTTTCTAAATGTTCTAAAATTGGAAGGTAATATCAATGGAAAAATGTAACAGAATGATTTGTTTTTATTGCTCATTTAAGTTAATTTCCTGTACTAGTAGTATGGGGGAAAATGATTTAACTGAGAATCTAGTGTGAATTCCTTGCAAGAAACCAAAAGATAAATAGTGGCTGACTCCCTGTTGCCTAAAGGTTTCAGAGTACAGATGTAGCTGTTCTAATAAAATCTCTGAAATCTTCCAGTGAGGCAAGCATGAGAGCTGCATCTGCTGCTCTTCAGCTTTTTTTATGCACACTGTATGTGCATAAATACAGTGATGTATTACTTATATAATAATTTTAATAATCATGGTGAGGATAGACATCTTGCCCTCTATGCCTGTTCACATCTACAGATGAGGTCCTCCAGGTGTTATCAATATGCGGATGATCTCTAGCTTTTATTCTCCTTTGACATCTCATTTGTGATGCCGTGAACATGCTTAATCTGTGCCTGGTATCTGCAATGATCTGTAAGAGGGCCATCCAGGTGAAATTCGGTCCAGAAAGGGCAAAGCTACTGTTGATGTCCATACTGTTTGTCTGGTGAGGTGGTGTTTATTCTGTTTGGGACAGAGATGATTTCTGGTAAAGAGGTGATTACACAGATGTTCAAGTAACCTTGGTGGCATACCAAGCTTTTAACCAGCCAAGGATGCTGTGCCCAGCCAAGAGTGGTGTTACCCTCACTGGACAAGGATAGCTTGGCTGCCATGGTCAATAACCTTAGACTGTCATAGTGGGTAAAAATATGTGGTCTAACTATGAAGATCATTTAGAAGCTCCAGTTAATTCAGAACATGGTGATTCAACTGTTGTGGCTAGGGAGTGGGAACATATTGGCCAGTTCTTAAAGAACTGCATGGCCTGCTTCCAACCAAGTTCAAGCTGCAGGTGCTCACCTTCAAAATTCTACCCAGCTGAGGGCCTAAAGGGTCACATTCTATAGGGGTGGGGAAACTGGTCCAGGAAATACCTGCAGGCTCCACAAATTTTCTCCCAAGTTCCTAAGCTCCCTGGGGAGAAAATGACCAAAAAAATTTGCCCCATTAAATGCCTTCATCTACTGACTAGAGCAGTGTTGGTTTTCAGGACACCCCTCAGTTTTCCAAACATGGGGGAAAAAATACCAGAAATTAAGCAAAACATCAGGGAATAAACCATGAAATCTAAACCAGAAATAATTTACAGTAACTTTTGGGGAGCACTTTTGGCCAATATTGAACCAATAATATAAAACTGCGGCCCACCACATGGGCAAAAATAATTTACCGCCACAGTTGCTGACTCATAAGTTACTATCCCATGAGACTGTCTTTACACAAGTCAACCTCAAGGGCTCCAAGGAATGCCCTGATTGTTTAAAGTAGGCATAGAGGACTTTTGTGTTCTTGATCTGACCTGCGAGCTTTTAATGCTGTTAACTCCAGTTAGTAATCAGAGATAAGATGACTTTACCAGGCTTGCAAAGATAAGGAGGTCTTGGGTGAAGAGACCACATTAACACATACAGAAGACACTGTTGGAACCTTTATTTATTGGTTAGAGCTTTTAGAGCCTTGGCAGGGCACAGAACAAGGATCCAAGTATCAGAAGACTCACCTGTGATCCACTGATGCCCAACCCCAGCCCACCTTTTCTGGAAGCTCTGCAGAATGGCAGTAAATAGGACCCACATGGGCAGGTGCCACTGTTTGATTCCCATGGCTGCTTGATTCCCATGGCTACTTGAGCTGGGCCTGGCCCAAATGCCACAATCCTCCAAATCTGCCTGGGTGATCTCCAAAGGGGCACACAGGCTTCAATCCCAGCCACCCCAAAATAGATCCTCCTCAAATTACCAACCCAAAAGTTTTAAGAAGGATAAAGCATCCACAATCCAAAAGTAGCAACTCATGATAGGATGTGACTATACCAGACTCTACATGTATACCTCAAGTCAAGGGAGGAAGGACGGGAAAGCTCATCAAAGGAACACTGGCTAGTCACAACCAGGGAACACGCCTATGCTCTCCAGAGGTGCAGAGCGCTTGGACTCCTGCAACCAGCAAAGCGTACCACTATTCTTTAAATGAAAAATACTTTGCATGGAATTGAGCTGCAATTTTCAGCCAGCAAAGGTATTGCCATGGAGCTTACTTGTGAACTGACATGTAGAATTGAGCTATGGTTAGTATGTTCTGTGGCAAAATGTCCAAATTGGTAAGAACTACATCTGGCCGTATCTATGTTTTGACCATGTCAGTTTTCTTCTTGAATATTCACCATGCATATAATCCTACTTAAATGTGGACCTCAGACCCTTCAGAACTTGCAGTTCACCCCTTCAGCTAAAAACAAATCCTCCACTCTAATCAGGAATGGGAACTTTACAGCCCAAGATATTGTTGAACTATAACTGCATTCATTCCTCACCACTGGCTATGTTGGCTAGGGCTGTTGGAAGTTATAGTCCAACAATATCTGGAGGGCCACAGAATTCGCTTCCCTGGTTTAAAACATGGTGACTGGTGACTGGAAAGAAAACCCACCCCCTGTGCTATGCTGTCCTCATGGAGGTGCACCTGGAATCTACTTTAGTACCCTTTTCAGTGCCAGATGAATCTCTTTTGATTTCCTGAGGCTTTTCGTTTTTAACCTGTTGTAGCATCTGTTTTAACTGAACCCTTTTGTAATGTACTGTTTAAGATATTCTTGTCATTTTTGTATAGTCTTGTCATTGTTGTTTCGAAATTGATCAGATGGTAACCTGCCCTAGGGATGTTTTTACATAGAAAGTCAGGGATATATATTTTAAAAATTAATAACAGACTCAGATCAGACCTATTTTAGGCATTATTCTCTCATCCAGTAACAAACATACATATAAATCTGCTTCTGCTTTTCCAGTCCCCTAGACTTGCATAGGCTATTTCAATTACAAAATTTACCTCTACCCTAGATCATCTTGAGAATCATCTCAAGATGTACAGTATTATTTTTGTGACACAGAACTCTCCCATATAATGCTGTCATCAAAGAAATGAATTATATGAGAGGGGAAAAAGAGGAAGAGTAGAGAAGGAAGAGGCAAGCTTTCTGATCATAAAATGCTCTGCAGGCCAAGCAGAAGGCTGTGGATTTGGTGGGGTTCTTTTTCATGGGATGAAACAATACATAGTCACAGAGGAAGAGGGAGATGAGAAGAGTGTTTCTTGCTGGCTTGTTTGTTTTGTGATAGTGAAGTTTGCCTAGTTCTCTATTCTGTGCAATAAATCAAAGTTCAGTAAACTTACGTTGACTTGAACCAGATTGTATATTTCAGTAATGATGACTCAATGGTTTTGAAAACACTTCCTTTTATTAAGATGTACTGGTGCCATACAGAAGTTTGGGGTTGCATGAGCTTGGACTTAACTGCCCTCTGATTCAACAGCCTTCTTATAGATGGGGTAACATTTTGCAGTGTGATGTTAGTGAACATACATGACATGAAATCATCCTCTAAGTTAAGAGTGATCAAAGACTAACATTGCCATCACAAATATTAAAGTCTTCAAAGACTTACCTGTTGGTGGTGGTGGTGGTGTCGTTGTTTTGGTTCTAATTTAAGGGATTGTCATTTCCATGTTTTCAATTACTGCTCTCCAGAGCACTTTTAGCTGGTCCTCTCATGATCCACATGGCTGACAGGAACAAACTTGAGTTTAATGTAGTCCACATAACTACCATGTCCTTTGCTGAAAACAGGAGGGGCCTGAGGAGAGAAGCCTGATGCACTGCTTATCTTTCATGATTATGTAAAAGCATTCCACTGAGATGTTCAGAGGATGTTGGCGAGATGTCTTCCTTTTCTTTTCCACCTGAAAACTCAGGTTAATAATCATAATTTTCTGTTGCAAAAATGAGGAGGAGGAGGAAGAGGCAGATGTCTTAGGAAAACAAACCACCCAAATCAGGCCTATTGTGGCCATTTCTGCCAGATACTGCTATTGTAGAACACCTCTGCATTTCACAAGGCTTGGGCACTATCCTAAATGTGGACATGTAGTTTGCCAAGTGTGGATGGACTGCAGCTTCTGCCATCCCTCACCATTGGCTATGGACAAGGGACAGATGCAGTACAACAACATCTAGAGGGTCCAAATGCTCTCTGTCCTTCCGTACATAGTCCCCATCCACATGAATAAAAGCCATTTGGCCAAAATGATTCATGAACTGTGTGACCAACAAGCCTTTCTCTCTGGCTTATCTTGGAGTAATTTGGGAATGGCAAGCTACTTCCCCAACAACTGGGAGATAGTGAATGTCCCAGTCCTTCCTCCATGTACACACAAGTCTTATTTACAGACTTTCTTAGGAGTTTTCTGTGTAGGAGTGGAAGTTTCAGCTTTCCCTTTACCCTTATAATTTTTGCCAGCACCCTCAGATACATACATACGTGGCTATGGGCTTTGGGCAGAGGCCCATCTGCATCATTGGTAAAGAAAACTGTGGGTGTAGGGGGCCCAATACAAAATGGAACCACCACAGGAGACAAAAGATTAACGCTTCCTTACTTCCCTGCTACAGTTCTGATTGGTTTGAGTAGAATTTGAAAGTCCCACTGCTTACTTTGAGTAGGCTTTGGAAATGCTGTTAAATATAATGATATCTGTAACGTGTTACTGGGAAGCACTGAGTCCTGACATAATTATTTAAAAAGCAATGCGGCAACTTGTACCAATATTATATTTTTATAGTAACAAAATCATGTTTACTCAGTGTGCCAAAAATATTGCTATGGTGGGACAGGCATGGTGGAAGGTTTGGAAAACCTTTTTTAGATATTCAAAGTGTCTTTACAGAATGCAATTAAATAGAAATGTGTTGGTAATTCACCACTAATTAGTAACCCAATGAGTTACTTTTGAGCAAGGAAGGAGTAGCAGGATGAATTACTTTTTCACACTGCAGTGAATAATTAGAAGAAAGCATTTTCTCAAAGTTATCATTACAACTTATATATAGTAACTGATCTTACAATAACGTTTAGAAACAAAAAGTAAACAGTTCTCCCCTTTAAAGAGAAAATAGTGAAAAGCTACATGTTTTTTCCTTGCCTTGCCTTTCAAGAGCAGTTTAATCCATAGGATCATAGAACTGGCATACTAATTAGAATAATGCCTGACTTATATCAAAGCCCTGGCATGTGTGTAAAAGCTTCCTCAACCAGCTTCCAGCCCTTAGGTAAAACAATCTGCTTTGACACTCACCTAAAACTTCTAGGTAGAATAGGTTTTAACATTAGTTAGTTGTACATGTTGCTACAGGATTTCAGTTAATCACATAAATTGCGGCTTTCTTGGTAGTCATTTTAATTTTGGGTCATGCTTAACTGGGAAAAATATCTGCAGAATACAATTAGAAAGAATGTTTTTAGACAAGGAGGTTATAGCTCAGTCACAGAGCATGCAGTATTTTATTTTACTTAAAACGTTTTTTATATTACCAAATCAAATTCCAGGGTGGTGTATTAAAAACTGGTAACATCCATACCCATAATAGAGAACACATGTTTTATGTTCATGCAGTAAAGCCGAAGGTTCTGTCCTTGGCACCATCAGCTAAATCATTTTTGGTAACAAGTTCAGTACAGAAGTCTTTTGCAGAAGTTGTAGAGTGGGAGCCAGAGTCGATAATATTAACCCAGGTGAAAGAATCAATGATCTGACTTGAGCTAAGACAGCCTCATGAATAAGCCAGCCTTCTCCAATGTGATGCTGTCCCAACGTGCTGGAGTACAGCTCCCATCATCCCTATCCAAAATGGGAAACCAGTTTGGAAAATTACTGTACACTTTCTTCCATACGTGCACTGACTTGTGCCTTGTTCAAGGAAACATTCTGACACTATGTCAGGATTAGCACAGAACTTTTGACCTCTTAAGATAGGCTCACAGGGAACATTTACCTATTCACTATGCTCATAATTGTCCACCTATGAGTACTCATAGGATTACTACATTTAGGCACAGCTCTGTTGTTATGTGCCTTCAAGTTGTTTCTGACTTAGCAACCCTAAAATGACCTCATCATGCAATTTCCCTAGCAAGATTTGCTCAGAGGGGGTTTGCCATTGCCTTCCTCTCAGAGTGTGACTTGCCCAAGCTCACCCAGTAGGTATCCGTGGCCAAGCAGTGATTCAAATCCTGGTCTCCCAGAGTCCTATACCCATCTATCCTCTTTTATAGGGTAATAATTCTAGAAGTTACATCAGAAATAAGGATAGGCTTTGGCTCTCTGAACTTATTCTAGCAGGTAATTAGGGTCAATATATAGTAACTGATCTTACAATAACGTTTTTGCGGGTTGGAATTAATTGCTTTCTAACAATGTATGGAATCTAATTTTCTTTGCCCTGAAAGAAAGATACCAACATATGTAAACATAACAGGGCTTGGTGTGCCACAGCTTAATCCAGAGCTGGCTAAAACAATGGAAATATCTTTCTGAGTACATTGTGGGTTAAATCCAATATAGTTAAAAACATCTGAGTGCAGCCACAAATATGCTGGTATTCAGTTGTGCTATGAAAACAGTTTTATGTCAAATTCAAGTGGGACTAATACAGTAAACTACTAATACAGTTAACCCTTCTTAAGGTTGTCCTTAAGAAGCCTAATTTAAAAAAAACACTATGTTCAATTACTTTAAACTGAAAATTGCTTAAACTTTGAAAACAAATTAACTCCTATTAACAGGCTGCTTGGCGTTTATATGACACTTTTTACCTTGAGCATTAGTTATTCTCTAAAGGTCTATTCTCTAAAGTCCTATTCTCTCAAGTCCTGTAACTTAATGCAAGTAACTAGGCAGTACTGTTTTGCATAGTTTTCCCTCCTGGTCCCCAGTCTGACTACTTGAGAATTATCTGTGTGTGGCAAGAACAATAGAAATAAATAAGAATATACTCTTTTCTCCTAGAGTCAAAGCTTTTTTTTTTTTTAAGCAGCCAGGCGTTTGTGCTTTAAATGTTTGGTGACATACAGATGATCAAAAGATGGAATAAAGCTCTACCTGTTGAATATCTGCCTCCCTAAATTCTGTTTCTCTTCTGTGGCAAGAGAGCA
Organism: Cyclura pinguis; assembly: GCA_030412105.1. Classification (NCBI taxonomy): domain Eukaryota; kingdom Metazoa; phylum Chordata; class Lepidosauria; order Squamata; family Iguanidae; genus Cyclura; species Cyclura pinguis. The sequence continues at coordinate 282,115,128 of CM059599.1, forward strand.
TCATGACTTTAACAAAAAACCAGGGTATGGGAAGGAGATAAATACACAAAGACACCTGCTGGAGATCTAGTGCACTGTCTTCTTGTCCAATGTGAGAAGCACAGGAAACTGCCCTGAAGCCTAGTCACAGCACTGGCCCACCAAACTCAGTATTATCTGCATTAACAGGCAGCTGTGCTCCAGGTTTCCAGATAGGAGTTTTTTCCAGCCCTACCAGGGGACATCAAGAATTGAAACTGAAATTGTTTGCATGCAAAAGACATGTTTTTCTATTTAGCCACAGCCTGAAAATATTTTGTTCTCACCTTTTTTTGAAGGATCTAATGCAGTACACCTACCCTAGTTTCTGTTCAACTCACCAGTAAATAGCTGAGTTGGGGGAAGGGAGTTGGGACAGCCCTGCTACCCTGTTGGCCTTGTGCTGATTTTGTCTTCCATACAGTTTCTGTAAAACCCTAATCAGATGGTTCATTCACATGATCCTGGACAGCAGAGCCAGATGATTATTAGTTCAGGTGGTATAATTGCTTCAAGCCACTCACAAGCTAGGGGCCCAGGGCTCAAAGGGGGAAAGTGTATCTTGCTTTCTCATCTGCCCCAGTCACTTCACAAATCTCTCTGTTACCCTCAGCATTTTGTGTGCTTGCTGAGTGAGCTAAACTGCAAGGGACCAGACTGTTAGTTTCATTGAGATTGCAGGATTGGAAATGGGTTCACACATGAAGGTGTTTGTGTTGCCATCTATTGTACTGTTTGATCTTAGGGCCACATCTCCTAGAAAAGTGCACAGGGGTGGGGGAGCTTATTTTGGGAACTACTCTAAGGCCTAAAGACCTTAATCTAGTCTTGCTGGATAGACTCCCCCTCTTAGATGGTGATTTCTGTTGACTTTTTGCCTAAATTCCTATCAGTGAGGACTTCCCAGTGTGCTACCATCCAGCTCACAAGTAAGAAGGAAATATAACAGATAAGAACAAAATCTTTCCTCTTCATTCTTCTCTTTTACACAGTGGTTGACCTTAAATTAATTACCTGTGTGCTAGGAAACCAAAAGATAAAAGTAGGGAAGTATATGATGCTCTCTTTATTCCTTTGCCAAGAAACATTAAACTGCCTTACTGACAAAGATACTGGTGCTCCACACTCATGCTTCTGCCAAATGGTAGGCAGTTCTGGGAGCGGCCCTTGCCAGTCTAGAAGAAGGAGTAGGAACAGGATGATAAAAAACAAGTGCTTACATTTCTTGTTTATTGGTTACAACTAAAGTACCTTGGTACAGCAGAGGGCTGAGGAGCCATCCATCAGATGACCTGCCTGCTGACTGATGAACCATTGGTATCCTGTTAGTGGCATATGGGAGCCTAAGTCCAACACATACCTATCTTTGCCTTTTTTCTCTCTGTGAAAGTTGACATTCTTTGCCTCTCTTCTTAACAGTCGACACTCTCCCCAGATTCACCATTTAGACACTACAGCCTCCCTGGCCATTTAGTGGCTGGTGGAGAATGTGGGAGTGTGGATCAGAGAAATCAGTGGCTATGTCCTAATAACCAGACAGAGACCAGTGACATTATCCACTGCGATCCACTGAGGACTTCCAGAGATCTCAGCAGATGATGTCATCATCCTATAGATGGCTATGGTGCCATAACCACTTGGTTTTCCAGACTCGAGAAAGAAGTTCTCCACTCTGTCCCCCCTTCTCCACCAGACACTGAGTGGTCCAGGGTAGGCTACAGAAATTAGAGTAGTTCTACTTCTAGAGTAATCAGGAGGTAATAGGAGAATCTGGCACTGTTTTGACAAGTTCTGTTCTTTTATGAGGATATAGTGCTGGAGTTTTGTGGTACATTAGAAATGTCTGATCACTCAAAAATAGTATACAAATTCAGCATGATGGAAACTGATAAGCACTGCTTGTTTTCAACAGTTCTTCAGCTGTACTTTCTTACAGCTCCCCGAACTGCAAAAATTTAAAGCTGTTCATCATTTCTATCTCTCAATTCTAACAATGATTTATTTCCCCCTCTTGATGTATGGCTCCAAGTCTTGGATTCCTCACACAGCCTGCAGGTAGGTGCAATCTACCTTCCTGGAGCAAGGAACATTGAGTGGAAATCACTGCTTGCTAAACAAGTATCTCAAACTATGTTAGAGGAAAGCATGTGTCTTCCATCTGCACAAAGAATAGCATGCCTAGGGACACTAGACTGTAGGGCTCTGTTACCCTGTGAACTGGGGGTCCCGGGAGGGACACCAAAATGTGCTCAACTAAAGGTGGGGGAAATTAGCTCAGAGCACTGCTTAGCGTTACAAGAAGCAGGGTAACGTAGCGAGATCTTGAACCCTATGTCTACGGGGTCGGGTCGAGTCAAGGAGCACACAAAAGTTGAAATAATAAATGATGCTTATTAAATACAAGCAAAACAGTGTATGCGACACACTCATACAAGATAACTAAAGAAAATAAAGTTTGGAGTGGTATAGAGGGATTTTTAGAGGGATTGTTGGTTTGGGTGATACTTCACCTGTCCTGAAGCCCAGAAAAATAGAGAGCGAAGCTGGGGTGCGATGTAGCTCAGCACGTGGAGCTGAGGGGAGGCTCGCCAAGCAAAACGGCGGCAAAGCGGGATGAAACTCGGGAGCGATCCGAGGAAGGTCTCGGAATCAAGGGTTTTTATAAGGAGAATTGTGACTGCAGGCTATGCCGTACTTGGGGGAAAACAATAGATTTGGAATTGGAGACAAAGCTTCCGAAAGGTCAGAATCTGAATGATTGAGTTATCGTGGCGGTTCTCAATAGAGTAGCCAGTGTGCAAACGCAGAGTACTTGGGTATTGCATAGTTCACCCATCAAGCTGCCATCGCGGGGCAGAGGCTCTTTTGTAAGTGGCGTGCATACTTAATTAGAGTACTTGCCTGGAGGTCTCCTAAAGCAGTGAGTCAGCTATTTCTGGCCTGCCTGTATTGTAGTTTGAATATTACGGCTATTAACGGCCGAGCTTGTTTACGTGCTTGTCCGGTGGCCTCGCAAGCACGTGGAAAGGAATAGAGAAGTGCAGCCGAATTGTGATATCAAGCGATATCTTTTAATATCCCCAAAGCTCGGACTAGCCAAGGCAGTAACAGCTCTCTTACTGTCCTAAGAAAATATGGGCTACGTTAATATAAAAAGAGCTCAGCCATGCTGTCACCTCCAGCCTCCTGAGAAGAGAATGCAAGTTAAAGGAATGTTTACTGATCATGTAGGAGTTCTTATATTTGTGTCTAGAAACATTTACCCTGCAGTATATGGAGTTTGTGCCCCAAATGTACACTGGACGTATGCTTATGTTTAGATATATTTTAAGGAATGAGTTTGTGGGCTTTATATAGGTCCCTTGTGGCCAGCTTCCTGGTTTCAACTGAGAGAGAATTCCAGACCTATGCAGATATTACATGCATCTAGTAAACTGTTATTTCACAATGTTTACTGACAGAGTGCAGCACTATGAGTGGAATTTCTATGCTCTGTACTCTTGCATGTTTGTTGTTTGGCAGTCTGCAATGGAAAACAAGGAGCAATTATGTACAGACAACACTGTAATGGAAAAATGGAGGACAGATTTTTTTTTTTTAACCAGTGCTTGCCAGATTTTACAAGACAGCCTCCCCCTTTCTCTCCTCTTCTGGACTAAATTCAGCCCACACTAATACCTAATATGAAACCACAGCTCTAGAACTCCATCTTCACAGCCAGCTGGAAGTGACCAAAACAACATCTGTTGTGTGTAAAATTTGAAAGTGTTTTCTCACTCTGTCAAATTCTTCTCCGAAATCAGATAGCACTGCAGTTACTGTTTTACAGCCATTTCAACTGAATAAACTTGACAGCTAACTTGTTTGCTTTGGTACCTCAGTAGAATTGCATGACAATTCATTATTCCTTTGCTAGTTCTGAAAATACTCATTTTCCTGCAATTCATTTTTTTTTCATATGCCTCTAGATCCACTGTTGTCATGGCTCCACATTAGTCTGTTCTGAGGAGAAAGTCAATGGAGTCTATTCCTAACCACTGTCCTAAATTGCCCTCCCCCCCCCCCCCGAGATACAGAGTGTCTGGAAATGTTGAAGTCATGAGAGGAAAATCTGTGATGCAGAGGAGCTGGGTCCAGAAAAAGAGATATTTGGGGAAGGGGAGCAACTGAAATATATCCAGTACATACATTCTTAGCTTAAGCTTAATTTTTTACCTTAAGATGGAAATGTTTTACATAACATAGGAAATTATACTGTTTTGTGGGTGTGTTTACACACACATCAAACATTATAACATACATAGGGAGCCCTGGTGGTGCAGTGGTTAAATGCTGGTACTGTAGCCACAAGGTTGTGAGTTCGATTTTGCCAGGCTCCAAGTTGACTCAGCCTTCCATCCTTCCGCGGGTTGGTAAAATGAGTACCCAGCTTGTTGGGGGCAATTAGCTAACACACTGTAAACCACTTAGAGAGCACTTAGCTGATAAGTGGTAGAGAAATACACATGCTATTGCCATAGGTGACATTTTAAAATATGCATACCTTGCTTTTATTGAATGAGGACTAAGAACTAAATGTCAGTGCTAAAGCTGAACCTGCTGCATCCAGAGGTACCTAGGCTTATCTCTAAGTATGGAAAAAATATTTTTTCAAAGCTCTTACAGTCTCTAAGCTGGAATGGCCAGTGGCCAAACCGGTTGGGGCAACAGGAAACAAACTGGAAGTTGAAAACAGAAGCTAACAAAACAGGATGAAGCAAATGTTTTATTTATCTGCATTTAGAAACAGAGTGTAGCCCAAAGGAATGTATCTTGAGGCAAACTCACAGAGTGGTCCTAACCCTTTGTATGGATTTTTGGGGGGTAAGGGTGAAGTGCTGGTGCCCATCCATAGACAGAGAGGATCCTTGTTGACATGAGGCTTCATTTATCTTGTGGAAAACACTATGGCCCTAAATCTAACTCAAGCAATATATCACTGATGGATGCAAAGGGAGTTGGTTCTACACAGCCTCAAGGTGGTATAGCTGAGCCCATTCCTCATTGGTAGTGCAGGGGATGGTTTTAAAATTAACATGAAATGGTGAGAAATCACACACCTTCTATATAAACATGCAGAAACATGTTCTGTCCTGGTTGGTTTCAGCCAATGACTCTTTGGAAGTGGTAGATCTGTCACTTCACATTTAATCTAACCCCACTTTGAGCACCACAAAACTCTACAAAGGCCCCCATGGTGTCTTAAAGCTGACAAATTTATATAAGTTTTTACAGCCTAGAGCCACCATAAAGGATCATGTCACAGTGCAGGTGCCACTGTTCATCCTGGTTGTGGGATTCTGGGAACTGTAATGTCAACAAGAACATTTCCAGGCACTGGTGTTGATGCACTTTAAAAAGAAATATCATTAAATGGGATCCCAGGCAGCATCACTTTTGGGCTTCTAGAAAATGTGTGTTGCCACAGGGCATTTTAATTAATTATATAGGGCATAGCAAGCATTCAGTATCCAGACAAGAAGTAGTAACTTGTTATCGTGCTGGGTTTTTGTGCCTGCTAGTGATAATGCCCAAACTCAAAGTTAGGAGTGTGAGAAGACAAATTTTGGTGCTCTAATTATTAACATGACAACTGGGTAGATGTTGTTCCAGACTATTTAAGCAATTTATTATTGTACGCACAGCAATAAAGTATAAAAGAAGTGTCATAATACAGCGAGGAGGGAAAAATATGCAAGAGTAGCACCTTTGAGACTAACTGAAAGAAGTTGGTAGCATAAAGCTAAGTCTGCTTCATCAGATGCATGGAATGAAGGGCCTATGGACAGACATTTATACCTATGAATGAGCAGTTTGTGTGTGTGAATAGAAGTGCTAAACTTGTGGGTTTGTTGATGAGGTGACAAGTTTGGTGGATAGTTGTTGGAGGACAAAGGTGGGAGGAAAGGTGTTACCTAAAGCCAAGGTGAGTAAATAACCACATGGATGGTGGAGAGATTTACTAGAATGTATTATGATGCTGGCTGGGAAGCAGAAAAGAGATGTGATAAAATGGGGAAGAGAGCCTGGCATGTTAACTAGAGTTTATAATATCTGTAGCATGCCAGGAGACCATTGTCTCTGTTCAACCCACTGTCAATGGGCTGAAATTTGTGGATATATTCCAGTTCCGCTGTTTCTCTTTCCAAGAAGGGAAAGAAACAGCATTCCTATCTTCTGCTGACTAATCTTGTTTGTTCATCCTGAAGGAGCAATAATAATTAATGGAAAACCTGGCAACTTGCAGCCTCCCTGGTGGTTGATTTTACTTTTCAGTAGGGGACTCCATGTTCAACACTGAGCAATTCCATGTTCTGGATCATAATCACTGGATTATGGCACCAGCAGCAGTGTGATGTCTTCATTTCTTTGAGGAAACAAGCCAACAAGGCTGATGATTAGCTATTCAGACATTGTTGGCATAAACTGTATGGATACGGTACAAGACTGCTAGGCATCTTGATCAGTAGTTTGGTGGTGGGGAGGGATTTTGGCAGTTGCTAAAAAGAAGAAGAGGGAGCAAAGACTGTAATTAGAAGAAGTGTAAAATTCTATACATAAATAAAAACATAGGGAACTTGATTGATGAGCATCTGCCAGGTTTTTTAGAGCCCTGTTTAGATCAATGCAGGTGATCACATTTCATAAGATCTTCACTAGAAGAGAAATTTCCCCTTCTAAAATAGTTTTTTTATGGGCTTTAAATTCTACAGTTCTTCACTTGTTGGTTCTTTCTTCAATCTCACATATGAGAATGCGTCCACTTAGGTTGCAAGCAGGACCTCCTAAGAATATCTGAGACACTTAAGAGCTCAGGCTTTTCCCCTTCTTGCCCCCCATGCATGGTTCTGCACGTGAAGAGCTGTCATCGTCGTTCTCCTTTTCTTCCTGCCTGTGCTGACAGCAACAGCTGAAGCAGTCTATCCTTGTTAGAAAGCTCTGCCTGTTACTTTGTTAAGAAATTATTCACACATATCTCTCTTTCCCTAATGGCAAACAGCACATTCTCCAAAAAGTACTGTGACTATGTTATGAAAATTCTCATACTGGACCTCCACAGTCTTTATCCCACTTGCCTTTTGCCAAAGACATCCTTAAGAAGCTAGAGAGAGTTTGGAGCTTGGTATCTCAGATCTATTATGGTGTGCCATGCCCTTGGCACTATAGATTTTGTGGCACATAACACCTCAACTTATCACTGGCCCATCACTGTTTTTTTTCTTTAACAATTTCTTGAGATTCCACCTTGTTCTTTAAAGAACATTTATAAAACCTTCTGTTACGTTCATTTCAATAAACTCAGTTCTAGAACTTTTCACTCCTCATTTGATTCCTCTAATTTGAAAGTCCTTATTTCCAGCATACAAGTCCTCAGGATCAAGACTTCCTGACTTCAAGCCTGGAGTTTGTAAGATACCACCATCTGTTTCATGTACCATTAGTTCTATGAGCTTGACCATTATTCTAAGTCTATGTCCTCAAATGTACCACAACTGATTTCTGGGCAGTCGTGTGCTAAGTCATAATTAGATTTTCCCACACTCATTCATCACAGTTTCCACAATAATTCTAGGTTCTTTTCCTCCTAAAGATTGAGCTGTGGTCATCATCCCTAATTGTGAGTTACTATTGTCCCACTATACCACATAGGTACTCTCACAGTGGTAGAGGAACTTCAGAAGGCACAAAGGAAACAAATGCTCACTGAAGCCTGAATCTTACTGGTGCTACTAATGAGAGTAAGCTCATCAAATCAATTGTTGTAAGTCAACACTAATCTGAACTCCATTGAATTCGTTAGATCTACCCTAGTTAGACTACCAATGGGATTCAGGCCTGAGTCATAGCAACTGCACCTATTGGAGCATTTCTGGAAGATGGTATTAACTGAAGGACTCATAATCAAGGCTTGCTAATTCAGGAGAATCCAGTTTTCAAAGTTCTGTCATGCTCCGTTTCCTCCAAGAAACACCTCATATTTATAACTAGACTGTAGCCAGCTGCTTTGGTTCTTACACATTCTGCTTGTTTGCATCTATCACCTGTCAGATCTTTCCAGTGGATATTCTCTCATTATATCTCAACCTATTGTCACTTCGGCTAAGAATCTACACCCTCAGTGAGCCCACCTTCCATACCCAAATCTATACTTTGTATACACATTCCTCTTTTCTGATCTTTTCCATACCAAATGACCAAACAAACCTGATTAATTCTAACCCAGTTACTTTCACCAAGGACATTGCAATCTCTTTCCTGTACAATAAGGGGTTTTGCTTCCCCAGGGCCAAAGAAGAATTATGAAACCACTCAATTAATGACACTCTTGGTGGCTTCCCACCAAATCTCCAAAGACATAAAATGACATGGAGAGCAGCTGATCAGGTAGCCTGAGATCAGCTTTGCATCGTGAAAAATAAAGGAGTCGTGCAGCACTATATGAAGATCAATCCTTCTCTTTTCTTGGCTGCATGCATATTGTGCATCACCACCGTCAAAGTGATTGATTCAGCCACTTGAAAAGAAACGATTCACAGCTCTCGGCTGAGCAGGGTATTTCCTATTCTCTTGGCTCCACTGTGCCTTGTCTTAAACTTCTTACTCTAAGAGTTGTGAGCCTATAAAGTTTTTTTTTTAATTACAGTGCATATCCTGCTATTTTCTCCTCACCCAGATGCGTCAAGCACCCGGGCCTGCTAGCAAACTAAAACACTCTGCACAATGACTGTGCTTCACCAACAACAAACCACTAGTTGAGGAGTGGGAAGAAGAGGAAGGAAACACATTGTGGTTGCTAGCAATTGCATAGCATATTGTCCTGTCTCACTTCCAGATTAAACTCTTAATAGGAATGGAGAGTGTATCTTGCAGTGACTTGCAAACCACAGAGTACATCTTTTTCTCCATCAACTCCAGAAAACAGCCTTCTAAAACTATATACATATGGTAACTTTTCAGAGATGGGGCATTATTGGAAAACTGCTATTACCCATAGTAGCCATGTTTCTTTATTAATGTCTCTGTGGTCAAATCAGTTTTTTGTAATGCGTCAAGTTGAGCTTTGAGAAAGCTGAAATAATCCCACAGAAGTATGACCAGCACTTCTATGGTAGACACACTTGTCTTTTGGTTTGAATAGTATCTTTGACACACAACTCCATTCGCTTCATTGCCCATACCCAGAACACATCTAGAATTGTATTTTATTTTGTATATATTGAAGTTTTTCTTATTAGTAAATGGAAGGATGGTAGCTCTCCTCTATCAAACCATGCAGCCCTCTAAGAAGAAAGAAAAGAGTATTGATTTCCTTTCAGACTGCAACACGGTATCACTTTCTTAAGCAAATTTATTTTTAACGTGTGAAAAAAAAGAGAATTCCTTCTACAGCTTTGTGCCTTGATTCATGGCTACTTCTGATCAGAGGTAGCTCTGATTATAGCTACCTTGTTCCATCTCTGCAACCTCCACTTCTACTTTCAGCTGGAACAGGAAGAATTTTAGGAAGGCCATAGGTATGTGCCAGTGTTGACACAATAACAAGAATCACAGTATGTTCTATTTTATTCTATTGCTTTATTTATACCTTTCCTTAACCCTAGAACTGGGACTCATAGTGGCTTCTGAAACAAAAAGGCTTATAGGTAAAAACACATCACTAAAAACGTAATAAACATTATGATTAAAACAGTATTACACTGTTCATAAAAATTAAAAAATATTTAAAACATTGATTTAAAAACAAAAGTAGAAACCTCAAAGGGTTAAGTCCCAGTTGCTACTTCCCTCTTGTTTAGGATTCCCGTTGCGGCTAAATCTGGTGTCTTGTATTTTGTGCAATAAAAGTATTGCTTTTTTTTTGGTGGATTTTGTATTTTGTTTTATTTTGCTGTATGACCAACATGGCTACCCTTGAATGAATAAATATATATATGTATGTATGTATATATGTATGTATGTATGTATATATATTTTTCCCCCCTGGATTTGAAGATACTGGGTTTAGCCACAATGGGGGAATCCTAAAAAGAGGAAAGCAAGAACTGGGACTTAACTCTTTGAGGCTTCTACCTCTAACAAAACTAAAACCTTCTTTTGGACTATAATTGGTTGAGTTTTACCTATATAGCACCTAAAAGTTTTTCCAGATGTAGCAGTACAAAGACTTCTTGAGAAATTCAATGTTCTCTGCTTAAGAAGAGGAACTGTGACTTCACAGAGGACAGAGATACCCTGGATCTTTAGAGGAGGTACTTTACTGCTACTAACAGAGTTTAAATTTTACTGGTCCTTTCTCTTGGTCCCCACATGGCCAAGAAAGTAGAGGCCTCCATCTGCAGTGAGATGCCCTCAAACTAACTGAACTACAGCAGAAACAACATCTTATTAAAAAAAAAAAGTAGGCTTGTGACTCCAACACCATCACCTTCCTCCCCCTTTTTTTCTTTGTCCTATATGATTTTTTAACATATTTTACCTGATGAAGAAGCTCATGGAGCTTTAAAAGCTTGCATGATATGTTCTGTGGGAAGCAAAGAGGGAGTCAGCCTATTCTCCCTTAGAAAGGAGTTCCAAACTATGGGACCAGCCACAGGGAAAGCTTTCTCTTGTAATCCCACTAACATGTCCCTCTGATGATAGTGAGGCTGAAAGAATTGCCTCGATGAAGATCTTGCAGCTCAGGAGAGCTCATACAGAAAAAAACAAAAAACAAAACAGTCCTTCAGTTACGTTGGATCCAGACCATATAGGGTTTTAGAGGTCACAACCATTGTCCCCAAAATAAACTGGCAGCCAGTGGGGTGTCTTTAACAAGGGAATTGTGTGCTCCTTGTAACCAGCCACAGTTAACAATTTGACTGCAGCTCTTTGGGCCAGATGAAATGTCTAAACACTTCAAAGACAGCCCCATGTAGTAATCCAGGTAGGATGTAACTAAGGCATGTGTTACTGTGGACAAGTCAGATGTCCTTAGGAATGGCTGCAGTTGGCACATTAGTTTTAATGATGCAAATGCCAAAACCTGAGTTTCTGGATTCATCCAAAGTGACAACCTGTGCACCCAGAGGGAGTGTAACCCTATCCAGTATAGCCAAGTTAAATTAAAATTTCATTCTTATTGTGAAGGTCCAAGGAGCAAAGTGAAATTGACAAAGCTTTAGCTTCCTGGTAGGCAGTATAATGGAGCTTAATCGTGGCAGAGGTGAAACTGACAAGGATTTCCTATCTAGGGGGAGAGGAAGGAAGAATGCTGTTAAGGAGTACTGAGATAATATAAAAGAAATGCTTCAGAGATATACATTCAGTATTCAGAATTACTGCCCCTTCTCTTTTTTCAGAGGTTGTAAATGTTACTTTGGGGGATTTATGTCATGCTTGCTGGGGGATTCTAGTAGCTGTAATCCAAAGAAGTAACTTTTCCAAGCTCTCCTTCATATCTGCCATCCCTAAATCTCCCAAGGAGTAGGTAGAGATTGGAAATTGATCATAAACTACATTTGGAAGACAGTAGCAGTTCCCTTGTAGTTAGTAGCAAAGGTGTGTATTGTCCTATACCTGCTTATTGAGAGACATTTGCCTTGCTCTCCTGCTTCTTCCTTAGATTTCAGCCATACCTCAGATATCTGCCACAATGTGTTAAGTTCCCTTTCTTTTTAAAAAATGTTTGCCTTTTCAGTTCAGTAGCAAAAGCATTGCCCAACTCCATTCTTCAGATGGCATTTTTCTCTGATCTGTATTACTTTCCATTCCATTCTAATGTGGAGCAGAAAGATTAATAGAAGGTGGTAGTGGCCTCAAAAGAGGCAATGTCATGGAACGAAGGTGGAAATGCACATAATTTTGAATCACATGTCCCCAGGGAGGATGCATCTGAAATCTAGTTACAGAACAATATGGGCTAGCTGAATGCTACTCAAAATGGTAATTCATGCACTGTGCCTGGCCACAAACCATTGGATGTTTGTCCACAGCAAGTTTCCAGGAAAGTATGTGAATACATTAATAATACAGAAAAAAAATATGATACTGGTCTCTGGTATGTTGGGGGAAAAATAGCACATCAGATAGCTTGAGAGGCACTATGCTAGCCTACAGATGTGTCCAAGTATATCTTAGTGGTGGATCCCATGAGACTTTGCACAAAGAAAAAGAAACACCTCAAACCTTTGGCATCACTAGCTAAGAGATCTAAGACAAGAGAGAAATACTTGTCCCTGATCAGAGCTTGTTGTAGAGTGCAGTTTTCAGAATTTCTGAGTCCATGCTAGCTTGGGGCATTCTGGAAGTTGCAGCCCAAAGTGTAACTTTTTCAAGCCTTGACTAACACCTTGGAGAGTTGCTGCCAACCTCAGTAAAGAATTCTAATCTAGATAGGTAAGTGGGCTGACCTTATTTATAAGGCAGCTTTACTTGTAGATGAAGCTGAGTTGTTTCCTCCTACACTAGCTAGAGAGGAATGTTATTTAAAAGCAAGCACAGCATAACTTGTGAACAGTAGTAATGTGGCTTTGCTTTATTAAAGTGAGAGAACAGTCCTGAGTTATAATTGCATTTATTGTTTAAATGCATGTTTAAATGCAAAGTTTCATACCCCTTTCAAATATTCTGGTTGTAGTTTAAGATCAAAGCTGCACCTGAGAAGTTTTTTCAAGCTGCTACAACTGCTTGCTTGTTTACAGATTCAGTAAGCAGCTCCTTGCTGTCTTGCATGGGCAGAACTTGAGAGCCGGGAAACTCTTCATGTAAAAGCTAATTGTTACATACAGCCCTGATTGGGATTGAAATATGCTGGCTAATATGTTAAGCGTGAGTGAAAGTTCAGCAGGTGAACCATATTGTAAACATACATGTCAACAGGAGGGCAGAGTTGAAGATAATATTAGAACCATGTGCTGTTCCGTTTCTCATGAGGTTTTAAAGGTCACAGCTCCAGCATCTCCCAGGTCCCGAAGAAATATATAGTGATGCTGTGTGCCATAGAGGGAGGTACAGCCCTTATAAATTTGGTAAGGTACACTCCGTTCTGAAAAATAATGTTTTCAACTGAAGGCAAGAAGAAGTTTCTTTTAACGACATCTGTTTTTTATCAAATAAAACTGCTTGTGAGTCAAGCCTTAACACAATGCGTGGAAATACAGTTGGAACTTACAGTGAACTGTAACTGATCCGTCAAACTGAAAGATCAGCACAAAATTGCCAAACATGATATCTGGGTCAAGTAATTAAAAGTCATCTGATAAAAGCCCGCAAAAGCTTTCTCCTTCTTTTCCTCCTCCTCCTCTTTCTTCTCCTTTGCCTGACGAAAGACCTGTGTGAAAGATACTCTAACTAGATATTATTGTTCCCCCAAAGAAATCTTTAAGATCTGAGAGCAACAAGTTTCTAAGATACATAGAGACTACATTTTTCCCCTATCCTTTCCTGGCTTTTATGTTTTCAAGTTCCTTTCACTAGTGTGATTTATATGGCCATTGCTTTGTGTGTCTTGGAAGGAGGAGTATAAACTTGGTCCTTGAACTTGCAGTCAGATTTGCAATCCAATCTTTAACTCAAGTAGTGTCCCTTTGAATTCAGGTTCAGGGACTTGGGGCCATGTTTTGAAAGAAATTATACTTTGAACTACCTTTGTGTGTGCACTGACTGATGGGCAAATAAGCCAAGCCCTTGAGGCGTGTAGAGGTGTTTATCAAATGAAAATATATTGTTCCTGAGGCTGGAATTAGAAACGATACAATGCAACTGGTCATGCTGAATCCCTAACAAAGCAGTGAAAGGAAGGAAGATTTCCAGTGCCAGACAGGCTGCCATGAGGGTGCTAAAACCTTGTCCTTGTACAATGAAGATGCTAAAACCTTCCCCTGCCTTGTGCTGTTCTTTGCAAAATTGTTTTTAAATAACTATAAAGATAGCTTCTAGTCACAGAGCCCAACGGTGAGAAAAAGCATGTTTTACAGAGGACTTTTAGGGACAGACATACAAGCATGGGAACGGTCTGTCTCCTTCCCTCCTAATCTCACACACCTCCTAATCTCACACGCACATACGCAAGCTCCTGCTTTTTAGAGATCTGGCAGTGAACAGACCCAAGCACATGAGTCTGCTGCCATCGTGTCCAGTTTAAGTGACTCAGCAGGAAGCTTCATTTCAGTGGGACTTACTCCTGGGTATAAAGCATTTAAAAAAAAATGAAGAAGTACAGCACATACACTTATTACAACCCTTTTTGAAGCTAGCAGTTAATAACCAAATACCTGTCTGATTTTATATGCCAAAGAGCATATAAGGGGCCAAAATCACCTCCTGTAAGAGGGAGTTCCAAAGCCTAAAAACAGCCAGCAAGAAGGCCCTCTTTTGTATCCCCAGCAAGCATGTCTGTAAAGGAGGTAGGAGCAAGAGAAAGCCCTCCCCCAAAGATCTCAAAACTCAGGGAGAACGATATGGAGAGTCATGCTGTTTCAGATAATCTAGGCATAAGTCATATAGAGCTTAATAGGTCTTGACCAGAATGTTGAATTGAGCCTGGCAACAGTAGCCAGTGAAACTGTTATAATAGGCGAATTGTAGATTCCATGCCACCAATCTAGTCAAAAGCATTTTGGACCTGAAGTTTCCAGTTTCCAAAAGCAACCTTTTGCCTTTCTTACAGTAATCCAAATAGGATGTAATCAAGGCATATGTCACTGTGGACAGATTTGACAGGTGCAGCTAGTGCATTAGCTTTAACTGTGCAAATGTGATTCAGGCTGTCACTGAAACCTGAGCATCCAAGCTCAGGGCTGAATTCAGCAGGAGTGTAGTTTCAGGGAGGTGTATAAAATGAAGACATAGCCCCTGTAATAATTCTCCCCCCACAGGGACATTTTCCTTCATTCTCCACATTTCTAGGACTGTAACAACTTAAAACTTTAGTTGAGCATTTAGAAATTGGCATCAGAAGAAAAGAGGTAGGCAAAGGTATAAAGAGAATGCAAAACGTGAACTCTTTTCAAAGTCCTCCTCTCTGCAATGATAAAAATGTGAAGACAGAAGGAAATTTTCATGGGAAAGACAGAATTGTCATTCCACATCCCCTCCCATAACTATGCCCCTGGGGTCCAGGAGTACACCCAAACTGGGAACCAAAGATTTCAGGAAGCGTGTAACTCTATCCAGCACAGGCTGAATCTCTATTTCCTGATCTGCCATTCAACTGAGCAGGAGCACCTCTGTATCATCTTGATTAAGCTTCAGTTTGTTCAACCTCAGCTAGTCCATTGGCAGTGGACATTGGTTTCTCAATAAAATGGTTCCTCTGAATTATAGGGAAAGGAGAGATAGTGTCATACCAGTGGAATATCAGTGACACCAGACCCCAAAATTCCACACCATCTTTCCCAGTGATTGTATGTATATGTTAAATAGCATAAGAATAAAACTGACCCTTATGGAAACACAAAGGCCAATAATAAACAGGAATTACCCAGCACCACCTTCTGAGCTGGCTTTTCAAGTCCCATCTCAGAAATGTGGTCCCAAAGAATACGCTTGATAATGTTATCCAAAGCCACTGAAAAGTCCACCAGAACCAACCAAGACCTATCCAGCTCCCAGCCTAAGATTTTGACCAAGGTGATCAAAGCTGTTGCTGTTCCATGAGCAGGCCTGATGCCAGATGGAAAGCGATCTAGATAATCCATCTCATCCATGACCCATTGGAGCTATAATCAGAGCTACCTCTGATCAGAAGCCACATGCTTCAGTACCATGCCAAAGAATGGGATATTGTAGACTGACCTGTAATTATCAAGGATGCTGGGGTCCAGGGATGGCATTTTTAATAAAGCCCTCCCCATCACTGCCTGAGGGCAGGCTGGAACCCTGTCTTGCAGTAATGAGGCATTTAGCACTTCCCTTACCTATTTAGCCATTGTCCTTGGGGCTGTTTTTATAAACAAAGAAAGACAAGAACTCAATAAGCATGTGGTAGCTCTCACCAATCCAAGGACCCTGTCCACATCCTCAGGCTGCCAGACTGAGTATTGAGAAATACAAGAGAAATAGGGGCCAAAGTTACACCCACTGGACCTTTATCAATTATAACAGGCAAGTCAATGCAGACCAGAACAATTCTTCCTGAAAAATGTTGTGGAAATTCTTTTTAGCGGTTTATCAAGCTGTCTATATTCTTGTCTGGTGTGCCAGAGCATAATAATAGGCCCACAGCCACTCAGCAATGTTTTGTGGGATGACACAGACACAGATGCAGTGGTGGCAGAGAAGAATGATTGCTGTAATAACACTACTATGGAGCAGGCCTTCCACTGAGCTCTCATGTTGATCTGGATCTCCTTCGTTCACTGATTTTATCATGCCAGCTCCCTAAGAAACCTGGGGGCTAGCTGGGCTCCACTCTGTTGTGGTGTCAGGGACACTCAGTAGTAATCTTGTTCAATGCCCTGACTATTTCCACATGTCTTGACTAGAAGGCATGCCTAGAAGCATAACTTCTGAGGCAGAGGTGGACAAAGTGTGGCCCCTGAGCAACATGTGGCCTCAGGGATAAAAAGTAGTTTTGACAATTTTTTTTCCAGAATGCCCTCGATGCACTCTAGGGGGCATGAGGATGCCTTTCCCTCACATTTTGCAACCACCAGGGCCTTTTTGAAACTCAGAACATAGTACAAATGCCACCATACCCACTAGAAGCATTTAGGGTCACTTTTTGTGGGATCAGATGCCGCCCTCCAAGGTCTAGTGAGCTAATGCAGCCCCCCCCCCGCCTTCCACCGTTGCCCACCCCTGTTCTAAGGTGAATAAGATAAACCTATAGTCTTTCTTCTCTAATTTCTGTTTAGACTGAGAAATTTTTCACTACATTGTTCTATTTTTCTGTGGACTTCCCTGCTTTCATGTGTCACTGTGTATGTATATGATATTCTATGGACAGCTTTTGAAGCTAATCTTAAACCTGTTTACTTAGACGTAAGTTGCAGTGATTTCAGTGTTTTTCCTTCCTAATAAGCACACTAAAGTTTGCAGTTTTAAATTAACATCACCTTGTACTTTAGTGAGACACTTGCTTCCACCTCGTATCTGTCATTGTAGTGCAAGTTTATTCACTGGCAACTTACGTTACCGTCCTGTATATGTCTTCTGAAAAATAAACCTTATTAAATGCAGTAGTGCTTACTGTAAGCATATATAAAGACTGGACCCTCAAAAATCCTGAAACAAGAGCATTCCAAAAATGTCCTTGGCTAGCAGATCTCAAGATTACGGTAACATGTGCAAAAACTCCATCTGCTTCTTAGAATCTCAATGAATCCCATATGAACAATGCAGAATGAATATTTCTCAGAATTCGGCATCATATAAAGTCTTGTCCACATCAGGGCAAAATTCTAGTTCTTGGTAGATTGCCCAGACATTAGATATACCAACTCATTCTATAAGACCAAGGAATAGAAAATAGCAGAATCAAAAACCATATCATAGAATGACACTCCTTTATTACATTTCAGAAGCAAAGTCTAACGGATTTATACAAAATTATATAAAATGTTTTCTGTTTTTGTTTTATGAGTGTGTGTGCATGTATGTGTGTGTATGTTTTAAAATGTCAGTTCTCTATAGTTAAGGATTATTCATATGAAATATTCATTACACCAAAATGGATGTGTAAAATACTCTTACTTATCATAACAAAACTAATGTAAGAATCAGGTCTCCTGCCTTGAAAAGAGTTTAAATTGAAACAGAATCTAACTTTGCAGTAGCTGCCCAGTAGCTACTGTTCATCTATGGACTCATTCCATTCTACTCTTATGGAAGACTGAAACTATGTCAAAGGAGCAGGATAATTTGGGATGAACAAGCTGGCTAGAATAATAGTTTTATTCTTATTTGCTACAGAATTTCTGGGCAAGGTACACGGAGACTTGCGAGAAGGCTTGTCAGAATAGCAGACAAAACAGGAAAGATTAGAAGTGTCTGAACAGTTTAATGTTGCATAGGTCTGTGTGTACCCAGGCAGACATGACTGATTTGAGTGAAGATTAAATGCAGATGCATGTAACGGAACTTTAGCATAGAGCTGAATGTTGCCGCAATCAAGCCATCTAGGAGCACTCCATAAGTCAGAACAGGTAGAGCAGTGATACACTCCAGTTACATCAAAGGGGAGGGAGATACATTGTCACCATATTGGTGGAGCACCTACTGTATCCTAAACATGCTTAGCCCAGGAGGAGTACAGAAAAACACAATGTTCAGAAGATCACAAAGCCAAAAAAGATGGGGGGGGAGATATTTCTCTGGCATCTATGGAAACACTGCTGAAGCCCACCATTAAGGACTATGTCACTGATGATGATCAGTCAGAGCCAGTGGACTCACAGCAATGATGATGCATCTTAAGAACACCTCCCTCTGTCACTCCACACACAAAACTATGCTACAGGGTACCCACTCCATGACTTCAGTGCCACTGGCAGTAGCGCCAGTCTCTCTAGTGTCAATCTTCAGGTGTTCCTCCAGTCAAGGGCATGAAATCCCCTGTGATGCCCACAAGCATTGTTCTGGAGCAAAACACACCAAAAGGAAGAAGGGTGGGCAGTAACACCTCTATTTTGCCACCTTCCATCATGACACCTTTGATCTGTGGCAAACCACAGTGATGATGCTTTAGAGGCTTGTAGTTATTGTTCTCACTGATCTGCTTAGTGAAAGAGGTCCTGGGTAACTCTTAACTGAGCATGGGCACATTCCCCAAAGATACTTTCCCAAGCTGTTTAGATGCAAAAGCTTACTGTACAGAACGGGCTCTGCTGCCTAGTTCCGTGCTGGTAAAATACCACTGAAAATCAGCACTGGACTTTTTAAGCAAAATCACTATGAAATGTTTATAAATGTCTCCTAGTTTGTCCACAATGCTGTTCTTACCTTGCATGAATTAAGAGGTCAACTGGAATTATCTGAGAAGATGAGAATATCTTTATAAACCCACTTAGTAAAGGAGAATTATTATTATTATCCTGGTGTTAACATTCTATAAAAAGTTACTGACTGGAATTTTGGACCATTTTCAGATTCTACCCAAGAATCTAAGAATCAGAGAAGAATTGTCAGAGAATGTGGCATGTCTAAAATAGTGTCACCATTTGTGTTATTATTGCAGTTATGGTTATTGATGTAAAGTTGAAGGCTTTCACGACCGGAATCCATGGGTTGTTGTGGGTTTTTCACAGGTCAGCTGCATCACTAATGCATCACAAATGCAAATCCCTCCCACCTGGGGATCACACAAGTATATATACTCAAAACACCTCCATGTCTCCAGATCCTCTGAAGATGCCAGCCACAGATGCAGGCGAAACGTCAGGAGCAAATACTACTAGAACACGGCCTCATAACCCGAAAAACCCACAAGAACCCAGTTACTGTTATTAAGTTTATGACCTGGTTTTACCCCAAAACAAGGACTCAAGGTGGCTTACAAATCGAAACAAGAATGTGTTTATAAACCAATTTTGCATCCCTGATTGTTAGTGCCCTACCTCCTTATTGTATTTGCCATCTCCTGTTGCTTGTAAATAGTGTCAGTGGCTACAGAAAATAGAAGTAACACATCTCCTGCTACCATAATTTCTGTGGCAAAACAGGTACTGACAGTGCCAGTGAGGGTGGTTTTATGCTTCAGCCCAATTAACACAGTTGTATCTCTTAAACACTTTGTACTTTCCAAATCTCCTATTAATTGTGAGGAAAACATAATTCATTAACAAGCTTTTCCAAAATCTTTGGCAAGTTTGGGAAAAGATCCAAGTCATATTTTAGTTAAAGAATCCATTTTAACTATAAAACCATGCTCACAGAAGGACCACACAGAGAGAGGAGTTTCAAAGGGATGGAGGTGGGTGTATGTCCCCTTGATCTTGTTTTAATATGTGAAAGGAAAAGCTAGCCACAGTTGGGGAAAGGGGTGAAACAAAAAATGGCCTTCCCACAGGAATAAGGCAGCTCTGTGTTCTTCTGCCCCACCCTAACCATTTTTAGACCTATTTGAAAGCCAACTGAAACTACACATTGATTCAAAATCAAACCGCAAAGTGGCTGCTGGCACTTTAGAGGGCTGTATATTTAGGTGCCACCCACTAGAGATGGAGACCCCATAAAAACTAAGCCTATATTATTATCATCATTTATTTTAGAGTTATTACTGCTTCTAGCATCTCACAGAGCTATTTGAAACACAATTAGCAGGTTGAAAGGCAAATGGAATTTAGATTGAAAGAACTCTTTTGGTGAGTCCCACATTTCTCTATAGTTAAAGCTTGATGATAAAGCTTTCCACTGTAAGCATGATTTTCCTTCTGTCCTTAGACCACTCTCCCCTCTCACAGGAAACCATTCAAAAAACCTTTTGGATACAATCCCTACGTGCTCTCCAAACATGTTATAGGGAATCCACCAAAGCAGGGTGATTCTTTGTTCAGAAACTCACTTTTAATCCATCCAGTTCTCTGAACATGGCTCTTCCTAGTTCATACTCCTATTCTGTTCCCCAGCTTAGCAGCCTCAAGACTCATTTACAGATACACCATTCCTGAAAATTTGTTTTCACTATGGTTCTGACAACATACTGTTGCAGATGCAGAGAAAACTGGAGATGCCTGTTAATCTCTAGGACCACTTCACAATTACACAAGTATAGTGCAATGATTCTACTGTTAACATTGCAACATCTTATTGAATCCTGGTATTTGCAGTTGGGGCATGGTATTTACAATTCTTAGGCAGAGAGTTCTAGTGCCTCACCAATTTATGAACTCCAAGATTCCACAGGGTGCACTATGGTGCTGAAAGTAGAATCATAGCGCTATGTGTAGTGGGAAAGGCGCTGCCATTTAAGGCAACTTGTCTTAATGTATTCTAATTACTGAAATTCCTTGTTTTGTATGCAAATGTGCATACAAATTTGTTTGTTTGTCTATCATTAGCAAACTTGCACACAAGGATAAGGTTGCCTACATTTGTGTTAGCAGAATAAGAACTCTGGAACGAACCCAAATTGTAATATATAAAGATGTTGTCACTCTTCTCCCTGTGGGCACACCAGCATATCAGGGAATACTGGATGAGTGGTAAGTTCAAGGACAGAGCAATGTAATCCTTATTTCAAGGCTACAATCCTAAATGCTGCGAAGCATGCTCTAGACCAGTGTTTCTCAGTGTTTGGAGCTCCATGTCTTTTGGACTTCAGCTCCCAGGAATTGTGGGAGTTGAAGACCAAAAAATCCAGAGGCCCTAAGATTAAGAACCATTGCTCTGGACCAAATTACGCCATCTGTGTAGTTCCATTACTGGAGGGTAGCTCCATCCTCTAAGGTTTTCAGCTTTTATCTCACCAAGGGGAGAGAACACAGGCTGTGGTGATCCTCCCTCTGGGTAAAAATCTCCAAGTTATGGGTGATTTTAAGCAGGTAAAGTATATACAAAAAGGGAGTTAAACAGTTTTTTTCCTTTCCAGTCCCCTCTGTTGAGTTCCAGCTCCCTGTGTCTCTTTTATAGAAGAAATAAGTTTAAATTGCCCATCTCATATAATTTCAATCCTGGGGTAACAGTTCTACAATTCTTTGTTACATAAAATGTGATAGCAACTTCTTTAGATATCTGTGAGCAGGTTCACATTGCTGTACCTTTTGAATATACATCACTTGTGTGTACATCCAGCCAGTGCGGTGGGTATAGAACTGCAGGCTCATCACCTTTAGAGGGAATCAGTATGGAAACAATACAATGGGGAGACTATACATGTTACACTTTTTAAAAAGTTTTAGGGCAAGATTTCAGTGTTCCAATGCTTGAGCAGTAAGTTCTATTATTACTCTTTGGCCCAATTAGCAAGCACATCCATATTGCCTCCTTTGATCCTATGGTCTGTTGACTGTGTTTTAATATTGATCTCAAGCAGGTTTCAGTGCATATACCAAACCAGTCTCCTTCCATTGCCTCCATGTCTGGTCAGATCATTCACTGCAACTGGGTGGGAGAAATGTGAAGAACCAGATTCACAAGGGGGTTTAGAGAGGAGGGCAAATTAGAAGTCCCAGTTTCCCCCAATGGCCAATGGGCGTGGTGGCTGGGCAATTATGGGAGCTGTAGCTCTTCTAAGCTCTGAGTGATGGTCCACACCAGTGGTTCTTAATTTTTGATTCTCCAGATTTTTTGGACTTCAACTCACAGAATCCCTGACCATTGTCCAAGCTGGCTGGATCTTCTGGGAAAGGAAGTCCAAAACACTTGGAGGACCAGAGTTTGTGAACCACTGGTCTGCAGTGTCCATGTTTGAAAACCATGTGATGTTCCAGACTGAAACACATCCTTCCAAACAGAGTTTTTAAATACTTGCGGTTTGTCAAGGCTTGAAAGAGAAATCGCTGCTGTCCTGCCAGGATCCTTGTAGCTTTGTTCTGGAGCTGGTGCCAGATGCTATACATCCAGACCTAGTTCCCATTGCTCCGTAAGGTTCTGTACTTGCAGGAATTTACAGTTTTATTAGCATTCTTTTGTGCTCTTGCATGTCTCTGAAACAGGAATAAAGATCATTTTTTATTAACATGTTGACCTCCCTGTCTTACACTTGTGAACAAAATAACGAGAACATCTATTTATAGCTTCCTCTTCTCACTTCCCACACCCACAGCTACCTCAGCCATCACATGAAGAAAATCTCTCTGAGCGTTTGAGCTTAAAATGCACATTTCCATTCCAGACTATGAAGTTGCATTAGTTCTGGGGGTTTTGCAGAATTTTTGTGTGCGAGTGTTGAATATACAGGCTCTCAGCTATTCTTACAAAGGATCTGGATCTGTCCCTCAAAAACTTGACTATTAGGAGGACATTGCAATACAATTTTCTTCGTAAGTAAAATATATTGGAAGGGTACTCAAAAAATTCCATTTCCTCTCAGTTAGAGTTCTCATTGCCTATTAAAAACTATGGGGCTTCTAAAAATGCACAGGTGTCTATTGCATGGGTGGGAATTATGTGGCTCTCTATCTGCAATTCCCAGCACTGCTGGGCAGCATAACCATTAGAGAGGAGTTCTGGGAAATGCACTCCACAATATTTGGCATGCCATGCTATTCCCACCTTGGACTACTGGATGGTGCCTGTGACACCATTAGCTTAGAAGCCTTCATTGCTAACAGAACTTAGTGACTACCATGTCATCCTAAAATCACTAAAACATGTCTAATTTTAAAAGCTAAGCAGTTGGGCCTGGATGACCAACCTGGACTGACCACCTAGCAGGGCCCTAGTATTAAGGATCAGCTAGGATTAGGAAAGAATCATGCTTGAAATCTTGGACAGCTATTACTGCCAGTCAGAGTGGACAGTGCAGGGCTGGATGAACCAATGGTGTGATATGGTATAAAGCAACTTCCTCTGTTCCTAACTCTGGCAATTGGTGGTGGCGGTGGTGGTGGTGGCTGGTGATTCTTCCGCATTAATAAGAAAGGAGAGGGGAAAGTTGCTGAACCCAAACTTTCCATGAGCAATGGAAGTTCCAGGCATCCTCAAAAACCTTCATTGCACAGAGTCAGAAACTTAGGAAGAGCCTTCAACTATAGCTAACATCTTCATCTCCTATTCACACACACATTTGAGAAGGCAAGGAAGGAGGGAGATTGGCATTTTGAAATATCTCATTTTTAAAAGGGAACCAAAAATACAATAACACCATCTCTTTTATCATTTTTGGGCTACACTTCCCAGAATCCCCCATCCATCGTGGCCAGTGTCTATGTTTGTTGGGGAATCTGAGAGCTATAGTCCCACAAATAAATTCTTCAAGCTCCAGAAGCAGTAAAATGTATTAGTTAAATTAAATAAATTATTTAAATTCAGCACACAGATACATGCCCGTGTGCCTAACTCTTTTGCTTCCATGTAGTTTGATTGTCCCAGCATTTTAGTGAACCAAACCCAACCTCTCTTGTCAGGAACATGATATCTAAGTATTTTACCATTCATTAGAAATGAAAGTAACATGGTAAACTGGGCAGCATAAGTGAAATTCTGCAGAGTGTTTAGCATGCAGGTACCCTATGGGAGGCTGAAATGTCAGATAACTTGTGAAATCTTTTATGCTAACACTTAGCAAGAAGCACATTACTAATAGCTTCAGTTGGCCACAGGTGGAAAGCCTTGAACAAGTGAGCAATTGTACGAAGGGTTTTCAGAATAGCAGAGATTGTTGATGTATCTAGCCATAAAATCTTTCCATATTCATGTTTGTTTTTTGGCTGAAAAAGTTAAACAGTGGTCTGGCTGCTAGTACAAAGTGTTCTCTCTCTGTTCCCTTCCTGACTTCCTGTACTTCCAAGGCTCAAAAGGGAAGGAGGAGCCAGAGTCTGAGTTGAATCAAATGCAGGTGGAGAGTTTGCACTAAGTAGCCAAGACAAACAACACTCGTTCCTCTGCTATCAACTTTTTAAAGATTAGCCTGCTTTTGAGGCCATTATCAGATCACACTGGCCCTCTTGCCATGATCCTTACTTGCTCTGCTGCATGTGGAAATGATGTATCCCTTTTCCAAAAAAGGGATAAGTATTTGCTATTACTGCTTTCCAAAAGTTTCCTTCAAAATGATGTTTTTGTCATCTTTGAAAAGAAAATGTGCATGGTATCTTATAATGCAATGATGTGTGCAAAAGACTGGCAGCAAATCCTGGCAAAAATTAACTCGCTTCCAAGCTCTCTTGTAAACCCCTCCCCAAAAAGGCTCCATCCAAACTTGTGGAAAGTTTCATTATGGTTCACCAGTGTCTCAAGCAAACTGGGCTTGATTCCACTGAGGCCTTGAAATGATTTCTGATTTTTACATTGGAACAAGGTGAAATTCAGTTTCCAGATGAGGTTTTGCTTTGAGCTGATGAGTCTAGCCCAACATTCTGACTGGAAAAAAAATAAATGGCAGCTTTCTTCAAAGGTCTGACCCCCAGCCAAGGCTGTGCTCTGAACTGAGACACCTGGACAGAATTTAGAAAGTGACACCAGGCATTCTTTTGGCAGCTACTGACTTCATATCACGTAGGAAGCCATCTCTGAGTTCCGTTGCTGAGCAACTTCATTTGGGGCATATTCAGGAAGGCTGCACAAGGCACTCTGAAAGGGGGTTGCGCAGCAACCTAGACTAGTCAGTTGTGTCCACAGAAACCATGTTCACACACAGCATTCGGAGTCAAATGGTGCCTTCTCCTTCAGTCTGAAAAGGAAGAGGAAGGAAGGAAGGAAGGAAGGAAGGAAGGAAGGAAGGAAGGAAGGACCATACCAAAACTCCATCACACTACAGCAGTTGTCATCACCTCTATGTAATCTTCATGAAAATAATAATTATACAAGAAGAACACTACCGGAGAGGGGCATGTTCTGTACCTGTCCTTACATCTGTGCAGCCTTTTGTATGGAAAAGATATAGAGAAAAAGAAAGAGAATGTCTGTTCATGTGTGTGTTAGAAAGAAGACGCCTTGAAGTGTGGCCTTTGCATACAACTTTCTCTTTTTCTTTGCAGAAAGAGAGATTGAAAGAGAGGGTGGGACGGAGGGAGAGGGGGAGAGGAATGTCTATAGGTTTTTATATATTGTGGTCTGGGTGAGAAGAATCTGCATAGCTTTGGCAGTCTTGTGATTTTCTTGACAGTTCAGGAAGCTTCTAGAAATCAACTGTAATTTTTTTTTTTCAGTACCAAGTGCAAATATTTTAGTATTGAGTGATCTGGTAAATATGCACATTGTCCAAACTCCTGGGACTTTTTTTTAAATGGGAGCATCATTTTAAAAAAATTACGTTGATCTAAAAGCTAATGAACTCCAAGAGTCCGTTTAAATATATACTTAAATATAAAAATATGCTACTGAAATAATTGATCAGGACATGAATTTCAAAGTTTACAGTCCTGTCATATACATCAGGAAAAAATGCAATTTTAAGATGAAACTTAGTTAATGTTGTTTCCTTGGGTGTGTTTAGACTGTGGTAATTTCAGCCTCTTAAAATGCCTCTTCTTCAAACTCAGGACACTGAGTGCTCAGTTGGTTTCCTGGCAACACCTTAGAGAATATTTCTGTTTACTTCTTCCTGTCAATAACATTGGTCCTCTCCCCAAGAAATTCCCTAGATATAGAAATTAGATTTTAAAAAGAGAGAGAGAGAAAGTAAGCATTGCCTTGACTGTGTCTGGACAGGCGTCAGAAAATAATTTTGGGTAGATATCCATTAAGTATTTCTTTACAGAAGAATATATTTCAAGTTTCTGAAGTTCCACTGTTTTGTTTTAGCTGCAGTTGTACTCAAAAGCACAGTCCAACTGTGTTGGATTATGGCCAAATTCTTTTTTTTTTTTTAATAAAGTATTCTGTAAATCTTCATACAGTAAGTGTATCATAGGGAATATAATGGACACAGTTCAGTGATACTGCTGAGTTGTCTTATTATATTTAAGCTATGCATGCCTGACTTACATGGAAAATAAATGTTTCATTGTCTCTTTCTTTTAACCTTTAAAATACTGGGATTTTGCACACAAATATCGACATCTCCTAAATATCTTAATGTCAAAAATGACGTAAAAACTTTGGTCAGGGAGTGAAAAGGGCATGGCAGCTGTGTTTAAAATCAGCTTAATGAAAAATGTTGCATAAAGAAAACTGAGTGCTGTTGCAGGAAGATGCAAAATGTTTATTTTTTCTTCTTCTACCTGATCTTAAGAATGGCTTTTAGCGGTTTCACTAGGTTACCCTTGCTGTTAATATACAACAAATTCTAGACTTACTAAAAACATATTTCTTCTCCACACAAGGCTCCCTGAAATATTTGGTGTATACAGTATCACTCTCTCTTAGTCTGCAGGCCTGTACCAACTTATGTAGGAGGAAGCCCTGCTGAACTCAGTGAGATTTCCCTTTTTTGTAAATATGCAATAGTGCTTAAGTACCTAACATTGATCTATATTCCAAATGGTAATATACTAGTATAATAGTATAATTGTAGTATTAAATAGATTCACTGTTTGCCATGGGGATGTCCATATGGCTGACTAATAGCAGGAAAGCATGGGGGAGCAAATGTGAACTTTATTTTAGCCAGTGTACATATACTCCATAAAATATTAAGAGTATTAATAATGAAAACTGCATGTAAGCAGAACTACCTGTACACTGGAAACAAGCATTGAGACATAAAGGAAACATTACCCCTCTCTCTTACTTCCCAGAAACCATTCCTTAACTAGAGGATTCCCTGTCTTCTCTTTCTTCTTCCCTGTTGCCATCCTCCCTCAAGGCCAGTTGAAGTTTAAAAAACACTGCTTTCTGTAGCTATGAGCTCACCTACAAGGATGGGGCCACCCATTAGTGCCAACTTGTGTTCCCAGGTCTCAGGTCCTCACCCCTCTTCCCTCGTCCCTAGGATGAGAAGGAGGAATCTCAGGGTGATCACACTGTATTGAAAAATGAGTGTATAGAGTTTGCCCTCAGTATCCACTAGAGTTTGATTCCAGGATCCCCTGTGGATACCAAAATTTGTCTGTGCTCAAGTCCCCTTATGTACAGTACTGTAGTAAAATGGTATCCCTTATATAAAATGGCAAAGTCAAAGTTTGCATTTTTGGATTTTTTGCTGGGGGGGGCAATATTTTCAAGCCGTGGTTGGTTGAATCCATGGATACAGAATCAGCAGATATGGAAAGCCAACTGTATATATATTTTCCTCAATTGTTAGACTTGGTGCTTTTTAATCAGTGGTATATTCTATGCAACTGTGGTTTATGCCAAGTATGTCCTACTTAATGACATCACCTAGCTGTCTTTCATGACATCGTAAGGGAACATCCCTAGGCTTCAGGTTTTGGCTCAGAAATCTCAGGTCCTGGGATAGTCCTGACCTGGCAACCCTAGCATCAACAGAGTGAATTTGTTTTTTTCTAAGCAACAATTTCTCAAAATTAGCATAAAGAGAATCAAAGCAGAGCCTTTAAAAAAAATGCAGGTAACCCTGCATACAAAAACAACTGTTCTTCCCAAATTCAAGTTAGCCATTCCTTGTTTTATACAGAAAATACTGGCAACATTCCAGACAAATATCTGAGGCCTGTAAATGGCTGCTTTGAGATAAAACCTTTAACTCCAGGTTTTGTTTTTTAGATCGCAAGTCTGAAGGCAGGACCTGTTTTATGAGCTACTATTGTTATGCCTTTAAATATTTTATATGCTTAATATTTTGCTTTTAGGTGGTATATTATAAATAATAAACATAAAAGGAAGAGCTACATAGTTAGTACGAGACAAATGATGATCTACGGTGAACTCAGAAATCCATCTGTCTATGAGCAGGGGCTGTATTTTCCTTCTCATTGGTCTTACCGTTTGGAGAGATCACAAGCCAACCTGACTTTTTGTCGTTTTGGGCAAGACAGATCATGATTCTTGGGCATGGATTTTCAACAGAATTTTAAAAAATGATTTTCAGAAAGTATGAAAGATCACTAGAATATGAATCGTTTCATAATCACTATGACTGCTGTTTTTGATACGGCATCAAGAGGAAGTTTAACCAAAGGCTACAGAACCTCTTTCTTTCTGAATATGAAAGCTATTCATATTTTGATAACTATTGTTTGTCATTGCGCGCTTGGGGAAAATGCTTGCCTTCTGTGTAAGCCTGCTAAGCACCAAAATGGGTTCTGGATCAAAGAATTCTGTAGTCAAAGTAGGTATCTACATGCTTGGGGGGATATTACTGAAATTCAAGGGGAAAAGTCTTGTTTGACTAGCCACACATCAGCAGAAGATGAGGATGGTCCACACATGTTGTCTTCATGCAATCTCAGAACCATAATAGCAAAGAGCAGTATATATGGGTGCAAATCTTCAAATGCCTGCAGCACTGCCTTCCATGTCATTGTCCAAATGTCAGCGTAAGCTGTCTGAGGTGCACAACTATATACCCTCACCTCATAGTTTTGAATAGCTCTTTTAAAGTTCAGACTAAACCCTGTAGTGCAGTAGTTTTTAACATTTTCTTTCCTGGGGACTTTACTGGTGCCAGGGACCCCAAGGCTTAACTCAAGATTTAAATATCTAAATTTAGTTTTGGCATCTACAGTTGATACCTTTGGCATGGACCAAAGGGAAGAAGAAGCAAAATTTCTTTATCTTCTTCCTCTGTGCAACAGGTATCAACTCCAGTGAAACTGAGGGATTTTCAGCACCTTACATTCAAGCCAGTTGTATTCACTGAGCCCAAGACAACACTTCCTCAATGGTTTAGCGAGAGGCAATGGTTTGGTTGGATGGGCATGCCAACACATCACTATCTTTCAACTCGTATATGACCATCAAAGAATATCTGCCAGCAATGTACCCTAAGGGTTGGGAAAATCTGTCACTCTTTTCTGTTTCTTGATTTTTCATTCTAAGTTCATTCCATTTTTTTTTCTGCATCATTCTGTGACATCTTTTTAAAGTCTGCATGGACATTTGTCCACATCTTTGAGCATGTTTCACCTAATATGAGCTTTTTTTCTACACATGTATGGTTTGAAGGGGTTTTACAATCAGTTTTCTCCTCATATAAAACTTTTTGGGTAGTTTTCTCTGAGAATATATAGAGTATTGTGCACATCCCCCTACCTATTAGCATGTATTGTTAGGAGAACTATGTTACAAAATTGTACAGGGTGCAACCTTTTAACAAAAGCTGTGTTCCAGCATTTGTTCAGAAACTGTGAATTTGGTAAGTTCATATCAAAAAGTGAACTGCATGAGGGTGTTTCAACAATGGATGGGATTTTTAAGTCATGAAAATGTTTATGGAGTTACAGCTATAACTATGGGTGAATTCACACCACTGCATTTTTCCATAGTGAGGTTATTTTTTGCATGAAGAATAGTCAAAGACTCACTGGGATTATTAGGCAGCATGAGTTTGGCAAACTTTAACTAAGGGGTGTGTGTCACTGTTTAAAATTTTAATAGAGAGAAGGGATTCACACCTAGGTTCAAAGACCCTAGCTTTGATATATCAAAGAATAAATTGGAAAACAACAGTGTACTTTAAGAAAGTTTGTTGGATTGAGTGTGTGAATGAATGAGCAAGTGACAGCACTTTTATTTGCTATGTGTGCTAAAAAAAAAAATTGAGGGAGGCTAGCAAACATTATTAAAAATAAATAGAACAATAAAGTCACTGACAATAATCAGTAATATCCAAAACAATTTTAAAAGCCAAACTTTCTGGTCAAGGGAAGTAACAGTACCACTCTATTCTCCTTTGCTCAGACCCCACCTGGAACACTGTATCCAGTTCTGGGCACCACAATTCAAGAAGGATATTAACAAGCTGGAATGTGTCCAGAAGAGGGCAACAAAAATGGTAAAAGTCCTGGAAGCCATGTTCCAGGAGGAGTGGCTTAGAAAGCTCGGTATGTTTCCCCATGATAGGTTCTCCTTTGGATCACTGTAAGTCAGAAATGACTTGAAGGCACACAACAACTACAACAATGTTTAGCCAGGAGAAGAGAAGATTAAAAGGAGACGTGATAGACACGTTTAAATATTTGACGGAATATCATATGGAAGACGGTATGTGTGTCAGGACCATGCCTTGCATTAGGCAGGGTGAGCTTTTGGTAGCAGAGCATGGGAAGTCCTGAAAACAAGGACACACAATTTTAAAAGAGAAGCCTGCCCATTCACCCAAGCAGAGCCATATTAATTCTTCCTATACATGAAAGGTGGCAAATTGTGCATCCTGCTCGTCTTCCTCTTTGAGGAACCCCACAGAAAATGGAAATGGCAGCCATGTTTCAGTATCTCTGACTTCTCATAAAGTTTCTTCTACTTGAAGAACATTTCTTCCCTACGTAAAGAACATTTCTTCCTGACAGTGTATTTTTTTAAAGAGTTGCTTATAAAAAGACTGCCTGACTCTTTTAGCCTGTTGTGTATCTTTTTGAAATACTGTCTGACTTTCCTTTTTCAATTACCTAATATCTCTTGCTCCATTAACATTGTTGGCAACTGTCTCAAGGCCCACTGAATATACATTTGGGGGCTTATAATAGCTATTGAATGCCCACATTAGATTAAAACTGAACACTCTGTGTGTGTGCGCGCGCACACACACACACAGAGACACACTTAGCTCATGTTAGCTCTGCCAACAAAATCTTAAAAGCCTTTTTAAAGGTTTCTTTTTACATCCAGAAATGGTTGAATTCTTTTTCTTTCTTTTTCAGTGCTTTTTTTAAAAAGGGGGGGGGGAATAATCTATGTGAAGTTGCTCTTGTCCTTAAAAATATACACCATCTCTTTCTTTCTACCTAAGATTTAAAAAAAATGAACTGGTGAGATCGATAAAAGGAGTTCGTTCTTCCAGTAAAGGGATTTCTTTGTATTGACTTTCCTCCCTTGAGAGAATAAACCAGCACAAGTGGCATATAATGGAGAAGCAACACAGGAAGTGCAGCTTCAGCAAGCGTGATATTGTCCTCCGTAGCTGCTTGAGGAGGCACATGGCCTGTTTGTCAAGCGAGCTATAATGAACTAGTGATTGGCCCAAGGTCATCCAGTCAGGGTCATGACTGATCAGGAATGTAAACCTAGGTTTCCCTAGGTGTATGTGTTAGGGAGCCACACATGTGTATACAACATACAAAACAGCTGCTCAAATTTTTGGACTCTCTTTGAATGTGTGACTATGAGGGCTGTCATGCAGAGTTCCTGCACTGCAAAATTGACCACTATAGGACCGACCAACACTGCTTTCCTGGGACCATGATCAACAAAAGTGGACTACTGATGATCTGCACAAAAGTGATTTGATGGGGTAATGATAAATTTTGAAGTGGACGTCTTCACCTTGGCAGTCTCTAATAGCAGGAGTGGACAATATTCAGTTGGTGGTCCACATGCATTCCCTAGATCTATTTTTGTGGCCATCAGGGGCA
This sequence comes from Cyclura pinguis, assembly GCA_030412105.1. Lineage (NCBI taxonomy): Eukaryota > Metazoa > Chordata > Lepidosauria > Squamata > Iguanidae > Cyclura > Cyclura pinguis. Next base: position 282,147,179 of record CM059599.1, read on the forward strand.
AAGAAAGAAAGAAAAGAAAAATTGTTTTGCCCCCAAATGCCCTCTAGGGGGATTTTTAACCATGTTATGGAACCTTCTGGGAGTTTTAGGCTCAGGAGATTACTTTTTTTAAAAAAAGAAGAGGAAGTGACTTCTCGTAACTTCTGGCTCACAACAGCCTGAAAAGATGGCAAAACATTCCTGAAGCCTCCAAGAGGACATTTTGTGGTTAAAAATAATCACTCTTTGGCAGTGAGGTGGAGGGTGTGACACCTCCCAAGGTCTCCTGACGGCAAATGGAACCCTCAGGTCCCACAGTTTCCTACCCCTGCTCTGTCAATGACACTCCCAAAGAGAATCAAAAAATGCAACCAATGTTGATCTAACTATCTATTTATTTAAAACCTTCTTGCAATTTTCATCTTTATCAGGAGCAGGCCTGTTAGTGTGTCTTGCCCACTCAAGGCCAAACCAACCCAAAATACTTTGGATTGCAACAAGGATAGCTCGTAAGAATATATTGGTCCTGGGAATATCTATTTCTATCTCAGCTACAATGCAAAACACAGAGGAAAGAAGGGAGTCCAAGGGGTCTCAGATGATGTCATAATTCCTGGCTTCACTGCTAGTTACCAGCAGCCGTGTAAGACAAGAATAAACTGGGGAGAGCACAAGTGCATTCAGGGGAGAGCATGTGTAAAGTTTCTTTCCTTCAAGTTACAATATGGGTCTAACAAAGAAATGGAGATCTACTTGCCTTGAAAGACTTCCCTGCGTGGTGCCACCAGTTTTTGTGACTAGATACAAGCACGTTACTTTTGCCAAACTATGCAATCATAGACTCACAAAGTTAGAAGAGACCCCAAGGGCCATTGAGTCCAACCCCATCCCATGCAGGAATACATCAAAGCATTCCCAACAGTTGGCCATCCAGCTGCTGTTTAAAAACCTCCAAAGAAGGAGACTCCAACAAACACCATTGCAGCACATTCTACTGTCAAACTGCTCTTACTATCAGGAAGTTCTTCCTAATGTTTAGATGGAATCTCTTTTCCTGAAGTTTGAAGCCATTGCCCCACATCCTAGGCTCTGGAGCAGCAGAAAACAGGCTTCCTCCATCCTCCATATGGTATCCCATCAAATATTTAAATATAGCTATCGTATCTTCTCTTAACCTTCTCTTCTCCAGGATAAACATATTCCGCTCCCTAAGCCACTCTTCATAAGGCGTGATTTCTAGGCCTTCTACCATTTTTGATTGCCCTCCTCTGAACACGTTCCAGCTTGTTAATATCCTTTTTGAATTATGGTGCCCAGAACCGGACACAGTATTCCAGGTGAAGTCTGACCAAAGCAGAATAAAGTGGTACTATCATTTCTCTTGACCTATACTCCTGTTGATGCAGCCCAGAATCTCATTGGCTTTCTTAGCTGCTGCATGACACTGCTGACTCATGTTCAGCTGATGGTATACTAAGACTCCTAGATCCTTTTCACATGTACTGTGGTCAAGCTAGGTGTCACCTGCCTTATATCGGTGAATTTCATTTTTTCTGCTTCAATGTAGTATATTACTTCTCCCTGCTGAAATTCATTTTGTTAGTTTTGGCCCAGTACTCTAATCTGTTAAGATTATTCCGATTCTGTCTTCTGGGGTGTTAACTACCTGACTTAATTTGGTGTGATCTGCAAATTTGATAATAATGCCCTCTATTCCCTGATCCAAATCTTTGATGTTGAATAACACTGGGCCCAGGACAGAACCCTATGGCACCCCACTAGTCACTTCCCTCCAAGATGAAGAGAAGCTATTGGTGAACACCCTTTGGGTTTGGTCAGTCAACCAGTTACAAATCCACCTAACAGTAGCATTGTCTGGCTCACATTTTATTGCCTTGATCACAAGAATATCATGGAGGACCATGTCAAAAGCCTTACTAAAGTCAAGATATGCTATATCCACAGCATTCCCTTCATCTACCAAGCTATAACTCTATAAAAAAGAGAGAGAGATAAGATTAGTCTGGCATGACTTGTTTTTGAGAAACCCATGTTGACTTTTAGTGATCACAGCATTCCTTTCCAAGTGCTTACAGACTGTCGGTTTAACGATCTGCTCTAGAATCTTTCCCAGCATTGCGAGTCAGACTGACAGGGCAGTAATTGTTTGGGTCTTCTTTTTTTCCCCTTTTTGAAGATGGGGACATTTGCCCTCCTCCAGTCTGCTGGGACTTCACCTCTTCTCCAAGAATTCTCAAAGATTATTTTCAGGGGTTCTGAGATTACTTTTGCCAATTCTTTTAATACCCTTGGATGTAGTTTATCTGGTCCTGGAGACTTGCATTCATTCTGAGTAGCCAGGTATTCCTGTAGTAGCCTGTGCTGCATTTATTTCCCCTAGCGCACCATCTACTCCATTTTTCCCCAAGTAGAGCATTCTTTTCCTTTTGGGAGAAGAACAAGGCAAAGAATGTGTTTGGTAGATCTGCCTTTTCTCTGTCCCCTGCTAGCATTTCACCATCCTTTCCATGCAGAGGCCCTACCATTTCCTATTTCTTCCTTCTGCTGTGGACATAACAAACAAACAAAAAAACTGATTGTTTTTCACCTTTCTAGCAAGCCTAAGTTTGTTCTGCACTTTAGCTTTTCTGACTTTCTCCATATACATGTTGGCTATTCATTTGAATTCCTCTGTGGTGATTTTTCCCCTTTTTCCATTTCTTGTACGTGTCCCTTATAAATGCTACTTTAGTTGAAAGTTCTTTGGACATCCATCCTGGATTCCTTAGACACCTCCCATGTTTCCTCCTCATTAGAATTGTTAGGAATTTTGCCTTCAATAGCTCACTTTTAAGAAACTCCCACCAATCATGAACTCCCTCCTCTTTTAGTATAGCTGACCATGGAATCACTCCTAATATATCCCCAAGTTTACTGAAATCAGCTTTCTTAAACTCTAGAATGCTTATCTGACTACACTTAGCTTCCCCTTTCTGTTGTATAGTAAACTCCAGAAGAACACAGTCACTTCCACCTAGGGATCCTACCAGAACCACCTCATTAACAAGATCATGATTGGTGGTTTGGATCATATCTAACATAGCTGCCCCCCGTATTCCCTCCTCTACCTCCTGGACTATGAAATTCTCTGCGAGGCAAATGAGAATCTTTTTGGACCTGATACTCTTGGCAGAGTGTGACTACCAACAAATATCAGCAGTAGTTGAAATCTCCCATTATGACTATATCTCTCCTTCCTATATCGTTTTTTGGCCAGGCACTTTTGCTGGTTTATTCAGTAAACTACCTTTTGATGCCAGCTCACTACATTTTGAAATAGAAATTTAGCTGCTCTGTGCAGTGTGAAGGAGATCTAATACTCTGGTTATTGTTACTGTTATTGAGTTTGTAAACAGAAATTCTGAAGTGCCAGGGAAAGCATGAGCCTCATTAAGCAAAACCATTATCCTGCACATCTCTTCCATGACATCCCTGTACAAGGCTATCTGATCAGAATCCAGCAGGACCCTCTCTTCCTCTGTGAAATATACAGCCACCTCCTTGAAGGTCACTGGATCCTCATGCATCACCTCCTTCCACTTGGGACTTGGCCGGGTGTCCGATGGCACCTTCTCTGCCAATGCAAAATCAGAGTCAACTTCCACAGAGAGATTTTCAACCTGATTCTCTTTCTCTGCTTGGCTCAGGAGGAAACCTTCCATCAAAGCCACCAGCAGGGGCCAATCTTTGCACTGGACCTTCCAAGGTCCTCTGCATGTACTCCGAAGACTGACACTGTTCCTCCTGTTCCTGTCCTCCTTCCTTCCTGATAAGAGGGAGAGCTTCAAATCAATTTTGTAGCTCCAAATGCTCAGATCCCTGGTCCTTCTAATTCTCTGTGTCACATTCCTCCAAATGTCTGCTTCCTGAATTTGCAGACTGACTTCCTCCTCAGAGACATTTGTGTTCTTCCTCCAGTATAGTCTGCTCTGCTGTGTCCAAGAAAGCCTTATGTTCCCTAATATGCTGCAGTGGATGCATGGGTCTCAAAATGCTGGACCTTCTCCTCCAACAATGCGGTCAACTTGCCCTTGCTGCGGGTATAGCTACCCACATCCTCCAGCAAAAACACAAACATACCACAGCTATTGCAGCTGATTGCAGCACCTCCCTCAGCATTCATATTCAGCAGTCCTAAATGCATGTCCAGCAGAACTCTGGGCCTCCTCCTCAAAACACTCCCACTAAATACCCACACAGAATGCCTATTGGCCTTGCTGCCTGTTAGCCAAACTCCAGAGACTGGGGCTGCAAGTTATATGGTAAGCTAGTGGCTCCTAGCTCCACCCCCAACCAAGTCCCTGACTCACTTTCTTTGGGCCTACACACAGGAAAACAATAGGGCCCTGACAAGGACTCAAGCAGGCCTTCCTCAGGTCAAACAATCAGCCTTACCTCAAGAGATGCAATACCAAAACACAGTAGAACAGCCAAGCCTTAGCAAGCACAGGGTCAAGCAAGCCTCCTCCCATCTCACAAAAAACATACGAATAGGTAGCCTTAACCCAACAAACCCTCTGGACTGGGAAGGTTTATCTCAACAGACACAGGCTTACCTAAAGGATAGAGAAGAGGCAAACTCTCTTCTGTTGGACCATGCAAATTGTAATAACTGGTGCAGATTTTCTAGTGTGGTTTGTGGATCAGAGTTTTGAACTAAGAAATAAAAAGGAACTGTAGTAATAACAATAACAACATGCTGCTCTTTCTGTTTGCGTGAAAAGCATAGTGATTATGCTGTTGCTTCTTTAAATGGGATGGCTTTGTTTGGGTGACTGGCTAGCTGAAATTGCTATGGGCTACTGTAGAAGTACTGTGTCTGCCATCAAGGTGTAAACTCATTCTACCATTTGTTTTTCACTCCAGCCCTTTCAGGGTACATAAAGCACATGAGCTAGCGAAGGTGGCACTTTGTATGCACACATAAGGAATTTATGCAGAGAGATAAACCCAGGAACATTGCACATACATGAGATGACTGTTTATCCTTGCATTTGTGAATTGTCTTCTTTTCCCTCCATTTGATCACTTTAACAAAGCACACTGCATAATGCCCCTGAAGAAAAATGCAAGTGCCAATAACCATTTCCAGCTCTGATTTCTTTTACACATTCCAGAGACCAAACTGGATAAGAGTCAGAGATTCTTGACTCTCCTCTCTGATTCCTAGGATAAATAATCATATAAATAGTAGCAGGGTTGTTATCTTTGGTGCACAGATGGGGACAGAGTGCACAAGTTTGCATAGGCAAAGGTGCCTGTTAACAGAAACTTGAGCATCAGTCCCAAATTGTCAGTGTACGTTGGTCCCTGCATAATATTTATCTGTGAGGATTCTGTGGGACTGATATGGCCCATAGGGGTCCATTTGGACCGTGAGCTTCTTCCCCTCTTCCGCCCCTTATACTCGAGAAGAGTCAGGAAACAGTGCCCTCTCTACTTTTTGCTGTGGTGGAAAAGACAGCGACAATCTGTTATCCCTAATTGGAAATAAGAGTTTCTTTTTGCTTTCCTGTTCCCTATACTGCATTTAGCATCTTTGAAAGCCTCCCCAATGTCAATGTTTTTTCATGCTTTTTAGCAGCTCAGGGGGCAGTTGATATCCAATTGTGGAAGAGCTGCCCATAAACAGCGTCACAAAAAAAGGCAGTGCAGCATAGGTAGAAAATGTCCTCAAAATTGCACTAAATATCACTAAGAACAGTGATGGCTGGTGCCTTCCAGGTCAGTAGGGCACCGAGTCCACAGTGGGTTTCAGTCTGAACTTTAAGGGAGCTGAGCAAGATGCTGAAGCCTCTTGCTCTAAAACTACCTGACTGACAAAGGAACCACAAAGTGCCACTCATTGGAAGAAAAGGCACTTTACTCTCAGACTTAAGCTTATTTTTCCAAAAAGCCACCATATATTAACATGATGTATATTAATCTTTTAGTTCCAAAACTGCAACACTCTTTGAGCAATCACTTGTTTTGTAAAGCACAAGAAACAAATAGACAAGCTTTAAATTACAATATAGATTAGAGACTGTCGACATTTGAAAGTAAGGGGCTTTTTAGAACTTAAAAAAAAAAGATTGAGAACTGAAATGAGCAGGAAAAAACAAATACTTTTTTCTGTTGCAAATATATTTTGCTGAGGTTTAAAATAAGCAGGAACTTTGTGACAGAATTTTTCCCCTATTGCAAATGTAATTTGTTTTTATAGTTCAAAAAACATTCTGTGCATATTATGATAAATTACTTTTAGTGCTTACCTATGCTTTTCCTTTATCTACCTTTGGAAGAAGTTTTTCCAGGTGTTTTGGGGGGTCTTTTTTGGTAGCGTGGAACTTAACTATATTTTTCTACCAGTCGTTTCTACAGTTTCCGTCTGCCTTACAACTTCAATGATAGCCCATTAAGGAATTCTATAGAACGCACTTCAAAATCTTGATTGCACCTACATTTCAAATGCAAGAAACATGATATGCTGCCATAAAGTGCGGCATACAAGTTACTTGAATTTTTACTCTCTTTCAGTTTTTAATATACCTCTATGCAAATCAGGACCATGTACATCAGGAGGAACTATAGTTTTCTTTTTGTTCACAATGCTAGGAGGAACATGCAGAATCATACAATAGTTTGTACCACATAGCCTAATCCTAAACGTATTTAAGTATGCTGGTACTTGCATTCTTTATTTAGCTGATGTGACTACTGTCCTTCTTCCCTGCTTCCTTTTTTTCAAATTCCTCCTGGATGCTGGATGCACTACATCATCCAAAATACATGACTAGAGAAAGGCAGCCTTAGAATAGCAAGATCATAGGCCTAAATCCAGCATTACAGTAGTTCCTGACCACTAGAATGATGATAGAAGCCAGCTACTAGCATGATGGGACCCAAATGCTAGTGTGAAGGCTCTGCAGAGGAGTGCCAAGAAGGCACTGCCCTCTTTCAGTCCTACTGAAGGAAGTGGAACCCCTCCCCCCCAATAGAGGAGCCAGATCCAGGCTGCAGTAAACAACGACATTTCCGATTGCAACCCGAGACTTTTTTTCAGTTTGCTTTCTTGGGTGCACTGGTCTGTCTCTTCACCCGTACAAGGGCTACGGCAAAGATAGAAAAGAAAGGCACTGCTACCATATCAAAATGTTGCTTTGGATTGAAGAGCATAAAGACCAAATGGGGATTGGTGTGATTGCCTCCCAATTTTCCATAACCACATCTATATTTCCATAAGAACATAGGTCAGGACAGTTTACCCCTCCCCCCCAAAAAATTGGAGCAGTGCCAATTTTTGTAAATTAAATATTATCTTCACATTTTTTGAATAGTTAGCTTCCAACCGTCACCAAAGCACAGCCATATGGGGTTGTTTAATGACAGCAGCGGTGCCACAGTATCAGTGAAAGGCACCAAGGATCATTTGTTTGGTCTGCCTTTTTGTTTTAGTTCTATCCTGTAAAATAGAGACTTTTGTGTACTGTGCTCTCCTGAAAGAAGCATTGTGAAAAGGCAGACGTTAAAAGAATAAAATTTGTTTAGATACCATGGAAATGGAAGCTCATATGAGTCAGCTTGGTTGTGACCAGGAGTAGAAAGTGTAGCCTAAAGCCTAAAGAGTAGAAAGGAGATGATTATCAGACTTCTCTCTTATCAGTTCTTTTAGTAAAAATACCATGAGCTAACATGTTCCAGCAAAATTGTTTTACACTTCTCATCAAAAGAGGCAGGTTTCTTTCTTCACTTCTCTTCACTCTTAGTGGAGTGTTTCTTTTTTCAACAACAGCAGTTCCAAATTTTTTCTTTGGAAACAAGTTGGAACAGGTTCATGAACTTAGAGAGAGAGAGAGCAAAAATCCCTCTCTCCAGATAAAACTGCTCATGTTTGGAAGATGTGTCCCCAGTGTAATAGCCCAAGCCAAGTTGTTCATGTTTACTTACATGAGCCCATAGAATGAATGCACAGGTCTGCTATGTTAGTTGTGTCATTTATCACACTTTAAAAAGACACTGTACATTCAGAAAAACATGTAAGAAACAGTTGCAATCTGTATGAAATAAATAAACAACTTATGGCCATGTATGTGAATATGAACAAGAAATTTAGATCTGAAGTAACCCTCCCCAATAGTGCTGCCTCCTAGAAATTTTGGGCTGCTGTTTCCATTGTCTGTCACCCTTTACCAATGCTTACTACAGAAGCAGTATAGTAAAGATCATTATGACAGGAGGAGGAGGGGGAGGTGGAATTGTTATTATAAATTTTACCATATCTAAGGAAGTATCATTTTCTTAGGAGGTTTCCTGCACAACTAATTAATCAAAAATTTTATCAGATTAAAAGTATCTGATTCTGTGTATCCAGAGAAGAAAAAATGTCTGCACATTCCATTTTGGAGTGACTGAGAAAGCAAAAACACTTGGACGTCAAAAAGAAGAACTTTTAGAACAAAAATGATCAAAATGAAATCAGTGGAAAATAGTACTGTTTCGCAATGTACACAACAAATTCACTAAAATGAATTCAGCAGAATTTCCCAATCAATAGTGTTCCAAAAATTTGGCTGCTTCTGAGTTCAGAAGCATTGTTCAAGCAGAATTCAGGGAAAACATCACCAGAAACTCTAACAAGGAATATCATCTTGCCACACACAATTTTTGAAAGTTCTTGTACAGAACAGCTATGGTACATCTAAGTTACCATGTGCTGGCATGTCCCATGCTTCACTTTAATCAAAAATGGAATAACCAGGGTTTTGGTAGTAGCAGGAATTCTGCAGCACAGGAGAACTGATCTCATTAAATAGGGACCATTTTACAATGCAGTTGTTTGCAGGATCAGTTTCAGCTGAAGACAGGCACATTGATGCTGTAGGAGTAAAATTGGCCCCGCTCTTTGCCACATAGCTAAAGGACAATTACCTTGAAATTTTATACAAAATAAGAGTGAATAACAGAGCTTCAGAAAATTAAATTAAGTTGTGGTTCAAAACAGACCAACAACTTGGTCCTTTCACAATGCAGAGTTGTAGCACTTTGATAGCACTTTAATTCTCATGATTCCATCCTCTGGAATCTTTGGATTTGTAGTTTTGTGAGGTACCTAGAGTTCGTTGCCAGAGAAATCTAGTACCTCCCCAAACCACAAATCTCAGGATTCTGAAAGATGCACCCAGGCTACATAGTGTGGAATTGTAGTGCTGTAATTGTGCAGGGTGAAAAGGGTCAGAGTGATTGCGGAATAAAAGTCTCATCTGGATACAACTACTGTCTGGATCCTCAGGGTGAAAAAATGGGGAACTGAATTGTTTCTGTAACCACGGAGAAAACTAATATGGAAGCTTTCCTCATAACTACAAATTTTAATGGCTGTGGCAGTCCTTTCACACGTTTTGCCAGAAGGCAGAGTATGGTTTTACAGTCACTATGGGGAAATCAGCATAGTTCTGCTCTGCTCATATCACCTACTGCCTTTATGCATGCTGTAAATTTTTCACAAGGGGAAAAATATCATGAACAAAAATAAAACAATGAAAATGATTTGGAGACAGTCAAGAATTTTTTCACACAGTACTCATTGTAACTCTGCTGGAATGGAATGAGTTTACAGTGTATTGTAAATACTGAGTTCAAACCTAGACTAAACCAATACTCTTTGTCCAGCCAACCCCACAGAGTGCCGGTAACTGATGTCTAATTCAATATGGGAATTCAATAGTATTGTTACAGCAGTTGATGGAAAATGGAAAATATATTTTAAAATTGCCTTTTCTTTTAACTGAGGCATGAAAATGTTGCTTGATGAATAAATGATTTTAGCCATACAATCTGATTGTGGTATGGTACAAAGGCTGCCAAACTGCTCAGAGCCAGCAAAGGCAAGCTATTTTTTTTTCTGAGCACACTCAGTCTTTTCCAGCATCATATTCAATTCCCTTTTTATATAAACGCAGTGTTCATTCTGGCATGCTATGGCCTGAAGTGATACAGTACAGCCATCATCCAATTATAAGCACTTTGTTTCAAGTTTGTTTTTGGTAGTGCTATGTTTATGTAACTTTTGATGCATATTTTTTTTAAAAAAAATCTTACTTTATATGTGCAGTTTGCTGTTTGCTGTTGTTGGGTGTCCCCAACCTCCACAATTATTCTCCCATTGGTTACTCAATGCTGGCTTGGCCATGCTTGTGAGACTTGCATTTTTATTTTTGTGCAGAGATGCTAAGTGACTTGGTAACGAGAGAGGACATTTATGTGACATCTTTTATTAATTTAATCTGTTTCTGTAAAGTTTTTTTAAAAAAAAATAGGAGCAGCTTAAATTTGTTGGTGGTGGCATTTAGTTGAATGTTCTACAGTGTGAGAGAGCAGCTTAGCTGTTGCTTGAATTATATTACAACAGCAACTAGTTTGTCATATTACAGATTGCATTTTGCTGGCCTTTTAACTCTCCATTTGAGATTTATATTATATTAGACAGATCACAAAGTTTTTTTCTAAAAAATATCATCCTACAGATAACTTCCTCACCAGGGGCCCAGGGTCAAAAGTAATCAGTCACCTTGCATTTAATGCATTTAGATTCAGATTGAAAATGTATGACTTTCTAGTCACATCTATTTTAATCGCAGCAAGGAAGGCTCTCTGGTTAACTGGGCAACAAACTTTGGGAAGGAAATAATTTAAGAAAAAAAAAGCATACATGTGTATAGAATGCAGGTAGCTAACACTGCCTAAGAGGAGAAAGACATCTTCCCTTCTGTTCTGTCACATGAGGTGGAGGAGCAAACACACTTCTTTTAAGATTAATGCTGGTTGCAGTATTTATGTGCACCTTATGCACTATTGTGCATATATGTATACCTAAGTACTAAAAGGAATGTAGGTTTTTTTTCTTCTCCTTCACAGCTCCTTTCGTCATATATAAATTTATCCAGATCCGTTTAGTCAATTAAAACTCTTCACATCAACCATCTAAAATTTCTTTGGTAGACTGAGAACCTTATGCAGGGCAAGCCCAATCCTGCCTTCATTTCTGCCTTTCAGTTGCAGGAAGGGGCACATTGGCTAATATTAATGGATCCACATCCTTTTTCGTATCACATTTTGCTCCTAGAATCTGGTGACACCATTGAGCACGTTAGAGAAAGGGCAAAATATTGCCCTAGTGGTGTATGATTGAAAGCTAGCCAATCCTTTTTCGGTTGCGTGTGTGGCATCATATCCATAATGACACTGTTGTGTATGCTGGCATCAAATAAACCCAGTGTCAGTTTTCTAATTAGCATCATCTACTGTGGAGTGACGTTAGATTTTTGACTAGTCAAAAAAAGATTTGCACAAGAGTTCCTCTATGGGGAAGACTACCGTCAAAATGTTTTTTCGTGGGAACAGAGTAATTGGCAATTGCACACTAAAGAGTGAAAGTGAGATTAGTTTTTTTAACTCAATTACTTGTATGTTTTTGTGAAATTAGAGGTCAAGAATATTTAAAGCAGGGGTGGGGAAATTGTCATACAGACCCCCAGGGCTATCTTTGTGGGGCCCAGAAGTTAAAAGTATCTCCCCCCCACCCTTCCAGAATGCTCACAAATGCACTCTGGGGATGCGGAGGGCATTTCTACCATGTTTGGAGGCCCCTTTATTTTTGTCTGTTCATTGCCCATGTTAGAATCAGGATTGACCAAATGGATCAAGGATCATATGGGGGGAGGGGCTCTAAGGGTCATCTGGGTAGGGCAACCTGACCTAAAGCCCCCCACCCCCTGGCAGGAAGGTCAATACTTTTTTTTTCTTTCCACACCATTTGCTTGCAAACATTCATATATCTACATAGTTAGCTATGCATTTAAGTGGGCTGCACAGGTACTTGCTTTGTTGGGCTTAGAAAATCGGAAGATAATGCCCGATATTGCTTTCAGCAATGGGAAGAGTGTAGCCAGGTATAAGACTGAAATTGAGGAACTTCTGCCCATTTGGTGCTGAGCAGAATGTCCAATAGCAGCTACGGGAGGAGCAACTGAAATTTCCATGTTTATGTGGAGCTGGCTCAGGAAATGCTCCTGAAGAGCACAAGTAGACTGTGGATAAATTCCAGACCAGAACAAAATCCAATGAGAGAATAATAATTTTGTGTGTGCTTAGTGGGAAATTGGGCTTTGTTTACAACAGTGATTACACTGTCGTTAGTTCTTGTGCAGCTTTGTGTTTGTCTAATATAGGGCTCCAGGTTTGGATTTCAGCATGTTTTTGTGGGGACTGTGGCTGCAATCCTGTATGGTCCAGCATAGTACAGTAGTTCCACGTGAAGTATCTTGCCACCCACTGACCATTTGACCTACTGTAGAATCACTGCAACCGTTCCCCATAGCCATTCCATGCCTGAGGAGAGCAGTGGAGAACCAGCGGAGGAGGTGGCTATGTCCCTGAAACCAGACGTGAGGAGATTCCATCCTCCACTGAGGCCTGGTGGGGTCCTGCAAAGATCACAGCAGATGATGTAAACATTTCATGTCTGGCCACCAAGATATAGCCAAAAACTTTTCTGATTTCCCTCTCCACATGCACAAACGGGCCATGAGGAGCTGCTGCAACTCTAGCACACATGATTATTTTGTTAATGATTATTTTATTAATTAAAAAATTATTAATTTGAAAAAAATGCCCAAAGCTTCTTGAGACATGTCACAAGTAAGAAACAGTCAAAGGAGAGGTACTGTCCCAGTAGGCGTCCCTCAGTGTGTATGTATACCTGTGTATGTTTAATGTGGCTGAGGAAAAAAGACTGAATCAAATCTGCCTCAGAATGAGACACGGTATGATTCTCATTCCCAAGACTGATAACGGAAACCAGTCTATATGCCCTGTATGGAGCAAAGCAGATTGAAAAATACCCCAAGATTCATGTAGAAAAGCCAATGGGTTCACAACCCCCTTCAGTCACAAGGCTTCCCAGGTGATTTTTAGGTTAGTGTCATTCTGCTTAGTGCAATGTTGCGGTAAAGATAAAATATGAAGGAGGGGGTATATATGCTGCTCTGAAAGCCTTGAAGAAGGGGCACGATAAAAATGTAGTATTACTGCGAGTCTTGGGTCATTTCCGCACTAGCCTGTTATAGTGCTATTATTCCACTTCCAACATCCTATGGAATCCTGGGGTTTGCAGTTTAGGGAGGGCCCTCAAAGGTCCCTCTCTGAACTGCAAACCCCAGGATTCCCCAGGATTCTATAGATGTTAAAAGTGGAAAGTGTGGAAATGGCCTTGGTGTGGTTAAATAAATCCAGAATGGCTACTGTTGTAGTCAACTGAAACAAACTTGATTCTGGGGGGTGGGTGGGGGCAAAGACCCTTGGATATTTTTCTTTGCTTTTATTTTTTTTAAGAATTGATTCACCCCTGCACCCCTTGATTTTAATTTGCAACTGGGAGTGCTTTCAAGAAAGTTCATTATAGTATGTAGACTGCTTGAAGTGAGGCTAGGAATCTGAAAAGGAGGTTTCCTTCATTAACTAAGAACCAACACACAGTCTATTTGATATGAAAAATAGCCCAAATTACAGTGGTATTCATAGCCTGCTGGAATGGTGGAGTTGTTTTGGAAATTTTTTGTGTCGTGTTTTCAAAGGATGCTTGCCAAGAAACCATTCTCTCAGGAAATGATAAATGGCAGTTTAGAGACTTGAGTGGCCTGCACTGTATGTCTTCATAACTGCTGACTCAATCATGTGTATTCCTGATGTCTGTCACGTTCTGAAAATGGGGGATTTACGATCCTAATTCACAAGCCTATTATTGTTCTCCAGTTTGGAACTTTTGCATCTCATGTCCAGAGTGTTTGTTTTAAATACATTGCAAACAGTTTTTCGTTTTGGCTTTGACAACTTTTTTTTTTTAAAGGCATTTTACATGAGCTTGCTCATTTCCAAAAATGCCCTGAAGTTTCTTTTCAGAGTTTAGCAACTCCACCCCCCCCCCCCGCTAATGTTATTTTCTTCTGCCAGGGCTCAGGGCCAATTTCAAATATTTGTGGGCCCAGTCCAGCAAGACGTCTCCCATCCCCCAGTGAAAACATGCTGTTCATTTCTCTGTTCTTGCATCTTCTTTCCTTTCTGATCTCCTACACACCAGGAGATCAGGAGTGGGGGTGGGCTAGAAGCCTTGCTGGAACAGAAGAGACATTACGTCCCTGTGCTTTTACAAGAAGAAGAGCATTCTGTCCAAGAATTGCACCTTTCTCAGATGATAGAGAAGTTCTTTGTGCACCATCAGCACTAGGCTTGAATGCCAGAGGAGGCAGAGATAATGGTGAAAACATAGGATTATATCCTCATTTTAAGCCTCAGTCTCTGCACAGCATCCTCAGTTTCCAACTGAGGATTTTGCTAAGCAAGCTCACGCCATTTTTGCACCTGATTCAAGTGAAATATGTCACTGCCCTTTACAGATGAGAGGCTGTAGACTGGGGAAGACCCTCTTGATAGAAAATGCATATCAATTGGATCTTAACTGGGCAATTTTTGGTCACTTCGATGCTAGGTAAAATTTGGTTGTGTGTGATTATCATTTATCTGATCTCTCCCTAACTAAATGCTTTTCGAAATGGCCAAGGATTTGAAATTAGGCCCTTTAAGTCACTGAAGATAAACAGAAGCATTGCAAGGAAAAAGTTGTTTTAGCTCTAGAACTTAAGTGTGCCATTCTCTAGATTTTTGGCATCAACTAAAGCTGAGAATTGGCATTCTTACCACTGGTTCTGATTCTGATAGACAGCCCACATCTGGCATTGTGTGAAGTTGTTCTGCCTTTTCCCATCAACTTTGTAAGATACTTCTTGACCTCACCAAATTTTCCTTTGCTGTTGGCTTTATCCTGAAAAGACTGTGCATCATTTTAGATTGAAAGGCAATTCATGAAGCACTTAAGGGTAGTTGCATACTTGACGAATGAATAGTTCTGTGGTCACACATGATGTCGGTAGGTCAGCTCACCTGCTGTGTTTGATCAAAGCCTAATGAAACATTACCCTCTAGCCAGTTGAGTTCATAGGGAAAAGTTGTTATTCAATCTAAAAGAAATTGATCATAATAACAAAATTTAAAATCTTCCACTTCATTCACGCTTTCCATTTACTTTAATCAGCATTGTACCATAGTGTCACAATCAATCTTTGTTCAATGACTCAACCCTTTTATACCACTGCTATCTTGCTATGTAGGTTGTAGACTTTTTAAATTTTTTCTTTCCACTTTCTGAAAAACTGTGCCAGTAATATAGATGCTGCCAGGCTCCTGGGGTGGCTGATTTAAAACTTTTGCCACAAATGGTGACCCCCAAGTTAGCATTAGGCATGATTAGTACAGGTGTTCACTGTATGGACAAAAGCACTTGTAAGCTGTGGGTCTCTTGGCAGAGGTCAAGTTCATGTCATCTTCTACACATGGAAAGCTTCTTTGTCCGGCTCTGATATACAAGCCTGTTCCAATAATGAAATTAGCCATAGAATTGTAAATAGACTGCAGTTGCAGGGAGAGGGGGAGAGAAACCTCATGTTGACCTCTTCTATTATGTAATCACCACTGTGCACAAGAATTGTAGACTCAGCTTCTATTGGCAGCTAATGTAGTGGAGACTCAGCCTATAGGTGATCCAGTATGTTCAGAGAAAGGAGGTAAATGACTCTAGGAAATCCAAACACTAGCTAAAGATCAAAAGTGTACATATTAAAAATATCCCATGCTGTGTTTTTTTTTTTAACTGCCCTGATGAACTAGCACTATTTCTAAGTGCTGATACTTTAGAACATGAACTCATGTTCAACTTTCTGGCTGCTTTTGCATGTAGGTTACTTCATTCAGATATCTTAATCACTCAAGGGCCCTTTTAGATTAGATCAACTCTGGCAGTTCCATGCCATTTGCTAGATGTTCAGGCCCCACAGGAATGTAAGGCAACAATCTGAATTTCACAAAAATGACTGAAGTAACACCTCAGACTTAAAAACACCAGTCAAATGCCATGCTGTGTTTTCCTATAGCAAAATAAACCAAGTGAACCAATTCAGATTTGCACGTCCTCCCACATCATTTCAGATGCAGCTAAGGCAGTAAATGGACAGTATCATAGAATCATAGAATCATAGAAATGTAGAGCTGGAAGAGACCCCAGGGGCCATCCAGTCCAACCCCCTACCATGCAGGAATACCCTCAAAGCACTCCTGACAGATGGCCGTCCAGCCTCTGCTTAAAAACCTCCAAAGAAGGAGACTCCACTACACTCCGAGGCAGCATATTCCACTGCCAGACAGCCCTGACTGTCAGGAAGTTCTTCCTGAGGTTCAGGTGGAATCTCCTTTCCTGCAGCTTGAATCCATTGCTCCTTGTCCTGGTCTCTGGAGCGGCAGAAAACAAGCCCTCTCCCTCCTCTACATGGCATCCCTTCAAATATTTAAACATGGCTATCATGTCCCCTCTTAACCTTCTCTTCTGCAGACTGAACATACCCAGCTCTCTAAGTCTGTCCTCATAGGGCATGGCTTCCAGGCCTCTCACCATTTTGGTCACCCTCCTCTGGACCTGCTCCAGCCTGACCGTGTCCTTCTTGAATTGGGGTGCCCAGAACTGGACACAGTATTCCAGATGAGGTCTAACCAAAGCAGAGTAGAGTGGTACCAGTACCTCCCTCGATCTAGACACCACACTCCTATTGATGCAGCCGAGAATTGCATTGGCTTTCTTGGCTGCCGCATCACACTGCTGACTCATGTTCAGCTTGTGGTCTATTAAGACTCCTAGATCCCTTTCACACGTACTGCCATCCAGTAGTTCTCTAAGAGAAGAAAGTGGTACGATGAGACATTCTTTCTGTTGGTGGAGAGATTTCTTGTGTGTTAGTCCTATTACACATAAAGCATGTTTTCACAATCCTAAAACCAGTCGCGTAGGGATGTGGGGGGGGGCAATTCACCCCGGGCAGCAATGTTTTTGGGGTGTCCTGGCCCTTAGCCACACCCCTGCGTGCCCTGGCCATGCCCCCACATGCCCTGGCCACACCCCACGCAGCGCAGTCACTCCCCCACACAGCACAGCCACAACCCTCGTGCCCTGGCCGCACCCCCTCCTGGCCCCCCTCCACACACTCCAAGCTCTGCCACTGCCTAAAACACCTTGTAACTGTGTTTAGCAGAACTGTTAGTGAGAGGGCGAGTTCACTTTCCTACCACCTTCAACACTCTACTTTTAGATGTAACCATCAGGTGTGGTTTAGCATTTTGTGAATGAGCTTCATGCTTGTATGCTTCCCTCATCCAGTGAGGCCATGAAGAACAGATTAGGAGGTTTTGCTTCCAAGCAAATGCACTTCAGCATTATATTAGCACCTAAACTGTGGGTGATATTCTTTCTGTTGTTGTTGTTTCTATCCCCCTTTTTTCTAGTTCAGGTCTCAGAGTGGCTTACAGCAAATAAAAGAAAATATTGTTCAAAACATACAAAAGTTAAAATAATATCAAACTTTAAAAAAAAATAAAACCACATTAAAACATGTTATTCAATATACACACACAGAGAGAGAGAGAGAGAGAGAGACAACAGTTAGCAAAATCCAGCATATTATTTTCGTGGGACAGAACTTATATAGTCAATCATCAAAGGCCTGTCTAAACAAAAAAGTCTTTACTCATCTGCAAAGAGCAAGCAGGGAGGGTACCAGTCTACCTTCTCTTGGAAGGGCGTTCCAGAGCCTGGGGGCAGCCTTTAGGAAGGCCGTTTACCATGTTTCCACCAAATGCACCGCTGAGGGTGGTGGGACAGAGAGAAGGGCCTCCCCAGCAGATCCCAAAGCACAGGCTGGTTCATAAGGAAGAATATGGTCCTTCAAATAACCTGGACCTGAACTGTACAGGTTATAGTTCAAAACCAGAACTTTGAAATGCGCCTGGAAACAGATGAGCAACCAGTGAAACTTGCAACAGATGAGTTGTGAGTTTCCTGTAGCCAGCCCCAGTTAGCAATCTGGCTGCAGCTCTTTGGACCAGGTGAAATTTCCAATGATTCCTCGAAGGCAGACTCACATACAATGTGTTACAGTAACCCAGCTGGGATAGCAAGGTGTGTGTCCCTGAGGTCAGATCTGATGTTTCAAGGAATGGGTGCAGCTGGTGTGCAAGTTTTAATTGTGCAAGTGCACTAATAGCCACTGCTGAGACTTGTGCTTCTAGACTTGGAGTTGAATCCAGGAACAAGCTGTGGAGCTGCCTCTTCAAGGGGAGTGTAACCCCATCCAGCATAGGCTGAATCCGTATTTCCTGATCTGCCTTTCAACTGACAAGGAGCACTTCCATCTTGTCTGGGTTAAATTTAATTTGTTCACCCTCATCCAGTCCAATACTGATGGACGATACCCGTTTAGGACCAAAACATCTTCCTTGCCTTGTGGTGGAAAGAAGTAATAGAGTTGGATGGCATCAAAACCCAAAACCCCCAGCAGTTTCATATACATGTTAAATAGCATGGGGGACAGAACCAAGCCCTGAGAGACAACACAAGCCAATGGCCAAGGGGTCAAACAGGAATCCCCCAACACCACCTTCTGGGTTTGCCTCTCGAAGAAGGAATGGAACCATTACAAAACAGTGCCCCTAGTTCCATTGCAGCAAGGTAACCCAAAAGGATACCGTGATTGATGGTATTAACAGCTGCTAAGTCTAGCAGAACCAACAAAGTGACAACAGCCATGGCTCCTCCACCCCCTACTATGTATTGACAGTTCTTTACCTTATACCTGTTAGTCTGAATCTGTTTGGATTTTCTAGGAGTTGCTGCATTGGTCACCTAAGCTCTCAAGGTTGTAAAACTCAATCCTATCCAGTGGGTAGACCAACACCTGTATTCCCCTTAAGTATTCTTAAACCTTGGCCTATTGGGAAATTAACAGGAAAACAAGTTGTTGTAGCTTTATTATAGGATTTATTCTAGTAACAAAAATAGCACAAATAAATTCATTGCCCTCAGCAACACAGCTTACATAGATCTTGAATCAGTCTAGGCACATTCTTATAACAAACTTATGCCTCTGTTAGAATTACACAGCAAAGTGTTACATCCCCTTTCTTGGTATATCTGTTTAAACGTATCTCTACACTGCTGTTAGGCTGGGTATTAGATAACAAGATTCATCAGGAAAGGAACATTTTACCACACATAGGAGTTCAGGTTTTCAGCAATTACTTGGTAGCAGCAAGTAAGCCTTCATTATAACTGAATAGCTAGCACTAACTCTGCGTGGGATTCAGTAGGAATTACCACCATCCTGCTGAAACAAGCGAGCTCCATAAACCACCACAGAATGTTCAAAAACACTGTTTTATTTTTTTTTTAAATCAAGCACTAAACTCGAAGCTGTCATTTGTGTTTCTAAATAATCCTTTCCCTCCTTCTGTACATTTTAAGCCCATGTTACAAGGTTTGTACCTGACAACAGTGTCCATCTTCTTCTAAAATTCTTCTCTGACTTCAGAATGCCAAAATGCTATGTCAATATTTTTAGCTACCATCAGGGAAACAGCAGTCTACACTTTCAATCCTCCTCCTTCTGATATCAGTATCAAAACTCCTTTTGATATAGTAGAATTTAATTTTGATCAAAACTTAGCAAAGCCCTTGATTACACTATTAGGAAGATTAGTTTTAAAGCCTCAAAATGCCCTTCATAATGGTATCCATTATCATCTTTTATCATCTACCTACATAGCATTTTTTCCATCTGAAACAATGGATAAATGTTGGCATCTTTGCTGGAAGGACAGGAAAATACAGGAGTCTGGTTCTGACATGTTTGGAAACATGCGGTAAACTACTGAAAATGCAGCCTTGCCAGCTTTCATTGTGGAAACAAAAGGGTTACATTTTTCGCACAGAAAATATGATTCTTTCAGGTTCCGTCTTTTGGGAAACTGAGTTGTGAGCCATTTTAGGATCTGGTTTTTGTTGTTGATTTGTTGGTTACAGGCATCTTAGTTAACAAAGCCTTAGTTAACAAAGTGAAGCTCTGTTTTGACAAAGACTTTGTCCATCCAGTCAGCTCCCTCATCGTCCTGTCTAGCTGCGAATGGGATTTTTTGTTTATTTGGTTGTTTTGGTTGTGAGGTTGTGTTTTGGTTTTGGTTTTTCTTTTAGCAGCATTGGCATTGGGAAGAACCTTAAGGAGTGATGGGGAAACACAGATACTAGGTGTTGGGTTGCAGCAGTGTGTCTGCAGCAAACAAAGCTTGAGCTAGGAAAGAGTAGAATTCTACTTTAACCAATCCTACTATAACCATTTGTGCCTGCCTGCCTACAACAGACAAAGTAAGCAGCAGCTGCCTCCAGAATCACGTGTTAACAGAAAAACAGAGAAAGGGAGAGCAGATAAATATGAGTATGTGTGAACAGGAAAACAGAGAGAAAGGGGGAGAGCAGATAAATGTGAGCATGTGTGAACAGAAAAACAGAAAAAGGGAGAGCAGATAAGCTTGATGCACCAGCTACCCCAGCGTGTGTCTGTTTGTGTGTGTACAGGTATGTGTAAGGTTGAGTCACTAAAATGGGAATCATAAGAAAAGTGGAGGTGTAGGAAGAAAAAGTCATTAAAAGATGCATTTTGGAAGAAGGCTTCAAGTGGTCTCTAGAAGGTTCAAAATGTTTTTGTTTACTTATGCAAGGTTTACCTGACCAGATTTTTCTGTTTAATGTGTGCATGTTGTTCATTCTGAATAAAAAGTTTGCTGAAACATGTCAAACTACTTTTCTTTTTTATGATATAGGAATCTGTACCTATTCTTTCAGTGTTATTTCTGCTTCTGGAAACAAATTTTCTGTTAAAGAAATAATGCCTGAGAATATACCTACTCCACTAACTGAGGTGCATAGCTGTATATTTTTCATCTGGAGAGCTGTGTGCTCTACTGCACCATCCATAAATTGTACAGTTGTTCCTATAACAACTTAGGGCCCTTTCTTGTGTGACATTTAGGTGACACTGGAAACTGCAGTGAAGCTCCCTTTCTTGCAACTCAGTCATATTAAAATTCCAAGTGTACATGAGAATACCACATACCAAAGCTCCTTTCTACACTAGATCCCTTCTAAGAACTTCACTAGTGATAGCATGAACATGAACAATAGCATAGTTAAATAATTTTAGACACTATATTTCATGGTCTTGTGGGGGCAGGGAAGACGGTAGGTGCAGTAATGAAGTAAATTTAGGTAATGCAGTAAAAGTTCCCTGCTGTGTACCTCACCAGACTCACCTAGAACTGCAAACCATCCAGTTCAAGTCTCTGTCCCAAGGCAGAAGCCATTAATCCATATCACAGATTAATCCCACAACAAATATAGACATATCACCCAAAATATAGTGCATTGTCAGCAGAAATAAAATGTTTGCTCTGTATCACAGATACCTGCCCAATTCAAGGACCATCTAACAGTTATTTCTTAGGTTAAAACAGCCACATTATTGCCAGGACAGGCCGCCACTAGGAGTAACGAAGTTGTAGGCCCCTCCCATGTGATCCCTTCACAGCCAAATACCATTGGAGTACCACAGCTTTAAGCCATCGGCAGCAAAAATTATATCCTTCCCATACACAGTGACCTCAAGGTTCTACAGAATTCCAACAGTTGCCATGCTGTAGAGAAAAGGAAACACACACCTCTGGTATCAGTAGGCTATCACAAATTATCTCCATATCAGTTTTTAGATTCTTTGGCCTTGGTGTTGGTACATGTAAACACAAACATATTTTATACTGATTCTTCTTCGTGATCTCCATGACTCACACAAATGGGTCATCTGCAGCTGTACAGTGCATCTCTCAGAAACTTCCAGAGCTATACAGTACAGGTTTTGGCAGTAGCTCTGCCAACTCTCCATGCGCCCTAGTAGTGTACTTCCTGTCTAAACCATCCCTTTCTTTTCATCCACCACAGCAGCAGCAGCAACAGCAGCAGCAGCAGCAGGAACTTTATCTTCAGCATCTCTTGGTTTTGACTGATTTTCAGACTTGATTCTTATATTTGAGATTTGCTTACCTCCCTCTTGGCTGAGGATTTTGCTTGGTTTTTCTTGAATCTGACTGATATGGCTTGACTCACACTTGTTTTTGGAACTTAATGTGTTGTTGATGCTGGTTGGATTGATAGCTATGTGATTCCCTCAGGCTTTTGGCCTCCACTGGATCACGTAAGAGGTATACAGCCTGTGGAGGGAAAATCCTAGAGAAATATGGCCACTCTAAATGCATTCTCTGTTTGAGTGAGGGACATAGTGTCAGTACCTGTATTCACTGTCATGTGTTCATCCCTCAAGCTCACCAGAATCAGTTTTTGTGCTTGAAAGCTTTCCTCTGGGAGAACATGCTAAAGGCAGCCAAAAAGGAGGCAGGTAATAGGCCTTCATGCTTGGCTTCATCCTTGCATGCTATGTTGGTCCCTACCACCTCCAGATTGTCGTCTTGTGCTGTTTTGTTTCCGATTACATCTTGTTTATTGTTACAAGCAGCCACAAAACAGCCTTTAGTTGTGTCTGCCTCAAAAATGTTGAGATCTGACAGAGTTGGGGATTGACTAGTTTTGGAACCAGCTGTTTGATCCTCAACCTGTTCTTCTGTAGTCTAATAGTCCTGATACAATAGCTGTCCATCTCAGCTTCAGTCCCATGTCCCCTTGCTGCCAATGAAGCTGTGAATCCTGGACCCTGAGATCTTTAGGAGGGGCCCTTCATTCAGCCCTACCGCCTTCACAGCCACGGCAGGTGGAGACGCAAGGTAGAGTTTTCTCAGTGGTTGTTTCTAGGTTCTAGAACTTCCTTCATAGGGAGCTAGAATGGCCCCCTCCTTGCAGTCCTTTCATCAGAAGGTAAAGGCTCTTCTATTCTGGCAGGCTTTTGAGAACTGAAGGTTTCAAAGAAATAGCTCTTAGGAAGATGCTGTACTGTTTTAATTGTTTTAAATGTAATAGGATTTTTTTTAAAAAAATGCTTATCAGTCTAACTGTATGTTTTAACTTGTTTTGAAAAGTTTTTGGAAATTTGATTCCATTTTAATGTTGATCTTTTGTATGTTTTAACTGTATGGTATTTTAATTTGTAAGCTGCCTTGAGTCCCAATTGTACGCTCAGAGCTGAGAGGCATAGTACAAGGAACAAACCAGGCCACACACCAAAGCTGGGTGAAAATAGGCCACAGCTTTATTGGCTACAGCAAAAACAGGGTTGGCTTATGCCTGAGTCTGGATCCTGGCATCAGCCAACCTGCCTACTGACCGACGAGATCAAAAACCTGAAGCCAGAACTGACTGGAATCAGGTGCAAGCCACCTGACTTTCCAGTAGTGCAGGGATGCGGACATCCAAATCCGCGGTGTGTGCCCACTGCCGACTCTGCCCTCCTGGCAACTAACTCCATCCCCAGGACCTGGAGACCTGGGGAAATAGCAGACCCCGATCCAGGAGCCATGCCAACTACCTTACGAGTTGTGACAATAAAAGGAAAAGATACAATATAACTACAGTATACAGGATACAACAAGAGAAAAAGAAGGGTGTGGGAGGGATGACATGCAGAGAATAACTGAGCTCTGGGAAGAGGAGAGCACAGCTAAATACAAAATATCCAAATCAGAGGGAAAACTTCCTGAAGCTCTGGCCTGGGTGGAAGCAACCAATCAGTTCAAACCAGGAGGTTTAAACTGATTGTTTAGGAGCTTTCCCCAGCCGCACAAAGGCTGCTGGGTATGAGGAAGTACCCAGCGGGTCTGAGCACATGGCCTGCTAGAACCAACTGAGCAGCACTGGGGGACACTGTGGAGGCAGCAGCAGCACCAGAGCCAACCTGAGCCACAAACGTGCCACCCAGTAAGTCAGGCAGCTGAACTTTTGGGGAAAGACAGGGTATAAATAAAGACAATGGTGATGGCAGTGAAACTAATAACAATAACTACTAGATCTACAAATTGAGATTCAGCATCTTTTTGGGGCAGGGGGAACAATTGTGCTTCCAGTGGTGATGAGTACTCTGGGGACAATTCCACATGATTTGACAAAACACCTGAATGAAACCTGTATAGATAGAGCCACAAGAGCCTATTTGCCAAAAGGGACATTCCTTGGAACATGTCTCATTATCTGACGATACCTCACTGATTCCCAGATTTTTGGATAGAATCAGAGGCCCTTTCCGCATGGCATTTTCCATGTGAAAGGGCGCCTGTAGCGTTGTGCAATTGTGAGGAGCGATCTGCATGGCACACTCACAATCGCACAATGCTCCAGGGGCTAGCAGGCGCCGATCGCACACCTTTTCATTTTCGGCTAGAAGCCGAAAATGGTGCACGATCGCACATTGCTCCTGGGCCCCGCGCGCACTTACCTGGTGTGCGGAGCCTCCGGAGCCGTGCCGGTTGCGCTTCCTGCCCCAGCGCAGCCTGGGAAATTCCCAGGCTGCGCTGCGGAAGGAAGAGGCAGGCCTTTCACGCGAGCAGGCAGCTTGTGCGGAGCTGAAGCAGCAGGGACGTGAGAGCCTCTCGCCAGAGGCTGCTTGCGCGATCCCCGTACCCCAGCGCTGGAAGAAGTTAAGGTTCAGAAAGAGCCAGAGTCATTGATGACCCAGAATTCCAGCTGGTAATGTCTGGTAGTTTGTGAAACTGTTATAACAAAACTGTTTATTTCTAGTAATAAAACTGATGGTGATGGTGGTGCAACCACTCTAAAAACAATATTCTAGAATTCATTCTGCCAGTGTTGGTGGCAAGATGGATGGACCACACTGGCATGGGAAGAAGCAGCAGCACAATCAGTTATCTCAATGTAAGTTTCAGAGTTTCTGACTTTACCAAAGCCTTGTGAGACAAAACCATGAGGGTGCTTGTAACCCTGTGGTTAGATCAGTGTAGTACCTAGCATGTGTATGTGTGTGTGTGTGAGAGAGAGAGATTTTTAATCTGCTTTAATCTGCTTTTTAGGGTAGAAGATTCTCTCAAGGCAACAAAATAATAACCCACCCCCAATAATTCCAGTTTAAAGAATTCCTTTAAAGCAATACCTCAGTAAGAAAAATCCATTTGTATTTATCTGCTTACAGAAAAGAATCAGAACAGATTCCTCCTGTTCCTGCTTCTGCCTATAGCCTCCTCACCCACTGCAACAGATCTGAATCTGCAGCAGGCACGGGACAGGAACCAGGTGGATAGGCAGCACTAGCACGGGAAGAAGCAACACAGTCTGTTGTCCCAATGAGAAGAGAGGGAAGAGAGGGGACAGAAAAGGAACCTTGTGTGAAAAGACACTCATTCTGTCACATTGGACATAGTCCAGCAGAACCTCTAAGACAGAAACAGTTCTGTAAGGTGGTTAACTTAACACAACATCATATATTAGATTAGCAAAGTTGGGCAGGGAGCTTAAATGTGATTTTGCTATTGTGAAGAATATGCTGCAGGTCTGTGTCACCTAGGGGTTTAGAACTTGTAAAACTGGCTAGGAAATTAACAAGGAAAAGCAGGTTTCACATATGCATGCATATCAAGCGGTTTCTCCATAGCTTGATAGTACAGCACTTGATGGCTTGTAACTGAAGGCATCACTCCACTGAAATGGATGATATGCAGTGATTCCTACAGAATTGTGTTTGTTATAGCTCATTCACACATACAAAACATTGCTTAAAGTTGCAGTGACCAAACTGAGGAACAGGCATGTATAACCAGTTCAAGGAGTGGAACTAGAACGTAGTGACCAAAAAATGAGTTCTCAATAAGTTGTGTTATGCTAATTTTCACTGAAGAAAATGTACCCCTAAGTCACATTTTCATAAACACTGCATGTACTGTGTTGTAAAATAGGATCCTGGAGGTGTAAATAGCCCATTTAAAAAAAAAATAATAAAGCCTACAAGGTAAACATTCTACACTTACTCTTTAAAAGCAACACTGTTGCTTGAGAATAGTGAGATGTGAAATATAACATATGCAGTGCTGGACTAACCCGACGTGATACATGGCATGTTTGCTTTAAAAGATGAGAACAATCTCAAATCTGGTTTGAATTAAAAATGTATGTGCAAGACACAGAGGGAATGAGGGAGTTAGGGGGAGCCATTGTCTTAGCCAGCATCTAATAAAATAACTTTGAGAAAAGAGAGAATGCCTGCCTTGTAACAGCATAACTGTTAAATGCATCAGATGGGGAAAAAATGTATTTATAGCACTCTAGACCTGCAAGCATTTTATCTCATTCTTTCAGTCTTTTTTTTAAAATAATAATAATAAAAAAAATCCTGGCATCTTCAGGATGTACTATGATGAACCAGAACCAGAACAGCTACTCAACGGTGAAATTATCAGCAGGCACAGGCAGGGGGTTATTAGTCATAGCCTTAGTATCACACTGGAATGAGAGCCAAGGACTCAAGAAGCGTAGCAGTCTACTTTGGAAGGGAACCAAGGTTTTGTGTGTGTGTGTGTTCAGCAAGAGGCTTTTTTAAAGAGCTGCTTTTATTTCTGCTGGAGTCATTTTGTTTTTTTTAACCCCCAGTATTCCACTACACCAAATTCATAGTAAGAAACCAGAGCTGAGAGGATATTGCCATTTAATATCAAAGCCTCTTCCAGCAAACAAAAACAAGGGGTAGTGGCTCTTTAAAAAGCTGCAGCCTCATCATTTTATTAACAAGTAGAGAAGGAATGGGCAAGCATTCCTCTACATAGCTGGATGTCTAAGGGAATGCACATAACTCTACTGAGGAGGCAACAGCACCTGGAGTTCATTGTTGTCCCCAAATAAAAGGCCATTTTGTCTTCACTGGAGGGAACTCTGGCAGAAGGCAGTGAAAACAGAGAGCTACTTGAGAGAAAGATGTGATCCAGTAATCTGAGTATATATCTGAGACTGTGTTTCCAAGCTAGAATCACCGCTATGATTTCACAGTCTTGAGGAGGAAGCTGTCCAGCTTCTCTTTGTTTATTCAGATATGAATGAAGGTATAATGCTCCGGCTGTTGTTGTTGTATACCTTCAAGTTGTTTCCAATTTATGGCAACTCTAACACAACTCTGGCCCTTTTCGCATGCGCCATGCGAAAGGGCCTCTGGAGCATTGTGTGATTGCGAGGAGCATTTCAGACGACGTCCTTGCAATTGCGCGATGCTGCCAGGGCCGGCAGGCACTGATCGTGCACTATTTCATTTTCGGCTTGTAGCTGAAAATGGTGTGCAACTGTGCATTGCTTCAGGCCCCTGTGCGCACTTAACGTGCGTGCGGAGCCTCCGAAGCCGCGGCATTCGTGCTTCCTACCCCAGCACAGCCTGGGAAAATGCCCGGCTGCGCTGCAGACGGAAGAGGTGGAGCCCTCATGCTGCCTGCTGGCCGGCAGGCAGCAGCTGTGGAGCCGAAGCAGTGGGGACACGAGAGCCTCTCGCAAGAGGCTGCTTGCGTGATCCCCACACCCCAGCACCAAGAAAAGGTAAGTTGCGGAAAGGGCCTCTATCATGGGGTTTTCTTGGCAAGATTTGTTTAGAGGAGGCTTGCTGTTGCCATCCTTTAAGACTGAGAGAGTATGGCTTGCTTAAGGTCTACCAGTGGTTTTCCGCGGCCAAACAGAGATTCTAACTCTGGTCTTCCAGAGTCTTAGTCCAACACTCAGACCACTACAACACACTGTCTCATAATCCTCCTAAGTTCACCAATATTCACAGGTGTTTCCTTTGAAGTATGTATATTACTCTTGCTTTTAACATTTGGTCTATTTCTTTTTACAAATGTACACATAGGTGTTGGTAAGCCCATGGAAATTACCCAGGGTGCAAAGCAAAATTTACAACATCTGTGAGACCAACAAGTTTCAGAACCAGTTCCAGAGTCTTTTTATACACTATAGATAATGTGCATTTTAGTTTACAGTTTACATTTTTCTCAGTCTTCAGACATGGATGCAAATAACATTAGATCCTTTTATACCCTTCTTCTATGTGCAGTGAGCCACAGTGAGAACTAACTATTGGGTGAACTGTTTGAGAGTAGGTGGTCTTTTTAAAAAAGAGAGAGAGAGAAACCTGAGTGCACGACACCTGGTAATTTACTCATTCAATTGCATTTCAAAGTATTCCTGGGAAGACTAAGTAGTGGTGCCCTTTTCTAACTAGCAGCCCAGTAAAGTGAAGCACACCACTAAGAACCCATGTTTGTGCTGCCACATCAATTTGCACAACAATCTGGTAGCTGAATTTTGAGATCAAATGCAGTGTCAGGTCTCTGAACAAAAGCTTGGTAAAACACACTCAAGCTCCTGTTTGGCACAGAGGAGTGGTACAAGATTACTTCACTGAGCTGACTGGTGTGATGCCGAAATATGTTCAGCCATGAAGGAACAATAATCTAGAGGAATAGATATAGAATAAGTGGGAGTGTTCATGCGCATGTGCTTTGTTCTGTCACTTTACATGACACATTAACAACTAAATGCTGTGTAAGAGGCACTTGTCACATAATTCCGTCTTCTAAATACAAATGTTTCAGCTGGAGTGTTAAAGAGTAATATCTGGACTTTTTGCATTCTTTCCAGTTAAAACAGCTGAATCTAGGCTATATTCAGCCCAGAATCTATAGATATTGGACTGTATGTTAGCTTGACGATTCCCATATATTTTTGGTAATGCTTGATTTATCTAAACAAAATTCAACTACTAGTTGTGAGGACTTTCTGAAACATGAGATTAATTTCCATGTTCTTTTGAGTACTGTAATACCTAAAAGGTTTATCTCTGGATGTGAGCATAACGGAAGATTGTCAGTAATGTCCCTCACCTGCAGCCCAAATCATTAAGGTGTACCTTCATCATCGTGTTCCCTGTTGGGGGATGATAGGCGTTTCAGCCCCACAGAGATGCAGCGGAATAACCACAGGCAGCGAGCCAACAGCAGCAGCCTTGTTCCCCAGTAAGGATACTCACACACGGAGGTTTCTTCCAAACAGGAGGCACTTTATCTTGTAGCAACGTTCCGTTATATACACAACATGGAACAGACGGACAAAGGCTTGCACCAGACACCAGTTTGTTCAACAGACAAATACATACTGGGGATTGCTTTCTTATGTACACACTTACAACCAATCAGGCAGAGGTTTGCACACCTCCCTCTACCTTCTGCACACAACCCCAGTTTCTGATGCAACCTTGCAATCACCCACAGCTGGAGCATGATGCAACATCTTTGCAGTGGGCTGATCATTTTCCCAGGGTTCCCAGCCTGGAATCCCTGACAATCCCCTCCAAAATGGTCAGGCCACTGTGTAGGACATTTTCACTATCCATACATGTTATGCGATACACATATATGATACATACATTCAAGGGTACAAGGGTAGATTGTAGGACTTTGGAGAGGATTTTCGGTCCCATGGTGAGCATCATCAGGTGGTGTGACTGCTTCCAGATTATGGAGACAGCTAGCACTGGATGGCTAGCTGGAGACAATATTGGACTCTTGTACATGTTGGGTCTATACTGATGTACAGAATGTATGTTACATACATAATAATGTGCGTAATGTATGCAGGACTTTGGCTGTCATGTGGAAGAAAGATCTTTCAATTTAATGAGTATGCTGAGCTTTTATCTGTTTTATTTATTTAATTTGTGTTTTAACTTTTCTATTAATAAGTCTCTTAGGTGTACTTTAATTTGTTGTGAACTGGCTTGGTTCCTGTTCAGGGAGAAGGGTGAGATATAAATTAAACAAAAGAACAGACAAACAAACATGCGTAGAGTCACTTTGCTTGAGAATGCTGCAGATGCCGTTTAACAACTAAAAGAAAATAGTGAATATTACAGCTCCAGGTAGCTTAGTTGTATCAGTGTTGCAGGTCCTTTTGCATGACATATCCATCTGCCAAGAATCTGCCTCTCTTTACCATTTTATGTGTAAGGAGCAAATCAGTTTGAATTATTTTTATATTTTATTAGTTCGGTTTGCTGTTTTTACTAAAAGGCTCAGAGCTGTCCAGAGAAGCTGACATTACAGTGGAGTCAGCAATTTTTCTCTGTGCCTGCCTTGCTTTTATTACACTCTTGGCATTGTAGCTAATTTTCTAATCAAGGAAATGTGTTTGAAAGACTGATTCATAGTGGAATGTAAGATATATTAGTTTGAATCTTGTATAAGAAACATGGCACTAGTGGTCAGTGTATTAGTTTATTGTGTCAGTATTGGTGTTTTAGGGGTTTTTTTTTCTTTTCTCTGTTTGCTTTTTCTTTTTTTTCTTTTGAATGTATTTCTCTTTGATTATGAGTAAGATTGTTTTAAAACTAAGAAATAATTTTTTTAAAAAAAAGGAACATGACACTACTTGCAGTAGTTTTTCTAGACTAATAGAGGATGAGGCGTTTTAGTTTATCCAACGACATTATAAAATGACTAACGGCAGAGGCAATTGTAGCAAAATAAGCCTAAATCCAATTCTCAACTAGAGTGGAACTATT
Source organism: Cyclura pinguis (assembly GCA_030412105.1). Lineage (NCBI taxonomy): Eukaryota > Metazoa > Chordata > Lepidosauria > Squamata > Iguanidae > Cyclura > Cyclura pinguis. The sequence goes on from CM059599.1 coordinate 282,177,718, forward strand.
AAACCAAAGACATGTCCTGAAAGGCTGGTCTCAGGGTTGTTGAGAGCTTTAGAAGAAAAATATAGTGAAAATGTACACAACATATATATAACATAAAGTCTGTTCCTGCGTGCTTTGAAAGATGAAGGGCACTTTACCCAACATCCTTTTTATTGCACTGTGATATGCAGGCAATCAGTTCATAGCCAAGATCTACATGGAACCTATTCTTATGAATGAATGCTGTCATCCCACCATCTAAAGGGGCTGATTGTATGTTCTAGCATGGTTTCCTAGCCACTTGGAGAAGACTGCAGTCTTGAAGGGGGCTACAAAATTCATTCAGTAAATGTTGCAAGATGTCTAGAAGGTTTTTGGTGGATACTGGAAAGCAACCGCAGGTGGAGATATAAACAAGCTGAGAAAACTAGGGCAGGATTAAATGAAAACTAGTTTGTCTCAACTTCAAAATGCACCATTTGCAAGCCCCATTTCACAAAACTTCGACTTACCAGCCAAAAGTAGACACTTATATTTCATGGTGGTGGTGGTTGTTGTTTTCCTCTAAAAGATAGTCTATTAATCCAGTATTTTTTTTCTTGGATGTCTTCTAACAATGTTTTTTATCACTATCCAAATAATTTTCTTTTTATAGTAGAAATAATTTCTGCTCTGTGCCTGTAGTATTCCATAGCACACCATCTGAGATATTTAGATTACAATCCTCTCACTGCTCTTTCTGGAGCTGGTGATTTCAGGATTTCAGCCTTTGTCTTGTGTTTGTAAGGGGAGGCCCAGCTGCAATGCATCATCCAGCACCTCGTATTTTTGTGGTCTCTGTATCTGCTTCCCAGCAAGTGTCCAAATCATTTGACAAAAACAGTATTCTCTTTCAGTTGAGAAATACTTGAGCCGTACTTGAAATTCTCCAGGTTTGTTGACATTCTGTTCAGACTTATATCTTTTACTGTCCTGATTGATGCTTGGACAATAACCAGACATGGGTAGATTGATCCCTATGAAACCGCGTTACTAGACGCTTCAGCACCTTTCTTAAGTTCTTCAAGGAAGAGCAGTGAGGTGCTTCTTCCTAGGCTAAGGCCTGGTAATTTAAATCCATTGTCAGCCATCCCTTTTAGAGGGAAGGGTATTTTGACACTGAGCAAGGTTTGAATGATCAGCAGCGTGGACATTACTCATTAATTCATTCTCATAGAGCTTGGAAAGATTTTTTTGTTTTTTACTGCAGTGCTCAGAATCCTCCAGCTAACATGGTCATTGGCCATGTAGTCCAAAAAAAGGTAACATTCCAAGCTCTGAAATCTCCTAGAGGGCATTACACAAAGGGGTATACACTCACATCCTCCCATGCAAATGGCCACAGAAGCATTGGCTACTCTGCTTGTACATTTCAACTGTGCTGTTGATACGTGGGTGAGAGAGGAAGAAAGAAAGGAAAAGATTCTACCCAAGCTGCTATTGCTGCTCATGTTAGGAAGATACGCGTGTGCATTTTATGAAGCCCTCTGACTGTTTTCTGTAGAAGAAAGCATATTAAGATGATTGTGACATTGTGATCCATGTTGGCTCTCAGACTTAAGCCTCTTTGCCACAGTTGCTGATACCTAATTTTTGCACCACTTAGAAAAGTTACTCCTTGGACTACAACCTTTAGAATACCTCAGCCAGCATGACCACTTTTCTAAGCTTTGAATCTGTGTTTTGATATTCCTCCCATCCCCCCCACAAGACATGTGCATGTGCACATGTGCATGCACACACACACACAAACACACACACACTATTTTTGCAGTTTGGCAAACCTGAAACATTTTTTACCATCTGACTGTGGTCATGTTAGGTTCCTATTATCACTGGAATTAAACAGAAGCTAAATCCGGGCATGAGAACATGAGGTGCCCTTGCACTCTATTGTCTGCAGCACCCATTTGGAGACAAAAGGCATCCTTTCCTGTGTGAGTGGTCAAGGAATTTAGCGGGGCTTTCATTCCACCCTCCCCTCTCTAAAGTGCCAGCCAGCATCGCTGAAGTGGAATAGAAGGGTAGAATATCTCATGCCAAGTAAATCCTGGTACAGATTATTCTCCCATGCTCTCTTATCCTTTAAGAACAAAGGAAGGCAACAGGGGCGAAACGTACTCTCCATTCTTCTATTCAGTTTCTGAGGTTCCACAAATCCCTTGTTGCTGGGATCGTGAAAAATCCAGTCTTCCCAACAGACTCTCTCTCATCATTTCCCAATTACCAGCATTTGTTTTGGTATTGTTTGTAGTTCATAGCTGAAGAGGTCAGTATTTCCCTCATGCCAGTTGGTGTGCTGGCATTACAACTATTTGCTTCAGGCATGTGGCTCTCCCTTTTAAAATAAGGCACACCCTCGAGCAAAATGAGGCAGCAAATCTAAGAGAGCCAGTGCTGTGTAGCAAGCTGCCCACTGAACATCACAGTTTTAAATTTCCAGGCATTACTGTATTTCCTATTTCCTGCATGGTTAAAAAACTTAACAAATACCTGCCCCAATCCTCCACGTTTTCATTCTAGGACATGTTATGTGCCTCCTCCCCATTCTTTCTTCTTGTTTAACTGTGGTGTAAGGTATAAGAAGGGAGGAATGTATTGTTGGACAACCTTCCTCCATGCTACTGTAGGGGGCAGTTCAGGCTTGATATGAGAGGGCAAAGATTAGGAATCCTGCCTGGGTCATCAATTCTTCTGCTGATCATAGCTCAGTTTACATTAAGAGAGTGATTGTTTTATAGCAGAGTCTGACACAGCAAATATCTTACTGCTATCATATTTCTTTGAAAAAGCAAATATTCCATAAAATGCACACACAGATTTCCCCTGTGTGGTATGCCCCACTGCAGAGCCAATACAGTCACTGAGATTAGATTAGGTAAACAGGGGTGGATTTTTGGTTTTTTTGAACTCTCTTTTACTGGAGGCTTCCCAAAGGCTAGTGGTGAGACGTTTCCAAAGAAGGCACAAGCATACTCTTCTACATTTCACACATAAAAACCAGGACACATGTGGCCAAGTAATATCAGGGTGTTATCAAGACGGCAGCAATTATTCATGAGGAAGAACACGTAAGTTGCAGAAGTGGTTACAGAAGTTTGCTTTTGCCTGAACCTACTGCAAAGGGCAAGATTCAACCCCCTCTTTTCTTCTCCTCTCCCTCCTACTGAATTTACTGAAGGCAAACTACTTCTGCATTTTGAACTCACTTTGCACCAATGGAAATAGGTTGAGGACAAAGAGGGAAAATGGGAGGAGGAGAGAGAAACTGAGAAGTTTTTAAGAGCAGCTCAAAAAGTGGAACAACAGAGGATCTGTCAGGACTGTCCTGTCAAATCAGGACAGTTGGAGGATATTCACAAGACATATACATTCTGGCAAGGCCTTAAGTGCAAACACGAAGGGCCCTTTGGTGGTACACAATAATAGCGCTATGATTCCATTTTAACCACCTTGGATGCATTTTGTGGAAACTTGGAAGAGACCAATACATCAGATGTTGCCATGTTTGTAAAAATGGAATCATAGCACTATAATTGTGTAGTATGAGAGTCCTTAAGCAAGTGTGTATTTTAGCCTTTGTTTATATAAATACTTGTTACCCTGAAAATCTGGGGGTCCCAGAGGGACACCTCAATATGCTCCAAGTGATGGGAAAAATAAGCTCAATGGAGCACAAGCAACAGCGATGCGAGAGGCAGGGTAACCTAGCGAGATCTTTTATCCAATTTTTACGGGGTCAGACTCAGTCAGAAATCACACAAAAAGGTCCAATGAATGACTTTATTGAACAGTAATAGCTCGCACTAACGCAAACATGCACACATGCATCCAAGGGCTAAAAGAAATAAAGAGTGCAAATAAGATAGAGGGATTATTGAGGGGTTCATAGTCTGGGTGATACTGCACCTCTTCCTGAAATCCTTGGTCAGGGAAGCAGCGATCGAACAGCAGCTCAGCGAAGAGATGCTGAGGAGATCGTGCAGCTATCGGGAGGGGGGACCAGTCAGTTGGTAAGACTGGGAGGCATCATACTTCTTCCTCCTCTTCTTCCCTCTCCATCTTTCTCTTGCCAAAAACGGGAACTATTTGTAGGAAAAATTTACTTTCAAGGCAAATCCTCTCCCAGGGAAAACAAACAGGGACAGAAAAGAAAAACAACTCCACACCTGGCATTTTCTTTGATATCGGAAGGTAACAGGGTGTCATCCAAATAACCGGATCTTCCTCTGCGTTGGGGCTGCAGTGTGAGTTTCTGGAGATCAATTTGATAAGATTTTATTGCTTCCAGTGCCCAACTTTCCGCGAACACTTTTACTCCTTTCAAGTGGACTCCTTAAAGATTGATGACCTTTCGTCCACTGTGGGTTATCACAACATGAGGTCTCCTGTGGCTATGTGACTGGGGAGTTTACTGGTCTGACCTGGTGCATTCGATTGTACGACCGTTATTGCCTACGTGCGCATCTGGGTGACCTCTCTGGTGGGTTAAATTAATTTTATGTCAAAGTTGTAGACCCCGGGACAGGGCTTACCAAGGGGGCAACATACTTTGTTAATATATTTCTGAGTCTGGGGGACAGGGTGCTATATCTTTCCACCCAGATACTTAAGAAGTGTCAACATACATATGGGATATAGTTGTACTAATTCTGCTGCTTCTGCTGTATTGAATTTCAGCTTACTTGATTCTCACTGTTGCGTATTCTCAGAGTGGCTATTCTGTTTGTCTGCATAGGTAGTTCAAATGGACCAGAAACTGAACCGCATCACAGACCTTCTGCACCACCTGGTTTCCATCCAGCAAGGCAGTCAAGGCAGCAACAAATCATCTCACAGGAACGACGTGAACCCTGAACTCTTTCTCTCCAGCAACACCCTCCCTACTTATGAACAACTGACCGTTCCGAGGGGAATCCATGATGATGTTTCCTGATACAGCATTCCCCTCCTTCTTAATTGACACTGAATGTTGTGAATCTTGATAAGGGTTGGGGAGAAATTAAAGCTCGTAATCAGCCATACAACGAATTAAATAGGTCTGCTAAACCAATTTTACTAACCTCAGATGCATTCTTCCAAAGACAATGATTCAGATGACCACAAAAACCTTAAAGCCTGCACTGTGGTGGTGCTGTACTCGTTGTTGTTTATTAATGTGGTACACTCATAAGCTCTGCCCCCCCTGCCATGTAAATAAGTTTTATCTTACTGCAATCTGTCATTACACTGAAAGACCAGAAATGATGATGACATAGTCAAAATGTCAGCCAGTTTCTATGCCCAGTTTATCAAGTCTGCTGCTGTGGGCAAGTCTCTGAAGTCCTGTACAAACTCTTTTGAAATGGTTTTAAAACGTGGCAGCAGCTCTACTTGGTAGCTTAGGTTCTTCAGTGATATGGATACTTAGGTTCTCCTAAGGTTCTTCAGTGATATGGATACTTGAACTGAGATGGCCATGTTTGTATTCTGTTTATGACTCTGCTGATAGTAATAGAGATCTTCTAGTTAGGTTCTTAAAGAAAAATAATATATGTGGGTTGTACTGTGAAAACACGCCATGCCTGTTCTAGACAATGGCAGAGCTACTCTAGAAAATGGCAGAAGCATGCATTGAATGATCCCCACCCTGTCCCTCTGTTCAGTTTTTAGCCTGTTACATAAATCTAATGACTGCAGGTGTTCGTTTGTTTTTTAAAAAACTGTTTTTCTTCAGGGAAGAACTTTTGCCTTAGTAATGTAATGTCTATAATGCAATGTAATATAGATTTCCTTTTGTATGGTATTGTGATTTCATGGGGACACTGAAATATTGCATAGGAAAATTGTTTAGGTTTTTTGTAAAAATCATACAGCTGCCAAATTATTTATATTTAGTATTTATCACAAGCACCTGCATGTGTTTGTCCTGAAAGAGCTTTCAAAATCCATCACTTTTTATACTGAGGAAGGTCTAGTTTATTTCTCAATGTACTGTACTGTAATGAGCACAGGTCTAGAGTAACTGGATCATATTAAGTCAGGGGCTTGAAACTGCAATTGGGAAAAATACCTTCAGCAGATGTGGAATCGGTGCTGCCAGCCAAATGCACATTCATTCCCATCTTGGATGGCACACCCCTCCATAAGGCCCTGAAGGGGAGTGTGTACATCTGCTTCATGCTAAGATGCACAAGCTCTGCAATCTGTTAGGCTGTGACAAAGAAGCACTGCTTGCTAGGTGCTGAAGTGCATTCGTATTTACCTTGCTAGTCACCCCAAGGGCTGGTGCTGCTGTACATATCAGGGAATTGGAAGCAAGAGTCAGTCATGCATCTGCAGGTCCTGCTGTAGAAATATAAAAAAAAATCCACTCTTCTTCAGAAAAATGTACTGCAAGATGGTAACTACAAAGACTGTCTGTGCTCCTCATGCAGCATAGAGTGTGGAATGTGGCTAATAGAAGAAAGTGCTTTGTTTGTGTTTTTCAGAGGAAGTTTCTAGCTGCCCTGGAAAATTAGTTAGAAAGTGTATGATCTGCACATGCAGCAGATTGACGTTAGAGATAGGACAGCTCTGTTGCCTCACTTCATCTCAACTGTAATGCTTTTCAACGGAGTGGACTTACACATCATTCAGCTGTGAGTCATCAAGGGCTAACTCATCAAGGAATACCCACATCAATATCAAACCACCCCTAAGAAATCAGAGAGAACTGAAGAAAGAAAGGGAGTTTCATTGCAATGGGAAGAAAGCCCTCAGAGCTACATGAGTTTACACTGAATTCTAGAAATATCTAAGTGTTTTGATAGAATCATTCACAGACATTATACTTGTATAATTCTTCTTAATAAGCACAAACCAAAAGCTTGGACTTTCTGTTTTATTTTGATTTTCATTTCTGGGCCCTAGGTGTAGCACGTAAATATGCAATACCATATGGGAGTGTTTAAGAAACTGATCCAACCATTATGACCTGTAGCTGAGAACACAAGTACACTGTGATATTCTCAGCAATCCAGAAGGAATGTGAACACAGAAAAGCTCCTGCTACTCATTCCCCCTAGTTCCCTTGAATATATCGTAACTGAGTGTCATGGCTGAGATGGTAAGGGGGTGTGATCTTCTGTTATACCCTAGTAATTGTGCTATATTTTCTTGGCATGCATGACTACAACTACTTTTTTCAGCAGCAGATTCCATGCAGTTAACCCAAATGCCATGATCCTGGTCCATTGCTGTATGCCCTGGCAGGCCATTACCCAGTTGCGTGCATGACCAACGTACCTTTGGGAGATCCACTGTCTGAATGGCTTCTTGACTTTGGCAGCCGGGAGACGGGCACTTCAGCCTAAAGAGAGGTACAGATTGTACTTACACCAGTGGCCTCAGAGTCAAGCAGTACAAAGGCTGGGTGGCACATCCTCATCAAACAGCATTCCTTCCATTGTGTTGAAAAAGAAGGAACAGACAGTCCTTTTCTGTAAGAACTACTTCACACATACATTAGCAGGTACACAGTGTGTACCCGTTGCCTTCAAATTCTGATGCTGCTTCTCTTTTTCAAGCCCCAATACCTGTGATGTATGCATAGTTAAGAAGAAAAAGTTAGTGCTACTTCAGATATCCCAGTTCTAACATTGCCAGATCAGCCCTTTCATCAAGCAGAGTGAGGTCATTACTTCAGTTGGCAAATGGCCCTCCTGGTTTTAAATCTCTCTGTTCCCATCTCTTAGAGGCCTGAGCTGTGTATATACCATATAACCTGCCCTGGGGCCCTTAAACTAGCTGCTGCCTTAGGTGGGGTGAAAGGCACTCTCCTATTATCAGCTTTGTCAAAATGCAGCTATCATTTCAGCCCATTTCTGTAGACAAGGAATGGTGTGAATTCTTGCTCTTTGCCTTTGGCAACAAAATAGCTTGGGATGATTCTGCATTCTGATTCCTCTGCTAAAAATGCTGTTGTTATTATTTCTTGCTCACCTCTTCCTATGGATCAGGACAGGGAGCAACAACAGATTAAACACATAACATAAGTTAAAAGAGCATATGAAACCAATATGCACTAAAATCAATCAAATGCTTTAAAATTTATAATTGAAATACAATCTGGATAGGGCTACCAGAAAAGACGTGTCTTCACTGCTGTTTTAAATGCAGACAATACATCCCCTCTGGCAGGTCATACCGCAATCTGGGGTTGGATGAAGAAAATGTCCTCCAAGTAACAGCCTAATTTTAGGAGACTGAAGTAGATAACCTTGAGAGGATCAGAGTCTGTGGAGTGGATTATATGGGAGAAGTCAGTCTCATAGGTAACCTAAATCCAAACCACGTAGAGCTTTAAAGGTAACAACCAAGACTTTGTATCTTGCCCAGTATGAATATAATATGTGTAGCAACACCTAAGGAGGGACCACCATGGAAAATGCATTATCCAATGGAGAGCCAGCTAATTTGAACACTAATATGTGAATCGTTTGCAGGAGGTTATATCAGCAAAGCTCTGCCATAAGATAACCCCTCTATTTTGGAAAATGTTTTCCAAAATCAAGTCTGACAAATACTGCTCTAGCAGAAAAAAATGTCACAAAAGTCTGAGTTGGATCCTGTTTTCCACTTTCCATTAATTTTAATGTGTGTTGAATAAGACCTGAAAACCTAGCACTTTCTGCTGATTCACATTCGCCTGGTTCACCCTAAATTGACATTTCCTCCTGATTTGCCTATAGTAACTCCACTTCTTTTCTACTTCCTGCACAATTTGGACTTTTAAAAAAAGCAAGAATGCACTGCTGGAATCCTCACTGGAAAACTTTAATGAGACTCTAGAGGACTTCTAAAATATTGTGCAATTCCCTTCGCATGGGGTGTTTTTTCCTTTCGTTATGTGGCAATGAACAGTAAAGGATGATACCACTAAATGGGACAACCCCAAGAAACTTCTGTTTCAAAATTATGTCGTAAAATGAGGATGCTTGAAATCAATAAAATCATTTTAAGGCCTCTTTGTTATGGTGGTAATAGTGAAGGAGATGAAAATATTATGAGGGAGTAGAGGCAACAACTAGCATGGTATTGGGGTTTGAGTGTTGGAGCACAACCTTGCAGACCAGGGTTTGATTCCCTATTCAGCCATAGAAACCCACTGGGTGACCTTGAGCATGATGTCACGCACTCTCAGCCCCAGAAAACCCTGTGATAGAGTCATATTAAGTCAGAAACAATTAGAAGGCATGCAACAACAAGATGCAACAGTGAAAAGGAAGCTAAAATGTATGCGTTTATTATATATCTCTCTTTTGGACTTTTGCCACTTCATATTTCAATTATATTTATTTTTTTTCTCCAGGAACAGGTGCTAGATAAGTGAGAGTGACTTAGTATTTTTTTAAAAAAAAAAAATCCTAGCACTTCAGAAGCCCAAGTCCATGTTTGTTTCAAATATTTGCAAAATAAGAGTATTGTGAAATACAATTTATCAAACAAAGTAGGTAAATCAAACCTTTGACTTTTCAATTCCATATATTTTAACAAGACTGAACACTAGAAATTCTGATGCAAAAGGAAGAAATCATAACTGCATAATATACTGTTATAGATCTTTTTTAAAAAAAAAATCCTTCGATGGTACCAGATTTGTCAGTCTGATTCTAGTGCATATCATTATGAATTCACAAAAACTGACCTGAACCGAGTCATTTTATTCACTGCCTAAAAGGGAAAATCCAGAGTACAACCTCTATATTCATGAGTTAAGAGGGATCGTAATCTACTGTGATGTTCTTTCTGTGTATTTCCAATTGAAACAGAAAAGCACGCAAACATGTCAGGACCTTTGCCAGATCAAGTCAAACCTGGTTGCCTGTCTCCAACAGTGGCCAACCAGACAGCTTCTGTGAAACCCACAGTCAGGACCTGAGGACCATTGCCTGTCCCCTACTGCACACACAAACATGTACTTCCTAGTACAGGTAATCCTGTCTTCCATTAATTTATCTAACCCCCTTCCAAAGCCTTACACGCTGGTGGTCATCATAACCTGCAGTCAGAACAAAACCTTTATCTATCTGTTGGAATTTGAACTTGCAGCTCTGGGTTCCAAAGCCAAATACAGGGTTCTTCCAACAATAGACCATCCAGTCCCTTCTGTGTGTTGGGGAAGACTGGTTCATTTCAGTGCAGGCTACACAGGCAACTTCCAGATGCATCAAATCTCCCTGTCTTGTGCTCAATTACCTCTAGTGGTATGCAGAATCCACTGCCAGAGACACCATCTCATTTTGATTCATATTTGCCTCATTGGTGCAGGAGAGATGTACTTGGGGCTTGAGTTTTCTAGGATCACTTTAAGCATTTTGTTTTTCTTTTCTAGATAGCTAAGCACATCCTTAGATCTCTCTAAATGAACTGTGGGATATATTTAGAATTACTCACTTTTTCTGTGTACAGTAAACACATTTTAAGGGGCGCAGAAACTTTTTTAAAACTGTAAATGGGAATTATGCGGTGGCATTATAATTTATAAGAAATCAAAAGAGACAAACTGTTATGATTTTGAATCTGCTTTTAAAATGATGTTCACCATTGTAATTTGAGGTTGTTAATTTCCTAATAAAATACAGAACGAGAATGGAATGTTTTTTTAATTTAAAAAATGGGTAGAAATCACTGGTTTAATTTACATATCAGATTTGCCTAAAACAGGAGCAGGTGATCATTTGCACCTTGTGTACAGAGACCTGTTCTGTGTTGTGGTGTTGCAATATAAATGGCAAAGCAAAGGAATGTATAGAAACATTGGCCATTTCTGCACTACACTGTCATAGCGCTATTATTCCACTTTCAATATCCTTATGGAATCCTGGGGTTTGCAGTTTAGGGAAGGACGTTTAGAATTCTCAGCCAGAGAGATCTTTGGCCTCAGTAAAGTACAAACTCCAGAATTCCACAGGAGGTTGAAAGTGGAATAACAACACTATAACAGTGTAGTGTGGAAATGGCCCTTGTTATTGTGTCCTGCTAATCAAGCTGACCATTCAGTAACAACCAAGAACCACACAAAAATTACTTCTGAATTGGAAGTGCTTTGCTGTTACCAAAGGAGAATCAAAAAGACTGCATTTCTTTTATCTTTTCTTTTAGCGATGGCAGGGCAGAGTAAGGGAGGGGAATGGGAGTGGCCAGGGACTTGCTGTTGCGGATGTATGATGTTGATGGGGGGGGATGTATGTAGGCAGCACAGTTTCTGAATTTGGGAATAAAACACCGCTCTTGACATATGGTGAACCGCTCCTCCTGTCTCGTGCGGAAATGGCCAGAGTTACGCATTCATGACTGGTTTATATTTATGATACCTATGTATTCAAGGAATACACATGGACTGTGAAAGTCATCCAGACTTCACTTATTAGGCAGCAGCTGCTTCAAGTAACAAGGGTCTGTTCCCCTGCCAGTCAGGAAGCAGCTGACTGATGTTTCCACACGCTCACCCACAAGTGATCTCCTATGTCAGGAAGGATTGCAACAGGGACCCTGTTTCCAGCTCTCACACCAGAGATCACTCCCTGGAGGAGGTGGAAACATCAGTCTGCTTCTTCTGAATTGACAGTGCCCAGTAAATGAAGAATGGGGTTTATCAAACTGGGAGATACTACTTAGCTACATAACTAAAGTACTCTATTTGCTGGTGTATAAGACTCACTTTTTTCCCCAAAAAAATACTGTTTGAAAATGGAATGCATCTTATACACTGGTGTGTCTTATATGCTGACAAATATGGTAGTTACATAGCTAAGTAGATGATACAAAATCACATCTGATATTTTTGACTCCATTAGTGATTTTTGTTTGGTTTTCAAAGTTTGCTGATGGTGTTTTGGTGAAATACGTTTTCTAAATAAAAAAAAAACTAAATACAACTGATCTACTTATGATTGGGTAAAACTCGTGATTTTTTTCAAGAAAGTCTAGTCCACAAGAAACACATTAGGAACCACTTTAAGAAATACATTAGATTGGTAGCAATAATTTGATAAGCCATTGCTTGGATTTTTTAAAATAATGAACAGTGCAATCGAGTTGCACAAATTTCTTATTCCTAATGTTTGTTAACAGGAGACATGAATACAATAAGAACGCAAATGTTAACAGTATTTTGCTACATATTCTTCCAGATGTAGCAGGCTGTCATCCAGGAACCCCTCTGTGTGAACATATGTAACTTCAATCACATGTGAATATCTGTACGTTCATACTGATTTGCAATCTGAGAACATAGCACATGATGAATGCTACATTAAGACCTTTATGTGTGTACAGGTCAACAGATTGTACATGTGCTGAAGATACCATCTGCTCTACCATTCTTTTGACCTCTTCTACATCACTGGCTTATTGCGAAGACAAACAAGGAGCAGATGAGAATCTTGTAAAGCCCCTTCAGCAATTTCCTTGAGGAAGAAAGGTGGAATAAAAATATAATAAAAGAGTTTAATGTATAGATACTTGGCAGATTTATCTTTATCCTATGCTGTTACCTTCATAATTAGTTCTTTAAGTAAGCCCAGTAAAATTACCTAGCGTTGTGACAGTGAGATGGTAAAATCAGAATGTGGGTAAATACAGTCAGCTTTTCTCATTTACCAGGGCTACGGGCAGAGGACTCTCACAAAAGTAGAAATATCACAAATATCAAAATGTGTGCTGGTGAGAATGGGCATGGCCAAGGTCCAAACTAGGTCAGGGAAAGAAGAGAGGAGTGGGTCAGCCTGGTGGCCCTATATTTCTGTTACCCTGTGAACTGGGGGTCCCAGCAGGGACACCAAAATGTGCTCAACTAAAGGTGGGGGAAATTAGCTCAGAGCACTGCCTAGCATTACGAGGGGCAGGGTAACGCAGCGAGTTCTTGAACCCTATGTCTACGGGGTCGGGTCGAGTCAAGGAGAACACGGAAGTTGAAATAATAAATGATGTTTATTAAACACAAGCAAAACAGTGTATGCGACACACTCACACAAGATAACTAAAGAAAATAAAGGTTGGAGTGGTATAGAGGGATTTTCAGAGGGATTGTTGGTTTGGGTGATACTTCACCTGTCCTGAAGCCCAGAAAAATAGAGAGCGAAGCTGGGGTGCGATGTAGCTCAGCACGTGGAGCTGAGGGGAGGCTCGCCAAGCAAAGCAGTAGCAAGGCGGGATGAAACTCGGGAGTGATCCGAGGAAGGTCTCGGAATCAAGGGTTTTTATAAGGAGAATTGTGACTGCAGGCTATGCCGTACTTGGGGGAAAACAATAGATTTGGAGTTGGAGACAAAGCCTCCGAAAGGTCAGAATCTGAATGATTGAGTTATCGTAGTGGTTCTCAATAGAGTAGCCAGTATGCAAACGCAGAGTGCTTGGGTATGGTATAGTTAACTCATCAAGCTACCATCACGGGGCAGAGGCTCTTTTGTAAGTGGCGTGCATACTTAATTAGAGTACTTGCCTGGAGGTCTCCTAAAGCAGTGAGTCAGCTATTTCTGGCCTGCCTGTATTGCAGTTTGAATATTACGGCTATTGATGGCCGAGCTTGTTTACGTGCTTGTCAGGTGGCCTCGCAAGCACATGGAAAGGAATAGAAAAGTGCAGCCGAATTGTAATATCAAGGGATATCTTTTAATATCCCCAAAGCTCGGACTAGCCAGGGCAGTAACAATCCCCCCCCCCGAAAATGGGCGATGTTGGGGACAATATTGGACATTTTCCAATTAAAAGCAAAAATTAATTTAGAGCCAAATAGGGCTTGCAGGTTGGTAGCCATATCACTCCTCAGGAAAGGGAATTTCAGGAAGAGCAAAAGATTACTATCTTATAAAGACATTCCTACCTAAACCTAAACCTAAACGCACACACACCAATGTAAACAATAGTGCAATAATAAATAATTAAACAATAAACAATGTCCAATGTCCCATCAAAAGGGAACTGTCGAAACATGAGCAATGGCAGTAAAATAGCAAATGCAAAATGAAGCAATCAATGAAATACAGTAAGTCCAATGCATGGTCTGGCGATGAAGGCAATCCAATGAGCCAACAGTTCGAGGTGGAGTAAAAGTTCGTAGTCCAGGGGAGGTGAGGTGCAAGCAAAAGTCTTGGCACACCCCCCCCCCCGCAACAGGAGAAGTCTCTGAGCTGGAGCGGGTGAGCAAAACATAAGTCCACCTGCTCAAAGGAGCAGGAACAACAACCAAAATGTCCAAATCAGTGCAGCTTGGCTTGCTGCAAGTTCAGGAGCAAAGAGTCTTTGCAGAATTTGGAGCCTGGAAGAGTCCATAGGTTTTCTCAGGTCAGCAAACGGTAGCAGGAACAGTAAAAGTTCGTCGTGGCATGCGGAAGGCTACGTAGTCACCTTCCCTCACAGTCACAGGTGTCATCGAAGAACCAGGAATGTCCAAGCCTCGGCCATCAGATGGAGCAGCAACCTTCTTCGTCACACCCCCCCCCCCACGGTACTCGGGGGCGATGGTACGACCTCGGGATCTTCCCAGTCTTCTGGATCAATTGACCTATTAGAGTTTTAACAGAAGAACTGACATGGTTATTATCCAATGTATACCATAAATGCAGATGGCCGGCTCAAAGCCTACTGGCAATTAGAATTGAAACTGGGTCATCATGACTGAAAAGACTGAGTCCACAGGGATATAAATAGCTATTGCGAGTAAAGCAGTATTGGCCTGAGGAAGGCCGTTGGTCAGGACAGTGAGGCTGCTGGTTCGGGTCCTGCATCGGCTCATGGGTCTAGAGACGCCCATGTCAATCTCCTAGCCGCATGAAAGGAACCTCCGGTTATGAAGGTCCCATTCGCACCCCAGTCCGTATAACACGGACTTGCACGCTCGCACCCTCCTCGCTCAGACCGAAGCCGAAGCTCCAAGCCTGATGATGTTCCCGAGGGCTTGGGGCGGCTCAACAACCTAGCACCGATGGTTAGATGCTGGCCCCAAGTCAGCAGTGTCACTATCCCACAGATATAGCTGACCTCCAAAGGCAGACCTAAAGACTGGTCGCCTTTGGATAGGCTTTTGCAACCAGACGGGACATTTAATTCAAAAACAATTCACAAAAATAACACCACTATTACAACTACTTACATGGCAGAACTGTTTACAGTAACGGGGAGTGCAGAGGGGTCGCCACTCCACCTCTATTCCCTTCAGACATGGGCCGTTCAACCATTGTCGAACGCCTTGTAAATAGAGGCAAAAGCCTCGGACAAATTAATGGTTGGTACTTCCTTGTGACTCAAGGAAGTCTGGCAAATCATGGAGCTCACATTGGGTCTTTGGGCACCGGGATCTTCTGGCTCGGGGATGACCACCGATGCAGGATCAACCGGCTGACCTTTCTATTCTTTTAGTTGTGTTAGTTGGTGGGTCTCTGAAATTACCTGCAACAGCGGCAGTGCCCACTCATTGCTGGAGATCCTTTTGGCCAAATCAAAGTGGAGGCTGGTATCTAATCCACGTGCCTCCCGAAGTAATGTCTTGTGTGGCATAATGGTGACCGAAACATAGCCACAGACTGTCTTGGCCCCTCTCAAAATCACTAGTGCCACAATGAATTGGGTGCCTCGAAGCGCGAAGACACGCTGGCACCAAAGCAGCCATGCAGAGGGGAAGGCAATAGCCATGTCCGCCTCCGTGTGGCATTTAGAACTCTCCATTATTGAAATCTCCCCAGATGGACTGCAGCAACAGGGAGTATGTATGGTCACGTCAGGGTGTGCCAGTGTGAGTGCCTGTGCTATCCTGTGCTCTGGCTGGGCAAGAACCTCTTGCTGTTTAAATCCCCAGTCTCCTTTGAGATTGCCCTGAAAGATGGCACGGAGAGGAAGGACTCTCCTGGCCAAGGTTTCAAGGAAATCCCGGGGGAAACTGCTGGTTTCTAGCGGGGGGATCAGAGCAGGGACAATGGAGAGCTTCAGACGCTTGGGGCTGGTTTTCCCTGGCTATGTGTTCTCCCTTTCCTGGCTCTCACATGGGCTGGCAATGTTTTTATCAGATTTGGTGGGGACTTCCTCCTGAACCTTAGCCTGGTGCGATCCTTCTAGGTGCTCTGAAAGCACCACTGTCTCAGAGATGGTTGGACTCACACTCGGGGCTGTGTCATGAGGAGGGGCAATCTGTCTATTTCTAGTGCGCCCTGGGCGCTTGTGTCCTCTAAAGGACTTAGATTGGGGACCCCCTGCCATATCCGGTCAAGCGGACAGCATCAGGGGTGGGCTCGCCCTGTCTCATCAGGTTAGGGAGCAGCACTTTTTGCGCTGCTCCGGAGTCTGCAGGAGGGGTGGCAGGGGTCTTTTCCCTATAGGTCCTAGTGCCTGCCTTCATCCTAGATCTACCCCATTTGTTGGGTGTCAGTCAAGCCACAATCCTCTGGGGGAGATCCTGGGACCGAGGGCACCCCTATCCTGACAACTCTAATTCAGGGTAATATCCAGCTGGAGGGGGACCGTGGGTCACAAGCTGGCTATTTCCCAGCAGTAGATGCCTGTCTAGTGCATTCAGGAGCTCAGATGTGGATCTCCCATCAAACTGGCTCATGTCCAGTCCGAGCTGTCTTAACATGCCCCAGATTCTCACTCTATCCGAGGAGTACATCTGGGCCGTGGGATCCTACCCACCAGACATCTCCCGGGGAGAGCCTGAGTCAGAGAGCAGTTTGGGGGCAGTGGGCTGCTGTGGGGGACTTCCTGCCTTGCCGGACTGGCTGCGGAAATCTCTTCCCTGCCACTGCCTATTGTCCTGTCTGGGTGGCGGTCGCGAGTTCCAATTCCCTCATGGAATGGAATTCGGAGCCATTTTCCTATGCTGGGAATGGGGCCCGTAATTCGAGTACGTGACCTCGAATATAGGTTCCCAATTCCCGGTGTCCTTCCTATGTGTCTTAGTGGGAGGTTTTAGAGATCCTGCCTCGCGCAGCAGGTCGGAGACCTGTCGGAGGTTGTTCCCGAACTCCTCCCAGTTAGTGGTGGCTAGATCCACCAAACCTAAAGCCATCTTGGTCTCGTGATTAAGACCTCCGTAAAAGAGCGTCTTAAACTCGAGGCTGTTAAAATCATAACCACAGGGTGTCAAGGGGACCTTCTTGGCCAGAATGGCGAGAAGCTGCTTCCGTGCCACGTAAGCCTCAGGGTACTCATGAGGACCCTGTTGCTCCATGACATAGAGCACACCTGCACACTGTCCGGGCCACAAAATCCTCACTACCTCTCTCATCCAGTCGTGTACCTTGAGCCTAACCAGGCCTCGAGCCACCACAGCTGACTCAAGAGTAGGGAGCTCGGAAGGGGACATGCAAAGCCGAGCCAGTTGGGTCAGGTCCTGACCATTGGCTGTTGGGTGAGAATGTATCACCACATTTAGCCATATGATCCCGGTGGACCGGTTTAAAGGACCCAACTGGTCTGCAATTGCTTTGGCCTCAGTAGCACAGCAGGGGACCCTAGTCTCGGTGACCTGCGTCTCCTGCGTCTCTTGCCTCTCAGAACTGCCTTCTCCAAGGGGGGTGGTCCGTCTGGTCATGGACCATGTCTCTACCGGGTGGACTGGGATCTTAGGGTCACTCCAGTCTGGGTTGTGGGGAACGGTTGCCTGAGCATCCTCGGGCAGTGCCTCCCCAGAAAAGTCCTCCACAAACGTTGGGAGCAGCTCTGGGCACACAGCCAAAATTAAGGCTTTGCGCGTTTGGAGCTGGCTCTCCAGCGCTGCTATCTGTTTCGGGCAAGCTACGTGGCTAACAGGCTCCTGCTGTTCCTTCACTTGCCCCACCATAAACTTGCCCGCAGACCAGGCATGATCCAGCTCAGCCTCTAAGGCATGTGCTTTCTCTTCCTACGTTTGCGCCACTACTGTGATGTTATTCAGCTTCTGGGCAGATGCCTGCGCTACGGACGCAAAAGTTACTTTGTCCGCACGGAGCGTCTCGACCTCGGCTTGAAGCTGGCCATTCTCTTTCTCCATACTAGCTAACTTTTCTCTGGTCTCTACCAGGGCACTACTAGCATCTCTGGCCGTAAGCCAAAGTCCCCAAGCGGCCAAAGCGTCCTTAGAAGGCCCGAAAGGGTTCTCTGATTTACGCGCCAGGGTATACGCTTCCCGGAGTGTGGTAAAGGGATCGGCCGTCTGGAAGATGGTGTCCTTCCAGGGGCATTTCCCCTTACTCAACACCCATCTCTCTAGTTTCCCTCAGACCTCTTCCTCCAACATGAGGTCCTTGATGGTGACCTTGCTACTCTCTGCCATTTTCTGCACAAACCACAACTATCTACAAGCTACAGACCACAAACTACAAACTACAAATTACAAATGGGACCAGGAACTGGAGTGACGGGAAGGATCACCTAGACCCCTGGGGGACTGTAGGGAAACGAACTCTGTGGAACTTCTCTAGGAAAGAGGGATGGGAACCTACCTCCAACCTGCCCAAACAAAGTCACTTTGGTACTCCCAAGCCCGGTTTTCCACCTCGACAGCACTGGGGACCAAAGGATGAGGAAATGGTTCAGGGACAGGGAGGTCACCTAGACCCAGGGAACCCTCAGGAGTACTCCGCCTGGCTGAAGGGGGGAAACGAACCCAGTGGAACATACAGCTCCGCCTGGCCAAGCAGCAGGGAAAAAGGGGCAAGGAACCAAAACCGAACCGTCCCTAACTGGTTTTCTCGGTGAGGGGTACCTTCCTCTACTGCGGGCTAAACCTCTAAACCCTAGGCTAGGTCAGGAATCACCATCTGCACCTAGTTGGCTAGCCACTTGGGACGCACCCGAAATTACACAGCGGGACGCACCCGTGCTTTTCACAACTACTAGCAGGATGCATCCGCACTCTCAAAGCTACCCAACAACAACAACTGATGGGACGCACCCGTATACTCGTATACTAAGGGGGGGAATTTCTTCCCTAAGTGCTATTTTGCCTTACTGCTACGGTGTTGGATGAGTGTAGACTGTTCCTACCATGCTAACACTCTAACACTTCGGATCCCAGCCCACGATAGACCCCAAGTTAGGGATGTGATTCCCAGGACAGCTTGTACACACCCCTTGCTATCAGACGATGGTTCACTGCCTAGTGCTAGTGACCACGCCGGGGCGGCTGACATACACAAACCAAGCAAGAAAGGGGAACAGATTTCCACCCAGATAGAATAGCTCTAGAGCTCAAACGCACAGACTCCGCACACACGTGTTCCTGCCTAACAGCGCTCTAACAACTTGACCGACCGTTACCTAAGTCAGTACCGGCCTGATTTGAGGAGGTTCATGACTCCTTCTCAAATTAGGGGTACCGGGGTTGCCTGCGTTACTCCACCACTCTGTTACCCTGTGAACTGGGGGTCCTGGAAGGGACACCAAAATGTGCTCAACTAAAGTTGGGGAAAATTAGCTCAGAGCACTGCTTAGTGTTATGAGAGGCAGGGTAACGCAGCGAGATCTTGAACCCTATGTTGGAGGAAGAGGTCCGAGGGAAACTAGAGAGATGGGTGTTGAGTAAGGGGAAATGCCCCTGGAAGGACACCATCTTCCAGACGGCCGATCCCTTTACCGCACTCCGGGAAGCGTATACCCTGGCCAGTGGCTAGGTCGGGTCGAGTCAAGGAGAACACAGAAGTTGAAATAATAACTGATGTTTATTAAATACAAGCAAAACAGTGTATGCGATACACTCATACAAGATAACTAAAGAAAATAAAGGTTGGAGTGGTATAGAGGGATTTTTAGAGGGATTGCTGGTTTGGGTGATACTTCACCTGTCCTGAAGCCCAGAAAAATAGAGAGCGAAGCTGGGGTGTGATGTAGCTCAGCACGTGGAGCTGAGGGGAGGCTTGCCAAGCAAAGTGGCAGCAACGCGGGATGAAACTCGGGAGCGATCCGAGGAAAGTCTCGGAATCAAGGGTTTTTATAAGGAGAATTGTGACTGCAGGCTATGCCGTACTTGGGGGAAAACAATAGATTTGGAGTTGGAGACAAAGCCTTCGAAAGGTCAGAATCTGAATGATTATCATAGCGGTTCTCAATAGAGTAGCCAGTATGCAAACGCAGAGTGCTTGGGTATTGTATAATTAACTCATCAAGCTGCCATCGCGAGGCAGAGGCTCTTTTGTAAGTGGCGTGCATACTTAATTAGAGTACTTGCCTGGAGGTCTCCTAAAGCATGAGTCTGGTATTTCTGGCCTGCCTGTATTGTAGTTTGAATATTACGGCTATTGACGGCCGAGCTTGTTTACGTGCTTGTCCGGTGGCCTTGAAAGCACGTGGAAAAGAATAGAAAAGTGCGGCCGACTTGTGATATCAAGGGATACCTTTAATATCCCCAAAGCTCAGACTAACCAGGACAGTAACACTTCCTCTCTCTTGCCCATCACCATTCTTGGGTATGGGCGGGACATCAGGAGAGCATTTGTAGTGCTGAGAAATTGGGCTGCAAGCTATCCTTGGCTGGCCAGGCAGCAGTTAGTGGAGGAGGAGGATCAGAGGTGAGTTTTTAAAGGGCTACACAGCCTGATCAGAGCCGCCAAGAGGGAAGATTCCCCTGGAAAAGAAAAGTCAGGGGGGTGGAGAAATTTGCAAATAATCAAATTTCTGAAAGTGAAACTCGCAGATGTGGCAGGCCAACTGAACAAGAGAGGCCATAAACTGCACCTGTTGATTTGTTTTCTTTTTTTTTCTTTTTTTTAACAACTATCATGATAATTATGCTGATACAGGTCTTTTCCCATTGTCATTTTTTCCCCTTGTGGTCCAGTGGCTAGGTAAGAGACAAGAATGATTGAGTAAACTGGGGTTTGCTTGATTTTTTCCATTAATTGTTAAGTAGTTTAGTTCATTCAAATCAGTGGGATGTTCATAACAAATGTTAAACATACCTAGTGCACTTCTTAGTGGGGAAATATTAGTGGAACACTGTCAACTGAAACAAGACTAAAGTAATGTTAAAGGCTGAGGAAGTTGCTCACCTGACAGAGATGGAGAGAAAAGTAAAGGATAAGCTGGAATCTTGAGCAGACTTGCCTTGAACTAAGTCTTTTGGGGCAAATATCCTTTCCAAAACCTAGGAAAAATCAATGTTCAAAATACCCTCTTGTTTAAGACCAGTCTTAAGACTATTGGATGTTTGCTAATGCTCCACAGAGCCAGGAAATGCAAAGCTAAGGGCGATACCTTAACAGACATGCCCCATGGCCAGGTCTTTTGGGCCCCAGTAAAGCTGCCCCACCTTGTCCTATTTGGCATTATGAAACATTGGAGCCTTACTATGTTGCCAGAGGAAGCCCCCTGTGAGTTGACCCATGTCTGGTTATTACTTACATCTGTAGCTAGAAGGGCAGGGTTAAAAGCGGTAGATGGGGCCTGGAATCCTTTCGATTTGTCCCAAATAGAACAGTTGAATGGGGAGTCAACATGGAGTTAACCATGGGTCTATTCCAGTTGGGACTAAAAACGGGATTCAGGCCAGAGTCTTTGATGCAGTAGAGATGAAAAAGGAAGTGCTGCAAATAATTTGGGTTTAATCAGCTTATGGTGGCATCACTTAGTGCTGTTTTAATTGGCAGCAGTGCCAGTTTTTTAAAAAAGCAAAGCAACTTTTGAAAATAATCTGTTCCATACATCTCTAAGAGGCCCCAAGAAACAGAGCATTCTGGCACTGTGGACTGGAGAATTTGTTGATTTTGCATAACTGCTTTCTTTTGGAGGCGTAGCTACATGGAGGGGGCAAATGAGGGCACTGCCCCCTCAAGTAAGAATTCTTTCTCCCAAATGAAATTTTCCTTCAGTCTAGCATTGCAGAGAGTGAGAAAACCATTGATACCTAGAATATTTTTGCTGTGGTTCATTGGTAATTTAGCCTGCCCCTTTTCTTTAGCCACCTAAAGTGTGTTTCTAAATACTCAGCTGAGATTTTAAGTTACTGCAATAGTAGAAATGTGGGGACTGAGGGAAAATTTCATTGGGGGGCAGAATACTTATTTGTGGGGGGCAATGCCTTCATTTTCTACCCTACCCTGTAGCTACAGTCCTGGTTACCTTTATTATTTATATTTCAGTTTGTGTTTGTGGACTCCTTTCAAAGGGGCTAAGAGAGACACAGAATCAGGTCAACTGGGCTCACAGACCTTAGCCCACATATCCTTTCAAAGTAATGTTGGAAAAATTGAATCTGAAGCAAATATATGATGTACTACAAGAAGATGCTGCTTAAACTGTTGAATTATTACTCCATTAGAACTAAAATTCTTTATCACCTAGCCTGTTACATCCCTACCAAGCATCTCAGGTTCCAGGGACAAGATGTCCTGCAGCTTGCCTGGTGGTAGAAATCTCCAAATGGTGGCCAATGAATCTTTTTCTCTTCTTCATCATGTTGCATTTTCAAAGCCAAAAGAAGAAACTCGAAGGCTCGTATAATTCTTTCTTACTGCATTCTGCCAAACACACACACATTTCTCCTTCACTTTCTGCTAGCCGGAGGATCTCATGAGTGAAGTTCTGCTCACAAGATATCTGGAGCCAAGACACATAAGAGGATGCAATGCTTTGCTGATTTTCTTCTCAAAGGAAACAGTGAACAATTTTAGCAATTTCCTTCTCACTGTGAATAATCTCACTTCTTGAATAACCTTTGAAAATTGCTTTTTTCAAAGATTTCCTGTTTCGGACTTATGCAGTGCAAAATTTGCATAGGGTTGTATTTCACAGAAAACAGCATTTTCTGCATGGAAAACAATGTTCCTGTACCGAAATACTGTTTTCTTTGCTGAAATCCTGTGCAGAAGATGTTGTTTTCTATGCAAGCATTGTGTGAATTTTGTGCAGAGTGAGTCCCCAGCATTTTTTGCACAGAAAATATTACTGTGCAGAAAATGCTGCTTCTTGTGAAGAAAATAACTTCCTCTGCACAGACAACTATTACTGGACTCCTATATGACCTGTTATGTTACATAACTTTATGTATACCTAGCTACACAGCAGAAGCGCTAAGAAATGCCTTTACTGAACTGCAAAAATGCATAACGGGACACCTGCAGGAGTGGCTGATGTGCTTTGCTGCCCAATGCACAACAGGACCAATGCAATGCACTTCAGGACTGGTGCGATGCAAATTGGGACGAGTGCATATTAGTCTCGTGCATTGGGCACCAATGCTAGTCAGGCACTTGTGCGTATCAGATACTTTGCTGACTCTGCTACATAGTAATGTAACAGCAGCCCTCTACATGACATGAACGTTACACAACTGTGCAATTCTAATACCCACATATGTAAGTCCACTTATGAAGACATATGTCATCCAAGAGGATTATGGCCAGTGTATATATTTTGTGTAAAATAAGTTTGAGCTGCGAGGATTCTCCCAGGCTTCTTCTCGTTGAGGCTTCTTGACGCTCAAGAAACACTCTTTTAAAAAAAATATTTCCAAATATTCTTCCCATTTCTACCATATCAGTATAGAAAAATTCGGATGTTGCCAATGTACGCATAATTAGGTGAACTGCATGACAGAAGAATGTAGTGAATGGAACCTGCAGCTTTTTACACCTCTGCTGCTAGCAGTTGTAAGATCTCTTCACTTCAACTCAGCTGCTACATATTATGGAATGTTCATCAATATTCCAAACATGCATGTTTTTTGCACGTGTAAAATCTGTGAACACAGCAAAACCATGGTAAAGCACTGATAGTAAAGAGAACTGGGAGAGAAGGGACTATAAAACAGGGGTCTCCTAAGCACAGTCAGGCCCTCTGTCCACCACCACCATACCACGCTGGTGTCTGTGAGTTGAAAATGGGGCATTATGTAAGTGGGGGCAGGAAACCAGTGCAAAATATTGAACAACAGTTAACAACTCACATACACACACATTTTTGCATGAGTCTCCATTTGTGTCCATGTAAATTTCACCCTGACCTGTAGCTAGAACCTAAACTTGAGGCCCTAAAGACAAAAAGTAGTGGTCTGATATTGGGCACTTTGCTGCCTGCAGCATTATGAGCATGGAAAAAGTGGATAAGTAAAGCCAGCCCTAAAACTTTCTTGGCAAATGAGTAGATTTTTTTGTCCCCCTGTCAGTGTTAGTATTGCTCTGGCGAAATGCCCAAGGCTTTAGCCTGAGCTAATCGAACCTTGGCTTTCCATAGCAGGCACCCACAGAACAAAGAAAATAAAGCTTCAAAGACCCCATTGGTTGGGTTTCTGCTAAATGACTCAACCAGGTGCAGCAGAAGTCAGATCAGCAACTTTCTGTAGACTTTTGGGAGAAGCAATTGTTTTAGAAACAAGCAGCATCTTTGGGGAGTGCCATCATTTATTCTACAGTAGAAAGTAACTAGGCCTTTTTCATTTCAATTTGCTTTGAAAGCCATTGTCCTCAACACTTTCTTTCTTGCATAACCAGTCATCTGTCTGACAGCCTGTAGCTCTAAAAGCCAAAGCTTCCAGCAATATATATACTTTATCTATCTATCTATCTTGATATAAGAAATAGATCAACCACATTTAAAAATTTTTGTACGCTCAACTTAAGTAATTCCTTGGTCAGTGAAGTTCTGATTTATTTATGGTTGAAACAGATGATTAACCCACTCTGATTAAATGCCTTGATTTGACAATTGAATGGTGTAGTAAAATGGTACCCCTTATATAAAATGGCAAAATCAAAGTTTGCTTTTTGGGTTTTTTTTAAACTTTATTTTCAAGCTGTGGTTGGTTGAATCCACAGCTGTGGAAGGCTGATAGTACATGACTTGGAGCATATGCAAAAATGAATCAGTCCAGCATCAGCACCCTAAGAAGTCAAGGAGAAGCCTCTATGGATGGTAGAGCTCTGTACAACTGAGGCTGCAGATCCATACCTCCTTGCCTAGAAGTAAGGTCCACATAACTTGTAGGTCTTATTTATTAGCAGATGTGTATAGAATTGCACAGTCAAGAGCTGTGAGGGTCTGATAAAACAAACTGATGGGGCTATTAAGGAGAAAAGCATGAGGCCTTTCAGTCTGTATGAACTGTTAAGGCCTTCTATAGGGGGCTATTTCAACTCAGATTTTGCATCAAAGTACAAATTTGTCCAATAAACGGTTTGAGAATTCTTGGCTCAGAAATTTTTGAAGTTTGATTCCAAATAGCCCCCTGAAGAACACCTTGAGAGTACGCACAGGCTTAAAGTGCATCAGCCTTTTTTTTTTTAACTAATAAAACAAGGGCCTGTTGAGTTATCTCGACATGTATCTACACTTTTTTTCTGTGGATTTCACTGGATGCTTCTCAGTTTCTGCTCATGATGTTAAAGAGAAGAAATGTCTGAAGTAAAAAAAAACAACACCTTACTCTAAAGCTACTCAGCTATGTAACTGAAATTTATTTTTCAAAGTCTGGTAAGTTTTCCTACGCTTAATTTCCATTCTCCATCCTGACTGAAAACAGAGAGTTGTGGGATTTTGAAGTACCGCCATGGGATCTGGAAACGCAGTTCTCTTAGGAAACAAAGCATGTGGACCATGTTTCCCAGCAGGATCACAGAGATTTAAATGGTGACAGATGGTCTTTTTATACTACAGAATTATAGCACTATTATTCCATTAACTGCCATGGTTCCATTCTATGGAATCTCGGGACTGGCAATGTAGGGAGGAGCATTTAGAATTCTCAACCAGAGTGCTCCAGTGTTTTACCAAACTACAAACCCCAGGATTCGATAGGATGCCACCCTGACAATTCAAGTGAAATCATAGTGTTATAAATGTGTAGTGTGAGAGGGCCCCTAATCTATAGTGATGGAGACCTAGATGAAGCTGCAAAAATGGCCAACACACATGGCCCACAGGTTTTATTGCCCATACCTAATTTAGGGCTGTACACGTTAACACGAACAACAAGAACAACCTTAAACCTGCCCAAGTAACAGATAGGCAGTACAATCCCCTCAGCAAAAGTGCTACATGCTGAAAAGAGACAACCCCACGTCATAACAACAGATAAGCTGCCACATTCTACACTACCTGAAACTTCCCAACCAACTATATGAATACCCTACATTTAAAACATCTCACATGCATACCTTAATAAGTAATTTACAAAACAGCCTTACAGTCCATTTCTTCAGTGTATTTTTGATGTGTCAAAGTCACTGTGATGCAAAATTACCTTGTTTTATTTTTCTTTGTGAATGTTTTTGCTGGAATGAGCCCTCATGTGGAGAGCACTGGTATTTATCGCATCAAGGATTAACACCAGAAGAAAAATGTGTCCTGATATAGGCTGGATCTACATGGGCAAAATAATGAGTCCTTACTTCACTCTCAGTTCTTTTGGAATACACAATAGTTCTCTCATTCTGACATGAAAACACTTATTTTTGATGCCTGAGGATTTTAAGGCTTAGTCCACTGTTTAAAGGGCAGAATTAGTTTGTTAAAGCATGTGGTTTGTCTCTCAAATTGGGATCAGGGTGTAATTGGGGATAGGGAGGGTGGATGGGGCCAAATTGGTGGATGGTGACCAGCTGATGGGGGGGCATGGACTTGCCAGAGATGTGCTGCCCTGTGCTCTTGGTCAGGACCATTTTTTCCCAGTTTTTCTTTGCACTCAGAATATATGCGAAACTTTGAATCTTTCAGTATTTACTTACCTTTAGATGCCCTTTTGAGCAGGGTGATGGCAGGTCTCATGTGGCAAGCACTATAAACACTTTCCTGGAAGTAAGCATTATTGAATTCAGTAAGACATACATCTGAGTAGACCTGTATAAGACTGCACCATATGCCGTCACATGTGCTGAGGAGCTGAGGTAACCAACCAGGTATGCAGCCAAAGCATTGGGAGGCCAAGTGAGCAATCAGAATGATGGGAAGCAGAGAAAGGAAAACCAAGGAGGTCTATTTGATTATGTGAATATAAGCATGCATTGTAGGAACAAAAACAAAAAAGAAAAAAAACCCACAGCTGCTGTGGCTGGACATAAACTGATAGGCAGAACTTGTGAACACACTAGAAACACCCCCTTGTGACTATATCCTGCATGGCTTTCCAAACTGATTTGTGTGTACATGTGGCAGTAAAGAGATCAAACCAGCTCAGGTTACTACATAGTGGAGCTGGGATACAACCCTCACCATAGTTAACTACCAGTTGTCAGTAAATGATGATGTGCTCAGAACTAATGAAATCACAGCTGTTTCCACACCTTACCCTTTTCCAATGTCATCACAGCGTCATCCCAGTGCTCCCCTCCACACTTGACCGGCTGCCCATGGATGGGAGGGTGAGTGACATGTGCCTTCCTTCTACAGTGCAGCCAGGCTCTTTCCTGCGCTGTGCCGGGGAAGGAAGCACATAGTTCATGCTTCCAGCCATTTCGAATGGCTGCCGGTAACAGGAGCATCGTGTGATTGTGGGCCATTAATGGATTTTTTTCATTAATGAAATATCCTGCAATCACAATGGGAGGGGTCACATTGGCAGCAGGACCGTGACAACATCATGCAAAAACATGATTCACGGACTGTCAGGAATGCATCCCTATCATGGGACAACAACATCATGCGGAAATGGCCCAGATCACCTCATGGAGACATGAATATATGAAAAAGTAGCTTCTGAGCAGGGCTAAGGCTTGTAGTGTAAATGCCCAGATGAAGTATAATATGCCAGAACCAGCTACTTTTACACCTCTTTTGATTGTTCCTTCATAATTTAATTCCATAATCCTGAAAGTTAACAACCTGCTTTTTAAAGCTGAAAGCTGGCTTCTGAAAGCTGACTGTTGTTCTTTGTGGGCATGGTGATTTCTAGAAAGGCACACACACACACACATATGCATGTGTGCAGCCTAAATCCTGCCAGATGTTTGCCAGAAGAAACCTTTTGTCACCAAGAAAATGAATCTGAATTAACCTTGCTAAGATTTTTATGAGTGCCATTTGCTCAAGTTCTGAACCCCCTGGTCCTAAAGCCCTACTTGACTGGGAATTTCTAAATACTCTGGGACTTGAGCTAAAGACAGCTCTTATTATGTACCTTCTGCTCCTGGAAAAGCTCTTTCAATCTTGCACTAGTCCATAATGAAAGAAAAGTGAAAACCTCAAGCAAAAGATGCTCTTGTGCGTAGACAATCTCTTGCCTAAGCAGAAGTGTGAGAACTAGTAAAGACCTGCCTGGCTATACCATTATTTTGCACAAGCATTTACAAGATTGCAGTTACTAGCTATTTGCTTTCTACTCATGGTTCTTTGGCTTCACACCATAATATTCTTATTTTCTTTTACTTCCAAAAATACTTATGAAAATTGATTAATGGACCAGTGAAATCTGTTCCACTTTCCACTCAACATGGAGATCCCTATAGTTCTTCCCATATAGATTTATTACATTTTATAGGCTATTGACTCAGGTTATTGGCCCTATTCCCTTTCCTTCCTGCATGATCTTGATTGCAAATTTCATTTCCCTACCTTTTCCTTCATTGCATTTCTACCATCTACAAACTCCCAGGGGGAGAAAAGGAGAAAAGCCTGAAGAGAAGAGCAGAAAGGGCTTTTCTCAACTTTGAACAAATACATGTAAATACCTAAGGGGAAAAGGAGTATCCCGGTTAGAAACTGGATTTTCCCAGACCATATGGTTAAAATTGCTCTGTGGTTTTCTGACGGTAAATGCCCAAGGAGGTCTCACAGGAGTTTTATTTCTAAATGATAGACTCTAGAGAGAGAAATAATTGCTGATTGTTCCTGCGCTGAGATGTAATTCACCTGGAATAAAGCCCAGTGGTAAAATTAGGCCAATGAAAATGGAATATGGTGACTAAAGTGGGCATTCTGAAAGGGATGGGCTTTTTTGAAGGAAAAAAACAACAATTCCCCCTTTCTTACAAAAAAAAGTGCCTTCATTCTGAAGGAACAGATGGTGCCCCGCTCTCCCTTCTGAAGAGATCTGTAGTGCACATTCCTTTACTCTGTCTTCTCAGATAACTGAGTTATACAGCACACGACCATCTGGTGTATGACACATCTTGTGTCCCACAAACAATACCCTGGCAAACCTCTTCAGGGGAGAGGTTAGTTTCTACGGTAACAGCAGCATGTGCAGCTCCAGGCCTAATTCAGATTCAGGCCTCCTAACTTGTCTCTATTCTTTGCCTGGCTATTGTTGTCACTTGAGCTTTTGCTGCTTGGTTACTCAGAGACTGACAATATCTGTGAGTATTTTGTCCCCGGACCCCAGAAGCCATTGTCTCCGAATTTTGTTTAATTATTTATGTTTTCAATCTCCAATGGTTGACTGAAGCATCTGCTGGAGAGTGATAAGGCAAGTGCCTTTCTTAGAAGTGGGGCTTTTGCTGTCGCCTAACGACAGAGCTTTGGATTATTTAGGCTGTGGTTGGACAAGCCTTTGCCATTGGCAGCATTTCAATGCGGCGCCTGTGGATGGGGGACGGTGAAGTGTAGGGAGAGTGAGGGCCAGCCTGTTTGTTTGTTTGCTCCATCTGAGTGGAGTTGTGGCTGCTGCGTGGAAGAAGGAAAAAAAGGGACACAAGAAGCTTCTGTCGAGAGACACCATTCACCGCAAGCTTGAATACGGGCCTTTGCACTAGGAGCGTATGGTGCAAGATTGTCCCAAGCAAGCAGTACTCTTTCTGCAGAATTGTATGAGCTCTTTCCACGGATTTGTATGTTTTCTGACACACAGAAAGCACAGTTTGATATATCCAGCACTGGCATTAGTGATATCCAATGCCTTTATGTAACTAGAAAACTCCCTGGGCGTGTGGTACTCAGGGCCTGCTTGGTCTACACAGGTATAGCATTTTGATTACACTTTCACTGTCACAGCTGCATCTTGTAGAGTTCTGGGATATGGAGTTTGGGGAGGCGGTAATGCTGTCTCGCAGAGAATTCTAAATAAAGTGGACTCTCTGTATCTGCAAGGGTTCTGTTCCAGGACACTGACCCCACCCCACACCCCCAAAAAATGGGTAAAAATTGTGAATGCTTACTTCCCATATTATTAAATGGAGGCAACATGCACACAAATACTTCAATGCATTCACACACACATCGCCACTGTTTTAGGTATAATACCCAACACTCAGAGACTGCTTCAATTCACAGATCCAGAGGTCACGTATATGGAGGGTCCGCTGTACCTCATGAAATGACATATTCTAGAATTCCGTAAGATGGAGCCGATGGCAGTTCACATGGTATCAAAGTACTGTACTTGAGCAGCATGAAAGGGTCCCAAACTGTCTTCACCCTACTCTTCTTCTTCCAGTACCCATCCCATAAGTTCTCCTCTGTTGTCAGAGCCTCACTTTTTCCATCCTCTGAATCCATGCCACTAAAATATTAGCTGCGTATCCTCCCCCCCGCCCCACACACACACTTTGAACAAGTCCTATTTCTGCGTGCATACATATCAGTATGTCTATTCATCAACAGTATTGTTCAGGGATGGAGAGAAGATAGTCACACTTTTCTAGAATTTCGAGATAACAGCACACTGGTGTCATTAATAGCATATCATTTCTTTTTTAAAAAAATGAGAAAGAGTAGAGCATTTCTAGATCCACCCAACCACGTCCCATCTACCTAGCTTGTTCTCCAACCTTATACATCTGTGCAACAAACTCGTAGTTAATGTAAGTGCCAGAGGCTACTGTAATACGGGCATGTTAACTTATTTATTAGGCTGCTGGCCTGTCTTCAAGGAGAAATTTGCTGTTAATTTGACTTCTTCCTAGTACAGACAGACAGACAGACAGACCGCAACTATGTGCAAGGCTGCAGCCATTGCGTCTGCCTGCTACAAATGTTCCTTTTAGCTTGGCAGGGCACCTTGCCCAAGCCGTTTGGCTGAACTAGGGCTTTCCAGAAAGTGGAGAGTGTCAAAGGTGAAGGGAAGTGGAGAATTATTTAAATGGAACTTTCTAGCCAGTATAGATTAATAAGGGCTGAACGTGGAACTTCTCCAGCTTTTATTACTTACTTGCTTTATTTATAAAATGCCTAAAACCATCTGGAAAATTTAAAATTGAAAACAGGCCCTGCCTACATGCTTACCGTTTAATCAAGGACAAAACAGATTAGCAAGGAAAGGGGATGAAGGTAAACTGGAGGGTCAATCAGAGGGTCAATAAGGAAATGCTCCATGGTCCTCTTTCTATAAGAGACTTCTGCAAGGAAAGACATTACCAGCAACAATTTGCTCTTGGATGGCACAGGGTATGTATATGCTACCTGACTGTAGCAATGTTGCACCACTATAACTGTCATGGCATCCTGGAATTTTAAGTGTGCTGCGGTGCTTAGCAATTTCTCTTACAGAGTTCTAGTGCCTGTCTACAGAGAATTTCAAATACCTCACCAAACTGCATATCCCAGGGCTCCATAAGATAGAGCCCAGAACTGTAAAGTGGTATGAAACTGATATAATGATGAGCTAAATAACATCAGGGCTGTTGTCTATAGCCCCAGTGCAAAGCATGTGAACTGCATGAATAAGATCTGATGAAGTGAGTTATAGTGCAGAATTGCTTAAGTCATAATAAATTGTTAGTCTTCAGGCACTTCAAGAATATTCCCAAGGATACCCATGAATCATAGAGCCAGCTTGGTATAGTAATTTGAGTGTTTAAGACTGTGGGAGACCAAGGTTTAATCCTTACTAGGCCATGGAAATCCCCGGGTGACTCTGAGCAAGTCACACCCTCTCAGCCTCAGAGGAAGGCAAGGGCAAACCTCCTTTGAACAAGTCTTGCCAAGAAAACCCCATGATAGGGTCACCTTAGGATCACTGGAAATGACTTGAAGATGCACAAGAACAACATTTCAAAGCTGTGTGTGTGCATTTATAGAGTTCTAACTTGGTATTGTAATTGTAAAACTGAACGTAGTAATGGAGGAAAGGAGTTATATATTAGGTGCTAGGGCACTCTTACAGGGGAGAATGACTCAGGACAAGAGAGAAGATAATCTTAAAGGTTTAACTAGGAGACTAGATCTATAGTACAAAATTCTGCAGAGCAACACAGAGAGAAAGAGAGAAAATGGAAATAGAGGAGTCAGCCTGCAGATGTTAAAAAGGCAATACAAAAAAATGCAAAGTGAAAATGAGAAGAAAGAAGCCAAAAAAGTAACTTTTTTTCTCAGTAGCAAGAGGAGGATATAAAATAGGTGGAGAATTAAAATGAGAAAGGCCAACAGAATTAGGAAGACAAGACAATTATCATTGTATTTGCAGGAAATAATAAGGGTATGGATTAAAAATTTGGTTCAGAAAAAGAGTGAATTCTAGCTGTCTTGATAAACTGGAAAGAACAGCACTTGGGAAGAGCACAACACACAAACAAAATGAAATAAAAAGATGCAAAGAGTATTCCAAGATTCAGAATCTGAGGATAAAAAACAAACAAGGCTATCACAAACAAGAGGAAGGGAAATGCTGAGAGGCAAAAAAAATGGCATGCATATGTATTAAAAGCAAAAATATATCTACACAATCTACTCAGAAGGAAAATGTTATTGAGTTCAGTGGCAGTTCCTCCTAAGTAACTAGCTATAGAATTGCAGACTTAGGTATTTAACATCTAGCACAAGCTGACTCAACCAGCTGTACTCTTAGGGCCCTTTCATACTACATGATTATAGCACCACTTTAAGTGCCATTCTTTGATCCTATGGAATTCTGGGATTTGGACCTTCGGGAGGAGCATTTAGAATTCTTAGCCAGAGAGCTCCTCTAGTATCTCACCCAGACTGCAAACTCGAGGGCCCTTTTCACACCAATTGCGAGATGTTTCCAACGCCATCATGAGATTGCCAATGGCGGATTAGGTTCTGTATGCTTAAGGAGAAGGATTGTTGGCTACCATGCTAACATGCTATCATGCTACTGTGCTAACATGCTACCGTGTTAACATGCTAATGGTGGCACCGACTTTTTTTAAAAAAATTGGAAGTCGGTCGGACCCTGGGGAATGATGTCGTCATGGGCGTGGGCGGTAACGTCAGCCCCAGGGAGGCCTTCCTGGACAACATGTCCTGCAGTCTTTGCCAGTACAAGGGCAGCAGCCGGCCTGCTGCTGGGTGGAGTTTCCCCTGAGAGTTGCTGAGTGAGGAACAGGCAGGGTCTGCCCACACCCCGCCCACTCCCAGGCCATTCCCGGAAGGACACCGGATGGACGCTCCGCATGGCCGCAGCTCCCGTGATTGCTTCAAGAAAGGCCAGTTATTTTTGAGTTTCTCCCGAAAATGAAAAAAAGCGGGAATAGCACTGCCTGCAGACAGGATAGCACTTGTTTGGTGAGAACATTATGCGGTAAGGCAGGTCCTCAAGGGAGAGTGAAGCATGGCTAATGCAATTTGAAAACACCATGCGAAAAGAGCCCAGGATTCCATAGAATGCAGCCATGGCAGATAAAGGGGAGTCATAGTGCTATAAGTGTGTTGTGTGAAAGCACCCCTGGAAACTCCCATCAATCTTACTCAATTTAGCCAATTATAAGGGGTGATAATTTTGCAGTCGAAAACATCAGGAAGGCATTAGTTTAAGAGAAAGGACCAAAACATGAGGGATCATAACATTAGTATTCACTTCCATTTACTAACAAAAATGTATAAAATGACAAACCAGGACAACAAGTTGTCAAAAAAGGACAGAAGATAATGAAATTTCCCTGGTAAATAGTAACATTTGATTATTTACATTCTGAAACTTCTGACTTAGTGTGTGAATCTGGTTTATTTGGTGAGGAAGTCTTCTCTGGTTATCTTTAGGTAGAATGTTTTCTTTTTTTCAAATTGTGGTTCTTCACCATGGTACTGAGATGAAAAAAAAAATTAACATGTTTGCCACTCTAGGCAAGTCGAAAGTCCATAAATAATCTTAATTGGTTGTGTAGCCAAAACAGAAGTAATGTATTGAGGTGTATCATAATTTTTTTGTACTGTCACAGTGCCAGACTACACATGATGTGGTGGACAGAATTTCAGATCTCCTGATACTTAAACACTTTTCCCAAAACAAGAAGATACCTGTGGCTTTGCCTGAAGGAAACTATGTGGAGGATGGGTTGAATATCAGTGTCATGGTACAGCACAGTCAATGCATAACTTCACTCGTAGAGTTTTACGCCAGACAATCCTAATGTAGGATTTTTTGGCCAATCTCATCTCTAGCCAGAATAGCTTTGGTCATGCTAAGGTGGGGGCGGTGGGTATTGTAATCCAAGACATCTCTAAGACACCAGGCTGAATAATGATGTCATACATATTTTGCTCTTCTCCTAATTTCATCTCATAGCAGCTTTGGATGTATTATACAACAAAATAGAAAATCCACAAGCAAAATACCTTGATTGGGCCAACTCCAGAGCATAAAATACATCATGCAACTTCTCGAAGCTCCACTGGCTTCTTCATCAGGCAAAGATGTTTAAAAAAATCATACAGGAGAAAAATGGTGATGATATTCAATTTACAGGCCTACAGTCCATCTAAGAGGTTGTCAGTTAAGATGGTATTGAGGGTTTTAAGTGCCAACAGAGGCCAGTCTCCTTACGTGAGGATTAGGGGCAAAGAGCAATAAAAACAAGGTAATAACATTTCAACTCTGTTAACAACAGAAAGGTAACTTCTCTTGAGATCAAGTTGCCCCTGTCTTGTGTAAAGCTAACTGCTCCTTTCTTAGGCAGAGAAAATTGAATTTCTCAAGGAGTCTCTGTACATCTGGAAAAACTTTTAGGTGCTGTATAGGTAGAACTTGCCAAATTGTAGTCCTAAACTGTAGTCCAAAGAAGGAGTTTTATCTTTTTTGGAGGTAGAAAACCTCAAAGAGTTAAGTCCCAGTCCTTTAGTTCCCCCTTGTTTAGGATTCCACTGTTGCAGCTAAATTTGGTATCTTGAAATCCAGGAAAAAAATATATTCATAGGTATCTGTGTTGTCTGTGCTGTTTCTCTTGTGGAAAGGAGGTAGGAGATTTCCTCATTCCACCAGTTGTCCAGGCAACAATACAATTTGGAGACAATTCCTATGTGGGTGCTTTTAAGGAGAGAGGGGGGAAAAAATCTGATCATTTTATCTAATGTGGCCCTGAGAATTATAATCCTGCTGAGATTACACACCATACTTAAAGGAGCCACCATAGCACAACAGACTATTTGCACTGTTGACGTGAGACTAAATACAGTGTGACATTTCAGTGTCTGCCTCTGCTACATGTGGAAGCTCTGCGGTGCCTCCGGGCCAAAAGTGATAAGCAGAATCCCCACAAATAAACTGACAGTTACTGGCCTGTCTTATTTCATGCTAGGCTTACAAAGAATACTTAACAAAAGCCTCATTCTTGTCCTTTCAGTTTGTCTCAATGTGATGAAACACCTCAATAAGGAGTTTTCAGGCTCCATAAGATTTCTCACCTCTACAGCAAAAGCAGGGCAAAAGGCACTAAAAATACACCAGATCTCCATGAATTGCACAGAATGACTCTACATAAAACAAAACACTGCCCCCCTTTGAGAAGCAAAGCACACAAATAAGGTAAATAGAGAGTAACTAGCTGGTTTTTCAAAAAAGTGCAAAACACTCATGCAGTGCTTCTGATTCCTAAAATCCCATGCAATTCAAACACCAGCCACTATAGCTCTGCATAATTCAGAAATCTGTGCAAAAATTATTCTCACTCATGGAAAATTGAGAGTGCCAGGAAATCTCTGTCTCATAATGAGAAGGGGGGGGGGAAGTATAGCATTTTATCCCCAAATGCTAGTATGAAACAAGCACAAATTTACATCATTGTTTCATACTGCAGCAAGAATGTGTAAAATTTTCCTTGTACATTCACAGCTAGCATGTTAGGAAGAAGATTCTAACCTACTATTGATTTGTTGTTCACTGAACCGACACACCCTGCCTCATAGGAAACCTGGCTCGACCATCATCTAAACAGAGGTGGAGCAGGGGCCGTATGTTGAGAGTAGGGCTGCGGGGTGAAAAAGGGACAAGGCTCCTTCGCTGAATTTTTTTGGGTCAGCCTAGCCACCTAGCAAATAACAAAAAATGGGACACTGGAAGGCCCCCAAATGACCCTGGTCTAACTTGTGTCAGGAAACCATCAGACTCTTACTACGGGTAGCCAGGTCACCTTAATCCTGCCCAGAACAAAATTATAGGAAGACAAAAGGAAGTTATTAGATTCCCTGAAGGAGCACTGAGTGTGGCATGAAGCACATTGACCAGAAAAGAAGGTCACTACTAATGACCCGAAATATTAGCCACCACTGGGGAAAAATGTCTGACCCAGTGAAGGCTAACTCTTCCTGGACGAGACAGATTTCCTTTCCTTGGAGATTCTGGAGTGAGAAGAATTTGGACAGGCATCAAAGAACCATAGAATCAGAGAGTTTAAAGAGGCTGAAAGGGCCATCTGGTCCAACATTTTACTATGCAGACATATACAACTAAAGAACTCCTAAAAGATGGCTCCTCAGGATATTTAAAAAATCTACATAGCAGAGTAGGCAACTTGATGCCCTTAAGATGTTTTGCCTGACAATGCCACAGCCAGCATGACTCATAGTAAGAGAATGTGGGATTTGTTGTCCAAACTTGTAGTCCAAAACTTGAGGTAGTCTTCCTCTGCCCTATAGCATACTTTTTCTATGTATCAACAATTTTATATATTTGATATAAAGTTAGGGGTATTGCTAATTCCTCCTATGCCATTAATAGCAACATGAAAAGAAAAATGGGGAGAGGGAATTGTGAAAATCAGGATCTATTTGCATCTAAATGGCCATTAGAGATGAGAAGAACATGCTCGGAGGAAAGCACAGTTATTGCCAGTTCACAAGACGTATTTTCTGATATCATTGTGGGAACCGAATGAATTACAAAACATCTGCAAGGTCCAGTGTGTCAATTATGCCTTTATGTACATGGGTGAAAACGTCACATGATTGAGTCAGTCATTGGACATGGTCAATTGTAAGTTTTTATCTACTGCCTAGCCTTAAAGTTTCATTCCACAGTCATGTTAGACAAAAGGACTGTCAGCAAGAGAGATGGATCAGTTTGGCCACTCCTAGGAGTCGCCTGTTGGCACATAGACTATGTCCACAATGGTGGACAGCTTTGTCCTTTGGACTGTTCATATCCTTGCTGGCTGGTGCTTCTAAAAGGTCTGTTTGAGATTCAAGCATCAATAGGTAACTAAACCAAAAGGCCTTCAGTGCACAAAGCAATGCCATCAAGCTGGATTTTAAAAGACACTCCTATTGCTGCTGGCTTTCAGATAACCTGAATTTTATTACGAAAATACTCTGTTTTTTCAGTCAGATGCCTCCCTAAATTCATCTTCAATGAATTCAAGCAATTTATTTAAAAATCACAGCATTATCTGTTACAGAGAAAGCAATAGTTAATTGACTACTGCCTAACAATCCTTAGAAATTGTTTTGAAAGTTCCATATATGAAATCATTTACCAAAAAATCTGAACAAAAAGTTCATATGACCATTTCTCAGTGTCCCAAACTGGCCAGTTCCATATAGAAACACTGAATGCTTGCAGAGTTTTGAATTATTTTTATGATCCTCTCATGCACTATAAGTAACATGTATTATTTTATTTATTTAATATCCCCTCTCCCCTTTTCTGGAATGGGGGCCCTAGGTGGCTTACAGCCCATGTATTATGTGCTGCCTAATAATGAGTGCAGAATAATTTTATAAGCATTAGGAGAATGCATTTGACATACTATTTTGAGGTTGTACTCCCATCTACAGGGGGGGCAGGCAATATGGGGTTTCAGGCTACAGACCCTCCCCTACTTCCATTTCTGTTGCCACCACCACTGTTGAATTCAGCAACACTCTGCTGGTAAAACGAAAAACAAACAACTCTGCCCCTAAACCTGCATTTCCAGGGCAAAACAAGAGTTGTGGAAGCATGCACCTTGTTTTAAATGATGTCATTTCCAGAAGCACAATTAAGCAAACACTCCCTGATTGGTTAGTCCCATCTAGAATAGTCCCATTCAATAAATCGTTGAATGCTGAGTCAACCTGTAGCTAAATCCTATTGATTCAATGGCTCTGCTCTAATCAAGACTAACAATTGGATTTGAGTCTCTGTGTGTCTCTTCTAGACCTGAACATGCAAAGTTGTTGTTGTTTTTTTAAAAAAAATACTTCTGTCACCAAATTCTGGCAGTATACAGTGAATGGGAATGTGCGGGCATGAAATTTGCCTCATACTTACTGAAGTTGTGCACCCCTCTATATACCATCAGTGTTATTGAACTCAGAGGGACTTTTTTTTTATTTGACAGGTACAGAATTGTACTTTTAGTACCTGTCACATACAACCTGAGACACTACCTGTTTCACGTATTTACAATCCCCATTAAATTTACTAATTTTCAATTCAAGTGCCAGTTTCTGATTTGTATTGTTTGTTGCCTTGCAGCCATTTCAAAGGTCTGGAAATATACTTTCCAACTCAGCAAGACAATTGCAAGTTTTTGTGAAATTGTGTGAATGTGTTTTAAAAAGCGATGTTTCTGTAAAGACTTTTGCTCAGTGATTTCTATGATAGTCTTAATTAAATCTCATAGTTATAGCTTGATGCTATGTTGATTTTGAAGTAGAAGTACTGATGTTGCAAAACAATTGCCAATCTCATTGTTAACCATTTTAATCATGTAGACTTTATCTGTTTCCACAGCTGTGATCCACATCCTTTTAATTAATTATGATCTCATGCTGCTTTCTTGGACAATAATTAATGCTCCATTTGGAACTGATCCAATTTTTATCAATGTTGTCTTGACATAGGATCTAGACATGTCATAAACCAAGACATTACAGAGTTATCGAATTTATGGTTAATTTTGGTTTCAGCATGCTGGCAGCACAGCAGCATCCCAGCAAAATAGAAACTATGTTCAATCTAGACTCCACTTTGAATACAAAAGGACAGACATTTAATATGAAAGGAAACTAACAAAAAAGGGGCCTACTACATTGAATATTACAGGGTCCAATCAGGATTTCAATGCTGAAGCAAATACTGTTGTACCATTGACTATCTGCCAGCATGTTCATTGTGAGCCAGTATATTCAGATTTTTCAAGATGCGATATGACAACCCTCTGAAAAGGAAACTAATCCATAATGAAATCCCATCTGAAGCTTTTCTCTCAGTACATACACATTGTAAAATCCTGAAAACAAGAACCAGAAGCTTCTTGATGTGTCTTATGCATGTGTAAGTTCCCTTTTTCTGCCATTGTGCAATGGTCATCTTCAGTTCATGTCTCTGCAGTTGGAGCTCCATAGTTGTAACTGCATACCCTCTAACTTACCTGATTTGGCAGGGACAGTCCCAATTAATCCCCTGTTGTCCCATTTTCACAGCAACATTGAAAATGTCCCAGTTTCTTTTTCTCTCTTTACTTTCCCCCTTTGTCCTCAGCTTACCTTAGCTGTTGCAAACTGAGTTCATGGTGCAAAAGTAGGTTGCACTCAGTTAATTTAGCAGAGGAAAACAGAGGAGGGGTGGAATCTTGCCCTTCCCAGTAGGCTCAGGCAAAAGCAAACTGCAGCAGCCTCTCCTAGCTTGTCTGTTCTTCCTCATTAGTAGCTTTGGACATCTAGAATGCACTCCAATGTTGCTCAACCACACCTGTTCCAGTTTTCATCAGTAAAATGTCAGAGGGTATTTAACTGTTGCATATGCTTCTGCACATTCTCAACTGATTTGTAACTATTTGTCAGTGACTGCAATTTATTCTTGATTCACTGGGGTTGTAGAGTCATCTTGATCCATAGCTTTTTATCATTGGATTACCAATGTACATTCCCCACTGCACATTGGGAAATAATTACCTGTGCAATGTTGTCATTCAGGAATAGGTTAGAATAGCACAACCCCACAAACCATGGGTCAGTGGTTATATATTTATGCTACATAATCATGATGCAGGGGCCTAAATAGCCTAAAGGCACCAGATCCCATCTGATCTTGAAAGCTAAGCAAGGTCAGCTCTAGGTAGCACTTGGATGGGAGACCGCCAACAAATACCAGGTGCAGTAGGCTACATTTCAGAGGATGTACTTGCAAAACCACTTCTGAGTATTCCTTGCCTATGAAAACCCTGCGAAATTCATGGGGTCACCATAAGTCAACAGGTGACTTGAAGACAGATCCACACAAATACAGCCATGAGGTATAATCTCAGTCTGGGTCTCCTCAAGACTAAATATGGCTTGCTCTCTTGGCACAAAGACTTATTCATGATGCACAGGTGGAAAAGAGCTTGTGGAAGTTACTTTTTGGACTATTAACACCTGGAATCCCCTCATCCAACATGGTCACTGATCATCCCAAAAGGTTATCTCCTAAACTCTGGAGATTAAGTAAGATTCTTCCCACCCCTTACCTATACCTTCAGTGAAATCCAAGTACTGTAGAGTTTAAGAATCCTTTCCATGGATATAAATGCTCTTGCTTGCCACATTAAAAAAAAAAAAGTAACATGTCTTTTTGGAAAGAAAACCAGTTTTAAAAGATAGCTAGTCTGTGACTGGATAGATCTATAACTTTTTGATAGGTGGAATCATTAGAAAAGGTATTTCAGTGGGGAAATCTTCACTTTCTCTAGTGTACAGAAGGATGTTAGGAAGAATGGCATCCATTTGAAGGGCAGCATTTTTATTAAAACATGGTTTAGAAGTGTCATTAACTTACAGAATGCAGGTTACAGGAATGTAGGTAAATAATGTATATAATGTGATTAAAACTAACAGATTGGTTCAGGGGTCTGATCACAACCTTTTGGCAAAATCAAAGCCGAAGTCAACATAAAATTAACAAATACCTTCCCAGGGAAAGCACTGTTCTAGTTTTAAAAAATTAACACGAAAATATCACCTCAAAAAGAAAAAGGGAGGGAGCAAGCATTTTTAGCCCTTTTTGAATGTGCAAGGTTAAAACTATAAATCATGTTCTGTGGAGAAGATCAAATCTGCTCTGAGTCCTATTAACCTTCATGTTATTTTAACCTAGTCTCTTGTGTTCACCAGTTATATTTATTATGCTTCAAATGCATTCTGTGACTGATATTATCTTTAGTTGACATCACTGCCCCCAGTGAAATTGCTTTAGTCTCTCTCACTCCTCCATCTTCAGTGGGGCTACATGGAATTTCCTGTTCTCCCAAAGAATGCATATACAAAAACATAAACAGGGCTGTGTGCACGAAGAAGAAAGAGGAGAAGGAGGAGAAAGAGACAGGAAAGAAAATCCATTGCCCCAGCAGTATATGACTGGTATAAATTGTAGAAATTGAACAAAATAGCA
Organism: Cyclura pinguis; assembly: GCA_030412105.1. Lineage (NCBI taxonomy): Eukaryota > Metazoa > Chordata > Lepidosauria > Squamata > Iguanidae > Cyclura > Cyclura pinguis. The sequence goes on from CM059599.1 coordinate 282,219,116, forward strand.
CAATTCACTGTGGTTTTTCTCAGTCAAAGAGTTTATTGGCCCAGGACATTAAAAGTCAGTCCAGAGCTTGAAAAACTTTTCTTTTGCACTAGAACTACCATAATTCCCCAGCCAGCATGATCACTGCTCTTGCTGGGTGGGGAATTCTAGGAGCCATAGTCCAAGAATAACTTTTCCAAGTTCTGCCTCAACTCAGAGAAAATCAGTTTCTTGCTGAGATTTGCTGGAGGGGCTGTGCTTTTCCTTCCTCTGAAGCTAAGGGAGTGTGACTTGCCTGAGGTCCCCCAATGATTTTCCATGGCTGAGCAGGAATTTGAGCCCCTGAGTCTCAGCCAACACTCAAACCACTTCACCTCACTGCCTCTCTTATGTTGCAAGACCCACCTCAACATGTGTATATGTATGTACACACAAACATCTGTCTCCATGTCACAACAGTCTCTTTCATGTGTTTAACAATTAAGACTTAAGGTGCAGAAGAGGAAGGGTCCACACCCGCTGACATATCTTGGAACTGCTCAGTTATCATTTAAACAACTCTGCTTATGGCTTCATGCTGGCATGATAGCAAGCCACTTCTGATACAAGTGATGAAACTGTGATGCAACTCAATTATTTTCCATTAAATTCCAGTAAGGAAAGTTATGATTAGGAAGTGCAGTGAGTCATTGTTTTTCTTCTTCTGAGAATACTTCCAGTTGTATCCTGAAACCGAGTCGCTAGTCCGTTCTGCAGTGTTAGGCTAAACCAGAGCAACAAGAAGTATATGACCGTGTATGGGAGACACAAAGTGCAGGGGAGCTGTGACCAGATACTGTAGGATGGGCTCCTCCATTGTTTGGTGATAATGTCAGCTCAAACCACTCTCGACTCTGAAATAGTGAAAATCAAAGAGAGGAGAGGGACAAGAAAAGGGCAGAGCATACCCAGTTTTTGCTTATAGAGAGCATCTGTAAGGATTGTGCCGGGCCCCTCAGTTTGGGTTGGAGTCTGATTCAGTAATTCTTGGGTTGGCTCGATTCAGTTTGTATCAATCCATTCTCATGATAGACCCTAAGAGGAGATTAACCCCATCCAATTTCAGACAAGTAACTCAAAAAAAAAAAAAAGGACACTGCATGACAAACTCAGATGAAAATAACACCACTCACCACAGTTCTTTCACATTCTGCTATAGACCAAAGAAATGCCAGGAGGAGATAACCGATTATACAACTTCAGTGACCTCACATAATCCTGCCCCATTAGCAGCATAGTTGGAGAGTGCTGGTGAGAGTTTTGCCCTAGATTGCATAACATCGCTTTCAATTACAAAAGCCCAACTCCCCTCCTCTGCTTCTGTATCACACTACTTTGATATCTTTCTTATATGGTCATGTTGGAGACACACTGTCTGGGCTTCCCCTGCTTAGTTAGCTCAAGGCTTTATTTATTTCAGCAGTATAATTTGGCAGCGTGTGGGATCATTTTGCTGTTATTGTTAAATAACGGAGAGTTAGGAATCTCTGTCGACCCATTGCCTATCACTGCTCATCTAAGGGCAGGGATGCTGTAAATTCATTATGGATTGTATGGAATACTATGAAATATTTTATGTTTGAGATTCCATAGTCATTTTCAAACTTAAAATTATAGATGTCATCCTCCAGCATCACTGCTGAAACTGAGCCAGTAGAGGGAGCACATACAACAGTGTGTTTTTGTGGGTCTCATAAAAACGTTTGTGACAACTTGCTGGAGATGACTGAATGCAAAATGTTCATTTTGCACATGTCTCATTTAGACCTTTGTAACCCAGAAGCCTTAATCTTATTTCTTTCTGAGTCATTTTTTCCTGATTTTCAATAAAATGGATATTTCCAAGATATTGAATCCTTTCCGCCAGGTGACCATTTTAAATCAATGTTCTCTGTTTTTCATCATACAATATTATTCACAATATGCATTGCAAACATGAGGGCTTTGTTGTTGTGTGCCTTCCAGTTGTTTCCAACTTATGGCCACACTAAGGCGAACTTATCACAGGGTTTTCTTGGGAAGATTTGTTCAGAGGGGGTTTGCCTTTGCTTTCCTCTGAGAGAGTGTGACTTGCCCAAGATTGCGCAGTGGGTTTCCATGGCTGTGTGGGGATTCAAACCCTGGTTTCCAGGTTCATAGGCCAATGCTTATGGTCTATGGTTTCTTTAACAAATACAAAATAGACTAATCTAAATCAACCATTTCAGAACCTGCAGGCATTTAGACACTCAATCCTATGTGCATTTTCATTATTTTTCTTTCTTCTATGCTTTTATTGGTACAAGTAAACCTGGTAATATGCTAAATGCACGCTTTCCACTACAGAAAGAAAATAAACCCAACAACTGGTTCCAATTAGAGTAGACCTACTGAATCGATTTCTGAATGGTAAGTGAATTCTTATGTAACTCCCATTCCTTTAATGGGTCTACTCTAGTTGAGACTAGCAGTTGGAGTTAGGTATGAATACAGATATGAGTTTACGCACCTGCTACATACTTGAAAAGCTTTTAATGGAATCATAGGTTAAGGCTAAGCAAACCTGATCCTACTAGTACAAAATAATAAACCATGTCTGGTTTGTGAAAGGTGGCAATGAGCAGAATAGTATTGGTTATTCCCAAGTGGCTCAGGCTCATTGACTCAGTTGTTGAATAGTGAGTCAACACATAGGTAAATATGACTCGTTCAAGGGCTCACAATAGGATTTCGGCCACTATGCTGTTAAGGTCCTTCATCATAGGTGGTACTGATCTTAAAGACTTGATAGTGCAAGCTAATGAAGTTAGATTGTGTAAAGATATACAGAACAATCCAGATGTGTCATTGAATCTTGCCAACTCGTTTATAGGGAGCCTATGGTTTCTGAGAGTGGCGTGTGGAGAAAGGACCCAAGGAAAAGAAAGTCAGGAAAAGAGCTTAGGCTGGGACGTTTTAGGGCCATCTGCTACCACAGAAAGTATAATACTGGATTCTTGAAGTTTAAAAATAGATCTTAGAAAGAGACATGTTTAATGAACTGAGTACAAAGAAACATGGTTTAAATAAGCTGAAAACAGAAGCAAGGTTCAAGGATCTGTTTGTCAAATGAACACCCCAAGCCAAATTGTGTTTTTAGTGCTGGAGAGTGTTGGCTGTCTGGTTTCTGCTGAATGTCCCAGATCTCGCTCACTGGGATTCATGTGGGAGAAGCAGGGGGTGAATGGGAGCCTTTGTTTGGCTTTTCTTGAGGAATCTAATTATCATGTATCAATTGATTGCAGGGACCAGAACAGTGACTCTGGAAAGCCCTGTGCCAAAGACACTGAGCTCATCTGCATGGAAAGGTGGGGCCAAGGGGTGGGAAGGAGGGTGTTTCTTCCCATCTCTGGGTAAAAATGTGGCACAAGGGAGAAACAGAAAGATTTACCTTGTGCTAGCACTGAGAATTGAACTAGAGTTGCCAACTGACCTGAAATAAATTGGACAGACCTGTTCCCTTGCCTTTGACAGCAGCTTGTTCTGCAGAAGCCTGCCAGCTTTCTTAGGACAGAAAGCTGTCCTTTTCAACTACCAATGGCAACCTAGATTAAACCACTCTTAAAGGTGTAACTGGGGTGTGTGTGTGTCAAAAATTGGCAACCTGAAGTTAAATTCTGTTTTCTGCCTATAAAATGGAATGTTAAATCGGGAAGTGGGTTTGTTAGGCAGAGGCTTTGCTGATTCTTATGTTTGATAAGGATGAAAGATGTTCAGTAAGTGATTGGCTTTACCCTCAGCCTAGTTTAATATCTTACTGGAAACTAAGAAAGTGTGCCATTCATCCTTTTTATAGCACTGATCTCATTTTATTGTGCCATCAAGTGCAGGAAGTGGTGAGGTACATCCTTGTCAGGGACTGTGACCAAGCAGAGCATCCAATTTAACAATCATGTCAAAAAAATCAAAACACCCTATAACGTCTTTACCATCTAATATGGGAGACAGTGCAGAGTGGCGGTTAGAGTGTTGCACTACAGACTTAGAAGATGCAGGTTCCAGTTGCCATTAAGCCATGAAGCTCACTGCTTGATCTTGGGCTAGCCAGTCTCTGTTACTGCCTGACCTACTTCACAGGATGATGCCACTGGCATAAACAGAACAAACATCCTAGCACAAGGGGATGCAGCAACTGTTCTCTCATTTGTGTGACACAATTTGATGCATATTGACTTGAAAATAAGCCCCATAGACTTCAATATGTGCATATAGGCTTCAGTTTGGGGCCATACTCCTATGCAAACCCATCAGGGCATAAGCCCCACTGAACACATGAAGACTTCTAAATGTATTCATAATGCATAGGGTTAGGCCATCAAAAGCTATTAAATAATGGCTGCAATCCTAGGTACATTTACCTAGGGGTAAGTCTCAATAAACTCAGATTAACTTCTGGGTATACCTTCTTAGAAGGGCACTGTGCATTTGCTTGTTTTTTACCTTCTTCTTGAAGATTAATAAAGCTTCAGTTGTGGCTTCACAGTTTCTTATGTGGTCATTGGTAAATAGAGACACTGAGGTTTATCATTTGATCTTGGATGTAAAGGATTAATAAAAATGAGCCTTTGTGATCTGGAAGACCTTTCAGCTCAACACTTAGGAATTTATCTTCTGTGGTTGGCATGACATTAATTGATCTACGTATTAGTCACATTTTTGCCCAAAGAGCTCACTGTGGTTTGCACAGTTTACTTCCTCCTTACTTTATCCTCACAGCAACCCTATGAGAGAGAGAGGAATACAGCAACCCTATCAGAAAGAGAGAGAGAGAAGCTCAAAGTTACCCAATGTGCCACTCTAACCAGTTCACAACACTATATTGAATCTAAGTCCCGGGCCAGCACTCTGACCAATATGCTAGAAATGTTTAAACAAATGTTTTCTTTGCTTATTAACCGGAAATGGCACATAAGGAACATTAACACTCCAGATTATTAATCTGTATAAACTTATTTGTCTCTCTTTTCCCTGATGATATAGAGCTTCAAAATGTTGGAGAGGCTGTGATCGTAAAGGCAGTTACATCCACATGTAGTTCAAATGCCCTAAGGTAAATCAAATCTGGCATGATGTTCAGAACATTGTCTCCAAAATCACAAAGCAAACAATAAAATACTGTCCACAGCTTTTGTTACTATCTATTTCTTTTTCTTCAGAAAATAAACCCTTGAAACAAAAATCTTTGATCACCTTTCTTGTCAGGAGCTGCAGATTGCTAAGTGTTGGAAAACTGGCAAGCTTTCAATGGACAATTGATGGAAAAGAGTTTGGGATATCTGTTTTATGGAAAAGCTTTCAAACAACATAAGATCCCTCAGGGGACAAAAAGGACAAAACATCTTTATTGGAAAATGGTTTGCTTTTACTGAATTCATAAATAAAAACTCATATCAGCTAAGACCACCTCCACACTGCACTGGACTCTGGAAAGATGTTGTACATGCTCATGTGTCCACATCCGCTGTGGAAAACTCTGCTCCTTTTCTGGTTTCTTAGTCTTCCAGTACACTGATTGCTAAGACTTGTTGATGTGTGTCTTCAAGTCATTTCAGACAGTGGCAGAGCTTGGAGTGTGTGCAGGGGTGGGTCGGTGGGGGCTACAGCAAGAGGTGGCGTGGCCACTGTGGAGGGGGCACGGCGGTGGTGCATGGGGGCATGGCCAGGGCATGTGGGGGTGTGGCTACTGTCCGGAACACCCCAAAAACATTGCTGCCTGGGGCAAACCCGCCTCCCGGCCCCACCCCTGTCCCTACGCAACTGATTTCAGATTGATGGTGACTCTAAGGTGAACCTATCACAGGATGGCAAAATGTCCTCAGAGGCAGTTTGCCCTTGCCTTCCTCTGAGGCTGAGAGAGGGTGAACTACCCAAGTTCATCCAGTGGGTTTCCATGGCCAATCAGGGATTCGGAGCCCGGTCTCTATTGTCCTAGTCCAACAGTCAACCACTACAACCCACTGGCTCTCACCTAAGACTTTACAACATATGTATTACTGTGTATTGTTTACTGACAATATCCAATAATGAATTTTATTGCTAACTTATATTGAATGTAGAGCTTGGACTCTAGGGTAATAATTCTGTATCCCACCACTAAACAGCCCAGCGAGGCAAGAGCCAGGCTTCTTCCCTTCTACTCCTTCCTTTCCTTTCTGAAAGCAGCACAGCCACGAGTCTCCTGTCAGTCAGGCTTCTGCCCGGCTGATCACTGTGAAAAGAGCTACCCAGACAACAGAGGCACATGAATATTGACTGCGAGCCAATGCGGACAGAGCGGCACCTGGAGGCCCTAAGTACAGCATCAGAACCTGGGGAAAGTGAGCTGAGAGAAGGGGGAAAGAGGTCACAGGGACCATGGCACTCCCTCCTGCTTTCTATAGGGCCATTGACTCTCTCCTGTGGGATTCAAGATCCTACTGAATCCCCAGAGTTTGCCCTGATGATATCTCCCCAACACAGCCTGGAAGAGTAACTTTCCAGTACCCAGAAACTCACAGCCACTATGGCTGCTGCCCTGTTTGGCTAGGAAATTCTGGGAGTTGTAGTATAACAAAATTTTCCCAGTCCTGTGCCCTTTCAGAGACTTCTAGTCCATCCTAGCCACAGGGAGAGGTCATACATTTCAGAAGACACTGCACTGTGAGACTATAAGCTGAATGTGTAGGTTGCCTCCACTGCACATAAGGTGAGATGGGAAGGCAGTGCTGCCTCCCTCCATTAATCTACAATGGCTCCTTTGCATATATAAATTGTTGCTTAACACTGCTACAATATGTATGTGTGTGTGTGTGTGTGTGTGTGTGTGTGACATTCCTCTGTGGTCCCATTCACTGCTTCCCCTGCATTGGCCATAAAGGACATGTTTTGCTCAGCCCAGCAAACTCCTTGTATGCTTTTCCTGTTGAGAAGCATTTGGCTGCACTTGTATCTTGGAAAGACCCACTGACATCACTGCTTGGAAGAGGGCTATTTTCTTTTCCACTAGTTTGCACCATGGTGAATTGCCTGACACTTTGAACATACGTGTTTACATATCGTCATCATCCTTGGATACTTTTCAATTTGTATAACTTGGGGATGTGGACAAGATTCTTAGAGAGATGAAAGCCACAAAATGTGTGCTAGATCCTTGCCCTTCCTGACATCAAACAGGCCAGAGGAGGACTGGCTGAGTGGTGAAAGAAGGAGTCAATTCTTCCTTAGAACAAGACAGTATTCCAGCTTGCCTAAGGGAGGCAGTTGTGAGGCCCTTGTTGAAAAAACCATCCCTGAATCCTTCTATAATGGATAACTATCAGCCAATGTCCAACCTACTACGTCTGAGCAAGCCATTGGAGCATGTGGTGACCTCCCAACTCCAGGAATTTCTAGATGAAATTAATTGTCTAGATCCATTTCAATTTGGTTTCAGGCCTGGCTATGAGACTGAGACAGCTTTGGTTGCCTTGGTTGCCATGCCTATGCATGGAACTGGACAAGGGAAATTTGTCCCTCTTGGTTCTGCTAGACATCTCAGCAACTTTTGATACCATTGGCCATGGTATCCTTCTGGGTTGCCTTGCTGGAATGGGACTTGGAGGCACTGTTTTACAGTAGCTCCATTCCTACCTGGAGGGGCAAATCCAGAAGGTGGTGCTGGGGGGCACCTGTTTAACCCCCTGGACTTGGTGATCCCTCAGGGTTCTATTTTTCCCCCCATGCTACTTAACCTATACATGAAACTGTAGGGAGAAGTTGTCCAGAGGACACCCAACTCTGCTACTCCTTTACACCCCAATCCAAGGCAGCTGTTCTGGTCCTAAACCAGTGTCTGTCATCAGTAATGGACTGTATGAGGGCAAACAAATTGAAACTTAATCCAGATAAAACAGAGGTGTTCCTGGTCAGTCAAACGCAGGTCAGGGAATAGGGATTCTGCCTGTGCTAGATGAGGTTATGCTCCCCCTGAAGACACAGATACACAGTCTAGGTATACTCCTGGACTCAGCTTTGAACCTAGAGGTTCAGGTTGCTGCTGTGGCCAGGAGTGCTTTTACACATTTAAATTCTGTGTGCCAACTATGTCCGTCACTTGAGACATCGGCTCTGGCCACAGTGGTATATGCCTTAGTTACTCCCTGTTTAGACTACTATAATGTGCTCTACTGAAGGCTGCCTTTGAAGAGTGTTTGAAAAATTCAGCTGGTTCAAAGAGCAGCAGCCAGACTAACTGAGGCAGATTATAGAGACCATACAACATTCCTGTTGAAACAGCTGCACTGGCTGCCAATTTATTTCTGGGCACAATTCAAAGTGCTGGTTACGACCTATAAAGCCCTGTTATGGCTCAGGTCCAGGCTATTTGGTAGACCATATCTCCCTGTACAAATCAGCCCAGGCTCTGAGAGGCCCTTCTCTCAGTCTCACTACCACTGCAAGGGGGATGCGAGAAACAGCCTTCTCAGTGGCTACCCCTGGAACTCCTTTCCCAGGGAGGCCAAAATGACCCCCTCCTTGTTGTCCTTCCACTATCTGGGAAAGATCTGTTCATTCAGGCAGGCATTTTAATACAGCAAGTTTTTAAAGAACAGGTTGGGGTGCTGCACTGTTTTAATTGCTTCTTTTAATCTCTTTTAAAATTGTTTTTATAGTTTAATTCTGTTTTAATAGGTACTGTTTATATATTTTTGAATTGTATTGTCTTAATATGTAAGCCACTTTGAGGCCCAATGTTGGGCAAAAAGTGAGATGCAAATAAAGATCATCATCATACTCACTCAGAGGGTGTGCTTCTGTCTTCTCTGCTGGTGGGAAATGTGTGTCATTCATTTACTTGGAGATCTCAAGTTGATTCATGGGCAGATCATCAAGAAAGGCTGGTTCCCATTTCTCTAAGAATGGCATCAAGAAGATGACTCCATACAAACCTACAAAATCCCCTAAATCAGGAGCAGGCAGAGATACTCCATACCTACAGATACTTCTCCCTGTTACACCCATGATGGTATCATAGTATCTGTGGTTTTTACTGTTGAAATATTTTCTAAAAAACAAAAAAATTGGTGCATTCATCTTGGCCTACCAACATCCATCAGGAAGAAAAGGGTGATAATCCACAACAGTGATCTTTAAAGCACTCCCAGCTCTCTTTTGCCCTACTCTCCCAGGAAGGAATGACTGGATCCATTACTTCTGTTTGGTAAGGGAAGGGTAATCTTGAAGATGGCAGCATACCTTCCAATTCTCTTGATTATTCCTGTCCTCTCACTTTTTCAGCTGCTTTTCAAATGTCTCTGCTTCTCTCTATCCCTCCCATTTCCCCTTTTGTCCTCGGCTTTCTTCAGTTGCTGCAAACTGATTTCAAAGGTAGTTTGCACTCAGTTAACTCAGCAGGAAAGAAAGGAGAGGAGGAGGCAGAATCGTGCTCATCCCAATAGACTCAGCAAAAGCAAACTGCCACAGCCTATCCTATCTTATGTGTTCTTCCTCATTCATAACTTCTGGCTTCTTGAGCACAGTCTGATGCTGCTTGGCCAGACATGTCCCTGTTTTCATCTGCAAAATGTTGGAGAGTATGCAACGGTGAGGAAGGGCTGGGAATGACCCAGCAGAATAGGAAGAAGAGGGGAGGAGATTAGGGGCCTTTTCATACCATACAATTATAGCACTATCAGTTTGGTGAGACACTAAGGCTCTCAGAAGTCTAAACGTGTGTGTGACTTCAATTTGCCTGTCAGCTTTCAGTGACCCCATGGATTTCATAGGGTTTCTGTAGGCAAGGAATACTCAAGAGTTGTTTTTGCCAGTTTCCTCCTCTGAAAGATAGCCTATAGCACCTGGCATTCACTGGTGGTCTCCCATCCAAGTATCTACTCCTCCCCATATTGTAAATTCTGGGATTCCATAGGATGTTGCCCTGGCTGTTAAAGTCCAATTATAATGCTTTAACCATGTAGCACAAATGGATCCCTGATCTTGGCTGAGGGTGGAAGGAGGAACTGAGGAGATCAGGGTTTGATGGGTTTCTGACAGCAATGGTATTGATTAAGGAAACCTATGAGGCAAGCAGATGATGGGGGAGAGAAAGCAGGCAGTGAGGTTGGTTGTTTGGGGAGTGTAGGGTATATGGATTGGGTGTTTGTGAGACAGAGAAAGGAAGATAGTTTAGGAAGTAATTAAGTGTTCTTGAAAAAGAGTAAAACTTACTGCCTGTGGATCTTGGCCTGAATTCAATTTAGTCTAAACTAGAATAAACCCATTAATGGGAACTTGGAAAGTCAACATGTAAGTAGATTTCACGTATTCAGTGGATCTACTCCAGTAAGGACAAACGATTTGACTTAGACTATATTGTTCTAGGAACGGGGAAGAAAGTTTGGGAGGAGGGTTCTGAATGAGAAGGTGTAGGTTTGCATTTGGGGGCTCTAATCCACATCCCTCCTGTGTATTCAGGTTCTTGGATAAGTTGCATCTTTTGGCTTCAACAAGTTGTCTTGCAATGAAAACAAGCTTCTACTGAACCATCATTTTCTGATGGTTCAAAGGCATAGATGTCTGTTTTGGGGGCTCAGACCCCACCACCTCTAGCTTGTATTCAGGTTCTTGAGCATGTTGTTTGTATTTTAGCTTCAATAGCTTGACTATATGTGAAACTGAGGGCACTGTGGCAAGGTTGCATATCAAATGGCAGCCATTTTATGAATGGGTGCACCTATGGGAAATTTAAACATGCCCACCAGCCCCACAAAATTGGAGGACTCTATTCTGAATTATATTGTGGAAAGGAAGAGAGTGTGACTTGTGGCAACCAGAAGCAGATTTTTTGTGTAGAAGGGCTGTAGACTCTGTTCCCTTCTAGTACTGAAAACATTTTTTGGGCTCAGATTTTTTTCAAGTCGATTTCACTCATTACTCACCCCATGTCCCTACCTTGAGGAAGTACAGTGATGGAAGTGAGAGGGACTTAAAGTTCCTCTGCTTACACAATAGAGAAAATGGTAAATAACAAGTGGAGAATGGCCATTTCCGAAGAGGCTTAAAGAAACGGTGCAGAGCGTCCTCTAGGGAGGACGTCTGCACCTGGGAGTGGACTGGGTCGGACCTACTTAGTGTAGTTCCGCACCTCAGCCCGCTCCGGAACGACCTGAAGTGGTCGTCCAGCGTGCTTTTGAAAGACCGCTTGGAACAGGTCTTTCAAAAGCACAGAGTACGCCACTCCGTGCCCGCGCTCCGGTGCAGATTTGCAGACTCGCACCAGTGCGAGCCTGCAATCTGCCAGGGGCGGGCTTTAGGGTGGCGAGCTTCAGCGGTTGGTGGAGAGCCTGGACCAACCAGAAGCCGCCATTTTCGCCCCCGGAGCAGTGCGGCGCGGTGGCCATGCACTGCTCTGAACCAGCCTGGACCCAAGCGTGGAGCCAAGAAGTCCGGTAAGTACCGGCATGGGGCGATTCCCTCGCCCCGTGCGGAAATGGCCAGTATCTGTCTTTTGCACCGGGCTCTATATAGTGAATCTTGAGTTCAAGTCAAACAAACAAATCAGTGCAGATCCTGCAAGCTTGAATTCAGCTCACCATTGGCAGTGCCTTAGCAGTAGCTCTTTGGAGTTTCAGGCAGAAGTCTTTCACATTACCTGTTCCTCTACCTTTTATAAAAACCCAAATTGCAGATGCAGGGACTGAATCTGTAACCTCAGTGAATTTCAGGGTGAATGGCCACTGAACAATTGTTTGTAATGTGAGAGCTTGGAGGAGTTACTTTTTCAGACTACAACTCCCAGAATGCTCCAACCAGCATGGAACTAGGGCGTAAAGGAAAAACTATGAAATTAAAATAGACAGAAGGTAAAAAGCTGCTCACTTCTGCCCTAGCTGGCTCTTTAATAAATACTCCTGGGGCCCTTTTATAGTACATAATTATAGTGCTACGACTCCACTTGAACTGTCATGGTTCTCTGTCATATGAAATCCTTGGGTTTGTAGTTTAGGGAGGGATATTTAGAATTCTCAGCCAGAGAACCTAGCCAAATTGCAAATTCCAGGATTCCATAGGACGCAACTATGTTAGCTAAAGTAGAATAGTACTGCTATAATTGTATGATATGGAAGGGCCCCAGGAATCAGTAACAGATTGGTTATAGTCATAGAGTCATAGAATCATAGAGCTGGAAAGGGCCTCATGGGCCATCTAGTTCAACCCCCTGCTCAATGCAGAATCTCCAGGAAAAGCATCCCCAGGGGGTAGCTGTCCAGCCTCTTTTCGAAGACATCCAGGGAGATATCACCACTTCTCTAGGCGATTGCTCCCATTGCTGAACTACTCCTACTGTTAAGAAGTTCCTTCTAATGCTCAATCAAATTCTAGTCCCCTGTAACTCAAACCATTAGACCCGGTCCTACCCTGTGAGACAGAAGAGAACGGCCCTGCCCCCTCCTCTCTGTGACAGCCCTTGAGGTATTTAAAGAGGGCAATCACGCCATTCCTCAGTCTTCTCTTCACTAAACTGAATATGCCTATTATGTCCCTCAGTTTGGAAACTGTGTTTCCATTAATGCAGACTAAATAGCATCTGCCTTTTTCTACTGCAACATCACACTGCTGGCTCATGTTCAGCTCATGATCAACAATAATCACATATAGCACTGCTGAGCCATGTATTCCCCATTGTATTCCCCATTGCAGGTCATTGCATTAAAACTCAACATCGACAATATGGACATTCTGAGAGAGCCTGATTCTGTGTTCAGGAAGGTGTTGTTCAGCCTATTCTGGTTGGGGCTGCATTTCCATTGAACTACCACATTGCTTTGAGGTGCCCATCTTTGCCATCAGCAGCCCAAATATCCTTAGTGACACAGTGAGTCTTTTATTGGTGGAATCTGGCATATCACAAAGCATCATCTTCCCACCAGCCACTACCCATCTCAGCAACCTCAGGCACAACTCAGCAGCTTAATCGAACAAATCAAAGAGGAAGTTCTTCAACCACTTATGAAAATGGGTGAGATTCCTCCTCCATCTGGGAGTTCAAAGGAAGATTGTTCCACAGATGCGGAATCAGGTCTTGAAAGCCTCATTGCCTTGATAAAGCTGTGTGTGTCAATGGAATAGACAATAATCCTTTGCCTGTAGACCTAGATGGTACATACCATTCTAGCCAAGCTGCTAGGTACTGGAGGAAATTGGAGCCCTAAATTCAAAAACCAAAAGTTTGAAATGAGCCCTGAACCAAACTGGTATCCAGCAAAGGGATCTATGGAGGTAGAGGGAGAGAACATGTGAATATTTAGGGACATTTAAAGTAACCAAGGCACTACTGATCTAAATTAAAGCCAGAGATAGAAGAGAGCAAGAAAGCAAATCTACCAGTAGGCTATTACAATAATCCAGGAATGACATAACCATAGCCTGGACAAACAGACGGGTAGTCTCAACAGTCAAGAACCTATGGATCCTACAGATGTTCAAGAGATGGAAATTGCATGCCTTTGCTATTGCCTTGATAAAGGGGTACAGGGACAAACAATAATCCAGCAGGACTCCAAGACTCCTGGAAAGTGAAGCAAGAACCACTATGCAACCCTGTAAACACAGTGGAGGGCATGAAAGAGATGGTCGGCTGAAACACCAAGATATCTGAGTTCTTTGTTTGTTTGTTTTTTCCATTTTCAGCTTAAGACTATGGGTAGCCATCAACAAACAAACATTTAACAAGCAGTCTATCACAGACTTACACACACAGGCATCAATTGATTTAAAACTCTGGAGGATCTATATGCCATTTTGCATAAATAAGATATTGAAAATCCAGATCCGAAATAAAAAAATCCAAGAGGGAGTGTATATAATGAAAAAAAGAAAAGGACCTCAAACTGAACCTTGTGGCACACCTATAGTTACAGCAAAAGCTTTTGAAATAGAGCCACGAAATGAAACAGAGGAGGAACGATCAAACAAAAAAGATTTAAACCAGGACAAAGTGTTCCAAGTTATCCAAGAGACATTAAAAACAATAAAAAGGGCTTTTTTAAATATGTCGGCAGCAAAAGCAAAAAGAAGGAGACGATAGGGTCACTGCGCAGAGAAGATGGCGAATTACTAACGGGGGAAGAGAAAAGGCAGAACTATTTAACACTGTCTTTGCCTCAGTTTTTTCCCAGGATACAAGCACTCAACCTGGCAGTTGGGGAGCAGGTGAGGAAGCAGGGGAAATGTGGCACATAATAGGTAGGGAAGTGTTACAAGAATACCTGGCTACACTGGATGAATTCAAGTCTCCAGGGCCAGATGAATTGCATCCTAGGATATTAAAAGAACTGGCAGAGGTCGTTTCGGAACCGCTTGCTATGATCTTTGAGAAATCTTGGAGGACAGGAGAAGTTCCAGCAGACTGGAAGAGGGCGAATGTTGTCCCTATCTTCAAGAAGGGAAAAAAATAGGACCCAAATAATTATCGCCCAGTCAGCCTGACGTCAGTACCTGGAAAGATCCTGGAGCAGATCATTAAGCAGTCAGTTTCTAATCACTTAGAAAGCAATGTGGTAATCACGAGAAGTCAACATGGATTTCTCAAAAATAAGTCATGCCAGACTAATTTTATCTCTTTTTATGATAGAGTTACTAGCTTGATAGATGAAGGGAATGTTGTGGATGTAGCATATCTCGATTTCAGTAAGGCCTTTGACAAAGTTCCCCATGACATTCTTGCAAAGAAGCTAGTAAAATGTGGGCTGGACAGGGCTACTGTCAGGTGGATCTGTAACTGGTTGACTGACCTTTCCTAAAGGGTGCTCACCAATGGCTGCTTTTCATCCTGGAGAGAAGTGACTAGCGGGGTGCCACAGGGTTCTTTCCTGGGCCCAGTGCTGTTCAATATCTTCATCAACGACTTGGATGAAGGAATAGAGGGCATGCTCATCAAATTTGCAGATGACACCAAATTGGGAGGGGTTGCTAATACGCCAGAGGACAGGATCAAAATTCAAAATGACCTGGATAGATTGGAGAGCTGGGCCAAAGCTAACAAAATGAAATTCAACAGAGAGAAGTGTAAGGTCCTACACTTAGGTAGAAAAAATGGAATACAGAAATATAGGATGGGGGACACGTGGCTGGATAGCAGAACATGTGAAAGGGATCTAGGAGTCTTAATAGACCACAAGCTGAACATGAGTCAGCAGTGTGATGCGGCAGCCAAGAAAGCCAACGCAATTCTCGGCTGCATCAATAGGAGTATGGTGTCTAGATCGAGGGAGGTACTGCTACCACTCTACTCTGCTTTGGTTAGACCTCATCTTGAATACTGTGTCCAGTTCTGGGCACCCCAATTCAAGAAGGACATGGTCAGGCTGGAGCAGGTCCAGAGGAGGGTGACCAAAATGGTGAGAGGCCTGGAAGCCATGCCCTATGAGGATAGACTTAGAGAGCTGGGTATGTTTAGTCTGCAGAAGAGAAGGTTAAGAGGGGACATGATAGCCATGTTTAAATATTTGAAGGGATGCCATGTAGAGGAAGGAGAGGGCTTGTTTTCTGCTGCTCCAGAGACCAGAACAAGGAGCAATGGATTCAAGCTGCAGAAAAGGAGATTCCACCTGAACCTCGGGAAGAACTTCCTGACAGTCAGGGCTGTCCGGCAGTGGAATATGCTGCCTTGGAGTGTAGTGGAGTCTCCTTCTTTGGAGGTTTTTAAGCAGAGGCTGGATGGCCATCTGTTGGGAGTGCTGTTACTGCCCTGGCTAGTCCGAGCTTTGGGGATATTAAAAGATATCCTTTTGATATCACAATTCGGCTTCACTTCTCCATTCCTCTCCACTTGCTTGCGAGGCCACCGGACAAGCACGCCACCAAGCTCGGCCGTTAATAGCCGTAATATTCAAACTACAATACAGGCAGGCCAGAAATACCTGACTCATGCTTTAGGAGACCTCCAGGCAAGTACTCTAATTAAGTATGCACGCCACTTACAAAAGAGCCTCTGCCCCGCGATGGCAGCTTGATGGGTAAACTATGCAATACCCAAGTACTCTGCGTTTGCATACTGGCTATTCTATTGAAAACCGCTACGATAACTCAATCATTCAGATTCTGACCTTTCGGAGGCTTTGTCTCCAACTCCAAATCTATTGTTTTCCCCCAAGTACGGCATAGCCTGCAGTCACAATTCTCCTTATAAAAACCCTTGATTCCGAGACCTTCCTCGGATCGTCCCGAATTTCATCCCACCTTGCTGCCACTTTGCTTGGCGAGCCTCCCCTCAGCTCCACGTGCTGAGCTACATCGCACCCCAGCTTCGCTCTCTATTTTTCTGGGCTTCAGGACAGGTGAAGTATCACCCAAACCAGCAATCCCTCTAAAAATCTCTCTATACCACTCCAACCTTTACTTTCTTTAGTAATCTTGTATGAGTGTGTCGCATACACTGTTTTGCTTGTATTTAATAAGCATCATTTATTATTTCAACTTCTGTGTTCTCCTTGACTCGACCCAACCCCGTAGACATAGGGTTCAAGATCTCGCTACGTTACCCTGTCTCTCGTAACGCTAAGCAGTGCTCTGAGCTAATTTTCCCCACCTTTAGTTGAGCACGTTTTGGTGTCCCTCCCGGGACCCCCAGTATACAGGGTAATAGTGCTTTGAGGGTGTTCCTGCATGGCAGGGGGCTGGACTGGATGGCCTGTGTGGTCTCTTCCAACTCTACATTTCTATGATTCTATGATTCTATGATTCCCAATGATGCCCAACATAATAGTAAAATCTGACGATCCAAAATATCAAGGGCTGCAGAAAGATCCACCAGGATCAATGCAGATGTTTGACACTGAGCCTTAGAGCCAGTGTGATGAAATGGTTTGAACATTGGGCTATGATCCAGAAGGGTTCAGTTCCCTACTTGGCTATGGAAAGCCACTGGGTGGCCAAGGGCATGTCATACACGCTTAGCCCCAGAAAACCCCATGATAGGGTCACCGTAAATCAAAAACAACTTGAAGGCACACAACAACAATTTAGGAACTAGAACATCATTTACTGCATGTCGAGGCCAGTTCAGTGGGGTGACCTACACAGAACCCTGATTGAAATGGATTAAGAAGATCATGCCTGGCCAAATATGGCACCAACTGGAAAAGGCATCTCTCTCCAAAATTGGAGACAGTGGAAAGAAGTGGAGAACAGACATAGGATGATACAGATCCTTCATCATCAGATATAACTATGCTGACAGAGTTCGATGATACCATCCCTTCCTCTCAAAAAATCTTTTCAGCTCCCAACCAAAGAGTTTTTAAGGAGCTGCAGATTAGAGTGGCTGGGAAGTGACATCTGCAGCATTCTCCCAGTCACAGGGCACACAGTGAACAAACAGCTGGAGAGAGCCCTCAAGGCCTTGTCACAACTGCTTGTCACGGTGAGCCTTCCTGGCCAGAAGATCACTGCAGATATCATTTGCCAGAACCCTGATCTACAATGGCTTGGAAACTCTTTCACTGGTGCACTGCCAGGTTGAAAATATAGGTTTTTGGTGTCATGTTTGGTCATTAGTAATCATAAATGTCAATCCCCAGCAGTTACAAGATCGTCAATCCATTTTACAGTCTCATATCAACTGAACAGGATAGCCTATATTTTCTGCAATCCCAGACCAGTTGAGTTTATAGCCAGTTTTTCTCATCTTTGATAAGAATTTTAGGGATTTTTCTTCTTTTTAATGCAGGCATTTTCTGGTTGTAGACAGATTAATAAAGACATACTAGAACAGTAATGTGTGTAAACATGTTTGGACACCCAGTTAACAATTTCTTTTGAAATGCCCTGGCCAATTAGCTATGGCAGGGGTACTCTCAGTGTTTTGCTTTGATTAGTGTTTTGGTTTGTTTATCTGTTTGCTAGGATACACTGGTGGCATGTTATGGTTCATCTTGAAATCTTTTTGTGAACCACTTTGGATATAATTCCCATGTGATGATGAGAAATGCAGCCCTAACCTTGTTAATTCATACTTAAATCTGTTGATTTCAGGGAAACTTGCCTCCAGGTAAACATTTTATGATTGCGGCTTTTAAATGATTTTTTTGTTTCCATATGTATATAGTGACTGTAAAAACTGCATGGGCTAGTGCACATAAAATGAGCAGAATGTCCACCCTGTAAAGCTTTTGATATTGACAGGCTTGGATTTCTACATCTAGAATCAGCCACAATCTCTGTATCAGATCTGTAATGCCGTGAATTCAGGCCATTCTTGAACTAATGTGAAATGGGGGAGTAATCTATAATGGAACACACAAAAGAGTTTATGAGTCAAGAAACAGTTTCCAGTGTGCATGTATAGCCAGCTGGCTCTTTATCAGGGGAATCCACATTGAATAAAAACAATAAAATCAGTCACACATTGGGCTCATCAAATTGTCACACAGTCTCATCACAGTTATAAAACAGAAAATACGTATGTAAAATCTATAGCCTCTGCACTAGAGAGCAAAATTTTATTGAAGGCCATTGAACACATAAACGTACTGGAATATTTATATTCCAAACAAGCACTCCATTATTATCTTGTGTCTCTGGGAGAACATTAGGTATACATTGGATTGGATCCAGATTGGCCATTCTGTGAATGGAAGGGCTCCAGAGCAGCCTTTCAGGAGGCACAGGGGGCTACAGCAAGGAAGGAAGAATTGCGAAGATCACCTCCCTCTCTTGTGACTGGAACTCTGCAAAGTCCTAACCTGGATCCAACTCACTAACAGTTGAAAATGCTTTGCTCTTTGTTGCAGAGGTTGAAAAGTATATGTATATTGTGTGTGACAGACAGACAGACAGACAGACAGATAGATAGATAGGGTATATATTTTGTATGAGTTTATATGTGTGACATGAGTAACAGTTTGTCAAGGAGACCAATGTGACTTACTGTATTGTATGCATGTCTAATAAAGACTCTCTCACTAAGCAGTCAATTGGCTTGAAATCGCTTGGTACTTGTTCTGAGTAAAAATATATTGCTGGGAATCCTGTTGTGAAGTCCAAGTAAAGTAGACCCATTGAATCAATGGTGGAACAGTGAGTTAACCTTAGCAATGGCTCTGTGCTAGTTGGGACTAAACTTAAGATCCAGGCCATTATTTTCTGCATTTTCTGTTATTGGAATCCAATTCCTATTTAGCATGTGGAGTCAGTGATAAGAGATGACAGTCCAATTACATCAGGAAAGGATCAGGTTTGTTATACATCAACTAAAGTCTGTATTCAAGTGGAGAAAGCAATACCTTTATAAGACATTGTCAGAATCAGGCTAAAAAGAGACGTTCATTCCATCAGGCCCATAAAAGCTTCTCTGTTTGGGATTGCTAGCTCTTTGCTGACATGACTGCTCTGCATTATTTATTTGTCACCAATGTGACAAGAACAAATTCAGTAGATGTTCCCTCTCAAAGTACAGAGGTGCTGTGATGAGAGTGAATTGAATCTCAGCTGCTGAATATCATCTTGCTGCAATCATAGGTATGCTATGTGCTCTTGCAAAGCAGTTCTTCACATAAAGCCAGTGAACACTCTGTGTTGCTTTGGATGACTTGCTCTTTTTGTTTCTTTTATTTTCTCTCCATTTCCTTCTAGCAGAACAATCCTCTCCTTTTCTAGATACTTAGGAATGATTAAACCATGTTAATAAATATGTAAATGGTGGTGGTGGTAGTGATGATGACCTGTTTGAATTATCTCATGTTATATGATCATGCGTAGAAACAAAAATCAGAGATGGGCAACATTTTTTTTTCTTAGGACTAGCAAGGAATTCTGTAGATGCCACCTCTCAAAGCATAGAAAGTCCTAGTAAAAGGACCATTTTTGTAACACTTCAAACTGTGCTAGCAAAAGATATTACCTAACAAATCTTGCCACGAAAACCCTGTGATAGGTTTACCTTAGGGGTCACAATAAGTCAGAAATGACTTCAAGGCACATAACAACAACAAACTTGCTTAAGTTGTAAGGAAACATGTTTATGACAGTGGAGAATAAATAGATCTCAAGTCATTACCAGATCTCAAGTCATTGAAGTCTGCACCTCAGTCTGAAAATAACTGATGTTCATGTCAAAATGGCAATCAAAAAAGGCAAAAGGCTTAGATTGTTTTAGCATTGTTATCTCAGTTTCACATTTGTCAGATGTTACTGTCTGGAGTTATGGACCATCATTGATTCAGATTCTATCCAAGAATTCAAGAATCAGTGTGAACTCACAGGATAATATGGCATGTTCCAAGAAGTGTGGCTTTTTGTAACTGTGCTGTTGTGGTCCTATCTATGGCAATTTTGTTCAGGTGTTTTCTCAGTCCTTTTGGAATCATTCCCAGAACAGCCATCGCCGCTGGAACCACAGCTGTTTTCTCACAGGTGATGAATTTCAGTTTACTGATCTGGCTATTTCAGTCTTTTCCACCTCCCTTTGCTGTCTCTAGGACTGCCGCATCTAAACTCCAAGCGAGATTGCTTGCTTCCTCCCTGCCATAAATATGGTTAAGAAAAAGTAAGCCTGGATTATAGGCCATTTCTGCACTAGACTGTTACAGCGCTATTATTCCACTTGCAACATCCTATGGAATCCTGGGGTTTGCAGTTTAGGGAGGGGCTGGATGGCCCCTCCCTAAACTGCAAACCCCAGGATTCCATAGGATGTTGCAAGTGGAATAATAGCGCTGTAACAGTCTAGTGTGGAAACGGCCATAGATGTGGCAGTCCTGGAGGAGAGGAGAACCGAAGAGAAAGAGAGGAGAATGATGACCATGACTATTGTTTGTTTTAGGTTTCTAAACACTTGAAAACGTCTCCCTTTCACAACGTCCGGCCTGAAGTTTCTTTGCTTGCTTTTGTCTCCTAACCGCACTGAAATTGTGAGAAACGTGAAGTACGCTGGAAATATACCCGCCCAAGCCTTACTGAACGCACATCTACCTTTGCTTTGTCCCACAACAGAGCAAGGAGGCTGGGGACTAATAGAATAACAAGCAGAATTGCACCGATATCAACGGAGGAGGGGGAGGAGACCTGTACTTCTGAACTTCAGTCCCCTAACAGTTGCGGGGGCTGTAGGCTCGGCTGCAGTAACGCGGCTGAGCCGCCGAGCTGGGGCGAACGCGTTGTTGCCGCCGTTGCCGTTCCCCGTCGTTCCCCGCCGCCCGGCTCTCCGCCTCCCCGGACTCCCCGGGGCGCGGTGGGCTCCCGCGGGCCTCTCCCGGCCTCCCTCCTCCTCCTCCCCGCCCGACCGGCCCGCCAGCCCCCGGGGTAGACAGGTTTGATGAGTGGGGTTTTGTCCGGATGGTTTGTAATGGTGCCTGTTTTGGGGTGTCCCGGGGGGTCCGGGAAGCTTTAATTCGCTGACAAAGGCTCATTTGCAGGTCAATGGCGTGGCACACTCGCCTCTCCCCTCCGCCTCCAGCGCCTTTTGTTCCTCCTCGCCTGCTCCTCATGCCAGATGGCCGCGGAAAATGCTAATTTCTCTCTCTCTCCTTTCGCCTTTAATTGCGGCTCTTTGCAGATGGGGGCTCCGGAGTGTGTGCTTCATTTAAATGAGATTTGCTTTTGGGTTTCCAGGCACGTTTCTTAAAGTCCTATCCGAGTCAGCCAGGGATTAGTTTGACAGGGAAGTGATTAGATTAGACTCTCCACATGGGCCCCGCTGCTCTTCCCTCGCCCCCCCTCCTCCTGCGCACTGGTGCCCCCTCTCGCCCCCCCCGGACCCCTCCTAAATCATATTGCTGACTCCGATCCCAGCTAAAGCGATGCACGTGCGCCCAAGGCTGTTGGCTCCCCAGCCGGTCCCCTTCAGGTTTTAGTGGGAACTTCTAAAAAGCTATCCAAGGAGCTGGTTCCTATTCACTAAATTAGATTCAGCACTTTGGACAGTTCCTTGAACATCCACAGCGGATTCTGACCCAGAAACAGGGGAGTCGCCAGCTGCCACCATGCAGGCCCAGGGCTATGGTGTCACAGATCAGCTCTGGTGCCACAGAGTGAACATTCAGACCGCCTCACAAACACTCCGGATTTTCCCTGAATGGTTCCTGCATTCGAGGAATGAGTCGGGGATCGGATTCAGGTACCAGAATTAGAAAAGAGAGTCAAGGGATGTCAAGGTCCCACCAAGCCATATTACATCAGGCGAAGTAGCCCTGTGCATTGGGGGCGGGAAGGAAAGGCTGCATCGTCTTTTTCGGAGGAGGGGGAGGAGATGTGAATCCACGGATAGGACTCTCAGTGAACGTGTGTGAGTATTTTTATTCTCTCTTCACACCAACCACTCAAGTCTAAATCCTACTGTGAGTCCCAACTAGAGTAGCGCCGCTGAATCAGTGGGATGTACCTACAAGTTGACTCGGCATTCAACAATTGTCGGAAGGGGTCTAACACCAATTGGAACTAACCAACGGGATGCCTGCCTTATTCTTTCTTCCTCTGTCTCTCATGAACACGCAGAAGCTCTACTTAAAGCAAAACGCTGAGAGAGGGGTCACCCAGAGAGGAACATATGGGAAATGTACCCACTGCTCTGCAGAACATTCCTCAGAATCCCTCGTGGGTTTCGTTTGTTTAATTTAAAGGTTAAATTATGTTTAAAAGTTAATCTGCCTGAAAGTACACTGGATTACTATTGGACTCTGTGTAAGAGGAAGAGGTGGTAATATAATGTTGAGGCAATGGAATGCGCCACCCCACTTTAGATCAGAGAAGCTAACCTGTGGCCCATTCATACTATTCAATTATAGTGGTATAATTCCAGTTTAACTGACATGATTCCATCCTACGGAATCTTGAAGTTCGCAGTCAAGAGAAGGGCGTTTAGAATTCTCAGCCAAAGAGCACTTGTGTTGCCCCACCAGATTACAAATCTGAGGATTTGGTATGTGGCTGTGAAGGGTTGTGGCTCAATAACAGAGCATGTGCTTTGCATGCAGGTTCAACCTAGGTTCAACCTAGCATCGTAGATCTCCATACAGGTCTGGAAAATAACTGAACTTGAAACCCTGGATTGTTCCTGCCAGGCACTGTTGACAGTACCAAACTAAATGAGCCAGCAGGTTGACACTGTCTATATCAACTTCAGATTTGAATAGTCCTCCACATTTACAGACAAAATTCCCCCTATCCCAGTTCTTCTTAATCTGCCCTACCGCTTTTCTATTTGCAAGATGTTTTTAAATGGTAAGGAGCATTTGAAAATGGGTTTTCCTTGCCCTGGATCCGAAATGATATTTCACGGCTTCAACAATTTCTCATCTCTTTCTGTTGGTTGGGAAGACCAAGGCCTCCCTGATAGTTATTGATGACATTGAATGTGATTCTAAATTCAGACAGCCTTCCACATTTGCCTTCCACATTTAACTTTCATGGATTTCATTATTTGCAAGTTTCTCTAACCTCTGCCACCTCTACCTCAGGCACTTGTTTTCCAGGGGCAACTTTCCCTCTTGGTGGCTCTGACCAGGCCGCTCAGCCTTTTAAAAACCTGCCTTTGGTGGTCCTCCTCCTCCTCCTCCTCTTTCACCAGCTGCTGCCTGGCCAGCTAAGGACAGCTCACAGCCCTATTTCTCAGCACCACAAACCCTCTCCCAATGTCCCCCACACCCTAGAAAGGAGGTGGGCAAGAAAGAGAAAGTATAGGGCCACCACATCAACCCACCGCCTTTCCCTGACCTGGTTTGGATCCTGGGCCATGCCTTGGCCCCCTTCACCCAGACATACACATGTATATTTTGATATCTGCAATTTTTCCATTTTTTTGCAGGGGTCCTGAACTCCTAACCCTAGCAAATGGAGGGCCAACGGTATACTACTAAAGTGTTAGCCCTACTAAATACATTGGGACTTATTTCTGGGTAATGGTGCCTAGAGTTGGCCCATGAATATAAACAGAGGTGTGTGCTTTTTATTCAAAGCAAGTTGGTGAGACAATTGTTGTTCTGTTCCTTCACGTCATTTCCAGCTTATGGTGATCCTAAGGTAAACCTATCATCAGGCTTTCTAGGCAAGCTTTGTTCGGGGGGGGGGGGTGCCTTTGCCTTCCTCTGAGGTTGAGAGAGTGTGACTTGCCCAGAATCACCAGTGGCTTTCCATGGCCGAGCAGGGATTCAAACTCTGGTCTCAAGAATTATCATCTGGTGCTGAAAGCACTATACACACTGGCTTTCTTGTTGAGACAGATCATCATTTTATTCCCACTTTACAGAGAGGGAAAAGAATCTAAGAAAGAGAAGGCATGCCTGTGGCTATACCACACAATGCAAACAATGCTGTGAATGGTGCTGAGCCCTCATCTTCTTGAGAAGTGCTTTTCAGACTATTTGATGTTGGAGGATGGGAGGGCCAGAAATTATCTTTTTCCAACGTACCAGGAACCAATGCTATATTTCTGCCCATTGACTATAGTTGTTTCTTTCCTAGAAGCTCTCCAGGGACCAGCAGCTAGGACTAGCAGCTGTCCAGGGACCACCATGTTGAGTAGCACTGTTCTAGACCCTGATTAAAACATCTAGTAATTAAAGTATTCTTCAACACATCTTCTCTGTGTGTGTGTGTGTGTGAGAGAGAGAGAGAGAGAGAGAGAGAAAGCATATGTGCAAGAGGCTGTGTATGTGAATCCATAGCCAGATACCAGACTAGCTTTCTCAACTTGGTTTCCTCTAGTCATAGTGGAATACAGCTCTGATCTACAACCAGTATTGTAGGCTAGCCGGATATAATGGTAGTTGCAGCTCAACACATCTAAAGGACAACAGGGTGGTGAAGGCTTTACTAGGTAAGAATGCACCAATCCTTTTTCATTCTTACCTATGTTTATTCTTTATTCTTTTTTTATCATTCCCATGCAGCTACTTCAACCTTGTTCAATATACTACTTGCATCTCCAAGAAAGATGGAAGGCCCAACATTGTAGCCAGACTTAACTTTGTTGGGTAACAGAGCCACTCAAACTACATTTATTAAATTGCAGATTGGGTGGAAGTATGTATTCAGCTAGCAAAGAAATCTAGTAGCCTGTCCATTCATTCTGCAAATGAAGCACACCCTGGTAATCCTGGGTGAAGCCCTCATATTAATCTACCCTACAGAAAAGGAAGAGATAGAAGCCAGAGAGGGGGTTTATTCCTTCTCTATTTTTCAGGTCTTTCTGGGGCTATTTTTTTTAAAGTGAGGAAACACTGGGTTCTGTTAATGCAAAGAAAACACATATAAAGCCTTCCAATATTATCTGCAGCAGGAATGAGCAAAGTGTAGTCTTCCAGATATTCTATATATTGCAACTCTCGGCTTTCCTCATCATTGCCTGTGCTGGATAAGGCTGCTGAAAGTTCCAGTCCAACAACAGTGTAGGATAGATTAATATGAAGGCTTCACCCAGGATTCCCAGGGTGTTCTTCATTTACAGAATGAATGTACAGGCTGCTAAATTTCTTTGGTAGCTGAATAAATACTTCCATCCAATTTGCAATAGTTTGCGTTAAGTCTGTAAAAACTTATGTTATCAACTTCTTTCTCTCAGTTAATTTTGAAGGTGCTACAAGATCTCTTAGCATTACATGCAGAATAAATTATTAAGGCTGCAATCATGTACCCACTTACTTGAAAGTGAGAGCTACTGACATCAGTGGGACCTATTCCTTGAAAAAAATATATATATAGAATTGCATTGGTAATGCAAAGCAGCCTTTCCAAGATGCTTTAGTTTTCTGTGTGAGAAGCCTGCCAGGTGCTTTGAACATTGAACCCTCATTGCTCCAAGTGAGCATGGCCAATAGTCAGGAATGTTGGGAGCTGCTGTAAATGGAGAGCTATCAAATAAAGTATTTTTGGAACTGAGAAAGAAAGATATGACTGATCTAGTCCTTTTAGTGCCACTACAAAGCAGTAATCAATTACGTTTGATTTAAGCAATTCATATATCACTATAGCATGGTACTTAGAGGTATGAGCTAGGAAACACTCATTTCAAATCTCATCTTAACTGAAAGGATTATTAAGTCTCATTCCCCACTCATCATATTTAATCTAGGCAGAATAATAATACCAAATTATCAGGGTTTAAGAAAAGTTCCAGTAATGTTTCTGTACTTCTAAGCATTTTTTTTTTTGCTTCCAAAGGATCTGTGCTGCCCTTTGCATGTTCTTTCCTCTTCAAGTTTCTGCCCTCTCAGTTGACACAAGTAATCAGTGCCACATGTCAAAAAACAAAGCTTTTGAAAATGTGAATGTTCAGGTGGTGGGAATTTGGTTTTGTAAAAATAAAAAAGTTATTTTCATCAAATGAAAAAATCTCTTGTTGAAAACTCTAAACCCCCTGAAAATCAGTACAAGTAACCCACAAGCAAATATGTTTAGAAGCAGGATAAAACAATTACAAACGTTTCAGTTCCTGAAATCAACTTACGCAAATGGGTGAAACATCACATATATTTTTTAAATCTATGTGTTATGCAGATTCTTATTAAAATATTTTAAATTGATTTGTTTACTGTTCAATGGGCTATCCTATAGGTTCTTTCAAAGAAAATTATTCAAGAACCTGTATTTGCTTAAAAGCTTGCCAGTAAAAAGGCTCCCAAGTCTTAATCCCCTTTCTGCTACACACCAATGAAACTTAGGAAGCTCTTTGACTATTGACTTTTTCACGTGGAAACCGATCTGCTGAGACTGGAAGTGAAAAGAGGCCATTTCTTGAAAGAAGGCGGGGGGGACTCCAACCCTGAGAAGCACTGAAGAAGTCGTCATCCTTGGACTGTGTTGTAGCAGCAGCAGCAGCAGCAATGGCAAAAGCTTTCTGATCCTCAGATTTGTAAACTTGTAGACATAATAATGCCATTTTTCTAGTGTTAGCAGGTGTCCTGTCTGGACGTTGTTGCCTCAGCCTCCAGCAGGGCTGGGAATTAGAAAATTGTCTGTCTTTCCTGAACCGTGAAGTGCTTCTCTTAAATAAAGGCCAGGTCAGATGTTAAAGGAACATTCTTGTCTCCTGAAGCCGAAATAATCTACAGTCACATAAAGAAATGAAGGCATCCTCCGCCTTCTCCTGAAATGGTCACTCTCTTGATCCGCCATGCCATTCTGGCACGGAAGAGAATGGGTGAGCGAATAAATCAATAAAAACACCTCCTGATTCCTTGACATTTCACAGTATCCACTCCCTCCATCACTGCTTTCCTTTGCCATTATGAGCACCATATCACTGACACCCTGACTATTTTAAAAAACGTAACATTTCACTGAAAATATTCTCCAGATTTCTTACCTATCTGCCTCTCTTTAATCCATTCTTTCACTGCCAAGGAATCACATGACATCTGCTAGGTGTCATGACATACAAATAATACACTAAACTGTCATCTTTGCATCCAGGTCCCCTCCTAATTCATTTGAATGTGGAAACCCATTAACAGTAATCCTATGGTGGTGCTGGTGGTGAGGAAATTCCACAACAGAACTACCACGACTTCTTAAGGCCTTGCTATTTCTCTGTGGCCAGGGCAGGCAACAGTAGTGCAGCTTTGTCTTGGTTGTTTTTCTCTTTGCTTTCTCTCTCCCACTCCCAACCCGCCATTGTGATCAATGGGAAGAAATAACTCCAACAGCTTCATGGTTGGTGTAGTTGGCAGCTCTTTTTGATGGTAGTTTTGGGAGAGCAAGAGGGCCTACGCTCCTGTGAGCCCTCTAATAGCACCGGCATGGCCCCAGAATGCTCCATTTCCTACCATGACCTCCAGACACACTGGCAGGGAGACATCTGTGCCTGTAAAGCTCTTTTTGGGTATGCTGGGAGAGGCTCTTTGTTGGTATAAATGGCATCCTGCCATCTCTACTAATGGAATTACTCTTTCTCTTGTTGGTTTGGCTTTGGACTGGTACCTGAAGGCAATTATCCCAAGTACATTTACACATTAGTCAATTCCACTGAAATCAGATTTTCTAACAAATAAGGATACTAGAGCACAGGTGAGCAACTGCATACGCAGCAGGAGCCATTTCAACTTCAGAGCCTCAGCAAGCCTCAGCAGCACATTTCAGTACACCCAAAGTGACATGGCATAACTTCCTGCTATCATTTTGGCTGATTTTTTACTGATTTTTCTCCCTTTTTTGCTTGTTTTGGGGAAGTTTGGATGGACCAAGGAAGGTAGGGGAACAAACTATTACCTTTTTAGGAGATTTCAGATGGTTTGGGGGCAAAAATTGCCCAAAAATCTTCCTGGAAAAAATAAAAATAGGGAGATCCGGGGGCTTTGAGGTGCTTCTGGGGAAGTGGGTTACAAGGGCTGCACTTAGGGGTCCCAAGGGCTGCATGCAGCCCAGAGGCCACATTTTGCCCACCCTTGCTTTAGAGATTTGTGACTGCTTTTTCCGTTCTTGTGTTTGACTTACTCCTATCTTAAAGCATATTACTTATGGGAAAGCATGTAACTCTTACGAACATGCACATCATTTCTTCTTCTGGTGGATGGAATACATCTGTTCTTGTCATTCACAAGGATGAGAACCTTGAATGAGAAAATCCTTGTTTGCACATCATCGTGGAGAAATCCAACTTTGACTTCAAAGTTTGGAAAACAGAGATACTTTGAAATGTCAGGCCACCAACTAATCCATAACATGTACTCATGAGTTACTGAATGCTTCCCCATTGTTCTTACCTCTTCCAAGAAGAGCTATTATCCTTAATCAACTAATTAGTTCAGAGCATTTTACTTGACTAAAAAGGCATATCCAATTAATGTGAACACATTAATGTGTGGACTTTAGAGTCCTTAGATATCTGCAGATGACAAGTGCCACCTAAGAAGAGGCATTTCCCCATCTGTCTCTCATCACAGAAGGGAATTTCTGTTCTAAGAAGGTGTTTGTTGCAATATATGTATGACATCAAAAAACAAAGTATGCTCTTTTTCATTATTATGTACCAATAAACCTGATCTGATCAATTGACTGATTGATTTAGCAATGAAAGCTCATTTGTCTAATTGATTGAATTGTCTAATGGTTTCAGGTTACAGGAGAGTAGATTTCATTTGAACATTAGATGGAACTTCTTGATGGTGAGAGTGGTTCAGCGGTGGAACCAATTGCCTAGAGAGATGGAAGGGTCTCCTTCTCTGAATGCCTTCAGAAAAGATGCTGGACAGCTACCTGCTTGGGATACTTTAGCTGGAGATGCTGCATTGAGTGGGGGGGATGGACTTGATGGCCCATGAGGGCCCTTCCAGCTCTGATTCTATGACTCTATGACTATATCTGTATAATTGAATAGGCCACAATTTCATCAGTTTCATTGCATGGCAGTCTTACTTTTTATTCATTACACCTGGAAGCCAATACCCTAAGGAGGAAAGGATATCTGTAATTCTGCGTAAGGTAACTAGTGGGGTAACTGGAACTTAAATACATAAAGCTAATAGTAGGATTGTGCACTAATTTAGGGATATATATGTTGGTAGTCTTATATGATAACATGTTGTACAGATGGTGATGTGACTGACTTAGATGGCTAGCTTAGAAAAGATTACTTTTCTAACAGGTCAGATTTCATATAACTAGAGGCATCTCCTTCAAAAGTTCATCCTGGCCCTGCTGTGTTGCCTCTTCTTCACCCAAAGAAGGGCCAAAAACACAATATACAGCTCTATATTAACTGAAGGTTGCAAACTGGCCACTAAGCTACACAATTGAACTCCAGAGGAACTCCCAAAGCCTCTTGAAGATGAACTCTGTCAGTTCTTATTGCTAGGAGAAGTGGTAGCAGCCCAGAAATGCATGGTGGTTAGCAAT
Source organism: Cyclura pinguis (assembly GCA_030412105.1). Classification (NCBI taxonomy): domain Eukaryota; kingdom Metazoa; phylum Chordata; class Lepidosauria; order Squamata; family Iguanidae; genus Cyclura; species Cyclura pinguis. The sequence goes on from CM059599.1 coordinate 282,248,936, forward strand.
TTTCAAAGAGAGAGCAGGAACAGCATAGACTTTACAAATCACACTGTCTAGTTTCTTTCTTTCTTGTACTTCCTTTCTTCTTCTTGTACAGAATTCAAGAGTTTTCCTCTTGAATTCTGTACAGGTTCTCCAACCTGTGAGGAGCAACTTGAACAGATGCAAGCTTATCCCAGGAAGTTTTAATGAATTTCATTAGGGAGGATAAGAACAGCCACACCACTGGTGCGTTAGCAGTAGAATTCAGCCCTGAAAACACAGAATCATCTACAAATGGCAATCATTGTTTCTCTTTGGTCTGGCCATCCAAATAGCCAAAATGTCCTAGGCTACAAAGTAGGCTGCAATGATGATGAAAATGGACAAACATTGGTTAATCTTAGCAGAGTATGTAGTGTGGGCTGCAAAACTGGCATAATCAGTATCAACAATCAAAGCTTCTTGTTTAGATATCTTTGGTTGCAATACTATTACTGAAGCCTGATACAGATAGTATCATAGAAGATTTAGTAGTTGTTCCGGAAAAGATTGGAACTGTAGAATAGATAGCAGCTGTAACAGTCATGGAAGCACATACTCTGTGTGTTGCTGGGTGTATGGAAGTGGTAGAGGTGACCCTTTCTGACTATTCCAGTTTTTCTGAATGGGAATTAGCACAAGATTAATGTGAGGCAGCTCTCTGGATGAGGAAAGAGAGACATATCTTGAAGACTGAATAAGATGAAAGGGGGTTTGTTTTACAAAGTGCTTCTACATCATCAACAGTGGTGTATTTAAGTCTTTTACTCCAAGTCTCAAATCAAGCCTTAAATCCTTGCAAGTTACTTTCAAGTCAAATCTCAAGTCTCAAGTCTGGGAGCCAGTTTCTGAAGAGGGGAATAGAATCCTTCTTACTTCCCATTTCTGAAGCTGGAGGTTTTTTTTGGAAGTGGAGAATAGGATCCTTCTTAATGCCCATTACTGAAGTATCAAAAGCTTTAGAAGGAAGGATCCTTCCCTGTGCTCTGAGAGTGTGTCTTACCTTCTGCTGTTATGAAAAGTTTTAGAAGGCTCCTTTAGTATGAGTCAGGCATAAGCTGCCGAGCAGACCTCCACCCTGCCTCAAGCCTGTTTTCTAACATGTTTGCTGTCCCCCTCCGAGAAATCACCCAAGTGTTGGGCTTGAGACAGATTGTCACATGACCAGTAGGCAAAAAGAGATACATGCGTTGTTCAAAGTTGTAAAGTTTCTGGATGAATGTGTTATGTTACTGAACCAAGGGCAGCAAGTTGGTCACTACAAGTATACAAGTCACAAGTCGAGTTGAGTCAGTATACCATTTATTGCCAAGATGAGTCCAAGTCATCATTGAAGTGACTTGAGTCCAACTTGAGTCCAAGTCAATTGACTCAAGTCTACATCACTGAAAACAAATAAAGATAAAAGCAGAAATAAAGACATAAATAAAAACATATAAAAAGTTATTGTTAAAAGGAACAGATCCTTTTCCAAAGGTAGTCACTTGCTCCCATTGTTTTGAGGTGCCTTGAAGAGACTGATAGTGTCAGCTTTCTTCAAGAACTGGATCACCCTGAGCTTCACATTTACTGAGCAGGTGACAGTTTTGTGTCAAAGACATCTGAAGGAGGGATAAGTGGATATCAAAGGGAATGTTTGAATTAGAACCTCCTTAACTAAGATATCAGACAACTTCTTTTACTTCTTTTTCTTTTTGTGAGAATCATCTTTATGCAATTGTTTATCTTGGCAAGCCTTATCCTGAACTTTAATACTAGCGTTTCCATTCTATTAATATAGGCATTTCCAGTATACCATAGAATACCAAAGTCAGGATTGCCCTATCATCATATTTCTGATTTATATATATGGTTATAAAAGCTGGACAATGACAAAAGCTGACAGGAAGAGAGTCAACTCATCTGAAATGTGGTGCTGGAGGAGAGTTCTATGGATATGATGGACTGCCAAATGGACAAATAAATAGGTCCAAGAGCAGACCAAACCTAGCAGCTGAAATGACTAAACTGAGATAGGTCTACTTTGAACATATCATGAGAAAAAAGAAAAATCATGTTTCAAGTGGATAGGCTCAAGGAGGCCACTGTCCTGAGTGCGTAAGACCTGAGCAGGGCTGTTCATCACAGAGTGACTTGGTAGTCTCACACTGAGAGGGTTGCCATAAGTCAAAGTTAACGATGGCCACTAACAACAATTTCCATTCAGTTGCTTTGATCTCAGTACTCTTAAGGCAAAATGGTACTGGTACCAACCACAGTTGAATCTGATCCTCTAAAGAGAATATTCAGCATAGCAAATGACTTACAAACTGTTGGTTCAAACACAGTAGTACAAGATTCCACAGACTGTACTATATATTCATAAACAGAGTGAGTTGGTCATGTGTGCCACAATTGTCTGGTAAAGTCCAAATAGATCTTAGGTGGGTCAAACAGATCTTGTGTGCTGTGATTCTCCCAAACACAGGAAACATCTCTCAAGTCTGTCTGACAGAGAATTTATGACCACAATCAGCATACTATTTGAAGAGAGCTGACGAGGACACAGGCCTTTGGAATGAAATTATCCTCAAATGATCTCTGCCAACAAGAAAAGATGTTTACATAAAGATTGAAAATCAGTAAGGAAGAACTTTTTTCTGATAAAACTCAGAAAGAATCTTCTGGAAGTGCTACCGCTGTGGAAAATAAAGTAGAACTGAGGAAATGACCTCTGAGACATCCTCATAAGAGAGGAGGTTGAAGCTACCTTGGTTATTTAGGAGTTTCCAAGAGTTACTTAGTGCAGGTACAGACCCTTATGTGTGATGCATAGAGGCCATAATGGAAGGAAGAGACCATAATTTAATTACAAGAAAGTAAACAAAGAAGGAGAAGAAGTCAGTATGGTGTAGCATGGTGACTTATCCAGGACTTCTCAAAGATCACTGCCAGTAGCTCTGGGATTACTTCTGCCCCCCCCCTTTTTAAATACTCTTGGATGTAGTTCATTTGGCCCTGAAGACTTGAATTCATTTAGAGTAGCCAGGTATTTTGAGAATGAGCCTGGTGTAGTGGTTTGATCATTGGACTATGACCATGGAGACCAGGGTTTGATGCCCCACTCAGCCATGGAAACCCACTGAATGGCCTTGGGTTTGTCACAGATTCTCAGCCCCAGAAAACCCTGTGATAGGTTCATCTTAGGGTCGCCATAAGTCAGAAACAACTTGAAGGCACACGACAACAACAAGCCAGATATTCCTGTACTACCCTTATACTTATTCTATGCTGCATTTTCCTTACTGCATCATCTGCTCCATTTTCCCCAGGCTGAACACTACTTTTCTTTCGGGGGAAGACTAAGGCAAAGAAAGAGGTTGAGTAATTCTGCTTTTTTTCTGTCCCATTAACATTTTACCATCTTCTGCAGGCAGTGACACTACTATTTCCTTGTTCTTCCTTTCACTACTGATACAACCAAAAAAAAAAGAAGCTATTTTTATGGTTTTTAACCTCTCTAGCAAGCCTGAGCTCATTCTGCACTTTAGCTTTTCTGACTGTCTCCCTACATGTGCTGGCTATTCATTTGAATTCCTCTATGGTGATTTCCCCCTTTTTCCATTTCTTGTACTGTTCCTTTTAAACCTTAGCCCACTTGAAAGTTCTTTAGATATCCATCTTTAGACACCTCCCATTTTTCTACCTCATTGGAACTTCTTTGAAATTGTGCCTTCCATATCTCGCTTTTAAGAAACTCCCATCCATCACAGACTCCCTTCTCTTTTAGTTTTCCTGACCACAAGATCGCACTCAGTCTGGAATGTGTGTCTGACTACGCTTGGCTTCCTTTTTCCACTGTATAACACACTCCAGGAGAACATGGTCACTCCCACCTAAGGATCTCACCACTTGCACTGTCATTATGGGATGACAGTGAATCGGACCTTAGGAGAGACAGCTGTGTAACGAATTCTGCATTGTGCAGAGAGACCAAAGCAAAATGGTAGTTATTTCATCAGAGACTGGCTGCCTACCCTAGCTGCAGTAACCTGATTAGTTTTGTATATATTGGCAGGAGTTCTCCACAATATCTATTTTGCTTCCCATAATCAATTCAGTTTCCAAAGAAGCCCCAGATGGGCTCTTTGCTAAGCTTTTGATTAAGTGGCATACATACACAGAAGTCTGTCTGCTTCCACCTCCAACCACCCCCACACCAAAAGACACAATACACTTGCTATGAACTCACTCCCTTAACAAAGATCCAGGAAGATATATTTTGGAGAGAAGGAAATTTGGCTCATTATATCGTGGGGTGTTGTCATTGCAAACCAATCTGGATACTTTTAATTGATGAACAGAATATTGCTATTGCAAACTGTTACCATACTCTTGATACTATTTACTGAATATACTGGGATCACATTTCTGCTGTTCTCCAGATAATGGGTTAATTAAAAAAAAAGATGAAAATATAACACGATTTTTGCCTGAGCCTCCCCAAATAATATCTCTGCTACAGACTAATTTTGATGTAAAGAAAGATTCCCATTTTTAAAAAAAAAAAATGAAATTGATGAAAAAATATGAAAGCACTGGTTGATAACTGATGAACTGGTATGGTTAACCTCTTTATTCTTGGTGCACAAAGAAAAATTTGGATATCTAACTAGACTTGAGTAGGATCTGTCCTCTGTAAAATGAAGCACAGTGTATTCTTCTGTATATTGCTTTATTTTATTCATTGATACTGATTTTTTTTTACTATCAGTGTAGAGAAAGAGAAAGAGACAGTATACCTGAAGAGAGGCTATAAAACCTAAAAACTATCATTTTCAATCACTGACCCCATAATATGATCTATATTGAGATAGATTAGGGCTTGTTTCATTAATGAAAATAAAGATAAAAGAAAGGAAATACCACTGTTTGTTTATTTAAAAACTTATATCCAGAGCTTAAAGGGGTTGATATTATTTAATTTACACATCAGAGGTGCAATTGCTGATAAATACAAATATTCTCTATGGGGTCTGGATAGGCTGTTTTTTGTTGGGAAAGAAATGTCTGACTACCATACTGACAGAAGAGAAAAAATGAATTAAGATTTCTCTCGAATTAGCTTTTCCTTTAATTTCCCTGTGGAGTGCTTAACCTTTTGGGAAAGTGCTGCAGGATTATCAGTTAAGGACACTCCTTCCATTCTGACTGAGGAGGGTTTTCAACATTCAAAATTCACTTTCTGGCTGCTGGACATGAGGAGAATGCTTTAAAAGGAACATTGCAAGCTGTTTGCTTGGAAGAGCGAGCAAAAACAAAGGAAATTCCTAGCTCTCATTAACTCCAATGTTTACTATTATCCCAGTAAGTACCATTATAATATCACCACATGAACACTATAGAAAATGTCTACCAAAGTCATGTCTCTAGGACATTTTAAAATTCTACCATCCCCAAAATGCAAGGATTCTCATCTAAGCAGTGTGTTCACACACACACACACATGCATGCTCGTACAGAAACATACATGTCTATATCCTTGTGACAAATGGCACTTTAAAGTCCCTTGACAAATGAAGAAGCCACAGTTAAATATTTCAAGATCTCCATGACATGAGTTTCCACTAATGCATGCACTGTTGGAAGACATCTGTCTTCAGCACCTAATAAAGTAGTCTAGGTATAAAATGAACTTCATAGGATTGCTTTGACACTAAAGGCACATATGGCTCATAATTAGCTGGATATCTCTTATAGTTAAATGATTTTTCTTTCACTCTCCTCTCCCTCCCTCTCGCCCATTCACATCAATAATAGAAGCAAACAAAGTTCCAATTGTTCCCTGTTGCGGGACATTATGTGCCTGAATAAATGGATGTTGGCTGTGTCTACATGGATTTGCCATATGGCTACAAAGGCCAGAAGAATAGGGGCAGTGTGCTTTGTGATGGGAATAAGAAGGAGGCAGTGCCACGCAGGGTGTAGCCGATCCAAGTCGAGCAGAAAAACAGAACAGCACACCTTCCAAAGACATCTGGGAGACACAAAGTTAGTTCCTCTTTTCTCTTCTACTAGAGCAAGACAACTTGGAAAAAGACTATTTCTATGTTTTCCAAGTGCATAATCAGCCTCCTCTTGAAATAGACAGAACCTCCCAACCTGCATACAGTTGTTAAGGGATGCCCAATGAAAGTGAAAGATTTTAAACAAAGGCTAAGGTAGGACTAGGCTCAGTGACAGTCTCAGCAGATGATCCAGGACACACACAAACATCAAAGTGTAGATCAAGCAGCTTCCGTATCATGTAAGTCCCAAACCAAATGCTAATCTGTAGTTGAAAATGAGCTGCTGCAACCTTGCTCGATATTGATGCAATAATATCGACTGCAACAAACATACATGTTTTTGTCTTGGCCTAGCCAAACCTTCAGTCTCCATGTATTGCTATTGTTGCAGGGAAATCACATTTGTCTGGCACTTGTGGCCCAATATTTTATTCAAAGAAAAAGGCATTTTTCCCTCTCCAGTAGTTCAGATGATACCGTGAGCATAGAGCCACAGGCAGATATTAGATAATGAATCCACTCAGATATCATGAACTGACATGTGGACTCCCAAAAAGCTATTGGGCAAAGTTTCTGACCAAAGCATAAAGAATAAACTTTGTGGTTGTGAGATAAAGGGACAAGTCCTCTCATGGATTAAGAAGTGATCAACAAAAACAAGCAGAGTAGCAATAGGCAGGCAATTCTTCCAACGGAAGGGAGTTGCAAGCAGAAGTGAGGACTCTCAAAGATCTGTAGGAGAATCAGTGATATTTAACTTTCTCATAAATGATCTGAAGCTTGGAGTGAAAAGAGAGGCAGGCAAGTTTGGAGATGAATTATTTAAGGTGGTCAAAAATCCAAGCTGATTGAAAAGAGCTCCAAAATGACTGGGTGAATGGATAACGATGTAGCATATGGATTTCAATATAAAAATGAAGTGATACATACTGGAGCAAAATATTTAACCTCATATACACTGATGGGGGGAAGGTCTGAGCAGTCAGTGATTAATCAGCAAATAGCTCTTGGGCTCCTGGTGAAGAGCACGTGGCAAACATAAGCTCAGTGTGTAGCAGCTGTGAGAAAAGGCAATTCCATGCTAGGGATTATTAGAAAAGGAATGAAATTAAAGTTGTCGTTATCTAAATGCACATGTATAAATGGATGTTGCAGCCGCACGCAAAATATTCTATGAAGTTCTGGTCACTGCATCTAAAAAAAAAAAAAGATGACACAGAGCTAGAAAAAACTTCAGAGAAAGGCAAGCAAAACTGAAAAGACACATGGTCGAACTCTGTAAAATTATGCATAGCATGAGGAAAATGGATATGTTTACAATGCTTTCATCCTGTGAAATTTATTGGCAGTAAACTGGGGAAAGACAGCACAACACACAATAGATTCCACAGTTTATGGAATCTGTCACCTTTAAAGGGGGCGGGGGCTTTACATATATACATAGAGAAGAAGCCAATCTATATTTATTAATCAGGCAGACATGTGAGTCCTTTGGAATCAGACTATAGAGCATGGAAAAAAATATTTTTTGGACTATAACTCCCTTATTCCCCCCCACCCCCAGGCACTATGGTGAAGGGCTACTGTCTTCACACCCTTGTTTCTGGGCTTCCCAGAAACAGCAGGCTGGGCTTCTGTAGAAAATGGAACACCATTCCATTTTGGAATAGAAATGGAGCCCAGAGTACCACTTTCAATGGGATCCAGCACAGTTCTCATGATGCTTCTATGAAACCTTTCTTGGCACTTGTTTGATAAAAAGCAATTCACTTTGTGATATGTGCAGTTGATGAACTTACTATTTATAAGAGAGAAGCCAAAATAATATTATAGTTTTATATATTCCCTAGGAGGCCATGATTTTGAAGCGGACACGTCTTTATAATTTCCCATCCCCCTCTTTGTCCATGCTAGAAAGCCCTGCAGGATGCCCAGAAACACAGCCCTTCATTCCTATGCCAATTGGTGAAGATAAACCATCTCCTTTTGCTAATTTGTATTTCTTAAAATAAATCGTATATGTTTTTTTAAAGTTTGTTTTGAAAGCCTCTTTCCCTCCAATGATGGAGTATATCTCTCCCTTTTTTAAAAAAAAAATACTGTATGTACATACACACACACACTCCTTCAAGTCCCCTGTTGACTCCTGGCAACTCCATGAATTTCATAGGGTTTTCTTAGGTAAGTAATATTCAAGAAGTGGTTTTGCCAGTTCCATCCTCTAAAATATAACCCACAGCATGTAGTATCTAACCCAAATATGGATATGGCCTGCTCCTTCCCAGCCTTCACATAACTTGTTGATGTTGTTGCTATGTGCCTTCAAGTTGACTCTGACTCACAGCAACCCTACCATAGAGTTTCCTTGGCAAGATTAATTTGGAGGTTTGCCATTTCCTTTGTCTAAGAAGGAGAACAGGTAACCTTGGGCACATCATACTTTCTGGATTACATCAAGAGTGTGACTTGCCTAAGGTCACCCATTGGGTTTCCATGATAGAACAGGGATTTGAACTCTAGCCTCCCTAGTCCTAGTCAGATTCTCAAACCACTAAATCACATTGGCTTTTCATAACCTGAGGAGCAGGAAATTATGTTGCTGATGCTCATAATGTAATATAATGTAATGACTTCAGTCAGTAATGACCAACCTAGTGCAAAGATGGAAAACTGAGAGGAGTCTACAAACCAATTTTTAGCTCTGGGACCCCCTAGGGGTGGCATTACAATGGGCCCTCAATATCCACTGGAGTTTGGTTCTAGGACCTCCTGTGGATACCAAAATTTGTGGATGTTCAAGTCCCATTACGTACAATGGTGTAATAAAATGGCATCCTTTATATAAAATAGCAAAATCAAAGTATGCTTTCTGGATTTATTTTTTAAAAAACTATTTTCAAGCAGTGCTTGGTTGAATCTATGGATGCAGAGTCCACGACATGGAGCGCTGACTGTATATTATTATGATAGTATTTCCTTACGGAATTTCAAAATATGACTATACTTATTTAAGGATTTTTTTTTTTAATGGAATTTGGCCTGGAAGTTCAAAAATGTCCCTCAAAGCCCTGCAAGTGGCCAAAGTCCACTTCTTATTTTGAAAAACAGGCAATGTGTTGATGTTAAGCAGCACAGAGGGACTTTGCAATCCATATAAGAAATACATTGTTGCTCCTGGAGGCTTCCAAGAGTGGCAGTTCCCTTCTTCTTTTGCTATAAGAAGGGCTGTCTTTGGAATCTCAAGAGTTGCAGAGCCAACAAACAACCTTGGGGCCATGTATGCCCGCTTTGCTCTACCACTAGCAGCCATAGCCCATCGTCAAAGACTCTGATTGGTCTGAGCATTCCAAAACATCCACACTTCTCCACTGCTGGCTAGAGTGGATTGAGATGGGAGAAGGAATGCATCCAGGGTTTGGGGGACTCATAGAAAGGAAGATGGTGCTCCTGTCCCTTTGCATGGAAAGTGGCAGGGGGAATTGCTGCAGGGGTCACTTGTCATGCAAACTTCTCCTGCTGAAATTCCCTCTTCTGCACAACCGTGTAGACTGACAAGTTTTACTAGCGATAAGCTTTTGCAGACTCCAGCTTACGCCAAAGAAAACACAGCAATTTTTCATGTGCAACAAGACTCTTGGCTGGTTTTAGAGCAGTGAACTAACCCCCTCCCCAGGGGAAAAAAAATACAACTGTTCAAGTGGCAACTTAACAATGGGAGGTGAACTATGATTGCCATCCAAAATTTCTTTGTTGGTGTTATTTGCCCTCAAGTTTGACTTTGGCTCCATGAATGAGAGACTTCCATGAAACTCGTCATCAACAACCTATCCAGGTCCTGGAAACTCAGGACTGTGACTTCCTTGGTTGAACCAACCCCTTAAAAGTGTGGTCTTCCTCTTCTCCTACTGCCTTTACTGAGCTTGACTGTTTCTCTCAGCAAATCATCATGTCCTCTCATGAGGTGTCCAAAGCAGAATAGCCTCAGTCATTTTGGCTTCTAGTGAGAGTTCGGGTTTAATGTGCTCTTAGAGCCATTTATTTGTATTTTTGATAGGCCATGGTACCCACAGAACTCTCCTCCTGCTCCACATTTCAAACCAGCTGTCAGCCTTCTTCACTGTCCAGTTTTTGCAACTCAACTTAGAAATTGAAAATATGGTGGCAGGGGTGAACCTAACCTTGGTATTTAATGATATATCCTGACACCTGGTCCTTAAATTCATTTCGCCTAACTTTGGGTGGTGGCCTAGCTTCTTACCATGTAGGTCTCAAATATAATGGATAGACAAAGGGAGAGGGAAAGGAAAACAAACGGAAAAAGAAAGCCGGCTGGAGTGCTATAGCTGAGCACAAGGGAGATCTAATCTCTGGATCTTAAAGGGAGCGGGAGCATCCACGATTCAAGGTTAGCTGCTGCACCCCTGCTCGCCGGGCTCTTTGTGTACAGATAAATAGGATGCTTTGAAAGCAGCTCCACTCCTAGCTGGGTTAATAACTGCCGGAGGGTGGCTTCTTGCACCTCACGAGAGGGCTTGGGCGGCAGCCCAAGGTAGGAATCTTTCCTTTCAGAAGCGCCTATTATCAGGAGGGCGGGTTGGCCCGAGACAATGGGACTGCCGAAGACACCTGCTTGCATGAAAGCAAGAGAAAAGCCCGTAAATCCCGGAGGATCCAGCTGCCTCCCTCCCATGTATTGTTGGCGTTTAATAAGGAAAGTGGGGGAGCTCTTCCATTCCCTCCCTCCCGCCTTCCCTCCCTCGCAAGTCGCCTCCAACCCGCGCCACTGGCAGGGGCGTCGGAGGAGGAGGAGGAAAGGCCGCCCGTTCTCTGATTAAGTGATCATGCGGTTCGGGAGGTAATCGATGTGAACTTTTATTTTGAGGGGCGTTTCATAAACCTTAATCCGGGGGGGGGGGGAGAGCAGATCATGGAGGCGGCGGCTGGGGGAAGGGAACTCCCGAGGGGTCTTGGTTGGAAGCAGCTCTACAGGGGCGGCCGGAGGGCGGCGGGGGGGGGGGTAGAAGAGAAAGGCGGGAGGGGGGCCAAGAGAAGCCGGGAGACCTAGAAATCGGGCTTCTTTCCTTTCTGTGCTTTTCAGACTGGCGATCAAGGCCTCACGCACGTTTCTGCTGCTACAATTACTAACATATTTTACTTTTTTTCCCCACCCGGCCTCCCTGGCATCCAATCTCCCTGCATCCGTGCAGGTTTCCCGAGCGATGGTGGCGTGTCCTTCTTTTGTGCAACAGGAAAAAAGAAAAAAAGAGAGAGAGAGAGGGGGGGGCGAGGGCAAAACATGCAGCCGCCATGCCCGAGGCCGTCCTTTCCGCGATCGCCTTCGGGATCGAATACAAAAGTCCCCCAAGAGGAGGAGGGAGGATTGGGAAAGAGGAAGGGCAAGATTCAGCGAGCGCTTTCCGCTTGGGCACGCACGGCCTTGCCTTTCCTCCTCCATCCCCGGGAGACCCGGCTATCGCGCCGGGCCTCAGCCCCTGCCGCCCTTTCTCTGCTTCCCGCTCGCTCGCCTTCCCTAAAACGCTGCAGGAAGACGATCCGGGAGCTCCGGCCAAAGAGTCGTTGCGCCCCCGTTGATCCTCCGTGGGAAGGATCGGGACCGTGCCCAAGGCCCCCTTCCTCGCCTTCCCCCGCCCCCACAACCGCTGCTTTTCTTTGTGGAAAACTTCCCAGATAGTCGCCTAAGGCCAATTTACCGCAACTCCTTGTATCAACGGGAAAGTTACTTGTTAGCGCTACGGCTCCCAGAATGCCCCGGCCAGCAAAGGCCGGTGGAATTCTGGGACCTCTAACCCCACACCCTAACTTCTCCAGACTTGACATAGCACGTATACGATTTCCACATTCACGGCTTTCATTCTGTCCCAACCCCCGCAACCGGCCTAATCGCCTTTAGACGGCAGCAAGCTCCCTTGATTCGGGTGGAAGGCTCTTCCCCAGGAGGCGCGCTTTCCAAGCGGGAAAGGCGCCGTTCCCCGGCGATCAAAGCCCGCAGGAGAGGCGTTTTGACTCGGAGCGTCTGGGCGCGGGGCGAGGACAAAGATTTCAGAGGGTGCGCCGGGCTGCAACCCTTCGGCGGTGGGTGGGAGGGGAGGAGTCAACAGGGTCACCCCTCTGCCACTTATGAATATGTTAGCGGGGCGTAAGAGGAGAACGGAGCGAGCCGCGGGAGGAGGCTACCGTAAAGCCCAGAAGATACTCGTCCGCCAAATACCCGTAGCCGCTTCGCTCCTACGAGAACGTCTCCTTTGTTCCACGGGAATTTGGGACCGAGGATCCCACCCCCGCTCCCGGGCATTTAAAGTTTTACCATCTCCGCCGAAGGGACCAGTGTGGTCCGATCTTACACTTTAAAGGGTAGTCTTACTTGCGTTCGTTTGGAAGTGCAGATGAGTTCCCATGGATGCGCTTTCCTAACCAGTAACTTAATAAAGTCGTACTCATCTAGTATGTCCACTCGCTTTACCGACTCCCGGGTGAATGTGCACAGGATTACAACTTTAAAGCATGCTAGACAGCAAATACCGTTGAACAAAACGGAGAGACCGCTCCCTTTTGACTTCTTTAAGCTTAGGCAGTACGGCAAACGACGCCAGCCTTAACTTGCGCTGCTCTTTGTATTCAGCTTCTTTATACATATACTGATCATAGAATGCAAATAAATTGCCTAAGGTTTAGCATATTAGTAGGATCTGGGCGGTGAAGACAACGTGAGAGAGATCCTCCAAGTATGTAAGCAATTCGTTTCCTCGTTTTCTTTTGTGTTACACTGAGAAAGTAGGCCTCTTTGCCTTATCAGAAGTGCTCTGTAGCTGATGCCATTTCTCTTCTTTAAAAGACGTTGTTGCTGCACACTAACATGACTACCTCTCTGAAAGGTATTTCCTTAATTGCAGGGCCCGCGGGGGCGGTGAAGAAAATATTGAAGGGTGGGACACAGCCCTCTTCCTGCCCTTAGAGAGAAAGATCTTCTAGTTACAAGAAACTGAGTTGGAAAGGCAACATCCCAAGCAGCTTTTAAAATGCCGACCTTAGCAGTGCTTCACACCCTGATCATAAACACTTTGAGAGTGATCCACAGAAAATGACATTTGTCTACCATAAACTGCTAAAAAGAGAAATAAATGAGTCCTAGAGCAAATTAAGCCTGAAATCTCCCTAGAAGCCCAGAATTACAAAATTGAGGTGATCTTAACTCAGACATACCACAGGAGAACATGGTAAGGGACCTGGTAAAGTGAGAGGCAGTAGGAAAAAAGGAAGACCATGTTACAGATGATCCATTAAACCCTGTGTGTTTGCGAGATCTGAGCAGGGCTGTTGATGTCTAAGGTTCTTGGCAATCTCTCACATGCAGGGCTTGCAGCCTAAATACCTGAAAAACATGGTATTCTTCTGATCTTGGAAGCTAAGCAGGGTCAGCTCTGGTTAGTACTTGAATGGGAAACTACCAAGGAATACCAGGTGTTGTAGGCTATATTTCAGAGGAAGGAACTGGCAAAACCACTACTGAGTTGTTGCGCACCTCCAAGTCATTTCTGACTTACGAACCTATCAGAATTTTCTGGGGGGCGGGGGTGAGAGTGTTTAACAGGGCAAACATCACCCAGTTTCTTGCTAAAGAAGCCCTATGAAGTTAATGAGGTTGCCATAAATTGACAGGCAGCTTGAAGGTACATACACACACAAGTCAAGCTGACTTTACAGCAGATAATAACACAGGGAAACATTGGCTTTAGTTTAAAGATCTTGATATTTATTAGACTGGCAATGATACTCCAGGTGCTGGTCCATGGATCAGTATAGGTTCCTGAGCCATTGGCTGCCAGTCTCTGGTGAGTTACAAGGAAAGGAAAAAAAACAGCTGTAGGCCAATAGACTCAAATATGGTACTTACCCCTGGCATATGGGGGTGGGGAGGGAAGAATGCTGGTCCCCCATGTGAGGTAGTTTGTGTTGCACTGCCTTATATAGCACAGGTGGGTAGTGTGCAGCCCCACAGTTGGATTGCAGCTCCCATCAGCTTTAGGCAAGGTGGTCAATGGTGAAGAGTGCTGGACATTTGCAATCCAACATTTGGAGACCCACTCTTTGCTTGGCCCCGGCTTAGAGAGAAAAGACACTTAAGTCTGGGTTTGGCTGCATGTCCCATTGATTTCAATAGCTTTAGATTGCTCCTTTGATTTCACATTTATATGAAAGTAAAATTCCATTTAAACAAATACTTTTTTAAAAAAATCCTACAAGTCATTATTAAGAAGTGTTACTTCAAAGTATTTTGCATTCATTGGATTATAATGTCTTTCCAAGTACCTTCAAACTATCTTATGGAGCAGGAGCAAGAGAAGCCAATTTCTTTGGAAGAGAAGATTTTGATCTTTGGGATGATTTAAGAGAGGTAATTCTCTGGAGTTGCTCGGAGGCACGTACAACAGATGCAATATTTAGTAAAGATATAAACTATTCTGAACAGGACTAGAATGACTCTCAGCTATTGTATGAAAGATTAAGGGCTCCCTGAGTGCACTCACACAGCAGAAGAGCCACTGGGGTTTTGGGTACCAATGATCCATAAATAATAGGTCACTAGGAGATTCAATGGGCCAGTTCAGAACTTTGCAATAGGGTGTGAGGGGTGTGCCAAAGCATGGCACATGTCACTAGGAATATAGACACTTGAGAAGTGTCATCAGCCCTACTCTTTTCTGCACAAAGCGCCTGTAGTTTTGTTCCCTGAATGCTGCCTGTCATAACTCTTCATCTAACATAGGCTCTGATCCATGAAAGCGTATGGCATTATCATTACCACCATCATCAGTTTGCTGCAGAGCTTTGCCATTTTTGTCCAACATGGCTGCCCTTCCAAGATAGCTGCCAATCCTGAAAATTTTACATGTATAATTAACAGTGGTGTTCTTATTAATGATTGTCCATTGTAGATGATCTGTGGAACACCCCTCTGATTTTTTTTTAATGTCACCTATATTTCACTGTAGTTAACAGTCAAAATATTTACTGGGTTTGTTGGCACAAAATATAGTTGTTGTAGTTTTCTTTTATAAGGCCTTCCCTAATATCACACAGTAGTATGATGATGACCTATATAGCTAGCATGCAAAACTGTTGTTGTTCTCTTAAGTGCAGATGCAGGCAATCGTAGTTCACTAGCCCATGGACTCCAGTGACAAGACATAGTTCAAAGTAGGTGTTTGCTACATTAACAACACTGGGTTGGATCCCGATTTAGTATATGTATCTATATGTTATTGGACTGTACCCCCATGTAGTCTATATGTTATTGGACTGCACCCCCCAGCAACTCTACACAGCTTTGTCAATGCTAAAGAATGCTGGGAGTTGCAGTCCAACAACACCTAAAGAGCTACATGGTTCCCACCCTTAATATAACCACAAGATTGGCTACATTTGAATAGGTCTACTCTAACTAAATCTGGATCTAACACACTGGAATGCCCCCAGGAAAATTCTCCAGTGGTGGAAGGGCTCCTATCTCTAGAGCAATTAAGCTCCAGTGGTTTCTGCAGACTGGAAAGGGGAAAAGGGGTATTTGTCCCTGCAAATTTGCTCCAGAGGGTTGGGGGCAATCACTAGAGCAATGAGGGATATGGCATTGGAAGCAGAGGGAGGGCAGTCAGCGTCAAAACTCTGGGCAGCCAATTTTTAATTATATTGCATGCACAGTTATGGTTACACTTTAAAAACACAAGGCAAAGCTCTCAGGCATAATGCAGAGTACAACATCACAGTGTACAAAAATTTCCACTGACTCACCAAGCATATATGAGCCATTTTCTTTCATTCTGGCTACAGTCAGACCACATTTACTTCCATGCAAATGAACAGGCTTTGTTTCCATGTAAATGAGTCAGATGTTAGCTCTAAAGCAACTGCCCACAAAACCTGACCATTGGCTTCAAGCTGAATGTAAATATCTGTAATTGCTCTAGTGGCTGTATCCAATGTCACACAAGAGTGTACTTCCACTTGTTCAATGGGATCTCCACCCCTTGTGTCCCCGGATCTTCTCAAGATCCTTCCCTCCCGCCACTTCTCTGAAGCAGATCAGAGTGGGATATTGAGGAGGGGCTGAAAGGGGAGGGAAGATTCATTATACCAGAAGAGTCTAATTCACCGTTGGATAGTTAGATATCTAAGACACTAATTACCAATATCACTCTCAGAAGATGGCACAAACTTTCTCCCTTTTTTAAGGTGGCTGTTCTGTCAAGAAAGGAGACAGCATAACAGTAACACTCATAGTGTAATAGTAACAGCTACATTCCACTTTTTCAAGTTGGAGAGGATAAAGAAAGGACAAAAGGAATCCTGAACAAAATAGTCTCAGCCAGGTTCCAAAGCTTTATTTGTGTGTTCCATATTTTCTTTCCTGCTGTCCTTTCGGGAGACACTTAAGAAATGTGTCATCCTTTTCCTTGGCAGCTGAGCTTAAGTTAACCTCCTGAAACTTTACACCTTAAACTGAATATACTCTAAGCTAGAAACAAATGCTACTGAAATCAATTATCCTTTATTCCAAATGGTGTGTGGGATCAAGGGGTTAGCAAGGTTGCCAACTTTTTAACCAGCTTCTGCAACTGTGCCTTTAATAGCAATGTTAACTAGCAGCTCACAATACCAGTTTCCATGCCAAGTTATGCTTTACTTGCTAATTTTTGCAAATCAGACAGCTAACTACTATAAGTATCCTGGTAATAATCCTGCATGTTAACATTAGTTTTTGATGGTTTTTAATCCCAGTAACAGTAGACTCATTGTGTCTTCTGTGGAAGGCAAAGGAGAATAAACTCCAGGTGCTTGTTGATGGAATAGAATTTAAAGGATTTAAAGAATAAATTCTATTCCATCAACAAGCACATGGAGTTTATTCTCCTTTGCTGATCAGACATGTGCTTTCCAGTTTTCCATTTCTGCTCCTCATCTTCTGTGGGTCAGCAGCAGTTCCTGCAGAGTTCATTTACAGCCCTTGTATGAGTTGCTGCACCCTGGAATCAATGAACTGTTCCAAGAGCTATAGGTTGTGGGAGGTGGACTCCAGAAAACAAATCCGTACCAAACACACTGATGTCAGTGAGATATATTCACTACACCAAGGAGAGGAAACCTCCAACTCATGGAAGGTCAGCATCCATGACTATACAGAGCATTTGTGTTTATCTCAATGGGATTTAAAGGTGCTTAAATTGTTTTGATTCATGCCACTTGCAATACATTTCTTCCAGCCCAGGAAATTGTATTGCATATTCTTCTACAATAGGTCTATTCTTAAGTGTAAATATTCCATATCTTGCTATTTCTTTGGACCCATTTCAATGAATACTCTATGACTAAATTTAGATTTACTTTGTTGTTGTGTGCTTTTGTTTCTAACGAATGGTGACCCTAAGGCAAACTCATGGGATGTTTCTGGCAAGATTTTCTTGGGGGGGGGGGTCCTTTGCCTCCAAGGCTGAGAGTGTGACTTGCACAAGGTCACCCAGTAGGTCTCCCATGGCCAGGCAAAGATTCAAACCTTTTTCTCTGGTCCAGTGCTCAAACCACTATACCCCCACTGTCTCTGTTTAGCTCTAACTTGGAATAGAAATCATGCAGCCCCCTAGATCAAGATTTCTCAAGCTGGCTTTCACTAGGGGCTCCCTGAGGAAATAAAAAAAAATTTTTTGAGCTATATAATTTTTATGCAGGGGTTCCCCAAGATCCCAAAATAAATTCAAAGGTTTCTCCAGGATAAAAAGGTTGAGAAAGCCTACTCTAGATGATATTGGATATAATCTGGCGTAACTGTCTGTCTCCAACCTTGTAGAAGTGTTTTAATCTTCACCTGCTACATTTAACTTTTAATTTACTTTAATCTGAATGTCAGGATATGAAATCAAGTTTCTTCTCCAAAGGCCTACATCCAGCTTTGTTTGGGCAAAATCCAAGTGTGCCATGGACTTTTTCTGTCCTCTCTTCACCTCTCTTCCCCAACCCCCACAGGGCCTCAATAGTCCTGCAGAGCAAATTTGGCTGGATGCTGTTCTGTTGCTAGACAGATACAATTGGAAGTCTGCAGAGACCACTGG
This sequence comes from Cyclura pinguis, assembly GCA_030412105.1. NCBI lineage: Eukaryota > Metazoa > Chordata > Lepidosauria > Squamata > Iguanidae > Cyclura > Cyclura pinguis. The sequence goes on from CM059599.1 coordinate 282,267,117, forward strand.
TTTTACTATTAAATAAGGAACAAATGGCTGTTGCATAACTGTAGTATGTGGAATTTTAAGAAGCCAAGGAAACTGAGTGTGCTGTTCCAGTTAAAACCACTGAGGGAGAATAGAAGCTAAACATCAAGAAAGCTAATGGACATTTGATTCCTTTTTATTTTAACATTGTGGCATAAATTTGCAATGGCAGTGGTACAGACTGGCTCAGGAACCATTGTTACCAGATTTTTTTCAAGTAAAAACTAAAGTAATTTTGATTCATAGCTACATTTTGTGAATGCAAAAAGACAAAAAAAAATCCCACTATAAAAATAAATTTACATTTTTTGTAAATAACAAAAAGCAAATATATAGTGCCCTTTGGCTTAACCAAATAAGAAAAAAAAACACAGAATAGACTACCAGGTGTCAACCAAAGTTATCCACCTTTTGACATAAATAGAAAATATAAGTTAGTAGAACTCTTAAGTTGTTTGTATTTTTTTTTACAAATATACAATTTTTTTGCACTGAGAAATCAGCAGAGATTAAACATTTATATAAGTGACTTTAAAGCTTTTACACTTCTGGCCAGTGTACTCACATTAGGCATAATACGTTTTTTATATATATAAAACATAATACATTGCACAGTTGTAAATTAACACTGCTCCGTCAGGTGGCTTGCAGATCAGCCACTTTTGCTACATGGAGGTAAAAGCAGTTCCTTCTGGGGGACAAATGGAAGAGGAAGAAAAACACAAAACCAGGTAACTCTTCTTCCCCACTCTGGTCTCCTTTTCTCCCAGTCCCTTTGACACATAGGGAGGAAGGGGCCTCTTTCCAGCTCTGTTTCCAAGGAAACAATCACTCTGGTGTCCTATAGTGCAAAATCTGCAAAAGAAGATCACCATTAGGAAGCTTGCAGAAGGGAAAAAAAAAAAAGAGGATGGCAGCTCAAAATTACTGGCAGGTACACAAAGGCATCACAAGTCACTGTCCCGCTTCTCCGAGGCTTCCCTCCCCACTAGAAGCAGAGGATGAGTCAGCAAAGGTTGGGGCAACAGGGCAAGATGGGTCTTGCTTTTTACACTATAGGATCTCTGACCATCAGGAAGTTACTTAAGATCTAGGTGGACAAAAAGCGGGAATCGGGCCAAAAGGTAAGTAACCAGTCAGGACCTTTCTCTTGGCAAGTCTCAACCAGAGAGTTTTCGTTTCATGCAAAGGCACTACTAATTCCCACACCATTCCCGCTTGTTTTTCCAAGCGGGCCCTACCCCACCCAACCACTGCTCCCTCTAAGTCTTCCAGTTACCCAGGAAGCCACACACACCCTTGGAACTTTATGCTTGGCGACCCCTCTCCTTCCCCCGCCGTCCAGCTCCAAACTAACTCGGCTCGCAATCACAACCAGCCCCATCTTTTACTCCTGCTGTCCCAGGCCAGGACGACGGGGCTTTGAAACCGCAGTGGAACCGGAGAAAATCCGCCGGCGCGGCCTGGCTTGCTCACCTCGTTCATCGGAGCCTTTTCCGGGGCGTCTGCTCCGTGGGCAGAGGCGCGACAGAAGCCGGCAACGCGCTGCTGGGATCCGCGGCCACTCGCGAATCTACGACTCTTTTCCGCTTGGCCAAGAAATCTAGCCGTCAGACCCACGGAGCGGGGGCAGAAAGCGAGAGAGAAAGAGGGAGGAGGGAAAATCAGCGTCGGGTGTCTCCTCCTTCGGCGCTCCCCCCCCCCATCCCTTGAGCCAAAAGTCTTTCTTCTGAAAGAGACCCGCCCCGTCCGAGTCGGGATCGGCAGAAAAACAATTGCTTTTTACGCACAGGGGGCCCCGCCCTGCTTGGCGAGCCGCCCGGGCGACAGCGCCGGGGCTGCAGGCCGGCCCCTGGCTCCCCCTATCTGACAACGGGGGACGCTGCAACGGGCCGGGTTTGTTTACGTCGCAAGGGAAGGAGCCGCCGCCGCCGCCGCCGCCACACCAGCGGCGCGCACGGCTCGGCGGCGGCAGAGCGCGATGTGCTGCGTAAGCATTTTCCTGCCCTGCCCAGCCCAGCCCCAGGGACCTGCGCGGAATCTTAAACAGCGCCAGCGCCTCCGGGCGCGACGTGTAGGCAACCTCTGCAACCCGCAGGAGGCGGGGGGGAGGAGGAAAACGACGCCCCCCCCCTTTCCAAACCGAGCAGGCTGCGCTTTTTCCCCTTTCACGCCCGAGGGGCAGGGCTGCGAGAGCCCCCCTCCTCCTCCTCCTCCCCCCCCCCCCGTTCCCGCGGGCACAAGTGCAGCCCCCTCCCCGGCCCGGCGGCGGTCCCCCCTTACCTGTGAGGTGGGCTACCGAAGCCGACGATGCCCTTTTCAGGGCCGCCGCGGCGCACGGGACAGGCTTGATTATAATCCCTGAGTAGTTGTTGAGTTGGTCGGCCCGGTTCTCCCGGTCGCAGCGCTCCCCGCCCGTCGGCAGAGCGCCTTCCAGCGAGGCTGCGGGCTTGCCCTGCGCGCTCAGCGAGGAGCGGGCGGCGGAAAGGCCGCTCTCCTGCGCCGGCTCGCGGGAGTCCGTCTCGGGGAGAGCAGCGGCAGCCTCCTCGGCGCCCGCGGGAGGAGACGCCGCCGCCGCCGCCGCCGCCGGCTTCGATCGGATCACCGGGAAGCGGCACCTCCCCACCTGCAGGGTTTCCCGGTAGAAAGCGGGCACGGCGCCGCCCTCCACCTCCTCCCACCGGAGCCTGCCCGAGCCGGCCAGCGGCGTCTCGGTCTGGAAGTTGTATTCCCAGCGCCTCTGGCTGTCCTCGCAGATCTCCCGCAGCTTGCTCTTCAGCTCCCGATTGAGCTCGTCGTGATCCACGGGGCCAAAAAGGTTCCTGCACACCCCGGTGCGAGCGTGCAAAGGGAAAGTCCGGCGGGCGGCCAGGCGCTCCAGAGCCGAGGCGCTCGAGAGGTGGACGTTGTACATGGTGCGGCGGGGCGAGGGGCCCGGCGGGGCGAGGGGGAAGGGAGCGGGCAGGGTCCTTCGCCCCGGAGAGGCGCCGGCGGCGGCGGCGGCGAGGGAACGGGTCCAAGCTCTGGGGCCGGTAAGAAGCGCCGGGACTCCGCCGGACCTCCGGGCACAACAACCTGCCGACGCCCGAAGCCCAGCCAGCCGGCCGACCGCCTGCCCTCCCCCCCCCTCCAGACCTCGCTCCGCTTCTTGCAGCCTGCCTGGGGCTGCTTCGCTTTTTAAAGCTCTCACGGAGTGAGTTCGAGCAAAACATCGATTAGCATAATACTATTGCTCTGCAATAACACGGCTGCCATTGGTAGACGCTCCGTTCTAGCCCTGGCTCTCCCCGCTCCTCATTGGAGGAAGGAGGGAGTGTGGCCTGGCGCCAAACGCGCCTGCCTCCTCGCCATTGGGCAGGGCAGCCTTCCGTCCGAGAGACGCGTGAGCGGCGGGGCGGGGGCGAGAGCGGAGAGGGAAGGCGAAGGCGGCGGCGGCGAGCTCGGGATTTAAAGAGCGGGCGGGTAACCTGACACCCGGCCCACGTAGCCCTCTCTGCTCCTTTGTTTGCAGTCGACGGCGGCTGTTGCTTGGCGATCGCTTTTTTTAAAAAAAAAATGCATTATTGTCATTGCGTTTTATATTTATTAAAAAAAGAAACCCACGCTTAAGGGAACTTGGGTAGGCGCAGAGAACTGGGAGGTTGTGTTGTTGGGGCCGGGGGTGCGCGCGCGCGCGCCGCCGTGCAAAGTTAAAACAAGTGCCCCCTCCCCACCACCGCCCCAGCGTTTGACCGGTTGTAAAGTAAAACTGCGAAGGGCTTTTGTGAGCAAAACAAAGCTTGTTTACAAGGGGGCTCTGAACTCCACAGAACGTTAAGGGCGAAAGAAAACGAGGGTATGGGCGGCGCGGGGGGGGAGAAAAAGACCGGTGAATGGCATGGATTAATCTCGGTTGCGCTCCCAATCTAGGAACCAAGAGGATCAACTATTTGATGGGTTTTGAATGGCCGTAGGGACGTGTGCAGAAATCGCGCAGCCTTTTGTCCTCGAGAGTGAAACCCACATAAATAGAAGCCAAGTTCTAACCTTGCTGTACCGAGCTGCCGAAGACGGTGCATTTTTACAGGTCACCGTAAGCGTTGCCGCTTGTGGGGTTTTTTTTGGGGTGGGAGTGGCGTTTTGACTTTGCGGTGGAGTAGTCAGACGTCCGGCCTAAATCTCCTAAAGGCACCAGATCGCATCTGATCTTGGGCCATTGCCGCACTACCCTCGTATAGCGCAATTATTCCACTTTCAACATCCCATGGAATCCTGGGGTTTGCAGTGTAGGGAGGGGCCCCTCCCTACACTGCAAACCGCAGGATTCCATGAGATGTTGAAAGTGGAATAATTGCGCTATACGAGGGTAGTGCGGAAAGGGTCACAGAGTCAGACGTCCTGGTAGAGCTTAAGGGAAAGTTGAGAGTTTTACCATTGTGAAGTTTCTTCCACCCCACCCCTAGGCTTTTTTTCCCCCTTTGATAGAGCACCCCTATCCAACCATCCAACTGGTTTGCTTTTCACGTGGAGAAAATGCAAGCTCCCTCTATGCCAGCAATTCACCTTTTTCTTCTTAGGAATCAGGTACTTCTGCACAGCTTTTTTTTTTTTAATTTCCCACATGTAGCACATGTTGTTTGTCAGCTTGGTATTTTTGAAGTTACTCATGCTGAAAAACCCTTGGGAACTGGCTGTGTATGCGTGCTCTCTCTTTAGTGGTGACTGTATAGCTCTCCTGTGGCTTATGACAATAGTTCTGCTCTGAAGGTGGTTCTGCCAGAGCTGGAAAAGTTACTTTTTGGATTACAGCTCCCAGAATCTCCCACCAGCATGGCAATTGGAGATGCAGGGAGTAGTGAGCTGAAAAGTAACTTTCCCAAGGTCTTGAGTTCTGTTCACCAGGGATCTGTGAACAGTGGTTTCATCTCATAAGAAAGCGTGGAGCAGAGTTGTGTAGGCCTCTATTACCGTTCATAAACTCTGTTACAGGAGCAAGGCTTAGCTCATCCTGTGATGTGTAAACCAGAAGGGAGAAACTTTTGATCCTCCAGATGTTTTGGACTACAGCTTCCATAATCCTTTATCTTTGACCATGCTGTCAGAAGCTTCTGGCAGTTGATACCTGAAGGTATCTGGAGACCAAAGGTTCCTCCACCCAGACGTATACTGTACTGTTGTTCTGGCTTGTGTTTTTGCAGGAGTTTTTCTTATCAAATACATTCAATAAAGCAGGCATACTCTAAGAGTTCATGTCACAGTATGTTAGTGTTTAAAACTCCGTAGGACTTGGCTTAGACATCCTATAGCTCAGAGTGGAGTTCTAGTGTCTTTTGAAGAAATACTCCTTAATTTTCCATTTCAGTAGTTGTACATGGACATAACTTTGTTTCTTCACTGGTATGACAGAGAAGAAGGTCTATTCACAATAAACTTATTGGCCTGTTGACAACCAAAAAAATCTACCCAAAAGAAGTGGAATAGATTTGACACGGAACAAGCAGAAGTAAAATTATTTGAGATGACTGAGGGTGTGACAATCCATCTGAGTAATTCACACTCTTAAATCAGCTGGAATTCAAGTAGTGTTTTGGGCTAATGTCATTACTGCATTGGCTCATACATTTTTTTCCCTTCACTGAAATTAAACTTCCATGAACCACCATATGGCTATTTGTTAGGTGGCCTGCAGGCCAAAAAGATGCTGCTCAGTGAACAGTTCATAAAAAGGCTATCATGGTTCATTGGCACTGACAATGCACCTCATTAGGCAAGATGTAAACCTCTGTTGGAAGAGTTTGTGATGGAGCAGAGAGAAGAAAGGCCAGTCATGCAACCAGAACTTCAAGTGAAAACAGGTGATGAAATATTAATTCCCTTGATTTAACAACCTATCAGATCTAGTCCACAAAGGAGAGGATGGAACCAAAGCCAATACATTTTCAGAAAGTAAATGATTATGGAACACCATTGTCCTTTTAATAATTGGTTCTCTGTCAAAAAGAATGTAAAATTTAATTTCTCTACAAGGTAATGTTTAACCAATAGAGTATAAATCCCACAAACTAATCTTTGTTCCATTCATGGTTTACCTAGGTCCCCAGCATGTTTTCCTGTCCATTAGATATGCTTTGCTATATCCGGGAGCAGATAACACATTGCCCAAGGTATGGGGCAGTTAAATAAACTATGCTGTCTATCAGTTGTAGTCCACATGAAACAGCCTACTTGTATGTTTTTACAGAAAGGTTCGTGCTGACCTACTTGGTACCAAAAATGGCTTAAACAGAAGGCACACTGGTAACTTGTTTCTATTATTACCCCCATCAAATGGCCTGTTCTGTATTGCATGACCACTTTGCCTGACAATGCTAATCTTAAGAGTTCACGATTATCAAGAAAGTGATGCAGTTTATATTTCTTTCTTGAACAAATAAGACATCCTATAGACTCTGTGTGTGTGCGCGCGCACGTGTGCACACAGACACACCTTCAAGTTGCCTGTTGACTTACGGCAATCCCATTAATTTCATAGGGTTTTTTTAGGCAAAGAATACTCAGAGGGAGTTTTGCCAGTTCCTTCCTCTGATATATGGTGTACAGCAGCCTCCCATGCAAGTACTAACCAGGGCTGACTGTGCTTAGCTTCCAAGATCAGACTGTATCTGGTACCTTCAGTTTATTTAGGACCTCCCATAGACTTTACAAGTCCTTTTATTGCCACTGAGAAAAGGTAATGTTAATACATAGTGCCTGAACTCAGAAAACATTCACTATACAGCACTAAAAATCTTTCGTGTTCATACTAACTGCCTCACGGCCCTAACGATTCACCCCTGCAAACTTTATGTATTTCACTATAATTGTCTTGGTGTGTGGTTTTAAAGAACATAGAAGCCTAGTGCTCATTCTGCCCATCTGACTGAGGAGATCTAAAGGGTAAGTGCTGCCAGGCTTCTGACATCCTTGCGAAAAACAAAGATGAGCAGATCAGGTCTAACTGCCAGATCTGCTGGCTGGTGAGCAGACACATTTACTCTGCAGGTCTAAGCAATGTGGGATAAATCTGCCACAGATGATATTCCTGCTGGCATTAGGGGACATTAAGCTTCAAAATGGGACAATCAGCAGGAATATCATCATCTTGATCTAAGTCACTCTGATCTCCCAAGGGTTCCATCATTGGATCCCACAACTATACTAGTTCAGCTGATGTGGCAACTTCTCCCTATTACTTTCAATGTATAAATTAAGAAATGGATGTGTTACGAAGTGCCAAAGGAATATGAGGTAAGTCTGCCTCTTACATATCTCCCATTTCAGCTGATGTAATCTAGCCAAGTTTTGGAAGTGGTGGGGTCCGGCCATTCCCCTACCCCACCCTCCAACTCTTATGATTGTAATAAGAGACACCCAACTACCCATCATGGTTACCTTCCCTTGTTCAGCCCTAGAAACCATGAATGATTATAATAATTTGCTGGTACACAAGATGGCAATTAATTGCTGCCTTCTGCCATTAGACTTTCCTGTTTTTCATTATTAGGTATATCCAAAATATTTTTCTCCAACTTTGGTGTTCTGAGATATCACTTCTACAGCCTGGAAGAGTTACTGTTTTGCACTACAGCTTCCAGATTTCCTCTGCCAGCATGACTATTCAACCAGGTGGCAAGGAGATTGTGGAAGTTAAAGTTCAAAAACGTAATTTTTCCAAACTCTGGTCAGTTCTAATGCATGTTGATGCTCTTTGACTGTAATATCCTAAGTGGCTCATGACACAATGAGTACAATGGCTCCTGACAGTAAGTGGACAAAGCGTTAATAAATATTTACTTGACAGCACAGCCAAGCATAGGACTGAGCACTTAACAAGATATCTCCATAGTTTGTTTTCTAACAAAGAATGAAATGGGGCAAATGTTAATGACTTGAGATCAATATGATATTGTCATTAGGTTAATGACTTAACACTGATTTCCAAGAAACCAGATGTTTCATTGTCTGTCTGAAGACCTGTGGAGGTAACAAAATGAGTATTACTGATCCTTCTCTTGCTAGCTGCATGTCACTTTATTATTAACAGGACCAGAGATAATGAAAAACATATAGAAGACAGAAATTTTTTACCAACCTGAAACAAATGCAGCTTCTCAGCTGAAGTCAGTAAATGTCCTGGAAAAGTTTCATTCTCCTTATGTGAGAAAATCTTGTCAGGCCCTCAGCACCAATTGAAAATTAGAAAACAATATTCATTTATACTGTACTTAATGAAAGCACAATGAGGAAAATCTTTGAATATTCTGCTACTTCCTTTAATGTCTCTGTTGCATCTATCTCCTCATGTTCCTTTTAATTCTTAGTACTTTTAGAACAGGGTGGGCAACTTTGGCTGGACCAGGGCCAATTTTCCCTCTGGGGGCCCACTCTGGGTCTGTCTGAAAAAGTTTTTAAAAATTAAGTAGAAGTGACAGGATGTTCCCAATAACTTCTTTTTAAAAGTGGAAACCCCACTTTGTTTTTTTTAGTAAAGCTCATGCCATGCTTTAGAAAAGAATTGCCATTCCTGTGGGCTTCCTGTGGTCCTCTTTGTTTTGTGTGCATGTACATATGTAATACTGCAGCAGGTTGATGGTGATCTAAAGGTCACAGGCCATTATTGCCCATCCCTGTTTTAGAATTTCCTGCTCTTTGAACCAGAGGTGGGAAACTTGTGGCCCTCCATATCTTCAGAACACACCATCCCTCACCTTTGGCTTATGGTGGCTAGGACTGATAAGAGTTGCAGCCCAACAACATCTGGAAAGTTATCAGTTCTCCACCCCTGATTTAAACTATCTCCACCTGTTCTTTCTTGCTATTATGTTACTTGGAGGAGTTTTCCCAATTAAACCTAAAACGCCTCTTCAGTTTCCATGTTCCTATTTCTTCTTAAATTAGTCTCCTGTTTGTGGAATGGTATTCTTATTTATATCCAGCAACTCCCATCATTTCACACCTTCATTTATAGAGAATAAATAGGTAAAACCCACTTTGTTTATCCTGGTGGTGCTTCTGGGGCAGGGAAGAAGTGTGCCACAGGGCACAAAAGTGTGCCGTCATATGACCATGCCACTTTGTTATGCAGTAAATATGGATTATTTTCGTCTCTGGTGCTGAGCCAAGCACCAGAGGGCAGGGCAGAGCAGGGCAGGAATGGAGCACAGGCCTCACTCTGTAAAGCATTCAAAACTACCACAGACTCTCACTTCCTGCACCACAGATTTCACACAAGATATAGTCGGAAAGCACACTCTGAATGTTTTCCTATTGAAGGGTAAGATATATATTTGATAGACAAAATCCTTACTGTCTGCTTGCTCCATAACTCCTTTCTCCCAGGAAGGACCTAGATTTTCTCTCTGATTTTTGAAAACAAATATGCAATTTACCATAAGCAGTAACAGTGTTGTTCTGCCTCTTTCCCAAACTTAGACCACATATAATTATTTCTCTGGTACACATTTACTTCTTGCCAGTTCCCTGGCTCTATACACATAAGGCAATGATGGAGTTCACAGTGGCTGAAAATGGCAGCTGCACTTTAAAATATTATTTGTTAGGAAGATCTAAAATTAGTTATACATCTGAGACAAATTATTGCTTGTAGGTAGAAATCTTCCTTTTCTTCTATCTGGATTTGGTATGAGTAAATATACTCAATCTTAAATATTATATTATTAAATATAATACATTGTCTAATTTTATAATAATATTACGTATTATACATTTAAGTTTATAATATTTAGCTACTTACTAAACATGTTTAATAAACTTGAATATTACAAATGGGAGAAATGGCGACCTGATGTAACAGATTTCTGGAAATCTAGTTTGTTTGTAAAGCAACTGAGTATGATTTTGTTGGCAATGTGTATGTAAAAATTATTGTTATTTTGCAACTTTAAAATATAATTGATAAAAAATGTTACTGGGCATAAGTGCTACAAAAACAGCATAAGGCCTATTAATACAAAAATTGGCTTTACTGTTAAAAAGATGAATAGAGACAGTTTCTTCGGTATCAGTTTGTGAGCACTATAGTGACATTTGTGTTTTTGCTTAGCTTTATATAAATCAGAAGGATCAAGTAAAACTCATGGGGGTATTTTGTAAAAGAGAGAGCCAACATAGTATAGTGGTCTGAGTGTTAGACTATAACTCTGGAGCCCAGGCTTCTATTCCCTGCTCCCCCATGGAAAACAACTAGGTGACTTTGGGTATGTCACACACTCTTAGCCCCGGAAAACCCTGTGATAGGTTTGACTTAGGGTCACTGTAAGTCAGAAACAAAGGCACACAACAACAGATTTTATAAAAGACAGTATACCTAATTCTTCCCAGCTTCCCCTATAATATCTCCCTGTAATAGCTAGGAGATCACAAATATATCCTGGGGATGTGGGTCAAGATCCTATTCACTGGCTGTGTAGTGTAAAATCATGCAAGCAGAGCTATACTACTTGCATTCTGGACTGTTCCATTATGCAACCAGTAACACAATGGGCAGTACAACCAAGCACCCTTCTGTTGCACATCAGTTGCTTATGCAAACTTGCATGGGCTTCTGCCACTGGGTGTCCTCCACAGATTTCCAACTGTGTGTGTAAGGGCATTTGTGCCAGCGTAAGTCACCAAGAAGATTTTGGCTAGAGTTAATTCAGAACACAAGCAAATTCTGCTAGATACTGTGTTTCAGAGCAGTGGTTTGTAGACCAGTGCCAGTCTGTGAACCACTGGTTGCCAGTCACTGGCAAGTTTCAAGGAAGGAAAGAAGCAGTTGTAGCCAATGGGCACAAATGTAGCACTGGCCCCGGCACATTAGGGGGAAAAACTTTGCTGGCCCACCACATCAGATAGCTTAAGAAGCACTATTACAGAGTTTGAGGGAGCAGCTAGACAGCTGCCATTTTGGGTGGCAATCCTACATTTAAACTACATGTACCTGTGGTGAATCCCATGAAAATCAATACAGTTTACTTCTAGGTAGACAAGTATAAGATAACACTATTATGCCTAATTTGGGCCTGAATAACTGTTATAAGCAATTAAATGGTCCTAGGGACTTGGTGTGCATACCAAAAGATCACAATCCTCTGGCCAATAACCCTGTAAAACTGTTAACTCTCATTCCTTTGGACTAAATGTGAAAGCCAATCACTGTAAAAGGAATATTCTCTCAAAGACTGTTCTATCTCAACAGTTTTTCAAGTTTTCAAGAAAGGGCTTTTAATAAGGAAATGTGTTATTTTTATAGAAACTGCTTTTTATCTTTTCAAAAATCCCTTTAACGTGTACGCTTTAAATTGTTTTAATATTGTAAACAGTCCGATTCTATTTTAATGTTGTCCTTAGAAACATTTTGGCTATATTATACTTGTTTTGAATTGCAAGCTGCCAAGGAAGAAAGGACGTGATATAAAATTTAACAATAACAAAAATAATAATAAATCTAAGATCACAATCCTCCTCTTCCTAATGATGACGAGGATGAGGATGAGGATGATAATAATACATAATAATAATTCTATCCAATATTAAAACAACTGGACCTAACTATAAGCCTGCTAAGGACTATAGTGTAGACCTTGGTAACAGTAATAGCCATGCTGATTCTTGGCAGGCTGCCAATTGTATTCCACATACACACAGTGTAATAGTTTAGGCCTCAGTTAGAGGTAAATTGCCAACCTTTTCACCTCTCACAGTTAACTGTTCACAATCCAAACAATATAATGTTCCAGATGACATGCTTAACTTTTAAATGTACACAGTATTTAAACAATATTTCTCATTGGGATTGCTTGATTCTCCACAGTAGTGTTGTGTCCTAACTTTATTGTCCAGTTTTTACATTCCATTAGGAGGAAAATATTTTGGTGTAACGCTTGGAAGGCATAACAGTATGATGTTCTGTGGTTTTTACAAACATTCTTCACAAGTTGTAACACATTTTATTTAGTCCTATGTGATGAGGATCTTGTGCAAAGTCTGATATGCGTTACAGGCCACTGTAAAGGACTGTATAGTACTTACCCACTCCCATCACTGTAAGAATACAATATAAACCAATGGAAGAGAAATCTTGGAGGAAAATCTGTGATGATGTTCCTGTAATATTGACTATAAACATGGGTACAATGTAATTATATGAGACTGATAGTTTCCATGGAATGTGTCAAATTTTGACTGAATTCTTGACTCTAAAGCTTATATCCTATCTGGTATGTCAGGACTAGAGAACTGTGATGCTCCAGATATTTTTGCTCACAACTCCCATTAGCCCTAGGCAGCATAGGTAGTGGTGAGGAGCTGTGGGAGTTGCAGTCCAAAATATGGAGGGTCAAGGTTACCTACTGCTGGAGTACACTAAGATCAGACTGTGATGCTGGTTCCATATAAATATTTATACTGTGCCATCTTCATGATTAAGAATATGACTAAACCATACCTGTCTTTCTTATGAACCTTGTTAGCTTTGGTAATCTCTAACATTGCCTTTGCACATAAATAAAATTTGCTTTTTATTAGCCTAAATTTAAGGGATATGGAATCAATTCTGTGATATGTAAAGTAAATAAACATAAGTCCAACAACCCTTCTGATTATTATCTTTTCCTTACTATTCATTAAAACAAACCTTTGTGTTGAACAGGGCATTCTGAAGTCATCGCTATTTCTGTTGATTTTGTGTCATGATAAGATGGTCTTCAGAAATCTAAGATATTTTGATTCATTTATTGCATTGAGGGTTTTTTTAAAAGCTGTGCTTATAAAATTGAGACTCATCATATCTGTAATAGATTATACCTGAGAAAGGTGGAATTTGTAGGCATTGGAGTATTTTAGAAACTACACAACATGCTCTAAAATATTAGAATGTCTTGTCAATGTACTTTGAGTTTGATCCATCTGCTTATAATATTATTCAAGCTGTTTTATCTAGCTGAGACATATGAAAGGTTTCAGTAAAACAATGAGATACCTGTGTGAAGATTCAATTCAGTGCTACTGATTTTTTTAAACGTGGCTTTGCAAATATGTGTATGTATTTAAAGGTGAAAACTGTCAGTCTAGTAAAACCTAAACTATAATGGCAGATATCTGAATTCACATCTAGTCAAGCCATAACCCTTTTCAAACAGCAGTAGTTTATTCCCAGATTAATTTTAACAACACAGCATTTTACATCAGTACTATTTCTGGTTCCACTGCATTGCAAAGTAAACTACAGCCATTCCTTCAATTTGCACAGACTGAAAAGAAAAGTACTTTGGGCCCTGATCCTGTAGGGGCACACTGTTTGCATAAGAGACTGTTACACAAGCAACCTGTTCTCTCTGCTCTTTTGCAGGGAGTGGTGGGGGAGGGCGTGGCAGCAAGAGAAGGGGGCTGCCAGTGACAAGCTGCTTATTCCACAAATTTGTGGTCTCTGGGAGTGGGCGTTGGAGGTTCATGAAGCCAAGACAGTATGGGAGGTTTGGCCAGGGCACTCACCTGTTCTGTAGCACAGGCAATTGTAGCCACTGCTTCTCAGGCTGATATTGGGGGCCCAGAAATTATTTGTTTCCATTCTGCCAGGGGCTGGCACCGTATTTATCCCCATTGGCTATAATTGTTTCTTCATTTCCTGAAAACTCACAAAGGACTAATAGCCAATAGCTCGGGGACTGGCACTGGTCCAGAAACCCCCACTTTGAGCAGCACTAGTCTAACCCAGCATGATGTAGTGGCCTGAGCGCTGGACTACAACATTGGAGAACAAGGTTCAGTTCCCTGCTTGGCTATGGAAATCCACTGTGTGATTTGGGGCATGTCACAAACTTTCAGCCCCAGAATACCCTGTGATTGGTTTGCTTTAGAGTTGTCATAGGTTGGAAACTACTGGAATGCACACAACAAGAAGTCTAAACCATGCCTCTATTGATACCCCACTATAAGCCGGGCATTCAAGGAATAAGTAGTTTGGAGCCAACAGCCTCCTTCTCTCAGCAATATTACCCCATGATGTTTATTACCACCACCACCACTGAGGGTTTTTATTTTTGCCTCTGTTTTTGACATATCTAATCTGGTGGAGTCAGTAGAAGCTCACTTTGTGTATCTCATATTCTTTCACATTGATTAAAAATACAGCTGATGCCACAAGACCATCTTATCCAGTGATTCTCAAACTCTGGCCCTCTAGATGTTTGGTCCACCACTTAGAATCTTTTACTACTGGCCACGCTGGCCTGGGCTTCTGGGAGTTAAAGCTTAAAACATCTGAAGGACCAAAGTTTTAAGAATCCTGGTCTGATCAAGTACAAATTAGACTCGACGCATTCTATCATAAAACAGGTACATCAGGTTGGATCTGGATTTAGCTACACACACTCTATCCACCTGAAAATGTTACATAAAGAATCAGGAGATCCTACTCATGAACTGCTGCCTCGGAGTGTAGTGGAGTCTCCTTCTCTGGAGGTTTTTAAGCAGAGGCTGGATGGCCATCTGTCAGGAGTGCTTTGAGGGTGTTCCTGCATGGCAGGGGGTTGGACTAGATGGCCCCTGTGGTCTCTTCCAACTCTACATTTCTATGATTCTAACTGTGCTGCATAGAGAGGAAAAATTCAAAAACAGCATCCATCAGTGAGGACCTTCCATCAGCAGAAGGCAGATCTTGAGTTCAGCCCAATATCTCTTTCAATCACCTTGGGGAAACAGTAAAAAATCGTGTGCAAACATTTCAGCTATAATTTCACTCCTTTCAGCTATAACTTATCTCCTTACTGGTCAAGTGTGAGCCATACTGCTGCAGCTGCAGTTTTAGCAGTAGATTGTGCAAATGTGCCATCTTTTACACATAATACTAATTTTTTTTTCCAATAACTATATTAGATAGTTGAGTGTGATAAAGAGGTGACAAAAGAGGATTTTGTTAATGCTGTTAATGCTGTACCAGTATAGGTGTGTTCTGTAGTCCATGAATAAACACATGGAGAGAGAAAATGTGTTGTTTACTGGAAAGCAAAAAATAGCTACAGATTCCAAACGTCTGTGGCTATTTTGTGCTTTTCAGTAAACAACACAATTTCTCTCTCCATGTGTGTACCCATGGACTACAGAATAGATCTAGTGCTGGTATACTGAGGCTGGCTGAGGAGTTAAAGCAACCAGTCCTAGAGGGAGGGAGGGTGGGAGGGTGTGTGTGTGTGTGTGAGAGAGAGGGGGGGGGAGAGAGAGAGAGAGAGAAGCATTGTAATCTTATGTGTGGACTTCTGGGCAGACATATATTGGAGTTGTACCTTACAAGGACTTTCCTAGGAACAACTGCTAGGTCCTATGTGCACAGTTGCTGAGCTTCCTCTTTCTTGGTTACCCACACAATCACCCATGCAGAGCAACAAAACAATTTTCTTCATCCCTCCTGTCCAGGGTGTGCGTTTTGCTGCTGCTTTCTCCTCCCAAGGGCGGCTTTGAACACGCAGGTGCTGGCTTATGTGTCTGGAGAATGGGAGCCAGCAAGCAATTAGAGAGGGAAAGTAGGCAGACAGGAAGGAGGTGCTGATGTCAGCATGGCCTCTGGGTGAGTGAATGAGATTGCAATTCCCAAGCTGCCAGAGTCCCACAGCTAGGCTGGAACCATGGGCAAGGGAATTAGGTAGCCCTTTTCCTCTCAAACAATCCACCGTGTTTCCCCAACAGTGATGCTGCTGCTCCAA
This sequence comes from Cyclura pinguis, assembly GCA_030412105.1. Lineage (NCBI taxonomy): Eukaryota > Metazoa > Chordata > Lepidosauria > Squamata > Iguanidae > Cyclura > Cyclura pinguis. Next base: position 282,282,854 of record CM059599.1, read on the forward strand.
AGAGGAGAGTGCAATGATTTTTCAAGTCACCAGTGCTCATAGTGAAAAATGAATTGAAAAACAAAAGAACTAGATACATTTATTCATATGAGTACGAAGTAATGAACGAAAGATCTAATAAAGGAAGGTGTGAACATACACATTACCATTATGTCAAGCGAGGGGAGACAATAATTCACACTATGAATTTATCAGGTCCTCTGTTAAAACCTGCTTAAGCCAGTGGCTGTCACAGTGCTTTCCAAGTATTATACACAGGGTGAAGGAGTATTTTCTTTTAGCCTCCTTCACTATTTGCATGAAGAGGCATCACACTCAGTAATATAAAACAATAACACACAAAAATTAAAGCCCCTTACACACTGCATTGGGACCCACTCCCCTCTAGGTCAAGCCCAGGGAGGGGGAAAGACAGCTACTAGCTACATGTCGAAAGACTCATCTAGCTTGATCTTCAGTTTACTCCTACCGTCCATTTCCTGTTGTTTAATGAATTAGACTGAAATCTGTTAGCCGCAACTGAAGTAAACTCAGAGAATCAACACTTGCCTAAATTCAACAGATTCATTGGTCTACTATTATAACTGGGATTAACTGTTGCATTTTACACAAGAAGACCAGCTCCCTTATCTCATAAATGCTAAGATTGTTTAGGAAGGACTTTTTAAGGTCCAAGTACCTATTGGATCAGCTAGTGACTGATGTCAGTGAAGAGGCACATCTGTTCCTGAGTTTTAAAGTGATGGTTAATAATGCCATCAGGTGCTAGGCCTAGTTTGGGAATAGAGTTGACCACCTTGGATAGCTCTATTAAAGCTCAAGATGGATTACATTTCCCACTGGCACCAGAGCCACCAGTCACCATTGAAGCATATAACATCAATTTCACTACCTAGCTCAACATTCTCCTTCTCTGCGTTTCCTATACTTACTGAGTTTGGGAACTAAGAATTATACAAAAGTTGCCCTGGGCCACACTAATACAGTGTGGCAAGCTGTCAGTTTCTTCTCTCCAAAGATCACATTCCTCCACCCATGGAAAACAACAAATCAGCAGTATGTATTAAGAATAAAGGGGAAAGAAGGGGTGAATATATTTTGATATGTTGGAAAGCCCCATAATCTTCAGTTGGTTTGTTTTCCTCCATCCAGCCTTTTATCAGGAAGTTCTGCTTCAGTCATTTAGTCCATCTTGTGTTTTGAGCGGCTTTGAATGAAAGATCTTAGCTAAGTTTCATCTAGATGGAGTTAGTTACAGTCTCACCTATTGCTACCACAGGATCATAAATCATAGAACCTGATTGTTCTCCACTCCAGGCTTAAAAAAAAACAAAACCACAGAATATGATAGATGTTTGCTCCCAATAAAGATTTCAGACGAGTGCTATCTAAAACAAACTCTTTTTATTAAACTAACCTGCTGAACTTTTGTTTACTCTGTTCCTCTTTTGCTGTTGGACAGAGTAACTTCCTGGTTGTAGTTCCCTCAGTTTGTGCCTTTCCACTGATTCACTGAACTATTATTCATGGGCATTTCCTTAAGCCTTTCTTTTAGTTCCATATTCTACACCAATAGGTCTTTCCTTTTACAAAGTCAACAAAGAAAATGATTTCAAAAGCAACACTATAATTTAATGAATTTGAACATGGTCCTTTTAGCAAAGTGCAGGCTGCAGGCCATGTGTAGCCTGTCCCGTTTTTGCCAGCAATTGCCAAGAATTCAGAAGAGGGAGTGATGTGCAGGAGCTGTCAGATCATTATCCTGTCCCAGTTAGTAACAAGGTACCAAACTGTAAGGAAGGGAGTACTCAGCTGGTCCAAGTCAGTATCAGCAGCAGCAAGGAATTCAAAGTAATGAGCCAGAAATAAGTCCAGGAGCAGCCTCAGTAGAACAAGCAAGGCTATTTCTGCCCTACACTGTTACAGTGCTGTTACTCCACTTTCAAAATCCTATGGAATCCTGGCGTTTGCAGTTTGGGGAGAGACATTGAGAATTCTCAGTCAGAGAGCTCTTTGGCCTCAATAAACTACAAACCTCAGAATTCCACAGGATATTGAAAGTGGAATAATAGCACTATAACAGTGTTGTGTGGGAATGGCCTAAGATTCAGGGTCACAAAGTAACAGGAGGCCAGAAGGGTTGCTAATTGGTCGGATAGGTCAGTTGTGAGCAATGAACCCCCAGGGGCATGATGAGAATTCATCACTGGCTATCTTCACACAGTTGGCACTTGATTAGTTAGGTTCTCTTACTTAAGAGCCACCAGGATCGCTGCACACCCTGTTTGGCCCTCCTTTGCTCCATCAAGGTAGGTATGCTCTCAGCTTCTTCCTCTTCCTCCTGTGAAGTATTTTTTCTTTCTGTCTGCTGGAGTTTGAGGTCCCCTCCTGCTTCACCCCTAGGTACAGATACTGCAATTTCTGTATCTCTGACACAGATGGGGAAGCATGACAAAATTTGGTCACTTTCATTTTTTTTTTTAAGGGCTCTACAGGCTTTACTCAGATGAAGGGAAGGCTCACAATATGTGGCAAAATGACTAACTGCTCACCCTGCAGGATGTAGTATGTTCTTCCAGAGAACAAAACATAGAGTGTGGAGGCTGGATCAGCTCTCCAAAGTCCTTTAAGGTTGGGGGACCTCTGGAAGTTGTCCTCTCCTCTTTAGGCAGTGACAGACCTGGAGTTACCATTTGGTAGAATGAAGCAAATTACTCTTGAGTGCAGTGTAAAAACACCCTCAGTCTGTTGCTCTCAGGTGTGTTGGACCACATCCATATTGTCAGTGTTGATGTAAGATTTTACCACCAGTGCAGTCAGCTTCTCTATGTGGAATGGAAGGGGACACTATCTGGCCTCAACTGTCTTGGGCCAAAGCTCTGGGTAATGGTTTTTCTGTTCCAGTCAGTTCTACTTGATTCTCTTCTCACCCCCCCCACCTTCTCTTCCTTTATATTATCAAATTTATTATTTAGTTAGTTTATCCAGTCTTTTTCCTAGTCCTGGAACTCAATGCAGCTTAGACAGTTAAAACAGATACAGTGAAAAGTATACATCATGCAAAAGGTGTGTGATTATTAAAATATAATTAAAAACAAAACCATACACATTAAAAAGAAAAAAACAACAAATACAGAGAATGCAACACATTATTAAAGGCCCTTTAACCATGAGTAATACAAAAGTGATATTTGATGCTTCTGAAGGTAGTGCCCCTTTATCCTGTCCAGCTGGTTTTTCATCTGACTAAACTAAACCACTTTTTATAGGTAAAATCTTTGTCTTTGTGAGTGTTTTTACGGACTGGGTTCTGATGGGTGGCATGATTAGGTCTTTTCAGTGGTAGCACCCTTGTTATGGAATGCCCTCAATGGAAAAAAATTAATCTTGTGACTCCACTAATGCATTTTCAGCACCAGGCCAACCTATTTTATTTTCAAAGGCTGTAAAATTGTTGTCTGTTCTAACTGGCACATTGATATTTTTCTTTTTTAAAAAAAGCATGCAGCGTTACATCTGCAAAATCTTTTAGATTTTTCAGTAGTTGCTGCCAGTTGCACTTTAGTGTCTTCTAGTTGTGACAGATTTTTGTGATACTTTTGATGTTGACCTTATGTATATTTCTTTGACTTCTGTTTGTGTTTGATCTGTATATTTGTATGTTCCATGGTAACGGTTTCTTCTAGGGTGACTAATACACTGAACAAAGAAACAAATAAATTTGTCTTCCAACCCCTCAGTCCCTTTGCTAGACTTAAACCCAAAGCAGTAAAGGGATATTTTAGTTGTCCAGGATAGTGGGAGTTGAATCAGTCCCTCCTTTCTGTTCTGAACATCATGTTTGCTGTTTTGATATCTTTCTGCTTTCCCTTTGCTGTGCAAAAAAAGTTTGATAATCAAAGTTCTAAGCTTGGAAGGCCTTTAAGTCTCCTTTGCCATTGATCAAAGAACACAACACCAGCTTTTCTGCAGTCAGTAAGTGGCATAATTTCTTTATGATTGTCTGAAATATGGTGTCTGATAATTTCTCCATCTTTCTAAAACTGGAATAGTAGCTCATGATTATGAGATAGTCTTTTTATTACAAGATAACAAATGTACCTCCATTTTTAATCTGGGTCAGCTTATTACCTTATGAAGCAGTTGATTCCTTTTGGTCAATCCATGATGCAGATCTATGGGAATTTTAAGTCTCACACAATTCTATGTGCACTTTCATCTGGACATTCCTGCTATACCAGTATACACATTCTCCAGTTTCTATATACAACCCTCCTGTGTATTATGTGTTTCATTTTGCTCAAGACAATTTGAAACTGGTTGAGAGGCCAATGAATATAGAAAGACAAGCAAGAAGTAAGCCTATGAGGAAAGATGGAAGGAAGTGGGCGTATTTATCCAGTAGTGTAGCGGTTTGAGTGTTGGACTACAACCTTGGAGACCAGGGTTCAATTTCCTGCTTGGCCATGGAACCCCACAAGGTGATCTTGGGCATGTCACACACTCTCAGCCCCCCAATAGGTTTGTCTTAGGGTCACCTGAAGTCAGAAATGACTTGAAGGCACACGACAACAACAAGGTTCACAAGGTGGAAGCCCTAGGACTCTGCCAGGACTATGACATCATCTGCCACCCTACTGGAGTCCTTTTTCCCACGTTCTGAGATTAACTACAGTCCCCAACGCAGATGGATGGTTTTGCCCACAAAGGTATTTCCTATTGAAAAGAAAAATATTTTGAGGTGGCCATTTTCAATTACTGCCAAAATATCCTGGAGGCAGTAGATCGCATCTGATCTTGGAAGCTAAGCAGGGTCAGCCCTGTTTATTAAGTAGATAGGAGACCACCAACAAATGCAAGTACTGTAGGCGTTGCAGTAGCCCCTCCACTTTTGCAAAGGTTCAGGAACAGAACCCTCACAAAAGTGGAAAAACTGCAAATAACTTCCTCTGTGATTCCCCCTCCCATTCCCTTGCCTTTTGCCATGCTGTGTGAGCCTTCCTTCTCAGTGCTAGGGCAAAGGCAAGGGAATGGGAGGGGGAGCTCCAGAAGGTAATCCCCCAAATCTTTGACCTTTTTCCACAACCAATAGTCTTGGCATCATTTAAATCTATGTCAGTGTTTGGAAGAGTTCATTTTCAACTCTCTACACTCAACCAGTGACCACTATAAACTGTTTGCTTTAATATTCTTTGAGTTTAGCTTTATATTATTTTCTCTTACACTGAGTCAGGACCACAACTGGGGTGTGTGTGTGTGTGTGTGTGTGTGTTCTCTCTCTCTCTCTCTCTCTCTCTCTCTCTCACACACACACACACACACACACACACTAGATCTGTTTCAGTATCTCCTTGTCCCACTGTTAGGATGTCACCAGGAAGGGCAGAATAGTCTCCAGTTCTTGACTGACTTTTAGAGTGGGGCTGATATTCATAAGGAGTCATGGCACGCCCCAAGTGGCTCACAGAAATAGGACAATAGTCAGAAAAGAATATGTAATAAATAATGTAGGTTAAGAAAATAACATAATCTCAAAGGGCAAGCAGTAAAAAGCCATGGAAAGAGAGCAGCTCAAAGCCTTTTGAAATAAAAACAGTTTACATTTTTGTGTAAAGAACATTATCAAGTGAGACAGCTGGACTTCCACAGAAGAGTTTCAGAGTTGCCAAGTAGAATTGCAAAAGACAGTTTGCCCAGTTCTTTGTGCCAAATTCAATTCTTAGTGTCCAGATGGGCAAAGATTCCCCCAAGACTTTGTTTTTTATGGTCGTCAGTCTCTCTAGACTTGCTGAGCCACTTTTTGTTCTGGCCAAAAAAGGGGGAAATGAATTTCCTATGCTGGAAGTCTCCTAGAGTGGCAATTTACCTTTCAAATTGGTTACAGGGGGGTCCCTGTTTAAGATTTTTTTAAAAAAAAAACCCAAACAAACCTGTTTTTGAAAACCAGAAGCAGTCTTCTGGCCTCTGCCCATTTTCTTTTATGTTTTCATTTGGAGGCATTTTTGGCAGTCTGTGTGCAATCCCACCCCAGGGTGTAGGGAGAGAAACTTGTCCTCCTCCAACTGCCACATCTGTGTACCCCTGCTTTAAATCAATCACTAGGAACAACTTGGCTTTGGATAAGTCATGTATTTCACATCATGAATGGTGGTTATTGTATTTCAGTGCTCTTTTCAAAGGCTTTGGGTTGATAAAATGCATAACTTGGTGAGCTGGAATTAATTTGGATTCTAGAGGAATTTTTGAAATTTGTGTATGGAAAAACTGAGCTAAAATTTTGAAAGGATTCATTTCCAAAATTTTAATGCTTCATTTCCCACAAATATTTTCTCATTTCAAATTATGAAATGGTGAACTGATGCAATTCCTCCATCCCATGATTTTGCAGATCAAAGGGGGCTCTTAAATCCTTTCGGATTTTGCTCCTTTAAGATTAACTTTATTCAAAAGGAGGCGAATGTTATTTTGGCCTGCTTTAATAGAAGCTTAGTTTCTAAGTCAATGGAAGTAATAGTTTCACTGTATTCTTCACTGCCCTTGTTGGGAGTACTACGTTCATTTCTGGGTGCCTCATATAGGATATAAATAAGTTGGAGTGGGTTCAGATTAGGGCAATAAGAACAAAACATGAGGAAAAGTTGAAGGCTGTCAACATATTCAGCTTGGTGAACAGAAGACTGAGGAGGTGACATGATTGCACTCTTTAAATACCTCCAGGGCTGTCACAGAGAGGAGGAGGAAGGCCTGTTCTCTGCTGCCCAGAGGGTAGGACCAGGTCTAATGGTCTGAAGTTACAGGAGAGTAGATTTCAATAGAATGTGAAAAGAAACTTCTTAACAGTAAGAGTAGTTTAGCAATGAGAGTAATCACTTAGAGAAGTCATAGTATCTCATTCTCTGGATGCCTTCAGAAAAAGGCTGGACAGCTACCTGCTAGGAATATTTTAGCTGGAGATCCTGCACTAAGCAGGGGGTTGGCCTCAATAGCCCAAGAGGACTCTTCCAACACTATGATTCTATGAGTCTTTGATTTCCCCAAACTTTCAGATTGCTTTTGGTATTCTTAATAAAGCCACATAAGCATCTGGCAACCTGTTTTTGGAAAGTGCCATATCCCACTATTAAACTTTGTTAGGGTATATGGTATTTGTTAACACATTTGGGAGGTGCTACTGGATACAACCAGTGCCAAGCCCAAGAAATTTTGCATATTTCTTAACCTTTCCTCATATACTTTTTAATCTTTTCTCTTGCTTTACCTTTCATTTGTCATCTCGAAGTCCAAGCCTGCTTCTTATGTTCTCAGTATGTGGAGAACGGGGGACCTGAGGACTCCACCTCTCACTCTGGACCCTCTGCTGGACCTATTTGAATGATGTTGGCACATGCATCCATGCATCTTTGACAAATCATGAAGATTCGTAAACATCAAGACGAGGGGCCTGTGGCAGTGTTCCTTCTCTGTGCATAATATCTCTATACAAAAAATGCACAGGACTTTAGACACTGCTCAAAATCTACCTAGTACTTCTATTTCTGAGCTATTTTTGTTATTGTGAAGTCAAGGGTGCTGGAGGTTTGAGCATTTGCTCCATGGTTCAAGTGTTCTCCATTTTGTTTCCTTGTACTGCACCCCTTTTGCTGGGTTATTATATGCCTTCAACTTGACTTTGACAGAATGGTGGCATAGAAGAGGGAATTTTATCAGGTGTTACTTGTCATGCAGCCAGATAACAAACAACACCTGCTAAAATCCCCTCTTCTCCACTGTCCTTAAAGGTGCAGGAGCTGTCTCCAGTTTCACTCTGGCAACCCTATATCCTAGAGTTCTAGCCCAATGCTCAGACCACTGTACCACACTGTGTCTTTATGCTGCTTAACATCTGCCATCACAGTGGTTACTAGCAATAAAGAATCAGCCAGGATTAGAGTGCTCTAAATCAACCTTTTTAGCTATGCTGCTGATTTCCTTCTACTCTGGGACCTACTTGTTCTTTTTCTATGCTGTCTTGCCGAGTCATCTGCTGGCTCCATGTCCCTTCATCTATGTCTCTCCTCCACATCACCAAGGATTCCTCTCATCTGCTTTTCTAACTTGTTCTCTGTATTGATAGCCCAGCAACTAACAAAGTCTGAAGAACTCAGTGTGCTGGCTCGGCTCTCCTACTCTTGTATGAACCAAGATCATTAAAGATTGTGTCCTCTCTCTGCTCCCAGTGTTCTTCTCAAGAAATGATAGCCAGTGACTAAGTTTAGAATTATGCCCATTTCAGAACTGTACACATTTTCCAAAAGTTCATATGCTGTAGAAAAAAGAAAAAAGGAGCACCACAAGCTCAGAAATACATGTATTTCTGCCTGCAGACTATGTTCAGTTCTGAGGGGTACAAATGGGTAACCCTAGTTTAAAAAAAAAAAAAACTTGAGACACAAACTTCATAACAATTGAGTGGGTGCCCAGGAGCAATAGTGTGAATAACTTGATTTATTTTGCTATTCCAAGGTGAAACAAGGGTCTCCAAAGGATTGCCACCTCTATTCAAAAGTGGTGAATAATTTAACTCTTTTCTCCCCTCCCCATCACCCCCACACTGATGTCAATGCTGCACAATGTTGCTATGAAGTCATTGGGTATGGTGACTGGAAATCTGGAACACAGTGCTATCAGTATGTTGATGGCACCCAAGTTTGTTTCTCTGTAACTTCTGGATCAGGAATGGCCTTACAAATTCTTAGTCAATGTCTGGACGTAGTAATGACAACAGCCAAAAAATATAGTAAACTCTGAAAAGCACATTGCAGTGATACTTTTATTGGACAAACAGAGGCAGAAAATGCAAGCTTTCAAAGCTCACAGTCTTCTTTAGGCTTGAATGTTAAGGGCCATTTTAGGGGAAGTAATGTGATAATGGAGGCTAACAGAACTGTATCTTTACTGATATGTTACAAGTTTAAGATAGCGGTGGAGAGTGACAGAGCTACATCTTGCATGAGATATTACAACTGAGTTTAAGACGGTGGTGGAGGGAGATTTGATACAGGTAAACGCCACAATCCTTGCTGTCCACAAGGCATTTCAAACACAAAAGCAGGACAAGACATTGAACTTTTTCTCTCTGTTGTTATAAGCAAAGGCTATTCCTTTGAGATCTAACCCCTATCTGTCCCCCAGCAAAAAAAGAGGTTGAATACTGGTAACATGTAGGCCTTCTGGATGAAATATTCTTGGGTTTGGGAATACCTCAACAACTTGTTCTAGAGGAAATTGCACTCTGATCTTGAATCGAATCCCATCTTGGGAGAAAGGTGAGATATAAATAAATAAGACAGATACTTAGGTTGGAGCTCCTTCTGGATTCATCACTGCTCCTAGAGGTCCTGATGACCTCATCAGCTGGAGTGCTTTTTGGAAGTTTTATCTGGTATATCAGCTATCGCCATTACAGACAGAAGTAACTTTGACACCATAGTCCATGTATTAGTAATTTCAAACTTGAGTTACTGTAATGTGGTTTATAGTGGGGCGGGGGCTGCCTTTGTAGTTGGTTTGGAGATGTGGCTGGTTTAAAATGCCGCTGTCTAGTTACTGTGTAAAGGGACCTATTGTCAACATATCAGTTGAAAGAGTTGCACTACCTATCTATATGATACAGGATTAAGCTGAAGGTGTTAGCACTAGCATACAAATACATTATGAAGTTCTGAAAAACCTAGGAACGGGTTATTTGAGTGACTGATTTGTCTGTTACATTCCTGCCCAATCTCTTCAATTTTCTCATGGTGTCGTGTGCTCCCCTGATCAAGCTGCTGGGTACTCAAAAAAGGACATCAAAAATAGTCCTTAGTCCTCTTGGAATTAAAGTATGAACCAACAGTTTCAAGCTTTGAACACATTTTTTTGTCTTCACTGACTTCTTTTCAAGATTAGGTGTTTTTATCAGGTGTATTGCTCTTTACAAATATGTGCATGCTATCTATCCCCATGCATATGTGTGTGTGTCACACATACACATACTTTTTACATTGTATTTTATATGTATGTGACAGTGTTTTAATTGTACATAACCAAAGGACCAAATTCCTTTTGCTAAGTCTTATATAGATTTGAAAAATAAAAATGGATGGATAGATGGATGGATGGATAGATGGATAGACAGACAGATAGATAGATAGATTTTCATTGGAGAGACTTATCTGACAATGGCAGAGGTGCAGCCCTTTTTCTTCCTTTTCCCTCCATAACCATGGTTACAGCTAAAGCTATTCCCTTCTTGCCAATGCTCACTCTTGGAACAAATACTGACTTTACATCAAATACTGCATAGCATAGTGCTAGGCACAAAACAGGAGTGATGGCAGTCCTTCCTGATGGCCATCATTCCCTTCTCCCCCATGTCTGCAAAATGATATTATGTGAGGAGGGAGGGAGATCACCCCCACCATTCTGAGAAAAAGGGCATACCCTGCCACTTGATAGAGTAAGGCAAACATCTCAGACAGCTAATTTTGGGCACCGTAAAGGGGCAGCCAATCGTTAGTTGTTTACTGTGCTTTGTTATTACAGTATTTTTACTGTCAGAAGAAAAATTATAGTCTAGCAAAACTCAACAAGAAGGGAGTCCAAATGAGGCCCATGAGCAAACAGTTCAATGATATGAAATTAAAAATGATTATTCTTTTCCCCCAAAGGCACCAGATCCCATCTGATCTTGGAAGCTAAGCAGGGTCAGCTCTGGTTAGTACTCGAACAGAAGATCACAAACTAAGACCAGGTGCTGTAGCTGATATTTCAGAGGAAGGAACTGATAAAACCATCTTTGAGTACTCCTTATCTAAGAAAACCTTATGAAATTCATGGGGTTGCCATAAATTGACAGGCAACTTGAAGGCACATAGACACACACACACTATTTTCCCCATGAACTAGGCCTCCATTACTGAGCAAACTGAGGAGGTTGCAATCCCCTTTGGTCTTTCAAATTTTTTGGACTAAAATTCCCATAATCCAATATTATTGACTGTGTTAACTGGGCTTCTGGCAGTCGAAGATTAGACAGATTATCTTTAAAAGCTCTCAAGAGGCCCCTCCCTAAACTGCAAACCCCAGGATTCCATAGGATGGTGAAAGTGGAATAATAGTGCTATAACAGTTGAGTGTGGAAATGGCACAAGAATCAAAGCACTTACTCAACTAGCCTGAGAAGGACTTCACTGTACATCAGTTGTTCTTCCTCTTCAGTTTCCTTCAAATTCAAACATATATGCATGTTTTCCCACACTGAGATTATCTTTGTGTAGGGGGGGGGGGAGTAACAGATGAAGCAAATGTTGTGGTGTTCCTACTGCAAAAAAGAGTGGGGCATTTGCAGCCTAAATAACAGAAAAGCACCAGATCCCATCTAATCTTGGAAGCTAAGCAGGGTCAGCCCTATTTAATACCTGCATGAGAGACTGTCAATGAATACTACACTCTGTAGGCTGTATTTCAGAGGAAGGAACTGGCAAAACCACCTCTGAGTATTCCTTGCCTTAAAAAAAAAAAACCTATGAAATTCATGGGGTCACCATAAGTCAACAGCCAATTTAAAGGCACACACACACACTTGAGCATTTAGATCCAGAAGTTGATGTTAGCTATGGTTGGTCTCTGGTGCCCTCTAATGTTCAAAAAGTCATGAAAATTCACAATTGTCATTTTCAGCCAAAGGCAAGTTGCTGGCATCAGAACTTGCAAAGGGTCCTGTATTTTTCAAAACTGTATAGGTTTTTGTTTGTTTGTTTTTCAGAACTTTGAAAGGAAAATCAACATTTAGTAAATTATGTCTCCTAGAACCTCTCTCAAAACAACTAGCAGAAATAAGGGAGCTATCTTCAGAATTATTACCAGGACTGGAGTATCAGTGGTGCAAGAAAAATGCCCTCTCCAAGTGCTGGTAAAATTTACTGCTCACCCCAGTCCAATTTTCTAGCTATAGTGGGAAAAGGCAGGTAGTAAAGTGGTGTGATTGTTCCTTAGGCCCCAGCCCAATCATGCCAGCTGGAACACAAGCAAAAGAGATATATGCTTCCCTCTTAGCCTTGAAAGGGAGTGGCTCTCTTCTCAAGGAGAGCGCCTCTTGCCTGGCAACAACAACGCCAAGCCTGATCCACCACAGAACCCAGCCAGCCTTCCAACAGGAGATCTTACACAGATGCACAAAAATTTTTTAGTTAGTTTTTTGTTTTTGGAGCTGATCCAAGCCCCCAAACACCTTAATCTAGCCTTGGCTACTAGGACCCCCTGACAGTGGGGAGAATGGCAACAAGTACCCTAACTCCGTTCTTTCTCTTCGATTATTTTGTATATCCTTGCACCTGCCACATACTGGGAAGAGGAAAGTATGTAGTGGAGAAATTTCCCCACTTGCTCATGTCTCCTGTATCCTTTTAAGTCTAGAACTTTGTGTATTCCATGGGCAGTGTGGAATTCCCCAGGCTGTATAATGGCTCTACCCATCAAAGCTGGTCTTTGGTTCTCCTTGACCTGAGAGAACTGACTGTAAAGGTTTCCAGGTCCGACTGTGATTCCCTGAGTGAGAACTGTATTCATCTGTGCCTTTCACACTCATTCAAAGTCTGCCAAAGGTCACCACTGAGAGTGGCATAAAAATGAGACTGCCTCTGTTCGTCTGCAGAATGCATTGCCTTTAGCACTATATAATAGCTGCAACCTACTGGAAAAATCTGGTGTAAAAATGGAGGTTTCCTGGCAGTCATCATTACTTTATTTACAATTTAAATAAATAATATGTATAAATAATATTTGAGCTTGTTTTGTTTTGTTTGATTTCCCCAAGCTTCCATTCTTCACAAGGCTCTCCTAATGTATTTGAATAATCTGGCAACTCAAGAGGTTCTTAAAGGGGCAAAAATCTGGATTTCCTATTGATAGCCACTGAGGACTGCCATGTAGACTCAGTTATACTCACTGGAAACGTTCATAGGATTAAATCGTTAATGCACCTGTAGCCTAGGCATCCTATCATTAAGAATGAATGTCTACCTCTTGTGAACTGAAAGCATGGAAAGAACAATTTTTTCTACTTGGAATTTCATTTTAAGCTCAGGTTAAAATAGAAGCCTGGCATCCTACTGGTGAATTACAATGTTAAAAATTAGACTTAAACTATCACAATAGTTTTTGGTCATTGTGGAGTCAGAACTCTGTTCCAACCATAAAATAACCAAAATACCCACTCCACAAGCTACCTTCTCAACAGTGTAGCTCCCTTACAACATGGTCGTTTCTGTGTTGTCGGAGAGCAGGGGGATGAGCAGGAAAGCATCCAGCTGTTCCTGTGGCTGGAGGTCCCTGCAGAGCTCTGTTGCAGTGCATCCATGTATGTCTCCTGGGAAAAAATATTCAGGGTAGCTGTGTTGCCTATGCAGCAAAATACAACCAAATCTAAAGTCCAAAATCCACCAGGAGCAATACCTTTTTTTGGGCCAACTCCAAAATATGGAATACCTTATGCAAGATTTAGAAGCTTCACTGACTTCTTCATTAGGCAAAGATATTTTTAAAAAAATCATATAAGAGAAACATTCTGTTTGAGATGTTATCAGTTACGAGGTTATTGAGCAATTTCATTGCAGACAGAGCCTACTCCCCTTAATGGCCTTGTGAGGAATAGGGATAAAGAGCAATAAAAGACAGGCAATAAAATTTCAGCTCTATAACTTCTCTTGAGATCTAGCTGTCTCTGTCCCATGCAACACTAAGTGCTCCTTTCTTAGGCAGAGAACATTGAATTTCTCAAAGAGTCTTCATAATGTTACATCTGGAAAGTTAGGTGCTATATAGGTAAAACTTGCTGAAGTGTAGTCCCAAATTGTAGTCCAATGAAAGAGTTTTACTTTTGTCTGAGGTAGAAAACATTGAAGTTAAATCTGTGGCAGCTAAATTTGGTATCTAGAAATCCAAAAAAATTCAGAGGTAGCCATGTTGGCAGTGCAGTAAAATACAACAATTTTGGATTTTGATGTATGTTTCGTGATTCAGAATCTTGGCCAGAAGTTTAAAAAAAAAGTATACATATAACAATACAAGATCAGTCATTAGGGGAAAAGGAAACTCCTTGATTGTAGACTTTATATTATGAATACATTTGTGGGAACTGGACAATTAGAAAGCAAGGCTCTCATTACTGTAACCCTCGAGAGAGCACAAGTATATTATGTATATGAATCATGGTGAGAAAAAATATATGTACATACAGCTATATTTGAATAGAATATTATCAGAAGCATAACGGGAACTCTAATTTTACATTATTATAAGAGAGACGGAAGACATCTGGCACACAGTTGGATTTGGGCCATGGGAGTCCCCATCTGACCCCTCAATTTCATGGTTACTCTTATCAGTGACTCAGTTCCAGTTTTTCCTTCTTCCTTCTCACATTGCAATGAAATGACAAGAAAACCTTCACTGGTGTCAATCAAGGCTTTTTAAAAGCTACGTTTTACTGAGGGAGCATTTTGCTTTGCAGTACTATTATTGCCCTCAAAACTCTCACCCTATGACTTTTTAAAAGATGCTGTAGGAAGCTGCTTTAAAGTTTGCTTCTAGCGCATTTATGGTGGGAATTGGGCCATGCCACTAGGGAGAGAAAGTCTAGCCTTGCCCTCCTTAATGATGCAACCCCCTCAAAAAGATTGCTCCTCCTCCATTGCAGCCCATCCTTTAAAAATTCTGCCGTGTGACGAATTGAGGCTTTTCCAAGGCTGGTTCCAAAGAGAGAGAGGCAATGCATATATGTGTATATATTTGTGGTTGTGTGCACAAGTGTACATGAGAAAGGGAAAATATTTATTTCTTTATTAAAATATATCTCACTCTTAATCACAAGATTTCAGAGTGGCATACAAATAATATCCATTTAAAACAATTCAGAATTTAAAACAGCAAGAATAATTTAAATTAAGAGCCTTTCTGCACTACATTGTCATAGTGTTATTATTCCTTTTCCAACCTCTTATGGAATCCTGGGCTTTGCAGGTTAGGGAGGAGCATTTAGAATTCTCAGCCAGAGAGCTCCTGGACCTCAGTAAACTACAAAGCCCAGAATTCCATAGGATGTTAAAAGTGGAATAATAGCACTAAAACAGTGTAGTGTGGAAATCTCCATGGACACTCATCAGTTCTATTTCCATCAAAGAAAACTGATCCTGTAAAGCAGTCCTGCAACATTTAATTACTTTTGAAGCGGAGGAGCCTGCCAAACAGCTGGTGAACATTTGTTTAGATCAGGACCTCTGCCTGAGGATGTAGGTAAGCAGGTATATATAGCTAGTGGTAATTCTTGACTAAAACACATCACTGTTCCATAAACAGTTTCTGCCCTGTAACAATTAAGGCTAATATAGTATATAATATTCTACCAACCAGCCACTTATCCCATATTTTAAACCTTCCAAATAAACATAATCGCTCATTATACTGGCTGTTTTGGTAGAAGGAAAACACTGTTGAAATAAAAGGCTCATAAAAGAGAAAAGACTTATGGCTTAAGACATATAAACATTTTATGAGAGCTGGAAAATGATGAAGATAGAAGTTAAACCATGTGGGGAAAAGATCTGAATAAATCATTCCTTAATGAGGAACGTGTTACATGTGCATGGAATGATACATCTTTTTTAAACAGCATAAACCTGAAAGACAGTGAAAATTACCATGGAGGAGGAGAAAGAATATTCTCTTGGCAGGACAACGTTTGGAAGGAGTCAGGGACTGCTGGGCAAGCAGAAGACTTGGAAACAGCATGTGCGTCAATTCACACTGCACAGTTATAGTGCTATGATTCCATATTAACTCCCCTGGTTCCATCCTCTGGAATCCTGGGGCATGTAGTTTGCTGAGACAACAATGCTCTCTGGGTGAGAACTGTAAATGCCCCTCCTGAAAACGCCAGTCCCAGGATTTTATCGGATGGAACCAGCGCAGTTAAAGTGGAATAAAAGTGCTATAGTTTTGTAGTGTGAATGGGTCCTTGAAGACACAGAACCAAACTTAGTTAAAAAGGGGGAGGGATTGAAGAAATTATGTGTGGAAGATACAGGAGAGGTGAAGAATTGCACAGAAAGGGGGCCTGTAAAAAAAACAGCCTTTAGACAGCTCCACTGGGCAGGGGTTTCTAGGTTCTATTGGCTGGAAAGGAGAAGACAGGCGTGAAGGACCACCTTTGGAGTCAGTGAAGCTAAAGAGTTAGGAGCAGCTGAATTTCCATCATAAGCTTGTCACTAATTTTTCCTTTTACCTTTCTCATTGGTCAATCTGTTCATTCTCCAAGTTTTGTTTCTCAGACCTTTTCTGTTTCTCTCTCTCTTCCTTACCAGAAGTAACCTTCCTCCACTTTTTATCAACGCTTTTTCATTCCCCTACATTATATGGCTGCTCAAGATTTGCTTCATATAGGTGTGTTATAATCTAATGTTAAATAAACAGTTTTAGATCTGATGCTGTGATAAAAGGAATTTAAGAATACCAGGCACAAAGAAGTCAAGCTATATCTCTAAATGCAATGATGCTGTCTGATCACCTACTACTACAGTTGATTGAATGGGAGTTGCACTACATAAAACTCTGGTCTCTGTCCATTAAGAATAATTTTAGTTTCTTTCTCCTACTTGTAATTCACTTCACAGATAGTTTGCTCCATCTGCTGTTTAAAGAGTGGAAGGAACACTCAGGAATAGGAGATACTGAATAAAAAAGAATTTGTTGCAAATTAGTTCTTTTCTCTCCTTTCAGGTGTGTACAGCTGGAAACAACCTTGTCAGTGAACACATATAAGTTGAAAAGTCATATTCTTTTCTGAATGGAAGCCAGGTTTGCAGGTCTGTGATCTTGGTAGTAGAATAGTTGCAACAAATGTAAGACATTTTTGTCAAAGGTCTCTCTCTCTCTCTCCCTCTCTCCACTTATTTAAATATTGTATTTGTCTACTATAAAGTTATTGGTAAAATAATAACTCTTTTTCTGGATATAAATGGGGGGTAGGGGGTGCAAAAACACCTCACTTACTCTATAGTTGTCTTTATATGGAATAAAGATCATAATTGGGAGCATTAGAAACTAAAGAGCTTCTTAAGTAAATATTGAGATTTTCAGAGATAAGGCTTGAATCAAATCCAAGAAGCAGGATTATGCATTTACGTTTATATATTTCTCAAGCCACAAAATAGCATGAGCACTTTGTTAGTACATTAACCTCTACAACAACTACTGCCGTGACTTTTTGCTAAGCCTGAAATATCAAGGGCATATCTACATTTTACTTTACTTCACGGATAGCTACCACTTGTCATTTTAGCACCAGCCCTTCTTCTTCTGCCTTACTCACTGCCGTAGAAATTTATGAAGATGGTCACTGTATTCTGTGATTAAAATATTCATTTCTCTTCTGAAAAGTTAATATTTCAGGCTGTTCTGAAATTTCAGGCTGTCTTACAATATTCAACCAGCTGCCACATCTCTCCCACTCTTGGGACCCATGTGTTTTGCTTAGTGCTGGAGACGGATTTGAGTAACTGCTAAATTTGATGTTTTCAAAATATTTGCAATAACCAGTGTTGTAACCCAGCAACTCTCAGCGTATGCTGAATGCTTTTACGCATCTAGCTGAGACTAATTTAATTAAAACAGCAGAGAGACTTGTGGCTGCTAAAGACTAACAAATTTATTATAGTCTAAGCATTGGGAAATTGGAGTTCATTTAAAATACATGAGTTGTTATCCTCAGTTTGCAGGCATGCATATGCATGCGCACGCACATGTGTGAATAGTGATGGTAGTGGGGACTAAACAATGGAGTGAGATGTCATGAAATGCAAAAAGTATATAGTTTGTGAAAATTCAAATGGAGTTTAAATGTGCTCAGCATAGTGATTGTTCATGATAAGCCCTATTTGGTGATAATACAGTCATCTCAGAAAATCCTGAGCAAATTGTCACCTGTTGTAAGACAGGAAGCAACAGTTAGGCCATTTCCACACTAGCCTGTTATAGCGCTGATTCCACTTTCAACATCCTATGGATTCCTGGGGTTTGCAGTTTCAGGAGGGGCCACCTGGCCCCTCCCAAAACTGCAAACCGCAGGATTCCATAGGATGTTGAAAGCGGAATCATAGCGCTATAACAGGCTAGTGCGGAAATGGCTTTAATTAGGAAAGGCTGCCATCCCATACAGAATTACCTGGGTATAAGTTCTATTGAGACGTAACTTTTGTTTTTGTTTTTAATTATTTTTATTGCACATTAAATTACAAAAACAGATTAACATTCAAATCATAGACATTACTTTCCAAAACTATCTTTTCATAATCCTTCCAATCCCCATCTAGAATCTTCCGTCATTCCTTCATTCTTCCATCTAATTACCACCCATCACATTCCTATCATCCACTTTCAGAGATATAACCTACTTTTAAGTAGATATTCATAGAATTGCACTGTACATTTGCCTAATAACTCCCAAAATCTCTCTTTCAGTTGTTACAAATGGCAGATTCAGGAGCTACAACATCATGGCTAGAGTTTTGTTTTTCATCTTCTCTTGCTGTGCCTGCCCCCTTAATATTCAGGCTGACAAAGAGTTCTGGAAAATGCATGATCTTGCTTATTCGTAAATGATATTTTAGTTGTTTAGAAAAGGTACTAGTCTGGCTTTGGAATTTCTTTTTCTAACCCAGTTGTTTATATCTTTGGAACTAGGAAAGGTGTTTAAAGGGCAGCATAGCTTTCACCTTTATCCGTGCTAAAAGAACAAATGAAATTCCCTTCTTCCTGCTTCAGACACTACAGATTACACCATGAGTAAGAATAACCAGTTGTAGGAGTTTCCACATTAGCTAAGTCTCTTAAGATGGAAAGTAGATATTGCTGCCAGGAACCATGCCCCTTGAACACTAGTTCCTAAGTTCTGTGGCACGTGCTGGCTTCCATTTCAGTGGGGCAGTGAATCTACTCTAGGTCCCATTGTGAACTTTAAACAAGTTATCCAACACACTAAACCTGTTTAGAGGACGGTGTTCAGGACCTTGGGTAGCTCCTTTAAAGTTATTGTGATATTTATACAGCATGATCAATGTACATGCCACTATGTAAAAACAATATGTGTCCTTTTGTACACAGTACACATGTGGTAAAAGCATGGGACAAAGTTTCATTCATCACTTTTCGTCCTTTATTTTCTAGATGAAAGTTGGGATATAGGTTTCCCTGTTACCCTGAAAATTGGGGGTATCTCGAGGACACCCAAACAGCACACAACATAAGCACACTGGATTTATTTTTGTCTAAGCAGGTGGCGTCAAAGAGGCCAGCTTAGCAGCTGTTTGCATCAAAATGCTATAGTCACAAAAAGGCTAGTTCAGGGGTTCAGACTCAGCAATCATGCTCCACCTCCAAGCAGAAACCTGTTTTGCACTTTACCTGTTAATAAGTGTAGGTTCCTCCCCAGGTGAAAGTTCATTTTGATTTTCATTCTTCCGGGGAAAGTAGATGTGTTAGACAACTTTTCCTGTGCAGCATGAATGTAGGAGCCCTACGGAGAGAACAGCCTTTGGGAAAAGATGCTCCAAGAGTAAAAATGACCTCAACACAATGGGTGATCCAAGTTACATACCTGCCTTTCCATTCCTTAAGCTGCGAGACGTGGAAAAATTTGAGCAGGTCTCTCTTTTTACGAGGGATCCTGACTTGGTATACTGCAGGGGAAATTCTCTTTTCTATGGGCACAGGCCCTACCCATTTAGTGGCAAGGGCATGCTTATCCTTGTAAAAGTTTCTATAAAGGACTAACTGGCTCTCGTCCCACTGACAGGGGCGGTTTACCCAACCTAGCCTCCAGTCCATCTTCTGAAGGTTCTTGCCCAGCTGGGCGGCAACCTGCCTATGAATGAGGCCAATGTTTTGAATGAGGTTTTTCACCCACTCGTCATTTAAAACTACCGGCTCCAGATTAAACAGAAGGCTGGTATCAAGCCAGAACGCTTCCAGTAGCATCATCTTTCTGCCTGTCATTACCATATGGGGTGTAAATCCGTGAGAAGCTACGGTGCCTCTAAAGGCCATCAGAATTATGGGGAGCTTGGTGTCCCAATCCTTCCCAGAAGCGCTCACTACTTTCCTTAGGGCGTCTTTGAGAGACCGGTTAGCTCTCTCCACAAAGCCCGAACTTTGGGGATGATAAGGAATGTGAAAACGCTGGCGTATGCCAAGGGCTTTGCACAATTCCTGAGTGACCTGTCCAGTGAAGTGGGGGCCCATGTCACAATCGAGGTCACGTGACACTCCCCGTGGGCTCCAAACATTGTTAAACAACAACCTTGCAGTGGTGGCTGCTGTGTTGTTCCTACAGGGAAATGCCTCGATCCATTTGCTGAATGGATCGATTATAACAAGGCAGTACCTATTACCACGGGCCGTGGGCAGCAATGAGCCAATAAAATCAATTTGAATCCTGGACCAAGGTCCCTCTATTCTTTGGTGCTGGATTGGCACTTTGGGTCCTGAGCAGTCTGCGTTTACAATGGCACAGGACAAACAGTTGTCTACCCACTGGTGCACTTCCTCCTTCATGGTGAGCCACCAGCCTGTCTCCTTAACCCTTTTGAGTGTGGCATCGTGTCTGTGATGTCCTTGCTCATGTATAAATTTAATTAAGTCGCCCCGGATGTCCTTCGGGACTATCCAGTGGTATTGTCCCTCACTGTCCACGGCCCAAAACACACCATCCCGTCCTTGATTTCAAGCTTACCTTTAGAATTCCTGCCCTGACGGGCTAAGTCTGAGATCTCGGTGTCCCCCTTCTGGAGAGTAGCTAAATCAAACATGGGGGGGGGGAATCATTGGTTGCTCAGGGTTCACATTTATGGGAGCGATGGGCGCACCATCGTCCTTTAAAGCGGCTTCTCTGGCAAGCGTGTCTGCGTGATTATTCCACAGACATGTGTCAGAGCCATTCTTTTGATGGTCCTTTACGTGCAAGATCCAAGTGCAGACGGTCCACTCGTGGATCTGCGCAGCAATTCTGACCCATTTCTCCTTGTGAGCAATGGGCTTGCCATCTGACATGTTTAATTCATTCTCTAGCCAGAAGGGAAGCCACACTGTGGCTGCCTTGGCAGTCCAATCCGAGTCTGTAAAGATTGCAAGGGGCTTATCCAGGGGCTCGTGCTCCAGTATGGCACAGAGGGCTTCGACCTCGGCTGCTTAGCTGGAATGTGGATGAGCCTTCCCTTGTAGGGTGAAGGAATCAGTTACCCGAATGGCACCAAACCCTGTCCTGGGGCTACCATCCACATGGAGTGAAGACCCATTGCAAAACCAGCAAGTGAAGTTTTGCAACTGGCCTCTTCCAGAGAGGTTCCCCATTCTACGGGCCATTCTAAAGTTTTTATCAGAGGGAGAGGGCACTCGTGGGTAGCTCCAGCCACGATGAGCCCATATGGGGGCGGAGTCTTGTGCAGCATCTTTTGAAAATCCACCCCACGTTTTACCAAAGCTAAGGTCCATTTAGCAATTCTAGCGTTGGTGACCTGACCATTTTGAACTTTACCGAACAAGATATACTCAAGCGGGGTGTGGGGAGTCTGCACTACAACCCGGGCACCACCAATTATGAACTCCCAGTGGGTCAAGGCCCACACAAGAGTTAGACAAGTCTTTTCGCATGGGGTCATTTTGATTTCAGGAGGGGACAGACTGCGGGAGGCATAGGCAATTATCCTTTGTGCTCCGTGCTAGGGTTGAGACAGTGTGGCTCCGATACTCCGATCGGCAACAGCCAACTGGAT
This sequence comes from Cyclura pinguis, assembly GCA_030412105.1. NCBI lineage: Eukaryota > Metazoa > Chordata > Lepidosauria > Squamata > Iguanidae > Cyclura > Cyclura pinguis. Next base: position 282,304,696 of record CM059599.1, read on the forward strand.
CAAGAAAGGTTTGGTCATGTCGGGATGTGCCAGCACGGGTGCTTTCATCAGATCTTCCTTTAATTGCACGAACGCCTCCTGCTATGCAGCCCCCATTCCCAAGGCACGTTCTTTTTCAAGAGAGCATACAGTGGCTTTGCTTTTGCTGCGAGTGACTCAATGAAGTCTCTTGAAAAATTAAACGTACCCAAGAGGGAACAAAGGGAACATCTGCACATCTGTTGGTGCTGGCAATTTAGCTATGACCTCGACTCTTTGTGAGTCCGGGGTTTGGCCTTCAGCACCAAGGCACAATCCCAGGTATTTAACCTCTGTAGACACTAGCTGGGCTTTCTCCCTACTAGCCTTGAAACCAGTGTTCCTAATTATGTCCAGGACTTCCCTAGTTATTTCTCTGGTTTTGTCTTCTGATTCCGAATGAACCAGAATGTCATCTACATACGAGAGAACGTGGGACCTTGAGGCTGGCTGCAGCCTGTCCCATATTTTAACTACATGAGCATGGCAGATGCTGGGGCTTGAGTGGAACCCTTGTGGAGTTCACTTAAATACAAATTGGTGGCATTTAAACGTAAAAGCAAATTTATACCAGCATGCCTCGTGCAACAGTATTGAATGGAAGGCGTTAGCCAAATCCACCACGCTATAGTACCGGGCACCAGCGGCAATTGCTGATAAAATCTCATTATATTTTGCCACCACTGGGGCGACAGGAGGAGTAATCGAATTAAGGGCCCTAAAATCTATAGTCATTCGCCAGGTCTTTCCATCTGCCTTGAGGACAGGCCATAGGGGAGCATTGCAGATAGACTGCGTTGGGGTGATTACATCCCATTCTATGAGCCCTTCAATGGTCTTCCCTATGCCTTCCTCTGCCTCTGCCGGGTATTTATATTATCTTTGAGGTGGGGGGGTCTTTACCCTCAATTAGGACACACGTGTTCTTGACCTTCCCACACTCTATTTTATTTTTAATCCAGACCTCTGGGAATTCCTGCACCCACGAGTTGGTTTCCAGATTCTGAATCGGAGCGGGGGCTTTTATGGCCGCACATCTGTGTACGGCCGAGATTTCAGGTGGACCCTGTTCAAGCTGCCACAATAGGCCATTGGCATAATCTACCATGAGCTTATTGTCACGGAGAAATCCAATGCCTAGCAAACCCAGATCTTCTCCCTGGTTCTCACAAGCATCTACCTCCATCTCTAACTTTCCCGCTGTTATGGGGATTTCCTTCCAAAGGTTGGCATGGTTTCTCCCCCCTCCGTATCCTGTGAGTTGGATCGTCTTGGTGGTGGGTTTACCATGCTTGACCAATTGAGGGTGCATTACCGTAAGGGCTGCACCAGAGTCAACTAAAAGTGTGGCTGGAGTTTTGTTCCCCCCGGACCCTATTCCAGCCTGTAGGGTGAATCTACCCCAGTGGTCCGGCCTGAATTTAGCCACCACTCCCTGGGGTACCTTCGTAGGTCTGGGGCATCTCTAACTAGAAAAATCTAAAGTGGGGTAGTGTCATGCTGGTGGGGGCCCATCTGTGACAGCGCTAACTGGTGGGTTCATTCCCTTTTTAGAGCTCTCTGCCAGGGCTTCCAAAAGTTCTCCTGTGGGCTTACGGTCAAACTGGGTCATATCGAAGCCAAATTTGGCCATGAGGCCCCAGAGTTTCACCCGGTCCTTAGAGTAAACACTCCGGCTTGGATCAAACCCGTTTGACTGAGCCCTGAAGGGGTTGTTGCCTGACTGAGACTGGAAGGTTCCCTGGGAAGTCTGGGCTGGTAAAGAACATTCCCCATAAGACTTGAAGTCTTTGCCTCGCCCGTTATTTTGTCGTGGAGCCCCATCACCCTTAGGGGGTGGTTGAGAGTTCCACTGGCCACGTGGCGCTGGCGTCTGTTCAGATTTTCTATGCCGTGAATGGGGCCCGTAATTGGAGTAAGTTACCTCCGCACTAGGTTCCCCTGGGTCTTTCCGAATTGACCTCGAGGGTGTTTTGCTAGATTGGGCCTCCCTCTGCAAGTTGGCCACGATTCTAATTTTATGGCGCATATCCTCCCACCTTATCTCATCTGTATCTAGGGGACCCAAAGCCAATTTGGTCTCTGTTGTTAATCCTCCATAGATAAGCCGTTTGAATTCCCTGCGGTCGAAATCAAAGGCTCCCTGTGCGTCGGTGGGGATTCTGCGGGCCAACAGAGCCAGAAGCTGCTTTCTATTTACATAAGCCTCTGGGTTCTCTTTCGGGGCCTGCTGTTCCATGATATACAGGACCTTGAGTGACTGGCCTGGCCAAAGGACTTGGGCTACGTCTCACATCCAATCATACCCATTTAGGGTGGAGAGGCCTCTACTGATTACGGCAGTCTCCAGGGCTGGTCTGCCGGTAGGCGACATACACAGCCGTGCCAGTTGTACCAAGTCACTGCTGGTGGCAGTCATGTAGGCTGAGGCAATGGAATTAAACCAGCTAATCCTCCTGTTTCGATTAAGGGGCCCTAATTGATCCACAGTGGCCTTTGCTTCTGTGGCTTTCCACATGGTTCAGGTTTCTGTTTCTACCGTGGTTTCCTCAGAGTCTGGCCCTGATGTTTCTTCCTTGACTATCTTTCTCCCAGTCACTACCCGGCTCTCAACGGGCTGCACAGGTGCCTCTGGTTCCACCCAATCCGGATTAATAGGGTGCAATGCCAGGGCATCCTCGGGGAGTGCTGAGCCAATTGCACTCTCTGGGTGGCCATGCAGGACTTTGGGAAACACTGCCGAAATCACCGCATGTTTAGCCTTTAATTCCATTTCCAATTCTCAGATGCAGCAGAGACATTCCGAATGATTAGCCGTCTCACGCTGCTCCTTGAATTGGGCGGCTATGAATTTGGCTGCGGTTTTGGAGTTGGCTAATTCCTCCTCCACTCTTTCGACATGCTCCTGCCAGATCTGAACCTGGAGGGTGGTGTCCCTTAACTTGTCTGCGGTGGCCTGGGCAGCGGACGCAAAAGCTACATTGTCCGCTCGCATGGCCTCCAGCTTGGCTTGAAGCCGGATATTTTCCTTCTTGAGGGATTCAGTGGTCTTAGTGGACTCTATTAAAGTGCTAGTAGTGTCCCAAGCTACTAACCAAAGTCCCCAGGCTGCAAGGGCATCTTTAGATGGCCCAAAAGCACTCTTTTTGGTGCAAGCCTGCTTATAGACTTCACGTAATGCTTCCATTGGATTCTCTACATTTTGAAAGGAAGTGTCCTTCCAGGGGCACTTTCCTTTATGCAACACCCATCTTTCTAGATTGCCTACTTCTTCCTTTTCCTTCATGAGGTTCGTGACTTCCATTCTCACAACTATTTTACGTGGGACCAGGACTGTAGTGAGGGGGAGGATCACCGAAATCCCTGTGGGGGTAACTGGGGAAACAAACTCAAAGGAACTTAACTAGGGAAGAGGGTTAGGAATGTATCTACAGTCCGCCCAAACAGTCGCTTTTGCTTGCCTAAGCCCGGCCTTCCACCTCGACAGCTTAGGAGCAAAAGGACGAGGACACAGTTCAGGGGCAGGGAGAATCACCTTGATTCTGGGGAGCTCTCCACCTGGACTCCGCCTAACAGTGAAGGGGGGGAAACGAACGCTAAGGAACTTACAGTGCCTCCTGGCCAAGCAGCAGGGGAAAAGGGAGAGGAACCTAGCTGAACTGTTCCTAAACTAGTTTTTCGGGTTTTTCGGCTAAACTCAAAGGTTGTGAGAGGTCAGAGCAAGGGATCTTTAACCCTATGTCTACGGGGTCAGAACCACGCAAGAGTCAGCGGAACAGTCTAAAGTAAATTTATTAAAACTAACAAAGAAGATCACAACACACGTTAACAAATAATCCTACAATCACACAAGGGCTACAGAAATGAAGTTGGAAATAAGAGGCAGTTGGGGAGAGAGGGCATACGGACCTCAGTCTAGGCTTCCTGGAAAGGAGAAGATTAGTGAAGGCTCGGTGTAAAGCACCAAGGGGAGGCTGGATCCCGGGACTGGAAGGCTGGAAGCAGCCGAGTTTCGTGGCAAGTCGGATACGTGAGTCGCGTTTAGCTCTATACAGTGTCTGAGAGGCTTAAGTGGGACACCACGGTAGCAGCGAAACGGGCCCTTGTCTGGTCTGGAAGGCTCTCCGAAGAGGCTCAAAAAGTGAGGATTTTTATGGCCAATTTCTGTCCTCAGGCGGTGTATAGGCTAGCAAAGTGGTGTTAATGGATGATGATTGAGGAATATAATGTTAGGCAAATATCACGACCTCTCCTTGGTATTGTTTCTCCCGGGAAAGTCCAGGTACACGATAGGATTATCATTCCAAATTGATAGACTTTGATAGTCTATCCTCGCAAAGTTCATCAGCGTGGTTTGGGGCTGAGGCAACCTTTTTGTTAATCAAGGAGAGAGTCTATTGTGGTTGCCTAGAGGTACGTGACTGGGAACAATAGGTCATTGTCCTTTAGCCTAAGGGATGCTGTCTACGTTCCCATACAGCAGCAAAGGCGTTGTTGGTCTTGAGAATTTAATTCAAAACCAATTTTTACTTGCAATCGACCTTTGCTAGCCAATATCCAATATGGGAGAAGTCATGCCAATTTAGGGGCCCTCTCTTAGGGTTACTTTGGGGTGTAACATCCCCACTTATCTGATTAGGGACTGGAGCACTGTTAGAAAACAGATTTGGTTGAAAAGCAGAACCCATGGACTATACTGTAAGGAGCATGAAGGGCTTACAGAGTCTCACTTGTCTCTGACCACACATGTGCTGCTTGCAAAGTTTCTCAGCCAGAGCTTAGTGCCTTTTTATCCCCCTCTCAAATCACTTTGCAAACAGCATACTTGTACAAGCATTTCCAAGTGAGCCACCATAGGCAAGAAGAACTAAGGAAAGAGAGGAACCCCTGTGGATTTAATGGAACTTGTCCTTATTTTGGAAGCATCAAAACAGCAGATCATCAGTGCATCAAAAGGTGAGGCTTCCTGTATCCAAAAATAATTAAAGGTACATAGCTGCTATCGTAAAACCATGCTCCAACTGTGATATACCCTGGATCAGTTTTCATCACTTCTCCCCTCTTCCTTGTACACACATAAAATTAGATGTACTTAGTTGCAAAATAACAACTATAGTTACTTTTAAGTTTCTTTCACTCTTGTTACAGAATACCTATGTTACACTACAGTTTTAAATTAAAGAGAGACACCTTCATCCTTTGGTGGCATGACTATTAATATTTAGTCATTTTTATTATAATTAAAAGTAATGCTGGGTGTGACAAAGATGAGGACAAGAAGAAAACAAATTTTGTGACACAGCCTGAGGGTTGTCACATTCAGATTTCAACAAACAACAACTAAAGGATAGTTAATTTTGAGATACTGAAATTATTTTTAAAAAACTGTAAATATAATGGTGATTAACAATTGGGAGTGAATAGGTCTTGGAACTATAATTGTGAATAATTATATTTCTAAGTATTGTTTCAAGCTCTGATTATCACACATAATTTTATCCATACTGCATGCTTGATTAATGTACTCATCAATTGCCTGTCTATTTCTGACCTTTAAATGCCAAGAAATTAACACTTCTGATTAAAACTATGTTGGCGTGACATTAGATTTATTCAGGATTTGAGAAGTAATTCACATGTCTCATCCTATTATTAGTCTGAGGTCATTTCTACACAAGAGGGAAGGAGTGGTTCACTGCATGTCAAGAGCGTTGTTCTTATACTCTGATTCGGAAACTGAATTCAGAAATTCAGAAGCTATGCTGTCTGCATCCCCCCCATTTACATTGTACTACTGCGGAGAACAGCGGTTGCTGCATCCACAACAGCAAGTCCCTGGCTACTCCCATTCCCCTCCCTCACCCCGCTCTGCCATCGCTGATTGGTCTGTTTTTTAAAACACACACACACATTTTAACACATTTTTGTGTTGCTACATTTGTGCATAGGAACGTATGTTTGTTAATATGTGGAAAAAAACACATTTTAACAGTCTGTTACCAGATCCACTCTCTCCCCGCTGTCCGTTTAACACAGGAAGACAATAATGACGGCAACCTGTCCTTTGAAGGGCAGAGAGAGATTGGGATGGAAATGATGGAAGGGACAGCTTGAGAATGCCCATAGCCAGCCACTTCTGCAATGTGAATCAATGCTATGCTTCTGCATGAAGGTGAAAACCAAAGTAGAACCAGTTTGGGTTCACATACAGCGGTTTCACATCACAGTGAACCATTCTAGGAGCTGAAAACATACAGAAACATGAGGAAAATATGATGCTAAAATGATACAACATGCAGACTGGAAGTTAAGAATTCAACGCTGCTATGATGTATCAACCTCATGCAGAAATGACCTGAGTGAGGCAACTGCTTCAAGCAGCAGTTCCTGGGTGGCAGCAAAGACATTCTTCCAGTTATTCTCTTTGAATTCTCCAGCTGTAATTCTCCAGCCAAAGCTGTATATTCCACACAACTTGCCCAGGAGCACTAAACTAGTCTACTGTTTGTGGTGGATGGAGGACACTGTCACACTTAGGTCAGCATCCCCTTAGTGGCACATGAATGATAAGCTTCCCTAATTCCTATGTATCTCTTTTTTGGGGTGCTGCAGAGGTTGTTATTCCTTTCCTCCCCCTACCAACGTACCTCACAGCTGCTATGAATCCCTCCCACACAACCATTCCATGCTTTGTAGAGAGGGCAGAATCAGAGAAGCATCGGACTGTGTCCTCGTGGCCAGATGGGAAATTATTACAGAAATGCCGAAACTTCTGGAGCACCTCAGCAGATCTGTGCTCTGATGTAATTATTTCACATCTGGCTACAGGAACATAGCCAAATGCTTTTCTAATCTTGCCTACTCTCCTGGAGGCACAGTCTGGCTATGTGGAAGGGGAAGGCTTCAGAGAGTTTAGGATAAGCCTAAGGGAATTGGTTTATGGCTCAGCCTAGTGTAGGTCTGCATGTGCAACTACTATGCTACACTGAGCCATACAGGATTGCGGCCTGAAAGGAACGTACATTTCAACTGGCAGCATGTGACAGGCATATAAAGTACATATTCTAAGGTTAAAATGCATAAAACATATGTATTTGTTGGGAAAGTATTAAATAAAATAACGTAAACTTTTTTAAAAAAATCATTGACTGATGCAGAATCAGATTGGACACATCCATGAACGAAGCATGTGATGCTGACATAGATATGAAGAAGACTGCTCTATCAGTCCCTGGTTCTCTCCAGCAATGTCAGAAGCCTGTAACATTTCTCCAAATATGGCCTACCCAACATAAAAGTGCAGTAAGCAGTGATAGCTATTACCCATTTTCCTCCACAATAGAGGAGGAATACAACAGAACACAATAGAAGTTTAGATCCCATGAAGACATAAGTTAACAAATGTATATGCACATATTGTACAACGGTTTTCTGGAAAGCCCCTTTGCATTCACAGAGGAATAGATGCGAGGGCAACAGCTAAAATTGCACTTGGAGAACAAGCAAACCAATAGAAAGAGCAGGAACAACAGCTATATTTTGTGGTGAGAGTACTGCAGCCACCTGAATGTGCAAGGAAACATGGCCAGTTGTAGTCTCAAAACAAAACTTCTCCAAGCTGTGGGGCACACTGCATGCTCAGGCTTGCAAAATGTAGGCTCTTTTGATCAGAAAGGAGCGTCACTGTGCCGGATGCTCCTTTTCAGTTTTACATTTCTACTCACTGTTGACAATTTGCACACGGCCCCTTGTGAGGTCCAAACCAGGAAGCGTGGTTTCCCTTTGCTTTCACTTTAATAGCAAATGCAAGCGAAGAAGAGCTCTTTAATCTCAGCAAAACTGTATATTGCCACCGACCTGCTATTAGCCTGTAAGTAAACACTTTTTCAGTGACAACGTAATTATCAAACTTAGTGTTGCTTTCGCATATTTATTTTGTAATTTACTTGCACATCTTTTGGGTGCTGGGAAATTTACTGTACTTTAGGGACCAGAACTGTCTTGTTCCAGCGCCTTTTAACAACCAGTTTCATTTTTGACTTGCAGTCGTTGTCTTTTGAAGAAAGAAGGTGTGGACCAGAAGGGGATCAGACATACAATGTGATTTGATTTTAAAAAAAAATCATTGTGCACTAATGTCTAGACGACCTGCCAGGCCCTTTGACATACATTGTAATAGCACATCAAAGGGCTAACTCCCACAGTTTCCCAACCAGCATGGCTTATGATCGTGCTGGCTGGAGGATTCTAGAAACTGTAGGGAAAAATTAACAAATACCAAGTGACATTACACACACACATTTCTGGTGAGACAGATACTTCTGATTCTCTACAATACTAACTATATAGGCTACAGAGTAAATCCCATAGAACACACAGTGGAGCTTCTTTTTAGGGAGCATACATAGAATTGTGCTGCATAACTACAATCACGTTGAATGCAGTAATAATTCCAGTGCACAACATAAGCACACTGGATTTATTTTTGTCTAAGCAAGTGGTATCAAAGAGGCCAGCTTAGCAACTATTTGCACCAAAATGCTACAGTCACAAAAAGGCTAGTTCAGGGGTGACTCAGCGATCATGCTCCACCTCCAGGCAGAAACCTGTTTTGCACTTTACCTGTTAATAAGTGTAGATTCCTCCCCAGGTGAAAGTTCATTTTGATTTTCATTCTTTCAGGGAAAGTAGATGTGTTAGACAACTTTTCCTGTGCAGCATGAATGTAGGAGCCCTACGGAGAGAACAGCCTTTGGGGAAAGATGCTCCAAGAGTAAAAATGACCTCAACACAATGGGTGATCCAAGTTACGTACCTTATAACAGCTGTGGACCTGAGCTGCATGTTCATGCAGATTGGGATTGTACCCGTGAGTACGAACTTCTACTCCTTTGTAGGGCTGGCAAACTAGACTTTGAAAAAGTGACACATCTCCACCATTGCTTTGATGGTATCCCCTCTCCATAAATGCATTTTAAAAAGAAGAAGAATATTTACTCCATAGATATATGGCTGTCTGAAAAAAGCAATTGCCCTTGTAATGAAAGCAAGTTGGCAGTGAGAGGCCAAAGCAACTTAGAATGTACAGGAAGCCCCAACCTTTTGAAGCCCTATTACCTGATTACTCACTCTTTTGATGCTTCTATTAATTCCATTAATTTGACAAGGGTTCTACTTTGTCATCAGTTCTTCTTGCCTACAAAGGCTCTCTTGAAACCTCTCCTACATGTGCACTGCTTGCAGAGGGAGCTGGGGGAGGGGGGAATACTAAGCTTCTGTTCGGTCTTTCATGCTCCCTACAGTACAGCACAGCACATGGATTCCGGTTTTCAACCAGTCCCGTTTTCTGACAGTCCCTAACCTGCCAAATACATGGGGGAAGCCTGTATCTTCCTTTGCTGAGATAAGAAGAGCAAAATGTGGTATTTTTTTCTTCATTTGTAAAAATTTTTTGCTTGTCTACATTGCACATGTTTAGTCTAAATACATGGAGAATAAAACCCTTAAATATCCTCCTGGATTATTCATTGTAATGAGGGCTCCAAACTATTGCACAACGCCTAGCTCTGAAGAAGGAACCCTGAGAGTGAGACATTTGGTCCTTGGCAGTTCTCCAGAGATCCGCTTGACCAGTTTTTCTTTCTTAAGGGGTGCCCTCAGAACAAGAGATGGGTGGGGTGGCTGCTCTGGAGAAAGGTTAGATTAAGGTGGTCGGGGCCCCGGAGCAGTTCCAGAAACAGCCCCCCCCCTTTGTGTGAACTCTGCTGTTGGAATGCTGGCTTCATGCTGTGGCATATCAGGGTTGGCAGTGATGCCCAGCCAAGAGGAGACCTCCCTGGAGCCAGAATCAGTCCCATTCATGCCTGAAGAAGAGGGTAACTGAGTATCTTAGCTGCCCCTATCACTGCTGGTGTGATTGAGGACTAGGGCTGCCAGATCTCAGGGCCTGGACCCTGGCCTCTGGTTCTCAAGGCAAGGGGAAGGATTTGAGGGTGAGAGTACACTGAACAAAAAGGTAAGCACAAATATGTGCTCCTCATTTGTTAGACTTGGCGTTCTTTTATTTGAATGGTACTTTCTGGGCAGCCTTGGTTTATGTATAACCTCTCATGCTTAATGGCATTACCAGAGCCTGCCTTCTGTGACATCACAAAGGGGCATCTGTAGATCTCCAGTTTTGGCTCTGAAATCTCAGGTCTGCCAAATTAACCCTGATGATCAATGAGATGACAGACATCACAGCCAGATTGCTGTCACACGTCTCAGGGCCTGGGATAGTCCTGATGTGGCAACCCTTGTTGTTGTTGTTGTTGTTGTTGTTGTTGTTGTTGTTGTTGTTGTGTGCCTTCAGGTCGCTTGTGGTTTATGGAAACCCTAAAATGAACCTCTCATGGGGCTTTCTTGGTAAGATTTGTTCAAAGGGGCTTGTCCTTTGCCTTCGTCTTGAGGTTGGTTGAGTATGACTTGTGCAAAGTCATCTGGGAGAATTTGAATCCTGCTCTTCAGAGTCATGGTCCAAGCCCACATAGGGCAATATGTCAGAGACAGAGACCCCAACTCTCCATGCACACCTTCATTCATTCTGCAAATGGAAAATGGTGGTGGGGTGGGTAATTAATGCTACTAACACTTGCAGTGTGTGGGGAAAAGAGATCTACAGCCACCTTTTGTCCTGATAGCATTTCTAACTTGCTAGCGTTATGGTACCAGAAGCTTCTTTCTGTGTAAGAGAGAGGGGAACCAAGAGCTTATAAACAGAAGCCCGTTCCCTTGTAGCATGGAAAATCATTAAGAACTTCACAAATTTGCTTGTTAAAGGAGAAGAAGAAGAGGACAAAGATTTTCAGAGCAGGACTGTGCTTGTTACGTTCTTATCTGTGTAATTAAAATGCTTGTGATTGCAAGGTAAGGAGAAGATGCTTATGAATACTGGCTGAAGCATATTGTATTTAGAGAAAAGAGGAACTCTTTCATGTTTTGATATTTGTTTGCATTAGGATTCTACAACAATAAAGGTAGGAAAGACAACAGACTGGCCAAATATGGTGATTTTCTTTGCTCTTCTTAACTTGTTTTATTTTGAGATCCAGATAACTCTTCTCTTGTCCCAGGGTATTTCCCAGTCATTCCCATCAACGGCCATGGCTTTTTGAACCATAGCAGAATGTGGCACTTTCTTCTCTCTTGGTAAAATTGTGGACATTTTGAATTCCAAATCCATATGTGCACCTATTGTTGCAGTTCATTTTGTTTAGCTTTTTGGCCGTATCTTCTGTGTGCAATGATGTGAGACTGTGCATGTTAACTGTTTGTACTTTTATGCTCCATTTGAGAATTTTGAGTTTCCTATCTGCTAAAGCCATTTTCTCCCATTTTGCTTTACTTTTTGTATAGTATTATAGTGACTGAAATTTTGAAAAAGTATCTGTGATGCACAAGACCACTTGAGGTTTTCTTTTTTTAAAACCCACCAATTTTCAAACAGGAATTTGGATGCAATGCAGGTGGAGACAAGGCCAACATGAGAAAGAGAAGGGGAGGGGATTAGAAGATAGAAGAGATCAGGAATGATGGATTCCTTCCCCACCCACTCCCAAAATGCTACATTTGGGAAACACATGAGGAATGTGGGGAAGAAGATGTAAAAGCCCCTCAAAAGCAGACACAAAATAGGTTGCAATTTCTTGATAATCTAGATGAGTCTTGGGAAAGAGAATGAGAAACCGATTGGAACTTTCATATCTGTTTCTTTTTAAATCTATCAGTTATGCTGTTCTGTTTAACACTGTAAAAGCATCCATTTCAGTTAATGTCAGTGTTCAATAAAGATATATTTTTATGTAAAGGAGTGTATGATATTGGTATGAACCAAATATATTTATATTCCTTCTGTAAACACCCATTTTTAATAATTTTATTATATCTGCTTCAGTTTTTATCCTTCTGGGATCCAGGTTCTACCTGAAAATAGTGCTATTCAGTTATTTTTTTCAGCTGTTGTCATGCGTATATGTATATATGCATGACAATAGTCAGGACAATTAACCTTGCAAAGTAAGTTGTCCTTCCAGATCAGGCCAAAGTCCACAAACTCAGTGACGGCTATAAATACCTTCTGAGTTCTGGGGACTGGTCTCCAGTCAGGAATTGGCAGATTTATGATGACCTAACCTCAGGGAGAGAGCCATCATGGTGCTGTGGTTTGAGAGCCAGACCATGGATTATGACTCTGGAGATCAGGATTTGAACCCCTGCTCAGCCATGGAAACCCATGGGATGATCTTGGGCAAGTCATACTCTCTCAGCCTCAAAGGAAGACAAAGGCAAACTCCTCTGTACAAATCTTGCCAAGAAAACCCTGTGATAGGTTTGCCTTAGAGTTGCCATAAGTTAGAAATGACCTCAAAGCACACAACAACAACCTAAGGACAGTGGTTGTCGGAACCACCACCATCATTTTCTTCTTTTAAATTTAAAAATCTTTGGGGGAGGACTTGCCACAACTGCAGTTCTGTCTGCTGAGGACCTAGGAAAGAGGCTTCTTAGTGGTTGCTCCTAGGCAATGAAATTCCTTTCCACAGAAGGTCTGGTGGGCCCCCTCCCTACTCTCTATCAAAAGGAAAAGACCTTTTTATTTAGGCATACCTTTGGTTCTTAAATAATGTGGCAGAAGGACATTTTGAAAATAATATGCTGTGCTTTTCTTTTCAGTTAGGTTTTATATCTATTTAAACTGTTTTAACCATATGCTTTTAAAAAAGAATTGTTTGCTTAATTGCTTTTTTAAAACTTTTGTAAAATAAGATTTCAGCTGAAAACTGTAAACCAGTTGTAAACCACTGCAGGTCCTATGCCAAGAGAAAGGCAGGATATTTATTAAATAAATAAATAAGTAAAACCAGCATTTATAGGAAACGAATAAGTATTTGTAATAAAGGATTAAAATTTGGCAATATGATGTAGGTTGTAAACCAGTTGTAAACCACTGCAGGTCCTATGCCAAGAGAAAGGCAGGATATTTATTAAATAAATAAATAAGTAAAACCAGCATTTATAGGAAACAAATAAGTATTTATAATAAAGGATTAAAATTTGGCGATATGATGTAGGTTGTGATTAAAAACAGAAAATGGTCACAACCGTTACTTTAAAGGCTCTGGCTTATTTTATAGCTTTATAGTCAGTCCTCCACATTTGCAGGTTTGACTTTCATGGATTTGATTATTTCCGAGTTTTTCCAACCCCCCCCCCCCAGTGATTCTTTTCTGGGGGAACCTTCCATCTTGGTGGCTGATTAGGCTACTCAGCCCTCTAAAAACACACCTCTAGTCCTCCTCCTTGACCACCACCACCAGCCTGTGCCAGGCTAGCTAAGGATGGCTTGCAGCCCAATTCTCAGCACCACAAACCTTCTCCCAATATCCCCACACACACACACACACACAAGGAAGGAGGAGGGTGAGAGAGAGGAAGTACAAGGCAATCATGTCATCCCAGCACCTTTCTTTGATCTGGTTTGGACCCAGAGTACCCATCTTCCCCACCATGCCTTGGCCTCCTCCTCACAGATACACACACACGCATCTTGATATTTGTGATTTTTCCATTTTTGCAAGAGTCCTGCACCGTAACTCTAGTGAATGTGTATTGTACTTCTCATTGGAACACTTGGTAGGACAGTTGACATTGCTTGATTTAACCAAGCTGCTGGTGTGAAAAACAACTAAATAAAAATTAAGACATGACATGGTAATACCATGGACCAGGAATAGGCAAACTGGGATCTTCCAGAAATTGTAGGACTGCAACTTGCATTATCCCTTAACATTAACTCTACTGGTTAGGGATAATGGGAGTTGCTGTCCAACGATATCTGGAAGGCCCCAAGTTCCCTACCAGTGTTCTAAACCGAGAATGCTCTCCATTAGATGACAGCAAGTTATGAAGGGGATGGATCTTGGTCTTCTGGATATGGAAAAGGAATAGCCCTTGTCTCCACTAAAATAATAGGATTTATTGTTAGGGTCTCTGTCATTGAGAAATATAATGTATAACCCCTCTCTTTGATTTCCCACCCTGATTTAGTATTTGGCAACAAGCCTCGGTTTGGATGCAGTCGGATTTGGCTACTTGCAGACACTCTTTGGTGTTCTTCAACTTCTGGGAGGTCCCGTATTTGGGAGGTAGATATAAAAAATATTCTTGTGAACCTTGTGGAATGGCAGAATTATTTGGAATTAGTAATACCATTTAATTTTTCAGTTCAGGAAAACAATTTAAATAGCCATCTGGATTTCCTATCCAAGCAGAAGAGGAATGAAAGACTTCTTCCTACCACGTAATAGAAAAACAGTTGGATTGTGTAGTCCCTATTTTTAAAACTCATAAGTAAGGACATTCACATAATTACAAGAAGTCAAGAAGGAATATAAGGAAAGGAGAGGAGGGAGAGGTGTTGTGAAAACAATGCTCGTTCTTGTATCTTTAGTGAAATGAATGATCTGAGTGAAATGTTATGAGTTTGAATCCTTATAAGAAGACTGTAAATCTCACTTTTCAAAAGAGTAGTGGCTGACATCAAGAATGATACCTGTAATGTCAGCTCAGATGTGTCAGAGGCTCACAGTATTTATTTCTGCAGCTTTCAGACTTTTCTATAATATCTAAATGATATTTCTCTTATCCTGGGCTATTTTGTGGCAATTCCTGACACCAGCTGTAACATTTTATGCCTACTCTGAAGTGGGGTTGTTTCCAAGGCATATGAGAAAAAAATATTTTCCCTTCTCCTCTTTTCTTTGAAAAAAATGTAAGTGAAAGAAAAGAGTTACAGTGCTATAATGTTACATAGCTATAGTACAGTGCTATAGTTACATAGTTACATAGTTACATAGCTATAGTACAGTGCTATAACTCTTTTTTTAAAAAATTAAAAAATTTTCTCAAAGAGGAGAAAATTTGCCCTTCAAACTGAAGCGCCACCTCAGCATTAAAAAAAACCTCTACCTTTTTTTTTTTTAAATGAAGAACCCTAGTATAGATCCAGGGAATCCCTACAAACAATCCCCGGAAAGAAAAGAATGGGTGGATGCTGAGAAGACAACAAATGGGGAAAAAAACCTGGAAAAAATCAAACAGCTATATCAAGGGAACTCACATTTCTTTAGGCCAATCTGAAAGAGCCCTGTAGCTACCTTTAAATTTAGCCAGTGTACATATTGTTGAGGAGCAATGGGATTTGTAATTAGGGAAGAAGAACCTGATTCACACTCTGCAGTATAGCAAACTGAGAAAGTGGAGAGAAATGAGAATTGACTCTCTTGGTTTTGTTTTGTTTGTTTTTTTAAATGAATCCTTCCTAGTGTCACTAGAATTTAACTAGCCTCAAATTAGTGCTTAAGGGGCTACATTCCTCTTGGTACTGAATGGTGGTAGTTAGGCAAAAATGAAATACTGTTAATAAAGGGCATGATCCAGCCAAACTTAAGCATTTTAGTTTGATTGTACTTATCTAAGCACACACTTAATGTTACTTGGAAGTAAATGGGACTGTAAAAAGCTTGGTTGTGGCTGAAGCATGCTCTAAAGTTAACATTCTCTGATTATCTAAACGTTAAGAATAAGGTCAAACTAACTGTAGGTTTTAAAAACTGTCCTGCTTTTAATTCTTCTAAGAAAATGCATCTGTTTCTGTTAGTTATATTTTATCCAAGACATCTTGCCCTCTGAAAATGAGGTATAATGGAGTACAAGGGATGCTCATGCAGTATTAACAAAGCCAGCTTGTAGTTATGAATGTCTATTAACCAACAACTGATTTTGCTTACAAATGGAATTTCAGAAAGTGTCCTCTTCCTCCACACAGGAGGGCCATGGGGACTTTCTCACCAGGTGAGACTCCCTTTGGAAATGAAGAAAGCATTTGGCCAGCTAAAATGCTATATTACTTTCTAATAAGGCAAAGAGCATATGCATTTAGGATACTTTTGATAATTTATCTTTGATTAGTGCTCCTTAGTCCTGTTGACTATCTGATGATGGTTGAATAAGATCTGTGTGTATTTGAGATTAAGAAAGCCGGAACAAGTTTTCCAGCTGAGTGGTTCTTAAAACAACAACAACAACAACTCAATTCAGTTTCTGAATAGTCTGTTTGTTTCTTTTCCAGATTTGCAGACCAGTTTGGAACCAGGGCTGCCTTAACCCTTTCATATCTGGCTGGATCTTTGTGCTTCTTCCTTCTGTCTCTTTCCACCAGCGTCCCACTGCTCGTTCTTTCCAGGTTTCCATCCATCTTTATGCATGGGCTACCAGGTAATGTTAATAGAGTATGCAAATGCTGGAATCAGTCTACTCATGTTCTGGCTCTTAGAGTCAAACTAGGACACTAGGAAAGTGTCCTTTAACTCACCTCTGATTATGTGAAAAATGCAGTCAGCTTGTTTGATGTTGTATATGATAGGAAAGAGTCAAAGTGACTTCAGGAGGAATGTAGAATTGATCACCAAGATAGGGGGCGAGATAATCTAGCCATGCTTTTCCCAACTTGTTCCGCTCATGATGCGCTGAACTATAGATCCCATCAGCATAGACAGCATGGTTGATTGTCAAGAATGGGACTTGTAGCACAAAAGATTTGTGGGGAACTGTTTGGGGAAAGCTCATCTAGGTTGGGTTTTGCCTGTCTTGTTTTTATTTTGTGATGATGAAATCATGTGCTTGTCTATCTCAAAGTAAGACTTATTGAGTTATTGAGAACTTAATCCAACATATACCTGTATAAGGCCAGAATCCAGTAAGTTACAGATGACTAAATATAGGCAACTTTTTCATATTCAAGATCACTAATTAGTCATGATTGTGACACTGTTGCCACAATCGTAGTTCCCCCCATCCACCTACTTTACTGGGTACCAACTGCATGAGGGGAAGGAAGTCCATTCTGCAGGTGATTGGAGTGCAGGAGAATGACATTTCTGTCAGGTCTGGCAGGGGTCAGTTACTTAACTAAATAGGATTCCAGACTAAGATTGCAACCTTGGACACTCCACCTCCACCTTTATGTCCAAACAAGCCTTCTGAAACTCTTACAAAAATCACAATACCATACAGATAATTACCATGGAATTCTACAGAATCCCCACTTTAAAAATTTAACTAAACGAAACAATACCAACAGCACAACAGCAGCAGATAAATATCTCTCTACCTCTTGAACAGCGGTGTGCCAGTAATTTCTGAAAGTTATGTGCTCATAATAGTCCCTCTAGTCATTCCTTCAAAGAAAGTCCAGAAGTGCAGACAGCTGTGTTGAACCATGTCTACAAACCAGTCCTAACAGTTTTCATCTCCAGTAGGAGCAGTTCCAAATCAAGCCATGTCCAAGTACTTTCTATGAAAGCAAGAATAGTTCACAGCAATATATTGCTGTTGAGAAAATCCATCTTCTTCCCCAGTTTCTGTGAAGATTGCAGCTAAGCTCTGTGGGAACAGGGAAGCTGTGAGGGCAGCAATGGTGGTGACAGATGGCACACTCATTCCTACTAATCGTAAAGTCTCAGCTCTTTGACCCTGAAAGCCCTGGTTCTACTACAGCATTGCTGTTAAACCGCTCTCTATCTCACCTGCTGAACAACTGTTTGAATAAAATCATTATAATTAATTTCCAGCAAGTGATGAGAGAACTGCTGTGGGCAAACTTACCTGGGGAGGGAGTTTGTAGGAGAGAGCACTACTTGAAAGGGCCTTCTTCTTGTCTCTCCCTACCAGTCTGTCCTATACTGTGATGGTAAACCTGTGTTTTGGCATTCAGGTTTAAGGCCATTTCCGCACTAGACTGTTATAGCGCTATGATTCCACTTGCAACATCCTATGGAATCCTGGGGTTTGCAGTTTCAGGAGGGGCCGGCCCCTCCCAAAACTGCAAACCTCAGGATTCCATAGGATGTTGCAAGTGGAATCATAGTGCTATAACAGTCTAGTGCAGAAATGGCCTAAGTTAGGAGCCCATGAGTACAAATTGTTCTTTCCTGTCAGACATTCCACCTCCACCCTTCAAACAAGCCCTGGATGTGAGAACATAAATTAAATGGGGTCATATTTATGCTCTCTAATGATTTGTACCCACAGATTCTGGATAAGCCCCTGAACCAGTAATTACCATATTTCAAAGGGGAAAGCCACATCTTTCTTTCAATACTACACTGAGAACCAGTTATTTTCCGTTGTCTTTGCAGGTGCTCAAATGATCATAACAGATTTGACCACTCCTGCCAAACGTGCTGATGCTCTGGGAAAACTTGGACTCTGTTTTGGAGTAGGAATAATTGTTGGATCTTCCCTTGGTGGCACCTTGGCCACAAATTTTGGGTAAGTGTGCATTACATCTTGTTTTGATCTTGCACGGTACTCATACTTGAGCTGCTAGGGAACATCTTTCCCTTCCTGTCATTTTCATGGGCCTTCAAATTGACTCTGACTTGCAGCAACCCTCTCGTAGGATTTTCTTGTTAAGGTTTCTTCAGAGAATGTTTGCCATTGCCTTTGTCAAAGGATGAGAGACTGTGACTTGTCCGAGGTCATCCAGTGGCTTTCCATGGCTGAGTGGGGATTGGAACCCTTGTCTCTTAGAGTCATAGTCTAGTGCTCAAAACACTACGCCATATTCTCATACACAACTAGGTAGCCAACGGAAATTGAGGTAGCAGAATAATCTGAGGCAGCTATCTGCTCATAGCTGAGGAGGAGCAAAGTCTGAGGCAAGGCCATCAAGGGTGTTCCAGTTCCAAGTATGCACCACGGGACAATAAGGACAGAAGTAGTGATTAAGTAGAACTGGGAGAGAGCATTTTCTCTGAACCTGAATTTCTGGGCAGGCCAAGAACATAATAGGAGGAGGTTGATCCTATTAGGCATAGAAATGCCCAGTAAAAGTTGCTGTGATAAACTACTTGCCTTTAAATTGACATGGTAATGCATCTTTGAATAAACAGCCTGCTTCTGACAACTTGTTTTAAAAAGATACTCAGTAGCAGCAGTCATTTAAAAGAGGGTTAACAGCCTTAAGGAATCAAAGTCCAAACTGAATGTTGATTTCTCCACCCTAAAGCCATGAAATATCACTTTCTGCTGCTTTGTCATTCTTCTTGGCACTGTATTTGTGTGTCTCGCTCCAGAGTTTTGACTAAAGGCTTCTTTGGACACCCCAGTTTCTGAAGTCTTAGTTAATCTTCACAGAGTGAAGTTTAGCTCTTTTCACCTCAAGACAGTTTTGCGTTGTATCATTTTCAGAATGCATTTACACGGGGTAAAAATAACAGTCAGTGCTACCACTTTTAAATTCATTGTCCAAAAAGGTGTTTTGTGAAATAACCTTAAACTTGCTTCATTATGTCTGCTCATAATGATACAGAAGAAGGCACGCGGGGTGATCTGTTACAGCACTTCTTAACCTGGGGTCCACGGCCCCCCGGGGGGGTGCAGTGTCCCCACAGGGGGTCTGAAAAAGGTTGAAGAAGTGTTATGAGCTTTTGCAGTTTAAAAGAAAAAAGAAAAAAAAAAGAAGAAACGTAGGAAGGAAGATGAATGAACAGTCATACACGGATTTCAAAGAGCAGGAGTCTTTTGCCGAAAACAGACATCATTTGTACAAAGTTTCGTTACACTATCTGAAACCATTCAAAAGTTATGAAACTGTTCGATAGCAAAGAATGTATTCAGCCCTTGCTACTTCTGCATGCAGTGAGAACACGCAAATGAACAATGCTGAGTGGCTGAGCAAAAGCACATGACGTTTCTTGCTACCACACATACAGCCAGAAGCCACCTTGAGTTAAGTCGTTGTGGTCTGCCGCAACAAAAGTTATTTCAAGGGGGGGCTCAGAGGTAAAGGAACAGTAAAAGAATGACTATCTATTAAAACTAATAGAAGCTTTGCTGTTGCCTTGAGTATAAAACATAGATTGACCCGACAGCAGAAGGTTATAAAGTTAGATGTGTTACATGCATTTGCTAAGCTATAAAAGTTCATAATTAACCTTAGTGTTTCTTGCTCATATATCCTTGGATAGGGAAATGTTTTAGCTTCAATCCTGTACAGAGTTATACTGCTTAAATCCCATTGCTCCCAGTAGTCATTTGCCCAAGACCTGCTGAACGCGGTAGAACTTATTTATAAGCAAGCGTAAATAAACTCAGCCTGTAATTTGCTTTAATTTCTGACGATTGCTTCATATGCCTGAGATATAATCAATACACAGGAGTTAGGTTTTGCTTTTGTTGTTGTTGTTTTATGACTTTTCTGACAACCGGGGGCCTCTGAGCACTGCATACTAAAATCATAACAACATCACTCCACCACCATGACTATACTATGACTATACAAGGCAGGGTTTTCCCTACAATTCTACCTCTATAGTGCAACATCCCCCCAAGGGAAGCTGGCTCCATCCCTGTTGAGCTTCTGACTGGGAGCTATGACAGCTTCATGGCATGTGGCCTTCGATCTTTGAAAAAAAGAGTTTTGATCTGTTTTTAAAGAATGCTTTGTTGTTGTTTTTTCTTGGCTTTTGGGGAGTGGTTGTTACCCATCGCATTGAGACTCTGGAAGGCTGAATGGTGATAAATACTTTTAAAAAATAAATAATAAATTGTTTGTTTAAAAAATGGGTCAGTTGTTTTAAAATTATATTTTTATTATTTATATAATAAGACCAACCACTGTTAAATGCAATACAAAGATTTTTAACTTAAAAAAGGAATTATAATACATTATAAGACAGTTGGCACCAGATTTTCACTCTCATACAATGGAGGAATAAATACAAACCAGATAAAATTCTTCCTGTGTATCTTCTTCTAGTATTAATTTTACTATTATTATTTTCTAGTTACTGATCATCTTTCCATTTGTTATATTTCTTCTATACTTAATAGTGATGTACTTCCCCATCTTATTCTCAAGTAATTTGTTAAACGTTTCCAGTCTTCTCTGGAGTTATTTAATGTTTTGTCTTTCCCTTCACTTAGAAGTGTGGCCAAGTTATCCATTTCTCACATACCGTATAATTTTAACAGCCATTTTTCCTCTGATGGTAATGTATCTGTTACATTTTGAGCACAGATAATTCTAGCAAATGTTATCATATAACATAATCTTGTGCAATATTTCATTGTAATTTAAGCATCTACGACATTTAACATATTTAATCAACTGAAGAAATAGAAAAAAAGATGAAACAGATGAAACTGACTCAATTTGAACATGCTAATAAAATTGGGAAATGGTTAGCAGACAAACTTAAGAAGAAGAAAGAGAGGAACATAATTGTTGAATTGAAATATGGAAAGAAATTGATTACTCAACATGAAAAGATAAAACAAATTTGAAGAATATTTTGGAAAATTATTTTTTGAAACAAAACCTGCTCATCAATATGGGAAAAATCTGTCTGAATTTCTTCAAAAAGTAAAGATCCCTAAAATATCGCTGGAAGCATAGAAACAGTTGAATAAATCAATAACAATTACTGAAATTGAAGAGACCATAAAGGATTTGAAAGCGGACAAGGCACCAGGACCAGATGGTTTCACAGCGCTATATTATAAGAGATTTATAAAAGAATTGATTCAACCAATTCAAGCAACCTTGAAGGAAAGACAGAAATATGGTAAACCGAAATCCTGGGGACAATCTTATATTGTATTGATATCCAAAGAGGGTAAAGATAAAAAACAAGTCAAGAATTATAGACCAATCTCCTTGTTGAACATAGATTACAAAATCTTTGTGGCAGTGTTGGCAAAACAGTTGAGACAGATATTACAGGATAAGATTCAAGAAGGCCAAACAGGCTTTCTCCCTGGCAGATACATGAGAAGCAATGTAAGAACAATTTTAGATGTAATTGAATACTATGATAAAAACCCAGGGCAAAAAGCTGCACTCATCTTTTTGGATGCAGAAAAGGGATTTGATAATGTTTCCTGGGCTTTTATACATCAAGTATTGAGAAAATACGACCTGGGAGAAAATTTTTGTTAATGGATTGAGATGATTTATCAAGAGCAATCTGCGAGGTTAATAATCAACGGAAATTTCACGACAAGCTTTGTAATAAATAAGGGGGTACAGCAAGGGTGCCTGTTATCACCATTATTATTTATAGCTGTTTTGAAGGTACTGTTGACTTTAATAAATGAGGACCCACAGATAAGAGGTTTGAAAATAAGAAAAAAGGAATTGAAATCAAAAGCTTTCGCAGATGATGTAATTTTATTTTTGGAGGATCCACAAGAATCAATTCAAGTGTTGATGGAAATTTTACAAAGATATGGACAAGTGGCAAGATATAAGATAAATAAGGAAAAGACAATGAGGATGACATTAAACATGACTAAAACAGAGCAAGCCGACTTGGAGAGTAAATCTGGATGTCAATTAACTAAGAAAACAAAATATCTAGGAATTACTATAATGAAAAATAATCAAGAATTATTCGACATCAACTATTCGAAGACATGGAAAGAGATTAAAAATGATATGGAAAAATGGAAAAACTTAAATTTATCTCTCCTTGGAAGAATAAATGCTTTTAAAATGTCCTTATTACCTAAGCTCATGTTCCTTTTTCAGAACTTACCAATAATAGGAAGAAAGAAGATATTTAAAGAATGGGAAAAGCACCTACAAAAGTTTATCTGGCAAGAGAAAAAGCCAAGAATAAAATTTAAAACACTTCAGGATGCAAAAGAGAGAGGAGGATTCGACTTACCATCCTTGAAAATGAAATTGAAAAATACGCATGTTGTTTAGGTTGGATTAAAGACTGGATTCAACTAGAAAGAACAACTATAAAAGAATTGAAAGAAATAAACAACAGATTCGGATGGCATGGATATTTATGCTATGACAGACCAGCGGTGAATAAAGAGTTTAATAACCATTACATCCAGAAGACACTGCTAATGGTTTGGCTACAAATAAAGCGGAAATATTATACAAAACTTCCGATATGGACTTCACCACAAGAAGCATATAAAATTGCCCCAACAAAACAAGGAAATCTATTAACATATCAAGAAATATTGATATGGGAGGAGGATAAACCAAGAATGTGCACAGCAGAAGAATTAAAGGCTGATGGCTATGAGTTAAACTGGTTCCCATGGCACCAACTTAAAGAAAGATTTAAAATGGATCAAAAATTGTACGGATTTGAGAGAAAAGAGAATGAATTAGATTTATTGATGACGGGAAATCAAAAGAAGAGAATTTCTGAACTTTATAAATTATTATTGAAAAGAGAAATGGAACCAGATATAGTTAAAGATACAATGGTCAGATGGGCCCAGAATGTCCAATTGAATTAGCAGTTTGGGAGAAAGCATGGAAAATTGATATAAAATTTACACCACATTTAAATTCAAGAGAAATTTTTTATAAAATGCTTCACAGATGGTATATGACCCCAGAAAGATTACAAAAAATAACTAAAAATGGGAACGTGAAGTGTTGGAAGTGTGATGAAAAGATTGGGTCCTTTTTTCATATGTGGTGGGCTTGCAGGAGGGCAAGAAAGTTCTGGAAGGGGATACATGATGAAATTCAAAGAATATGTAACCTGAATTTTGAAATGATACTGGAGTTTTATTTGTTAAACATGCTAGGGCAACAAAGGGAGATAAGAAGTCACCAGAAGATATTATTATATTTGATAACAGCTGCAAGGTTGATATATGCCCAATACTGGAAAGAAAAGAAAGATATTGATGTAGGAGAGTGGAAACTAAAAGTTCTGGATATGGTAGAGACAGAAAAAGTAGCAGTCTCTCTGAAAAATAAACCTATCCAGAACTTTGAAAGGGAATGGAAAGGAGTCTTGGATTGGATAAAGACATAAATGTACAAGAAATGTAAGAAAGAAACAAATGTAATTGTTCTTCTCTTTTGTAAATGGAAATGTAACTGCTCTTCTCTTTTGTAAATGGAAACAAAGTAGACTCAACTGGAGAATATAAGCCTGGAAGCTGGGGGAGGAGAGTGGGATACATCTACTATTGGTGTATATCCACTCTTTTTTTTTTATGTAATTAAATCCTTAATAAAAATACTTTAAAAAAACATATTTAATAGATACATTTCTGCTTTCACTGAAAAATTCAGATTTAGAATATCTGTTATTATCATATGAATTCATCCCCCAAATTTTCCAGCTTTGTTGCATAACCACCACATTTGATAAAAAGTTTCTTTTTTTCCCTGACATTTCCAACATTTGTCATTTGTCCCCTTTTCCATTTTGGCTATATTCTCAGGTGTTAAATACCACCTGGAAAGCATTTTATAGTAATTCTTTCTCAGATTATAGCATTTAGTAAATTGTACATTTGTATTCCATATGTTCCCCAGTGTTCTAACTGGATTGGATGGCCAAAATGTTGTGCTCAATCAATCATATTTTTTTAAATTATTATTTCTGGTTCCATTTCTATTTTTAATAAAAATTTGTAAAGATTGTTGATCATGTGATTTTCTCCTGAATATAAAATTATATCAAATGTGTTTTGTTGTATTCTAATCCATCAGAGTCTGAGTTGATTTTAAATCTTGGAATCAGTTGTTTATATAATGGCCATAGACGATTGATTCCTTTTGATAGTAGTTCTTCATTTGTTTCTTAACTGCAGTTTCCTCCTATCTGTTTGATCAGATCTGTATAGATTAACCATTTGTCTTCAGAGTTTTTTTTTTTTCAGTTCTATGAAACGCTTCATGTGGGGATACCAAGAGTAGTATTCTAGCGTATAATTTATCTTACCTTTGCCAAATCTTGAGAAGGGGTCTTCTTATTTGATGGTTATTAAACTCTTTAACATCCTTATTTTTCCTGTACCATATAAAACTGTGCCATCCCATTTATAAATTAGAAACTTCAAGTTGAAAAAAAAAGGTCAAAATTTGTTAAACCCAAAGGCCCACCTAAATTATACAGCTTTGACTGTCAAAAACTCAAAAAGAGATGGCACCAAAACCTGCTTTCAATTGTTTTCATGTTTGAGATACAGGTATAGAAAAGGGCATGCCTTATGTATCCTTCAGCCTAGACTCTCTTGGTTGGTTGGACATGCAACAGGGTCTTTAACAAGCAGGCTCATATGGCAGGAGATATGCTGGCCACCAAGCATTGAGGGCTTTATCAGTCAAAATCACCTCCTTGAATTGTTCTTGGCTGGAAACAAATGGAAAGCCATTACAGCCCAGGTTATTTCATGGCTGATGACAGATTATCTATAAAGCCTACATCAAAAAACGTTCTGACTGTTGTACTTTGCACTAGTTTTCAGTACTTTTCAGTAACTTGTCTATCTTGTCTGGACTGAACTTCAGTTTGTTCATCCACATCCAGCCCCTCATAGCATGCATCAGGTGAAAAAGAAAGATCGAAGTATGTATCATCTGCATAATGATGGTACTGAGCTTCCAGAGAGTGGATGACCTCCTTCAGCAGGTTCGTGTGAATGTTAAAAGGTATCTGAGATGCGGTTGAGCCTTGAAGAACTCCATAATGGTCAGTCCCCCAGCATCACCTTCTTGGAAAACCACCAGAAAACTGTGATCCCACCTCCCATATCAGCTAAATGGCTCAGAAGGATACCATAATCAAAGGTAATGAATGCTGCTGAGAGGTCCAGCAGAACTAATGGAAGTAAAATACCCTCATCCACCTCTTGGATAATTAAAGCAAAATAAAACTTCCTAAATCAAGCCTGTATCAATTATAATCACAATTCAAAGCAACTGGATGTCTCACCATTATGTATAAAATACCTTTCAACAAAGTACCCTCGCTGTAAATATTAACTGGGAATCTAATTTTGTAGTTTGTATATGGATAAAATCTTACTTTGAAAAGCATATACACCAAAAATTGCTGTTGTATATGAAGAGTTTTGCTGAGGAAACCTTGGAATAGCATTTAAGCAAGAAGCAGAAGTAGGCAAAATGGTGCAGGTTTTATTTGAAATGTTGTTGTTCTTAACTGCCATCAAGATCACTTCAACATATGGTGATCATCTGAACGAGAGACTTCCAAGCCTGTTATCAACAGCCCTACTCAAGAGTTGCAGAGTCAGGGCTGTGGCTTCCTGGATTGGGTCTATCCACCTGTAATGCAGTCTTCCTCTTTTCCTACTGCCTTCTGCCTTACCAAGCATTATAGCCTTTTTTAGCAAGTCATGTCTTCTCATGAGTTGTCGAAAGTGCAATAGTGTCTGTTTAGTGATCTTGGCTTTTAGGGACAGTTCAGGTTTGATTTGTTCATTTGTTTTTTTCAGTAGTCCATGGTATCTGCAGAACTGTTCTCAGTACTCAGTACCAGATTTCAAATGAGTTGATTTTCTTCCTATCAGCTTTCTTCACTATCCTGCTTTCACAAGCATACATACAAATTGGGAATACTAATTTTAGCAATCTTATATTTAGTAATCAATGGTATAACTTTAGAATTCAATGATATATTTTGTCCAGTTCCTTCACAGCTGCCCTTCCAAGTCCTTGTCTTCTCATTTCTTGACTGCAGTATCCATTCTGATTAATGACTGAGCCAAGGTATAAAAAAATTTGACATTTCAGTGCCTTTATTGTATACTTTAAAGTTATGTAAAACGTCTGTGGTCATTTTTGTTCTTTTATTGTTCAACTGTAAACCCACCTTTGCACTTTCTTCCTTGACTTTCTTCAGTAATTGTTCCAAGTCTTTGCTATTTTCTGCTAGTAGCATGGTGTCATCTGCACATCTTAAATGCTTAATGTTCCTTCCTCCAGTTTTCACACCTCTTTCCTCTGAATCTAATCCTGCTCTACATGTGATATGTTCAGCATACAAGTTAAACCGATAGGGTGATAAAAATACAGCTTTGTCTTGGCTCCTCAGCAAACCCTGTCTGTTGTGGGAGACCGTGCTAGCAGCACTGCTGCCATCAATATAGCCCCTTGCCTCATAGGGGCATGCAATTCCACTACCACAGAAAGGTAGTGCTAGAGTAGGATATTTCACTTTAATATACACTAGATGGCGCTCAAGTCTTGGGGAAAGTTGGAGCAATTATATTTTGCCATGAAAGTAAAAGGCCTGTTGCAGAGATTTTTCACAAGCAAGGAAAAGGGGGATTCTGAATATTGTTTCCACGTGAACATGGTACTTTAATGGAAGCAGTAAAACTAAAGGATGTGTTCAAATGCAGTTATTTGGGCTTTGTTTTCACATTCAGTTAGTGATAGGGACTGGAAGAGCAATCAGAATCCATGCCAAGTGGGGAGAATCAAGTACTGTATTTAGTTAATGGAATATGATGGATGGAAGCATCTTACATGGATCAACTATTTTTAATATTTTGTTGTGGAATGCAATCTGATAGTAACAATTGCACATTTTGAAACTGTGTTTTCAGTAAAGATGATGATGTCTGAATTGCTTTTGTAGAGTTCTTTATGGCATTCTGGTAAATCACAAAGTAAAGCACAAATATCTCAGAAATAAAATAATCTATCTGCAAGTAAAAACAAATTGAGCAGAAATTCACAAACAGCCTTGGCCGCAGTTAAATAGATAGCTGATGTATTGTATTTAATGGGTCTTAAAACCAGGAGGAGTATACTGCATAGGACTAGAGTCTTCATCACTATAGAGCAAGGGTAGAGGGAACCATTGGCCTTCCAGATGTTTTGGACTACAGTTCCCATAAATTCCAGTCAACACAGCTGACAGTAAGGTTCAGTAGGAGTTGTAGCTCAAACCATCTGGAGTCAAAACATTATCCCTGCTTGTTATGGAGGCAATGGGCCATACATGGAGTTCCCTCAAATGGGG
Source organism: Cyclura pinguis (assembly GCA_030412105.1). Taxonomy (NCBI): domain Eukaryota; kingdom Metazoa; phylum Chordata; class Lepidosauria; order Squamata; family Iguanidae; genus Cyclura; species Cyclura pinguis. The sequence continues at coordinate 282,332,583 of CM059599.1, forward strand.
CAATTTTGTTTGTTACTAGTTGCTTTAGTTGTCAGTGATTTTTAAAAACAAATATCCAGATGGTGTTTTATGCCCATCCTGGTGTGGATTTTCTTTTCAGAACAAAAAGGCATCCATCTCTTCTCCTTTCTATCTTTTTTGTATACAAAATAGAGTTACAGTGCTAATAGGGTACATGCTATCACATACCCTCCAATTGTCCAGACTTGACAGGGAGAGTCCCAATTAATCTTTTGTGGCCCTACTTTTTCAGCTGCTTTTAAAATGTACCAGTTTCTCTCTCCTCTTTCCACTTTCCCCATTTGTCCTCAACTTACTTCAGTTGCTGGAAACTGAGTTCAAAGTGCAAAGGTAGTTCACATTCAGCTAACTCAATAAAGGGAAAGAGAAAGAAGAGCAGAATTGTGTACTTCTCTGGAGGCTCAGGAAAAAGCAAACTGCTAAAGCCTCCCCTAACTTATGGGTTCTTCCTCATTAATAACTTTTGCCATCTTGACCACATTCTGATATTGCTTGGCCAAACTTGTCCCAGGTTTCTTCTGTGAAGTATTGGAGAGCATGCTGTTATGCATCAGTGAAATAGTACTTGGGCCCTATGCTTCTATAACTCTGAAAAATTACAAATTCAGAGAGAAGAAGAAAGTTGCCCTTCAGACCACAAGACCAGCTCAGCAAATCATGCCCCCTTTTGAAAACAAACAAACAAACAAACAAACAAACAAATAAATAAATAAATAAAAACAAACAAACACTTTTGGAAGAGCCCTAGTGCATATCCAAGAAAAGAATGGAAACAAGCGGATGCAAAAGCAACAACAACTGACAAAACCCAAGGAATTATATCACAAGACCCCCCCACACACACACATACACACACTTTAGACCAATCTGGAAGAGCCCTTCTCTCATATTGTATGTTATAAGTAAGGTCTGTGGATACAGAGCTCTTTCTGTGTGTTCAGATGAGCCAAAGGAGAATTTAGATATACAAGCTGTCCCCTTATTTTGGTGATGGCGGTAACGGGTGGGGCTGGGAAGCAGCTCTACACGTGTAAAGCATGCAAGCAAGGAAGGCGTTGCAGCCAAGTGATACCCAGAAACACACTGGAGGCCCTGTGAGACAAACCACTGGGTTGGCCTAATGTACTGGTGTCCTCCTCCTAACACATTCCAGAGGATGACAAGAAGGCTTCATTTGTATTTAGAGTTGCATAATTTCCTATAAAGTCCCACTAGCTTTCTGTTATTTGAAACCAAGAAATGTATTCATGTCTTACTGTTCTGAAATGATTTCCCCCCACTTTGCTGTGATGTCATAGGGAAAGAATGTAACTGGAAATTTTTGCTCACTTCGCAGTTTCTTTTCTGACTTCTACTTCTTCAACTTCTTTTCTTTTCTTTTCTTTTCTTTTCTTTTCTTTTCTTTTCTTTTCTTTTCTGACTTCCACTTCTTCAACTTCCAGAAGACCCCAGGCTCCGGTTTTCCTGGCTCAGTGGAGGACACAGAAAGCAGAACCAGAAGAAAAAGAATGATAATGGGGCAGGATATATCACGCTCTGATATATTTGCCTGTCTCTTTTAGGCTACAGTGTCTGCGTAACTGTTTATCCCAAGGATGATAGAATCAGGAAAGGGGACTTGCAGTCCTCCTACTGGCTTAATTTCAAATGACCCCTGCAAGCACACAGTTCAGAGATCTGGCACATATGAGTTGTCCTTCTCTTGGCAGTCTTCTGGGTGGAGGGTGTGACAGAAGAGAGAAAGAAAAGGGGTGACTTTGCTTGCTGTCGGCTCTGGCCACACCCCACAATGACCTCGTTCCTGCACACAGCAGATGTGCAGCCCCCAACAGATTTTCCATAACATTAAAAACAGTTGCCTATCCCTTACTATGTAAAGGGGAATTATGTAGGTTGTGAATCTTGCCATATCAATGTTACGCGTGTGGTGAAGGTGTCATGGTGCACATTTGGTACTGTATGAAGGAGCACCCTTGCAGCTCCTTCTCCCAATCAACCTGGCAATTGTCTCTTCTTATTGATGGATGCTGGACTGAGAATTTTTTGCTGTCAGCTTATGTCTTGAGTGGTCAAATTCGGTTATCATGTCAGTTGAGCTAATCACTATCGTATGTTTTCACCACCATGAGTAGAATGTGATAGGGAATATGAATAAGGAAAATAAATTGATTTATTTAGAAATTTCTTTAGAAATTTAGAAAATTTATTTAGAAATTATTTAGAAATTTTATATATATATGTATGTAGGTAGGTAGGTAGGTAGGTAGGTAGGTAGGTAGGTATGTATGTATATATTTTTGCTCAGGGAATGTTTTCATTTCTCCAAGAATGTATCCACTATGCAATCATATCACTTTAATACCACTGTAACTACCAGACTGAGGACTTAGATGAGGCCAAACCAGACTGAGGGCTTAGAGGAGGCCAGCCTAAAACAGATGACCACATATTCAGACAAAAAGAGAGAGAGGAGTAGCGGGAGATTTCAATTATCCTTGATATTTGTTGGAAGTCATATTTTGCCAAGAATATCAGTCCAACAAATTGCTGACTTGCCTTACATGCAATTTCATTGTTTCAGAAGGTAGAAGAGGCAGCAAAGGGGATCAGCTAATTTGAACCTGATCCTAACCAACAGTGATGATCTGGTTAATAGGGTGGAAGTGGCGGGATTCTTAGGTGGGAGTGACCATGTTCCCCTGGAGTTTATTATATAGCAGAAAGGAGTAGCCAAGCATACCCAGCCTCGCTTTCTACACTTCAAGAAAGCAGATTTCAGTAGACTTAGGGAAAAATCAAGTGCCATCCCATGGTCAGGCATACTGAAAGAGAAAGGTGTTTATGATGGATGAAAGTTTCTCAAAAGTGAGATATTGAAGGCACAGTTTCAAGCAATTCCATTGAGAAAGAAAAATGGGACGTGTCTAAAGAAACCAGGATAGAGGTCTAAAGAACTTTCAAATGAACTAAGATTTAAAAGGGCCATGTACAAGAAATGGAAAGGGGAAATAATCAGAGAGGAATTCAGACAATTCAGATAATTCAGTGTGGTAGAGTCGCCTTCTTTGGAGATTTTTAAACAGAGGCTGGATAGCCATTTGCTGGGGGTGCTTTGAGTGTGTGTTCCTGCATGGCAGGGGTTGGACTCAATGACCATTGTGGTCTCTTCCAACTGTATGATTCTATGATTCTACCATGCCTACATCCTATGGAAACCTGGGGATTAATTTCATGGATTAGTTAGAATTCTCTGGCAGAAAACTCTAGTATTGTAGTTCAGGCAACTAGAGAATTCTAAACATCTCACCAAATTACAGATTCCAGGATTCTATAGGAAAGAGGCATGGCATTTAAAGTGGTTCAAACTGCTATAATTGTGTATTGTGGGCATACTAGATGTTTCTTTCCCATAACTATGTGTAAGAGTTCTAGAGAATTTCTGTGTTGGTGGAATGAAAAATCTGTGGGTGTTTAAAAAGGATAAAAATCGGGCCATGGATGAAACAGTGCAAGGGTCTTGAGATGCTTGCTCTATTTCTAGACAATTTCTCCATTCTGGCTTGAGAAATGTCACTCTTCTTTCTCTGTGTTAGATAGAAATACTGGTATTTTACAGCGTGGAATGATGATGTTGATTAGCCAAGCAGTTTGCATTGGTGGCACAGGATATAATAAACCCTTTGTTCTTGATGACGAGGCATTTTGAAGGATGAAGTTCCCATGGCTAGTGGCTTAACTGTCTGTCAGTTTTACCAGAATGTCAGAACCCTGAATGTTCAAAATGGCACCTTTTTCCAGCTAATCTAATCCAAAAAGGCTGCCAGATCTTGCTTCTCTGCTTAATGTCTCTACCATAGCACCACTGAAAAGCTAGGTGATTCCTAAAGTGAAACATTAGTCTGTGCCATATAACTCATTTTGTGTGCTTATGAGATACACATGCAGACCACGAATTGTCCCAGTAAATCTTCTGCTACCCTGCCACAAGCCACATGGTGAGCCTACATATGGCACACAATTTCTAGAAATAAATAGCCAAAAGAGGAGAGAGATGAATCCAGACTGGGACCAAGGGAAGATGGGACAGGACTTTTTCCAACCTCAGACACAATATTCAATAGCACTAAGAATGTTCAGTCTCCACTGAGCTATTTTGGGGAGTACAGGTTGTCCTTTCAGTATTTCTCCACTGAAATTTGTTACTTCTGGAATTCCCCTGAGCAAACTGATACCTCTGTTTTTCTTACTAGCACTGTTTTGGCCACATGCCTATCATCAGTCAGTTGTTGAATGAGTTGTAACTGAAGATGTGTAGAGCCATACTGTAGCTCTTGGATTTCCCCTCTAATGGACTGGCATGGCTGGCAACTGTCAAATTATGGGCTACTTTCAAACAGTTGGCTTCCCACATGAAAACAAGGGTAGAAAGATCCTGTGGGAAAACTCTGTTGCCTAAGATAGATGCAATCCAGTTAAGTCCTTAAAGAGTCAAGAAGAATGAGATCTTGATGAAGGGAAAACATACGTTCCAAATATGTTCTGAAAATTCATCTAAGATTTAGACTTGACTGGAGTATTGCAGAAGATAGCAGGAGACTGTTAGACCAGGTAGCAGGGGTACATGTAGATGGCCTCATCACAGACAGTGATAAGGATATTCATTAACATTTTGTGTTTACAATGGAGGTGTGTTGTCGTTCTTGGCTTACAGATGGAGAACTGGGGCTGTGAGAGGTTGAATTGCCAAGGTCACACAGTGAGTCATTGATTGTAAGGGGATTTAAATCTAGGTCCAAGTCCACCTCGCTCTTCAGTACACTACAGCAACTGTTGGAAACAGAATGAAACACTGTCTGTGAAAGTGATGAGGAATTCATTCATTCATTTATTCTTTCATTGAAATTGTTATACCCTGCCCTATATCAAAGGGTGAAGGACAGCTTACAAAAAGTATTAAAAGTTACACAATTAAAAATAAAATAATAAAATAAACTAAAAGTATATTAAACTTCAGCAATAAGTTATAAACAGATTTAAAAGATGTAAAAAGTTCTTAAAACTATGTACACCATATTTGGGATCAGCTAATGAGGCCCAAAGACTTTGATGAATACCCAAGTTTTAACTTGATGCCTAAATAACATGAATGTTGATGCCAGTCGGGCCTCTAGGGGGAGGGAATTCCACAATTGGGATGCCTCAGCTGAAAAGGCCCTCTTCCATGTCCCAACACAGTGTACTGAATTCACTGATGGAGACACAGAGTCACACCAGCAGATCTTAATCTTTTGGCAGGCACATACGAGGAAAGGTGGTTCCTCTCCCCATATTTATTAGAATATTTATACCCTGTCTTATATCACAAGGATCTCAGACAATGTACAAATAACATTAAAACAAGTTAAACAGTTAGAACATTTAGGGCCAGGAGAGGCTTTTCTTCAACAAGAAGTGGCGTGGAAGTCAACTTTAACATCAATGTCTGGTGTTTAAAAAAAGCACCTCGTGAGCCTAAAACAGTTGGGAAGAGGAAATGTGATAAAATGTGTTGTGGAATGTAGGAAAAAATGGTTGGGGAAAAAGGAAATATAACACCTCCAGAGAGCGTGTGGAGGCAAAAAAATGGAACATGTGTGCTACTGAATGGCCCCCGGGGTGATCTGACACCTGCATTTTCAAGCTCTCAGTATCAGCATGAAACTGTTGCAGACAAGTAGAGTTCTTCTAGCTAGAGAAGCTCCTTCTCCCAGTTTTACTCAAAAAGGGAGCACTATTCAGTGGCAATTTGGTTTTAAAGTACCCGTATTTGGTTCTGGGGGAAAAAAAACTGCTGCAAAAACATCCAAAGGGTAACTTGCAACTGGATCTGCGATCAGTATTGATTGACCTTATCTGTTTGCCTTCCTTTATGAGGCTTCTGTAGTCAGGTTCTGGATCCTCTTCTTAGTTTCAGTCTCCTTACAAAACCTTTTATTCTATGATGCCACCTCTCTTTTGAAAAGAGAGCTATTTGTTTAGGTTTTGACAGAGCACACATACCTGGCCCTGCAGTTTCCCTGTAGGAATCTGCTGTGCAAGGACACAAGTTTTCTCTTCTTTTCTGATGACAGCAGTTTCCAGACAGGTAGCAGTATTAGTCTGTTGCAATGAAAGACAACAAAGGATTCAAGTGGCGCCTTAAAGACCAATAGACTTATTTGAGCATAAGCTTTTCTGTATGAAAGCCCACCTACCAGATACCTCTGCAATAGCATGTTCTAATCTGCAAAGGCTTGTGCAATGCTAAATCAATTGTCAGGATGTAGTCCTCTTTTTTGAATCCTGATCAGTGCTGTAGTGGAACCATTGCTTGCAGGGTTGGAGCCCCAGGACATTTTGATGAATGGGACTATGACATCATCTGCCACCACCATCTCACCTCCTGGATTTCCCTGTTCCCTCTCCGTTTAGCTGCAATACTCACAGCGGCTAGAAGGGGAATAGATTTCCTCAGCAATGAGGCATTTTTGTGAGCTATCCCCTGTTGTAATCTGAAATATTTGGGGATGGATTTACAAAAGACCTGTTACTGGCAAAGATGAAAACTGCTAGAAGTTCCTTTAGATTCAAATGCCCCTCTGCTCTTTTGGACCTTCTCTGGGGGTGTTTGCTATGGAGACTGTCTAGGTGAGGGCCGGCACTTCAAAATTTACCACTGTACATCTGATCCTGATTAATGTGTTAGAGTGAACAGTTTTATTATTTTTTCTGTTTATTCTACATTAATCCACCAAGCAATAGTATTCAACATAAAGTGGCATAATATACTGTAATAAAAGAACATTTTAATTCTCATACTCAATTGACAGCTAAATGCAACATTCCCCAGGCAGAACATTTAGATCTGTTTTTTCCATTTCTTTCCATCTGTTTCATGTAATCCTTGGCATCAACCAAAAATGGTTGCAGAGGATTTTCCACCCCTGTAGAATTTTTGGGGGGCAGGACTGAAATGGGAAGGGGGATCAGCTTCTCCTGGTTCCAGTGACCCCACCATTCCATCAGCAGAAGGCCACCACTGGATCCTGCGCATAATCCCATTTTGGAAGTATTCAAGAGAAGCAACCATTTCTTGCTGGGTAACTAATTTAGGGAGATAACAAAGTGCTTAGTAACTAAGGTAGGTAACTAGTCTGCGTTCCTGTATCGTTGTTGTTGTTGTGTTCACCTTTGAGTTGACCCAAATTTACGGTAACCCTATCATAGGGTTTTCTTGGCAAGATTTGCTCATAGGAGACTTGCCATTGCCTTTCCTGGTGACTTGCCCAGGGTTACTCAGGGTTTACCCAGGGTTTCCATGGCTGAGGATGAATTGGAATGCTGGAATCTTGGAGTCCTTGTCCGACACTTAAACCACTACAGAATGCTGGCTCTCTATATCCACGTTGCTTTTATGTATATTCTGCTGAAATCAGTGCAACTTGCTGTATAGGAATGTATTTTGGGGTCAATATATTGCTGATGCACCTGCCTATAATTCTGCATTCTGCATCGAGGTTTGTGGCCAATAGCTAGACCATAGAACAGCACTGAATTCACTTCTCTGTGGTTCCAGCCTCCTGTGTGGAAGATACTGCCTAGAAGCCATGATGTTACCAAGAGGAACATTTATTTGGGTTTATTTATTTATTATAAGTATATGTTTGTATTCTGCCTTTTCATGAATCAGAACAGTCTTTTGAATTCACAGCAGTAGCCTGTCGTATTTCCTTGCGCCCACTTTTCTCTGTCCCCCCTGTGATAGGTTCCATAGGAAAGGGAAATTGAGGAGTGTATGTTGGCATACTGAGCAGGAGGGAAATGGGGTACATTCTGACCCATACATCACAGAAAAGGTCCTTTCAACTGACAGAGAGTTATATGCAGTAGTTAGAAATTCTGATTAAGAAGAATGGACACCAGTGGCTGGGAGAAACAAACTAAAGGCTTTATGGTAGGAGCTCCACTCTAAGATAGGAAAATTACTCACAATGCTCAACCTAATCTAGCTTCCATTCTAGGGAAGAGCTGAGAGAGGACTGCTGGGAAGAGAAGAGGTGGGAGAACATCCCTAAGAGTATCAGCTTACATCACAGAAGGGTCAGGATAGACGGACAAGAAGGTGGCAGGGGGGACACTTTTGGTCACTCATACTGTCTAACGCTCAAACTATCTATTTCTATTGCCCTCTCTGAGGCATTTTTGATCCTTCAGTGTTAAACATTTGTTGCACTTCTAACATGAACCCACATCTTACAGCAGCAGTTTCTTCATCCTTGATGTATGTAGATGTGTTTTTCTTGCTGGCACAATGGGTATCAATGGGTTCCTGCCTCTTTTAAGTTTATTTGCAGGTAGAGAAGGACATTTACTGTGTACACTTACTACGGCTACATTTTACTGCTGTGTTCTACTGTCTTTTCTTATCTGCATCCTTCGTAAAGTTAATCTGAACTCTGAGCTGTCTTTTGCAGATTTTATCATGATACAAATCCTGCATGAACACAAAATACATTTGCCTCCTGTTTGACTTTTTTGCAAATCTTATCCAACATGTCTTGCGTCATTCCACCACAATCCAATTCTTCTCCCTCTTCTCCTCCCCTTCCTCTCCCTCCAGTCTTTGTCCGTCTCAATTTGTATTGGCATTTTGAAACCTCATCATTTTTTAAAATGAAATTCCAGTGATACCAGTGATTTTAAATGTACAGTTTCCATGGCTCAGAGCCGGATTCGGTTTCACTGCCATTCTCTTATGTAAAGATCTCATCAACTACCGTACCCGCCTTCAAGGGTGAGTTTGTCAAAGGTATGTAAAGCATCCAGGCATTGAATCCTTCCTTTGCAGTGGAGGCCCAGTGTGGTTTATGAATGACTGTTTCTGTGCTCACCACCAAGGACAAGGTTCAAATTCAAACTTGTTTTTACCTGTCCTGAACAATGACACATTTCAGTGAGAGTACAGGTGAAGGGTATGTGAGATGTAATTTGCCCTGTGGCCAAACTTCCCACATTTTGAATCAACCTTTGCTTGGGTTAAAATCCATTGAATATGTTGAATAACAGTATAATTAGAAAACCCTGATTTATTACCAGGGTCACTGTTTGTGACTTTCTGTATGGCACACTCATCCTGCTGCAATGATGCAGTTGTTTTTGAATGCCTGTGGCTTAATACTGTATTCCATCAGTGGTTCTGGAGAAAGAGAAACAGAAAAAGAAATAAAAAAGCAGTGGTGATTGTTATCAAGAAAATCCCATGATAGGTTTGTCCTGGGCTTCTGTAAGTAGGAAATGACTTGAAGGCACACAACAAAATCCAGAAAAAGGAACTTTCCCATGCTCTGTTACTTCTCAGATGTATTATGAGTCTGTAAGGCAGGTGTGGAATCATGACTCCCAGAGGCTGTCAGAGGTCAGCAAGCATTGCCAATGATGAGGAATGTTAGGAGCTGCAGTCCAACTGCATCGGGAGGTTTATGTGATTCCCACCCCATCTTTAAGACTTCAGAAAATACACAAGTTGTTTGAGATGTAAAACTGATACGAGCCAGTGTGCTCATTCACTTTCACTCATTAGACGTTATAAAAATAGCACAGAAGATCCTAAAGGATGACTTATCTTCTAAGCATGACATGCTCAAAGCCTGTCAATTTGCATCTGATAGTATCTATCAGTCTAACTAAGCAAAGGTGACCACTCAAAGAAACTGAAAGCAGACATTCTTTCAGTTTTGCCAACAAAATATTCCAGTCCTTTTTCTCAAGACAGTTTATGTTTGAATCACTGGAGCCTCTTACTCTTAAAAACCATCCTTCATTCCTTTCCCCTCTATCCTTTTGTCCATTTCTTTCAAAAGTACTTGATTGGCCTGCCTGCTAGCTTGGCCTAGTGGAGATGTCCCTACTCTGGTGACTCCCTGTTGTGTATGACTAGTATGGTCCTGAATGCTGGAGTTTGTAGTCCCAAATGTCTGGAGGGTACTAGTTTGAGACTGACTGACGCAGACATTCAGTTAAACAGAGCAAGTTTTCTTTCACATCTGCATAGGGCCAACCCATTGGAAAAAGGGGGGCAGGTTCCATGGGTTAGACCCAAGTTAGAATTGAGCAAAAGCAGCCAAGCCAACAGAAATGATTGTCAAGTCGGACAAGTTCCATTAAAATACTGATCAAGCATCCAGTGATGCTAAATTGACCATGAAGACACTGACCCATTAGAAATACTATTTGATAGAACAATCTCAAATGCCAGATCTATGGATTGGCAGGGATTAAGATGTGGGGGAAAGAACTGCTCAAGTGGAAAGCAGCTGTGCCAATGGAAAGGACATCTAGCCCAGAAGACTAATTGTGCCCATAGAAAACTCCAAGGGCAGTCTTTGGAGTAGAATGTACTACTCATAGTATCTGTGTTGGTATTTATGTCCTGAGAGGGCCCATGTGGAAGACAGAGGTTTTTGAACTGTGGGCTGCCATGGTGCCAGGGGACTTTCCTTCTGCTAAGGGGCCACAGAATCAGATCCTTTACCTACACTAGCTTCAGTCTGAGCAAAACATTTTCCCTCCAGAAAGGAAACTAAAGAGAATAGCACAGGAGGGAAGAATCACCAGAGACATAGTAAAGAAGAGGGTTACCATCTTACCTCATATTGACTGATCTTGGAAGCTAAGCAGGGTCAGCCCTGGCTAGTATTTGGATGGGTGATATCAAGGAATACTAGGTGCTGTAGGCAGTATTTCAGAGGAAATATGATGAAATATGATGGGATGCGCTTCTGAGGAAATACGTCAAGAACTGCACTTAGAGGGCTTGTATCCTGGTTCCGAGGCAGGATGCTTGGTTTGGTGAAAAGGAGCGGTGGTCTGAGCTTCGTTTCCAACTCAGCCTCATTGCCTTCCAGCTCATGCGGTCTGTGGTCTTTAGGACACACTTCAAAGCGGAAGTCCCTTGTAAATCAGCAATGCTTTTTTTTTTTAGTTCAGCCAGTGTATCCTTTCATGCGCCTTTCCACTGTTTGTATTTTTCAGAAGTTAAAGCTAATTAATGGCCTATTTAAACTTCCTTCCTCAGCAGTTGACGCCTATAGATATGCAAAAGAAATGGCTGGAGAAATTTCAGAATATAAAGAGGTTTTTGTTCCCAGTATTCCTTATGTCATCGCTGAGGGATGCAAATGTCAGCCGCATGGGAAGGGCACAGAAGAAAAAACCTTTCACATCATTGCCTCATATGGGGAATATTCTCTCAACCCTTCATAACCGGCTACTCTTTGATCTGTACGCGTATGCCCGCACTGCCAAAAAATGGAGAGTTTCTACAGCGTTCCGAAAGGAAAACAAAATCCCAAACGACGCGAGATGAATGTTTCTTCCAGACAATGCCTTCTGAGCACCACCAAATTGTTATTTCTTTGGCCACAGGCGAGGACAGCTGTCCCATTTCCCAAGAAATCTCACGTCAGAGTTCATGGGTTCCTTCCAGTGCAGGAAATGATGCTGTAGATTTCATAAGTGGAGCCTGCTGTGATGCTGTTGTTAGTGTGTTGTGCCTAATGGGCCAAGAAGAAAGGACAGTGAAAAGTCATCTCCTTTCCGGTGGTGTAGTGGTACGTTTGCAAAGGGCAGACGTGCGTTGTGATAGTCCCCATAGCCAGCCCCCACACCACAGCACAGGTGTCCAGAACTACAGATGGCTGGGGGTTTTTTCCATATCAACAAACCTTTACTAGTTATATAATGGGGGGGGGGCTTAAATATTATGTAAACTACACTAACTGTACTAACATAAGCTAACTATTCACTGTTCTTTTATGACACCCAAAGACAGCTGCCCCATGGACACCACTTTGGTGCCTAATAGTATGGCCAGGACTACCCCAAGGATAAGAAAGCAGACTTTCTCTGTCTACAGTGAATCATACTTCAGCTAGGGTTGCCAGACTGAAAACTGGAGAGGGCTCCTGTGCTTTTAGTGGTTGTGCAGAATAAAAAGAATTTCAGCAGATAACAATTTGTCACACAACCGGAAAATAACTCCTGCTGAAAATCTCTTTTCTAAAGAACCATTAAGGGTATAAGAGTCTGTTTTCTTCACTCTGGCAATTGTAGTTTTGACTGAACTGAATCTTACCTCAGTTGAAGTAATTGAATCTTACAACTGAACCTTACTTCAAAAAGGGTAATGGAACAGCACTTTCCAGTTCCCCTGAGGGCAGGAAGGCATTTTGGGACCCAGGACTGGCTGTTTGGTCTAAGTCTGTTTTCTAATGGTGGGGAACTACCGGAAGATTCAGTTGAATAGCCCCCCAACAGCTATTCCTGAAGTGGTCACCTCATTCTGCCTAATGGCAGAGCTGGCCCTGCTCAGTGCCCAAAACAGCAGTGTCCGCTGCTGTTTTGCAATTGATTCTTTAAAGTATGTGTCCAAAATTAGACCTTTAAAACCTGAAATGGTGCCCCTACTCATATGATTTCTAAAGCAATCAAGCTATAGTTACAAAACCAGTGCAGAGCTGCAGGGTAAAACACCTCCTAATTGAGGACACCTTTCATCAGCTGATGTCTTGCAAGTCACACATTTGTAATAACCACCTTCTGGCCTCATTCTAATTTCTTCCTGGCCTTATCTTTTGGAACCATTTCAAGTGCAATTGCTGTGTGGCATAAGGCTTTCATTATTGACTCTGCACTTTATCTCATACAGAAAGGAATGAGGATGTAAATGCCAAGTTGCTGTGCAGTTTAGGTCAACTGAGAAAGGAAACTGGACATGTCCAGGCTTGCCTTTCTCAGTCTTTTGCCTCGTCTGTTTTGAATTGATGCTGGGTGAGTGGATTTGTATCAGTGTCTTCTCCCCGCCAAAAATGAATGACAACATATATTTTCCCTTGAATATGATTCAATGTCATTAATGACAGCCTGAGAACATTCCTTACCACAAAGACAGTTAGTTCTTTTCCTGTAATTGTGAGGAGGCAGACAGTTGAGCGTAGTCAAAGTTTGTCATCCTGGATCTGTAGAGTGGATGCGAAACCTCCAACTGTCTCAGTTTGGCAGGGACAGTCCCAATTAATCCTCTTGTTGTCCCACTTTTTCAGCCACTTTTAAAATGTTCTAGTCTGTTTCCACTCCTTGTTTTTTCTCCCTTTGTCTTCAAACAATCAAGTTACAGTTACAAAACCAGTGCTAAAATTGCTCCAAACTGAGTTCAAAGTGCAAAAGAAGTTTGTACTCTATTAGCTTAGCAGGGAGAGGACAGGAGGGGGTGGAATCTTGCCCTTCCCTGCAGATTTAGGCAAAAGCAAACTGCTACATCCCCTGCTAGGTTATGTGTTCTTTCTCATTAGTAACTTTTAACATCTTGACCACATTCTGCTGTTGTTTAGCCATATGTGTCCCAGTTTTCACCTGTGAAATATTGAAAGGTATGCAGATAAGACTTTTGTTGGGCCATAAGCATGCTGGCCTTTGTTGGGCCCCAAATCAGCAGTGTGTTGATTTGTTCCTACATCCACAATAGGGATATCCTTGGAGCATATACACCTGTCCAGTTGTGTTCACTCTATCCCTCTTCCTTCCCCATCTCTTCCTGCTCCAAACTTCATGTCTGCAACAGTGGGCTCAGGAATCTAGAGATACACACCTTTCTCTCTAAACTTTGTCTCACACTAGCTGAGACAGTCCAAGAATGTGCCCTGTGCCACTGTTTGGAACAGCCAGCTGTGCAAGGCCGTATCCCTGCACCCTGCGCATTATGAGGATTCTCTTCTTCTGACAACAGCATCAGTTTTTTTAATTTGGGCAGAATATACTAAGGCAGAAGTCACAAGCTAAGCTTTTAATTGTTTTTTTAAAAAAACCTGTAGCTAACCTGACAGGCTCCTGTTTGAAGTGAGAAGTGTGTCTCCTCTTCCTCCCTTCTCACTCTTTGTTGCTGGCTCGTCTGCTAAACATTATATCCTAGCTTGGAGAAATTGTGCAGAATGTGAAGTTCATTTATGTACATATTGACATACATATGTACATACTTTTTTCAGTCTCTCCCTGGACAGACTAAGCTCTCACGTTACTCTGTCCTGAGAGAACCTGAAAAAAAGTCCCAATCCAATCTTCTCTCTCTGCTGTGGCAGTCACTCTTTGGTGCTTCCCCACCAGAGCAGGAAGTGTGGAGGGGGTCAGGAGGAACTCAGGGAAAAAAGTACCAATCCACTCTGTTCTCTCGAACAGGACAGTGGCTCTTTTGGGCTTCACTGCTGCCATGGGAGGGGGGTGGAAGGGTTTAGGCTTCTTTCAGGGTCTCCAAAGATGGACTAAGCTCTCATCTTGAGAGCTTTGTCCATCTGTGGAGAACCTAAAAGAAGCACCAACCCCCGTCTACTCTTTCTGGCAGCCTTTTGTAATGCCTGGGCGGGAAAATGGCAGGGGTATATGGCCCCTTGAGGTGGCACTGGCACTTCTGCCGCTCTGCAGAATGGATCTAAGGAGCTCTGAAGTTTTACCTTTGACTTACCCCCAGGTCATATCAAAACCCGTAATTTTGTCCCCAAAACCTGCCCTCAATTTATACATGAGGTCAACTTATCCACAAGTATGTATGGTAACCTAATTGGTCTACAAAGAACTTCCTGAACCTGTAATACATTGCAGCAAAGTGCTTCTGTTGGCAGAGTAAGTGAAAATTTTCTGGGAACAATTCAAAGAAGTCCAAAGAGCTGTCTGTTGTAGGGAAAATAAGAATCACCTAGCTTGAATGAGCAAAGTTTTTTTACTGCTTTAAAATTTTATTTATTTATGTACTTATTTATTTAGGTCTCTGTATTTAGTTTTGTTGTTGTGTGCCTTCAAGTCATTTTTGATTTGTAGTGACCCTATTGTGGACTTTTCTTGGCAAGATTTTGCTCAGAGGTGATTTTCCTTTGCTTTTCTTTGAGGCTGAGAGAATGTGACTTGTCCAGGGTCACCCAGTGGCTTTCAGTGGCTGAGCAGGAATTCAAACCCTGGGCTCCAGAGTCATAATCCAACACTTAGACCGCTACACCACACTGTAGATACAAAAGAAAGTAGCACTCCAGGTTGATGATTCTGAATGGTTACCCATGAAATGTGCAAATCCTCTCATGTTATAGTCACGGGTGACTGATATGCTTCTCTTCCATTAATTAAGCCTACGTTATTTGGAAAATTGCTGCTTTGAATTTGGAAACAATACTGCTAACATTTTGCTCCTCTCTACTGCTTTGGAAAACAGTCTTTCAAAGTATGCCAAAATATTTCATTTATTTAGTAGGGGATTTGTGCTGATTGTACCAAAAAGGATGTTTAGTTGCACAGCTTCTTATTGATTTTAGTTACTCTCTGGAAAAAGTATTTTGTTCTGTTTCATCACTGGCTGTGTCATACATGGGTATCCAGATAGGATCCAGATGTTCTTATACTGCAGTTCCCTTCAGGCCTTGCTGGCCTGGGCAAAAGAGAAGAATGATGAGAATCATAGTTTGTTCACAACTGGAAGGCACAGTTTCCTTGTTGCTGATCTATCCCTTTCTAATTTCACATGCACTTTTGTCTTATGTAGTGACCAAACATATCACAGGGGCTCAACTTCTTCATTCAGCAAGCTATATCGTGAAGCATTGTGTTTCCCAGACAGAGTAGACTGTTATTAATACATGAACTGATTGTAGGTCAGGATTGTGTTCATAACAGTGCCACTCAAATACTCCGCTTACTAGTTCCCGCACAAAGATTATTTCTGTTTTGCAATATTGATCTGAGTCTGCATTTACTGGAATCCCATCACCTAAAGAAATGTAATTTGGAGGAACCTGATAATTTCTCATATAAGTTTACAATCCTTGAAGTTTCAAGGGAAGATGAAATGGTTATTAAAACAGTTTTCTTATAGATAAGTCAAAACAGTTATTTTTTTCAAAGACAGTGCAGTATAGAGGGTGATATAATAGTTGGGGACACACTGGGCTTTGGGAAATGGTTCTCCCTGACTGTCTTGCGTCCAGGTTTGTCTATGAAGCCCTTAGCTGTTGGCGCAACTGAAGGCTTCCTGCTGTGGAATCAGCTGGGCCACATAATGTCACTTCAGGGTGAGGGAAAGGGAGATGATTCACATAGGTAAGCATGGACTGTTGCATTTATCCTTTAGGGTACAGACCTGATAGTGAAGTCTGGGTGTAAGATTTCAAGTCTAACAATTTCTTTTGATCATTGAAAGTTAAAGTTTGGAAATGGTTGGAAGAGAACCTCTTGACAATTCTACTCGATTTTAACTCCCATATGGATTTCCAATAGACAATGGAATGGGAAAGTGATAGATGCATGTCAGAAGATCTCTGTACTTTTGATATACACAGTAATCCATGTAGTTCCATTAGTCTGGACTAGTTTGGAGTTTTCAGCTGCTTGAATTTATGGCTCTCTTAGTCAATACATAGCCGAATGAATATGCAATCAAAAGCAGTCCTCGGAAGCATCTAGATCTGCCATGAATACAAGCTTTATGTAGCTTTGTTTTGAAGTAGGCATGAATCATTAGAATTCTGTTTGTACTTTTTTTATTGAGTCAAATAAAGTCAAAATGGAAATAGGCAAAGAATGAATCACTTTCATGGGGGAAAAATAAGTCTTTCTTGAATACTGAATGGCCCAACAGGAAGTACAACCTCTTTAAAAGAAGTTAAATTAGCAGTATCTGCATATTTCTCCACTACCTCTTCTTTAGTGTCCACCATACATGTTGTAAAGCACCTGTCGGAGGATGCTATGTGAATTTTAATCAGTTTGCATTACCAAAATAAGTTGTGTGTCCTGTGAAAGACAAGTAGAAATAACCAATACTCTAAATTTATAAACAATTTACCAAAGAAATCTCAAACAAAACATATATTAGCACATAAATAAAGTATACTCAGATTACAGAAAATAAAATGACAAGACAGATGAAAAGAAACAGAAGGGAAAACAAGGGAAGATGCTGGAAAAAGTAGGAGAAATGGAAGGACAGATTAAATATTGCATTATTATTTTAAGCAAATCATATTAGACAACTTGTAATAGGCTATGACCAACTGTTAGTCTTCACTAGTGTAGAGCCATCAAATCAATGAAGACTTGGCCATCAAAGCTTATGTAAGTTTCTTTGATTTAATGGGTCTACTCTAGTTCTCATTGCCAGTTTGTTTTATGCTTGTACCTATCTTGGCTAGCCATGTTGATTTGCTTTTACCATTTTTAAACCAATATTTATGTTGGCCTTCTGTTGTTATAAGAATTTCAACAAACATGACAAATAAACCACAATACAACAGTTTTCATCTTTTTAAACCCACCTATAAAAAATTATGTAATCAGTTTGTCATATTGTTCTGCATTTTGGCAAGGTGTTTAAAAACAAATACAGTGTGAGGTGAAGCCCCTCATGCAGTTTTAAAATAGGTGAGAAACACATACTAGGAATGGTGATCTCACAGGTACAGATACCTCCCTAGCCTTGAAGGACTTTAAAATTTAAAATAGATTGTTTGGATTGATCAGGTCAGAAGGAAAAGAGGGGGACTTTCAGCAGCACGTGGGGAATTTTCTGTTTAGGATTTAGAAAGCATGAACGAACCTTGTTTAGCAGTTTGTTGGTGGCATTATCAGACAGGAATGTTAGTAGAAAGGGGTTAGTGCATTGAGTTAATTATTAAGAATATATAAATATAATTCAATTGAATTTAGGTTAGGAGGAGGAAAATTTAATAGGTTTATGATAAATTAGCAATTAAATTTAAATTAAATGACTTTACTACAAGGCTTACCTGGAACAAAGGTGGAAAATGCCATCCATGCATATTTATTTATTTATTCATTCATTCATTCATTTGTATGTTGCCTTTCTCCTAAAGTGAGACCTACGACGGCTTCCAAAGACAGTTAATGTTCCCAATAAAATTTAAAAACAATTAAAATCACTGCATAAAACGATTTGAAAAACATGTTGTGTTATATGTCTTCAAGTCGTTCCTGATGAATGGAGACTGTAAGGTGAACCTGTTGCGGGGTTTTCTGGTGTGAGAGTGTGTGATGCACCCAAGGCCACTCAGTGGGTTTTTCCACAGCCAATTAGGGACTTGAACGCTGGTCTCCAGGGTCGTAACCCAACGCTCTAACAGTTGCACCACGCTGGCTTTCATAGACAAGTTTAAAAAGATAAAAAGAACATCTTAATGAGAAGCTCCCCCGTTTAAAAGACTGCCACTTGCTGAATCCCCCAGCAAATCCCCATGCCTAAATACCCAAAAAGCACCAGATCCCATCCAGTCCTGGAAGCCACATCTTCCCACCAGTCCCTGTGTTAAGGTTGGTGGAGAAAATACATTGGCAGGAATTTTTGAGAATCCCATCTCTCATCCACACCATCAAAGAAAACCCCTCCTCTAAATTTCTCTCTCTGCTTCCTTTATAACGTCACCTTGTTGCTCTCCCTTCTTTAGCTTACTGGTTCCCACATGGATCCCACCAAACATCCCAAGTCAGATGCTGTACCTTTGAAATTCAGTTTTCTGGGACAGATGACGACCCTCTATGTAGCGGTCAGTGTTGAGCACAAGAAAAACACCACTAAGGGGCTGGGTTTTGTGACCTAAGACTTATAATTCTGCAACCCTGAGGGGCTAACAAAAAGCAAGAAGTAGTTTTGCAAAAATCCAAGGGAACCAGGCTTTTGATGAAGAACCATGCAAAAAATGTAATATTAGTTGAATCTTTAGCACTGTGTCTCAATTAATTAAACTTAAATATAGAATTATATTAATTCTGGAATACCAACTTAAACTGATCATTTCAGTTAAAAATGTATTTAATATAGTTGTACTCTTTTGTTAGAAAATTTCTTATTTGATAGTTTTATTAATTTTAACTAATTAGTTCCTGTCTCAAGTAATTTGCTTCAATCTGCTTCCAGTCTCTGCTAACATATTGTCTTCATCAACATTTGTGATGCTCTTGTTAAGTCTACAGTTATAAGAAATTCAATTTTCTCTTTTAAGATGTGCTTCTATGTTCTCTTAGCAATAGCTTTGTCATTCGGTTTTGTTTTTTAAAAAAAAAAACATTCCGTCCAGCAATAGTTTTTATTCTCTCTGCGTATGATGATTGCAGCCTGGACTTTCAGTTGGTTTGTGATCATTGGAGAAGCCACATAAAATTGGTTATGTCAATGATGGTAGAAACACAGTGAATAGCTGCAGAGCGCAATGTGTATTTTGCAGTATAAATGTTTACAGTGGACTGTTGCATATTCATTGGTTTATACATGGATTGTACACATCTGCTTTAAAAGTGCTTCCGCTCAAGTCAATCCCCACTTGGTGGGAACCTTTGTCTATCAAATCTAGTTTTGTACAGACACCTCTGTGACTCAGATACCACAGTTTATCTCTGGAGAGAACCTAAGACGTGACAGTCTGTGTTATGAACAGGATCTCACCCTGGCTATATGTAAATAGAATGTCATTTGACAGATAACATCCCTAAACAAAAAAATCGCCCAGCAGAGTATTAGGCAGAACTCAGGAGTGGAGACAAAAGGCGGGGGTGAATGTGGTGGTGTAAGATGCTGCTGTTTCTATATATGGAATGATGGCATAATACAGTGTAGAAGGGAGATACTTTACATTGCAATTTTAAGTATTTGAACAGAACTTGGAAAGATCTTTTAAATAAACGCCCTGGTGGCGCAGTGGTTAAATGTTGGTATTGCAGCCACAGCGTTGTGAGTTCGATCCTGCAGGGCTCCAGGTTGACTCAGCCTTCCATCGGTTGGTAAAATGAGTACCCAGCTTGTTGGGGGCACTCCAGTTAGGGAGTGCTTTGCACTGATAAGCGGTATAGAAATGTAACTGCTATTACTGTCATTCCAAGGCCGCAAAGAGTAGCTAGCTGCCATCACAGCTACAATGTTAAAATTAATTTTGCTTTTCATTTTTCTAACGTAGTTACTTTCAATTACTTTAGAAAAGGAGTGGGAATCTTATGGCTCTCCAGATATTGGACTGCAGCTCCCAGCATTCCTTACCAGTCCAACAGTGTCTCGGGGGCACATAATTCCCACCCTTGCTTTAGAATGCCTGAATGCTACAAGCTGTAGTACAAAACGTGGTCTCCTCCTGTCTGCTACATTTTCACCTCAATACCAACAACAGAGCATGCGACAACAGCTCAAGGCATGGCATGAATCATCACCAAAACCATATTATAGACATTCTTCAGGTAACACAGAGTCTGACAGTGAAGCTTCATTTTACAAAGGCTTTTTACATCCACCTAACCCCCCTTCTTCTTCATCCTCTGTCTATTTAGAAGCTTTTTAGCAGCATCAGTATTGAGGAAAGTGAAGGAGGGCTGAAAAAACAGTATTGGGTTGCAGCAGCATGTTTGCAGTAGACAGTGCAATAAAGCAATAAAGCTTCAGTTGGGAAAGAATGTAAAGCTTTGTAAGAAAAGTAGAGGCTGGTGAAAGAAAAAGCCATTCTTGGATGCACTTTAGAGAGGCCTTTAATTGTTTCCTAAAAAATTGAAAATGTTTCTGTTTATTTATGCAACACTTCCCTGATCTGATTGTTTCATTTCACCAAAGCATATTGTCAGATTTGAATAAAAAGTCTGCTGAAACATGTTGATTTGTTCTTCTTTCTTTGTGGTATAGGAACCTACTTTCAGTCTTTCAATGTTATTTCTCCTTGTGGTACCAAAGTTTCTGCTAAAGAAATAATGCCCAGGTACACATCTATTTTGTTAACTGAGGTATACGCTAGGCCCTTCACATTTGCGAGGGATAGGAACACAAATCCCTCGTGAATCTCAAATAATTGCAAATAGGGTGCCCTCCCTACAGGCTTCTGCCCAGCAGGTGCACCCAGCCAGGCAGGGAGCAAGGAGGCAGGAAATAGGCAATCGCCTTCCCTGGATCTTCTTGCCGCTAGCGTGGGGCACATCCGTACCCACGGTGGCAGGAGCATAGGAGAATTGGCAATCGCCCTCCCTGGACCTTCTTGCCCCCTGTGCCAGCATGCTGACACCCGCAGAGGTGGCAGTGGTGGCAGGGGGAGCGTGGGGAATTGGTGATCGCCTTCCATGGACCTTTCTGCTGCCTGTGTGGGCATACCTGCAGCAGAGACGGCAGCGGGGGTGGCAGGAAAAGCATGGGGAGTTGGCTATCGTCCTCCCCGGACCTTCCTGCTGCCCATGTGGGCACGCACGCACCCGCGGCAGCAGGGGAGGTGGGAGGAGCACGGGGAACTGGTGATTGCCCTCCCTGGACCTTCCTGCCACCAGCGTGGGGTGTGCCTGCACTGGGGGCAGGGAGAATGGGAGGGGCAAGCGGGGTAGTGTTACTGCCCTGGCTAGTCCGAGCTTTGGGGATATTAAAAGATATCCCTTGATATCACAATTCGGCTTCACTTCTCTATTCCTTTCCACGTGCTTGCGAGGCCACCGGACAAGCACGTAAACCAGCTCGGCCGTTAATAACCGTAATATTCAAACTACAATACAGGCAGGCCAGAAATAGCTGACTCACTGCTTTAGGAGACCTCCAGGCAAGTACTGTAATTAAGTATGCACGCCACTTACAAAAGAGCCTCTGCCCCGCGATGGCAGCTTGATGGGTGAACTATGCAATACCCAAGTACTCTGCGTTTGCACACTGGCTACTCTATTGAGAACTGCTACGATAACTCAATCATTCAGATTCTGACCTTTCGGAGGCTTTGTCTCCAACTCCAAACCTATTGTTTTCCCCCAAGTACGGCATAGCCTGCAGTCACAATTCTCCTTATAAAAACCCTTGATTCCGGGACCTTCCTCGGATCGTCCCAAATTTCATCCGGCCTTGCTGCCGCTTTGCTTGGCGAGCCTCCCCTCAGCTCCACGTGCTGAGCTACATCGCACCCCAGCTTTGCTCTCTATTTTTCTGGGCTTCAGGACAGGTGAAGTATCACCCAAACCAGCGATCCCTCTAAAAATCCCTCTATACCACTCCAACCTTTATTTTCTTTAGTTATCTTGTGTGAGTGTGTCGCATACACTGTTTTGCTTGTATTTAATAAACATCAGTTATTATTTCAACTTCTGTGTTCTCCTTGACTCGACCTGACCCCGTAGACATAGAGTTCAAGATCTCGCTACGTTACCCTGCCTCTCGTAACGCTAAGCAGTGCTCTGAGCTAATTTTCCCCAACTTTAGTTGAGCACATTTTGGTGTCCCTCCCGGGACCCCCAGTACACAGTGTAACAGTAGGAATGGGGTGGGAGGGAGAGAATGGGGGGCAAGCAGGCATCCCGCAAATAATCAAATTAGTGAAAGCGAAACCCACAAATGTGGAGGGAGAACGGTACATGTATATCACTTTTCTATAACTTAGTGAGACAATATCTTCATAACTGTTTTAACTGAATTCAGATTCTTAACCTAGGATGCTGGCAAGAGTCCAAATCTCACTTGCTCTGGGTTTCATGCACAAATACACATATGCCATACAGAACATATATATCAGATCTATTTTCATACACTGAAAGAGCAGGAGAGAGTGCCAGCTATTCAGACATAAAGGGGACTCTGGAATGTCCATAATCAATTTGTTGCACTTAAAGCTTTCCCTTCTTTACCACGTAATCTCTAGAACAATCATCATAAGACTGCAAACAGGATCATCAGTCATCACGGTTGGTTTTCCTGCACAGCTGACAGAGAATGGAATCCAGAATTGCTGTGAAAGCTGTGCCAGGTGACTTGGGAAGCTTTAAAAGCCTGTCAATATTAACTTTCCCTGAATCTACAAATATGTGTCAACATGAGACCATTTCTTATCCTTTGTATCTGGGTAGATGGAATGTTATGAGCTTCAGTACAAACAGGAACTCAGCTAACTCCTTAAACACAGAGATTGCCCTTGGTTCTCATCTATAGAAAATTGTAGCTATTTCTAGATTTGTTTTCATGAATCTATTTTCGATAGAAGAAGAGCCAGTCTCCCCCAGGAGTAGATGACCAGTCTTTCTCTTTCCTAGCTACTTATATACAAGAGGGAGCAGAAATACTTCCTTCATTCAGGTGTGATGTCCACACTTATGTACATTGCATGAACAGATGTTAGCTTACAGCTGAAATAATATTGGGAGTTAGAACATATTCTCCAGCCAAATTCTTCCTGTTCCAATGTGCTTTTTAAAAAAAAGCCTTTAGTGTGTTATTTTAACTTGTTTTCTGAACCACTCTTAATTCAGGATGCTGTTAAGAATCAGGATTTTTTTTAAAAAAAAGATTAAACAGCATAATGAAAATGGCATTTTGATACCTGAAATAATTCCTTTAAAAGATAATGATGCTGTAATACTCTACATATTTACATGAAGTCAGTGGGGCTTACTTGTAAGAAGGATTGCATTCTAAGTTTCTTAAAGTCATTCCTTGAAGTTTGTTATCCAACAAACTTCCCCTTAAATTTTTACAAGTAGCATTTACAGGGTTCAGCCTGACTAAATAGTGGAGGAGGAATATTACATGATACATGGACTGGCTTTTGCTATTCTGTAGGTTTTGAGGTGACAATGTAGATGGAAAGAGGGTGTATTCTGTACAACACACATGTGACTTGAAGCATTCAGATTCTTCTTAAAAGTAAAAGTTCTTGTTTTGCTTTTTAGAAACAGAAAGTGTTACTTCTCCAGACTTGAAACTATAGTGGGAAATAACTATTTGGTTATTATTTCAAAAATAATTTTCCTAGCTCCATATTAATAGGCATGTGATTATTTGAGCTGGACAGCTGGAGCCATGGACTGTAGCTTGGTTAATGAAATTGTGCACTGTAATGAATACAGGTTTATTCCATAATAATTTTGGTTAGTCTTGAGGGAACCACAAGATTCTTGTTGTCCTGCACTAAATAATGTATCCTTCTATGTGACCCTAGCAATGTGATCCAGCATTTTTAGCATCGACTGCAAAAGGTGCACCCCACTTTATTTGTGTCTGGAATATAATGCTGCTGTAAGGCTTTGTGCAATTGGCCTGATCCTGCACTTGACTACTATTGCATGTGTATATTTTCCTCTGTGATTTAATTCAACTGTCCTTAAGAAATCCTTGCAAATGTACTCTTAGGGCCAGGGACTGAGCACTTCTATCAGTCCACAGTTCCCTATGCTCCACATACTTGTAAAATGTAAGGCAAAGTCAGGGAATCTTCACTTCTCCAGATGTTATGGTAGAGGACTGTAATGAAAACCCACCCGACATGGCCAATGGCAAAGAACATTTTGCATAGGTAAACTGGAACACTTGTGGCCAAGCAACATCAGAGTATGGTCAAGATGTTACTAATGAGAAAGCTAGGAGAGGCTGCATCATTTTGCTGTTGCCTAAGCCTGCTGGAAAGTGCAGAATTCCTCCCCCTCCTCTCCTTTCTCCTCTGCAGAGTTAATTGAATGCAAATTACTTTTGCACTTTGAATTCAGTTTGCGGTGAGCTGAAGACATAGGGAGAAAGTGAAAGGAAGAGAGAGAAACTGGGACATTTTAAAAGCGGCTGAATAGTGTGGGAGACAGACTGTCCCTGCCAAACTGGGGCAGTTAGTGGGTATGGGATTATGGGACATGGGATTTATGGCCTCAAGTTTCCTCCAGACCTGCTATAAGGAACAGAGAATGGGTCCCAGTGGAAAACTCGGGTGAGCAAAAGACGTCCTCAGCATTCTAATCTGTGGCTGAGATTCTGTGTGATAAAGTGTGGCATAAAAGATCCACAGGCGGAACTATACTACACCTCTCCTTTTAATCTGTCCCACCAGACTTGCTGTCTAGCCACTAGAGCTCCCACCAGTAGCTATTTAATGTCTGGTGGAGAGGAGGAATGGAGTACCTGGCTATGTCCCCATAGCCAAGTACAGACTGATAACATCATCTGCTGAGACCTGCCAGGGGCCGCCAGGAGTCTCAGCAGATGACACAATTACTCTGCGTCTGGCTACAGGGACATAACCAAATGTTTCTCCATTTCTTCCCCCCACCACTCTCCACCAGCCTCTGAATGGGGGGGGGGGGGCAGTGGTAAACTGGTGAGCCAGGGGTGGGGCTTTGGTTGCTGCTGAGGGAGGAAAAGAGTACCAACCTCTCCACAACCTCTCCACAACCACAACAAAAAGACCTATGCAGGCATAGGTTTCACTTACATTTGTATATGTTGTATATGCCAGCCTATACATGATTCTCAAGGGCCTAACTTTGTAGACTTTGTCACATTCCTACTATTATTTCAGATTACTAGCTCTATAAAATTCTGGGAACAAAAGACATAACATGCATTTGAAAATGTAAATCTTGAATCAGTTAATTACACTATACCGCCTTTCTATATTTTTTATGTGAGCAGAAGCAAGTAAAGCTGATAAGATCTCTTGTTTAGATCTGGGACCATTAGGAATGAAAGGAAGTTTGAAATTTAAGATAACAAGAGTGCATAGACTGGGTTAACACATCTCAGAAAACTGACAGTTATAGAAATGTCACTGTTTGCTTGAGGTTGTTTTTGGAGGTTAATTATCAGATAATCAAATATTCATTCTAGTCTGTTCAGGTTGCTGTCTTCAGCAGTGTTTATGCATATTTTGTCTTTTGAAGTGCTTCAGTTGTACGCATTGTAAAACCTGACTGTCTTGTTTTTGAGTTGTTAGAAATAAAGAACACAGTGAGCATCTTGATAGCAATCAAGCACTCCTTCATTTGGTGGGGAGGCAGAATTGAGCCTTCTATGAAAAGGGCATGGCTTAGTTATTCCGTGACATAATTTGTTGTGTCAATTTCACTGGTAGAAGCATAGCAGTAATTAGGAAACCAATCTGTTTTATGTAAACCATCATAAAACCATGCTTTACAAAACATATAAGGAGGGGTGCTCCTTAACTCACTCTCATCCAGGAATACACAATATAGTACTCCTGAAGGTTGCCCATCCAACCTTTGTTTAAAGACTGCCAAAGAAGGAGAATCCATCACTTTTCAAGGCAGTCTGTTCTACTGTCAAACAGTTCTTACAGTCAAGAAGTTCTTCCAAATGACTAGGATTAATTTGAATCCCTTGGTTCTCATTGTAGTCTCTGGAGCAGTAGCAAACAAGCTCATTCCATCTTCTATACGCCACCCCTTCAGATATTTAAGAGGTTACAAGAAGAATGCAAAACTATTTGAAAATAGCAGACCCAAGAGTAAGCAAATGTCTTTGTTCACTGCTTGGATTGCATGGTAGTAGTACCAAGAAGGGCTCGAGACCTGTAAGCATGTTCTTGAAAGTCCTGTCTTCCAGGTCATTTAAGAGAATCCTAGATAACATGAAAAACATGGTTTCCAGGCTGTCTAAGTAAAAGATGTCCCATTGATTCAGTAGTGAATCCACTACTGCAGTTGAATTTAGATCACAATTTAAGCCATGGGGAATTACGGTTGCAAATATAAGGGAGCATTGTGGTGATCTTCTTCTCTTACTGCCAAGGCAAATTCCTGTGTCGAGGTATATTAGCAGAAAATGTTGTAGGCAGGAGCAGGAAAAGAACAGTGCAAAACCTGACTATTTACTTGGTATTTATGTAGCTTTAATTTCTGCATTTTAAGAAGATTGGGGATAGAAGTGGGTAAATACAGAGGAAAACACAATCATCTGATAATCATAGAATCATAGAATCATAGAAATGTAGAGTTGGAAGAGACCACACGGGCCATCCAGTCCAACCCCCTGCCATGCAGGAACACCCTCAAAGCACTCCCGACAGATGGCCATCCAGCCTCTGCTTAAAAACCTCCAAAGAAGGAGACTCCACCACACTCCGAGGCAGCAGATTCCACTGCCGGACAGCCCTGACTGTCAGGAAGTTCTTCCTGAGGTTCAGGTGGAATCTCCTTTCCTGCAGCTTGAATCCATTGCTCCTTGTCCTGGTCTCTGGAGCAGTAGAAAACAAGCCCTCTCCTTCCTCTACATGGCATCCCTTCAAATATTTAAACATGGCTATCATGTCCCCTCTTAACCTTCTGTTCTGCAGACTAAACATACCCAGCTCTCTAAGTCTATCCTCATAGGGCATGGCTTCCAGGCCTCTCACCATTTTGGTTGCCCTCCTCTGGACCTGCTCCAGCCTGACCGTGTCCTTCTTGAATTGGGGTGCCCAGAACTGGACACAGTATTCAAGATGAGGTCTAACCAAAGCAGAGTAGAGTGGTAGCAGTACCTCCCTCGATCTAGACACCATACTCCTATTGATGCAGCCGAGAATTGCATTGGCTTTCTTGGCTGCCGCATCACACTGCTGACTCATGTTCAGCTTGTGGTCTATTAAGACTCCTAGATCCCTTTCACACACACTGCTATCCAGCCACGTGTCCCCCATCCTATATTTCTGTATTCCATTTTTTCTACCTAAGTGTAGGACGTTACACTTCTCTCTGTTGAATTTCATTTTGTTAGCTTTGGCCCAGCTCTCTAATCTATCCAGGTCATTTTGAATTTTGATCCTGTCCTCTGGCGTATTAGCAACCCCTCCCAATTTGGTGTCATCTGCAAATTTGATGAGCATGCCCTCTATTCCTTCATCCAAGTCGTTGATGAAGATATTGAACAGCACTGGGCCCAGGACCGAACCCTGTGGCACCCCGCTAGTCACTTCTCTCCAGGATGAAAAGCAGCCATTCGTGATCACCCTTTGGGTTCGGCCGGTCAACCAATTACAAATCCAACTAACAGTAGCCCTGCCCAGCCCGCATTTTACTAGCTTCTTTGCAAGAATGTCATGGGGAACTTTGTCAAAGGCCTTACTGAAATTGAGAAATGCTACATCCACAGCATTCCCTTCATCTATCAAGCTAGTAACTCTATCATAAAAAGAGATAAGATGAGTCTGGCATGACTTATTTTTGAGAAAATCCATGTTGACTTCTCGTGATTACCGCATTGCTTTCTAAGTGATTAGAAACGGACTTCTTAATGATCTGCTCCAGAATCTTTCCAGGTACTGACGTCAGGCTGACTGGGAGATAATTGTTTGGGTCCTCTTTTTTTCCCTTCTTGAAGATGGGGACAATATTTGCCCTCTTCCAGTCTGCTGGAACTTCTCCTGTCCTCCAAGACTTTTCAAAGATTATAACAAGCGGTTCCGAAATGACCTCTGCCAGTTCTTTTAATATCCTGGGATGCAATTCATCTGGCCCTGGAGACTTGAATTCATCCAGTGTGCCCAGGTATTCCTGTACCACCTCCCTACCTATTATGTGCCTCATTTCCCCTGCTTTCTCACCTGCTCCCCAACCGCCAGGTTGAGTGCTTGTATCCTTCTGGGAAAAAACTGAGGCAAAGAAGGTGTTAAGTAGTTCTGCCTTTTCTCTTCCCCCTGTTAGTAATTCGCCATCTTCTCTGCGCAGCGACCCTATCGTCTCCTTCTTTTTCCTTTTGCTACGGACATATGTAAAAAAGCCCTTTTTATTGTTTTTGATGTCTCTGGCCAGCCTAAGTTCGTTCTGTGCTTTAGCCTTTCTGACCTCCTCCCTACATCTCCTAGCTACTTGCTTAAATTCTTCTTTGGTGGTTTCTCCCTTCTTCCATTTCCTGTACATCTTTCTCTTAACACTTAGCTCAACTGAGAGTTCTTTAGTCAAGCATTCTGGTTTCTTCAGATGCCTTCCATTTTTCCTCCTTATTGGCACAGTTTTAGACCGTGCCTTCAGTATCTCCCTTTTAAGGAACTCCCATGCCTCCTGAACTCCTTTCCCTTTCACTATTCTTGACCACTGAATTCCAGCCAGCAGCTCCCTAAGTTTACAGAAGTCCGCTTTTTTAAAATCTAAGATGAGTGTCTGGCTACACTTATCTTCTCCTTCCCACTGAATGCCAAATTCCAGTAGGGCATGGTCACTCCCCCCTAAAGATCCAACCACTTCTACCTCATTAACAAGGTCATCCCTGTTGGTCAGGATCAGATCTAGAATATTTGATCCCCTTGTGGCCTCTTCCACCTTCTGGACCATGAAATTGTCTGCAAGACAAGCAAGAAACTTGCTGGACCTTGCTGTCTTGGCAGAGTTTGACTGCCAACATATATCCGGGTAATTGAAATCTCCTATTATTACTGTATCTCTCCTTTTTGAATGTGCAGTCATTTGGTTGAGGAAGGCGTCATCAAAGTCCTCAGTCTGGTTTGGAGGTCTGTAGTAAACCCCCACCAGAATATCCCTGTTGTTTCTCGCTCTCTTAATTCTTACCCAGATGCTCTCGACCTGGCTTTCTGGGTTTAGGTCACGGATCTCTTCACAGGTGAAAACATCCTTGACATACAAGGCTGCTACTCCTCCTTTCTTGTTTGGTCTATTTTTACAAAAAAGGCTATACCCTTCTATTCCTACATTCCAATCATGAGATTCATCCCACCAGGTCTCAGTGATGCCTATCAAATCATATTTATTTTGTTGTACTAGGAGTTCAAGTTCATCTTGCTTGTTTCCCATACTCCATGTTTATAAGATAATAGGATTTTACATACATCTCAAAAAGCAAAGTTCACTACTCAGGGGACAAAGTTTTCCCATTTCCCAGGCATTTAGATTGTTCAGAGCTGGAAAATTTACTTCTTACTACAGGAATTTTCTGATAAGGCTGACCAGTGGCCATGCTGTGTGGGGGATTCTGGGAGTTGTGGTTCAAAAAAGGAGCTTTTTCAATGACCTGGCTTTGGTTGTTCTTTTTGTTCTTCACTTTGATAGCTTTTGGGCTTTACATGTCTACTTGGAGGTATATTTTTGAAAAATATGTAGGACTTTAATTGATACATTATTGTATTTTGGATGTGCAAAGTGATATATCCATTCAAATGTAATAAATCATCCACTTGGAAGTAATCTCTGTTGTTTTCAGTGGGACTGACTCCCAGGAAACATGCACAGCAGAAGTGAAAATTGTACAATCCTCCAGATATTCTTGAACTTGAGCTCCCAGCTGACATAGCTAGCATTTTGGCAATAAACACATAAGACATGAGGGTATGGTTTCTATTGTCAGAAAATATCCTTCATCTTGAACGCTTGGGACTTGGGATTTGGAAGCTACATTTCAGCACAATTCCATACATGTCTTGTCAAAAAAGTAAGGCCCATTGAGTTCAATGGGTCGTGCTGTCAAGTAAGTGTGTATAAGATTGCAGTCTTAAATGCCCATAAATGCAATTGAATTAAATGGTCACCATCATATTGGATAAAATTTAAGTCAATGAATGTTGTATGCACACAGTCTCTGTCTCAGAAGAAAGCATACTTTAGTACTCATAACAGTTATGTTCACCTCTCCCTTCTATTTGCAGAGTTTACTTTCCTTGCTATGTTGCTCTAACCGGATCCCTTCTGTGTGCCACGATTGTCCTCATCTTTATTCCTGCTCAGACAAAGCCACCGGTGGAAGCAAGTACCATCCAACAGAGTGAGTATCATTTCTGACCTCTCACAGAGACTGAAGAGTTTAAAGACTCAATAAAGAAAATGTGGACTTGTGGGCCAAACAGCCTTGCTCTAGCTGTTTCAGTGTATATTCCCTTTCCAACTTGATCCAGTGCACATTTACTAGAATGAAAGTTATTTCCAAGGTAAGTGTGAGTAGGAATGGACTCTCACTAGAAAACTGACTACAACTTAGCACAGTTCATAGGGACAAAATGTGGGTCAGTTTGTCCTAACTCGCTGCCCTCTCTAGCTATGTTATACCACAGCTCTCTTCAACCCATCACCACTCCTAATGACATGCTGGCTCAGGATGGTGGGATATATGGTCAAAAACATCAAAAATGAGTAGGGGGCACCAGGTTGGGGAATGAGGATGCAGGCATATTTTTGCATACTGGTCAGTGCAATAGGAAAAGCGCATCAAATGGGAAGAACCTTCACAATAAAAGCCATGCTGGTGCTGCACGTTTTGTTAGTGAATGCACAGAATGCCTCTATAGCAGATATGTAGGTCTTTTATCTACCACAGGAGTGGAGAACATGAAAACAACAAGATGTTGGATTCCATCAGCTCCATCTAGCATGGCCAGTGGTCAAGGCTAGTGGGCATTGTAGCCCAATATAATCTGAAGGGTTGCAGGTTTCCCACCCCCTGGTCTACACACCCAGGTGAAGCTTACCAACTGTGTTTAACCATTGTAACCAAATCTCACAGAGAAGATTTTCGCAATGTTGAATGCAAACATTCAGGTTGCACCGAATCCTTCCTCAGGCTGTCTGGTCAAGGAAGAGGTTTCTGAGTGAAAGCAGCGTGTTAAGCTTTCCTTTGCAACCTTAGTTTTATGAAAGTGAAAAAAAGAGCTTACTCAGATATCAGCTGGCCATGTGTTGTGCCAACACGTGGATCAATTTAGAGGGCAATTGCAGTACTGGAGATGCTCAGATAAGAGGAGACAATGAGCTGCTAGCTACACATGTCAAGACACCAGTGTGGACCAGCATGACTCAGAGTCAATCAAAGCACTGGATACCTCTTCATGAACACCAGTGCATGGCCAGCATCAACCAATTTGTACTACTGTTTATCCCAATATCTTTAGGATTATGTGACCAAGGGAGAGAGATCTAATGTATTGGCCTTCATGTCCTGCCACACCAGGAAATGCTTTCTATGCTCTCTAGCACTATGCTGTTTATCACACTACACTGCTATAGTGCTATATTCTGCTTTAACTGCCATGGCAATAACATGGAATCTTGGGATTTGCAGCTTAGGGAGGGGCATTTAGATTTCTCAGCCAGAGAGCTCTTGGCCCTCATTAAACTACAAACCCTAGAATTCCACAGGATACCACAGCAATTAATATAGAATATTGTGTTTTAACAGGCAGCTGGTGTGGTCTAATGGTTTGAGTTTTGGACTACAACTCTGGAGACCAGGGTTTGAATCTATGGAAAGCCACTGGGTAACCTTGGGCAAGTTGCACACTCCCAGCCCCAGAGGAAGGCAAAGATAAACCCTGTCTGAACATATCTTGCCCAGAAAACTCCATGACAGGTTTGCCTTAGTGTCTCCATAAGTCAGAAAAAAAAAACCTGAAGGCACACGGAATAACAACAGCACTATAACAGTAGTGTGATAAAGACTGTAGTTTCAGCCTTGTTTTCTGAATTTTTCTTAAATCTTGTCCTCACAAATCAGGATCTGTGAAAGTTGGTGGTGGTTCTTTTTGCCTCTTCTCTGTGTGTTTTTTTTTCCTTGATGCACTCCAGACAAAACAAAAGGAGGGTACGTGAGGAGGAACGCTGAATAAATGCTCTTATGGAGTTATGTAAAAAGGAAGAAGAAGGGATGCATTCCATTACTCACTGCAAACTATTTAGTGCCCTTTGTCCCCCCCTTACTCTCCATACCAAGAATTCACACCCTCTTGAGCTAAGAATGTTTGGAAACTGAAGCTGGAAGCATTCATATGTGGAGATGGAAGGCGGTTTAAGAATCTGTTGGGAGGTGGGCT
Source organism: Cyclura pinguis (assembly GCA_030412105.1). Classification (NCBI taxonomy): domain Eukaryota; kingdom Metazoa; phylum Chordata; class Lepidosauria; order Squamata; family Iguanidae; genus Cyclura; species Cyclura pinguis. The sequence goes on from CM059599.1 coordinate 282,365,165, forward strand.
TCAAATTGCCTGTCAACTTATGGCAACCCCATGAATTTCATAGGTTTTTCTTAGGCAAGGAGTACTCAGAGATGATTTTGCCAGTTCCTTCCTTTGAAATATAGCCAACAGCACCAGATGTTTATTGGCAGTCTCCCATGCAAGTACTCACCAGGGCTGACCCTACTTAGATCAGACAGAATCTGGTGTCTTTGAGATATTTAGGCAAATTAAGGAATTTAAGAATATGAACTACAGCTTTCCCCACTTATCTGACAGATTAGGGACCAGAGCATTGTCAGAAAACAGAATTGGTTGAAAAGCAGAACCCATGTACTATACTGTAGGGAGCATAAAGGACTTAGAGAGGCTCATGTGAGCCTGACCTTGCACATGCTGCTTGCAAAGTCTCTCAGCCAGCTTGGCGCCTCCCGCTCCCCAGCTCACTTTGCAAGCAGCAGGCACAAGTAGTCTCAAGCGAGCCTCTGTTGGAAAGAAGAATTGATGGAAGAGGAGAACCCCTGTCAAATTAGTGGAACTTTTCCTTAATTTGGAAGCATTAAAAGAGGGAGACATCAGATAACACGGTGTTGAAAAGTGGGGGCTTCCTGTATTTAAAACATGCCCTGCTTTTCCCTTTAAAATGTTCAAAGTAACATGCAAAACAAAACACTGTAAAAATCAAGGTATTCCCAGTTATTATATGATATTTACTGTACAAGAATTATTAAAAAGCTAGTCTTTCTTAATGTAGGCATTTATTTTAATAAACACTTTACATAAGGTATGGACAGGAATTATATTCCTTTTCCAGATATTTTGGATCGCAGCTCCCAGTAGCCCTAGGCAGCATAGCCAATGGTGAGGAATGCTAGGAGATGTAGATGGAGGGTTGCAGCATGACTCCTACTTTTGACTTCTAAGGGAACTTAGAAGTACTGAGGGAGTCTTTTGGTTGGCAAACTGTACTGGAAAATCTGGGAGTAAATCCTGACGAGTTCACCATGGTCAAACTATACATTAGGAAAGCCCAACTGCATGGTTTTTTGAATATATATATGTGTGTGTGTCTCTCTCCCCCCCCCCACATTAAATTATTGCTGGCATGAGGTGATTTGGGAAAAGATCACAGAGTACTGAAAGGTTTATTCCTTCTCTCCCGAGCTGAGTTTGCCAAAACAATCTCCCTGTGCAGCTAGGAATGATAGTGAAAAAGAAGAAGGGGAAAATGTTAGGTTTAAAACATGATAGAATAAAATGATGCTTAAAACAGAGATGAAGGAGAGACACCACTGTATGAGTAAAGTATACTCAGTAGACTATGTAGGTTTGCATGGCTATGCAGACAGATGTATTGTACAGGTCCCTTATTGTAGGTCAGAGATGGTGAATAAGCTGTCCTCCAGGTTTTATTGGACTGCAGCTCCCATCTGCCCCAGCCAACATAGACACTGGTCAGAGATTATGGGAGCTGCAGCAGTCCAATAACAGCAGTAGGGCCTCTCACCTAATTCTCTGTTATTGTGAAAATTGCAAACCATACTTGTCTCCCATATTCTCATCCTCATGTTTGGAGGAGAGGGGGAACACATGCTTAAAAGAATTCCTACAGGAGGGCCACTGTGGTTAACCAGCATTTAACATGGTTGCTTTGAGGTGCCCATCTGTGTCCTCTGACTTTAGCCCTTTCTCTGTTTTTCCAGGCACGCCCCAGTCCAATAGTGTCTTTAACCTCACAGAACTCATCCACCTAATGAAGCTTCCAGGAGTCATGGATATCTTTTTAATCAAGGTGCTTTCTGGACTTCCTACAGGTGAGTGCTGTGTCATTTTAAATGATAAGTGGTCCAATCTGATTCTTCTGAGCCTCTACCATAATGAAAACCATGTTATCAGTTGTCCCTATGACATTTCCTTGTGGATGTAGTGCTAGTCTTATTTCAGTGCTGTTCATAGATGCTATGAATAAGGAGCATTGGGATACTTCTTTGTACACAGCTGCATATGGTGTACAAGACACTTCTGATATCATATCTGGCTGTTTTGTTTATGCAGCTGCTGTGTTCAAAAATCAGCACTGAACAATATTGTGTTTTTTCCCCCCTAGGAGATGCATTAAAAATGTAAAAACTTGTCTTATTCCAAAAGACAAAATGGGATTAGCTTTCTATACTACTGTAGCATTTATTGCTTTAAAATCTTAGTGTTAGGCATTTTTAAAGTATTTCATTCCATCTGGAAGGAGATCATTTTGTCTCCTCTTCCTGTGTGCACTAAACCAAACAAGGAATCCTGAATGTTGATGACCATTCACTTTATATCTGTGGTAAAATTATCCTTACCAGTTGTCAGGACACAGAGCTTGGAAAGGTTATCTTTTGGGAGACTTCAGCTCTTAGAATTCCCCAAGCAGTGTGGCCAGTGGCCTTACCAGCTTGGGGATACTGGAATTTGTCATACTAAAAGGAACATGTCTGGGCTCTGGCAGGATGATAGAGTTAACCAGCTTACCATGAAGGTTACATTTAGGAGCACTTTGGGTCTGGGTGTAGCTACAGGGGACGCAGAATGAGGACATGGTTTCCCTAAACAAGAATTCTGCTCCTGGGAATTTTCCTTCTGCTCCAAATTTCTAACACTGCCAAGAGTGTTCACTGATAACTAGAACTCTTGCATTGGCTGAGTTTGCATTACCTTGGTAACTTTGCTCACACCTTTTCTTTTGATGCTTGAACTGTATTTCTAAATGTTCAACTGAAATGTTAAGTTACTGAAATTCTAAAAATTTGAGGACCCAAGAAAAATTTCATCTGAGGGGATCTAAGTTCTTAGTGGTGGGGCAACAGCCACATTTGTACCCCTAGTAGGAGCACTGATACTCTGAGTAAATGTTCCAACCAACCATTCCCTCCAAGCTGGGCATTCCACCACATCCCCACCTGTTTCATTCTAAATTTCCAACTGTCATGCTGTATTCTGTGGGTACTGGGCATGCTCAGTCATGTGTTAGCTGTTTGGAGTGGGTTGCTCACATGTTGTTGTTTTTTTTGAACTTCAGAGCCCAGCAGATGTAGCCATCATAGCCAATGGTAAAGAATCCTGGAAGTCGCCATTGAACAGCATTTGTCGGGCCCCATGATTCCCATATCTGATTTAATCCGTACAAATTATCCTAAACATAATACAGTACATATCTTATTCTGCTGATGGGTTGTTTCACAAAGATTGGCCTTCTACATGCTTCATGGAGTTGTGGTTCATCTGGAATGTTTGGAGTGCTAAGGTGGGGTTTGTACCCACAAATGTTCTGAAAAGAGAAGTTTTAGTGATCTGCTTTTCCATCTTTACTGTTTGTGCTAAGTCTCTTTTTCTCATCACACCTGGCAGCCTTGGTTTGCTAGAATACCCATCATCTTGTACTCTGGCTCAAATCTGTTGGTCTGAAAAGAGAAGTTTGAATGATCTGCTTTTCCAACTGTCCTGTTCCTGCCAACTCTCTTTTCCTCATCATACCTTGCTTTCCATAGTACCTGTCGTCTTGCACTTTGTGGCTGAAATCCTGTGGATGGTGTAGGCAGCTGTAACTATGCCTGCATATTTACTGTTTTAGACCTTATAGAAGGAAGCATTCAGTACATGTTCCACAAGGCCCCCCCACACGAGTATGCAGCAACAACCAGGAAGCTGCTGGATGCAGCTCCCTCGACCACAGTATGGGAGGATTTGCACATTTCATGCATAACAATTCAGCATCATAGTTTCTTTTGTGTCTACAGTGTGGTGCAGTGGTTTGAGTGTTGGATGATGACTCTGGAAACCAGGGTTTGAATCCTTGCTCAGCCACTGAAATCCAGGGGGTGACCTTGGGCAAGTCACATTCTCTCAGCCTCAGGGGAAGGTGAAGGCACTGCCTCTCCCCCTCCAAATAAATCTTGCCAAGAAAACCCCATGATAGAGTTGCCTTAGGGTCGCTATAAATCAGAAACAACTTGAAGGTACACAACAACAAGTCATGCTTTAACTTATTGTTACCCTGATTCCTGGGGGTCCCGGGAGGGACACCTAAATGCGCTCTCAATTTAAGTTGGGGAAATTAGTCAAGAGCACTGCCTAGCAATACGAGAGGCAGGGTAACGTAGCGAGATCTTGAACCCTATGTTTATAGGGTCAGGCCGAGTCAAGGAGCACACAGAAGTTGAAATAATAAATGATATTTTATTAAAACACAAGCAAACAGTGTATGCAGCACACTCACACAAGATACCTAAAGAAATAAAGGTTGGAGTGGGATAGAGGGATTTTTAGAGGAGTTGCTGGTTTGGGTGATACTTCACCTGTCCTGAAGCCCGGTTGGAAGCGGAGAAGCTGGGGAGCGTGGATCTCAGCACGTGGAGCTGAGGGGAAGGCTCGCTGGACAAAGCGACAGCAAGGCGGGATGGAAGCCAAGAGCGATCCAAGGAAGCGCTCAAAGTCAGGGGTTTTTATAAGGAGAATTGTGACCGCAGGCTAGTTCGGACTTGGGGAAAACAATGCATTTGGGGTTGGAGACAAAGCCTCCGAAAGGTCAGAATTTGAATGATTGAGTTAGCTCCAAATTGTCAATAGGGTAGCCAGTATGTAAACGCGGAGTACTTGAGCGTTGTATAGTCAGATCATCAAGCTGCCAGCACGGGGCAGAGGATCTTTTGAAAGTTGCGTGCATACTTAATGAAGGTACTTGCCTTGGAGGTCTCCTAAAGCTGCGAGTCGGCTATTTCTGGCCTGCCTGTATTGTGTTGGAATATTACGGCGATTATCAGCCGAGCCTGTATGCGTGCTTGTCCGGGGGCCTCGCAAGCACGTGGAAGGGAATGGGTATGTGAAGCCGAATTATCAATATCAAGAGATATCTTTTTATATCCCCAAAGCTCGGGCTAGCCAGGGCAGTAACAATATATATTTTGCTAGCATGGTGTTTTACCTGTGTTGGGGCCAGGAAGGAACAAACTGCATCTTCAAACAAGTTGAGGGGGATTTTAAGTGAGGAAAATAGGGCATTGGCAGATTCAAGCCAGATCAGGGTGGCATGATGGCTTTTTGTTAATAGATAGACATGAGGAAAATACTAAGTCCGAGATTTAAACACTCCATTTAAGTAATGTGTACTTTGACACCCTCCCCAAATATCTTCTACAGGCTACAGTCCTCAACACATTTATTGAGGAATAAGTACCACTGAATTTATTGGGACTGACTTCTGACTAAAGATGTATAGCACTGTGATATTAAGTACCTCATTTCTTCTGAACCTGCCTGCCTTCTGTGGGATTTCCATTCCTGTGCTGATCCAGCCACCTGAGACTATAAGAATAAGATATGAGATTGCAGCCTGAGGTGCTTTAGTTGCTCTCCAGTTATTCATACCTCAGTACTGGAGGCATAATCTTCAAATAAATGTTCCTCTACATTTTCATCTCCCTTCTCCAAACATATAATTATTTTCAGTAATGGACATAAAGACGAGGCTTAAATTAGGGTGTTGCCTTTATTTGTATTATAAACAGGATTGTAATGTACACAGAGACACAGTCCTCTCATTTATGGTATTCTTATCTAAACAAATGCGTTTGGGAAAATACAAATCCATTCAACATGAAAGGTTGCAATCCTGTGTGAACTGCTCTGGGTGAAAGCCTTACTGAGCTCTGTGGGTCTTATTTCAGAGTAAATGTGGGTAGGGCTCTACCTACTCAGGAAATATCTGGAGCTCATATTGGCATTTGTCAGAAATCACCCAGTTTAGAAATGCTAGCCACTTAAATCAACAAGTTAGCTGCCCAAAAGCATACAATGGTATTTAATTTTTTGCATGTCAAGGATATATGCTTCGTGATGGTAAACAGAAAAATGATGAGCCTAAAATAAAATATTTGAGTGAAGGAGAGCAAGACACATGTACAGTATTAAAAACTGTATGTCTTCTAAAACATGTGCTAAATGTACAGATTGCCAAAAAAACTCTTTGTTAAAAAAATGAATTTAAAGGAGACTTTGCCAACCTGCCACCCTTCAAATTTGTTGGAGTATAAACACCATCAGCCCCAGCCAACATGACTATTGACCGTGCTGCTTGAGGATGATGACAGTTGTAGTCCAGCACATCTGTGGAGCCCCAGGTTAACAAAGGCTGGCTCAGAGGAATTAAGCTGATGCTTTGTATGAATTCTTCAAGGGATGGTTATTGTGTAGCCCTCCACATGTTGGACTACAACATCCAGCATTTCTTATCATTGGCTGCACTACTTAGGGCTGCTGGGACAAACATCTGGAACCTCGCATGATTCCCACCCTTGGATTAAACCCACAACTCAGTTCTTGGTGGGGGAAAACATCCATGTAAGAAGCCAAGTAGAGCAGGAATTTTGAATTTGAATAAAAGTTTTTGAATAAAAGTTTCCAGAATCCCCCAGTCAGAATGGCCACGTAGGCTCTAGAATTCCAGAACCGTAATCTAAAGAAATCACTTTCCCAAGCTCTGGTCAAAAATCTATAGTGCTGTAATTCTCCAATGCAATCTCCCAATGTATTGGACTGCAATTCCCACTTCCTCCAATGAAGCCTGAGCTAGCTGAAGACAGTTCCTCATACTACTCCTGATGACTGAACATATTCAGTCTTGAATAGGTCTCATTCTGTTCATTGTGGCCTTTCCGTTTGGTGCTTTGTATTGATGAAGCTGAATCTTACTCTTTCCTCCCTTCTGTGCATTATTAATTCAAGATTCCTCCAGAAGAAAACTTGGAGGGCAGGTTGAAGCAACTCCCAGAATCCTTTAGCCAATGTGGTCACTAGCCATATTAGTTAGGGGATCCTGAGAGTTTTAGTTAAAGAACTGTTAGCGGTTCCAGGCTGTGCTTTAGAACAGATCTCCTCTTTTGAGTTATATATGGGCAAGGTGGGCTTGTCTTGTTAGCCTCCATCTTTGTCATTAATCTCTCAGTAAAGAGCAACTCTGCACATTCTTCTGAAACAACACAGGTTCACATAGATACATGCCAGAATCTGTGAGCCAGGTTAAATCGATCGATTGATCGATCTAACCTATTTTTTGAAAAGCTGAACAAAAGTGCTAGAAGAAAGCAACAAGAGAAGGAGCCCAGTAGATAAGCACAGGATAATCACAGCTTCCACAAGGGCAGTATCAAGTGTCTGCATGAATTAGTAACTTACATGGGGAAAAAGTCCCTTCCTTAGAATGAAATAAGAGTCTTGTAGCACCTTAAAACTAACAGATTTATTTTTATGTGAGCTTTCATGGATTACAATCCACAAGACTATTTAGTATTATTCTAGAACAGATGAACATGGTAGTTCATTGGAAGATTTCTTTTAAAGATATACGTTTTGAACAAGCTTCAAATCTGAGGGCCACTGTGCTGTAGAATGGTTAGAATGTTGGACTAGGACTCAGGAGAACCAGGTTCTAGTCCACCCTAAACTATTAAGTTCATTGGACCTGGCACTCTCCACCTTCAGCTAATTACTCTTTCTCCTCCTAACCAGAATCACAAGGTTGTTGTCTGAACAATGTGGACAGGAGGAGAGCTATGTTTGCTGTCTTGAGCTCATTAGATTTAAGCCGGGATATAAATGTAATTATAAATAAATAGATATTACCAAACCCTATTCTCAATCCCTATTCAGGTTTCCAAAAAGTATGTGTACTCTATATGTGAGGAGAGGAGCATATTAGCGTACAAATTGGAGTTTTGGCTTGCATGGAGAACCTCCATGGATATGACAGGCTCTTCTGTTTCTTTCATGTGAGGAAAGCAATGAGAGAGGGGGCACAGCTTGTACACTCCCTGCTTCATGTGTGCAGTCCTCAGATTTATTGAATGCCCGAATAGGGTTTTGGTGTAGTTCCTGTCCATCAAACAAACAAATGGTCTCTAGTCCTCCTTAAGCATAATATTTCATTTCTTAATTTTAGGTGTGTTTATGATGATGCTTACCATCATATCTATTGATTTCTTTGGACTGGAAGCAGCTCAGTCTGGGTATCTGATGTCCTACTGTGGGATCCTTCAAATGGTAAGGAGAGACAACTAGTATGATATCTGTTTCTGATGTCTTTTATGAGAAACATGGAAGTGAAGATCCAACCATGTCTTTAGGAGTTCACAATAGCAGGATGAAGTTGAAATGATTCCTTTTTCAAAATAGGATGGAGGATCCTACTGTACCTTGCTGTTTTCCAACTCTTCCCCTCCCCCATGTAACAAAACTTGCTGTGTACCTCCCGATACTTCCATTTTTGTTCTGGGATGCTGGTATGACCCCAGCACCCTGGAACCTGCCCACCTCTATTCTTAAACCAACAGAAGCCTAGCCATGTAGACAGGCCTTCCAGTTTCAGACCTAACACAGTGTGTGGGGTACATGACTCCAGTATCTGGAGACAGTGGGGGGCTGAAGAAGATGTGAGGTCGGGGGAAATTGATGCAACCTCATTGCCCCTCTCATATGAGAGTCGTATTTCGAAAACGACAACCGTGATCTTAATCTATCTATCTGTTTCAAAAGGATCGGGCTTTCTGGTAGAATGGGAATATTTGGTAAGGCCAACATCACAATTTGATCTTTCTTTAGCCCACTACATTCTGTCCCACTCCTATAACAGTGTGACTGTGCTTAAATATGACCTTAATAAGGCTTTACTATCTCTCCATCCATGCATCTAAAATAGAGAGTTTGATATCTACAACAGCTCATGCTAAAGTAAACCAGTGAGTCACAAGCGTGCTCCTAGATTCTTCTCCCCTTGCACACACAACTATCCTTCCCCCCCCCCTGCTCCTTTGTATGCTGAAACAGTCTAACACAGCTATCTCTTTGAAATGTACCTCATGCTGCCTGTGGTACTGGATATAGAGGTGTGCGGTTGTGTTTTGCCAGAGGGATAGAGAGTCCAGAATATTTAAGGTTAATTGATAACATGGGGTTTTGTTAAGCAGAAGCCAAAGCAGTGTCCAGGCAGTCTGACATCCCAAAGGAGGTTTTGGATGAGTATGTTTCCTGATCAACAGCCTCCCATGTTCCATGGCAAAGTACTTCCAGAACCTGGGGATTTTCAAACACAGTCTACACTTTGCACGGGAGCTTTCTGTGCAGAGAAGAAAATGTTTTTTAAAAAAATCCTGCCAGATGCATGCAGGCGCTCAGGCAGCCCTAAAAATACAGTTCATTGAATTCTAGCCCATGCATACTAGAAACTTAAAAAAAAAAAGACTAAGATATTATCATGTGACTTAATTTTGCTCTTTAAATATACTAGGATTCAAGGTTTAAAAAATTAATGATATTTGCCAGTTCAGTGTTCAGGCTGAGTCTGCGTGTGAAATAGTCCAGACGTATCTGATACAGACTAAAATAATTGTAATTTCTTGGTTCTGCTGAATTAATTCATGTTAATTAATACAGCATATGACATTTTTGGCTTAGGATCACATAGTTCCTTTTCAGTTTTATTACAGTGTACTCAAGATTATCAGATAGATTATGGGGGTTAAAGAGTTGGTGAATTTCACCGGCCTGTAATTAGATGAGTGCTAAGTAATAGAAATGGGCGAACAGACATTCCCTCCCCCTTTGGTACAAAAATTCTTATTATGAGGACTGTGTTGATTTCAGTTGTTCTTAGATATAGTACCTATATTTTATTACTTTTATTTTCCACCAAATTTTTTTCTGTTTTGCTTCGATTCAAAAATTCAGTTATCATAGGAGAAACTTCTCCTCCCTCCACCCACTCAAATATGCAAATGAATTTTTTTTCAAGTATTATGACAGAAATGTGACTGATCTTATCTCTGGAATTAAAAAAGCAAATCTTCAGTATCCTGTATGCTGCAAATCTCAGTCTGTTTTTGTATATGTGTACATTCAGAACAGAGTGGTTTGGTTACATGAAAACTCAAACAGACACACACCCATTGTGTTTCAGGAACAATAGTGAAGCATCTGCTGATGTGGGAAGAGAACACCATTTGTTTGTGGATGAATACAGAACACCATCATAGCACACATCCCACACTAAGAACAAAACTGGGAGGGGTATATGTCCAGAGAATGGATTTTTATGCTCCTGTGGAAGACTCTCCCATAGCCCAGACATTACTGGCTCTTTATCAGGGGATCTTTTCTTTTCCTAAAAATGTCCTCTTTCAAAGCTTTTGACAATTTCTCTTCGATTCCTTGGCTTTCTCATCTAAGGGACTTTCCTTCTTAGCCTCATACTGTTTTATTTTATGACCATTAGACACTTGCAAGTTTGAAGCACTGAACTTGTTCTCAGCATTTGCGTTTCCAGAGCATCCTCTTACGGCTTGGGTGAGGCTCACCATTTCCTAAAGAAAGGAAGGAACTGTGGTCTGATTATGCCCATCAAGATACAACACATTCTCACACTGCATACACATTTTGTGAAAATGGTGTGGCTTTAGTGGTTGAGGTGGTTGGAAGACTTGTTCCAAATTGGAAACCACATCAAGAAATATCTTATGAGATGGAGCCAATACAATCTCTACTTTTGTGCATTTATTTCAACATGTTGCCTTGTTTTCGGTTCATCAATGTACACTATCACACTTTCCAAACAGAACTTTACAACTGTGAGGGCTAGAAATTATTTATTTTAAATAGATGCTGGTGCTCTTTGTCCTTCTGAATTGCATCCTGAAGTGAGTATGAACTCTCCTCTGCAGTCATGTATTGAACAATATCTAACAGCCTCCATTTTCCTTGCCAGAACTTGGGAACACTTACTTTTTGGACTACAATAAGAGGCAAAGCCCTCTTCCACACTGTGGCAAAATAAGCCTCTCCAATATGGAAGGCAGAAAGAACATTTGCCCATGTGAAGACTGGGATGGTCTTATGTGGAACATCATATAAGGATTTATAAGGGTCAGAACATTTGGGCCTGAGCTGTGAAGAGTTTCATAGAATCACAGGGTTGGAAAAGACCACAAGGGCCATCCAATCCTACCCCCTGCCATGCAGGAATACACAATGAAAGCCATCTCTGTTTAAAAACCTCCAAAGAAAGAGGCTCTCTCACACTCCAAAGCAGCTTATTTTACTGTCGAACAGCTCTTAGCACCAGGAAGTTCATACTAATGTTTAGATGGAATTTTTTTTCTTGCGGTTTGAATCCATTGCTCCATGTTCTAGTGTCTGCAGCAGCAGAAAACAAGCTTGCCCCATCTTCAATATGAAATCCTTTAAAATATTCAAACAATGGCTATCATGTCACCTCTTTACCTTCTCTTCTTCAGGCTATGTATATCCAGCTCCCTGAGCTATTCCTCATAGGGAATGGTTTCCAGGCCTTTTATAAGCTAGAAGTAATGCTAGAACCTGTTTTGGTATCTAACTAGCAACCAGTGCAGATCTTTCAGCACAACAGTAATTTGTGCACAGGGAGAAGCCCTACTAAGTTTGTGTAATGCTCATAAAAGTCCTATTGAGTCAGCTAAATGTAAAAGTGTATCTGATGGTGTCATTGCAAGTGAAGCTGCTTGCAAAAAGTTATTACTGAGTTGATGCCTTTTCAAAGAAGAGTTTTGCTTTAGCTTTTTCTGCTTTGCTTTGATTTATTCTGTTTTGTTTGGAAAACCCTTTGACCTTTATTCTAGGCACCACTGGTGTAGGATGCTTGGCAAGGCTTATGTGAGTAGGTGAGTGGAGACAGGATCCAGTGTCATGAATAGATTAAAGGAATATAATCAAAAGGTTGCAGAACACAATGTCTCTTTTTGAAAGGGCATTAAATTGGGGTGGGAGGGGAGATTCTAGCATGGAGCTAAAGCAATCCCAGCATTCAGAACATGTTTACATGATCAGAATTGGAATTGCTCAAGGCTTACAATGAAATGAATTTGTTCAGCTATCCTAATCTACAATTATTTGTGGTTATGTCAATGCGTCACAAAGGAAGCTCCATACAGAAAGGAGTTTAGTTTATAAAATGAGGTTAATCTTTATCCACCTCCCAGCAAGAAATTCAGCTACCAGGGAATTGGCTTTATGAGGTATGGTTTAGAACAGCACATTCTACATCAGTGAACAGTGGTCTCCTGAGGGCCAAACTTGCTGTAACTTTAAATCTACCTTTGTATTTCACATTCATAATTTTAAATATGCTAATAGATTCATGGGTGGGAAGCTAATGGTTTATCAGGATTGCAGCAAGCAGAGAGGGTGCAAGTGAACCCTTTCTTGCATTGCTGGAACCCAGAGGAGAAATCCTCCTATGTTACTCAGAAGTAAAGAGCAACAGATTACTTTTTTTTAAGGTAACACCAAAATGTTAGCTTTTGCAGTAGTGTTCGCAAGCTCTGTGAATATAAATGTGACAAACAGACATTGAGGATATGTCTCTCCTACAAAATATAGAATAAAGAATTTACACAGGCCCAATATCACCATGGGACAACTTCCAGGACCCACTAACAATGCCTGCTCTTGGCTACACTTTGCTTTCAGAGCAGCTAAATGGCTACCATTTTACTTTCTCACAATGCTTCCAAACTGACATTTTCAGAGTATTCTTGGAGATTAAAATGAGGGATTAGAGAAGTACCACCAGCATGGTGTAGTGTTTTGAGCATTGGACTATGGCTGTGGAGAACAGAGTTCAAATTCCTACTCAGCCATGGAAACCTACTGGGTGACCTTGGGCAAGTCACACTCTCTCAGCCTCAGAGGAAAGCAAAAGCAAAACTCCTTCTGACCAAATCTTGGCCAAGAAAACCCTGTGATAGGTTCAGCTTATGGTTGCCATAAGTCAGAAACAACTTGAAGTTGCACAATATACACATGCACTACCGAGGAGCCTTGCAGGAGGAGCACTGGCATAGGAGGAAACCCACTAAAGAGCATTTGACTAAAAGTCCCCTCAGATGGGGAGCCAGGGATGATTTAAAACCAGATTAAATGTCATGCTGTTCCCAAGGAATTTGAGAATGGACTTTTTTTGAGTATGCTGAGCATTCATTCTTAGAAATTGCCTAAAATGGCCTAGTACAATCTCTACAGCTTCTGGAGAGAGGAGACATCTCTTAAAACAGTACAGATTTACAAAATACCCAAACTCTGACTTTTTTTAAAAAAAAAATGTTACTTACATACATACATACATATATACTAGCTTTCCATTTCAAAAAAATGCCCAAGAAAATGCCAGTGGCAGTACTCTGTACCCTAAGGAACATTAAGATTTCCCCACTATAATACACATCCCTTGTTCTGTTGAACTGTATTCAATTTTTTTTAATATCCCATCTTTTCCCCAAAGCTGGGACTCAGGGAACCTAATTGTAGTGTTGATGAACTGTACACACATATGAGATATTGTTTTTTTCTACAAAAAGTATTGTTTAATCATGTTTCTTATATTTATTTATTCAAGTATATTCCTATACCATACCAATATGGGAGGGATCATCTAGTCATGTTTTTAAAAATTAAATAAATGCATGAATAAACATGAGAGTAATAGAAAGAGTACATATATTCCATAGGACCATTCTATTAAAACAATACTGAAAATTCTTTGGAGTCTGTGGACTCTCTCTCTCGCCTGTGTTAAAAGACACACCTGGCCAGCCTTTGTGAAAAGGAAGGAAATGGAAAATCAGCACAGTTACTCTCCTCTTCACTTGCACCTGTATGTAACTAAATCCACCACTGGCTGAAAGGAAAGCTGAGATTTTGGCCCTGGGGTTTAATTAAATATGAGCTAATTCTTTGTTCTCTTGCCATGAAGTCTTTTCTTCCAGCAAAGCATCTGGAGGAAACAAACTATTACTGGGTGTTTCTGAGGGGCAAGAGAGGTGCTGTATAAAGTCTTTTGGCTTTTTCATCTGAGCCTCAAACTTAATTACCGGCTGGAGGAGCAAATCCACCAAGCACTGTGGCTGCTCCACAGCCACCATGCATTTCAATGAGTCTTGCACATTGGCATTTTCCTTACCTGGCAGAAACTATCTGGGTCACTGTTCTTACAAGCATGCGGAGTTCTGAGTTTTTGAACTTGCAATTTAGCTATGTATCTTAATCACCTGAACCTTCAGCTGGCCATTCAAATCTGTTCATTGTCCTTTAACACAGGGCATATAGAATAAGTAGCTGGTTACTGGCTTTTACTTAGGACGGTGGAATGGCACCAAAGACACAATCAAAGTTTTCTAACATAGGAACATTTCCCCTTCAGTCCTATACTCTTCAACATTCTCAGTTTGGCAGGGACAATCCCAGTTAATCTTCTGAAACCCCACTGTTTCAGATGCATTTAAAGTGTTTCAGTTTCTCACTCGTCTCCCACTTCCCCTCTTTCTTGTTGGCTGACTTCAGTTGCTACAAACCAAGTTCAAATTCCAAAAGTAGTTTGAATTCAGTTGAGGTGCAGAGGACAGGAGGAGGTGAAATCATGCCCTTCCCATTGGACTCTGGTAAAAGCAAACTGCTGCAGTCTCTTCTGCTTGTCTTTTCTTCTCCCTTCTTGACCACACTCTGATGCTTGCCCACATGTGTCCTACTCTTCATCTGTGAAATGTTGGAGAACATGCAACCCTAGGCCAGGGTGGAGAAGCTTTAGCCCTCTAGATGTTTTGGACTTCAGCTTCCAGAAGCCCCAGCCAGCTTGAACAGCAGTAAAGAAATATGGGAGCTGTTGTTGAAAATGTCTGGAAGCTTTCCCTCAGTTTCATAGATATTTTGAATCCAGTGCTGACTACTCAAGTGCAAGAATTATATTTTCCATATGCTCTGGATATGAGACATGTCTTTGTCAACAAGACATAAGCACTGTGGATTCAAACTCGGCAGGAAAATTGCTTAAAATCCATGTAAAGGTGGACCAGGAAAACAATGTGCTCTTTGATCATGCATTCCATATGCCAGCTGCCAATATGCACAGAACCTGGTCCTCTGTGTTTTCATTTAGTAATGAAAGCATGGGAACACTCACTTAATTGTGTGGCCATATGATACGAATGTGTAGCAGTCATCCCGAGGTGAATTTATGGCCACAGAGAACAAAGCCTTGAATAGTGGGCTTAAGTTACAACAGCCTAGGTTTTGCTTGAACATCAAAAGAAACTTCTTGGCAAGAACAGTCAATCAGTAATTGAACAGGTATCTAAGGAGGGAGGGAGGATTTCCCTCCTCTGCTGAAGGATTTAAAGCAGAGTTTAGCAATCCATCTGTTGGGAATTCTCTAGTTCTGGGTTTCCTGCCTTTAGCAGTGGATTGACCTACGTGTCTCTTTCTACCATCATGATTCCATGCAGTGGTACAAGTGAGCAAGAAAGCTCTGAGTTCTTGTTGATTGAATGATTGACTAAAATTCTCCCTTTCTCCTAAATGGGTCCCAAGGCAACTCACACATTACTAAAACAAGGCACCTGAATTAACATTTTTAAAAAGCTTTGAAAAAAGCCATTAAGTAAGCTACCATATTAAGACATCAGTACTTTAAAATGATAAAAAAACATAAAATATGGAAGGAAAACACATTGCCAATGAGTGTGATGGATATGAAATGAGTTCAGTTGCTTTTGCAATTTTTGCTGTTTTCTGATCCCAGACTTTTGACATCCAAAATGTCATCAGTACAATTGGGATGAACAGCTGTTTTTGGTTTGGTTATTCTTTTCATGACTTTGCTAGGGTTAGATTTTGATCTTGCTGGGGCTAGGGGGCTTACTGTACACATACTTGTATGTGTCCATGTCAACATCTGTCTATGTATTTTTAGAACTGAGTCAAAACGTTCAACACTGAAAATTGCTGTTTTTAAAAACCACATTTTAATCTTGGTAGTAGCTGTCCTTAGTTGGTAACAGTTGCCCTTGACTGCAGTACTCTTTGCTTGTTTGCTTCAAAGCATCAAGCAGTTCTTTACAGCCAAACTGAAAACCAAAGGGACAATCCAAGCTGAAATATTTTGGAATAGTCCCAGTGGTCTTATAACAATATTGGCTTGCACCCATTTGTATGAGCCTGGCAAGAGCCAGTGCTTCTCTTGCTTGCTGTTGTGGGCTGTGTAGAATAATAGTGCACACATTAACTGGCATCCTGTTGATTAGTTCCAGCTAGAATAGACCCACTGAATCAGTTGTTGAACGGTAAGTGAACACGTAGGTAAATCCTGTTGATTCAATGGATCTACTCTATTCAGGTCTAAGAATAGGATTTAGGTCATTCTGTTTACATCCTGATGTTACCAGAAATAAATGAAGCTAAGCAGTTACTTCTCAAAAGTCTGGTCGGTACAAGTTGTTGTCATGTCTTTCCACATTTTATGAATATCTGATATGAAAGTGAGTGTGTGAAAAACTGTTAGGAGATTACCTATTAATAGCAGCATTAAAGGTACCTCCCAAGGCTGGCTTCCTTCCCAAAAGGAGATTAACGTTTATCTCCACTGTGTATTCTACTTTCAAATCTGAAAATACCAGCTTGATATATGGCACAGTAGCCATTGTTGATGGCATATAAAAGAAAGAAAGGGCAATTTCACTGTTTGAGTGTAGTTGATTGTATGTATTGGGAGTTTCCAATTAAATATTTCCACTGCAGGTTCAGAAGCTTATCTGTCTTTGAAAGAAGACAAAGACAAAGTTGTTTCACCTGCAGTATGTGTACATAGCCATGGGCGGCTCTTGTTATGTCACATTGCAAACTATTTCCTTCCTCTTTTGTGTATTGATGACAGAACAGATTCCAGTTAAGGTAAATAGAGCCTTCTGTTCAGACTACTTCAAAAGAGCCCATGTCACAAAAGCAAACATAATGTGGGAGACAAGAGGGCAATGCAGCCTGCTGTGTGTTGTCTGAAACAGAGTCAGCAGGGAACCACGATGCTTTTCAATATGAAAGAATGAAAAATCAAGGGTGACATGGATTAGATGTCTGGAGTGAGGATATATCAGCTGATGTCTCTTTCATATTACATGATTATAGAACTTTGATACCACTTTAACTGCCATGGTTCTATCCTGTGGACTCCTGTGATCTGTAGTTTTGTGAGGTTTTTAGAATTATCTGCCCAAGAGTTCTAGTGTCTCCCCAAACTACAAATTGTGTTATTCCACAGGATGCATCATCAATGTAAAAGTGATTTCAGTGTGCTAAAATTATGTAGTGTGAAAGTGAACCAGATCTTCAGATAGGCAGAATGCACATTTCTCTCTCTGTCTAGCCTTCTAGAGTCCCAATTTCTGTGGAAAAGATGGTGTATAAATGGTGGTGGCAGCAGCCACAGCAGTGTTAATGACAACAAAAGCAATGCCTATATATAGCCTCTCTCTGTAGGTAGTGCTTATCCTGTGATTCTTATGTTCATATATAAGTTAAAGCAATGAATTTGCTTGGAAAATGGGTGGTTCCCATTAGCAAACTTAACATCAAACCTCATCAATTTCAGTTCCCAGAGGTAGATCAGTTACTCCATTGAAGAAAAAAATGAGCCTTGGGACACCTTGAAGACTAACAGATTTATCTTGGGCCATAAGAAATGTGTTGATCTTTAAGGTACCACAGTTTTTTTAAAAAAAAAAAACTTTACTGTTTTCAGCTGAGTGTCAAGAATTCCCATAGCTTATGACATTTATCTTTATTTGAGAGGCTGAGACCCAAAGCTGGATTATGGGCTGGCCTATAGCAGGATACAGCAGGAGCACAGCTACCAATTTCTTTGCCTTTTTAATTATTTTTTTAAAAACGAAGAGGAAAAAACAGATAATGGAGCATAGAGAAAGGTATGGAGAATGCACTTGTATGTAGCAAGCATGGGTGGAAAGAAGAATAAAGACTAGGTACTCCAGAAATGTTATTAAGGTGAAGGGGGTCAACACTGGCAGCCAGGTTGTTGTTAATTTTGCCTACGCACAGGTACTTCCAAGGGGAAGGCAAATTATTGTTCTCATCCATTATCATTCGAGCATCCTTATATATGGAGACTCATACAAATATAACACAGGCAGCCCTCCACATTTGCGGGTTTCACTTTTGTGGATTTGATTATTCACGGATTATTTGCTGTCACCTCTGCTGCCTCCCCATGCCATTTTTAATAGGGACTGGAAGCCTCATAAGACTGAGAAACTGCAAACGAGGCTTGTAAATCCCTATTAAAAATGGTGTGGGCAGCAGTGGAGGTAGCAGTAAGCCCCACCAGCCTCCCACTTCTGCCTTGTGAAGGAACCCTGGTGCCTCAAGGAATCCACTGTGGGTTGAATATGGTGATCATACTTTTTTGTGTGTTAAATGTGGTTTGAGAGGGCCTAGAGTTATTCACAGTTTTTCCACTTTCATGGGGGTCCTGTGCCCCTAACCCTAGTGAATGTGGAGGGATGACTGTACGTACTTAGAAGTGCCCTGCAATGTGTTCAGAGTACCTTATTCCCAAGTGAGTGTGCAGAGAAGAGACTGCAGGCAGCTTTTATTATTCCTGGGAGGATTCAACAACTACAACAACAGCTGTCTTAATATTCCTTAGCACTTGATCATTTAGGATACTTCTGGTTGCCTCTGCTGGAAGAAATTCAACTATGTAGGAGTCTTGGTGGTCCAGTGTTGTCAGATCATTTTGGGGGGAGGCCAAGTCCCTGCCAGCCTAGTCTTGGGAGGAATTTGAGCCCTCTCCCCGCCCCCACTACTGCTATTCTAGGGTCTGAGAGAAAGACAGACATGTTGTAAAATAACAAGTGGGACCCATGTAGATTGAAGATAGGTCCCATCCTAGTCTGAACAGATTGAGGACTATTAGTACATACTTTCTTTGTGTTGTAAAGCTCACACTATGAAGTTCAGGTAGGAGAGAGTTTCTGTGAATGTTCCTTTTTAAGTTTCATGAATACAATTTCTCAACTAGCTTGCATGTAAATTTCTTTGGAAAACTTGGATATGATGCTTGTGTTACTGCCCTGGCTAGTCCGAGCTTTGGGGATATTAAAAGATATCCTCTTGATATCACAATTCGGCTTCACTTTTCTATTCCTCTCCACGTGCTTGCGAGGCTGCCGGACAAGCACGTAAACAAGCTCGGCCGTTAATAACCGTAATATTCAAACTACAATACAGGCAGGCCAGAAATAGCTGACTCACTGCTTTAGGAGACCTCCAGGCAAGTACTCTAATTAAGTATGCACGCCACTTACAAAAGAGCCTCTGCCCCGTGATGGCAGCTTGATGGGTTAACTATACAATACCCAAGTACTCTGTGTTTGCATACTGGCTACTCTACTGAGAACCACTACAATAACTCAATCATTCAGATTCTGACCTTTTGGGGGCTTTGTCTCCAACTGCAAATCTATTGTTTTCCCCCAAGTACGGCATAGCCTGCAGTCATAATTCTCTTTATAAAAACCCTTGATTCCGAGACCTTCCTCGGAACGCTCCCGAGTTTCATCCCGCGTTGCTGCCACTTTGCTTGGCGAGCCTCCCCTCAGCTCCACGTGCTGAGTGACATCGCACCCCAGCCTCGCTCTCCATTTTTCCGGGCTTCAGGACAGGTGAAGTATCAGCCAAACCAGCGATCCCTCTAAAAATTCCTCTATACCACTCCAACCTTTATTTTCCTTAGTTATCTTGTATGAGTGTGTCGCACACACTGTTTTGCCTGTATTTAATAAAACACCATTTATCATTTCAACTTCTGTGTGCTCCTTGACTCGACCTGACCCCGTAGACATAGGGCTCAAGATCTTGCTACGTTACCCTGCCTCTCGTAACACTAAGCAGTGCTCTGAGCTAATTTTCCCCAACTTTAGTTGAGCCCAGTTTGGTGTCCCTCCCGGGACCCCCAGTACACAGGGTAACACTTGTCCTCATAGAATTCAATTAGAAACTCTAACTTATCTGCAGTTTACTCATATTGAGGAACAAGGATTGGGCTTTGGATGAGGAGATGATGATGATGATGATGATATTTATTGATACACAAATGTTTTGCACAGTTTTTAATCTGTACTGGATTTAATAATTTTTAGGTGGGATTGAGTCCTATTTTGGAGGGAAAGGTAGACTGTAAATGAATAAAATAATTATAATAAAATGATTTCATACAGTCTCCAATTGCTGAAATTCCCTCTTTCGCATAACCATTAAAGGTACAGGAGCCCTACCTTGCTTTTCATCTGGCAATGCTGTGTGGAACTCATGCGGTGTGTACTGGATAGGGGTGATGTTTCAAGAAGTTTGGACTTCAGTGCTAAGCCTAGCTATTTGTAATTATTACCTATGTATCTTTCAAGACTATTATTTATGGAGCTCGAGGCAAAGTACATGGTCTCCATGTCTTCCTTGCAACAGCCTTATGAGGTTGCTTAGGCAAAGAAATCTCAAGTAACTCAAAGTTACATGGTGAGCTTCATGGCTAAGTCAATATTTGAACTTTGGTCTTTCCAGGCATTTTATATCTCAGTTTCTGAAGCCATGAATTTGTGATGTGGTTTTATACCATGTGCGGGAATTAATAAGCCCTCCACATGCTATTTGACTACAAGTCCAATCAGCCCTATCCAACATAACCAATAATGAGAAATGCTGGAAGCCGCAATCCAACAGCATCCAGAGGGCCACATGAATCCAACTCCTGCTTTCAGGCCCCTTCTTTCTTCTTCATCTTCAGATTGCTGTTATGGTTATTCAGATAACAATTCTTGCATTTATGCTCAGTGGTGTTTTCTGGAGGGGACTTGTTGTGAAAGACAAAAATGCATCCTTAAGCTCTTAACAGCTGGGCACCACGGAATCTGTATAGATCTCAGATTCCCACATTGTATCTATTGCACATGTCAGCAGTCCATGATAAACTGTGCATGTTTATTGCAACTGTATTGATAATCTTTAGAGCTTGTTTGATCTTTTCAGTTGTACAGTTTGAAACATTTGGGCAGGGAGGAATTGGCAAGACGTCATTGCAGGATGTAAAAGCTAAGCATATATATGAGCCTTCTGAAAGCCAGTACCTTCCAGAAGTATTGGGCTGGAAGTCTCACTGTTCTATCCAGTGTAGCCATCTGGATGTAACACATCTGGAGGGCACTGGACTGGAGAAAGCAAATGTATTTAGAGCTGATTCTCTCTCTGTATGTGTCTGAGCAACTAATCCTGAGAAAGAGAGAAACAGAATCTTGTGTGTTGGTACTATGAGGTTTGTGCATCTTGTGGGTTGGGAACATGGGGCGAGAGAGTTTTGAAGAATAGTTCTGAATGACAAGAAAACTATGTGTTCAGAGGAACAGGTTTGTATTTGGTAACTCAGACTTCACTTTTGCTGTGTGTTTATCTGACTGGGCAAGCAAAGTGTCTTTTAACCTCACTAGTTTACCTGTCTGTGAAGTTTGCATTTTGTGACTGATCATGGCAGACATTTTGTGAACCTATATTTTGTGATGGGAACCAATGATGCTTTCTTAATGTACCCACTCACTGCCCCAAAGGGTTGGCGATTCAGACTCCCACCAGCAAGGGGAAGGGAGAGACAGAAGCAGTCAGAATTTAGAAGAGAACTTAAGCACATTTTGTTTGATAAGTGAAAATAGGTGTAATCAGCTCACTACAGCGAAACTGATAGAAGTCTAGACTTACCTATGGCTGAAAATACCTCTTTATACAATCTTTATTTTTCCTTTCTGTTCACCCAATACATTTTATATTACTTTATTAGGATATTAATTCCATAGTGCAGTAAAGAATAGGCTGTTGCCACAGGAAATGGCTAAGGATTAGTAACAGACAATCTCAGCATCATCACAGAAAAAAAAAAAGATCCCAAAGAATCCTTTCAAGGTATGGATGACTGACGACTGAAAGGACCCTGCAGTATTCTTTTCCTTTTATGGCTCACATAGGAAAGTCTCGGTAACTCTGAATGTATAATCCGATCTCTGAAATGTGCCGCTGCTGAGTCAGTGATACTGAACTCGTAAAATGCCCAGAGCAATCTCCACTCCTTAATATAATACTTTGTGGATGTACAAGGATGACTCATGTGAGCTGACAACTCTTTCCAGTGGTAGCTGGCCTGTTTCTCAGGTCTTTGAGGTGGTGTGGAAAGTTTCAAAATGCTCGTGACTGCTAGGAGGTGCTTGATAGCATTAAATGTGATGCTGAATATCCACCCTCCATGGAAATGAACCACAAATTACTTGTAACATTGTTTTAATGATGGCTTTCAGAGTCTGAGGTTGCAATAGAACATGTACAGCCTGATTCTGGATCGCCATTAGTCAGCATCATCCTATATAATGCCATAGTATTATGGTGAAATGGCCATAAGCCAGGGGTTGGGTGTTACTCCGTGGTTCTCAGTTGCACTCTCACCAGACTGTCTCCCATCGTTTTTCCCAGCTACTGTCAGGAAGAAAACCTGTAATCACTATAAGAGTTCAGCAGCACCCTATTCTCTTTGATATTTTATGAAAGTAGAGCTTCCTCAAGACATTTTGAGTAATAAAGTCCTTTGTGCATGTGAAGGCTAAAGAGGAACAAGGGGAAGTAGTAATGCTGAGGTAGATTCTGTGGTAATTTCTAGTTATTGTTGTTACCTTTTATTTTGAAAGAGCCCCTGTTCCTTTAGCAAGGGTATACCAAGCAACATTCAGTGTGTCAAATATTTGGCCAGTACAAGTTAGAGTACAAAACAAATCTGAATTTATTTTGTGTCCATTTTGGTTGCAATCCTGATGGCTTTTGGTATATTGTAGCTACATAAACAAGTTGCCATATGATAGAAGAGTGTAGAAGTGTAAAAAACTCAACTCTGCCTGTTGAATTTCTGGCTGTCATGCAACCTTTAAAGGCAAAAGAAAAGGCCCAAAGAAAAAATAGTAACCTTATCCATAGTGCATAGCAGGGAGCTGGACTGGATAGCCCCTGTGGTCTCTTCCAACTCTAGGATTCTATGATTCTCTCCTTGGAAATTTTCTATTTGCCCCTTAATATGAGCACCAATGAGATCACAGGCAGTTGTATGTTGTAATGGCACAGTCCCTTCAGTTGCAATAAGTGACCAACAGCATTTATCGCAACTATGATTCAGTTAAGGTTAAGCAACCTGCTCTGTGGTATGTGATCATGTCAGCAGTGGCTTACACCACTGAGCAGCCATCAAGAGAAAGGAAGGCCTGAAGCTCTTACCTAAGGCCATTGCAAGATGGGACAGAAGCATGGGGGGGGGGATCCTCTTGCAGCACTGGGTAGAGATATGTCTTCTGAGTGACAAGCCAAATCAGATGTGGGTTCAGGGCATAAAATCAGCAGCTTTTCCCCCCTGCTATTCTCAGCCTCCTAGCAGTAGTAGGCTTACGCTATCCTGAGAACATTGTGTGAATTGTTTCTCCTTGAATCCTTCAAGGTTAGCAATTAATATTTTAAATAGGTTATAGGGTTCTCTTGCAGTATATAATATTTTAAAGCATCTATTTTTTACAAAACTGGAATTCTGGAATTCTGATTTCTTTTGTTTTTATTATGGTGATCATTCCAGTCCCTAGAACATCCCGGAGCAGAAAACTGGCCCCTGGACCCACAGCAGTTGCCTACCCCTGCTGTGGTCACTTCACTATTCTGTTTCTAAATGGAAAACAGCCTTAAACCATGTTGTTTTGATCCTGAATCCATGGATGCATGCTTAAGCTTGTTAGTATGAGTGCAGAAATGATCTTCATGTTTCCATGCACAGTCTGCTTTCTGAAGGAGTATTTTTGTCTAGTTTTTTTTTAAATAGAGTCTTTCTTGGGATTATTTTATATAAATAATTTTTAAAAGGTGAATAATTATGGTGACCTTATGCTTTATGAATGCCATGAATGCACAGGTGACCAGTGGTTCCATTTCAGCACCTCGGATACCTCCCATAGAAAAGGAGTAGCTCTGATAAAATCCAGCATACATTCACCACCCCAAAGCAACAGAGCCACAGGTGCCTTCTTCGTGGATGATACCTTTGGACCATTTGTTAAACCAAGGCATTGTTTTCAGAGGGATAGTGTTTAAAAGTGTGGTGTTCATAATTATCTGTAGTAGAATGTCCAAAATAAGGCCTGTCTATACACAGGTGGGATTAATATGCTTCTGTGTCAATGAATTGTTTGGTCAAACAAATTAGCAACTCAAAAGAATAGATGCAAGACCAGTTAAGCAAGGCAGTTTCTAATTGGTGCTTAAGTATATTCCAATAATAATATCTAGTAAATGATTTTATATAGCTGATGCTCAGTTTTTTGGTCACACTAAAATTAAAATACAATCAGCACTCCATATTCACGGGTTTCACTTTTGTGGATTTGATTATTCACAGATTATTTGCTGTCACTTCTGCTGCCTCCCTTTGCTATTTTTAATAGGGATGCCAAGCCTTGTGAGACTGAGAAACTGTGAACAAGGCCCTATTAAAAATGGTGTGGGGCAGCAGTAGAGGTGGCAGTAAGTCCCTTGTGAAGGAACTTTGATGCCTCAAAGGAATCCATGGTAGGTTGAATATGGTGATCATACTTTTTAGCGTGTTAAATATGGTGTGGGAGGGCCTAGAGTTATTCATGGTTTTTCCACTGTCATGGGGGTCCTGTGCCTCTAACCCTAGTGAATGTGGAGGGATGACTGTACATGTATTAATGTTAGCTTCTGAGGGTCTAGAGGCCATTATTATCTTTCTCTGTATCTTGGCAGGTTGCTGGCCCAGCCCCTATTGAAACTTCCTCAAAATTGCAGGGGCAAGATTTGTCATTTAAATCTCCCCTCCTTCAGGTCACACACACACACACACACACACACACACACACACAGGCCCACTTAGCCCAAGGAAAAGCTTTTTTTTTTTTAAGTAAATAAATTGAGCCCTGAAGATCAGGTCAAGAACTGGCTGCAGAGGTCTTCAAAGAGTGTTTTTACTTTCATCCCTGCACCAACCATAAGCCCTGCGTCCTAATTCAATTTAGGAAGTTCAGTACTGACCTGAGGAGGTAGCTTTGAAAAGACAGCCATGTATTCTTTCAGCCTCAGAGGAAGGCAAAGGCAAGCCCCCTCCAAACAAGTGTTGCAAGAAAACCCTGTGATACATTTACCTTAGGGCTGCCATAAGTCAGGAACAACTTGAAGGCACACAGCAAGGCATATTACCCTTAGCTCTTGTCTCTGCCTTTTAGCCTCTTCTTCCTTGTTAATTAGGCTGCCACCCATTAAATATAAACTTCCAAGTCTGGGCAAGAATTAGGAGACTGTGTTCTCAGAACCCCATCCACCCAGTCTACAGTCCATATTCATAATTTGCTAGGCAGTTAAACAGAACAGAATCCTAAGGCTGCTACCTTATCCTTTCCTGATACAGAAATATTCCCTGTTTAGAGAGATGCATGTTGTCTGAAACATTTGTGTTTCTGCAGTTAAACACTAGTCAGATCATCTCTCTGGAGGAAAATGTACAGTGTGTGACGTGACCATCAGGTACAATTTTTTCCTTTTTGTTATCTCTACCTGTATCCTTCTAGTTGATGGATGCAAAGGGATTCCAGCCTCAGGCATCTTTGATTCTACAGGAGATAGTGTTTCCTGTTCAAATATTCAAAGATATTTCTTTAAGTCAGAGGAGAGAATCATGCAGCTCTCATGCTGGACTGCAACTCCCCATGCTTCTGGCCGGCATAGCCAACAGTTAGGAACGCTGGGAGCTGCAGTTCAACAACTTGAGGTCCACACAATTTCCAATCTTGCTTTAAATGTATTTGATCCTTTCTAACTGAAACCTCGTCATGGTTCGTAGAAGCATAGAACTTTTTGTACACCAAAGGTCATCTGGTCCAGCCCTCTGTCAAGGCAATAGTGCTAACTTGCTGTTGTCAGCTGTTGTAGTAAACTTGTGAAGGGATTATTTATTTATTTATCTATTCGATAGCCTTTTTTTTGTCCCATATGGGACCAAAAAGAAAGGAATGGGCAAGTGGATAACTGTGTAACCTATCTGTACTTATAATATAGATAATTGCTGAGAATTATATTAATTGCTTCTTTCTTTGTTTACCAGCATCCTTTGGTGGGCTGGGCAGAGCGACATAATATTTTTCCTAAAAAAAAAATTAGAAAGAAGTAAAAGAGAAGAAGTGGACTCTAGTTCAGTAGCGGAGGATGCACAGCCCACAGACAGTTCATACCTGCATGTGTGTGCTGTTGTTGTTGTTGCTGTTGTTGTTTGCCTGCAAGTCATTTCTGACATGTGACAACCCTAAGGTGATGCTATCATGGGGTCTTGGCAAGATTTGGTCAGAGAGGGTTTTTACTATACTTTCCTCTGAGGCTGAGGTGTGTGACTTGTCCAAGGTTGTTTATTGGATTTCCGTGACTGAGCTGGGATTTGAACCCTAATCTCCTGGTGTCCTAGTTCAGCACTCAAACTACTACACCACACTGGCTCTTCTATGTTTGTACACATATGTTTATAAACCTAACCAAAGAAAGCAGCCAAAATTTCTCTAAACCATAAGTCTACGTAACCAAAGAAAAATTTTACATGTTTCTACTGCTGTTCAGTTGTTGTTGTTTTTAAATGAAAGTATAACTGAGGAAGCACTTGTGCATGTGTGTCATTTAGCAGGTGACACAGCCTCCAAGGACTTTTTTTTTAAGTTAAGAGAGAAATAGAACTTAATCAAAGCAAGAAGACTCATTACTTGAGGCAGGCAGGCAAGATGGGAGTCGTGTCTTTCATCAATCACTGGTGAATTCATCAAAATTTGCCGGAACCTGTAAAATTTGTGCATCTCTGTTCTATGCAACAAGCACAAAAAGGACCAAGGGGGGAGGGCAACAATAGAAAGGAAGTTTCCCATGGCCCCAGCAGTTATGTATCATCTGCAGACCTTGGTTAGCAAGAAAGGATTTCTGTTGCAGTGCTACGATAGAGTCCATGGAACTGAACTGCAGAAGAGTCCATGGAGAGAGCCAGCATGGAGTAATGTAGTGAAGACCAGGGGTGTGGAAAGCCACTGGGTGTCCTTGGGCACACACACACACACACACACACACACACACACACACAGTCTCAGAAAACCCTGTGATAGGTTCACCTTAGGGTCACTGTAAGTCGTAAATGACTTGAAGGTACCCAACAGCACAGAGTCCATGGAAATGAATTTGTTACAAAGTATGATTAAGGAGCTTGGGAACCAGACTTCAGGGTTGTAGAAAATAGAATTAAACTAAAAAACCTACAATTACTCATATAGTAAAGTGGCACACCCGGTGGAGAACCTCCCAAGGAATCTGTATACTTAAGTAGTATTTTAAGGGATTAAGTTCAGCTGTCATCTGTATTTATTTGTTTCCTACTTTCCTACCTTTATAGCTTGATCTTTCATCAATGGGCAACCACGTGGTCTTGCATCCTGAAAGCGCCCAGGGCCATATCAAGTTACCTGTAGTGTAGCAGTGTTTCATATGCCCAACACTTACAAAGAAAGAAATAGAAAACACAACCCTACATGGCTTGTTGTTGTTGTGTGCCTTCAAGTTGTTTCCAACTTATGGCAACCCTAGGGTAAACCTGTTACGGCATTGTCTGGGGCTGAAAAGTGTTTGACATACCCAAGGTCACCCAGTGGGTTTCCATGACCAAATGGAAAACTGAACCCTGGTCTCCAATATCGTAGTCCATCATTCAAACCACTACACCATTCTGGCTCTCTCTACACAGCTTACACTATATATAAGCGTTATACCTAAATGCAGAAAATTTTGTTAGCTTTTTTTTGGGGGGGGGAGAAAATTTCATTCAACAGAGAACACTTTAAAAAATGCAGGTGGATGCTTTGCCATTTCTCTGCTTACCACTTCTTTGGTCAAAATGCCGACCCTCCATTTATTTTTTCCTATGAAGTCCAAATACATATTACCCACACAAGCAAGGAATGGAAATCTTATGTGAAGTGAATACACTATCAGAAGAAAGGCTAAGAATCTCCTCTGATACTTCTTTGAATTGCCCCCTCTTGATTTCTTAAAATAAAGGCCATCTGACTTCCATTAGGCTAAGCTTGTTAACTCTTTATATAATCAGTCCAGTGTTACAGAAGAAAGAAGGTGTGTAAGAAAGTCCAGTGGCCAAAATTCTGTGCACTTAAAACTTTTAGCATATTGTAATATACGACAGCATAGATATGCTGGATCCCATAGTTTTGCATCCAGTTATGCAATTGTATCATGACACTGAGTTCACCCATAAAGAAAAGGTTGATTACCTCTCCACCCACCAACTCATAAGTGTGAGAGAGGGCTGTATGTGTATTCACAGAACAATCGGCAGCACCAGGGAACAGAACTGGGCAACCTCTGAGCAAGTACAATGGCTTACAATAAGTAAGCACAATAAGTTTCAAATTGGCAGAATGCCCAGACAAAATTCTGGCCAGTAGAAGCAGAAGTTCTCATCAGTGCTCCCAGATTCAAATTTACCAGTACCCGATTATTGCACAGAAACTGGTTGAGTTTTATCTTGAAGTATTTGGGAAATTAATGTTGTCTTTGTATCTGCCCTCTTGTCTTTCACTAGGTTGTCCAGGGCCTATTAATTGGGAGGTTAACTAGTCACTATACAGAGCGGACCCTGCTCATGCTGTGTGTCTTAGTCTTCTGTGGAGTCGGCATTGGTATGGTAAGTCTATGAGCCTGCTGACAATACAGCAGGTAAATGCCTTGTTCTTGATGCTGGATATATCTAATGCATAGTATTTGAGGTAAGCTAAAGTGATGTGGTAATGTTGGTCTAGTCACAGAGGCAGCCATTGTCACTGGATATTGAAGTCATCCAGTGATGAGCAATTAATCAGGCCAGTTATTTTCTGAACCCAGATAGAATGGTTACCTAATAGTTAGATTAACTGGCTAAGTAGGTCTTTGATATAATCAAGTAATGCTATATTTTTGTCTTCTAAATACTATGGAAACAAAAACAAAGCAAAAGTTTGGTTATTCCTCTATTAGGACCAGCACAAAGGTGTACAAGCTTTTATGTCCTCCAGAGCTCACGTAAGGCAGGAGATAGGAGAAGAGAAGGTCCAGATGTTAGGCTGGATGTGGTAGCCATGATGTCTGCAGTCAAGCAGTCCAAATGCGTTACTAAATGCTTCACTGGTGGGTGTGGAGTTATCAGATTAAGCTTAGCAGTGCACACTGGGAGAAAAACAGTTGCTGATCTCCATTTCTACAAACACGAAGCCTGTCTCTACTTCAGAGATTTGCCTTTTATATTGTGTGAAGTACAATATTATATTGTGTGAAGTACATAGCTTTTTCAGGATGTTTCTCAAATGTGTTGGGTTGGGAAAGGCAATAAAAGCAGCAATCTATACATGTAATCAGACTAGTTGTTTAAATTACATTGTCCAAAATGGGAGAAAGTATGTTTCATTACATAGTTTAGACAATCCTACAGATCTTGATTTGAAGATGGGAACATACCAGTCTTTAAAGAGGGGCCTGTCTTCCCTTTCTATTCTTTCTACCCCAACTCTTTTATCTGTCCAGGGCCCTCTCATAGTACAGTAACCTCGGAGTGTGGTGGAGTCTCCTACTTTGGAGGTTTTTAAGCAGAGGCTAGATGGCCATCTGTCGGAAGTGCTTTGAGGGTGTTCCTGCATGGCAGGGGGTTGGACTGGATGGCCCGTGTGGTCTCTTCCAACTCTACATTTCTATGATTCTATGATTCTGTGATAACATGGAACTATGATTCCACTTTAACTGCCTTTGGAATCCTGTGACTTGTACTTGGTGAGGTACTGGAGGTCTTTGGCTGAGAAGTCCAAATGTCTCTTCCTAAACTGTAAATTCCAGGATTCCGTAGGATGTTATAGTGGCAGTTATAGTGGAATCATAGTATTATACTTGTGTACTGTGGAAGGGCTCTAGAACAGATTCTCTCCATTTCCAAGTAAGGTAACTACAACAAATTAAAACTACCCTAGCAAACTCTAGCTTATAATTAATCTTCACACTTGGAAGTGTGTCCACATTGTAGCTTTATGCTGGAATGAGTCATCCATGCAGAAGTGTAACCTCATTACACTCCCTGTTGTCAGCTTCCTTTGGGGGATGCAATGGGTGTATGTCCACAGGAATCTAGGACACAGCGGAGCCTGGAAAACTTACCTTTTTAAAAAACATAACTCCCAGAATCACCAAGACAGGGAGTTGTAGTCAAAAAAAAAATGCCATGCTCTGGGACACTGCACTTCATGAATTGCATTCAGGTAGTACTTGGAATGGCTGTAGAAAAGAAGTGAAATATCTGTGCTTAGACTTTCACTTGATTTTTTTTTCAGACTATGAAAATAAAAATAGGTTTGGTTTAACTGAACAGGTGGTGGTGTTGTGTGCTTTCAAGTCATTTCAAATTTATGTTGATCCTAAGGCAAACCTATCACAAGGGTTTCTTGGCAGAATTGTTCAGAAGGGGTCTGCCCTTGGCTTCCTTTCTGGCTCAGAGTTTCCATAGGTGAGTATAGATTTGAACCCTGATCTTCCAGTGTCCTAGTCTAACACTCTAAACACAACACCACACTTACTCTTGTAACTGAACAGGTTAACAAAGTTTTAATCAAAGTCCCCAAATTCTTACTTTGAAGGCAAATCCTCTCCCGGGGAAAACAAACAGGGACAGAAAAGAAAAATAACTCCACATCTGGGGTTTTATTGGAAGATTACAAGGTGTCATCTAAATAACAGTATCTTCCTCTGCTTTGGGGCTGCGGTGTGAGTTTCTGGAGATCAATTTGATAAGATTTTATTGCTTCCACTGCCCAACTTTCCGGGAACACTCTTACTCCCTTCAAGTGGACTCCTTAAAGGTTGATGACCTTTTGTCCACCATGAGTTATCACAACATGAGGTCTCCTGTTGCTACGTGACTGGGGAGTTTACTGGTCTGACCTAGTGCATTCGATTGTACGACCGTTATTGCCTACGTGCACATCCAGGTGACCTCTCTGGTGGGTTACATTAATTTTATATCAAAGTTGTAGACCCCGGGACAGGGCTTACCAAGGGGGCAACACTAGTATTCTCACCTCCAAAAGCCTTAAATGGAAGGGTACAGAAATGGCTTCCTATGACAGCTGTGAGAAAGGCAGGAGAAAGGTAGCTGGTGTCTTGTTTGCAGGAAAAACTTTGTTTAAGAAGCTAACAAGAAAATATTCCTCTCATGGGGTGGTAGCCGTGCTGGAGCTATTTGTAGGGAAAAGCTATTTTGTTTGACACAACTTGGCCTGAGAGCACCATGAACATCTTAGTCTGAACTAAGTATGTGGTTTATAGATGTGGTGAAAGAATAAAAAGGTTTTTATGAGCTCTGCCTTGATTTTATGAGGAAGGCACTGTAGAAATATCTTAAGTTACATTTCACCCTCTCTGTACTAATCACTTCCTCTCAGTGGCATCCAAACTATGCAGAACTGAAATTAACAGAGAGGCCAGCTGGGCAGAAAAGAAGCCCAGCAACAGTTTAAGTGGTGGCAGATGAAGACAAAAAAAATGTAGGGAAACACAGAGCACTAATGGACAGGATGTTCCAGGTCTCAGAGCCAGGTGACCCAGAGTTCAACCTGGTCACTTTTCTGAAAAGCCGTCCCAGGAGATTAGAGCTTCTTTTGGGACTGCAACCCCCAGAATCCCCAGCTAGTATGACCAGTGGTTGTCCTGACTAGGGGAGTCTGTGGAGTATAGTCCAAAAAAAGTATCCCTTCCAAGCTGTTTCCAGGTTTGGTAGTTCAGTTTTGTTTAGGAAAAAACAGGAGTTCAGGAAGGAAGGAACCACAGCTCAGTGGTAGAGGGCACACAGAGGTTCCACCTTCAGTCCCTATCATTTCTGTTCTGTATGTTCTGTGTGTTTTGTTTTGTTTTGTTTTGTTTTGTCTTAAGGATCCAAGATATCCAAGTAGTTGTTTGGATCCAAGAACTACTGCAACAAATATTGCAACCTCCTAACACATTTGCCCTATCTGGAGAGGTTCTCTTCCAGAAGAATGCTTTAACCTCTTTATCTACAAAGTGTTCTTATGTAGATAAATAGTATACTGACCTGAAGATTAGAGGGGCTGGGCAGGCAGAGCTGGAAGTGAAGCACTAAAACCCATCATTTGGGAGGGACAACCACTTGCCACTTGCCCTGCATTTTTTGGGGGGGGGGGCTTTCGCATGGCATTTTCCATGCGAAACGGCGCCTGGAGCGTCATGCAATTGTGAGGAGCAATCCGAATGACGCACTCACAATCGCGCAACGCTCCAGGGGCTGGCAGGCGCCGATCACGCACCTCTTCATTTTTGGCTAGAAGCCAAAAATGGTGCACGATCACACATTGCTCCGGGCCCCGTGCACACTTACCTGGTGTGTGGAGCCTCCAGAGCCACGCCAGTTGCGCTTCCTGCCCCAGCACAGCCTGGGAAGGTCCCAGCCTGCACTGCGGAAGGAAGAGGCGGGCCTCTTGCTCGAGCAGGCAGCTCGTGCAGAGCCGAAGGACTCCGGACACGAGAGCCTCTCGCCAGAGGCTGCTCGCGCGATCCCCGCACCCCAGCGCCGGAAGAAGGTAAGGTGCAGAAAGGGCTTTTGTCTTTCATTTTATTTCTTACCACTATTCATTCTAAATTATTGTGATCAATTCATGACCGGCACCATCACTAAATAGAAACATCTGCAGATCAGAGCAGAATTAATTTGGGGCTTTTCTTCTGGCCATTATGAAAGAAAAAGACAGATGTTATGATACCATGACTAAAACTTTGGCAAGGGAAATGCTATAGAGGACAGTAGAAACTTCTGTTACACATGCACCTTGAAAGGAAATACAGGTTTAAAGGTTTATTCCTTCAAATCTTTTAAAAGTTGGGGGGGCATATACACAAACATTATCTCTGGGCCCCTGAGAAATTGAAACTTGGCTGGGGATCAAGGAAAACAGGAAGCTACCTTACATATCAGAGTAGAGTCTTTCTCCACCCCACCCCCCAGTGTTGTATGTTTCAGGTAGAGATGTCTTTCCCATCTTTGTCTACCTGTTCCTTTTAACTGGAAATCCTGAGGTCCAAGCCTGGGAGCTCTTGCTGAGTATGGTCCCTACAGTGAGTGGGCATCACTCCGGTCTTAGGAGATTAATATAAATGTAGAACTTGGCAAAGCTACTTTTTTTGAGTGCTAGCTCTCAGGATTTACTAGCCAGCTTGGGTAGTTGCTATGATGGCTAGGGTTTGGGGGCTGCAACACCCAGACTCTTCTAAGCTCAGCCAAATGCTGAGCCTGTACATAAGTGTGTCTTCACTGCTTTTGTTACACTGATAAATATGTGGCACCACGTCTTTTAGCATTGGCGTTACCAGAATATGAATATTCTCATACTCACACACATGGTGAGCAAGTTAAACAGGCTCCAAAAATCCCAGGGTTCTTCTGCACTGCATAATTTCCTGCTTCTTGTATATTTTGACAGGCATGGTTAACCTTTTAAATTACATGCGCTAATGTATTGTTGGTAAATATTCTGCAGGCCATCTTGGATAACTAATGAACTCGTGAATGGGATATTACAGCTTTCTTTGCTGTTAAATTGTTCCTATAAGGGCCAAACTAGATGTGACACACAGGGTGCTTCCACAAAACAGTCCTGTGATTCCTCTGCCTCATTCATGAAATTTTATTGTGGGAAGGGGAATCCAGACGGCATCTTTTCCCATGTTCATAGAACCACAGAATGTTAGAGTTGGGCCATCTAGTCCAACCCTCTGCCATGTAGAAACACATAACTAAAACAGCCGTGAAAGATGACCATCCTTGAAAGATAAACACCTACCAAACAGCACAGATCTATTGGAGAAGTCCTCGTCTGTGTCTCACCAGTGGAAGCAATCATTATATGGAGACATGGGAGAGAGTCTTTTCTGCTGGGGCACCCTAGTTATGGAATGCCCTTCTTAAGAAGCCCAGTTGGGTCTAATGTTGACCTTGGATTTGCACCAGGTTAAAAGCTGGCTCTTCACCAAAGCTATTGGGGCCCAGGGATCCCAGCTTAACTCTGTTGGCAATATTTGTTTTAGTATTTTGAATGATTTTGGATTGTTTTGACCTCTTTCAAGTGGTTTTTGAATGTCTAGTGTTGTTTTCATGCCTTTGCTCCCATCCTGAATTTTTTCAATACAGGATAGGATGTAAATAGTTCTGAATAAATTAATAAATGAGTAGCACCAGGATCTTTTTCCTCTGAGAGCATATACAATTGCATCTTTTCCCCCCAGAATAATTGTTTAAAAGAATCAAAATAAGCCCCAGAAATCTGTTTGGGGAGAAGAATGTACAAACGGGGCTGAACAAAGAAATCTTAGAGCCTGAGGTGAAAGACAGTATGGTTGGTGCTCTCTCCCCAGTCCAGGTACTGAAACTGATGGGACTGGCTTCTGAATCTTGCTTCAACACAGGTGATGGGATAGCATGCATCACCACCGCTAAGGCAGTAGGCTAGCATAGGGAGCCCAGGACAAGTTGTGTGGCATACACAACTGAAACAGAGCCATTTCCATATTGGAAGAAAAGTGAGATAGCAATTCAATAAATAAATAAACAGAAGAAAGTACCTGACGAGTTCATGAGGAACAGCCAGAAGGCTACCCTTGATGCCCCCTTAGGGGGCTGCCACTGCTGCACTGGGGGAATTGTTTCACTGTGCCTTAGAGTAGAGTTAGGCTTGTTGTAAATATTAGGGAAATGGTATATTGCAAAGTTAAGTTGATATAAAGCCATGCAATGCTGAAAGGGGTACTTCTGAATATTGTCAGATTTTGTGAGTTTGAAAAAACAAGAGGAGGCTCTTATGTACTTTCTTTCTTTCCTGAGGTAACCAATAGTGCGGACGTTTTCTTTCATACCCCATACATTGGTGGTGTTTATTCCTGTTGCCAACTGTAAAAGTTAATGGCCTAAAAGCAATAATGTAATGTAAAATGTAAATTTTGCAAGCCCTACCCACCACCCATCCAGGACTCCCTCTTGACCCAAAGGGTACTGTGCAGCAACTCACAAGACACAAGCAGTTAATCTTGGGTTACTCATCCTAGGAAAGAAGATATTTCCCAGTGAGGGAGGAGAAGAGAGAAACTGGGGTTTGGCAACCCAGAAACAGCCTCAGGCTTTGTCTCTTCCTGTCAGTTAAGCAATTTTCTTTGAGTGGAATTCAGAATGCAGAACCTAATAAAATGAGATGTTAAAAATGCAAGCAGACAGCTGTATTTCTCTGTGTTACTGGCAAGCGTGACTCTTCAGATATTGTTGGACTGCACCTCCTGTCAAACCTTTAATTTATTTATTTATTCAATCAATCATCCATTCATTCATTTAATTTTTCACAGCACAGAATTCAAGGCAGCATATGATGTTTTAAATGCACACTCCTATTGCAAAAGTTAAAACACAATTTCAATTTTAAAATTTCTATTTTAAAAACACAAGTTACGAACAACTTTGAAAAGCATTAAAAACAAGTTTAAAAACAGCATTAAAAGATGCTTAAAACATAAATAAAAAGCACTACAAGCACACACACACACACATGCACACATACACATTAAAAGCTCCATCTAACACAATACACTAGAAACCAAAAGCTTCCTGAAATAAAGCCAGTATGACCAATGGCGAGGAGTTACAGTCCCACAGTATCTAGAGAAATACATTTTGCCCACCTCTGGTCTTTTTGATGGAGGTAGAGGGAATCCAGGCAGCAGCAACACAACAATAACAACCTAAGCCATTTCCACACTAGGCTGTTATAGCGCTATTACTCCACTTTCAACATCCTATGGAATCCTGGGGTTTGCAGTTTCGGGGGGGGGGGCGGCCGGCCGGCCACTCCCTAAACTGCAAACCCTAGGATTCCATAAGATGTTGAAAGTGGAACAATAGCGCTATAACAGTCTAGTGCAGAAATGGCCCTAATTAGGACCACTGGAAAATCAGAAAAATCGTGAATCAGCTTTGAGGTTCATCTGCAATGTGTGGCAATCCTAACTTCACTGACAGACAGTGATTCTATTAGGTCAGGAAGAGTGACCTTCAGGCCCTCCAGATGTGCTTGGATTGCAGGTTCCATCATCCCTCACCCCTGACTGTGCTGGCTACAACTGATGGAAGTTGTATTCCAACAACATCTGGAGGGCTACACATTCTCTAGCTGTGTCTTAGATGAAACCATTGACAGCCACTAGGTTCAGTAGGAGAGAGTAGTTTTTTCCCATTGTTTCAAGCACAAGAAAGTGGCAGTGGAGGCAAAGCAGCATTGCAGGGGGCACTGCATGAGAATACAGTTGTTGGCTGACTAGGTATACCCCTGCTTACACCAGCCAGGTTGTGACCATGAGAGTCACTATACCCTCCCAACATTTCAGAGATGAAAGCCAGGACGCATGTGGTCAAGCAACGACTGAATGTGGTCAAAATAACAGACATTATTAATGAGGAAGAACACAGAAACTAGGAAAGGCAGCAGCAGTTTTTGCCTGACTTTTGCCTGAGCCTGCTGGGAAGGGCAGGATTCCCTGTTCTCTCCTCTCTCCCCTACTGAGTTAACTAACTACTCTCTCCCTTTTAACTCAGTTTGCACCAATGGAAATAATCTGAGGATAAAGGGGGCAAGTAAAAGCAATAGAGAGAGACTGTGACATTTTAAAAAGGGATGACAGAGGAACAATTAGGATGTCACTGGCAAATTGGGATAGCTTACATTTAAGGATGACTATGCAGTGAGTAATCAGGCCCTGGTGTGATGCTGGTTATTGCACCAAACCCTGGAAATGCTACTTTTTGGATTACTATTCCCAGAATCCACCATCCATCCTTGTCATTGGCCATGTTGTCTGGGAGTTCTGAAAGTTGTAGTCCACAAGAGTAACCTTTTCAATCTTTGGTGGCACCTTCAAGTCTTAACCAGCATCCTCCAGTAGTTACAAAGATAGAGTTAGAAGTTTGTCTCTCAATCACATGTGGTGGATGTCCCAAGGTTTTACTTAGTGACCTACTCCACTGGAGGCTGCTGTTTCTGCTGTGTAAGATTGTGCTTTGGAGACCTCTTTGCAGATTAATGAAATTACTTTGTGTCAAATAGCCCTGCTCCAGTAAGATCAGGTTTCACTAAATCATACCGAGACAATGTAGCAGGGTGTGCACACCTTCAGAACATCCAAATGCCTGCAGTTATTCAGCCGCGTCTTTGGGGCTAATCTGAATGCCTGTGTCCTTGGAAATACAATCTAATAAGAAACCTTCCTGACCAGAAGACATCCGCAGCTAAACTACCTAACCCACTGAATGGCTATTTGTTTCAAGTCCTGATGGATGGCTCTTATTTAATAAAGCCCCATCTCCAGAGCAACCACCTTCAGCTCTCTGAGAAGCCTAACACTTCTCTTCAGCCTAAGTGATTTATGCAGTTAGAGAGGAGAGCGGGTCCATTCCTTTGTACTGGTAGCCATTGGCCCTGTTGGCCCTTGGCCCAGTTGTGAGAGGTGAGGTGTGGTCTTACAGTGTTTTGCAACATGTAAGTTAGCAAGAACATATTCTTGAGTACTGATTCTTCACAAGCCTCCACTACGGGGGATTCGTAGAGTTGTGGTTCCAAAAAAGAAACCTCCTCAAGCTGTTCCCCTGTCTTTTGTGATATTCTCAACCTGTAGTCCCGCTTTTTTCCCCTGTCTTCCAGGCCCTGATGACCAATGTGTTCCATTACTGCATCATTGTGGCTCCCATGGTGTTCTCCTTCAGTACCATCGGTATCATCACTGACAACATCCTGACCAAGTCTGTCCCTGCTTCAGACACAGGTAAGATTTGTTCCTGGACTACGTGTTCCTTTTACGCACTCTTGCATGCTTGCTTGCACTCACTTGTGCTTTCTCTCTCTCACTCTCTTTATCTCCACTCCCTCCCCCAACCCAACAAGGACATAGAGGAAGGAACCTTTGGTTGTGCCAGTCTGTTCTGGTTCACTTTGAAAAAGTTGTGTGTTGGCAACTGGATGAGCGAGCATCTTGTTCTGCTCAGCAACTCTTTTTGTTGCCAGCCCAAATGGAAGAATGCCAAGTTCCAAAGTCTGGGGGCATCTCACATAATTTGTTTTAGAACAAAAGGCAACCTATACTGGAGTGGCATATCTGCCAAGCCAGTGAATATTAGTCAGGATTGGTAGGGCTGGAGTTACAGGAATGCCTGCAAGGGAGCCAGTGACCCATATAACTTAACAAGCCACTTGCAAAGGAAGAGGTAGAAGCTAGCAGCAATTCCAAACATTAATATTCTTGTGAACAAACTGTGCAGTTCTCTCTGTGTGGACATTGGAGCTAGATAATACAGGACCTTATTGGGACCTGGAGGCCCCTGCCACATTCACAGCCAAATAGTATTCATGCACAAGTGCTTCTACTGGCAATTAGGGTTGTATGCATTGCTACCAAGAGTGTAGGCACAACTGCAATCATCACCATCATATTTATGATGGTGGCTGGGGAATTTTGGGAGTTGTAGTCCTCAAAAGCAGCTTTTTCCAAATTCTGCAGATAGTCTCCATGTGGAAAGTTTGATTCTTATACATGTGCAGCTCTTCCTAAGTGGCCTTGACACACTGTCCAGGCCCTTCCTTGGTAGTCACCATAAATCACGAATAAGACCAAGAAATTGCTGGACTGCAACTCTTGTTGTCCCTCATCATTGACTCTGCTGGCTAGGCCTGCTGAAAGTTACAGTCCAACATCCTCAGGAGGGCTACATCTTTCTAACTCCTCTCTTAGGCATTGCAAAACTTGATACTTTTGAAGAAACAAAGCTATAAAAGCAGAAAAGCCTGGAAGCATCCAGTGGAACCTCATGTAAAGGAGAGAGATGGAGTTGCAGGATGCATTTGGAAAAGTTATCTTCGGGTAGAACAAAATATTTTTTAAAATCCATCCTATCTCTCAGTTACATCAAGCATACAAGCAAAACTCTTGTCTTCAGCCACCCCTTTGGCTTCAGCTTAAGGGGCCAATTTGAATTGGAAGTTGTTGGTGGTTTGAAAGAGGGATTGCGGCTCTTAGTGTGTACACTTGTCTCATTTTCACTTGTTGAAAAGAGCTTTTGTAGGTTTTTGTTATTGTATCAAAAACCTGCAAGACATTTTTGATCAGAGGTAGCACTGGAGTAAAGGAAATGCATTTGTGTATACCCAAGGAAGCAAAGTCTGTCTCAGACCACTTTCAACTTGTTTTCAGCAAGGTAGTGGTTACGAGATCAAGGGTTAATGGGTATTAGAGTCCAAACACATCTGAAGGCATGAAGTTGGGGAAGAGTAGGTTGGAATATCAGACTACTGCTGGGGAAATCCATGTTCAAAGCCCCACTTAGCTATGCAGCTCATTGTTAACCTTGGTCCCATCACTATGTGTCAGCCTAACTACCTCACAGGACTGTTGTGAGAATACAACAAAGGAACCATGTATCCTATGTTGAGCTCCTGAGAGGAAAGATGACTATTTGCCTGCCTTCTGCCTAATAACAGCTGCACATTGGGATAGTTCAGGATTTTTTTTAACGATGCTGGTCCTGCAAATCATAGATTAAAGGTCACCACTAAAATGTGCAGTAGTTTGGAGTCAGCATACCCATATACATTAGGGTTTAGCCATCTTCAGTTCTCAGTGTATGCAGTCCTGTGTTTGGAAATGAAGGAATGGAGAGGGCCGGAAAGGGGAGGGGTGAGAGCCAGCAGTTGGAACTGGTCCAAGATTCTTCTCAAAGGGGCTTTTGTAAGGGAAATGGAGCCTGCTTGGGTTACTTCCTGAGCCCACAGGCCAGCCACAGTCACAGATGAAAGCCAAATGAAAGCCAGTTCAGTGGCTTCATGCTCAGCCTGATTAGCATAGGTTGTTAGGTGACTATTCAGAAGAGTCACCAGTATCTGTACGAGTGCAACAAAATATTAAGAGTATGGCTCAGGAACAAAGTGGAGCAGGAAGACTCTGCCAATAGCCCAGGAGAACAAAATGCTTTGTTGCTTAGGGTGGAGGGAATGGTCTGCATGCATATACCCACAACTCCTTGAATGGACATGCACAGACACCAACACTACAATGCAGGGGTATCTAGTAGATGAGGACGGATGGTGACCAGCTGAGACATGTCTGGAATTTGTGCTATATTTAACAAGGGATGTTTTGGGCAGACTGAAGCATGTAGCTGTCCTGAACAAAAGCTTGTTGGCCTCTTGAACCAAAGAGATGAGCTTGCATATTTCAGAGGGGAGATCCGGTGCTTTTAGCTGTGAAAATAAGTGGTGAATATTGTTAGGTATAAGGAACTGAGTTTCGAAGAAATGTCGTTAGAGACGATGTGTGCTACTGGAGTTTTCTAAAATGTTCAAACTGCTTTTATTAGCAGTCTGCGGGGACCATCTAGTCTGACAATGCTACCCACAAGAATACACATCTAAAGTACTCCTGAAAATGCTCATCCAACTTATTATGCAAAGTACAATGCAAAGCATGATTTTAACTGATCAAAAACGTAAATTTTATGTCCATGAGTTTCTCTGTCTTCCTTCTTCCTCCATGCTCAAGAAATCTGCTTTCAGTTTGCAATAATCCATAGTTCTGTGATGTGTCCAGATCTAAGGAACTGTAATTTATTCTAACAGAGGCTAGGTAAAAGAAAGCAGGAACTGAAACCATGGGGTCACCTGGGATGGATACACCAAGGGTAGGAACAGGGGGTAAAATAGCAGCCCACAAATGTAAGGCACCATGCAGTCAAAGGTAAGCACTGTTACCGATATCAGTGGAACAGAATTAAACAGGTGCTTAAATTTCCTCTTGGATTTTCAAGTGTTCAAATTTTTGGCTGGCACACACTCACATTCCGTAGCTTTGAAACATATTTTGAGTCCTGTGTTGGAAAATTAGATGGTGTATTTCAGTTGCACAGAAAGTACAAACTGTGTGTTGACAGTGTGAAATCAGGGTTATGATAACATGATAACATGATAACATCTGCAAAGGAGTAAGTTGCTGAGATGAGAGCTTGTCCATTTCTGTAACACAACAACATCACACAAGTCTGTGCCAGCTTCACAAGGCTTAGGACTGGGGTGCAGGATCTGGATGGTAGAATACACAGTTCTCTTGAATACAAAAGCACTGGAATAGGTCTTAACACTCATTTTGTTCACCTTTCTCCCAGGTGCCATGCTGGGAATAAGCGCTTCTGTTGCTCCACTGATCCGGACAATAGGACCAACAATTGGAGGATTTTTATACAGAAGATTTGGGGTCTCTTCCTTTGGCTATTTCCAGCTGACAGTCAATGCATCTCTGCTTTTGTATCTCTTGAAGAAGAGAATCCCCCCAAAAGAAGAGAAAGTTGAGAATTAATGCTATGAACAGTGCTGATGTGTCTTGTTGGAATCACATTTTATTTTAATTGGTCTATCTGATAGAAAAGAAATATATTTAAACTGGCTCCCTTAACACAGCATACAATAGATACTGTAGATACTGTTGACTAAGAATATACAAGCCACCTAAATTCCTAAAGGCATCAGATCCCATCTGATCTTGGAAGCTAGGCAGGGCCAGCTTTGGTTAGTACTTGGACAGGATACCAATGAATACCAATGCACCAATCAGTACCAAGTGCTGTTGCCTACATTTCAGAAGAAGGAACTGGCAAAACCATCTCTGAGCATTCCTCACCTAGGAAAACCCTGTGAAATTCATAGGGTCACCGTAAGTTGATGGGTGACTGGAAGGCACTTGCACACACAAGAACATACAGACGGCCCTGCTGCATAAAGATCGAAGGCTTATCTATTTGACAGCCAACCAGTTGCCTCAGGAAAGCTCAAAGCCAGGACATGGGTGTAATAGCACTCTCTCTCTCTCTCTCAAGTTCCCCAGCAACTGATAAGAGGCATGCTGCTTCTCACACTTGAGATGATAAATTACCGTCTCTAGCAACCATTGTGTGTAGCAGTTATAATGCTGAACTGGGATTTGGGATATCAAGGTTCAAGTTCACATTGATACCTGAAACTCAATGGATGACCTTTGGCCAATGGCTCTCTCCCAATTGTTGCAAGAAAAAAATGGAGAGTGGAGAGCCACATAGGCTACCTTGGATTCACTGAGCAAAAAGGTAGAATTAACATGTAACTAATAAATTAAAAATAAAAGAGCAATTGATATGCATGCTCTCTATGAATTTTCTTATTCCCCATCCACAGCTTTCCAAGGTCTATTTCATTCCAGTGTTATAGTTCTTTGGTGCCACTTTAACTGCCATGGTTGGATCCTGTAGAATCCTGTAGAGTAGTTTGGTGGAAAGCACTAGAGCTCTGTGGCTAAGAGTTCTAAATGCCCTACCCTAAACTGCAAATCCCAGCATTCCATAGGAGGTTGCCATGGCAGTTAAAGTAGAAACATAGTGATAGAATTGTGTAGTATGAAAGAGACTGACCATAAGTTAGTGACCAGCACTACATCTTGTGCAGTTACTGCCACTATTTAAGTATGCATTGAGTAAAAAGGCAATTTCCTTTAGTTTGTCCTGGATCTCCTGTCCTTCACCCCAAGTTCTTGTATGACAAGATAGTGACAAAAATGTCTTTCTATCCTCTTTCCTATACCATGCATAATTTTATACACTTCCATCATGTTCCCCTGTTCCCCCATATTTGCTTTTTTTTTTCTGAACTAAAAGTCTTCATTGTTGTACCCGTTCCTTCACAGGAACAGTTTTGCTTTTGCTCCAGGCTCGAGGTCTCTGATGGTCTGTCCTGCCCTTTTCTTCACCATCTCAAAGACTGCCTCCAGATACATTGCTCTTGGCTTTTATAAATCATTGCTTTTCCACTGTAAGCTACATGGAGAAACACAATTGACTTTCCACACTGCTTGGGAATATTGTGTCTTTGCTTGTATTCCATCCACACCAGTTCACTAGGTACTGTTTCT
The DNA here is from genome assembly GCA_030412105.1 of Cyclura pinguis. NCBI lineage: Eukaryota > Metazoa > Chordata > Lepidosauria > Squamata > Iguanidae > Cyclura > Cyclura pinguis. The sequence continues at coordinate 282,408,197 of CM059599.1, forward strand.
CCATCTTTTTAAGGAACATAGATTCAACAGGAATTTGTATGGTTGACTTACAGAGCACCTGAACTTTTCATAATTCAGCACACATTCACTGTGTCTTTTACAAACGGAAGTCATTTTTATTGACCACTGTATTCTTCACTTTAAGCAGTGTTTTGCAAAACAGCTACATGATTTTGAACAGCAGTTCATCCTGCTATATTTAAAAAAAAAACGATTAAAATAGGAAAATGCCAGTTAAACAAAAGGGTGGTATATTGCTGTAACCCTTGTGACCCAGCCATTATGAAATTAAAGAAGAGGGAGGCTTTTAATGACCACCATTTTAGTCAGATGCTTAATGGAGGTGGCCAGAATATTTTTTTAAAAAATAATTTCATATTGGGATTTTAGAGGCACAATCCTATGAGACTTTTTTATTAAACTAGCACAGGTTTATTTATTAAATGTGTTTGTTCCACATTTCTATGGAAATGTCATTCCTTGCTCAGCCATGGAAACCCATTGGGTGACCTCAGGCCTGTCACATATTCTCAGCCCAGAAAAACCCATGGTAGAGTCACCATAAATTCAGAGTCACCATAAATTGGAAACAACTTGAAGGCATAGGTTGTTGTGGGTTTTCCAGGCTTTTAGGCCGTGTTCTATTAGTATTTTCTCCTGACGTTGCATCTGTGGCTGGCATCTTAAGAGGATCTGATCTGATCCTCTGAAAATGCCAGCCACAGATGCAGCGAAACGTCAGGAGAAAATACTAATAGAACATGGCCTCAAAGCCCAGAAAACCCACAACAACCTATGGATTCCGGCTGTGAAAGCCTTCGACTTTACAACTTGAAGGCACACAACAACAACAATGGTAAGAATCAACGTGGCCCTCAATACGTTATTTGTGATTGAAGCTGTTCCTGCCTTAGTGGGCTATATACTCAACAGACCAAATCTGACAGATATTCAGAGGGAAAGCCCCATGTATCAACACATGAATTCAGATATTTAAAATCAATCACTAGTCCCATTTAGAGTAGACTTACTGAATCAGTGAAATTTATGTAATTGCTGGTTCAGCAAATGTTTACTGATGCAGTGGATCTACCCTAGTTGGGACTAGTAATTAGTCAAGAGCTCCTAATTCTGGCAACATATGAACAAATATTTTATATTAAATTATAAAAAGAGAACAAATTTCAATTTCAGAATTGTGTAGACAGTAAAAGACCTGTGCTGATAAGACCCAGAGTATACCAGCCAACAGATAATTATCTCATATATCTCCCTTTCATCTTCCTCCCCTCCCTTTTCCACCCCCCATCTCTCCAAATGCATACCCCAGTTTGTATTTTTTTTTCTGCCTGCCCTCTTTCTCATAAAAAAAAACTGGCCTGTAACAAGTAAATTGTACTAATGTAGTCCATGTATCTCCTGGGAGATTTGAAGAGGAGGTAGGAGAGAAGAGCAAGGAAGAAAAAGGCCAAAGAGCTCTCTGACAGAGAATTCTAAATGCCCCTCCCTAAACTGAAAACCCCAGGATTCCATAGGATATTGAAAGTGGAATAATAACACTACAACAGTGTAGTGCAGAAAGGCACTAAGTAAACTGTAAATAAACCCCTCCTCCGCAAAAAAATAGCCCTATACTCTCATAATGTTCACCTTTAACAAATCACCTTTTAAAAAAAACTTTCTGGGCACTGCCTTTCATCGTGTTAATAAAATGGTGGTAAACGGGAAGGGATTCTCTCCCCTCCATCATTTTCAAAGTTGTCTATATGGCATTAAGGGTGTGACATTATACATGTCTCGCACTGAGATGGGATTTCAGTATTACTTTAATGTTTGAAAATATATAACTTTGTTCATAAAATCTCTTTTAATTCATAAGATCTCTTTTTTAAAAAAATCAAGAGGTGATTAAAAATGGTATGCTGGACAAAAAGTAGACAAGAAGAGTGGATTATTTTAAAAAATATATGATGTTGTGATGTGGACTTCCCCTAAATTATAAGTCAATGAGCCATGGTGATATCACAATATGATCCCATCTAAAAGCAGCCCAGCTTTTATCCCTTCTGAGCTGCAGTGACAAGAAATGTATACAGTACTGCAAATGTGGTCGCACCACGGATGTGCATAAAAGCATTGCAATTTTGGCATTTTTTTCTTCTTTTCATTTTCTAAGGATCCCAAAGACAAAATTTGTCTTTGTTCACAGAAACTGCACATTGGGACAATGTTTTCATTAAATAAGATAATGAATCTTTTTAGAACAAATCATTCTTTTCCACTGACTCTGATCCTTCTAGAGACCTTTTAGAGCTCCACAGCTGAAGAGGTTGAAAAGACTGTTGAGTTATGTACCAGAGCCTCAACCAGTACACATCAGCTTATCCCTGTTATGAAAGAGCCCAGTCTGAAATACTGTATGTGGGATTTATCATTACACACAAGTTCAACATGGATAGAGCAAAGAGCAAATATTTCCCTACATATGCACAATGGTATTGTCTCATGAGCATCTATGGGAAAATCAGCATATACTAGCTATCCTGTGGCGATTGCTTCCTTAGCACACTGTGACAAAGTGTTTGTGTAGTCATTTTCTTTCCTCTCCCTTCAGTCACACTGAAGGGTTCCCCTCATTGCTTTGAGTCATCATACAGAAGCTCTAGCAATCTCCCCATGCCTCTGCCACCCCTAGCCCTGAACAGACAACCTTTGTTTCAAAACTGGACATTAGCCCTAGCAACAGCAGGGGAGGCTCAAATTTGGAATGAGACCAATATGAAATGTACAACAGCAACTGGGCTGGAAATCGTAATAAATTGGCCCAAAAAATGTCAGCTTTTGGAGCTTTTTCAATTCTCAGCTGACCAACATTCTGTTTGATTCCAGTGGGGATGGGGAAAACGTAGCCTGGGGCTCATGTGGGCCCCAAAGCTCAGTTCTGCTGACCAAAACTCCCTTTTTTTCCAGACAAATTTTTCACCTCCAACCAAAGGCAAAAAAAACTTCTTGGAAATGTAGCAGTTTTGCTTTTCCACCCCAAAATTCTCATCTGCAAGCACTATAATAGGATATACTGCGGTGCTGTCTTTTGACATACTCTAACAGGGATAGTAATTATGCAGCCTTCCAATTATTGCTGGACTGCAGGTCCCAGCATTCTTCACCATTTTGGGCATGCTGGTTAGAGCTGCTCAGATCTGCAGTTAAAAATCATCGGTTAGGTCTGCATGATTTCCACTTTTGCATCTGGAGTAGGTGAGCTGATGTGTTGGCAGAGGTGGTAGAAAATGAGACAGAAATTGTGATCTCCTGAAGTAGCTTTGATCTGAATAGTCTTTTAATCCAGTCTTTCTCAGATTATCTCATGTGGAGGACTGGCATTAAGCACCATATTTGAGTCTACTGGCTACAACTGTTTCTTTCTTTCCTAGATACTCAGCAGTGGCTTAGAGACCAGCACTGGTCCAGGGACCACTACTTTGAGTAGCACTGTTTTAATCCAAGCCATCATGTGAGAAAGCGTCCTATTAATTGACTCCTGAATTGACACAGAAGGACTGCTGCTTTCAAGAGAGACACTAGGCGTCCACCAGAACTTGCAGAAGTTACTTTTTAGACAATAATTTAGACAATTCCTAGAACCACCAGCCAGCATAGCCATATCTGGGTGGCTTTGAGAACTGTGATCCCAAAAAATAACTTCTACAAACTACACATATATTTCTATGTGCTTGCCAAAGCCATGTCCAGTCCACTGACACACAGTAGCAATTCTTCTGACAGTTTATGTGTTTTTCCTAGAGAATGCCACTGTTAAGACAGAGGGAGAAAGTGTAATTTCCATTACAGCTGATTAAAAAAAATAGCTTTAGTTCAGAAATGTAGTAATAAAAAAGCATTTAATCTGGAATGGACACATTTAAATGCTAGAAGCAATTTTAAGACAAATGTGCTTAAGGATATTTATCAAAATAAATACAAATATAGATATAACAAATAATTTAAAGTGGTTTTGCATCAGCAGGTGCTGCATATTCATTGCATCTTATAAATAGAAAAAAAATTGCAAAGTGAGGCATCCTGCATTCACAGCCATCCCTTCCCTTCAGTTTTTTTTTTCCCCAAAGTCTTTGGCTTGTAAATGCCTCTCAGTGGAAGCTTGGCCTCTTTGCTCTGCTGCAGCATCACACCTGGGAAAAACCAGGCATTTTTTTTTAAGCATCCTTCGTTGCTTTCCTTCATTGGTATCCGTCCTGCTTCAAAGTCCAAGACAATTGGTCTTGTTTGTCATCCAGAGGTACAGTTTCCTGAAAGCAAAAGAAAAGCCATTTGTTAGTACCACTAGTACAAAACCGTTGCTAAAAGCATAGTTAACCCCCTTTTAAATCTCCCCCTCAATTTAAACAAAAAAAGTCCTATGAAGAAGCAGCTAATAATAGCATCTGATTTGGAAATGATTTTACAAGCTTGCCTGAGCAAGAAAATCTTTTGGGGTGGCTTTCCTCTTAGTTCCACTACCTCCCAGGCTCATTTGGTGGGTACAAGGGAGAGAGCCTTTTCAGTGGCTGCTCCCAGTCTTTGAAATTTCCTCCCTAGGGAGATAAAAAGAACTCCCTCCTGGGTCTCCATCCAGAGCAAAGTAAAAACTTTCCTTTTCCAACAAATTTTTAGGAACTGACTGCAATGGGCTTCAAACAGTATGCTTTGTTTTGTTTCTTTTTACATCCTATCTTTTAGCAAATTATTAAACGGTTTTAATTCTACAAATTGTTTAATTGTTTTTTAAATAACATATACAGAAAGAGAGAAATGTTTTTGTATGTTTTCAATCTGTTCTGCTTTTAATATTCTATAAACTGCCTTGAGTCCCAATACTGGGGAAAAGGTGGGACATAAATGAATAAAATCATCATCTTATTTGAAAGGGTTGCTTAACACAGTAGATCAGAGGCAGGAATCCTGTGGCCCTGCAGACTTGCAACTCTCAGCATTCCTTACCACTGGTTGGGCTGGCTAGGGCTGCTGAATTCCCAATCTGGTTCTCAGGTTTTGATGAGACCTGGAGTTATATATGATGCTTACCCAGCAGTCTGTCTCTCTGAGGGCAATCCAACTGGTTCTCAAAGATGCTTTGGGTTACAATCTAAGGAAGCAATTTGTGTATCAAAAGCTCAAGGTCTCCAGACCAACCCTATGCCTATTTACTCAGCTGTCAGTCCCGTGGAGTTCAAGGAAGCAGCAGCAATCCTATGCATACTTTAAGCAACACTGAACTCGTATAAATATGCCTCAAATCCAGCAGCACACTACAGTCTAATCTCCTCTCCCCTATTCTGTTGAGCATCCATAGCACTAAATTGGAGGTAGGATCAGTAGAATCCAATTCACTTGCTTTGGTCAAATTTTAATTTGAATAACGTTACCAGAAGGATAGCCTGAAGCACTTGAGACTTTCTGCAGTGAGATCTTAGCGTGCACCACCATTACATACTTCTCGTTCAGTGCCCATTCTCATTAGGTTTTCTACCAATCTAACTTGTTAAACAATACATCTTAAGTTCCAGAATTTCCAACACACATGCAGCTAAAATACCCCAGTGCTAATTTCCTTTTTTCCCTTTTTCTTAGAAACAGATGTAAGTCTCAATTTTACAATCAATTATATCTAAAGGAAGTCTTCTTGGTCTGTTGGCTGCACAAGGGCACTTTCTCTACCAAGTGATTTTCTGTTGCAGCATATAAGAAAGGCAGCATTAGCCAATGAGTGTGACCAGATCAGTAAAACCCTGTCTAATCTAGAATTACATACCTACAGATATGCTCTCGAAAAGAGTACTGCAGAATACCACAGGATTTCTCCTGCTCTGGTCAGACTCACTGGCCAATCCTCCTGAATCGATGCACGCTATCAGGGCATTGCTACAGGTACTATCACATCTCCTACAGGGAATTTGGTTGTCTTCATTTAGCATATTGCGCGCATGCACACGCCCACACACACACAAATCTCTTTTTCTGGAAGTTCCTTCAGATGATCAGGCTTAGCATTCAGCCAGGGAAATTGTTTCCAGACAGTCATCTTTGCCTTTTGCTTCATCAAGGCCTTAGAAAAGTTATGTTTTGAACTGCAGCACCCTGAATCCTCTGCCCAAATCAGCTGGCAAATTCTGGGTTGTAGTCTTTAAAAAGTAACTTTTCCACATTCTGCTTTTGTTTTAACCACTGGTCACAAACCTCCCTGAAGCCAAACAGAGGAAATCTTTGAGGAACAGTAAAACTGGGAAGATCTACTCGATTCCTCCCTAAAAGGCACCATGTCTATTTCAAGAAAGCCAAAACAAAGAAGCTAGTCTTACAGAGGGTCCTGCACTACTCCCACAGTGGCTAAATCCTACTTTCTTTGCATGTAGAGACACTACCTTCCTCCTCTCCTGTTTACTAAGTGCTCTTGTCCTGTACACCATGTTCACTTCGGAGTTAAAAGTGCCAGATGCCATTAATGAACCTCTGTGAGCAAAGCTGATTCCTAAGCTAGCACACTTAATGCTGCCATTCATGCGCAAGAAGACGCCCACACTCATGGTTCATACATGAGCAATGCCCACGCATTTGGATGGAATATCACCACCCCATCCCAAATTAGCCCCCGCAATTGGCAGTTCTTTTAAGAAACGCTCCTGGTACCAACTTTGTTACTACTCAAATTTCCTTGCTTGCCAAAGGAAATTCTAAAGTCAATACAAACAGGATAGCTACACTGCAATTTAAACTGCTTAGTCTGGTACACTATAAAAATTCATCTGTTTGATCACAAAGTCACCAGACAGAGTATTATCTAACTGGACGAAAGCAGAGAACTTAATAAGGATTATTTATTATTTCAGATACTTTTCAAACACTTTTGGTTTACAGTACACACTTTTATGAACTGGTTTTAACCAAACTTGATATATAGCCTTAGGTCTACATCCCAAACAGTTTTATAAAACTTTGTGACTGATCAATATGCTTCATCTTTCACACACACACACACACACACACACACACACAAAATCCCTCAAACTTGATGTGAAACAAATTTTTAAGGAATGAAGCTGTGGCCAAGTCAACTTCTCTTTCCTAGCCATCAGCAACATCAACCTGAGTGACACTGGACAAATTTCCAGTCTCTTAAACTGGCACCTGCCTGTTGACCATACAGGGATGGTTTTGCTACCTGGCAGCAGGAAAAACCGAAATTTGGTTAGGGGTGAATAAAAGACTAGGACAGAAGCTGCGCAACAGGTTTCAATACGTCCCTTTTTCTAATATAATGAATGCCTGAATAGGGCTGGAGGGGATGAGAGAAGCCGCCAAATTTACAATGAAGCAAGTTTCCCAATGTATCCAGCAGAACAATGGGTGCAAAAGGGCTAGGAGTGAAGCCCTTCCCAAGCCTTGGCTAAATCAGGAAAGATCAGGGAGAAGCCAGGGAGAGACTTTCCAGGACTGGGAGTCAGGGGGTCCCGAGGCAGAGGCCCTTTCCGCACTAGAGTGTTATAGCGCTATTATTCCACAGGATTCCATAGGATGTTGAAAGTGGAATAATAGCGCTGTAACACTCTAGCGCGGAAATGGCCAGACTAGAGAGGCGGCTAAAGGACCGGGTGCTGCGCTCACCTTTGGAGGGGCCGCGCGAGGCCTCCGCCCGGCCGCCGTCCCGGGGCTCAGGGGGCTCAGGGGGCGCGGGCGAGGCGCCGGTCGCGGGGGCCGCTGCCGTTGGCGGGGCCCTGCTGGGCGGCGGCGGCCTCCTGCCGGCTCTTGAAGTCCTGGATGGCGCGCTTGTTCTGCCAGTCGATGAGGGCCAGGGTGATGGAGGCGTTCCAGCAGCTCTCGCCGGGGCACCGAAAGTCGATCTCCTTGCGGTCCGTGGTGACGATGGTGAAGTAGACGTACTTGCCGGTCCGCTCCACGCAGTCCACCTTCTGGATGGAGCCGAAGGGCAGCTCCTTCCCGCCGCCCTTGCCGGCCTCCGGCGAGAAGAGGCTCAGGCTGTCCTTGCTCAGCACCACCAGCTTCTTCTTCCACAGCTGGAAGAGGCTGTCGCTCCGCTTCTCCAGCTCGCCCTCCCGGATCACCTCCGACGCCGGCGCCGGCACCGTCGCCACCGCCGGGCCCTTCATCGCCCGCCCGCCGCCCGCCGCCGCTGCTGAGAAGACGGACGACGACGACGCCCCGCTCCTGCCGGCCGGGGGCTCGAGGGCTGCCGGTGCGAAGGCGACGCTTGTCCCTCGGAGGGCGTCAGCTGTCCCGCCAGCCGCGCAATCTGAGGGCGACGGGCCGGATGGGAACCATTTTTATGGCCCCGGAGCCGCCCCGGGCCCCTCCCCGCGAGCGCCACCTCCGCCCGCTCCCGCCGAGACCAGCCCTGCATGCCTGGCCGGCGGCGGCGGCGCTTCTTCCTGCCGCCCACTCGCCCGTTGAGTCGTTAACACAATCCGGCTGCTCCCCAGCTTCTCCCTGCCTCGCTCTCCGGCAAGCCGACCGGGGCTCCCGGAGGCCCTGGCGAGTGTCCCCCGCTGAAACTCGTTGCTCGAAGGAATTTCCCTGCCTTTCTCTCTGAAGCTCGTTTTCTTTGGTGCCGCTCCCGTTTCCCTATGAGGAGGCTGACCGCCCTGCGTGCTTCTCCCTTTCTTCTGCCTTTTACAGAACCTATACTCCAGCTTCCTGGCTATCCTTGATTCTGCTTGAGGCCCTTTCACATTATACATTGATACTGCTATGATCCAACTTTAACTGCTATGGGAACTTCTCCAAAAATCCTAGGATTAGCAGTAAAAGGAGAGGCCTTCAGAATTGGCAGCCAGAGAGCTACTCTTAGGGTCCATTCACACTACACAGCTATAGTGCTGTGATTCCACTTTAACTGTCATAGTTCCAATTTACAGATCCTGGGATTTGCAGTTTAGGGGAGGGTGTTTAGTATTCTCATCCACCAGCACCTTACCAAACTACAAAAACCCAGGATTCCACAGGATGGAACCATGGTAATTAAAGTGGAATCATGACAGTACAATTGCACAGTGTGGTAGGGGGCCCTAGGGTCTCCGACCAGACTACAAGCCCCAAGATACTACAGGATGCAGCCAGGGCAGCTGAGGTGGTATAATAGCACTATAATTGTGTAGTGTGAAAGCGCCCTTGAAAGAAAGGCAAACCAGTTGTTTCTGCTTGGGGGACCTCTTCCTTAGCACATTTCAAAAGACAGACCTTTGTATTACACTTAACTCTGCAAGATATCTGGCTTTATGACCTTTTATTCTATTATACGTAGGGTTGTTGTTGTTTTTAAAAAAAGGTCATTTAATTCTACCATTTGTACTAAAAAATACATAAGGTAACGTAACTAAAGGTCCTGAATGTAGAATGGAATACATTGTCAGATAACTTCAAAATTGCTGCTGGTTTGTTCATGCAGGCCTCTGTCAAAATATGAAAAGAGTTCTAGAAGCCAACTTAATTATTAATCCAATATTAAAGTTTGTTCAATTTCATGCAAAAAAAAAAATCTCAGCCCCCCCCCATGCCAAAACTAAGTGTAATTTTGAATGAGAATCTGCTTCATATGTACTTCTGAGGTTCCCCACCAGCAACTTTACAGCCCTACCCCCACTCCTGCCCATGTTTGAACACTGGACTGGGGCTCTGGAGACCAGGTTCAAATCCCCCCTTGGCCAAGAAAACCCACTGGGTGACCTTGGACAAGTTACCTTCCTTCAGTCCGAGAGGAAGGCAAAGGCAAACCCCTTCTGAACAAATTCAGACAAGAGGATCTCACAATAGGTTTGCCATAGAGTTGCCATAAATTGGACACTACTTGAAGGCACACAGCAACAACAACAAAGATAAATGCATTCAGTCGGACTGACACCCAAGTAAACATGTGTAAGCTTGCAGCCTAAATTTTAGGGAGTTTTCTGACAACTGAAAGTGGAAAAGCCCTGAGTCAAAGTTGTACTCTCAGCTGTCCCTTCTGGCAAGTCTGTGCACCTCGCCCTGCCCTGCCCTACCCAGGGTCCCTCTTTGCCTCCAGCTTGCCTTCCGTCCTCTTAAAGTGCATTTCCTTCTCCTTTGGCCCTGGCCTTCCCTCCCTCTCCACTCCCCTTCCCTTTGGCTCCCTTGTGCTTTTGCAGGATGACTTGCCTCAGGAATGCAGCTGTTGCCAAGCCCATGATCTCTGAGTCAGCTGCGGCCTTGGAACTCTCCCCACGTTTCCTTCAGCTGCTGGGCTGGGTCTAGATAGTGAGGCGTATCACAGAATCAGAGAATCACCAAGTTGAAAGGCACCTCAAGGGCCATCTAGCCCAACCCCCTGCAAGTCCTGGAATTCACTGCTAAAGCACCCAGAGAGACAGGCATCCAACCTCTCTGTAAAGATCTCCAGAGGAGCAGAGTCTACAACCGTGCGAGGCAGTCCATTCTGCTGTCACACAACTCTTACCATCAGGAAGTTCTTCCTAATGTCCCCATGCAATCTTTTTTCTTGTAATATGAATTCATTGGTTTGTGTCTTGGTATCCAGAGCAGCATAAATTAAGCTTGCGCTGTTTTCTTACATCACATTTCTTCAACACAGCTATCATGTCATCTCCAATTTTCTCTTATTCAAGCTAAATATACACAGCTCCCTAAGCCATTCCTCATAAGGCCTGGTTTCCTTCTCATAAACACCATACTGCAGGTTTCCATTCATACAGAAACCCTAAATGTAATAATAAGAGGGCCCTTCATTGCTTACTTTCTCTGTCTTTCACACATACAAGCAAACCACACGAATGAATTACAATCATCCCTCCACATTCACTAGGGTTAGGGGTACAGGACCCCCATGAAAGTGAAAAAAATGTGAATAACTCTAGCCCCTCCCAAACCATATTTAACGCACAGAAAAAGTATGATCACTATATTCAACCCACTGTTGAGGCATCCTTTGAGGCATTCAGGTTCCTTCACACGGCAGAAGTGGGTGGCTGATGGGGCTTATTGCCACCTCCACTGCTGCCACACACCATTTTTAATAGGGATTTATTAGCCTCATTCACAGTTTTTCAGTCTCACAAAGCTTGCTGTCTCTATTAAAAATGGCATCAGGCAGTAACAGAGGTGACATCAAATGATCCGTGAATAATCAAATCTGCAAAAGTGAAACCCGCAAATTTGGAGGGCTGACTGTAATTCTGTAGCTGAACTCTCTGTTTCATTATCCATGAGGATGGCATAGTCAAGGCTCCAAAAGCGGTTCGTAAGTTTACCAGTTGTTGTCCCTCACACGACTACATGTAGTGAGTGGTGGTGAGGCCAGGAACTACCTAAGGCATTTTGCTACCTGAGGCAAGGGGGAAGCTTGTGTCTGTTCTCCTTCTGATATATGGGAACTAGCTGGATGGGCTACTGGATCTGACTTTGGTATCTGTGATAGGATACCTTTCTCCTTTGCACCTGAGACACAGCAGGGATGGACATGTTGCACTCATACAACTCTGCCGTCAACAGAGGTACATGGCTGGATGGGTCAGGACAAAGAAATTGGGTTTAGTGTTGTTTCCCTCCATTATCTGCTGCCTAAGGTGACCCCCTCACTTTGGATAATGGTACACTCAGTCTGATGGGATTAAATTTTCCATCTTGTGATCTGAATGTATCCTGCACAAGGTTGTGTATCACCCCTCTCCCAGCCATAGGAGGCAATGGCAAGAGCAGTTGCTACAATGAGCTCCCCATGGTGCTGGAGAAGGAGGAGGAAAGGACAGCAGCAATGCAGGCCTAGAAGGGAGGAAGGGGGCTACCTGACCCTTGTACACCTCTAGAGTTTGTTTTGCATAGAGTACCAAATACTGAAGGAACAGTGTGGCAGCAGTTTTTCAGAGCAGCAGAATCCTCCTGGAGTGACTGTGCCCATGGTTAGCAAATCCATCACTCCCTTCATTCTGCCACTTGAGTCCATTAGCTCACTGGACCTAATAATACAACCAGCTCTGAGTGAGGAACAGAGGGACAAAATCATGGTCATTATCCTGTTGATTAGTCTCAACCAGAGTAGATTGAATATGGATAATGAGTAGATTCAATTGAACTAGTAAATAATGAGTCCACATGGTAAATAAATCCAATTGATTCAATCTCTTTAGTCGGGACTAACAATGGAATTCAAGGCTATATGTGCCATGTGTCTTGCTTTCTGCCATCTCTAGCTAGCCTGTTACCCTTCATGGTTCTGTTCTTTTATGAGCACTGAAGTAAGATTCAGCTCCCAGTCCAGTTGACTTAAGTATCTGTAGGAATGGGGAATGGGGAACAGACCACCTTGTCCTTGACCTCCAATAACAAAATGTCTCCAGCTGGACCTGTTCTGGAAACCCTTTTTTTTTAAGCACATGTGGCTTCTTTTTTCATGTTTGCAGATAGTGGAAAACCCAAACAGTGTTAAAAGCAGAGGAAAAGCCTGCAAGGAGAGCTTTTGACAATTACAGTGGCTATAAAAATCATAACCATTCCAACATGCCCTACTTAGCAAAAGCACTGTTGGATCCAGCACCCACGCAGACGGTCTCACATGATATTATTACACCTGGATAATTCCTACTTTCATGAGTTTGCTCTACAGAGATTTGCAGCTTTACATGGCATACAGGTGGGTGGCCATTTTAAGTGATACCTTTCAGCCAGGCTAGAGTTTGGAACAGAAATCCAGAGCCCCACTGTTTAAATGAGCAGGACAGTCTTCACACACATCAGGACTGGCTTACCACATTTTGAAGGAAGTAAGGTCATACTTTGCTTTACCGAACACTAGGGCATCACATTCTCTCAGCCTAAGAGGAAGGCAATGGTAAGCCCCCTCTGAATCAGTCTTGCCTAGAAAACCATGATAGGTTTGCCATAATTTGGAAAGAACGTGAAAGTATACCACTACCACGACTGCTACTACAATACAGTTATACCTCAATTAACAAAGCAGATGTGTCCTTGGGATTAACTTCTTTATCAGAAACACTGGTACCAGAGATAGAAATAACACAGAAAAAGAGATAGGTTTCTACCCCACAAAAAAGAAGAACAGTTTAACATGTTCCAACAAGCTTTTGATTCAAAACTAGCATATACACCCAGCGTTGCCCGGGATTTTATTTTTTCAGACGTAATACTTGTTAGAAAGATTTGAGATCTTGTGTCTCCAATTCCCCCGTAACTTTTTCCCATATTCCTCAATCCAATCTGTATTCAGAATTATTAACATGCAGAGGTTGAGTTCCTGAGGGAATATACTGTCCTCCTCCTTGCTGCTAGGCCTCATCTCCATAGCAAGTCGGGTCTACTCAAGACAGACACAATTAACTGAGGCCCAAGAGCTCTCTGGCTGAGAATTCTAAAGGCCCCTCTCTAAACTGCAAATCCCAGGATTCCACAGAATCTTCTTAGGCAGCCAATCATATGAGGTCTTCGCCTGCCTGATACAGACAAACAAACTTTGACTTTTATATATTAGATTAGCATTATGCACATATGAAATGAAATAACTAGGTCAAGTAAGCATGGCATAAGTTAAAAAAATGAGCCCTTATGTGACCATTTGAAAGCTTTTCCCAAAATGCATCCTGGGATGATTTGTTTTTCTTTCAACAGTCTCCACTTTTCATATAATTTCCATTTTGGGGCTAAACTTATAGATCAGTGTCTTTTCAACATGCCAGGGGAGCTGGTGAGGTGGGCTAATCTGTTTCCCCTTTTCCTTGAGTTTTGGTCTTCACCTATGCTCAGTAAGCGATTATGGAAGCAGCTGTTCACCTTGCCCCCTGTATGTAAGCACACACACTTGCAGTAGGAGCACCTAAAGCAGAATCCCATTCTCTCCCAGGGCAAGCTTTTAGTGCATTGTTTACTGCAAATATACTGCTGCAACCCAACAGTGAAAGCCTGTCCTTCTCCTGCCCTCCGTCACCATCCTTCCGACACCAATTCTGCAAAAAGGAAAAAAAATGACTTCCAACTAGACAGAAAACAAGAAAAAGGGAAGGTTAGGTTGGGCTTCCATAAAACGACTTTGTAAAAAAGAGCTTCTTTATCAGAGGCTTTGTTGACTAAAGTATGCCTGTAATAACGTAATACAGAGGAGAAGGGCCATAAGATCATAAAACCCAGAGTCTAAACTGACTTAACTGCACCTGGTCTTTAATGAAAATTAAAGGCAGTGTCATTATTGTCGTTGTTATTTTAACTTTATGTCAAAGATGGCCAACGGGCCACATCTGCCACACCTCCTACGTGCCTTGTGTGTTTTTCTCCACTGCCCTGGCACAGTGGTTCTTTACCTGGAGCCTGGTGAGCCCTCACTGTGGATCTATGAAGTTTTGCTGCTGGCCATCAACAACAGAAGCAGCAGTAGGGATGTGGCAGCAGGAGGTTTGCGGGTGCTAAAACTGTTCCTTGTTTGCAAATGAGGGAGCAGGTTGGGCATGTGCACACATATCCCTGCTGCTATGTCCCTGACTATGACTTTAGAGACCAGGGTTTGAATCCCCACTCACCCACGGAAACCCACTGGGTAACCTCAGGCAAGTCATATTCTCTCAGCTTCAGAGAAAAAGCAAAGACAACAAATCTTGCCAAGAAACCCCTCATGATAGGTTTGCCTTAGGGTTGCCATAAGTCAGTTTTCAAAGGGGAGAGATATGATGGCTAGGAAGAACCTCCTTCTGTCAGTGGCACTTTGTTACTCTGTGCCTTCAAGTCACTTCTGACTTATGGCAACCCTAAAGTAAACCTAACACAGGTCTTTTTTGGCAAGGTTTGTCCAGAGGGGTTTGTCTTTGCTTTCCTCTGAGGCGGAGAGAATGTGACTTGCCCAAGGTCACCCAGTGCCTGAGTGGAGATTTGAATCTTAGTCTCCTGAAGCCTGTAATAAATAAATAAATACTTGAGATTCAAATAAAAATATTTGAGTATTCAAATCTAAAATTAAATATTTAAATCTTGAGTTAGTTGCGGGGGTCCCTAGCAAAAAATTATATTTGCAGGGGACCCCAGTGAAGAAAAGGTTAAGAACCACTGCTCTAGAATTAGGCCCCGATTAACATAGGATACAATCATGAAAAGTGATAACCAACTTCTTGCCTGTTCTCTTTTGGCCAATGGGATTTTACTGCAATTAACTTTTGCTGGACTGTGCCCATGGTCATTTATTTGTTAACAAATAAATTTGTTATTTGTTCTCATGTTTCTACTCCCAGACCCTTTTTCTCCAAACTACTTTAGGTGCCAACTGGGTTCACTGCAATCAAGGCCCTTTGGACTGACTGGAAATGTAAGTTCCTCTACCGAGAAGGGCTATACAAATGATGAATGAATAAAAGCAAAACTAAAGTTGAACAAAGGTCAGGCTTGCAGGAATGTGGATGTTTGGACACACCCTGCTCCAGATATCCTGGCTGAAATATATCTATGCTCTTTTCTGGCAATTACACAGTTGCTATGGAATTTTGGACTTTCAATATTATGCTGCTTCCCAAGCCAGCAATCAATCCCCTCTTGCAGGTATTGGTGAACAAAATTATGTCTGCCTGCACAAGGCAGGAATCTTGGTCATATTTTGCATTTCTGTACCTTGGAGGGGGAAAAAAGAAGAAATTAGAGTGTAGGAGTGTGAGAGGTTGAGCCCATATTTCACAGAAATGTTCAGAGCTTATTCTGGCTTGGGTGGAGGGATGCTGAGAGATTTACATCAGAACATCTGGATGACACTAGGTTGAGCTAGAGACTGAGAAAGAAGGCTCTCTTTGAAAATTTAAAAACATGTAAGCCATCTCTGACGCTAGTACTATTTGGAATTCCCAAGACCCCTTGAAGCAGTGGATGGAGAGGAGGGGAACTCTTTGGTAGATTTTATGGAAAGCCTACCAAGATGGAAATGAATTTTGGAAACATTTTAGGTTTCAATTAGTAGCAAGCAAATTTTAAATGTATCAGTTTCTGGTTGGAAAGCCAGATATTGCTCTACCACTTAGATAATGTGAGCTCTCTCGCTCTCTTTTTTTTTTCCTTTTGGTCAGGGATGAACAACTTGTGACTCTCCAGGTATTTGTGGAGAACCCCATCATTGCTCATCATTGGCTATGCTGGCTTAAGGCTAGTAGGATTTGGTGGCTTCAGCATCCAAGCACGCTCTCCACCACCGTTCTCCCACTCCCACTTTGCTTAACAACCAGCCTGACAAGGAGTTCTGGAGAACTCAAAAGATTGCTCATTGTTTTTGACATTTTGATTGGCCCCGATAAAGGCACTATCTGCTGTGGATCTTAAAACTTTCTTTTGGACCTTCAGTTTTTCTCAACCTTTTTACCCTGGAGGAGCCCTTGAGGTAATTTTAGAGTCTCACGAAACCCCTGCATAAAAACTATCTTGTCTACAGCTCAAAAATTGTTTTTTTTTTCTTTCTTTCTCCCTAGTCACATTTCTCACAGAATCCCTAACAACCTCTCACAGAATCATAAGGTTCCAGGGAACCCTGACTAGGCCATTTCTGCACTAGATTGTTATAGTACTATTATTCCACTTTCAACATCCTCTGGAATTCTGGGGTTCAGGCCCCTCCCTAAACTGCAAACCCCAGGATTCCATAGGATGTTGAAAGTGGAATAATAGTACTCTAACAGTCTAGTGCAGAAATGGCCTCAGAAATCCTGCCTTAAATCCTTAGGTCAACTGCTAATAATCAATCATTGGCTTTTCCAAATATTGACTCTGCTTTGGATTTATATTGCTATAGGTCCCATACTAGTTTCAATGAGATCTGGGAAGGTTCTTCAGCATACATCTTTAGTGTAGTCTTTCCCAACTTGGTGCCATCCAGATGTGTTAATCTATATGTACCATAACTTAGACAGCACTGTTGTTTGAAGTAATGGCTGAGGACTATAGTGGTTGTAGTCCAATGTATATGAGGGGCACTGGATTGGGGAAGGACTGCAGGAGAGAGGCTTGATCTTACCTATTCTAGGATATACAGTTGCAGCCTATTCACTACAATAAAATCCACAACAAGTGTTACCCTGAAAATTGGGGGTATCTCGAAGACACCCAAACGGGCTTCAAACTAGGGGAATTAACAGAGCAACTCAAGGCTTGCGAGAGGTCAGGGTGAGGGATCTTTAACCCTTTGTCTACGGAGTCAGAACCACGCAAGAGTCAGAGAAATAGTCTAAAGTAATTTTATTAAAAAATAACAACGAAGGTCAACACACGTTAGCAAATAATAAAACAATCACACAAGGGCTACAGAAATAAAGTTGGAAAAACAAGAGGCAATTGGGAGAGAGGGCATATTTACCTTAGTCTAGGCTTCCTGGAGAGTAAGAAGATCAGCGAAGGCTCGGTGTAAAGCACCAAGGGGAGGCTGGATCCCAGGGCTGGAAGGCTGGCCGCAGCGGAGTTCAAGGAGGATCGGAGACGCAAGTCACATTTAGCTCTCAGCAGTATCTGAGAGGCTTGAGTGGGACACCTCGATAGCAACAAAACGGGCTCTTGTCTGGTCTGGGAGGCACTCCAAAGAGGCTCAGAAAGTGAGGATTTTTATAGCCAATTTCTGTCCTCAGGCCAGGTATCGGCTAGCAAAGTAGCGTTAATGGGCGATGATTGCGGAATATAATGTTAGGCAAATATCACGACCCCTCCTCGGTATTGTTTCTCCTGGGAATGTCCAGGGGATTGATAGGCTTAAAATTCCGAATTGATAGATGTTTTTTGTTTGGCTATGCACAGGGCTTGAGGTGTGACAGTGTTCAGGACTGAGTCTATTGTCTGCCTAGAGATACGTGACTCGGAACAATAGGTCAGTCTTTTAGCCTAAAGAACGTTGTCTACGTTCCCATTCAGCAGAGGGAGACAGTATAGTGTTAAAGATTTCCCATTCAATGCCAAGGCTGTTTTAACTGCGACTGACCTTTGCTAACCAATATCCAATATGGGGGAAGTCATGCCAGTTCAGGGGCCCTCTCTTAGGGTTACTTTGGGGTGTAACACAAGCATTGCCCTGTATCAGTTCTGCAGCTGTACAATAGTAGACACTGAATTTCCTATAGTTAATGCCTCCTGAAGAGAGAGAAAGAGAAAGAGAAAGAGAAGGAGAAGGAGAAGGAGAAGGAGAAGGAGAAGGAGAAGGAGAAGGAGAAGGAGAAGGAGAAAGAGGGAGAGCGAGACAGTAACAAATCCTTTTGTTCTAACTGTAGGTGTCTACCATCTTAAATCTGCAAAAAATGACAGATGAGGACAATTTTGGTATTCCTTTTACATAAAATTAATCAATTTGGTTGAACGTTTTAATGATGGCAGGGGGAAGTGTTCACAAAGGTCAGAATTCTCTACCAGGTCGGATTTAATGATCATAGTGAAAGAACAAAGTGCAAAGTTTGAGGTACAGTTTTTCATTATTACAGAAGCAGAAGTCTTTATTGGTCAGTATAAAGATCTTTTTTGATCTTAGAAGATAATCAAAGTCAATCCTGGTTAGGACATGAAGGGGAGACTGCCAATGAGTACCAGGTACTGTAGGCTGTATTTCAGAGAAGGGAACTAGGAAAACCACCTCTGAGCATTCCTTCTCTAAGAAAACCTGATTAAATTCACGGGGTCACTGTAAGTTCACAGGCAACTTGAAGGTGTACACACACATATACAGAGCCAACAATATGTTGTTGAAAGATGTAATAGTGAAGAATGGGTAAAGGTACACTGTCAGTTTTTTTGGAAAAAAAAACACTTCTTGGTTTAAAATGTTGTTAACTCAGACACATGGCAGAAATTTACAGCTATTAAGGGTTGCACACCCTTAACAGACTCCTTCAAACAAGATGGACATATCATATGGTCTGGTGTTCTCTACTCTGGTTGGTTCCAGCTTCAGTGTTGCCTCTTTGTTGCTAGCACAATGGCAGATCTAAGTCTCAGATCTGTGTGTTCACTGGTATGTTGTGTGAAGAAGGCCAGTGTTCTTCAACTTGCTCTTAGATGCTACAACCCAAAAGCTCCCAGTTCATAAGTAACACAAATCTGAAGTACTCTGAAAATGAAAGCAAATTGAGAAGTTCTGTCAGATGAGTGATGGGCAGAGAGAAGAACTGGGAACGTGTGAACTTCATTTGGCCTCACTGAGGCTCATCCAAATAGCTCTGAATCGAGGAGGGGAGAATTGTATGGGCCTCCAGATGTTGTTGGACTGTAAGTCCTAGCAGTCCTACTCAAGTATACTCAGTGGTAAAGAATGCTGGGTGCTGCAATTCAACAGCATCTGGACCACTCCACAATTTCCACCCCTATAATAAACTATGTATTAATGGTACCACAAATATGGTTACCATATTACAATTCTATAATATTTATTTGAAAAGAAAGCATTGTTGACCCATCTAGATACTACAGACTGACAGGTAGCCTGCTAATATTTATTTTATAGCTTTCCACCAAGCTTGCTTGCTTGCTAGAAGTCTAAGAGAAATTGTTACCTTGGGCACTAGACTCTTGCAGTTTGTCTTTTTCTACCACAGACCAGAAAGTTTAAATATTCTTTGTCTTTGGAAGGTGCAGGCAAAGTCAATAATGGCACATCTACAGCGTCATCACACCACGGATGATTTCATATAACTTCAAAGCGAAAAAAGAATACATTGAAATAGGGAAAAAAATGGTTTCCTATACCAAGGCTCAGTTGTTAAACAACATAGAGACTGTCCTCAAGAAATCAGAAAAAGACTTGAAAAGGCATCCATGAAGGAACTAGATAAGATCTTCAAGTGAGAAGACATATCATTAAATACTAAAGTCAGAATATTCCAGGCCAAAGTATTTCTGATTTCTATTTATGGTTGTGAAAGCTGGACAATTAGGAAAGCTGACAGGAAGAAAATCAACTGAGTTGAACTGTGGTGCTGACAAAGAGTTCCACAGATACCATGGACTGCTAAGACAAATGAAGGAATCTTAAAGCCAGTCATGTAGGGATGTGGGGACGGGAGGGATGATTTGCCCTGAGCGGCAATGTTTTTGTGGCGTCCCAGCCCCTAGCCATGCCCCCATGCGCCCTGGCCATGCCCCCATGCACAGTGGCCACGCCCTCATGCCATAGCCCCACACACTCCCACCCCCTCTCCACACACTCCAAGCTCCGCCACTGCTTAAAGCAAATCAAACCTGAACTCTCACTGGAAACAAAGATGACTGAACTGATGTTGTTGTACTTTGGACATACCATGAGACGCATGACTCATCAGAAAAGATCATACTGCTTGGTAAAGTGGAAGGCAGTAGGAAAAGAAAAAGACTGCACTACAACTTGATTGATTCAGTCAAGGAAGCCATAACCCATAGTTTACAGGACCTAAGCAGGGCAGTTGGTGAGCAGGGACCTTGGAGATCTCCTATTCTTAGGGCTGCCATAAGTTGAAGAGGACTTGACCGCAGGTAACAACAACAAAGCCGGTCCCACTCTGAGAAAACCAGAACAATTTGAAGATTTATGAAACTGATGTTGCAGGAACAAAAAGTATTTCTCCAAGAAGTATTGTGAATAGCTAAATTGATTTAAAGTGAGTCCCCCCTCAAAAAAACCTGCTAAAGCACAAGCACAAGCAAGTACAGGAAATATATAGCAAGCCTGGATTTGTCCAGCAAGGCTAACATGTGCATATATGTGTGCTTATGGCAACCCCATGAATCTTATAGGATTTTCTTTGGCACATCCTATTCATTGGTAGCCTTCCATCCAAGTACCAATAAAGGCTGCCCCTATTTAGCTTCATAGATAAGATGGAATCTGGTCCCTTTCAGGTATTTAGGCCTTTAAGGCTACTGTGCTTGATTGGAAATAAATCCTGCTTGAACTCAGTGAGGCTTATTTCTGAATAGAGAGATAGAGGATTGCATTGCTAGAGACTAATTTTGAAAGTTAGGGTTATATTTTGCGTGCAAATTATCTTGCAAAGTTGAAAAATCAAAATTCTTTGTCATTAGTGATTGTTGACAAGGAATTTATCATCTGCCTATCATTAGTGAACATGTTCATAGAACGACTTTTTCTATCCTAGAATTCAGAGAGGGGGAAGAATACCAGTTGTTCCTGAAATATCACTAAGCATAAAGAATGAGGAGTTGGTTCTGTGGCACAAAAGAGGAAGTCACAGAAATTCCATTGCAACAGTTATTGACTTAACTTCCATTCTCCGCCGGACATTGTTAATCTTCTGCAGAAACCTCTCTTGATGAACAGTTAAGGAGGAAAACGGGAGTAAAACCATTTCTGTACTCGACTGTTATAGCGCGATTATTCCACTTGCAACATCCTATGGAATCCTGGGGTTTGTAGTGTAGGGAGCGGCTGGCCGGCCGGCTCCTCCCAAAACTGTAAACCCCAGGATTCCATAGGATGTTGCAAGTGGAATAATTGTGCTATAACAGTTGAGTGCGGAAATGGCCTAAGTAGCCTGTTCAGTCAATACTTTGTTATGCCATGTATAAAGAAAGTGTGAGGCCACATTTAAAAGGAAAAAAAAGAAAAAGCTAATATAATTATACCTTTAGTTTAGTATACTTTAGTACACAGGCCTTTTAAAAAAAAATTGTATAACAGTCAGGCAGAGTGAGAAAGCTGACCAGAAGTGAAATAGCACCAAAATACAAACACACACACACACACACACACACACACACAAAATAATGAAAAATAGTTGCTCCCAAATTTTCCTGACCCTCCAGGGTGGGAAGAGAGAACTTTTGCCATATTTTCTGTGCAGAAATGGCCTCTGACTGCCAGTAGATCCCGTGGGCGGAGAGGGAAACTGCAGTGTGAGCTGCTGGGTTTTGCACTGTCTGCTACTGATCCTAACTGGAGGGAGGGAGGACTGGATTCTGCAGCTTCTGTGTAGAGAGAATGTGTTCACTGATGCTAAGCGATGGGCCCATAAGTGAGCTGAAATGAGTGCCAGAAATGCAGGTGCTTCTGAGAAATGACCACACAATGTGGTGGTTGAAATGTTTGACCAGGGCTCAGAATAGAAGAGTTTGACTCTCTGCTCAGTCATGGAAACCCACTGGGTGATCTTGGGCAAGTCACATTCTTTCAGCCTGCCAATAAAATTTGCCAAGACAACCCTAGGGTTGCCATAAGCTGGAATCAACCTGAAGGCACATAGCAACAACAACCAAGTCTGAAAGGAAGGGACTGCCATCTCTAAATGTAGCCTTGCAAGTTAGAGTGTGACCAATTTGTGTCAGAAATAGTTAATAACAAGAATATAAAACCCACACTAAGCAAATCAAATATTTGATATCCCAGATTATCTACAGTCATAATATATAGCACAAGTCTTGTGTCTCTGGTATCATGCATGATAAAAAAAAGTCAACAGCCTGGACTCCAGAGCACTGACTTTTCTCTGGAGTTTGTGCACCTTCCCATAGCCATCCAAGTGGATCATAAGATGTTATTTATGTGATAGAATGATAATGTCTTACATGCCTAAGAGAATATCTCCTATACATCTTCCATCATGCTATCTAACTGCATCCCATTAAACTGGGGTGTATTGCAATTCCATGCACATCTACACAGATGTAAAGCCCCACTGAATTCAATGGAAGTTATTCCCAAGTAGCCATGGCAATGGGAACAGGGGTACCAGGTAGCAAGAGGTTTCTTGGAGTAGAAGAAATCTTTGCTTCTCCAGGACGCAAATCTGTATGTGCTGGTTTCATATAGCTAAGTAGTGTAAATTACAGTGTTAACATGAAAGGGTGCCCACACCCTTTCACAAATGGCAAACTGCTCTAACGCAGGAATCCTTATCCAGTTAATTTGTCTTATTACTTATGGATTCATTCTCACATTAAAGAAGTCTTAGTAGGGGTCTCTTTGTATTTAGTTATTCTTTCCACCAAACAACGCAGAACAGAGCAAGTACAACAACCCTGCACAGGAGACCTTGGCAGCATACGCCACTAACAAGTGCCAGATACTCTACATTCCCTTCCTTTGCCTTTTTTTTTTTTATGAGATAATTATGTTAAGGTAGGCTTGGTCTCTTGGCATTTGTTAGTGCTAAGCTAATATTGACTGATGGGGCAATCTTGCCAGCTTGCACTCTTTTCTTCCTCCCTTTCTAGGTACACATCTTGCTAAAGCTTGTAACAAGCCTTGCCAAGTCATTGCATCACAGAGTGCTCTTCCTTCCATTGAAGGCTTTGCAGTGTCCTGATGCAATGCCTTAGTAATTGAAGAAACGGAAAGACATTAGCAATTATCCAAGCGGAGATTATTATGCACTTTCTCAATAGTCGTGTGATGTGTCAATGTTTTGCTATGTATGTAGCCTACAGCATAAGTGACAAGGAGAGAAAGTCATAAAAGGCAAACACTGGTCAACAGGCCCAAATTAAAGTATCAGCTGAAGACTTTGGTAAAGAACTGTTTTCTACAGAATAAAATAGTTTTAAAGGACTTTGACATCATGGTTGCACGTTATCTCCATTGGCTAGGAACCAAATGTGGTAGCTGGGTTCTGTTGGAATGGTTTCTTTTCACATCAGCTCAGATGCTATTCAGGACTGATCTTCCCAACTCTTAAAACCATCAACAGAGAGACAACATCTGTATAGAACTTCTATACAGAGAATTCTCCAGTTAGAATATAATGGGAAGCACAATGTTTACAGCAACAAATTGGAAACAAGTTATGTATGTAATGAAATAAAGTGAACAATTAATGTAGTTGATAAAACAAAGTCCTCAGGGGGAGAAACTGCTTTAATTTTCTGAATATGGAGTAGGCTCTCAACAGGCTCTAAGGTCAAGTTATTAACACATTAACATTACCTGAAAGACCATATCTCCTTCCGTGAATCTGACTTTTAAGATATTTGGAAGATTTTCTCTCCATCCTGCCACCATCACAGATATGTTTGGTAAGGAAGAGGGAGATAGCCTTTTCAGTGGCTGTTGCCAGGTTATGGACATTCAAAGAAAGCTCAGTTGGCCCCCTTTCTGTTCTTATTCCACTGGCAAGAAGAGACCTCTTGGTTGGGGCAAGACTTTAGCACTGAACATTTTGTGCCAAAAGGATCTTTTAATCAGCTGTGTTATGCTTTTATCTTTTTATTATATCTTAATGTGTCTTAAATTGGGTTTTTAACATAATGGTTATTTAACGGTTTTTAAACTTTGTATCATATTCAAGCAGGATAAGGCTTGCAGTGGCTAGCAGTCTCTATATTTTCAAAGAACAGAAGTGCCATGCTTCTGAAGATCAATTGTAGGACAGATTTTTTGCCCTCCAGTGCTCTTGGTGGGCTTAAGAGTCATCTGATTAGTCACGGAGGCAAACAGAATGCTGGACTACATCAGTCTTTCATCTGATCCAGCAGGGCTCTTCTTCATATTATTATAAGCCATGGCATATCCCATTAAAAGGATGAAGATAGAAGTGCCAGGTAACATGACTCCTCAGAATTCCAGAAAGCTTCTGTCAAGACATAAACAACACTAGACTTGATAGACTAATAATCAGTAGCAGACTAGTACAATGTAGGCTGAACCCTACTATTAGTTCCAACTAGAGTAGACACACTGAATCAATGGAATTTATATAAGTGTTGACTTATCATGATCCCATTGATTCAGCAACTCTAATCTAGTTGCTTTTAACAATCAGATTTCAGTCTGTGTCCCATTTTTCATATTTTGCCACAATGTATGAAGATGTGGAAGAGTTCCGGTGGGAGCTTGCTGTTATTTCTGGTGGGTCTCTGCACCTCTGTATTAAATTCAGTTGTTTCATGGCATGCAGTGGTAGGTATGAGAGCAAATGTGGTGTTGTGGTTTGGGTTATGGGCCGGGACTCTGGAGACTAGGGTTCAAATCCCCACTTGGCCATGGAAACCCATTGGGTGACCTTAGCCAAGTCACACTCCCTTAGCCTCAGAGGAAGGCAACGGTAAACATCTTCTTAAGAAATCTTTCCAAGAAAACCCAGTGATAGTGTTGCCTTAAGGTCACCGTAAATCTGAAATGGCTTGAAGGCACACAATACACACACATACACGCACTAGGGCTAGAAACCTGTCGCATGCCCTGAAAGTCAGTTGATAAGCCAAACTGAAATGCCCTCCAGAGAGCTGTGACAGAAATGGTAAGAAGACCCACTGCAGACTTCCCTAATTCCAAGAAGTTCCTCATTGGCAGGCTGGTGCCTAGGCGGGAACACTTACCCAAGTCCTTAATCTGAAGGAAGGCTGAGTGGGATGTACCCACCACCACCTGTTTTCATGGCCAAAGGGCAATACTCACCCCCTACTAGCCCCACTAGTCTCCACAAAGAGTTGTCATGTGCCTGTGACCATTTCTGATTTTAGAAATTCCACAAAAGGGAAAAAAAAAAAGATATTTGTGATTAATGGCTTCCTTAAGATCAAGGAGAAATAGCCATGAAATTAATGCCTTTTATCTTTCAACAGTCCATAAAATCCAGTACATGAATCCAGACTAGACTAACCCTACAGTGGCTCCTATAAAACATGCCACATTATAGGTTTTACAGTGTACAGAAGTGACTGTCTGCATCTCTCAATCATAAGGTAAACCGAATCACAGGGAAAACCACACAGGAACATGAGAAGAAAACACCCAAATCTGAAGCTGGGCAGTATCTTTGTTAAGGCTGGCACAAATGCTACAAAGGTGTGCAAGTTTTTGCGTTCTCCAGACTTCTTTATCAGGGCAGGTGGTACAAAAAGTAGAAGATAGGAAAAAAATTGAAGGGTCCAAAAATCAGACCAGATGTTAGGGACAGTAAGTCTGTAGCTAGACATTGTCTCAAGATGGATTATGCAGTCTAAATGGCTTGCTGGGAGATCTGCAGGAAAGGTTAGCTAAAACTCAGAACTTCCATCAGTCTCTTCCGCAGATTTCTTGGATTTCCAAGGGGATGTAAGGGGATGGCAATAGTGGCTTCACTTTGTGCCTAAAGATTTCAGATGAAGGTGTATGCATAGGGCCACTCATATGATAAGGTCTGAAGTGGCTACTACTTTGTGTAAAACTGTTCAAATAATCATTGTAATGAGACAATATGGGGTCAAATGGGTGAAAGGCCATCTGATATCTTAACAAATGGACCCTGTTTAGGTGTGGATACAGTGGCCATATCAAAAAGAGAACAGTACTCCAGTACCTATAATAGCTGTGGGGAAGAGGCTATTTCAGCAAGTTAAAATTGCATGACAAGTGGTGGTGGTGGTATATATTGCAGGTCCTCTGGAGTCCAGAAAGGGGTCTTGGACCCAACTATGTTGCATATGTTTTTGTTTTTCTTGAGAGTATCATTACAGTGATTCCTCCCTTATCTGCAGCCTCGCTTTCTGTGGTTTCAGTTATCCTCAGTCTGAAAATATTAAATAGAAAATACCAGCAACCCCTGCAGTCTGCTCTCAGCCCTGCCACCTGTACCTTGCTTGCCTTGCTGCCCCCTACTTTAACTGCCACTCTGCCAACACCACCACAGGAAATGGCTCTGACATCACCAGAAGTCACCATAAGTGGCCCTCTTCCGTATATGCTATTGTTACCTGGTTTCTGGGGGCCCCGGGAGGGACGCCTAAATGTGCTCAAAATAATGGGGAGGGAATTAGCACAGAGCACAAGTTTGCAATGCGAGAGGCAGGGTAACATAGCGAGATCTTGAGCCCTATGTCTACGGGGTCAGGCCGAGTCAATGATAAGGCAGAAGTTGATAATAATAATTGTTTTACTGAAATACAGTCAAACACGTGTATGCAACACACTCGCACAAGGAACTATAGAAATAAAAGGTAGCAGTTGGATAGAGGGTTTTTGAGAGGAGGTTTGGTATGGGAAATACTATACCTGTCCTGAAGCCCGGTAAGAGCAAAGAAGCTGGAGAGCGTGGATTCTCAGCACGTGGGGCTGAGGGGAGGCTCATCAAATGGAGAGACGGCAATTCAGGAGGCAAGTCACGAGCGATCCGACAAGACGCTCAAAGTCAGGGGTTCTTATAGGGAAAATTGTGGCCACAGGCTAGTCCGTACTTGGGGAAAACAATGAATTTGGGGCTGGAGACAAAGCCTCCGAAAGGTCAATACTTTAGATGATTGAGTTATGACCAGATTGTCAATAGAGTAGCTAGTATGCAAACGCAGAGTGCTTGAGAGTTGTATAGTCCGCTCATCAAGCTGCCCGCGCGGGGCAGGGGATCTTTTGTAAGTAGCGTGCATACATAATGTGGTACTTGCCTTGAGGTCTCCTGAAGCTGCATTCGGCAATGACTGGCATGCCTAGATCGGGATTTGAATGGTTCAGCTATTGTCGGCCACGCCCGTGTGCATGCTTGTCGGGGGGCCTCGCAAGCACATGGAGAGGAATGGGTACAGAAGGCCAAATTATTGATATCAAATGATATCTTAATATCCCACAAGCTCGGGCTAGAAACAGTAGTAACACTATAGGGTTTGGTACTATCTGTGGTTTCAGGTATCCATAGGGGTCTTGGAACATATCTCCTCATGGATGGGGAGGAGGAAATCACTGTATTTGTCAGTTGCTTTTGACATCCACTGTTAAATCTGTGAGTGTCAAAGAAAATAGTAATGATACACAAAATCTGAAATCCCACCAGGGGCTCAAAACTGCTGCCAGGGCAGGAAAGGAAGCTGGACTCTTCATGAGTTGCTTCTGCAGCTGCCAAGCAAAGTAGCCTGACCATGGGAGCAAAGGAGAAAAGTCCTCCTACCTCCAGCCAAACCAGGGTCCAAGCTGCTCCAGGTACTGGAGACCCTCCCCCATTTCCCCCCACCTGCTGCACCAAACAGCATGTCTCCCCATTTTACCTGCCCACTTTCCTTCCATGATGCTAGGAATGCTGCAGGCATGCCCATTAGAAGGCTCCCTGGGCAGTAAATTTCCAGAGTCTCTTCCTGGCAGGCAGGAAGTCAGGGAGGAAAGCAGGAGGACAGCCACTTCCTTGGATCCTTCTCCTTTACACCCAGCTAGGATCCCTTTTCCTGCTTGCCCCAGGCCACCACCTCAGCCCAGAGATGCTTACTTACCTAGCTAGTCCTTAGTCACCCACCAGTAGCCCCTGCCCATCATAAAGATCTGCTGCTAGTGAACAACTATGGGGGGGAGGGACACCTGAAAAATATTTCACCAGGGCCCAAACCTACTCTTGGAGGCCCTGATGGCAATGTCCACTGAAATTCCTTCTTCTGCACAACTATTAAAGGTACAGGAACCCTTCCCTCTCTTTCACGTGGTCACTCTAGGTGTGGAACTAGTTCCAGACACACAACGTGCTTTTCTGTATCACATGAGTACGCCCAGAGAGACCTTTGAAATTTGAGATAAGTTCCTTTGATCAGCAGCCATGCCTTCCCTGAATGTGGAATGTGGTACTGTTATCTCAGGAGCAATATCATCTGTCAACGCCCAAATTGCCTTCATGTGGCCAGCCACAGAGCTCCTCTATCCATTCACAGTTTATTTAACTCCAAAGTCCTTTTATGAATCAACCTTCAGTTTGGCTGGAAACGGAAGCTGACTCCCTTCAATCACCAAGGTTGAAGAGCTGCTAATGAATGAAAAAGGGAGGGGAAAAGGTACACACTGAAAAGAGGTTGAAGATGTTACACTGAGCATATTTGGAATGTTACGGGGACTTCCAGCCTTGCTGTTAGTTATCCAGTTACAGTCAGCATGACTTCTGATCTCTTTTCTTTTTCTTTTAATTATAATTTTATTAAAGTTTAATCTCAAAAATAACCCCCCCACACACTTCCAGGCTTGAATCTTCCAGTTGAAATTGCTTATTTCCATTACATACAAACATAATTTCCATTTTTTCAAGAAAAAAGAGCGATTACATTATTTCTTCTTTGATTTCCTCTTTTCTTGTCATTATTTCCTCTGCTTTGAATTGTACTTTAATCACAGGTACTGTACCTCCTATATTGCCCCTTATAGATATCTACTGCCTAGGACTAAAATAAATATGTTTCTGCAATTATCCTCTTTGGATTTTTGTGTTGAACACTGCCCAGGTGACTCCTTCTTGTTCAGGTCTCAGAACAGGGCTGGTCCTACCATTGGGCACATTGAGGCAGCCACTTCAGGTAGTAGATTTTGGTTACCAGTTACAGGTATCAAATTGTTAGTTGGTGATGTTAGTGTCAGAGCCTCAATACTCTAAACACACCAAATCCCATCTGATCTTGGATCAGCCCTGGTTAGTACTTGGATGAGAAATGGAAAATGAATACCAGGTGCTATATTCCAGAGGAAAAAACTGGCAAACCCACTTCTGAGTATTCCTCCCCTAAGAAAACTCTATGACATTCATGGGATCACCGTAAGTCAACAGTTGACTTGAAGGCACATATATACAAACATTAGCATTTTTACTGCCAAGGAGAGAGAGATGTACCTGTAGGACTTTCAGCCTTCAGTATCAAAACGATTTAGCTGGCCTTAGATAAAATGTGCCATAACTTGGGGCATGGGGAGCCCCTTGCTGGGTACATCCGGCAATAACATACCTTAAGGCACCTGTCCCTCTTAATACAGTGGGCCCTCCTTACCTGAGACCTCCAGATTTGCAATTTTAAATGACATTGCATCCTATACCTAAAATGGCAGTGATGTGCATATGGATGTGCTGAAATGAAAACGTGGATGGGAAACCATCAGATGATACCAGGAAACTCCAGAGAGAGCCAGTAAAGGATCCTGCCTGAAATACCAGAGAGTAGCTACCAGTCAGTGCTTATAATTGGCAGAAAGGCTGGAGAGAATTTTACAAGACTTTCTTCATAAAGATCAATCTGGATTTCTTCCAAAAGACATTTATGTGATAATATCAGATTATTTTTTATTTTTTATTTATTTTTTTGGGGGGGTGCAATTTTGGAATATCTAGAAAATCATATTGAGAAGGAGGTAGTACTTCTAATGTTTAGATGCTGAAAAAGCTTTTGATAATCTGAATTGGTATCGTTTGAAGTTCTACAAAAGATGAGTTTTCATGACAGTTTCATCACATAGATAAAGGCATTTTACGATGTACAGAAAGCATGGGTTTTTATCAATGGGGAGTTGAGGAAGCCATGGGATATTCAAAAAGGAACAAAACAAGGATGTCCACTCTCTCATTTATTGCTTGAAATTTGAAGTCTTGAATAGGGTAATATGTAAAACAAGATGAAAGAATCAAAGGCATAACAAACAAAAAGAAAGGATAAATATTATGAGCATTTGCAGATGACTTAGTGACTGTGCTAAAGAATCCTTTGGATATTAAAGAAGCATTGTTGGAGATATTAAAAGAAATTGGAGAGCTGGCAAGATTTAAACAAACAGAAAATGGTGAAGTTAACAAAAAAATCTGAGAAAAGAGGATCAAATACAATTGATGAACAGGTCAGTTTAAAAACTCAGAAGAAGGTGAAATATTTAGGCATTAATATGAGAAATATGAACTGAATGTTATTGTTTAACTGTGTCAAGATACGGCACTGTATTAAGATAGATCTGCAAAGATTGGTCAAATGCAAACTATGATTGTTGGGGCAGAGTTCTGTGATAGAAATGAATGTCCTACTGAGAATGTTGTTTTTGTTATAGACTATATCAATTTTGACCAATGATGTCCTATTTAAACAATGGCAGTCTGACATATCTAAATTTACATGGCAAGGGAAGAAGGTGAGAAATATAAAATTTTACGAGTTGCAAAACAAAGAGGAGGCCTGGGAGTACTGGATTTGAAATTGTATTGTTCTGCATGTTGTTTGACTTGGCTGAAAGACTGGATTGTGTTGAAAAACAGGAGATTGTTGGATTTGAAAAGGCATGAATTGAAATTTGGGTGGCATGTGTAGCTGAAGTATGATAAGCTTAAAGTGAATGTAGATTTTAATAATAATTTTATGAGATGTGTCTTGTTAGGAATATGGGACAGATATAAACCAAGATAATGCCTGAAGATGCCTTTACAGGGTTCATTGAAAGAAGGTGAAGAATTACTGTCACAAGATCAGTGATGGAGCTTGGAGTACATGGAGGGGGTTGGGTGGGGGGACGGTGCATGGGGCAGGGCTATGAGCTGGGATACTCCCTAAAAACATTGCCACCTGGGGTGAACCACTCCCATCACACACACCCCGTCCCTATGTGACTGCACAAGATTACAGTTTTCAATGGTTCTCTTATAGACAAATAATAGAAAGATTTAAAATGGATAAAAATTGTATGGTTTTGAGTTAAATCAGAATTTGAGAAGCAGTTTTACATTAAGTTGAACTCAATTTAACCATGCCTAGATTTTCCCACTGAAATCAATGTAGCAACTTAGACATGACTCAGTTGGAGTCCTACTGATTTCAGTGAGTTTTCTCTAAGCATGACTTTGGCCATTTCTGCAAGACAACACTGTCCTGGCATGAGGACACATTGCTGTCAGTCTGCAAGTTGTGCTTTTGCACAATGTCATTGTGGTCCCATTGCCTGTGCGTCCCAGCTGTTGCAATCCCAGGGTATACCATTACTGGGGGAAAAAATCCAGTAATGGCCTCTGATCATGTGATGCTACTGTTACTGGTCACTGTGCAGAAAGGCTGGAAGCTCAATCAAGCACTTCTTTCCCCAGGGCAGAATAGGAAGTGGCCAGCTGCACTGAGAGAGTAAGGAACATGTGCCTTGTGCTAATCTTCTGCAGGCAACTGGCCAGATGTGGAGAGGAACATTCAGGTCCCACTCCCATCCTGGCAGTGGCACTGCCGGGATCGCGACGGGACGACACAGGATGCTGGTAAGGTCCAGAAAGGGCCTTTCTCTGGATCCAACAAAATGCATTTTCTTAATGAAACTAGTTATTCAAAACCCTGTTTCTCAGGTAAAAGGGATCCAAGGAAGGTTTGTATAACATCAGTAAAACCAGCCCCTGTCTGCATGGTTAAAATCATAAAGAAAAAGGAAAAGAGATCGGGAGGGAAAAAGAAAATATAGTTCTTGATTGCTGTCTTCCTCAACTAAGCCATAAAAGCATGTGTTGTTTTGGATTTCATGCTTTCTGAACTGCTTCAAGTTCATCCTGTGGAGCTATCAGGACCAACAAAAAAGGGATTGCAACTGGAGGAAAATCAAATTTTGTGCAAATTCAAAACTTAGCAAGTTTTCAGAGTATGGCTCATCTTCAAAGTCTCCATTTGCCATTTTACTTGAAGAGAGCTGTATTAAAAGAAAATAAAACCCAACCCTAAACCTTAAACACTGATTGAGGAATGTTAAGCCTATTGTCTGTAGTACTTTTATGGGAGTTTAAATAAGTATATTCAACTATACTTTGAATTACAGGGAAATAATGTTTATCAAGAAAACTGAAATTACTAAATTGCTTTTTTTTAATTTTACTCAAATGTTTCCTTTGTTACTCTGCAATAGTTAACAACAGTGAGGTACCTTTGTTATGACCGCAAGCCATGTTAACCAATGTAAATAATCAGAACTTATTGTGCCTTAATTCCTTCTGCAGCTTTTTAGGTTTTCATTCAGAATAAAGAGTCTGTTGCTGAACATTGAGGTGATCTCTGGTCCAGCTCTCCAGGGAAAGATCCTGAAATAGAAGATTGGGGTGCTGCTCCACGTCTCAGAAGCCAAGATATCAGTCCTGGTTATACCACTGTGGTCTATTTTTACAACACCTATTGTTGCTTAAAATTAGGTTGGCCATTCTATATGTACCTCTTTGTGTGATAAGGAAAATACCAAAACTTCCACCCACAAAGCTCCTGTCCTGGAGCAGAGGCAGGGTTAGTGCTACTGTTCTTGATTTTCCTCTTTCCTGTGCAGACTCTTTCATACAGCCACACACATATCCCACTGTCCCTGTCATCATCATGACAGGGAAAATATGGAGGCCTGGGTGGAGTACAGGGACAGTATAGGAGAGGAACACTATTATGTTGCCATGGATAAGCAACATACCCACCCACATCACAGTGTGCTTAATGAATCACTTCATTTGCACAGTAGCTTGTGGCAATGTTCTTTCACTCTGGGACTGGGACGTTTGTCATTTAATTCCGTACTGTCTCCATCCAGGACTTTACTTTCGTAGTCAAGAAGGAGATGCTTCCCTTGTCAGAGGAAAAATCTTAAGCAGTTTCTGGGTAAAGCCGCCAGCCCAAAAAAAGGGATAGGGCTCCTGCCTCTTTACTAGCTGTGCAGATAAGTGAGTTAAATCTGCTGAAATTTTCTCTTTCACTTAACTGTTAAAGGTGAAGGAACCCTGATCCCTCCCTGAGCACCTCACTATCCTACTTCCAGGCTCAGTTGTAACAGCTGAGATTCAGTTCAGCCCCAGCAGAGCATAAAATTCAACTGGTATAAGTGTTACATGAACAACCTGGAAAGACAGGGGCAGCTACAGTGTTGCTGATTCAGGTCACAGGGGGCAGAGCTGCGTCCAAAAGCTGACCAGCCTTTACGCCAGCTTCTGGGCAAGGGGGAACTGTTTGTGTGGGGGCGTACTGAATACCCCCTTACGCAAGCATGTGCAAAGCACAACCTCTGGCATAACCTAGCTTTATATTGGTGTAATGCCCACATATGATTTTGGCTACTTTATTTCCTGAGGCTTTGCAGCCTCCAAGACTTCCTTCCCACCTCCCTAGTATGGGCCTTTCTGCACTACACTATTATAGTCCTATTATTCCACTTTCCGCATCCTACAGAACCCTGGGGTTTGCAGTTCAGAGAGGGGCACTTAGAATTCTCAGCCAGAGAACTGTTTGGCCTCAGTAAACTACAAATCCCAGAATTCCACAGGATGTTGAAAGTGGAATAATAGCACCATAACAGTGTAGTGCGGAAAGGCCCTATGTCTCATCAGAAGACAGTCCGTGTTTTCTCCAGCTCCATGGTATTTTCTGCCCTTTCTCTGTCCTCCTCTTCAGAGAAAGCAAGAGCTTTCAAGATTAGCTCCCCAAAGAATATGTTCTTGTTCCATGCAAATAAAGATCAAGATTCTGCACTATTGTCGCATAATGCAAACATACACCAACATAGGCATGCTGCATCACACAGCAAGGCAACTGATTTCATAATGTCCCACCACAGTTATGAGCTCACCTATTAGGTGACAGCCAATTGGCTCTCAACATAGAAAGTCAAAAGTGAGAAAGAAGACTCTGTAGAAATGATCCTATGTCACTTCAGCGTAGTGTAAATAGCTGCTGGTGGAGTTACATTACGCAAACCCTATACTGATACCAATGTAGCATAATGTATGTGGATCAATGGTCAATGTGCATTCCTGGCAACCCACTGTGCAACTGCAATGCACACTACACAAAGGCAATGCACAGAAGCAATGTGCATTCAAATGCTATTCTGTGTATTTTCATGTGCTACCACATGTGCATCTCCACTTAAGATCTCATTAGCTGAATATGTCTGCTGAGCACTATTCAAAAAATTAATTCCATATGCATAGTGCAACATACACCTGAGTATGTCAATGTGTGTTTTTATGCATGCTTGTGAAAGCTGGACCGTGAAGAAAGTTGAGAGGAAGAAAATCAACTCATTTTACATGTGGTGCTGAAAGAGAATTTTTCAGCTACCATGGACTGGCACAATGACCAATGAATGAGTACTAGAGCAAATACGGCCTGAACCCACCTCAGAAGCCAAAATTACCAAAGTAAGGTTATCATATTTGACCATATGATGAGACAATATGACTCATTAGAAAAGACAATAATCCTCGGTAAAGTGGGAGGTTGTAGGAAAAAAGGAAGGCTGAATTACAGGCGAATGGACTCAGTCAAGGAAGCTACAGCCCCGTGTTTGAAGGACATGAGCAAGGCTGATGATAACAGGGTAACTTGGATGTCCCCTTTCTTAAGGTCATCGTAAGTCAGAGCTGATTTGCCAATAACAACAACGTCACTAATAGGATGCCAGCTTGTGCGTGCTTGCAGAACAGGACCATACTTGCACAACCACAATTGTTTTACCCCAACAACATTTCAGCCAAGGCCATTTCAATTCAATAAATTTGATCCAGACTTTATCATTGTGATGAAGTTCCAGGGGTGTAGCTATCCAAAATGCCAGTGCAGCCTGGAAGTAGGCTGCTAGGCAACCAGAATAGCACCTCAGGGAAGAAACTTTGAAAGCTTGCATGATCTGTTTTGCGCATTTTGGGTGGCCAATAAAGATGTCACTCTTTTGTGGATTTTGTATTTTGTTTTATTTTGCTGTATGGCCAACACAGCTACCTCTGATAGACAGATATAGATATAGATATAGATATAGATATAGATATATAGATATAGATACAGATACAGATATAGATATAAATATAAATAAATAGGGACATGAAATAATCATTTGATATACAGCAATTAGTGAGCTGACATTTTTATCTCTATGCTGTGAATAGCTTGCAACTGCTAATTCAATCATATCAGTCAATTAGAAATTGTCGAATGGCTTTATAAAGTAAACTGCAAGCATGGGGCAGGCAATTTTTGTCAGGAAGCTGACATGCTGGGGGAGGAAGCAGGGAAGAGAAGTAGAGTTTTAGACGCTTCATTTCCTTGCACTAAAGTTATGCAAGTGACACTTTGGAAAATCCCCTTTTTACATAACTACTAATTGAAGCAGGTGTCCTCTTTTTTCACCCGGTCATTGGTTTACATAATGTTATTTATTTGTATATATAACATTTTGTCTGTCTGTTTGTTTGTTTATAGTATTTCTGTAACATCTCCCAGCCCACAAGGGCTTCTGAGGTGATGAACAAGTAAAAACCGAATAAAACAATATAAAGATAAAACATTTTTAAAGCACATTAAAATACTCTTTAAAAACTCCTAAAAGCAATCTAAAAAGAGTCCCAGAATTCAGTTTTGAAACAAACAGTGATTTCAACCGCTGAATGTCATGTAGAACACCACTGTTTTGGCTTCCCATCGGAAGCTTGAAAGAGACGGGACCAGCCTAACTTCCTTGGATAGGGACTTCCACAGTTAAGGGACTGCTACAGAGAAAGCTCTATTTTATGTACCCAACCTAACTTCACAAGGTGTTGGGACATATAACAAGAACTTCTCTGAAGTTTTCAAATTTCTGGCAGGCTCATATGGGAGAAGGTTGTCTTTCAGATATCTCGACCCAAGTGATTTAGGGCTTTGTGGGACAACACCAGCACCTTCAATTGAGCTCAGAAGCAAATTGGAAGCCAGTGTACTTTTTGCAGGATTGGTGTTATATGGTCACACCAGTTACCAGTTTGGCTGAGACACATTGCACTCGCTGCCACTTCTGAACACTTTTCAAGGACAGCCACATGTAGCGTGCATTACATCAGTCCATTTGAGATGTAACTAAGGTATGAAGCCCTGTGGTCAGATCTGCCTGTCCCAAGAAAGGAGGAAGTAGACAATCCCTACCCATCTTTTTCAATTCTGCATTCTTCCCATGAATCTCAGATTTTTTAGCAGCCACATTTGGGTTTCACCAGTGTATCAGTGAATTTCTACTTTAGTGGTGGGAAGCCTTTTGCTCTCCAGGTGTTTTGAACTACATTTTCCACAGTCCCTTACCATTGGCCATGCTGAATGGGGCTGATGGAATCTGAAGGTCCAACATTGTTCTCTACTCCATTCTATATTAGGATAAGGTCATGTTTTCTGACTTGAAAATTGTGGGGAGGAAGAGATGCATATGAGGAATCTTTAATTTCAGCAGCCCTATTTATGTGGATTTTGGGGGTTTTTTTATGTTTGTCAGCAACTTGAAATCTGAAACCCTTGCTCTGTGTCTCTGTGTGTGTGTCTGCCTTCAAGTTGCCTGTCAACTTATGGCAACCCCATGAATTTTATAGGGTTTTTCTTATGCAAGGAATACTCAGAGGTGGTTTAGCCAGTTCCTTCCTCTGAAATATAGCTGACAACATTTGGTATTCATTAGCAGTCACCCATCCAAGTACTAACCAGGGCTGACCCTGTGAATCACTGGCAGTCCACTAGAAGATCTGGGTCTAGTTTCTGACCATTCATGCTCTAATGCTCTCTGCTGGGTACCCAGGAACTACCAGATGGAGGCAAATAATGGTTGAGCCAGCTTAATAGGGTTTTTTTCCCCAGCCCTCCCACTCAGTCCATGCCACTAAGTTGAGGAAATGCTCCTGGCAAAATGTGGAGGTAGCAATGAAACCTTGCTTTATTTCCTTTTCTGGGAAGTCATAAAGTGATCACATACTCAGTTGCATGACTGGATAATCTCAAGCCAGCACTAAAATGCAGTATATATTATATTATAATATTATAGTTTTTAGTTCTATATCTATTTAGTTAATACTATATGCAAAGTCTCTCTCTCTCTCTCTCTCTCTCTCTCTGTGCCATTGTACTCACAAGGGTAGAACTGCCTTTGTACTTCAGTTCCATTTGGGGAAAGTGAGCTGGTATGGTTCGTATTGTGATTATGGAGATTATATCTCAATATATGTAACAAGATGCATATGTGGTGGGAGAAATAAGTCAGGCAGAATAAACAGTCAGTAGGTTAAAAGTTGAGCCGTCTCTTCACTTACTCCACGTATTCCATTCTGTTCTGTTTAAAATTGTAGTCATTTAGAGAAAATATGCTGGGACTTCCTGGTGCACACATATACATAAGCATATATAGTACAATCCTAAAGCTATTTCCTGAGAAGCAAGACTCATGGGGCAAATGGGATTTACTTCAAAAGCAGATGTGTGGAATGCTGGCTGGAGCTCCCCTTCCTATGCCACCACAGAAGTTTTCCAGACCCCTGAAAATACTTTATGGGGGCGTCACAGGGGACCCTTGCTGAATGCAGTGAACTGAGGGATGGAGGGAAGGAGGTGTTTCTAACACAGGTAGAGATGAAGTGAGGGAAGTGAGGTGAGGGAAGCCCCTCCTGTCTAAAGAAGACAGATCCTAAAGCCATCTCAGCGAGTTTACAATGAAACTAATGTCTACGAAACACACTGCAATCACTGAAATATAAAAGTGTTTGAAAACAATGACTGTGGTTTTTTGGCTCACCAACAGCTAATAAGCACTGAAATAAGGAGTGCCTCCATTGTTCTTGTTCTAAAGTACAGGGTGAGGTGAACTGGTCATGTCTTCTGAGATATGGGGAGAAATTATCCCACATGGCTTTCAGTCAGTCTGGGAGCGTGAGTCAGCCCAAGGGAATCTTTCACTCACACACTGTGTGCTATTAGATGTATACATACTTCAGGAATGGGCTGCATCAGGAGTGGGATAACCTGTTCCTTACTGAGGGCCACATCAGAAATATACCTTGAAATAGAAGGCCGGAAGTAATTTACATGTCCATTACACAATAAAGTAACATCATCTGGTAGCAGTCTTTGGAAATTGCCTTTTCTGCATTTAAGTAACCAAATAAGCACAGGAAGAAAGTCTCAAACTAAACCTTAAACTAAAATAAAAGTAGCATTGCTCAGGAGTTTAGGAGTTTTAAAAATTGTTATTATTGACTTCTTTTTATGTCAATTGTTGTTAATACCTTTAAGACTGCCTGCAGATTAAAGATTTTGGATAGACATCTGATTATTCAAATCACTACAATCATAGCTAGTCTGTCTTTTATTTAGTTATTACATCCCCAGTATTTTAAAGTACCACAGCTAGAGTGATTGCTGGGGGTGAGAAATGCCAAATGTATTAATCCCTCAATCTAAATCAGTTAAAATTTGTTCTCCTCTCCTCCCAGTGGCCACCAGTAGCTTCCATGTCTGAGGTGTGGTGGATCCATGTTGGGTGTTATACTAGAGTTTAAAGGAGTTGTCCAAGGTGCTCAACTTAATGTGAGGGATAGGAATCAGCACTTAGGATAGGTCCTTTAAAGTCTGGAATAAAACCCAGAAAGGGAAGGCAGCGGGCACCAGTGCCTTCACCCAAATTAATCAAATCCGAACGCTCAGTTTTGCATCTCTAAAATTTTGGCAACTAACCACAAATCTATTGATGTAATCATGAGTGCCTGAAACTCACATAAAAAAAACCAAAACCTAGAATGAGACATCTTAGTCGCACACCTTTCCGAGCAAGATACATACAGTAAATTAAATAGTGTGGTGCTTTTTCATGGTCTAAATTGGGGATAGGCAACTGTGTACTGAGAGCCAGCATGGGCCATTTCCGCACTGTACCCTTATAGTGCTATTATTCCACCTTCAACATCCCCTCCCGAAACTGCAAACCCCAGGATTCCATAGGATGTTGAAAGTGGAATAATCACACTATAAGAGTGCAGTGCAGAAATGGCCATGGTGTTGTGGTTTGACCATTGGACTATGACCCTGGAAACCAGAGTGCAATTCTCCACTCAGCCGTGGAAACCCACTGGGTGATCTTGGGCACATCACATACTCTCAGCCCCAGAAAACCTCATGATAGGTTCACCTTAGAGTTGCCATAAGTCAGAGACAACATGAAGGCACACAACAGCAACAACTGTGGATTTCCAGAAGTTTTTTGCCCTATAGCTCCTCCGAATCCCAGCCAGCAGGGCCAACAGTGGGGAATTATGGGAGTTACAGTTCAGGAATATCTGTTTAGCCACGTTTGCTCACCATGGATCTAAATGTTCCTTTTCTTGCATGTTGTCTGACTGACTGTAGTCTTGAAAAACAAAATTCCACAGCAATTTGTTTTTGTAATACCTACATTGTTTTCTTTAATGCCATCTACCTAAGCATTTTCTCTGTCCGTCTTTTTGTAATTTTTTTCCAGCCCCCTGACTTTTCACTTCACTTTCTATTCTTCCTTTCTCTTAACTTTTACTTGAGGGGGGGGGGACCCCTAACTCAGTCCTGATGCCACTTTCCTTCCCACCAACAGGCCTGAGCATAGCAGCAGGCCTGGTCAACCAACATGACCTGCACGACTCTTGATTGATCCAGTCAGTTTTATCTCTATCCAGGTTACTATCTTATCTTATTTGGCTTGGCATCCTGAGTATGTTTACTACATTCCTACACAATTCAAACTTCTTGTTCTTACTTTTAAAGCCCATAAAAATTTGGCCACACCTCTCCATTTCTCACTACGCCCTTGTTCATCAGCTCTGTGCTTCATTTCACTCAATTGGTATCATCTCTAGTGATCTACATGTTAATTAGTTTGTTAAACTTATATCCATTATATTTACACCAAATATTGCTCATAGTAGCTAACAGCAACCATAGAAATATACAAAAATAAAAAAGAGAGAGAGTATTAAAAGACAAGGTAAAAAGCATTTAGAAGAACAGATTCAAGCAGCAATAAACAGATGTTAAAACTGATTCTATCATATTTACAGATCAGCTAATTTATAAAACAGCTGCCTGTTTAAATAAAAAATATTTTGGCCAGCTGGACCAAAGTAATCAGTGATGGAGGTAACTGGGCCTCCTTTTGGAGAATAGTTCCAGAGCTGGGAATTGGCCACAAAGGAGTTTCTGCCAAAAGAACTTCAGATGCTGATAGGACAAAACAAAGAGCTTCTCTCTAACCCATCCAATTGCATACAATATGACCTGTGATGCACAAAATTTGTGATGTAAATGAGAAAGAGGTCCATTCTGCTGGTGATTGGAGCATGGAAGAATGATATTTCCCTCAGATTTATGGGCATCAAGCCAGGAAAGGTTACTTAGTTAAGTACACTTAAATAAGTAGCTGATACAGGATTCCAGCCTTACTTTTTACTGTTTCAATTTTTTAAAAAAATTAAAGAAATTGCCAATACCCTACATTACCTACTTAGTTACATATGCATAACTAAGTAATGTCTCCAGGACTGACAACCCACCCAAGCCCACTTGAAGATCCAGCAACCACACTGAGTACAGGAGATTTGCTCAGCTGCCAAGCCAACTGTGAGCATTCCAACTAAGATCAGAAAGCATAAGAAAGCCTGATAGGGGTAACAGATGAGATCATTATCCCTACTAACCAAAAGTCTGATCCTTCAGTCCCAGAAGCCCAGGCTCCATTTCACCATTGGCAGTATACAATCCACCCTGAGTTTCAAGAAAATTCTGAAAATGAGACATTTCTACATCTATTGGGTAAACTTGGAGTGACATGAAGTGTACACTAGTCTTGTTGGTGTCCTACAAACGCCTATGTTCCCCTATAAAAGCAGTTGGATATTTTTGTCTGATGCACAACACTGACATGCAATTCAAGTTCACGGAACCAGAGTTGGAACAGGAGTTGCACGTGTGGTGCCATTGCATGTGCAGCATACATTCCCTGCTGAAACTGCTGGTAGGACTTCTTCAGTCATGCATTCATTTGGCTGCACATTCAGTTGCTTAATGATGCCACTCAACACAAGGGCCATGCAGCATAACCAGTGAATAACTCTGCATGTGTAGATTCATGCTATGCCACCCTGATGTAGGCCCTGGAAGCCAACAAACAGTCAGCACAGAGTACATAGGTGACTAAATGTAGGTGATTAAATCTGTACATATGATTCTCACTCTATCATCAGACTGATGGAGGGGAAATTTGCAGTAGCAGGCATTCAAAAACATGATAAAAAGGACAAGTTGTATTGGATCCTGTTATCTGTCCCATTGGGTCTTGTTGCACGTCAGTCCTGTTGTACATAGATCCTGATGAATAATAGTCACTTTGCCAGCTTCCCTACATAATAATATAACAGGAGTCCCTTGCTGAATATGGACATGACAAAACTGCTGAATTCTATTTTCTGCAGATATAAGTCCACTTAGGAAGATTTAACTCCCCAAGTGAACTCCAGCCAATGTTTTTAACATGTAAGAAGCCACATTTATCACCTTGCAGGTTGGCCCCCAGAGTTGGACTACTGGTTCTTCTCATTGGGTTTGGTAGCTGAAACTAAGAAATTGACACATCCCAAATTTTAAGAGGCTATAACAAAGGCAATAAAGTGTGGGTGGTTTTAATATAGGGTGGATAATTTCAGCAGGCAGACTCTACAGAAATTAATACAGAAAGCTCAGCATTTATGCAGTGTCTTCTGTTTGAAGAGTACAGATGACAGCTTATAATGCTGAACGCTTCCCTTCTCCAAGGACAGTCATGTGATAAGCTGAGTAAATTGTCCGGCCAAGTGGTCAAATCACAGAATCATAGCATCCTAGAGTCGGAAGGGATTGCAAGGGCCACCTAGTCCAACCTCCTGATAAGCCACAATACACAATAAGCCTCCTCCCAAAAGATTGACAGCCAACCTGTGTTTAAAGATCTCCAAAGAAAGGGAGCCCACCATCTTCTAAGGCAGACTATTCAACCACTGGACAGCTCTTACAATCACAAAGTTCTTCCTAATGAGGAATTTCTTCTCTTGCAAATTTCAATCCATTGATTTGTGTTCTAGATTCTGAAGCGAAGAAACTCCTGCCACCTACCCACTCTCATTTCCCCACACAAGTAACTAATCGTGTAAACTGGGTTTAGGTTTCCATCTGCCATTTACCACATCTCTGTTGCTTGGAAAAGCAGCTTTATTATTGATGCAGCTTCATTATTGATGTAGCTGTCAAAATCTTGCCTGTATCTATCCATTGTTTAGTTTCAAGAATGTTTTTTGTTTTTTCTCAGAAATAAGTTCATTTCTGTTCTCTTGGGAGCCTGTGTGTATGTTTTCAAATGGCTGGATAAGTTCTCTGTCTCTCCAAGACAGGGGTTCCTCTGCAACATTTGTTTGTTGTTTTCAGGCAACTGTTGTGAAAGTTAGACTGCCACACAGGTAAGCAGTACACTGGAAAACAGAGGAGTGCCCCTATCCCAAGCCAGTTCATTGGTCTATCTAGCTCAGTATTGTTTATACCAGCAGTAAGGAAGCTGTAGCC
Source organism: Cyclura pinguis (assembly GCA_030412105.1). Classification (NCBI taxonomy): domain Eukaryota; kingdom Metazoa; phylum Chordata; class Lepidosauria; order Squamata; family Iguanidae; genus Cyclura; species Cyclura pinguis. The sequence goes on from CM059599.1 coordinate 282,451,187, forward strand.
CACCAAGTGTTGTTGAACTGCAACTCCCTTCAGCCCTAGCATCACAGCCACTGGGGGTGATAATAAATGCAGTCTAACAAAACTTCATATAGTGGTAGAGTTCAGAAAAATCTCAGGAATCATCGAGTCCAGCTCCCTGCCAATGCAGGAAATCTGCAACTGAAGCATGCCTGACAGACGGCCATCTAACCTTTGTTTAAAAGCATCTTTGGAGAGGCCGTTGTTCTTTTAGGCAAGCTGCTCCACTGCTGAACTGTTCTTACTATCAGGCAGTTCTTCTTAGAGCTTAATCAAAAATCTCTGTTTTGTAACTGGCAGCCATTGGTCCAGATCATGTCTTCTGGGGCAGCAAAAATAAGCTTGTTTCATCTTCTGTACGAAAGTCCTTTGCGAATCTGAAGTTGGCTATCATCAGCCAGATTACTGTAGACATGTCTGCACACTTCTGCAGTGCTTTTGCCACTGTAGGGCAGTGCAGAAGTCTAAAAGGCCTATCCTTAGCAATCCCTGAATTTCAACACATTTACACAATGACTTTCACCTGGAATATCTCAAGAGTAGCTCCTGACAGCAAGTGTGATACACAGTAGTGGATAAAGTGTTGGGAGGAGGAACTAGAAGCCCATTCACTTTACATAATTATAGTACTATGATTACACTTTAATTGCCATGGCAACATTCTGTGGAATCCTTTGTAATTTGGTGAGTCACTGGAGCTTTCTGGTTAAAAATTCTAAATACCCTTCCATAAACAGTAGATCCCAAGATTCCATAGGATGGAACCATGGCAGTTAAAGTGAAATAATAGTGCTGTAATTGTGTGGTATGAATGGGTCCCAGATCTTTACTTAGCTATTTAGGCACAGTGAGGTGCCTCAGGCAAATAATTGTATCGCAGACAAGAAGGTTGTATGAATAAAATTGGAAAACTTTGTAATTCAAATTATTTAAAAGAAGGATGGGATATATGTGAGAATTAAAAAACCATTTTGCACACACCCATGAGTGTAAGAACATCCCTAAACCCTGAACCAGAGAAGATAACATTACGTTAAGATTACTCCCCAGATTTGCTTCCCACACATTTGACAACTGGTAACTGCCAGGTCCCATCACTTTGGGTAAATGTTAACCAGTGTCAGTGCCTCATATTCCACAGGATAACAGGTGAAAATACATTACAAGTGGTCACAGAATTCCTGTGTCAATTGATAGAGAAATAAGAGAGCATTAGCATAAGGATGGTGTAGTAGACTGGCTTTTACACTGTATGCATATCTCATTAAGTAATCAACAAGGTATATCTCAGCAGGCAACCATCTTTTGACATGGGCTTCAATCGTATTGGTTAGTCTCAACTAGGGGCCTTCCCACACTACACTGTTATAGTGCTATTCTTCCACTTTCAACATCCTATGGAATCCTGGGGTTTACAGTTTAGGGAGGGGCATTTAGGATTCTCAGCCAGAGAGCTCTTTGGCCTCAGTAAACTACAAACCACATGATGTTGAAAGTGGAATAATAACGCTATAACACTGTAGGGCTGAAAGGCCCTGGAATAGACCATCTGAATCAATTGTTGAACAGTGAGTGAACTGCTAGGTAAATGCCAATGATTTAATAGGTCACCTCAAGCTGGAATTCACAGCAGGATTCAGCCTTATGTCAGGTGGGAAGTTGATTTATTTTTAAAGAAATGGATTACCTTTCTAGACAAGAAAGGCCTGGCTTCTTCTAAGAGCTCAGAAATACCAGGCAGTGGGTTCTGGGTGAGGATAGCTTGGGATCATGTTCTCAGAAACTTGCCTGCTTACATGAGTAAATAAAATGGACAGTGGCAGGGAGGGGACCACACAAGATCACATGTGCTGAAAATGAGAATGAAACGCACTAGTCTGACCTGAAAAACATCAAGCTCAGCTACAATAGTCACAGCCTGACCACTGCCTTTTGGGTGCCCAACACACTGTTACTCTGGAGTGGGTACCAGCAGCAAGGGTGTGTGTGTGCACGCGGTAAAACTGCCATTGGCAATGTGGTAGCTGGATTAATGCATAGGGAGGTGGTTGAGTCCAGAGTTGCACAAGCCTGGGAGAGCAGACAGCTCCACCCGCCTTTTCCCACACTTGGTAGAGCAACTTCCCACAGCCATTAGGGCAGGGAGAGAGAAACACACACACACACACACACACACAGCTCTGCTTTTGTCTCTTCCTTGACTTCAGTCTGGTTCATCCGGTAGGCTGCATTTTTCAAAAGTGGCAACACCTCTAGAGCCTCCAAACTGGATTTAAATTGAGCGTCCAATGCCAAAAGCCAGTTTTGGATCAAGGGCAAAGCAGAGAAGGCACTTTTAATTATCAGGAGCTTTTCTCATCTCTGCTCATGTGCTGCCTCCTTCCCTTGTCTGGCTAATCGCAGTTTGTCTTCCTGTTGTGTTTAAATGAAGAGGAAAGAATAGCAATCTGAATTTGGGTCAGTAGGAAGAATTTGCATCTGCAGGAAGCGCAGCATTTGAATCAATGGATGGTATCCTGTTGGTGTCTTAGGCATGTGTAATTTCCCCTAATGAAGCTGATGGACATTTTGATGCAGAATATCCATATTCACTTCAAGACTGTGGAAGCAGAATTGCACATGGAGTACTACTGCCCATGGGCAATGTGCACACAGCCATACATTTCACATTATTGGTGACACATTTGGTTGGACACCATTAGAATCATTAATGAGGTGGATATAGCAGAACCAACACATGCTCCATCCCCTGAGTGCAGGACCTTGACCATCGTCTAGAGAAAACCCCATTGTCTTAAGGAGGACTTGGATTGGACACGAAGAGGGTTGGCTGGCTAAAACCACCTGTGCATTTCCTCTAGCTTATACAGCAGGGGTAGGCAAAATATGGCCTTCAAGTGTTTTGGGACTGCAACTCCCATCTGACCTAGCCAATGGTGAAGAACCATAGAAGCTGCAGTCCAATATCACTGGGAGGACCACAGTTTGCCAACCCGTCTTCTACAACTCAGATGGAAAACCTGGTGTTGAGTTCTCAATGTTGCACCACTCATTTTCTTCTGATCCTTGGTCTTGTAGACAGTGGCTAATGGGATCTAGAGGCCAACAGCATTTGAAGAGCCTTTTCCACCTTGGCTCTGCCAGAAGGTGCTTGTTCCGAGTGTGCTTTGCCAATATGATTACGTCAGCGCAGAAAGAGGGAAACGTTTGAGACCCCAAGGAATCTGGCCAAGACTAACTTGCCAAGCCTCTTGTTTCTACATTCCCCAGATGCATATCAGCAAATCCTTTCTACACTTCCATCTCAAGGACCTGCACCTTCCCCTCTTTCTAACTGAAGCTCAAGTGAAAGGCTTCAACTGACTCCTCCCTCCTTCCTGTCCTTCTTGTATTGAACAGAATTTGGGAACACTCTGAAGGAATTCTAGTTTTAGTCCTGCTACATCCTTATAGTATCTTACGCATAGTTTAGCAGGAAAAAACCCTTAAACATAATGGAATGTAACATAAAGAAGTTTATTTAACTTAAAATCACTACAGCCAAACAATGAATACCTTACATAGCTCAGATTGTCAGCAAAAATGTTAATGTCAGAGTTTCAAAACACTTAAATTCTTGCCACTGAATACAGTGCCCTATGCCCCTTCAAGAGCCTCACTCCTTGAAGGTGCAGCAATGTTCTCTATTTCTCATTCCCTGAATGGGAGGCATGATGATAATCTCCCTTTTTTTTTCAGCCAGGCTGCTCCCTCTGTTCTCATTTGGTTAGTGTGCCTCTGAACGGGCCAGTGTGATGTTGTGAGTGTTGGACTAGGAGTCTGGGAGCTCAGAATTCCAATTCCTGCTCAGCCAAGGGAACCCACTGGGTGACCTTGGGCAATTCATACTCTTTCAGCCTAAGAGGAAGGCCTTAGCAAACTTCCTCTGAATAAATTGTGCCAAGGAAACCCTATGAATGAGTCACCATAAGCTGGAGTCAACCTGAAGACACACATCAATAAATGCCTCTGAATGCTAAGGAACAGTGGGAGAGGAAGCTATATGATTCATGGCCAGTCTCTGGTTGAACATGGTGAGAAAAAGAGATGTGCATTTGTTCTGGTCCAGCTTGTGTTCCACATACCTGCACGCTTTCCCATAGGCAGAGTGAGGCAGCTGCTTCTTGACAGATACCGGAGGGCAAAAATGGCAGCCTCCCTGCCCTTCCTTCTGAGCCCCCAGCTATTCTTTTCCCTTGAAAGACAAAGTTATATGTATGGTCCAGCCCATCTTGTATCCACTAAACTGCCCAGCTGCCCTCAGATTTGGTGAAAGGCTCAACTGCCAATCTGAGTGGGTTCTGTACATCATAGAAGAGGGCACCATCTTGTCTTTTGCCTCAGACATCAAAATATCTTAAAACTACCCCACTCAGCAAGATCTGCCTTCCCCAGCCCCTTGTTCCTAATTGCGGATCTCCAAGCATCAATATCTTTCACTTAGAGGCAATCTCTAATACCTTCTTCACACTTTGACAAGCCAATTGTAGATTACAAATACAAGGTGCATTGAAAGTGGGCCCAGGACCCTGTGGCACCCCACTAGTCACTTCTCTTCTTTTGTATTATTAGTTATTTTCAACTGTATTGTGTTTTTATATGGTTGTAAGCTGGCTTGATTCCCATGCTGGGAGAAAGCTGGGAATAAAATAAAATAGGGCTGAGGGAGAAAGAATACTCCACACCTAGGCAGCCTAAGAGAGACATGTGGTGTAGCGGTTTGAGCATTGGGCTTCAACTGTAGAGACCAAAGTTCAAATCCCCACTCAGCCAAGGAAGCTGGGTAACCTTGGGCAAGTCACATTCTCTTGGCTTCAGAGGGAGGCAAAGGCAAACCCCTCCAAACAAATCTTACCAAGAAAACCCTATGATAGGTTCACCTTAGGGTTGCCATAAGTCAGAAATGATATGAAGGCACACAACAACAGCAACGGACCAAAGCAGCAATGTCGACAGAGCTCCACCACCATAACTATGTCTAATGATCCAGGAGCTCAGGCCTTATGTTAACTTCATACCTACACACTGAACTATATGTACCATGCTGGGAATCAAGCAAACCTCCAAATATTGTTGCACTGCCACTCCCAGCATTCCTCGCCATTCGCTATGCTGCACAGGGCTGCTGGGTCTTGTATGCTGTGACCTCTTCATGGCTGCCCAGGAATGACTGGAGTTCATGTCCAACAAGCTCTGGAGAGGCATAAGTTCTCCACTCCTGTAGTGAAGAAAGATGCAACAAGGATTTTTCTTCCATATTTAGAGATCGTAAGTGGTCTGTGGATGCCTCTGTATGAGAATCTCTGTGTTCACAATGGTTAATAGATGCACAAATACATGCTTTTTCTACAAAATCTTAGTGGAAATGCTTAGTTTTTGCCTACCAAAAGGCTTAAAATATCTTATCCAGGACAAAGTTATGCAACAATAATTTAGAAACATTTAAAGATTGCTTAGAGGAAATGAATGTTTATCAGATAAATATTAGTGTAATGGCAGTCTAGATTATTTAATGCTTCTACTTAATGCGTGTGTTGCTTAGGCAAGGAGGAATATCCCCACAGTCCAGGCAAATAAACTTCCACCATTTCCTTTGAGGCTTAAAAAATATCCAGCTTTCCCCATGTATAAAACACATATGAGGACTCATGATGAAGCTATTTGGTTTACTGGTCTCACCAAACAAATGCACACAAGCTCACTAATCTGTGGTATCTTGCTTGGACTACTCAGAGAGAGAGATCATGGCTGGATTTCTTGGGAAATGATTTCTTGGGAAACAAATGGTTGGATTTCTTGGGAAACTGATTACTTCAGAAGTGACAGCTGAATTTTTACCACCCATTCATTACTATACAACAAAAGACTGATTTCCACATCAGCTATGAAACCCTTTTGTCTACTTCTATAGTAATAAAAAAAAATGTTCATAATAAAATAGTGTGATACTATGGCATTGAAACTGGTGGATAAGACATTTTAAAAGCATATCTTATTAATAAAGACTAAGATGTAAAGGCTGGCTTCCTGCACTGCAGCTATGAATTCATAACCTAGAGTTACAGATCTATAACTGCTTCATATTCAGATACGCTATGTATTCACGATTATGACACTATTGCTACAATTGTAAATAGCTTCTGGAGCCCATCTTAAACTCAAGAGAGCTGCTCCAAGTGACGGAGATCTGCAGTGTACGTGAGTGAGTTGCTTCAGGATGACACAGCTAGCCTGCTCCTGACCCCAAGATATATTACAACAAGTTTCTCTCCTTCCACTTTTCCCCTTCCTCCTCAGCTTACTTCAGTTACTGCAAACTGAGTTCAAAGTGCAAAAGCAGTTTGCACTCAATCAGTGGTGGAGCTTGGAGTGTGTGGAGAGGGGAGCAGGAGGGGAGCATGGCCACTGTGGGGTGGAATGGCCACGGTGTGCAGGGGCATGGCCAGGGCATGTGGGGGCATGGCTATGGGCCGGGACACCCCAAAAACATTGCCACTTGGGGCAAATCACCTCCATCGTCCCCCTGTCCCTATGCAACTGCACTCAATTAACTGGGGCGGGGAGGATAGAAGAGGGGCGTAACCTTGCTCCTCAACTTAGGTTCAGGAGAAACAAACTGCTTCAAACCTCTCCTAGCTTGCATTTCCTCCCTTATTCATAACTTTTTCCACTTTGACCATACTTCAATGTTGCCTGGCCCCACGACCCAGTATTCATCTGGGAAACGTTGGATGCTATGCACTGATTTTTAAAGCTCCCAGATGCACCCTCCAAAACCAAGACCAATGACAGAACCAAAACTGGTTTACATCACCTCCATCTCACCAGTTTCTATGGAAGGAGATTAGTTAAATGATTTAAAAAAGAAACATGGCAGGCCTCTGGATATCTCAGAGGCTCCAACAGAAAGCTCTTTGAGATCAATGTCTACCTTTCCCCTTCCCAGTGCCCCATCCCAGATTGTCCTGGAATGCCCCCAAGTGCTCAGAGGCTTTTGCGGAGGCCCCAGTAGCTACAAGTGGGAAAAAGGGGACAACAAACTCTTATTCCGTGATCAACCTTAAATTATCATCTGAGAAGCTAAGCCCTCAGTTGTATGAATCAGAATAATGACAAAGAAATGGTTTCTAACACCCATGACACAATCAAACTTTCCAGTATGATTTCATTGTCTGGGAAGTCAGCAATGACGTTTTAAATTCAATCAAGTCCATCTTTCCCTTCCATCTCTGGAAACTTTCTGTGTTAGCTTCTGTGCACCTTTATGTATTTCACTGGATTGGCAACACTGACAGCTTCCTCAAACAGGGCTAGAAATTTAGAGAACAATTGCCATTCTGGTTTCCCCTCCCAAAACAAAACACGCAAAGTTGAAAAGCAATAAGTAGTTGTTTCCTTGCAGGTGTCTCAGAAATACTTCCACTGCTGATTCACCTAGCTGGTACATTCACTGACATTAAAGCCATTTTAAAGTCTGAGAAGCATCAGCAAAAAAATGACAGGAGTTATAAAAGGCCCAGTTGGGTGAGATCCTGGGAAACAATAATCCTGAATGTACAAATTCAGTAACAAGTATGTGTCTCAGCTGGGGCAAAAGCTATATAATTTTCTCCTTCAAGCTAGAACAGGGTGTAGTTAAACAAATAGGCATGTTCTTGCAAACCTGGTGTTTGTTTAGATTCATTTCTTATCATTTGCACTGCTTTTTTTTTCTTATTGTTTCTTTACTGTTCCCAGAATGGTGCAATTCTCTATCTACAGACAACTCATCCTTTTTTCCTCCTGTTCTCCCAGGCCCGTTCATAAAATAAGCAGCCTCCTGGGACAGCAGCCCCTAAAGTCAAATAGTAACAATCACTCCAACAACTCTGGTACTGAAACCAGCTAAGTTTTAACTGATCTGGAAGAGATTGCTGGTGGGCTGCTCTTTAAGCAGCGGTGGCTTGTATAGTCAACTTCAGACAGGCACAGTTCAAAAATAAAGTGGGACTAAAGTACAGGACTTTGGAAAAGTTGTAGTTGTAGACTACATTGCCCAGAATCCAACAGCCAGTATGCAAACACTGCCTAGAAGATTTAGTCCAAAAAGTAAATTTTCCAAAGTCCTGAAATGACATTTACTTCATCCTCACTAAATGGTGTTACCATTCAGTGCAAAATCAGAAGTGGAAAACCTGCAATCTTTCGAACATTGTTGGACTACAGCTCCCATCGTACACAACCACTGAGTATGCTGGCTGAGGTTGAAGGGAGCTAGAGTCCTCCAGAATATGCAGGACACCAGCTTATCACCTGAAACACAGAATCAGAGATTTTTAGAGTTGCAAGAGACCACAAGGGCCATCTAACCCAATCACTTGCCATGCAGGAATACACAGCTAAAGCTGTCCTGAAATCCAACCTCTGTTTAAAAAACTCAAAAGACAGAGAATCCGCTGTCCTCTCAGGCAGTCTCTTCAACTTTCTAACTGCTCTTATAGTAAAATAATTCTTGCTAATTTTAGGTGGAATCTTTTTCCTTGTAATTTGAATCTATTGGTTTGTGTTCTAGTCTCTGGAGCAGCAGAAAACAAGCTCACTCCGTGTTCTTCTACATGGCATTCCTTTAAATATTTAAAGATAGCTGTCATGTGACCTCACAGTCTTCTCTTCTCCAAATTAAAGATACCCAGGAACTTCAGTCATTCCTCATAAGGCTTGGTTTCCAGACCTCATGTCATCTTGGTCATCCTTCTGTGGACAGGTTCCAACTCATCAGCATTCTTCTTGAATTGTGGTGCCCAGAACTGGACACAGTATTCCAGGTAAGGTTTGACCAAAGCAGAACAGAGTGGCACTAATACTTCCCTCAGTTGAGACACTATTGAGGGAAGAAACATCCCTCAACAGTGCAAACAACTATCTTGCTATGGACAAAACATCTTTGTCCACAGAGGGATATTTACAGCACCCACTTGCACACTGGGATAACCATAAAATGAAGAAATACATTTTCAAATTGTGACCTACTGACACAGTGGCTGTTCTCCCCATGTGTTTGTGGTATCAAATGACTGGTGTATGAAGAAATGGATGTTGAGAAGCTAAACCATCACCAACGTTGCTGATAATAAATCATATCAAAAGCAAGCTATGACTCTGGAGACCAGGGTTTGAATCTCCCACTCAGTCACGGAAACCCACATGGTGACCTTGGGCAAGACACACACTCTCAGACTCAGAGGAAGGCAAAGGCAAACCCCTCTGAACAACTTTTGCCAAGAAAACCCTATGACTGGTTCACCTTTAGGTCATAAGTCAGAAATCATTTGAAGGCATACAACAATAAGGTATTCATGAATCAGGTTACACCCAGCAATGCATTCTGGGATAAAGCAGTAATGCCCAATCTCATTTCTGCAGATGGAAATCTTTCTCTTGCCTTGGGCAGTAAAACAGACAAGTGGATTAGCTAGAACAGAACTGAAGAGAAACACAAGAGTCTTAGGGTAAAATTCCAACTGTCTTCACTTTCAGGCAATATACCATAAAACCCTCAGATTAGAAGACATATCTGATAGAAAGGCATACAGCATGCAATAAAATGTCTAAATATTAAAATAGTTTTTAAAATTCAGCTGTGAATTAAATACAGTTAACATTGTTATAGCAAGTTGATTTAGGGAAATTTGGCAACTTAAAAAAACTTAGTTACATAGTCTGTAAACATCTTGTTGAAATCTTTGACCAAAATAGTTAATGGAGACTCAAGGGAAAAGCTGGATAACTTTTAACTCCATCAGTGCATCTGAAGAAATGGATCATAAAAGCCTATCCTAAAATAAAGGGAGCGCTGCTAGATCCTCTGTCCCCCTTTCTCTTTTTATTCCTCCGCAAGGTGATACAGTCCTCTTGGAGCTGTTTAAAAGTATCCCCAAGGAACAGCATGCCTGTCTTGGGTCAGAGATAAATTATCAAATCAGAGTGAAGTCATGTCAGGTTTCCTGTAAGAAAGGAATTGCTTCTTATGGCATTTACATTACAAGAGGCCTACTCTGTCTCCCAGCCCAGCTGCTGAGTGAAACTTGGTAAGAGTCCAAGGCTGCAACTGACTGACAGAGAGCAGAGTTGTCATCCCAGAGATAATAGGCTTTCAAGGCACGAGGGAGGGAGGGGGAAGCAGCAATAAGAACAGGAAATCTTTGCCCACAGAGAGCAGAAGCCAACAGGCTGACTGTGAGGAAAAGAGGGATGAGGAAAGCAACACTACATTCATAACAACTTCCAGAGAGGAGGATCTTTAACCCCCTAAAACAACTGGGGCCTGTGTTTTGTGGTTTTTAACATTCCCCATTTGAAGTCTGTGAATTGAAAGAAGTGGTTCTCCCCTTACTGAATCAACTGGCCAGTGGAAGCAGTCAAATCTTCATTTGAGAAAGCTTTCTTCTAAGAGCCCTACTAAAAATCTTCATTAGGGATATTTACAAATGATGCCATTGACATACACATGGTTGGGTCATTCTTGTCGTGTGGGATTCAGCTATGCACTTCCTTCGTAATACACTGATAAGTTATGATGCAAACTAAAATAAAATAGATCTTGACTGGCTAAGAATTATATCCATTGCCTAAATGCAAAATTATTCTGTAAAACCATTACATCAACTTGCAAATACATACGGAATTCTGTGGCGAACAGTTCTGAGCACCACCCCTCAAGAAGGATATTGACAAGCTGGCACATGTCACAAGGAGAAGATGATAAAAAGTCTGGAAACCAAGCCCTATGAGGGACACTTTAAAGGAGCTGGAGATGTTTAGCCAGAAACTAGAACACAAACCAATCGACTGACATTACAAGAAAAGACGTTCCACATCAGAAAGAACTTCTTGACTGTAAGAGCTGTTCAGTAGTTGAACAAAACATTTCAGATGATGGTCCTAATTTGGAGGTCTTTAAACAAAGGCTGAACAGGCATCTTTCAGAAGTGCTTTAATGCTATATTGCTGCATGGCAGGGGGTTGAACTAAGTCTTGCAATCTTGCAATCCTTACCAACTCTATGAGTCTATGATTTTATTTGCATATGCTAACCACTGGGGAAAGTCAAGACTCCCAAGCCCACCAGACTACGCATCTATATTCGTACCCATGTAAATGCTATCCCACCTTAAAAGGACTGTGTATAAATTATCATCCACTTTCCCCTCCATCAGCTCAGACAGCTTTAAATGGAGATTAAATATACTCATGGTTAATACAACTATCAATGAAGTACAAATCATAATGACTTTGTATTAGCTCCAGTATTAAAGTCCACATATCTCTGATCGGTTGTTGCCTGTCCTGTCTTGCCTGTGGGATTCCGGTAGGTCCTTGTGGGAACAGACTGCTAGACTAGGTAAGCCCGCAGTCTAATCCAAAAAGACTCTTATGGCCACAGAAAATTACTGGAGGGATGACTGGCACGCTTGAACGGACCATCACAAACGTAAAGCCACACAAAGGCCACTTCCACACTACACTGTTAAGTAATAAATAATAACAATAAAATTTATTTCTATCCCGCCTCTCCACATGGCGGCGAACAACATTAAATACATTAATACATTAAAAATATTAAAAAAAACATGCCCAATCCTCCCCATCCACCAATCCACCTAAAACCAACCCCCTAAAACACACAACAATCAATCAACTATTAAAGGAACAGCAAGACAATTGATGGGAGGCGATGGAAATGCCTGTCCCAAGAGATCAGTCTTCTTTTAAAGAAGACTCTTTTAAAGCAGTCAAGACTGGTAATGCGCCAGGTCTCCTCCGGCAGGCCGTTCCATAACTTGGGAGCGATAGAAGAGAAGGTCCTCTGGATAACGGCAGCCAGCCTAGTTCTGACTGGCTGCAGTAAATTAGGTTAAAGTGCTATTATTCCACTTTCAACATCCTCTTCAATCCTGGGGTTTGTAGTCTACAGAGGCCAAACAGCTTTTTGGCTGAGAATTCTAAATGCCCCTCCCTAAACTGCCTACCTAAATGCCCCTCCCTAAAAGTTCAATAATAGCACTGTAACAGCGTAGGGCAGAAACGGCCAAAGTTTTCACCTCAACACCAACGCCTTCCAGCAAAGTCTATTCACGCACTCGTCTACCGGTAACGAAGGTTGTCAGAAAGGTACCTGCTTGCACGTGGGAACCAAAGGGGGAGGGTAAAGGCGAAAATCAGAAGGCCATTGTTTTCTCTAGTCGCACCGCCCAGCGGAAAGGTGCCGACTGAGAAAAAAGGAACTTTCATTCATTCCAAGCCGTCCAAGAGAGCCATGTCGTGGGACGGCATCCATTCACATGTCAAAACTACGTGAATAAAGAGACTGCGCTAATCTCTTAAGGCAATTACGCACGTCTAGCCCCGGTGGAGGGAGGCGGCGGGATCAGACGCAGGGGGGAACCGAATGACGCAGCCTACAAAGCGGGGGACCTCGGGGGGCGGGGCCGCTTCCCCGCGGGAGGGGCGGGAGGGCAGAGCCTGCCGAGAGGGGGCCGAGCCGAAGCGAGGGGCGGTCGCCCGTCGAGGCGGGGCCTGCGAAGCGCTCCCGAAGGCCATAAATGGTGCTCTTCGCCCGCAAAGAGCCCCCAGTACCGGCAGAGGCAAACGAGGCTGCTGCGCTTCTCCGAGCGGGCGAGGCGAGACAGAGGGGCAAGCGTCGCCTTCGCACCGGCAGCCCTCGAGCCCCCGGCCGGCAGGAGCGGGCGTCGTCGTCGTCCGTCTCCTCGTCCTCCTCGTTTTTCTCCTCAGCGGCGGCGGGCGGCGGGCGGGCGATGAAGGGCCCGGCGGTGGCGACGGTGCCGGCGCCGGCGCCGGCGTCGGAGGTGATCCGGGAGGGCGAGCTGGAGAAGCGGAGCGACAGCCTCTTCCAGCTGTGGAAGAAGAAGCTGGTGGTGCTGAGCAAGGACAGCCTGAGCCTCTTCTCGCCGGAGGCCGGCAAGGGCGGCGGGAAGGAGCTGCCCTTCGGCTCCATCCAGAAGGTGGACTGCGTGGAGCGGACCGGCAAGTACGTCTACTTCACCATCGTCACCACGGACCGCAAGGAGATCGACTTTCGGTGCCCCGGCGAGAGCTGCTGGAACGCCTCCATCACCCTGGCCCTCATCGACTGGCAGAACAAGCGCGCCATCCAGGACTTCAAGAGCCGGCAGGAGGCCGCCGCCGCCCAGCAGGGCCCCGCCAACGGCAGCGGCCCCCGCGACCGGCGCCTCGCCCGCGCCCCCTGAGCCCCCTGAGCCCCGGGACGGCGGCCGGGCGGAGGCCTCGCGCGGCCCCCCTCAAAGGTGAGCGCAGCAGGGCAAGCCGGCGTGCCTGGTTCAACGCGAGGTACCAGCAGGCTTCGCCCTCAGGAGGTTGCCGGCCTGAGGGAAGTTGCCTTGGAATAAGTGGCTTGAGCCTAGCCCTATCGAATATCTCGATTCAAGAGGCCGTCCGGCTCTGCCTTCCTTGGCTGCGAGAGGCAACCCGACTGTGGGCAAATGGAAATAGGAACGTGCGCGATTGGAATGGGGGCTCCAGGTCAGAGCTTGGATGCCTTCCGTTTTTTGGACTACAAATCACAGAATCCCAGCATAGCCCCTGGGCCTTTGGGAGTTGTAGTCCAAAGAAGTAACTCCTCCGAGTTCTGTCTTGCGGATAGTTGGTCTCTTCCTCTGCGTTGATCGGTATGATGTGAATAGTCCGTATAAGTAAATTCGGATGTCGGTACTGGTGTATTTCCGGACGTAATAGGTCTGAGATATTTATGACTGCTTACAAAGATACCTTGCAAAGGAGTGACGGGGAGGGCTTCTTTGCTTACCATAGCTGTAATGCATCTCCTTTCTCTTTTGAAGCCCACTCTGCTGGTTTGCAAATGGTGCCATTCTCCAAGTCCCCCGCTGTCGTGGTTCCTTATTCTTGCCCTTTCAGAGCTGGTCTTCCGAACCTGGATCCCTCTAGTTGTGTCGGGCTACCATGCTTGCCACCCAGCAGGGCTCCGGGTTAGAGAAGGGTTCTCCACCATTTGCTCATATGCCCAGTTGTGCTGGTGAAGCTCACATGCAAATCTGGCCTATCCAGGCTTTCTACTAACCCAGAAGGAGTGGATGGAGGGTGGAGGAATATTGCTGTGCTACCGCCAAGCAGCCCAGCAGGACTAATGCAGGTTGCTGGTTCCCTTAGATTTCCTGGAACTGAGAGCACAGCTGATCCCTTGCAGCCCTCCCTGTTACAACTTGAAGGGATGACTGGTGAAAGAAGGACTATACAGGGAAGGATCATTATCTGCCAGGAGAAAAAAAAAAGCTAGGATAACCATGTGGATGTGTCCTAAATACTGCTCCTCAGGCTCATAATTCTCACAAAGCTATACTGGTACAATCAAAGAATCCTTTTATGGGAGAAAAAACCCCAAGATGATTCAAACATCCTCCTCCTGCCAGATAGCCATAACCAGACTGGCTATTTGATGCACACTTTTATTCTGACGTAATGGAAATGTTTTCTCTAAAAATGTAAGTGGAGGAGGAAAGAAGGGGTTCTACCAGCTATTAGCATTTAAGGAAGAGCAGGATTCAGGACATTTCCACACTAGACTGCTGTAGCACTATTATTCCACTTTCAACATCCTATGGAATCCTGGCCTCAAAGAGCCCTCCCCAAACTGCAAACCTCACAATTCCATAGGATGTTGAAAGTGGAATAATAGTGCTACAGCAGTCTAGTGTGGAAATTGCCTCAGTTTCAGCAAGGCTGTTGCTCTTCCATGCCTTTAGGGTATTTCCACCTTATAGTGACCCTCTCCCAGGGTATTCTTGGCCAGATTTGTTCCAAAGAGGTTTGACATTGACTTCTGAGGCTGAGAGTTTGACTTGCCCAAGTGCAGTTAGTGGTTTTCATAGCTGGGCAGGGATTTGAACCTTCACATCGTGGAGTCCTGCTCCAGCACTCAAAGCACTTCATCATCCTGGCTCAGCAAGCTTTTGCCGTCCTAACTATGCTTACAAGGGAGTGACTCTCATTGAGCCCAAGAGACCTATTTCTGAATAAAAATACACAGGATTGCCCTGCAGATCCTTGTTGAGATACCCTATTGCAAAGGCATGCTACTTCTGGCCCTCTGAATGATGTTAGAGTGCAACTCCAATCAGTTCCAATTGGCATAGCCGCTAATGGGAGTTGCATTCCAACAACATTCTGGGGAGGAGCACAAGTTGCCCATCCCTGCTCTAGGATCTCCTTCAAAGGTTTTATTGCAGAAAGCTGTTTGAATGTCCCTTTGGACGACTTTGAATGGTGCCCACCATCCCGTTTGGGAAGTAAGGAGAACTTAGGCATTCAGCTCCCAGCATGTAGCAGTTCTGATGTCAGCCATAGTCTAGTCAACCCTTTCCCAACCAGATGAGTATGACTGCAGTACCCACCATCTCCAGCTGCCATGGCCACAGACTGATCTCTGCAGATGGGAGGCCTTTCTATCATGTTAAGAATAATGTTGCTACTATTGGCCTAATCCTAACATTGTTGATCATTTCTGATAACATGATGTTCTCTACAAAAAAGAAGCCACAATTTTTGTTCTTCAGTTCTCCTGGAAGTTGCACACAATGATTTGGAGGAAAGCATTGTGTTTACCTTAGAGCACAAGTAAAGAGCAAGAATTGTGGCTTCTCTTTTGCAGAAAACTTCATTAGATCAGAAAATTTAAGAGCAGTTAATAGTTTTCTTTGATGAAAATGTACTCACTTTCATTTTCTTGATCTTCTCCTCTGTTTTTTTTTCCTTCTGTAGAACATAACTCTGGATGGCAAACAAGATCAAGTGCCTTGGACTGAGATTCATTTGCACTGGAACAGGGTACCAATGAAGGAAAGCAGAACAGGGTGCCAGAAGTTTGCTCAATTTCAGCAGATCTGAAGCTGCTGGGCAGAATAGCCAAGTTTTCACTGAAAGGCATTTGCTGACCAAAGAGACTTAGAAAACACGCAGTCTGGCTACTGAAAAGTTGACCAGCTTGCAAACTACTATTTCATTTTCTATTTATAAGATGCAAAGACTGCTTTATTCCTCCAGATGAGGAAAAGAACACAGTTTAAATTATTGGTAGGATCAGTCTTTTATATTTATTTTTGATGACTGCTTTTAAAAGAAGCATCTTTCTTTATACTGCTTTTTTGCTTTGATGTGGCCATTCCAAATAAATTATGTGAAATGTTCACTTTCTTTTTCCAAAAGTCTGATGTGAATCTCTCCATAATTACTGTGAAGTGCTGAGTAGCACTCTTCTCAGAAATCTGACATAGCAGTGAGATGTGCTAATCTGGACAGCAATCTGTTAGCAGGAAAGTTTGCTAGCTGTTGCACTAATCAGCACTTTTGTCACAGAAGGCTGACTTGATCCAAATGCACGAAGGGAAATGGGTTTCCACCTTTGTTTCTGTCCTCCTCATGCAAACAAGTGACTGGAGGGAAACTCCGGCTTACTGTCGTTGTTTACCTTCAAGCCATTTCCCACTGTATTTTGTATCACACTCAGGTACCGCATGAGGTGTACGCATGCTCAATTTCTTGGAACTCCAGCACCGCACTTACAATTATTTGCTGTGTGCTTGCGCGTGTTTCATTAGCATAAAGCACTTGCAAGTTTTAGATTAGAAGAAAAGTCTTAGTTACAGCCTAAATATCCTGAAGGGACCAGATCCTGTCTGATCTTGGAAGCCCAGCAGGATCCCATCTGTTTAGTACTTGCATAGGGGACTGCTAGGTTCTGTAGTCTATATTTCAGAGGAAGGCAAAGGCAAAGCACCATTCTTGGCCTACAAGATTGGGTCACCGTTGGTCAAAAAGTGACTTGAATGCACACAGTCACACGCATGCGCACGCACGCACACACACACACACAGACTTAATTCCATCCTAGGTGTCCTCAGGCAAATCTGCTCTTAAACTGCATCACAGTGTGGCTACGTGGGAGGAGAGCATTGCTGGTTCAGGTCCAGCTCCCTCCTGTTCCCCAGCAGCTGATATACAAAGGCACAGTGCCTCTGCTACTGCAGGATAGTACTGATGATGACTAGTAGCACTGATGGCCTGATTTCCTATTGATACTTGCATTGTTGTTGTGTGCCTTCAAGAAGTTTCCAACTTATGGTGACCCTAAGGCAAACCTTGTGGGGACTGAGAGTGTGTGATGAACTCAAGTTTACTCAATGGGTTTCCATGTTTATCTCCCTTTTAAAGCTATCTGTGACAGTAGCTATCACTGTACCCTGTGACGAGGCACCAAGTTCTACAGCTTTATGAGTAAAAAAAAATGGTATAAGTTCTAGATTGCCTTTAGCAGGTCTCAGTCTTGGCCTGAACCTCATGTGGCCTCTCCTATCATCAGGTAGAGTGAGGTGGTTACCTTGGGCAGCATATGCTCGGAGTCACAGAGGCTGTGTTGTGCCTCCTAAACTATCCTGTTGTTCTCAGGTGTTGGTAGGGGGCTGCCTCCTGCCGTTAGTGTTGAAGTAAAAGTCAGCTGGTGATCTGTTTATCTTCAGTATGTCAGGTGGGAAAGATATATCTTGGGCTTTGCCTCAGGCAGCAATACTTTGAGCCAAACTCTGGAATCCCATGTCTGTAATATGGGGATAAATGTTTTTGTGTGCCTTCATGTCAACTCCATATTATGGCAACTCTACCCTATGGTTTTCTTGATAAGATTCATTCAAAAGAAGTTTGCCTTCCTCTAAGATGGAGAGAGTCTGACTTGCTCAAGGCCACCCTGTGGATTTCTGTGACTGAGTGGGAATCTAAACTGTCATCTCCCAGAGTCCAACTCCCCAAACAACCATATCACTCTGGCTGTCCATGGGCATGATAGGTTGATTTATATCATAAGGATGGTTGTAATAATGTAGATGAAATTCTGTAAATAATCAAAATGCTGTATAGTCTAGAAGTCTGCTTCGTCACAGCCCCAAAGGACTGGTCCACCAGCAAAAAGGTTGCTGTTGTCAAGAAGACAAAAGCAGAAAAGACAGAAAGTGAAGGGTGAGAAAAGTGGGTGGAGGCAATGTTTGATCCAGCATCTGCTGCAGTTCTCTCACTGTCCATATCCGAATCATGGTCTGGGGATGCTGGGAGTTGTAGTACAACAAAGATGGAGGGCTCCAGGTAGAGGAGGCTCCTGAACATCATCACTGCTGTAAGAGTACCCATCTGAGCCAGGAAGAAGAGTTTCAGTCTACCAGTGGCAGTACCTATCCGATTGCAACCATGAGATTCCTAGCCCCATATTTGATGCCAAGATCAAAACGGCATCAGAAAATGGCATAGGAAGAGGACAGGGAAGGGAGCAGATGCCTAAGCTTTTCCTTTCCCTTTTATTTTACCTTGGACACTCCTTCACAGCCGACAGACCTTCCATGGAAAGGAGTTCCACAGCATGGAGTTGTGGATTCTGGGTTTCTACCATCCTGGTATCCTCCAGATGTGTGGGGATGATGGAGGTGGTCGTTGTGTGCATTTAAGTCATTTCCAATTTATGGAGACCCTAAGGTGAATATAAGGTGAGATACATTTCCCCCACTCCCACCCTTTGAAGATGCTTAGCTGTTAATTGCCTACCAAAAGAGCTGAAGTTGAGCAGTTCCTGAAGAGTCTTGTTTCCCAGTTCAGAACACAGAAAAAAGACAACTGGGTGATGTTTGACCCTCTAGCTTTTTTTTCCTGAGGAAAAAAAATTGGCTTTGCACTGACTCACCAAACTTTTATGCAGAAATGTTTGTCTGATAGGATTTTAGTGGTAGAGTTCAGAAGGGTGCCCGGGGCCCTTTGCTATCAGCTGCCTGGAATGTTTTTGCTGAGCTCAACATTGTAAATGGGTCTAGCAATAAAAACGATTCAAAAATGTTGGATTCATGCAGATAACAGGTGTAACTAACAAGGAGGTCAAAATGAAGACATTGCCTCCCTAAATAAGAATCCTGCCCCCCAGGAATTTTCCTCTGCTTCCTGAATTTCTAGCCTTGTAGAGAGTGAAACACTGAAAATCATTCCCACTGAAAACCCTTGTGCTTGCTGTGTTTGCATCCCCCTGGTAACTTTGCTGCACCTTTCCTTTGGATGCCTAAACTGCATTTCTAGATGTTCAATTATAGTTTTAATATTACTGCAATTTTAGAAATATTGGGACAGAAGGAAAATTTCATTGGGGGGGGCAAAATTCTTATTAGGGAGATGCAACACCCTGCCCCCCCCCCCCGATAGCTACACCACTGGAATTATTACATTACACAATTGGCTCAGTCTTATTATGAACACCTCCATTCTGGAAAAGGCAAATAGAGGTCCGCTTCTTGAACAAAACATGACATGTTCAGAGTTTTCCAGTCAGTATCACATATGACCTTGGTTATTATACTGAATTTTTTCCTTTTGCTGAGACTGTTCCACAAGACACATGAAGTCACATGTTCACCACCAGCTATAAGAAACCAAAAGGACAAAACCATAATGTACACATGCCTTCAAATACTGGACAACCCAATAACATGGACAGTGCTTGGAAAAGTCTTTTTTTTTTTTTTTTTTGCACCACAACCTCCTCAGTTCTGCAACTGGGGGATTCTGGGAGTTACCATCCAAAGAAGTAAACTTTTCCAATTTCTGAACATAAGTGCATGTCATCTGCATAGTTCCTGAGGAGGAAGAGCAGTTAACAAAGACATCATCCAGTGATAACATTCAAGGCAATTGAGTGATTCCTTTCAGAAACATTTTCTTAACCACCGTTGGTGGGAAGAACCATCAAGCAGTAACAACTAAAGGCAGTTTATGTGAAAGCTAAGTAAGCGCTGTAATAATATCAAGGCTGGCAAGGCTTATATGTCAGGACTTTTTACTGAACAGCGCCAAGGATGTTATCTGTCACCATCAATTCCCACATTCCTCAGTTCTCCCTGCCTTCATTTTTTGAGCTCTTCCTGGCAGTGGTGGAGCTTGGAGTATGTGGGGGAGGGGAGGCGGCAGGGCTACGGCACGAGGGGCGTGGCCACTGTGGGTGTGGGTGTGGCTACAGTATGTGGGGGCATGGCCAGGGCATGCAGGGGCGTGGCTGTGGGCTGGGACGCCCCAAAAACATTGCTGCTCAGGGTGAATTGCCCCCCCCGCCCCCTCGTACCTACATGATTGCTTCCTGGTGATGTGGCTATGGAACTGCACTTGAAAATTGGCGTTATACCACTGCTAATAAATTCAAGAAATTTCATTGACTAAATTGATTTCTGCATAGTTTTGACAATTTTGGCTGAATAAACAGAAAGTGAGTAAGAAATCATATCTGAATTTCAGTATCACTTATGACCAGAAATAGGCATTGAGAGTAATTTCAACAGCTGCCTTTCATTGGGACACGTGTCACAGAAGAGATAATAATGGAAAAGAAAACGTCTTGGGCTGACAGCCTCTCTGCACTAATCGCCAATCTCCTTGCTGCTCTTCAGCTCTTTGGATGAAAGGCTTGTCTTTAATTAGAACTCCCAAAGGACTCATTATTCTGCAACATCCTTCCTCAAACCATTGTCGGCCAAAAGCGTTAGATCACAACTCTCATCATGCTCACCAGCATGGTTGGGCTATCTGGAGACAATGGAAGTTGTAGCCCAACACATCTGGAAGGGGTGGGATGAGAAAAGCTGTTCTAAGCAGTGTTACTCAAAGTGGTGGTTCACGGACCAGAGCTAGCCATTTGTGGCTGATTTGCAGAGAGTTTCTATGAAAGTAATTAAAAAAAAACTGGAACCAACTAGTATGAATATGATAGCAATCCCTGGAATCGTGTCTCACGTGCAGTGACACATATGTCCAAAAATAGGCATGTTGGGAAAAAAATAATTACCAGTCCTCTGATTCGGGTAGCTTGGGAAGCACTGTTCTACAGTGTGCATTTTTCCAAGTGGGTCTCTTTGTTTTTGAGGCACAATACTGCCGAGAGCCAGTGTGGTGTCATGGTTTGAGCATTTATACTACAACTCTGGAGACCAGGCTTCGATTCCTTGCTCAGCCATGGAAATCCACTGGGTGACCTTCAGCTTGTCACACATTCTCAGCTCCAGAAAACCCTGTGATAGGTTCACCTTAGGGTCACCGTAAGTCAGAAACTATTTGAAGGCACACAACAACTATGCTGCTACTGAAACATCTAGCACACATCAGCAATCTTGGTGAAGGAGCGGTTGGCCAAATAATCCTCAGTTAGACTAAGTGTCCAGGGTGGCCTTTATTTGCAACTGCAACTGGTCCCATGAAAGCTGAGCATACTCCAGTTTCCCTTAGCTGAGACCCTTTCAAGATGCAGCCTTGCTGAGTTCCAGATCAGTTGCATAGGGATGGGGGGCGATGGAGGTGGTTTGTCCCAGGCAATTTGGGGGGGGGCATCCCAGCTCACAGCCACACCCCCACCACCAATAGCCCCCCTCAAACTGTAGCCCCGCCCCATGCACTGTGGCCATGCCCCCACATACTGTAGCCCCGCCCCACACACCATGGCCCCGCCCCTCACCTGCCTCCAAGCTCCTCCACTGTTCCAGATGCCTTCTATAAACCCGCCCACCTCTTTCGCTTTACTTTAGAGCTGCAGGCAGGCAATCCTGAACTTTCCTGAGCCAGAATAGCCCTCAGATTCTCCAGACCTCGGTTTTTTGGCCTACCAAGTTAAAGATTCAGATTGTCCAGCTGAGTTATTTACAGAAGCAGTTTCTCCATTAGAATGGTAGTGGCATGGGATGGATGAGTCTTTAAATACTGAGCAATGGGAATCCAAGAAAGGGATATGGGGACCAGAGACAATAATTCACTTTCTCTTTGATTTTACTGATCAAGGTCAAACCTGGTTAGGATTCAGGAAGAAGGCTGCCAGGGAGTACAAGGTGTTATAGGCTGTATTTCAAAGGAAGGCTAGTGTAAATCATTTCTAACTATTCTTTGCCTAACGAAATCCCTTGAAATTCATGCAGCTGCCGTAAGTCAACAGGTGATCTGAGGCACATACATATACATGCACGTACATACCAACATTCTGATTGGATTATTATTCCGCATCCTGCATGACCGAGTGTAGTTGGCACTGTGAAGACTATCCGAGTTCATTTCTGGCATTTTTGGTGAGCCCTATTGTAACGCGTGGACAAAACCACCACTGTCCGTCAGCGCCGCCAAGTGCGAAAGGTGCACCCAAGCCTCGCGCTCAAGGCCTGCCCAGCCTGACACCTCTTTGTGATCGGAACTGAACAGCCAGGGAGATCTCTGAATCAAGCCAGGGCCAGGAAAACCGGGTCTGCCTCCGTTCTCCCTCTCTGAGAACGCAGTCCCTTCCTCACTCTTGTCCCCCCTTGGCTTCTTCCTTTCAGGACTCTCCCCTTTTACTGCCTTCCCTAAATCTGCCCTTCTTCCAGATGTAAGGATCAGCAGTGATTTATATTTTCCAAGACTGTGCTACTGTTGGCACTAAAGTCAAGATGATATTATTGGTAGCATGTATATTCCAGGATCCAAAATAAGACTCTGTGACACTGTTTTAAGGAACACAGAACTTCAAACATTTATTGTAACACAGTTGCTTTAATTTGTTTAGTATCTCAATGTTTACAAACATCTCTCTCTCTCTCTCTCTCTCTCTTTCAATTCATTCACTATCTTTTGCACACCCAATTTCTCAGTTCTCTCCTCCACAGAGCTATTCAAATCTCCAACCTCCCTCAAACACGCCACACATCACACTCCCCTTCGATCACTCTCCAGACAGATAAAATCCATTATTTTCCTCTTTCCACCAGCCCCTCCCCTGGGCTATCCAAGGTTCCATTTCACCAGCCAGTCAGCTTAAACACTCTCCATTCCCAAGGAGGTTCCGTTGTCAAGACCCCCTCCCATCAGGCTCATCACACCTATTTATATTCAATTCAGCTTGAATTGCTCATCTAAGGCCATTTCCACCCTACACTGTCATAATGCTATTATTCCACTTTCAATATCCTATGGAATCCTGGGATTTGCAGTTTAGGGAGGGGCATTTAGAATTCTCAGCCAGAGAGCTCTTTGGCCTCAGAAAACTACAAACCCCAGAATTCCACAGGATGTTGAAAGTAGAATAATAGGACTATAACAATGTAATGAGGAAATGGCCTAAGAGAGGCAGTACCAGCCTTGTCTGTGGCTTGGATGGAAAGATTGCATGAGAATCCCATTTATGTTGCTTTTTCTCAGAGGAAGCTCAGAAGATATAGCATAATGTAAGTCCATCAAGCCAGTACCAATTGGCTTATCCTCAGTCAATAATAAATTTTAAAATTATCACTGAGAAATACACCAATACCTAGCTGTTGTGAAGGAACTCCAACTGAGATTAATACGTGTCAAGATAGTAATATAAAGGTGTGAACCAGAGCTTAGAAGTAACAAATTACAGGCAACCCAAGTACTTCCACCAACTTACTTTTTCTCAGTAACGATTGCTCAGCAAAGTCACACCTTGAAAGCAAAGTTCCTTCTTGATATAATGAGTAACACCCCTTCCAGCAAGTGCAGAAGAAATCATCCACTCACCTGCCTACTTCAGGTGCTACCCTATTCTGTCCTTTTACCAGGTTCAGATGTAAACCCACAGATATTGTCTTAACCCACCTGCCTGCTGTCTCCTTAACCAGGATGATGATGATGATGATGATGATGATGATGATGATGATGATGATGATGATGGCGGCCATTTCTGCACTACACTGCTATTATTCCACTTTCAACATCCTTTGGAATCTTGGGTCCCTCCCATAACTGCAAAACCCCAGGATTCTATAGGATGTTGAAAGTGGAATAACTGCACTATAACAGTGTAATGCGGAAGGCCCGATGATACTTACATCCCACCTTTTTCTCAGTTTGGGAGTCAAGGAAACTTACAACAGTTGAAATACACATAGTTAAAAACTGACAGCATACATAACTTAAAAGGAAATAACCCATCATTAATTTGAAACCATTTAAAACAAATTAAAACCACCAACAATTAAAAGTCCAGTACATTATACAAGGCATCTTTTCACTGAAAAAAATCAATTCTCAGATGCTTGCTTTCTGCAAGCAGTTTTTGTCTGTTTGCAGAAAGATAGCACGGAGAGTGCCAGTCAAGCCTCTCTGGGAAGAGAGCTGCCACTGAGAAGGCCTTCTCCCTGAATCTCACCAAATGCACCTGTGAGGGTGATGGGACAGAGAGCAGGGCCTCCCCAAAAGATCTCAAAATACGGGCAAGTGTGTACGAGAGAGTATTGTTACCAGGCCGTACACCCCCATGCTTTGATATGGTCTAATTGGCAAAATATATTAATTGGCAGACGTGTTGGCACAAAATATAAATTATACTTATGGCTGGCAAGGCCATGTGGAAGAAAGAGATACTGGCTAGAAGTAAGTCAGAAGTGACCTCAGCATGGCCAGGTCAAAAGTTCTCTGAAATTAGCCAAGAAAGCCTGACTTAATGGCTCTGAGCTAATCCTATCAACTGCCAACATCAGAAAACAATAAGGTGCCCAGGACCCCTACTGTGTGCATATCCTTCTGCAGCTAGCCCAGAAACCCCCTCTCAACCAAGGCATTCAAACCAATCAGTCCATTCCAGACCCCACTGTCTGTGTTGCGACTCCCAATGTTCACTGGGCTGGGAGAGCAGTCAACTCACACCCCTTCAGGGAGGAAAAGAAAGCATATAAATCCTTGGTTTTGAGAAGTCAGTTGCAGTCAGATGAAATGCAAGACTCCACTATGTCACTCTGAATCCTGATCTGTCTGCCCTTAGACAGAAATCCAAGTCACATTTCAAGCTCTTCACTACTCTTCTGGAAAGGTAACTATATAACCCCCAAAACCCTCAGCCTCTCTATCCATAATTTTTTTCCTCTCTTTCTCGTTCAGTTCGCTCTTGTGTGAATGCTTGACTGTACATATCTTGTGTGCACGCGTTAGTGAAGTCCCCCAATAAAAACACATTTTTAGCTTACTTTTTAATACTTGGCTGGTTTTTGTGCGGTCTGACTCCGTAAAAAAATGGGTTAAAGATCTCGCTGAGTTACCTTGCCCTTTGTTCTGCTAAGGCCAGTGCTCTGCTAATTCCCCGTCTTTGCATTTTTGGAGCGAATCAAGGTGTCCTCCAGGGGACCCCCAGAAGTCAGGGTAACAGTATGATACTTCAAATAAACTGGATCAGGACCATAAAGGGATTTATAGGTCATCACCAGCACTTTGAATTCTGTCTGGAAATTGTTTTTGGGGGGCGGGGAGCTGTTGGAACTAAATGAAAGCCCAGAGCAAGAGTGCTGGTTCATTTTGTGCTTAATTGACTACTCTGTTCATTTCTTTTCTTGAGAAACAGGGTTAAATTCACAGATGCTTCTTATTTTTACAAGGCTGTGTAAGGAAGTGATTAGGAAAGGAAGGGAGGGAAGTAACATGATAACTTGCAAGACCCGCATGAAAAATGTCAGAAGTCGCAGAAGTCTGGTCCTGCCAGCTGCAGGACTATAATCTGCATGCCTGGCTCATTCAGCCAGAACCTTTCCTAATGTTCAGGCCAAGCTGCCTCAAGAAAACTTTACCCAGGAGGAAGCTGTAACATGTAAAAACACTCTCAGAAACAGATGTCTTATTGTCATCTTAAACAATGGTCTTTTGAAAAGAGAGCCAGGGACAGACAGAGTGCTCTCCCGGCTAGGTTGGGCTGTATTTGTATTTCTCTTGGAAAAATAATGATTCCCAAAGATTTCTGATCTTTTTTCTAGTTCCAGTGCTGTTAAGAGGTAATGTAGCATAATGGTTAAAGGATTAGATAGAGTCTTGGTTAAAGTCTCCACTGAATTATGAAACATACTGGTCACCTTGGGCCAGTCACTGTTTCTCTCAGTCTGGTCTACATTGCAGGGTTGTGGGTGAATAAAATGGGAAGCGTAATGTAGATTGATGGTTGAATTGCAACACATGAAGACCTGTGTTAAATTGCAAACCCCACCATTCCCTTCCAGAATGCTTTGCTTTATTATGGCTAGTAGGAAATGCAGTTCAGCATGCATGGAGGTTCCCTGTTGAGGAAGCTTGTGTTCTATTTCCAGTGGAGATAGACTTGTCTTACACTCTTCCTGTCATTTTTAAAAATATTTCTTAAATATTTAGATCTTTATTGTGTGTGTGTGTGTGTGTGTGTGTGTGTGTGTTTAAGTGTCCCTTTGTTCTTTGACTTTGGCTCCATGGAAACAGTATGAGAATATAACTAAAGAACAAAGCGTACATTCTAAATTGAGGTCTGAATCAGGAAATGTACTAAATATGTATTGGTGAAGCAAAAATATGTTTTTGTGTATGGAACAAAGTTTAAGTTCATACACGTTCAAACCTGCTCTTTCCCTTGAAGAGACCAGACGCACAATTCAGAACCTCATATCCCAACTGTAAAATGTGCACCATGGTTGAGTCAGTGGCACTGAACTCATAAAAGGCTTAGGACTTGTTAGACAAGCAGGTATGAGTCAGGTGTGTGCTGAAACCCAACCCAGCAAAGCCCAGCCTTCATAGAAGTTCATTCACGCTGGAGTAGCTGAGTTGAAATTGGTGACACACGATTGCTCACTTGAAAAGGTGTTTGATCATTTTAAACACAGTTCCATTCCTCCACCCTATATGGTTAAAGAACACCAAATGAATCAAAATTGATGACACCATGGTGTGAGTTGACGTTGGCATATTTACAGCCCCATTCTGAATTGTCATTATTCAGGATTGTCCTATGGGACAGCAAGGGAATTTGCTACAGTTCACGCAGGGCAAGACTAGAACCTCTCTGAGTAATTATTCTGTGCCTCTCTCCCACAATCCCTTGGACTTCTGCTCTGCCATTCCTTCCCATAATGCAATTTGCTTGGCAACCAAAGGACATCAGAGAAGGGGTCAGCCTAGCTTCCACTGGAAGGTAATCCCACAGCCTGAGAAGAGTAGTAATTATTTTCATTTCTTCCAGGATGGCCAGGGTTGACAAAGGGATGGTTAGGTTCTCCCTCTATCCAGCCACCATCACAGGTACATTTGGCGATGACACAGGAGATAGCCTTTTCAGTAACTGAGCCTAAGCTATGGAACTCCTTCCCACAGAAGGCTTGCTTGGCCCCTTCTCTCCATTCTTTCTGCTGACAAGCAAAAAGACCTTTCCATTTTGGCAAGACTTTGGCTCTTAACTTACAGTGGAAGTAGGGCCTTTTAATGGGTTATATCTTTATCCTTTTTACTAAGTTTTAATTTAGGCAATTTCTGCACTACACTGTTGTAGTGCTATTATTCCACTTTCAACATCCTACAAAATCCTGGGTTTTGCAGTTTAGGGAGGGGTGTTTAGAATTCTCAGCCAGGGAGCTCTTTGGCCTCAGTAAACTACAAACTCCAGAATTATTCCACAAGATATTGAAAGTGGAATAATAGCACTATAACAGTGTAGTGCAGAAATGGCCTTAGTATTTTTTATAGAATTGCTTATTTAATATTTTAACTTTTGTGTTAAATAGGTTTTAGCTGTCCTTTGTTTTAACATGTTGTAAACTGCCTTGACTCCATACCAAGAAAGGGGAATAATTCACAAATAAAAAAATAAATAGAATAAAATAAAATAAAATAGTCCCAGGCCTATGTAGGAGTGATGCAGAGTACTCTCAGGCTACACTGAAAATAACCCCAAACTGAAATGGTATTCTTAAAGACATCATTCAAAGTTCAGCTACCTAGGAATCCAAGTCTTGGCCCCAGCCTTAGTCAGATATACATTTATTTCAAGTGTAGCAGAACAAATACAGATTTCTGGATGGAACAATAACTGCTAAGATATGCTATGTATCTGCGTCCTCATTGCATCTGTCATAGTAGCTCATAGTACCGCATCTTCCAGACCAGATTGTTGTGAAAAACAGGGCAACTGACAACTAGGCTGACAACTATGGTTTATCTCAGTAAATCTTATTCTTTAACTGCAGTTTTGTTGAGATGAAAGAGAGTCAGGGTGTAACTATGGGGTGGCAAAAATGAGGGCATTGCTTCCTCAAACAAGAATTCTACCCTCCCATGAAATGTCCCTTCATCCTCCAGTGTTCTACCATTTCAGGGAGGGAGGCACTGAAAAATGTTCACACACAGAATAGTTCTTTTTGCTGTGTTCACATTCCCTTGGCTGCTTCTGCCTGCCGCTTTTTTTTTTAATGCCTACGTTGCCTTTTTAAATGCTCAACTGATGTTTTATGTTACTACAATATTAGAAATTTGGAGATGGAAGGAAAACTTCATTGGGAGGGCTAGATTCTTATTTTGGGGACAATGCCCTCATTTTGTCCTCCTCCTCCATAGCTACCTCCCTGAAAAGGGTTTTATCTACCTTGGCAAGCTTGCTTCCATAATAAATAATGGCAGCATTGTAATGTAAGTGTCAATTACAAACATCCATTAGAGAAATAAGCATGCGGTGGCTGCCAAACGAAATGAGAATGACATACCTTCAATATTGTGGTATGAATGATCAGATAATAGTCAGATCACCTCAGATTGCAAATCTCATCGCGTCTTACGATTCTGGCAAGTTTTCACCTAGTCAGTATTTTCAAAACAGTCCAGTGTTGTGTGCAAAGGCCCGAAGTTCTCAGAATTAACAACACAGGCTCCCCAGATACTTAAAAGATTCAGACTTTACTCTTCGGTGCTTCCCTCCCAGCCCAAGACCAGAGGCCAATTATGCCAGAACATTCTAACAAACTTGACCTGGAACAAGTAATGCAAAATTATATCTATTATAAGGGGAAATGTCAGAAAAGGGAGGTGCAAACAGTCTTTGCAGCACACTTGTTGTTGTGTGTCTTCAAGTCATTTCCAACCGATGACAACCCCATTAGGCAAAGCTATCATGGGGCTTCCTGGGGGCTGAGAGTGTGTGACACACCCAAGGTCACCTAGTGGGTTTCTATGGCCAAGCCAGCAATAGAACACTGGTCTCCAGGGCCATAGTTCAACACTCAAAGCACTGTACCACACTGGCTCTCTGTGTGCTGATAGTGGCATTAAAAAAGGAAAGGAAATTTAGTCCAGTGGCACCTTTGAGACATTTATTTCAGCCTAAGTTTTCATGGCCATGCACTTATTGCATCTGAAGTGGCAGGCTGGGACCCATGAAGGTTTAGGCTCAAATAAATGGGTTAGTGCTAAGGGTGCCAGAGGGCTACTTTTGTCATTCTTTGTAATATACTGAAATACACTGATATGTCACTCTCATTGAAAAATGCTGTACTGGGACAGAAATCCTCTGATCTTAGCCTTTCCTTCAAAGGATTTTTTTTCCGGTGTAGATGTGGATTGTCTCATCATAGGATTTTTGTGGTAAAAGACATTTAGAAGTGGTTTAGCAATGCCTACTTCTGCACAGTAATAACGAGTTAGCTAAAGTGCCACTGCTGATGTCTCTGAGAGATCTTCCACCAAGTGTCTTATTCCCACTCACCCCCACACCACTCAGTGCTGCCCAGTAGCTATTTGGCACATTCAGTCTGGCTCCTCATCAAAAGCCTGTCTGATGTGGGAGACGGTAACAGCAGCAGCGCTATGGTCAACATAGCCTCTTGTCTCACAGGAACATGCAACTGTACCATCACAGAAAAGCAGAGCTGTAGTAGGCTGGGCTATAGTTAGGATTGTCCATGCTATAGTATTTCCAGTTTCTATGTATGGTTATGGTAAGCTGGATGGTGAAGAAGGCTGACAGGAAGAGAATGAATTCATTTGAAATATGTTGCGAGAGAAGATTTCTACAAATACTATGGATTACTGAAAGAACAAATAAATTGGTATTAGAGCAGATCAAGCCTGTGAACTCACCCATGGATGAATGGAGCGTGGAGCTAAGCAGGCCTCCAGGTTCGCTAGAGAGCTGATGGTGATAAAACGAGTGGGACAGAGACTACAGCGTCGATGGGGGGAAACAGAGAGCAAGTCCATAGGTTGTTGTGGCTTTCCCGGGTTTTGAGGTCGTGTTCTATTAGTATTTTCTCCTAATGTTTCGCCTGCATCTGTGGCTGGCATCTTCAGAGGATCAGATGCCAGCCACAGATGCAGGTGAAACGTCAGGAGAAAATACTAATAGAACACGGCCTCAAAGCCCGGAAAATCCACAACAACCTATGGATTCTGGCTGTGAAAGCCTTCAACTTTACAGAGGGCAAGTCCAATCGAACGCAAGCTAAAGCCCAGAGGAAAGCCTACTCTGTGGCGGTGATGGCAGCAAAGGAATCATTCTTCTCTACTACCCATTGCATCTGCAAAGTGTCACCCAGTGAAGCTTCTTCAAGTGATCGAGGGCTTTTTATGCTCTCCCCCACAGGAGCACCATGCAGGTTATTTGGCAGCCTGCTGTGAAGAATTTGCATAACACTTTGTAGATAAAATTACTCAGATTCACTCCAGCTTAAATGTTGTTGTTGATATGGATCCAATGGATGTAAACTTGGCACAAGCTTGTCCTGTATTGTTGGATGTGTTTCAATTTATGCAGCCTAAGTATGTCAGGATCCTTGAAGAAGTGGGGCCACCACATGTATACTGGATCCTTGTCCTTCCTGGCACATTAAACCAGCCAAACGGGGACTGGGTGAATGGGTAAGGAAAGTTGTGAATGCCTCACTGCAGCAAGGCAGGGCTCAATCCTGCCTGAAAGGAAGTTGTGTTTAGGCCTTTCCTTTAAATATACCTCCCTGAATTCTACCTTATTAGACAATTATTGGCATGGCTCCAAAATCTCTTGTTTTTGGCAAGATTCTGAAGTATGTTGTGGCCTCCCAACCCCAGGTGCTCCTGAAAGAAATGGATTCTCTAGATCAGAGCTTTCCAAACTGTGTATCATGACACATTAGTGTGTCAACTGCAGCGTGTAGGTGTGCTGTGCGAATGTAATGGGTAGAGGGGCTGCCTCTCCTGCTACCATGGTGGGCCAGGGCCAGGTGAAAGGGCTGCTTCTCCTGCCACCGCAGCCCCAGGCCAAGGAAGACCCTGGCAAGGGCGGTGGTGAGGGCGGGCCAGGCTTACATGGAGGGCTGCCTTCACTTACTGAATTATTGTGTTGCAAAATGATGCATGTCTAAAAAGTGTGTCACTAACATGAAAAGTTTGGAAAGCTCTGATCTAGATCCATATCAGTCTGGCTTCAGGCTTTGCTATGGTGCAGTGACAACTTTGGCTGCGTTGGTGGATGAACTACACAGGGAACTAGACAGGGCTGTTTGTCCTTGTTGTTTCTGCTGGCCCTTTCTGTAGCTTTCAATATCGTTGACCATAGTATCCTTCTGGGATTTCTCTCCAGGATGGGTCTTGGGAACACAGTTTTACAGTGGCTCCATTCTGTCTTGGAAGGGCAAACCTGGATGGTAGTGCTGAAGGACTCTTGTTACGCACCCTGGCCATTTGCCTGTGGTGTTCCTCAGGGCTCTGTCTTGTCCCCCATGCTGTTTAACTTATACATGATTTGGGGTTCAGTGTCACCAATACGGAGATGACACTCAACTCTCATTCTCCTTTTCATCTAACTCTAAGGAAGCAGCCTTGGTGCTAAAATCAGTGTCTGTGGACAGTAATGGACTGGACGAGGACAGACAAATAGAAGCTTAATCCGGATAAGACAAAGGTGCTGTTGGGTCAGCTGAAAGGCTAATCAGGAAACAGATTCAGCCTGTGCTGGATGGAGTTACGCTGCCCCTGAAATCTCTGGTTTGTAGCTTGGGCATGCTCTTGGATTCATCTCTGGACCTGGATGCCCAGGTGTCAGTGGTGCCCAGGAGTACATTTGCATAGTAGAAATTAGTGCAATAGTTGTGCCCATTTCTTGAACAGCCAGATCTGGCCATAGCAACACATGCCTTGATGACATCTTGCTTGGATTACCATAACACACTCTATGTGGTGCTTCCTTTGAAAACTGGTCAGAAATGTCAAAGGTTCAAAATGCTGTAGCTGGACTGCTGGCTGGGGCTGGTTATAGGGAGCGTATAACGCCCTTGTTGAAATAGCTCCACTGACTACCAGTCTGTTTCTGGGTACAATTCAAATGGCTGCTTTTGAGCTATAAAGCCCTATACAGCTTAGATCCAGATTACTTCAAAGGCTGTATCTCCCCATATGAGACAGACCAAGATCTTTAGGGGAAGGCCTTCTCTCCATCCCACCAATCTCCAAGCCTCTATTAGAGGGGAAACAGGAGACAGCCTTCTCGGTGGCTGCTCAGAGGCTTTACAACTCTCTCCCAAGGGAGGGTCGATGTGCCCCCTTCTCTGTTGTCTGTTCACTGGCCGGCAAAGACTTTCTTGTTTAATGAGGCCTTCAGCTTTGGCTGAACAGGGTGGAGTGATGTGTAATTGAGTGCACTGTTTTAATGTACACTGTGTCTTTTA
This sequence comes from Cyclura pinguis, assembly GCA_030412105.1. Taxonomy (NCBI): domain Eukaryota; kingdom Metazoa; phylum Chordata; class Lepidosauria; order Squamata; family Iguanidae; genus Cyclura; species Cyclura pinguis. The sequence continues at coordinate 282,483,730 of CM059599.1, forward strand.
GGCATATTGTTTTAAATTTTAATGTTTTAAAAATGTTAATTGAATGTACTATTTAATGCATTTGGGAGAAAAGCAGGATATTAAGTAGGCATTCATATTTGTATTAAGTAGATGTTTGCTGATGTTTTGTTTCCTTCCTGCTTCCTTGCACTTTGTCATGTCCTGCTCCCCGCACCCACTGTGCTACCTTCTGCTTCTTTCCCAGCCGAGTTTAAATTTCAGCCCTCCTTATATAAAGTACAAACACCTGTAACCCCAAATTCTGTGCAACATGTTTGTTATCAGCCAAATTCTCAAAGCGCCCTTCTACTCATAAGCATGTGATATTATTTAGATTAAAACATGGAAAGAGCCAGTACGATGTAGTGGTTGGGGTGCTGAACATTGAACTTGGGAAACCAGGTTCAAATTCCCACCGAGCTAGGCTTGGACCCATCTCTCTCTTCTCAACCAGACCTACTTTACAGGGTTGTTTAGATAAAGTGTGAAGTACAGCCACATAGGCCATCTTGAGCTGGGTGATTATATCCTATCCAGGGGTATAAATGTTAGACAGACAAATTAGATAAATATGATAGGAAGGAAGGAAGGAAGGAAGGAAGGAAGGACGAAAGGACGGAAGGACGGAAGGTAGGTAACCAGACAGACAGATAGGATAGAGTAAATAAATAGGGTATGGTAGGGTGGGCCACGGTAAATAGGTAGGCAGAGGCAGAAGGAGAGAGTGAGTGAGAGAAAGAAAGAGAAATTACAACTAATTTCAATTAAAAGATGGAACCAGTGTGACTTCCCTGAAAATCCAGACTGGGAGATCTGTTTATCAAAGTAACAAATCAAGAAGCAAATTGTCTCTCAATGAAGCCTTTTTTAAAATCACAGCATCCAATTATGAACCAGCAGATTGTCCAAGGGCTGTACTACGATGCTTGCAGAAGGAATTCTATTTCACTTTGCCAGAGGGGAAACCTAAACAATTAGAGGCAATTCAACCCAATTTCCTTTTCCGTAATAGCGGCCCAAGGACAACACATCCCCTGCTGATGTGAGTGAATGAATGAATGAAATCTTTTTGGCTTGGTCTGAAGAACCGGCTGTTTCCCAAGGCAGCTGAGAGCAGCATGACGTTGCCAACCCATTTCACTTCTGGACTCAGAAAGCAGCAATTTTCCAAGGGACATGGGCTTAATTACAGGAAGAGATGCATATCAGTTACGCATGAACACAAAATGTGGGTGGATTTCTACATTTCACCTATGTAATCCAGCAGCATTAATGAGGAGAGTCAGTTGCCAGCATGGCAAGAGGAGGATGTTCAAAACACAATGATTTTCTACATGCCTGCGTTATTTATCAATGTTTTGTTTTGTTTTTTACGTCTTTTTTGTTTTAAATGCCATCCAGGCAATGAACAATGTCTAAAGCCCAATTGGAAATGATCCAACAGTCACTAAAAATGCTTCAACTAGTTGGACTTTGCCCCCAGTTTCAAAAATTTACTGGGGGGTGGGGAAGGATGACTAATCCCAGTGGTCATGCTGGATGATAGATTCTGATAATCTCAAGTCTCCCCTAAGTAACTTTTAAAGACTATGACTTTGCCTCAATTTATGCACACTAATTCCCTTTACAGATTGTTATGACCAAGACATTAAGGAAGGAGGGAACCAGAAAGGGCCATCTTCTCCAACCTCATCATGCAGCAATACACAGCAAGTGTATTCCCAAAAGATGGCCATCTAATCTCTGTTTAATGACCTCCAAAGAAGGGGACTCTACCATATTCCAAAGCAGTTAGCCCTCATGTTTAGGTGGACTAGTAGAAAACAAGCTCACTCCATCTTGTATGTGACGTCCCTTCAGATATTTAGATGCTTGTTATGTCATCTCTGTCTTTTCCTCTCCACACTAAACATACTCAGCTCCCTAAGATGTTCCTCGTAGGACATCGTTTCCTGACGTTCTACCATCTTGGTCACTGTCCTCTGGACACATTCCAGCCTGTCGAAAATACCCTTAAACACGATTCTTCCCACCCACCATCCCATTTTTTCTGCTTAACCAGGAGAATCCTCAGTGCAAGCCTGGCAATCTGAATGCCAGTGAGATTATTTCTAGCCTTTTACCTTGCGTTTGTCTGCTGAGAATGGGTTCCTAATTGCAATTCCTAGGGGGAAAGAGACAAAGAAGAAAGATATGTGCTTTGCCCTTGAGCTAGATCTTACTTGGTAATAGTTTCAGTAAGGGAATCATACAGATAATGAATTACTGCATGTTCTAAATGCATGTTGGTACTCTTGCAAAATCTGGGTAGCCTAAAAGTCTAAAGGCACCAGATCCTGTTTGATTGTGGAAACTTAGCAGGGTCAGCTCTGCTTAGTAACTGGATGGGAGGCTGCCAATCAAATATAGCCTATATTTCAGAGGAATTGGCATGTTCCATATGAATCAGCAACCAAATAACTTTTCTAGGTCCTGTCAGGCATATATGGATAGATGTATTTTTGTCATTATCTTATAGAGCAACATATGGCTATGCCATGGTGATGGACATGTGACATCTCCTCTGTATTCACTAGAATCCTGAGATCCACTGAAAGGCACACACTTTGAACTAAAGAATTCTGAGTCCAGGAAATTGTTTTGAGCACCAGACTGAACAGAGCTCATAGCCATCCTGCACAAAATCAGACCGAGCAACTCCCGGCTACTGCAGGCCTTTTCCCTACTTCAGCAAAATTTAGGGGGACAAAGGATTTTTTTTTTTGCATGTGATTATGCAAGCAGGAATCCGTAGAACACACAGAGGTTTACCTTCTGTGAACCCTGCTAGACATCACAACTCCTTCTGAAATTCTTTTTTTAAAAAAAGGGTGCACCATAGTGCACTAAGGACTGTGGTTTGATACACAGTAATGCAAAACTTCCTTGGCTGCATTATTCTTTGGTAATCTACCACAGGACTGCCATCATTGCAACTAGACTGGTCCCTGGTTTTGCTGCCCTTACAACTATGATTTTAATAATCACATGGTGGACTTTTATTTGTTGTAGTTGCATTACTTCAGCTGACAACCGATTATTCCAGGGGTGGGCAACTGTAGTTGGTTCAAGGGCCAATTTTCTGCCATGGACCTCCTGTCCAAACACCTAAAAAGGGTGTTCTAAAGAGTAGAAGGGCTCTCTGCAATCTATTAAAGAAGTTGTGATAATGGGCTTTCCCATTATCTGGGCAACACAGCTGAGGGTATAGTCTTCCCTACAGGCAAACAAAGAGTTAGGAACTTGTTGATTTTAAGTTACATTTATTGGGGAGGGGTCAGCAACACAATAGCAACAGAGATCAGGAGAACCAATTGCCAATGAGGATGACCAGATGGGGAGATGTGTGAAAACTTCAGGATGCTTCTAGGTGAGAGGTTATAAAAACTCAGGAGTGCCAGGAGGCATGGAGAGAGACTATGGGTCTTTCTGCACTACATCGTTACAGTGCTATTGTTCCACTTTCAACATCTGATGGACTCCTGGGGTTTCTAGTTTAGGGAGGGGCCTTTAGCATTCTCACCCAGAGAGCGCTTTGGCCTCAGGGAACTACAAACCCAGAATTTCACAGGATGTCGAAAGTGGAATAACAACACTATAACAGTGTAGTGCAGAAATGGCCAGAGTCTGACGGCGAGGTGTCGGAGCACTGCCTGCCTCACCCTTCCAAGGGAAGCTTGGTTATAGGCTGCACAAAGTGGCCCAGACTCCCAGGTCCCCATGACCATCCAAGACCCACAACACCAAATGTATTGAGTAGAACAGGAACATTCAGTTGGTTGCATTAGGGCTTATGCTTCTTTTTAACCGTGGCCAAATATGATTTAGGCTGTTTTTTGTACCTTTGTAATGATTCCTAAATAATACCTGAAGGAAGGTGCTTTCATGGACAAGATGTCCTTTTGCTAATTTAAGATTGCTTGCTTAGAATAAAACGTTCCTTTTAAAGACATCTTCTTTCCACACTCTCTTTACATGCAATTTGCTCAATGTGGACACACGTATACATATAGGATTCTCATCTCCCACAGGAAGGAAAGGGAAAGTCTCAGGAGAGGCAGGGGTGGAACAGTCCAACTTAAACTCCTCAGTAATTTCCCCGAGTTACTGAGTCATGTGGGGTAACTTGATGGGCTGGTGGCAGCTAGATTGTCTTTGGGGTCCCTTCTCAACAGCAAGAGACAGGGCCAGAAAGCCCAGGAAGTGAACCACCACTTCTGGAGGCATCCAGGAAAAGCAACTGACCCCCTTCTTTTTTCTAGGAAAGAGCAATTCAGAGGAGACTGGGAGCCACAAAAACATTTTTGGAAGCTATCCTCTGCCCACTCATACCACCCATACGCCAGGCATCATAGTGAGAAGTCAGCCTGCTAACACTCATGTTGGTTTCTCAGCTACAACTGCTGGATGTATTTCACATGCAAGTCATGTTACACATTTCTCCTAACCTCAAGTAAAATCAATCCAAACACCACAACATATCCAAGAAATGGAGGAACAAGACTGTTCCAGTATCTCTACTACTGAGCAATTAAGATATGAACATACTGAGTGCATGGTACAGCAATGAGCAATTTTGGAGAAAATGTTCCAACCTGAAGAAAAAATGTGAAAGGCCATTCTATGGGATGGGACATTTAGATCACTAAGTGATGACTTCAGAGACAGTGGAAACAAATGTGCCTTACAGGCTGATGCTGCATCTGAAAACTTTCAAAGCAGAATAAAACACAGCCATGAGTAAGAAGAGCTGAAATGTCTCTTGCATCTTAAAGGAAATTGCTGGACTGAAATTTGCTTACCACTGTATCCTTGAACTTCAATGAGTTCAAGGTAGCAGACAGTCTTCCTCCCAAATGTACTTTTTTCAACAAGCTGTGATATAAGTTAGGTCACCCTATGAATTTCATGGTCCAGAGGAAACCTGAACTTGGATTATCCAATTTACTAACACTCTAAACACTATATGATATTGACTATCCAGTAGTCAGTTTAGGAAAGCTAGCTTTTTGGACTGCATCTCAAGAGTCAGAATATTGGCTAGAGAAATTCTGGAAGCTGTAGCCCAAAAGGTAACTTTCCCCAAAATCACCACTAAATTTACAGGAACTTTAAACTTTATACATTGTTTTTTTTAATAGTTGATTTATATCCCACCTTTCTCCTATAATCAAACTCAAAGCAGTTCCTCTTCAATTTCTCTTTATGGATTTTTTGGTGACAATATCCTTGTGCACCCATTCTGGCAGATTAATGCAAAGGTTTATTTACTAACCCACTATGCTGTTACCTATCAGATACCCTTGAGAAACAGGAAATTAGGGGAACAACTTTCTTGCTGTTCCTTGCCAACAAAAGGTATTCATATAGCTGGGGCAAGATGTGTGCATAGGATAACGCATTGTGACCTGTAGCCACCAACAGCCTTGTGTTACACAGGGGGAGGTTTTTTGGTACTCTCATGTTTTTTTTCAAAATAGTCTAACAGAGACACTTACAGACTTGGTTTCCAAATGAGGAACTTCTGTGACAACCAGAGGTAGCAGGATGTTTAAAAGGTACAATATTGAGAGTGTGGCAGGTAGTGCCTACTTAAGGGAAAGGCAAAGATGATTTTCCACTTAAGTAACATTGAGGCAATAGTAGGGAATTTTTAAAAGAATTCTCCACAGACAGCTGTCATCTAAGAGTGACAAAAATGTCAAAATCAATTCTCACATGCTACACAAAGTATTACAAATGTCTATGTGGGAAAAGTAATGTTTCTATTGATCCTAGAAATTCCGAATTAATAAATTGCCAAGGAGAATGCCAACTTGTACACAAAATGGACTGTCAACCACTATGCTATTTAACATTTATACTTAAACCAGCACTACTTCAATGTCTCCTGCTATTTATTAAGAGGGATTTTCACTGCCATGGACATTAAATTCAGTAGACAGTGACTGGCAAGGAAAGCACTTGGTTTATATATAATTTAGGCATATGTTACAGACGAATACACCAACAATTGAGTGGTTATTTAGTATTTACATCACAAGCATGAAATATTTCCTCAATCACTGCAACATACAGAATAATTACTAAATTCAATGTTGAACTCACAGGTGCAACAGAATTTTCTATTCTTTGCCTTACAACTCTCTATGCTGTCCAAAACCTGGCTTCAGAGGCTTCTAAGTCTTCCACAGTCAGTTTTGGGGCTTCATCAGGAGTAAAGGTGAAGAGAGGTATTGTCCATTTCCTGGGTCAAACAGACTGCTTGTTCTGACAATGGAACTCGCTATTCAATGCCAGTCTCCAGAACAGGTACACTTATGTAAAGGAGAGCAGTTTTATCTTTGGCTACTTAGGTTAAGGAGTATGAGCACTTAGCTGAAGAACTCTGATGTTCAAAGGCTAATATAGTTAAAAAGACAGACACTAAGGTAAGCTTCAGTTGTCTCAAGGGAAAGAAAGAACCACTTTAGCAGGTTCCTCCTGTTCCAGCTTGATTCTCTCCCACTCCCACCTCCAATGGCAGTTGCCCTGTGGGAAGGATTCTGATTACTTTTGGTATGTTACTATTGTTTACAGTGGTTCATGTTATTTGCAGGCAGTCTTGGAAGAACTGTTATCCAGAAAGGCAGGGTATAGATATAATTAAATAACTAACTACAAAACAAATCATATGTGAGAACATAAGGCACCACTGGCTCCAAATAAGTCAGCAAATCTGGTGCTCAAGGTCATCCAACTGAACTAGAATTATAGAAATGCTTATGTTCATCTGATTTGCACTTGCAGATTTTCCATATACAGAGATTTCACCCTAGCCTGCACATTCTGACATCAGCCTCTCAAGCCATTCTGTAAGGAGCTCACCCAGTTTTGTGACATTAGGTTGATCTTAATAAATGTATCACCCTACTGTAGATTTTTATGTTCTTCCTAATTGACTAAAATGGCTGGTTATGATTTCTGCTGCACTCTACAATTTTTTCCTGCACATTTTCTTTCTCCTCCAGAGAGTTTCTCAAGCCACTTGACACTTGCATCATGAAATAAGACTAAGCTGTTTGCTGTACTAATTTCCAAGAATAACTGAATGGTGCATTAAATGAAATCTCAATGAGATTCACATGGTCAGATTCCTTTCTTCCTCTGTTTATGTATGCACACATACAAGTGTGAATGCATATGCACACCCTATTGAAAAGACAGGGTATCATGTATTGTATTAAAGAAACTGCCAGGACAAAATGTTTCATGTTTCACAACTTTAATAGAATATTCTAACTATTCTGTACAAATTGAAAACACCGTATTAAGTTACAAATGTATAAGGTAAGGCTGGAGCACTCTCTACATGCCTGGTAACAGCATTCACACAGTTGCTAATGAACTGTTGCCAGAAACTGGCATTGTTGTGTTAAGAAATGTGAAATGTAATTCTGAGCAGATCTTTTGAAGGATTTTTGGTGCTTTAAAAACCATGGAAATGTGGAACAGAGTGATTTGAGTATTGCAAATAACATATCAGAACTACACACTTACTTAGGATTTAATTCATATTTTCCCAATTAAATTACTCTCATGGGTCCAGCTCAGACAATTCTCTAAACTATTCAAACCCCTCCATCTTTCCATACTTCCGAGTGCAGTGTATCATCATGTTCTTTCCTGTTTAGGTTAAACCAGACATACAGCGATGTCTAAATTAGCAAGCCACTGACCTCCAAAGCAGAATGTACTAATTCAGCTATAAGAGAAAACTATAGTTTTTTTTCCCCCTAACGAGAAGCTGAAAAGTCAAGCTGCACACAAGACAGGGGAAGGAGTGCATGAACCTGCAGCTCTCCACTTTTCCAAATCTAGATCTGGAAGATCATCTGAACAAGGCCTAGTAACATAGGCTAAGCTAGATCAGTGATACATTTAGTGCCAAAACCCACTTTCATCAGGTTATGAGGCCCATTTCTTTCCCAGTCAGTTGTTTTGAAGTGTTTGACAAGCAATCATTCTGTGAGTAGAGTATGAGTTTTCCATGTACAATAACCCATATTTTATAAACAGGAAAAATATTTTTCAAGTATATTTAAAACTATTAAAAGCACTAGTTCATCAAAGTACTTACAAACAGGAATAAATAAGGTGAACAACTAAGATCTCTCAACCACCACCACGACCACCACCACCTCCTTCAAAGAAGATAAAGGAAATGTGACTTCAAATTCAGATTACCTTTACTGGAGATGACGATGTTTTAAGCTGCTCTGTAGCACTGTTCTGACTGGAAGGCTAACGGAAACATTTCTTTAACGGGGAAAAAGATTTAGAAGAAATCATTTTGCTTTGTTCTTACTGTTATTTTAATTAATTTAATATATATTTTATGTGAACTATTCCACAAGACAAGAATTACTTTGTACTGAGGGCAAGTTTTTCAGAAGGGCATTTTTAAAATTTTAATTGGAAAGCCTACTGAGATAATTGAGCTACAGTGTACCAAAGGCTGTAGAGTGTGCTTTAATTAAACCTCATATTTCTCAAATGCATTAAGTTGCCACTGTACAAGTTAAGCAAAAATAAGAAAAAAGTTAGTGAAAATCATGCATTTGAAAACAATTTAGTTTTAAGCATTGTTAATAAGATTGTGCTGCAGCAATGGAATATCCTGAACTGCAGGCCAGGTATCCAAACGTTTGTTACTGGTTGTTCAAATATCACTCTGAAGTGGTATTTCCTTATTGTTGTTTGCATTCAGCAGGCTGGCTGGCATCTTTCTGTTTGAAAGAGAAAAGAAAAGAAAAAAAAACAAGAAGTTTACTCAAGACATATCCAAGTGGACAGAAAATTTAATTCTACTTACATAAGCAAAATTACCATTTTTAAGTGATCCTATGTAAGCAAATAGTTCCCATTATACTAAGATGCTTTTGTATGAAGACAAAGATATAGGGAAATTAAGGAAATAGTGCTGTTCTGTTTTACATCAGCTTCAAACCAAGGTTCTCCCTCTTTACCCTAGATAAACTACTCAAGGAAACTTATGCTGCTGGACAGCAACTCTTACAATCCCTCTCCAATGGCTATGCTGGCAAGGAATGGTGGGAGCACAACATTCTATCTTTATTTTTCTCAGCACCATAACTATTTACTATAAGGGCAAAAATCCTGAAAATTCATTACTTAATTCTAAGAGATTATATTTGAAAACTATTGTTGAGAAAACAATACTCCATCAACACACACACACCAAAGCGACAGCGCACATAATGTCAGTAATTTTTCAAAACATCAGAAAATAAGATAACAAAACCACACTGATTATAAAAGCAAAGTAATTTTTTTTTAATATGTTTAAGTCCATATCTAATGTGCTAATTTTCAACATTCCTCTAAGTATGTTACGATTAGATATATCACAATCAAGTCTAGATTAAAGAATTTAATGGAAAAAGACTCCATTGGATCAGGCAGGCTATTGTAATGGTCTTCTATTTGGAATATGTGGGAAATGTATGGCTTTGTTGGCCCATCCTTCTACCTCATTCAAACTGTTTCTTCATCAATTTCCCATAAATATTTACAGCACATATATTTGAGATGCCTATCTTTTTCCTCCTCAGCACCACAAATGGGACTACAGGGTAACAGAACAGAACAGCAATGTCTATCTCATTCATCCAAGTCATTCATTCATTCACTCACTGATCCAGAACATTTTCATTTAATAGAGCTGCTCCAAATTAGCTGGCAAATTAACAATAACCCTACAAAGCCTCTTACAAAAACTGCCACTGGCAAACTGGCTGAAAACAAGTGTGGGTGGAGTTGCTGGAGGCTTTGCTGCCCCTCTCGTCCTTGTTAACACAAGTCTGCCCTTCCCCCAAAGACACAAAGTGGAGCACAAATGGTGCTATGATTGGGTGAGAGACGGCACACTCTCTTAGAAGACCATTACCGCCTGTATTAAGAGAAGCAGGACTGCCTCCAGAAAGGTGTTAACTTCTAGAAACTCATGGATATGCCACCTATTTTAAGAAAGCATGCCTTCTACTTCAAAGCCTTTCTTGTCACATTCAGAATACTGCAAAGGTAAGAAATGAGTCAGCTGACAGCAATTTTAAAAAACTACAAAACGTGATAGTATTCTTACTAGAAAAAGGGAAGAAGATGTGGGAGATGCACCACATTAAAGTTATGACCTCATGCTGATCCTATCATAATATGCAACTTGAAAACTATTGATGTGAAACAGCACTTTCTAATAAGTCAGTGATTCCCAACCTAGGGTATGTGTACCCCTAGGGGTATAAACAAGGATATTTAGTGGTATGCACACACTGAATAATGGAAGAAAAGGTAAAAAGTACAAGCCATTCTCAACAGACATCATAACTTGATGCAGTTCTTGACTGCCCACAGCACTGGCCTTCTCTTCCTCCAACCTTAGTGTGTGTGTGTGTGTGGGGATAATCATAAAGAGAAGAGTGATACACAGGCCAAACTTTGAGCTGCCATTGGCCACAATTTTTTTTTAAGAAAAAAGTCTTTCTCACAGGCATATGCACACATACCTTTCTGAGTTGCCACAACCATAGCCCTGCCCACCCTAGGTGGCTTCTTGAGCCTTGCACCACAGTCTTCTTTCTTCCTTGTGTCCCTCTCTATGGTGGAGACATCAGGTTCCACACCAAATCCATTTGAGGGAGGGATGTGCAGCACCATCGCTCCTTCCCATGCCTTCGGCTGGGAGTAAACCATCTCCTGAGACCATGGAAAGTGTCTAGGTGGGTAACAGGGCATAATGGGATGGAGAGACTCAGGCAGGATGGCTGGCCTGACATCCTGCCTTTCCTTCTGTGGGTGTGGTGACATCTTCTCAGAGCTCACAGGAGCTTTCTGATGGGGCTTTTTTCCCCCTCTAAGGACATGGCACTGGAGCAGGGGTTACAATTCATGGAAATAGGTTGCCAAGGGGTAAGGCAAGTGAAAAAAGATTGGTGAGCACTTTAATAAATAATTTAAAGTAACAAACCAGATATATGTGTAGCAGAAATACAAAGTTGTAACCAAGTGTACATAAAACAATTCCACCTGTACAAGCCAAGGCATCCATTTTTGACTAGTCTTTCCAAAAAGCTCCTCTTGTGGGTTGCTCCTCTGTTCACAACAGTATGGGATAGAGTATGAAGGGCAGCAATTGGTACATGGGTCGGAGGTGGGTATCAAGTGCCCTATTTCACATGTTGGTCTCCAATACAGATCAGTTCTTCAATATTTATAAATTCATACTGGCATTAGCAATGTAAATTACAGGCAATCTGCAAAAGGGATCAGAGTTTGGATGCCAATTTACAAGGGAATGGAGGAAGGTAAAAGGTTAAACCCCTGCTACTGTCCACTTCAGAGGTCCTGATCTGGATCAGGCTGCCAGTGCCTACTATTTGCATGGGGGGGGGAGCCTCTCACTAGAGCAAATGGACGTGGAGGAAAGTGCTTGTATAAGAACAAGTGAGGGAAGTGGTTCTGCTCAAGGCTGGCGTTTAGCTCTGATTCCTTAATCTCTCACACAGAGAATGTGGCCCGCAAAGACCACAGGTCCATCATAATGGCATTTCACAATCCAGCAGCCACTGTTACTATTTATCAGTGGAATCAGGAAAGGGGTCAGTGACCTTTTGTTACCAGTGCAACCCTCTGCACCTTGCAAAAGCTACTCCGGAGGACTGAGAAACCATCTGGAAGTAGTTTTGGATAGTATTGAGAGCTGCAGGAGTGAACAGGAGAGGGAAGTTTCATTGCACTGGAACTGCAGTGTATTTGGTGCAACTCCCAGTTCACAGTAATGTTCCCTACTGCAACACTTTTCCTAATGTGGCAGTGATTGTATTCACTTCCATACAAGGTCATATATCCCCAATGCAACCATGTTAATGTGCTTATTTCCATATCATGAAAAGAGTTAAATATTACTGGATTTTCATGAAGCACATGAAGCAACAGCTTCCAATGGTGTGAAGTTAGTACTAAAACCAAGTAAGAGATATTTCTTCAAATATTCAATACTGAATTTGAGGCGAGCCTAAACTGAATGATGTCAACTGCTTGAAACTAACAATGAGCTTTCTGTGGAATGCCATCTGTTTTATGTGAAATATTTAAGACTAAGAGATCAAAGTAATACAGTGTACATGCTGTGAAATAAGGAAGCAATACTGAGATGTGCAATCAGAGTGATAATGTGAAATACTGAATTGATGAGTCAATGAAACATGATGCATTATGCTCTTTGTTTTAAAAAGTTGTTCAAAAGATGTTCAACACCCACATTTTCCTCAATATAATAAATGCAGTCAACATATCTAGTACAAATCAATGTAACAGCCTCTTAAAAGACAAATATCCAGTCTTCTGAAATTATGCAGAACATACCATATTACTGCACTGGGAAAAGCAACACCCATCTAACCTAACCAACTTACCCAATGGTCAGTAAGGCTGGAAGTGCCCTGTAAGCAAACGGTGCAAAATAAACAACAGCCCAACACCTGAAGAGGGCCACTTTGTCCATCCCTGCAAAGCCTAAACTCTTATGTAGATTGAACTCAATAGTAGATATCACAGCTGCCATCCTAAAACCAGATTTCCTATCTCAACATTCTATCTCAAAGTTACTTCGGGAGGAAGCAACTTAAACTTAAATCTTAAACTTGTACTGGAATGGCAGATTTAAAACAATTTTAAGCATGATGTATTTTTCGAGAAGCTTTCCATCCCCTGCCTTAATAGATCAGGGAACAACAATGCAACCAATTTAACAAATCCTAAATCTACAGACTATGCAAGTGCATGTGTGTTCCAAAACCAATCTTTTTCCAAGCACCAGGCGGTAGTCCCCACTAGGTTAGGAACCTTCCCCCAGCAACTGCAGACCAGAATTCCTCTATATCACAGGTGAACATCAGGCCAAAAATCTCACATTCAGCATCTTTCAAGATTTCACTCTTCTCTTTACTTCTCCTCCCTTCTCCTCTAAGGTTTCTAACACTATCTGCCAGAAAAGGGCTAAAACCTGACTTGTTCATTTGGCAGGATATTAAAAACTGTTAGAAAGGGGAAGGGGTCCTAATTGTCACAACAGAAAAGAATTCTGACTCCTGCCTGTTCTGGTTGGCATGTGGGATTAAGGTAAAAGCACAGAAGGTTCTTCTAGCTATCCATCAATGGGGTTCTCATGATGAAGAGCTCCCACTTTGCTAGTGAAAGCAAAAATGCCAGATCCTGCTCGTCTTTTCTCTCAATCAAGTCAAGAACTTTTTTAAATTCATGCGAAACTTTGTCAGTTCCTGTTTACCTAGCTGTTGTACATTCATGAAAACATTTTACACCTTCAGTGTTAAAGTATCTCATGTATATCAAGTGGTAAACACCAATTCACTCCATGCTCAGTTCCACACAACAAAATGTGGAAAAACTAAAGGGGGTAAGAAGTAACAGTTCTGCAAAACACTGCATGTCTCACGCAAAACACTCTTCTAAAATCTGAACAAGGCACCTTAAGGTCTAACAAAGCTTCTCTGGAATAAAAATGTGAGGATTCCACATGCAATCCAAGAATGCATCTGCTAATTAGAACATACTGGCTTTTAAGACTGGGATGGGAATCCTGTGATACAAGAGATACAGGCACACCCTGCCTAGCCCCTGGCATATCACTGGACCTTTCCTCCAGCCAAAAGAGAGAGAGAGCATAACAGAAGTTTCCAGGAGCTGCGATTCTTCTTGAAAATAAGGTCCACAGTTAGTCCAGGTGGTAAAAAATGATCCCTGGACCCGTGGGGTTTGCCCGCCCTTGCTTCAACGTACCACAGGTGCTTCACTGTTTCTTCTGCAACAAACTAACAAGGCTATTCCTGAAAAACATTTGAACAAGAAGACAGCTTGAAGTCATGTCAGTGATATCTGTAGTAGAGCTGACAGTGAAGACCAGACAATAAATGCCATCAGTCTATTTCAGCTCCAGGAGTAACAGCATTCTGGCAGTTTCCATTAACAATATTCTGGCAGTTTCCACTACTCTATACTGCAATCACATTAATCTTCAAGGCACAGCTTTGTAGACAGGTGAAACGAAAGCATCTATTGTCTTGGCAAAGAATATGTGAGAGAATTCAATTAATGCTGACTACAGTTCAAGTATACTTACAGCAAAAGGTGGCTAAGAGTTTTCTGTCATTATGGTAGCCACCACAGATCTGGAGCTGTAATTTATACCCTAGGCAATCACTCCTTTATGAGGCAGACTTACACATGCTCCATGATGAACTCATCCGAGATTAGCTATAATCACTTTCCACCGTGTGTCTCCTAAGCTAGAAGTCAGTTCTGGGCAAAGCGAAACAAGCACTACTCTCCAAGAAGAGGTTCCAAGACCCATGAAGGGAACCAAAGACCATCTAAAGAACACAATGTGCAAGGGTTGGTCAAGCTGTTGCTTGGGAGCTACATGCAGCTCTTTTAAGAGTTTGTTATTCTTGATGCTGACCATGTTTCCTAAGAAACTGAAATGGGCAATCCCTGTCTCCTTCAGCCATTTGGGCTGCAGACAATGATGAAGGCAAAGAGGAAAAATCCAGTGTGCAAAAAGACAGCAGTACCTGAGATGTATAGGCAGGATGCAAGGGAGACAAGAGAAAAGGAGACTGCTGAATGGAAAACAGACAGAAGAGTCTGTCTAGGAGGAACAAGAATGAGAGAGTTGGCTGGTTGCCAAAGGGAGCTGGAAAGATGCAAACCATGTGCGGAGGAGAGATACATGTGGCTCAGCCAAAAAGGCAAGTCACAATCCTAGAACAGATAGAAAAGATATGGAAGCTACTAAGGTTAGGTAGGGTTAGGGTGTAGGCTGTCATTTCCTTTCTCCTCACTTTCAATAAAGGCATCACTTAAGAAGGAAGGTAGAATTAATCCCAAGGCAAAAACTAATACAACCATGGTCTAGCACAGTAAATTTGTACAGGTCAAGAACATCACACTGACCTGCAATGCACTAATTCAAATTTGATGCCAGAGCTTGCTATGGCTTTTAATCACAAACCTAATTCTACTTTTGATACCTGGATATATAATAAAAAATCATGATACAAGAAATTAAAATATGAGGAAAAATATGCCCAAGAGAAGATTTGTGCATTCATTGTAAGAGGAGGAAGCTGTGCCTTATCTGCAACAGTTTACTCATTTAAAAGGAGGCAATCTGAAACACCACTGTATGAAAAAAAATCCCAAAAATTTCATCTGTCTGTACTTCTGAATCAGGAAAAAACAAGCCAACCATATTGAAATCATAACAAAGCATTCAAATACCATTTCTGAGCATTCACAGGTGACACAACAAATCAATACCTACTGCCTGTATGAAGTTGTATGTATCTTTTTGCCTGTTACATTTTGAAAGTTGTTGCAACTCATTCAACATGGTCTAAAAACTTAGCCACTCCTGCAGCATACAACAACGAAATTCTCTAAGAAAATATTTACAAACTCAAGCTAAACAGCTCGTGCATTTTGTTTATTGCTACTGGATAGATTCATGTTATCTATAACATGTCATAGCAAGCAAAAAACAAAAATAGGTAAATCCTAACAGGTAGAGAGAAATATAGACATGAATGGTATACAGTCAGATCTCCGCATTTGTGGGTTTCACTTTTGCGGATTTGATTATTCATGGATTATTTGCTGTCAGCTCTGCTGTCTCCCTATGCCATTTTTAATAGGGACTGCAAGCTTCGTGAAACTGAGAAACTGCGAATGAGGCTTCTAAATCCCTATTAAAATGGTGTGGGGCAGCAGTGGAGGTAGCAGTAAGCCCCACTAGCCACCCACTTCTACCTTGTGAAGCAACCCTGATGCCTCAGAGGAATCAATGGTGGGTTGAATATAGTGACACTACTTTTCTGTGTTGTTAAATATGGTTTGAGAGGACCTAGAGTTATTCACGGTTTTTCCAATTGCATGGGGGTCCTGTGCCCCTAACCCTAGTGAATGTGGAGGTATGACTGTAAATTACTACATGGCTAGCTAGCTTATTATAAAGGATGACACTGTTTTTAAACAGGAGGAAACACATTTTGTCAAAAGCTGTTAAAAACAGACAAAATGGAGAAATCAGGTCATTTGTACACAGTATTTTCCAGTACTTCAAGAAGAGCCAGTGTTGGTTACATTAAGTTCCCCCTATAAAAACAAATCACTGGGTACTTCAGGAAAAGATCCAGCAGTGATAGGTTATCTAACATATTACAGCAGTGTTTATTTAACCTCACTGTCCTAGATACACAGAGAAATGAGCCTCATTGCTCCTCTAACTTTCCACTGAGCCACAGATTTCATTTCTTATCCTGAAGTCTCAAGATTCCATCTGATCTTGGAAGCTAAGCAGGGTCAGGCCTGGTTAGTACTTGGATGGGGGACTACCAAGGAATTTCAGGTGCTACAGGCTATATTTCAGAGCTCAGCAATAGCAAATCACCTCTGAATATTCCTTGCTTAAGAAAACCCTATGAAATTCATGCCATCAGTCGACAAATGACTTGAAGGCACGCGTGTGCATGTGTGCACACATACAGACACACACACACACACACAATTAAGCAACATATGTAAATGCACAGCATCACACCTACCTCTGATTACATTAACCATGACAAATGACTAAGAAATTAGACAGTGGTTTACAGACTTCTGGACACTTTCTTTCATAGGAACCCTCCTCATTACCCTGTAAACTGAATGAAGTCTACTGCAGTGGGTAACAGCCATTTAACTAAGTTAACTCTCCAAGACTTTCTGAAACTCTTGTTATCTTCTATAGGTGCTAGTTATGGAGATGCTACAGAGCTAAATACTACAAAAAGGGTGACGACACAATTTCAAAACAAATAAACTATGTGACAGTAAAATGAACAGAAGAGACAGCAAATCAGATTTTAAGATAAGAGCCTGAACAGTTCACAACTTAAGGTTCTCAGAGCAATGGTTCACACGGTCAAGAACAGATCACAGTATCTGCTAACAGGTCCAATAAAGGGAGACAGTTTAATGTGGCTCAAGAAGAATGCCACTGTCTCTCATGAATCCTAATGAGATGAGCAGTCTCACCTGCTACATGGAACAAACAGTAGGCCTTAATCAAATAGGAGATATGTATGTCACCAAGAATACATCTAATTAATACTCAAACAGTACAAAAATGAACAGGGGACGAGATTAGTAAAATGGAGAATTTAAGTTCAAGTAAATAGGACTAAGTGAGACATACAGAGTTTGGAAAAACATTTGTCCTGAAACATGTCACAATACTTTGAAGACATGGGGAACTGTAATGAGGAAGTTCATCCAGTAACATCTACACAAGTCATACATAGCCAGTGTAATCACTACAGAAATATCCCTATGTTAAAGGTACCTAGCTACAGCAAAGGCAGCAGAAGCGCATAAGGAAAAAAGAGGTGTTTCTATAATACCGGCATTCCTCATGATTTTAAACTGTTCTACATATTTTTCTCAAGAACAAGATCTCTAAGGGGCATCCAAATAAAGTACCCATTTTTCTATATTCTAAGCAGGAGAAACTACACAGGCATTTAAATGAACCACATTGCATGGGCTATAAAAATGGGAAGCCTGGAAGTTATGTATTAATGGAATTAAACCTTACCTATAAATGAATGAATGATAAACAGACTTAAATTACACCTAAATGGGGAAAAATTGAAAGGAACTGTCAGCATGAAAGAAAAGTGAAATGGACAAAAAAAAAATATTAGGCAGCAATAACTACTGTTCCAGAAGATACAAGAAATGATTTGTCAGATACAACTATTCTCCAAAATAATTTATGTCGTATTTTCAAACAATCTGTACATCACTCTTCTTCCAACTCACAAGATCTTTGACATAGCCACTGTTGCATTTCATTCATCAACTCAGTAACTATGACCCTATCACTACAGTAACTTCCTGGTAGTCACAAGAAACACCATGTCTGTAAAGAAGCCATATAAAATATTGTGCAGTGTGTGTGCTCATTATGTCATGCAAGCATGAATGTACATGTCTTCATCGATGCAAGTTCAATTTCTGCATGTCACTATTTTGGGAATATTACTTGCTTTTTTACTACAGGCTTACTACTTTTTTACTATCAAATACATCGCTCCGCCATCAGACTGGAAGTCCGGTCATGCATAAGTTTTAACGTGAGCCTATTGAGGAAAGGGATTGCAAGAGAGAAATAAAACTGTCTAATATATCTAAGGCTACTTCACTCATGACATTTTTCCTACATGGTCATTACATTCACTTAAGGGAAAAACCATGTACAAATGCCATGTGAAAATCACACTGTATATGATCTGCTGCAATTATCTGCCTGGAAATTACAATGCAATTTGTGAATAAGACTTTTTTCTTCTTACACATGTATGAGAAGTGGAATGTGCAAAGCAGTCTTTAGAATTTTCAGGAACAGGACTCGGGAAACTCAGCAATAAAATCAAATGAAAAGCCAATGCATATGAAATAGACAGATGCAGACTAACACACTTATTCTGCAACAGGACTCCGAAGTTTGTAAACTATGCACGCACGCTTTGTAAAAAAGTGTACACACATTTTTGCGTAGACAGCCAGGTGTTAGTTACATCTGTGCCTTAGTGAAGGAATATTCATACATATTGTTAAAGAAAATGAAATGGATAATTATTAACTTTAAATTAGTAGAAACCATTAACCAACTCTTCCATCCAAGTACAAGCTATATTACATAAAAATAAAATGGGCCTTATAATGAAGTCAGTATGCTAACAATTGCATATGTACTTTTAAAATTAAGCTAACCTTAGGTTCACTTTCTGCATCTTCCTCCTCCTCTCCTTCTTCTTCACCTTCCAATTCCTAGGTTTAAAATAAAATAAAAATAAGATAAGAACACTTTTTAGGAATACATAAAAAGGAACATTGCTACTGACCATGAAAGCTCCCTCTTGCTGACATACAGGGGCATCCAGCTATGAACTATCTCTTTCTGTTGTTCAGGAGACATGAACCATAGGAACAGTTTTCATCTACTACCTTTCCCCATATAGGTATGTCCTCTATTCCATTTCACAGCCTCAGTTATAGCAGGAAAAAGACAAAGACATGGACAAAGAAAAAAACTGAGAATTCTGGATGATGGAAACGAGTCATGGGAGCTGAGGGTAGCCGCCCTGGCAAAGACATGGAGTTGGGTGCCTTACAAATACAAATATTCATATGAAGAAACAGTGAGTGAAAATGTTCCGTTCTTCTCTTGACATAGGAGGAATCCAACTGTGGGATATGCAAAGCTACATACTATGCTGAGAGAGTTAGGTGAGTGCCCACAATTGACATAGGATGTGTTGTAGCAGCCACTATCCAAAGGCTGACTTTGTAGACAGGTCTACTTTTGTAATGCCTTGTGAAAGTTGTTGTGGAGATTCATGAAGTCACCCAGAAAATCAGGTATGGATGTGTTTGCATATAGTGTAGACAATGAGGCAGGTGGCTCTAGGAGAGTAAGCCACTGTGTAGGTTGCACTGCCAGAGAAATGTAACATATCAGTGTAAAGGTGGATACTTCCCCAAGGAGGTAAGATGAAAAGATACAAATAAGTCATCTGTACAAAAAATTCTGTTTCCTGTGCAGGTTCTGAGCACCACTCTGACAACTAACTTGTGCCAGAAAAGCTCATGTTCCTAGGTTGGACACACTGGCACAAATGTGTTTGTAAGATCTGTAGAAACCCAAGATAGCAATTTAATATAACATGTATATTATGAATGAAAGGTCCCTAGACCATTATCTTGTGCAAAAAACATAAGAGATGTTTGCTGACTTAAAAGGTACTGAATTCTGACATTCAGGCCGCTCAAGTAATGCCTGGAGAAATGGCATTCTGAGGGACAGAAGAATTTTGTTCTCATAGCATGGAAAAAACTTATGTAGGTTCCAGACGAACATGAGAACTGCATGTAACCTAACTGGAAAAACAAGTAAACCCCAAATGGTCCTGCTTCCCACTTGGACAGAACTGAGAAAAGACACAGGCCTGTTGCTTCAAGGTAGCTACACCTGAGGCCTAGTTTCGAATTTATGTCTAGTAATTCTAATATGCAAGTGACCCTTTTGTTCATCATCTTTTTCCCACTGCATTGAACAAAGAACTTCCAGGAGATTCTGTAGATCCTATTAACTATACACTTTCTAGATGCCACAAAACACAACCTCATGCAGATAATCTCATTTTCAAGACAGATGTCCTCTTAAGTTCAAAACAGCCAATCTGAGCTACAAAGGATCCGTGGGGCACCTGGGTTCCTCTGAGAGAAGACTGTATTTGATTGGAAAAGGCAACAACATTTTGTTGTTGCTCTGGCCCTTTAAGTCATTTCCAATTTATGGTGACCCTAAGGAGACCCTATCACAGGGTTTTCTTGGCAAGATTTATTTCAGAGAGGACTTGTCCTTACCTTCCACTAGAACTAAGAGAGTGCAACTTACCCAATGTCACCCAGTGGGTTCCCACAGCCAAGTGGGGATTCAAACTCTGGTCTCCAGATTCTTAGTCCAGTGCTCAACCACTACACCACGCTGGTTCACACACTTTCTCTATCCCTGCCATAATAGTGGAGGTACAGCTTACTGACAGAGAGACCAGAACCTGGTTCATCCTGTCTGTTTGTATGTATTTTGGCAGCCATATTCTCTCTCCTCATCAGGATAAGGAGACTGTCATACAAAGGGTTTGACATCTTAAAGTGCTATGGTGAACATGGTGAGTTTTGGTCAGTTTATGTTATGAGTCACCTTTTTTTTTTCTTCAATCAGAAATATCAGATCATTCAGTCTTGATAACACACTCTTGAACTTTGGAAGTGTGATCACAATTACAGAGTGAGGATCCTTAACTGGTATTCTTTAGGTCATACTGCAGAGCTTGGCCTACTCTGGAGAATGCTGAAAGGTGCGAGAGGGAGTGATTCTGCAGTGTTTATAGGCAATGTGGTTTTGGAAACTCAACAGCTTCTGCAGAAGGCTCTAGAGTGGGCAAGACCAGAACAGAATCTCAATATATAAGCTCTTCATATCAAAGTAATAGGCTAAATCCTTAAGAGCCACTACTCTATGATTCTCCAGGCATCTGGTTACCTGCTGACTCTTCTTCAGCACAGGGAAACCAGTCTCTTGAGACATGTTGGGCAGTGTCTAAGCGTTAGAGGAAGGCAATGGTTCACCAGCAATCTGTGCTGCTGTAGGCAATTTAGGGGAATTGCAGATGAACCTTGGCTGAAGAAAACGTAAAAGGCTGTGAAACGGTTGGAAAAAAGGCCTTTCTCAAGCCTGAAAGACATAGGGAGGCCTCAGAGCACTGTAAACTTGCTCTCTATGGAAAAAAAATTGGGGATAGGGTGCGGCAATAGGGATGTGATGAACCCTCCAGGCTGCCTACCGCAATTTACACCTACACGTCCTTTAGAGATAGACGGGGAACACGGTCTTCCAGGTCTACCATCAACACTATCTAACTGTGAAGCTGATGGAGATGCAATCTGACACTATCCAGAAGGTCACATATTCCCAATCCCTGCTTTAAAATTTCTTTGCCAAAGAAGTAAGAACCTTTGAATATCAGAATAGGTAATACTGGTTCTGGAAGCAGATTCCAACTCACAGGTGCTCTGTAACAATCAATATTCAGCCAAATGCAGTTGATGCAGCTGAATGTATGAAAAGCTGGAATGCTGTAGATGACAGGAAGACATTTGAAGTTGGGACTTCTATGTGTCCCCAACATTCACTTTAGTTCTATATGTAAGCAGGCAAATGTCTGCTCAGGATTTATGTCACTATTGGACAAGGAACCATTTTCTGAAGAGATCTAGTCTCAGGAAACACTGATTTTCCTCAAGATGTGGGTGCCAGATCCTTAGCAGCAGAAAATAAATCTGACAACAGACCACAAACAAATACAATACAAAAGTCAGCTTTCTACACTGCAGTAACACCATTCCTTTATTTCTACATCAGTACAAATAAGGCTTGAGAGGATGGGTCTTGATGAAACCACCAAGTGATTCTTCAAAAGGGATATGCTGCTGGTTAATTTCCTCTCTTGGGAGAAAGGTCAGGAAACCCATGGCCAGATTCAGTCTATGGATAAGCTTTCAACACTGTGTTCATGTTATGCTAATCGCCCTGTTTTAGAACACTCTCTGCCCTGGTGCTGTCACAAGTAAGAAAAGACTCAGCAAAACAAAGAGGAAACACGTCTGCTCTACGTATGGAAGCACTGTTTTTTTCTTTTTTTAGAAGCTGCCCAGAAATGTCAGTAATGCTATATTATCTGGGGGGTGGGGGTGGGGGGTAGAGACAACAAGGTGAGAGAATTTATTCTGTAACAGCAGCAGAAGGAGCCCTTACCTGACCCTGGAAAACATGAGCTAAAACTGAATTTGAGAATCTCCTGAACCAGAGAGTAGCTCAACTAATATTGCCCTTTTGCACTCTCTGGTGGTCAGAAATGTTACTGCTATGTAAACTGATTTAGAAAGTTATGCCAATTCTGGCAGGGACCTGGGGTTTTGGACAACTCCCAAAATTGAGGTTTGGTGGTTAGGCCTAATCACCAACAAAGAAGATTACTTCAACTAAAAGGACTGTTTATTATCTGTAGTAGCAGCTGTCAAAGAGAAAAAGGTGTTTTATTATTTTAACAGAGTTGTAAAGAGATTGAGGCCTTTCTACATCTTCCTTCCCACTGCTTTCTAATATGCTTATTTTTTCTTATCAGGATTGTTAGCTCACTTTTCCATCTAAACTATCAAAAAGACACGAAAAAGGCGAGAAACTGGTAAGGAAAAACAGCATGAGAAATTTTTAAAGATCCAACCAAGAAGTAAGGGAACACAGAAGAGAAGCAAGAAGAACACAGGTTTTGCTTATAAGAGTGACCTATGCAGAAAGTAGAGCTTTCGAAAGATAAGCTTTTGCTCTGAATGAAGATGGGCATGAAGGAACCAGGAACAGAGGAAGGTCCTACAGATACAGGTAGTGAATTAGGCTGCACAGTTGCTATCTTCTCAGGAACAAAATGAAGAAACCCACATGTGCTCTGAGATTAAGCAAACCTACTTTAAAGATCTTGCAAATTTAAAAAAAAAAAAGAGGGAGGAGAGAAAGAATTCTGTTTTCCAAACTTCTAGTTTTACACTATATATGTCCGTCATATGAATTAAGCTATCTTTTCCACATCAGTTAAAGTGCTAACAAGCACTAGAAGATTTGAAAGGTCTCAAAAATCTATTGCTCAACTCCCTATCTATAGGTCATCCATGTCAATTGGATCTACTGGAGGAATGATCTGGCTAAACATTTCCAGTATTGATTTTTGAGATACTGAAATACTGGAGAAAAAACTGGACAGAGTTCATTTCTATATATACATAAAACAGCAATTCAAACAAAGCAAACGTTTTGTATTCTCTCCAATTTCTCACTAGAGTCTGCTGGGGTGTGGGTGGGTGTGTAAAATAACAGAACAAAAACTGATTTTGCACTTGCCTAGTATGCTGTCAGGGTATCATGACCTTTCATCCATCTTACTTTGCAAAGGACGATTTAGTAAGCATTTCCCACAATTGCTGCTCAAGCAAGAAGCCAGTTAGCTCCCAACTTGAGTGCAAAGGGCTGTTAGGCAAAACAACTGGATCTTAATATCACTTCACACCAACAGGAGCAGTCAACAATGATATGTCCATGCTTCTCAAAAAGGGGCCTCTCTGGATTACTGGAAAAGTAAATATTTCATCTCCTTCAACATGGAAAATATGACCAGAAGATAAACAGGATTTTACTCACCTCCTCTTCTCCTTCCTCTCCTTCTTCAAACTAATAAGAGGGGGGGAAATTGTTTAGATCCTACTTTAAACATTAGCAGATAAAACATTTATACGCATTCTAGACATCCTACATTACACTCTCATTCTTTCAACGCATAACTACTTGGTATTATTTAAAGTGGACTCACTAATACTTTCATATTTACAATGAAGGGCTGAATATAGTTCTACATTTCTACTAGTGTCCTTTCAGAGAACAGAAAATGAACTCTACAGTTCAGGACAGTCTATTCCTTTCAAGGTCCTTGCTACAAAAGGAACAGAAGAATTTATCTTGCCTTGAGCAGTTTCATTTTGTTCATTAAAAAATATCTCTTATAAAGAAAGAGGCCATTCATTTCTATTAATCTATTTGTTCTTTAAGATGAGGTAAGAGGAAAGGGCAATTATATCAACAAGAGAAAAGACATAATAGCTACTGCTGCCTTAAAAAGTAGTATGTAGTATAGTGGTAAGAGACTGAGCTGGAAAGTCAAATGTTAACTTCAGCTACAAGTTCACTAAGCATTAGTAGACAAGACACTGTTTTTCAGCTTCAGCCCTCCATCTATACCCATAGGGATAACATCAATGTATTCTACAGAACTTGTGTAAGGGTTACAAAAGTTATTTAAAATGACCTTCCGTGATAAGTATTTCTACACGTTCATCCTGATGTCCTAGCATCTGTTCAGGATTGGAGCCAACCAACTTGGGGAAGGTAAATATTTTTAATTGGTACAGCTGCCAATCTGAGCATGCCAACACCTCCCACATTTCAAAACTCTTATGTTAGCACTTACCACCTAGAGTAAGTGATAAGGAGAAACCAAGAGTCAAATATAATGGGACCCAATCAGCTATCCAATCAGAACCTGACAATTTAATATTATCTTGTCCTCACAAATAGCTGACTTGGCTTTTATAATTAAAGCTTACCACTAAAAGAAGATTAAAAAATGTCTCCACACAAGAAAAAGGAAAAATTGAGGCATACACACAGAGAGATAATTTTAAGGGATACATACATTATCATCATCCTCTATAGCTTCCCCAGTGAAATAGAGTACAGCACGGGGCACTATTCTTTCACGGAAAAAGTGCCCAACTTCAAAGTCTATAGCTAACGTACACTCTGAATCTTCATCCTAGCAAATTAAAGGAAAAAAATTATGGAAATACTACAACGGAAACCTCTGACATGACTGACAGATGTGAAATCAGGGCTACGAATTAAGCTATGAGTTCTACTTCTATTGTATATTTAAAAACTGAATTGATACATTTTCCTGGTCCTCAAATATCGGTATATCAACAGTATCTTATTTCTTTAAAGCCAATCAGTTCTGTTCAAGCACAAGACTAAGACGTGAATACCAAATATCTGATACGGAACAAACTACTGTATTTTGAACAACTGCATTTAAACCACTTGGGACATATTTTGAAGAACAGGTAAAGAGATTAATTCATGCTTAGGAGGCAGAGAGCCAAAGGGAACAGGAAATGAGACATTACTACTAAGCTTTTTAAAAATGTATTATGCAAAACTTGTAATGCTGCTAATGGAAAACTGGGTGAATGCAGTCCTACCTGTGAAATTACGTCTGTACAACTGAAACATCCTAAGTATTCTTGGTATAAATATGTCACCTGTTGACCTATGGTGACCCCATGGATTTCACAGGGTTTCCTTAGGCAAGGAATGCTCAGAGGTGGTTTTGCCAATTCCTTCCTAAACATCAGGAAGAACTTCCTAGGGGTAAGAGCTGTTTGACAGTGGAATATGCTGCCTCGGAGTGTGGTGGACTCACCTTCTTTGGAGGTTTTTAAACAGATGCTAGGGGGCCATTTGCTGGGGGTGTTCTGTGTGTTCAAGCATGTCAGGGAGTTAGACTCGATAGCCAGTGTGGTCTCTTCCAACTCTATGATTCTATGAAATATAGCCTACAGCACTTGGTATTCACTGGCAGCCTAACCAGGGCTGACCCTGCTTAGTTTTCATGATCAGATAGGATCCTGGCTCTCACTGGTATAAACAGAGGGCACTAAATAGATTTTGATAGATCAGAATCTGGCTCACGATCATCAGTCTGCTACACTATAGTTTAGTGCCATACACTAATATTTCCTGAAAATTATCTAGGCTCTCCAATAATGAGACAGATATACTATTATAGGTGGGATTTTCTTCTTGGTTACTTAGGCTTCTAAGAATCTCTCCTGAATGAAACAAACTAACGTGGAGAACATTGTGAACGACGTTCTTGGGGGCACAGGGTTCACCGTGAGAAAGTTGTTGTCCTAATCATTTGCCACTCTTTGAAGTGTGCTTGCTTTCTAATTAAAAGCACAGGCAAGGGTATAAAAATACTGAAGTAAGACTTACCAGTGATTCTCCATCTCCTGAAACTACAAAGAAAGAAAGAAACCAGTCTAAACCATTAATGGTCCCAATTCTGCTGCGTTTTCTAGTATAAAAATTGTTCAAATGAGAAGCTGAACAAGGAAAGTTTCTGCGCCTTCTGTGTGTATCAATGCCAAGGGAAAATCAAGACTCTGTTTTCTAAGTCCCTCCTTTCATTTTGCTCCTTCTATTTGCTTCTTGGACCAACCGCTTAAAACCAAAATAGTGAGTGAGGAAAACTCTACAAGTACAAACGGCATTTGCAAAACACCCTCCCCCCGATTACTGATTCAGTATGAAGTGCTGTGCTGATGCAGCTTCGAGTTAAAAACCCAGGACAGATCAAAGTATACAGCATGAGAAGGATGGCTAAGCACTTTAAACTTGTATTTATCTCATATACCATAATAGAAAATGGAAGGGAACTCATTTAATAATGCTATAAAATACATCATAAACTTAAAATAAAAGCATTATCGCTGTGAGGTACCATCCAGAGTTCTGCCAACAGTTGTTACAGAAATGTCCTCCTCCTCCCCTTCAGCCCTCCACACAGCTTAAAAAGAGCTCTGTAGGATCCTCCAGTCTCCTAAGGTGATTCTGGGGTGCAGAGGGGGCTGCAATGTGTAGATAGGACTGCCTCTTCTCCTAGTTCTGCTGTATTCTGCCATTCCATTAATGGATGCCCACCCATGAATCTCAGCTTATGATACAACTGTACAGTGCTAATAAATATGCCGACCCACAATTTTAAGAACTCAAGAGCAAAACTAGGCATAGTTCATATGTTAAGTACTAAAAGTGAGCTTATGAAGTAGTTCTGAGACTTTATCAATGCAGAAGTAGAAGAACATATGGGCCAGTATAACCGCACTTTTCCATATTCCTGTTTCAATCTTTTGTGACTGGGAGAATGGTCACCAGAAACCTCTGGTGGTTCAGATACGGCTTTCTCTACACATTTGCATTTCTCTTCCCTTTTCAAGAGAAACACACCTTATTTGCTACCCACAACACTGTTATTCAAAAACCATGTGGTGATAATTAGGACAAAAATTTTGAACTTGGGCATTTAAAAAGAGGAGATTTGGGATGCAAGGGACACAAGCTCTGAAACAGTCAAGTGAAACACAACTACCTAGAAGGTTCTTTACTCATTTAGAACATAAGGTAGGAAAAGTGTGGTTTAAAGGCTATATCTGGGCCCTTGACCCTATTCTTGCATTTCCTAAAGTCCCTCTAAAACTTGCTCCACCAAGAACAGTTTTTTATTATTTAAAAACCGTAAATCAAATTTAACATATCCAGGAGAACACTGGTTGCCCTGGATAGCAAACAAAGATGAGTGTGCCATTTTAAATGTGTAACAGACTAGGATAACACAATATAACTCAGTTCAGAAAGGTACACATACCTGTGAGCTCTGATGACCACAGAACAATATGGGTATACAGTTAAAACTACAGTAATTCCTCCCACTTTACCGAGAAGAAATTCTTCTTCTCATGCTATATCCCTGATAGTATATAGCAGGCAAGTGCTTATGTTAGAAGATTGCAAAAAGTGATATATTAAACCCTTTCCCAACTACGCATGATAGAAAAGGGGTGATCCCAGGAGGGTGAGAAAGAAAAACTGTGTCCTCTGTGAGCCCCAAAAGTTCTTATTCCAGATTGTCTAGAGCCCTGACTAGAACACACCTGTTAGAGGATGTGGAAAGAATGTTCATTATTTATCTGTGTATGCACTCCAACTTTTTTGTGGTTATAAACTGAGGCACTCAATATCAAATAGAACACAACTCAAATATTTTCTCGTATTTTTATATGAAAAACCTTTTCTAAAATATTCATGGATATAACTGTGAGGGCAGATTGAACTGAACCATGCTTACCTTTTATTGGACTGAAGAAGTTAAAAAAGGAGTCATTGGGTACTTGTTTAGTAATTGTTCTGACTGTACCTCGCCCCTTGTGTTTCTGTTTCTTCTTTATTGTTTTAACTGTAACATTTTTTCCTTTCTTCCAGTCGATAGTACATCTGGAGTTAAAGTAAATGTATAGGCCAGTGACATTAAAAAGTGAAGAGCCACAAACATGTAGTAGCTTTTCACACTAACTATAAATTCTCATGAAGATTATGGTAGCTTTCTACAGCAATAATGCTAGCTACATCCAACCCCACATAAGGAAAAAGAGAGTGATAGTTCCGATGTACAGCAGGAGCCAATAGGAAAAGGCAAGGGTCAATGTTCTAGTGCTAAAGAAATCTAGGTACAAGCTATCTGTAACTAAATGGAAGGCAAAAGGAAGTGACAATACAAGAAAATCATTTCATCAATAACATTCTGAATGCAGTACTGGTAGATGGGGGAAAATGTTTGGCGATACTCTTCACAGCCACCAACCAGTAGCTGCCTACAAAACAAACAAAATTATCTCCAAAGGAAAAGTGAAGGAACTGCGAACTTTCTATTTAAACATTAGCAAAGAGTGCTGCTATCTAGATGGTGCCATCAAGCTGATATTGTTCCAACTTAGAATTTCTGGGTAACTACAGCATATGGAAGAATTCTTACTGTGAGGTTATTTGATCAATGAATGTAACTTTATTATGCCCATTTTTTCACATACTATATTATAATCAGCCATGTTCACATCAGTAGGATAACATTTCTTTATTGTTTTCATTATTTTAAACTGTACCACAAAATATTGCCTAAAACCTAAAGCCAATATAATTTTTACGGCTCCTGAAGCTCTGGCTTGTGGCAAAAGGTCTCACTGAGGAAAAAAAAAAGTGCAACACACTTTTAGAAGCCTTAATCATATAAGTTAATTACATCTGTGCAACGCAAAGAACTTTAAAGGAAGTTGACAGATTAGGAGAAAAATCCAAGAATTAAAAATCAGGATTAAATATTATTTCATACTTTGGTGGTCCTCTGACTACAAATGTAATATCATATCTTCAAGACTAAAAAACAAAAGCTCGTTAAAGTGATACTGTAACCCATCTGAAAAGTCTTACCCAATTCAACCATGTGTAACTCTTTATCACAGTTCATACTGGCTCCCGAACATAAGACCAAGGGTCTAGGTATTTACACTGGACATGTACTCATCTTATCTTGTGGATTTAACACAGTGATCCCATGTATTTACAATATTATCTTAACATTTTGGCGCAGAAACTTTAAAAATCTTTAAAATGTTTCCTTACCCCTCACAGTCAACAATTTCAGGGCCTTCAAACGAAAAAGGATCCGACTTATCTGGCTCTGACTTCATCTTGTAGGTTTTTGTCAGAACTGAATTAGTAAAGTAGTCATTGGGCTCAAAATGGAACTCTAACGTGAAAGACTAAAAAAAATTCATTATTGTTCTATAGTTATCACCATTTTTAAGAAACAGCAAAAAGTAATCATTTGTTAATAGTGTGGAAAATTTGGATTGCAACATCTCCTTCATAGCATTAAAGCTCAGATCTGCCTCCACACACTACATTTCATACTGTTGTACTAAACTGTAAACAATGCATCACAAAAAAAAAATCACATAAATATCTGATTGCTTTTTCATTTAGTTTACACTATGTGTAATGATTGTACCTAACCTTGTGTTTGTTGTGTGTTTTTATTTGCTTTCTTAAAGTTCAACCTGAATACATTGCTAGGGCTAAGTCAACAGTTGGAACTGAAAGGTGGGATATGTAAATATAAAGCCTTCTACTAATATAAATAAAATTAAATTATTCCTGTAGATTGAATGACCAAAGAAAGAACTTTCTTTAATACTTGAGCCTGTATTTCCATCCCACTGGTAATCTTATATTTATGGAATACTACAGAGAGTTTGGATACAGAAGAACATAAATCAAGCAACGGAAAAAAGAATGAGGAAAATTAACATTTATATGCAGAGCTGGAAGAGTCACAACCTGTGTATAGAATTTTGTGTTCTGTTTGCCATTTAAGGTATCAAGATGAACAGAAAAAGTATCTTCATATCTGTGGTATATCTCATAGATTATTAACATTTCAAACATATTGACTAAAATGTTTAACAGAAGTCTCAGTAAAAACTGCTATGGGCAAGTACTCTCCCAATTACAGTATTCCACTACCAGTGATGATACAGAGCTGAAACACAAACATAAGTCTATCTTAAGGGGCAGAAGTAAAAGCGGCATTAACTTTTCACT
This sequence comes from Cyclura pinguis, assembly GCA_030412105.1. NCBI lineage: Eukaryota > Metazoa > Chordata > Lepidosauria > Squamata > Iguanidae > Cyclura > Cyclura pinguis. The sequence continues at coordinate 282,514,337 of CM059599.1, forward strand.
TGAAATCATATAAATAACAATGTCACAAAATGTTAGAGCTCCACAGAACCCCAGCTTACTGAGACAGAGTAAGTGTGCTGGTACACTAAATCTCTCCTGCATGTTGTTGCTTAATTAAGCAAGAGCAGAAAATGTTTCACTTTTCTAATGAAAATATAATTAACCAATTCTTTCAATGTTTTTCCATGTGCTTGCTATAAAGTTATCCTAACCCACCTATAAAATTGTTAAACATTGCTTTATAATGAACTGCTTCATTGGCAATATATGCTGTATATGGAAAAACAGTACACATAGTGAATGACTGTTTACATGGAAAAATACCATACATATAATAATTTCAAAGCTCTATCTTGAAACAATAACTTAGTGATCCCATGTCTGCACTATAATATTATTAACCCATATCAAAGCCAACTTGGAGCATGGATATATATCCTAAAACATTTCGGTGTCAATATAACTGTTAGACCCAACTAGAATTAAACACATTAAATTAATAGAAACTGTACAACTGTTGACTTATAAAGGAACCGATTACATAATGGACCTACCTTAGTTTCAAAAATAGTCCATAACAATTGGACTTAGTTCTTTATGAGTCCCTCTAACAGCTGTGGGAGACCATAACAATCCCAGTGGCTTAGAAGGGTTTAGATATTCCAAAAGGGAAGTCCTATCCACCAGCTGCTATTTTTTTTTTTAATCATCATCATCTTAATCTATTTATACAGTACCTTCAGTTTACAGGCTAATTCCAAACTGTATTACAGAGGAAAAGGATGCTGAGCTCTCCCCTCTGAAAATGAAGCCATGTACTCTTATTCAACAGTCAACAGTGGGCCACACAACTCTGAGATTTTCCTGCTACCCAAGGATTATGACAACAGACTGAAACTCTGTATAAAGGTCTGTGTTGTAAAAACAGCAACTACCTAGAGAATACCTCCTATTCTATTTCCCCCAATCATCTTGCTGTTGAAAGTCCAGCTTTCATACACCTTGCAGAAATAGCTCCAAGAGAGAACTTGATGAGAATTTTAGATCTGCAGCATTACTGAAGTCCATTAACATTTTATATGAGGGACTAGGAAAGTCCTATAAGCAACATCGATGAGAAGCCATTAAACATTAAAAATATTAACATTAAAAAAAATGTTTCTAACGTGTGAAGTATCTATAACAAGTGATGCTACTGTGGTAACTACAATATATAAAGACTACTTCAATACAGTCATGCCTCTCAAGAGGCAAGTCTGAAAAAATCATGCCTACCTAGATGAATAAAGTAAGATAAACACTGAAAGCTTCTGTATACAAATGATTAATGCCTATTATGCCACACAACATTATATCAAAAATTAAACAGTACTAACCATTGGCTGTCCTGGCTCAGAAAATTTCACCTTGATATCCTGCAGGTGTTTCAAAATTGGCTCATCATATTCCTAAATACAAATCAGAGTTATTAATAAAATGAAACCCATGCCTTGCATTTCATTAGAGTCACTCTTCCAGTATACATGACTGAGCTTCAGTTTGCCATCTTTATTTTCAAGTTTAACTACTTTTGCCTCAGTCCATGAATCAATACTCTGAACAAAATATACATGCCGGTGGAAAACTCAATACATCAATTTTTATACCATTAGCATATTAAGTAAATGATTATTTTAAGAACTGTTAGTTAAATGTTTATTAGAACTCTACCTTATACACAAATCCACCCCCTTAAAGTCATACGCAATCCTTGTCCATAGATTGAGCCAGAAATAGTAAGAGACAGAAAAGGAACTAATGGCTTACCTGTGAGATGTTTATTTCCAATAGATAAAGAGTGAACACCCTCTAGTTTGGGTGTTGCTCCTCCCACTCACTCCAATAGGCAGGAAAAAAGTCAACAGACCTTCTGGAGTCCCCACATGGGAGAGCAACTCCCATGAGGTCAGTTGCTATAACAGCCAAAAGAGAGAGAGATAAAAACTGCTCTAGAAAGAACAAACTCCATTTAGAATTTATTAACACTGTTTCATACAGTGAACAGAACCAGATAATGCATCAACAATCAAATAGTGCTTCATAATAATGCTCCTATTAGGAGAAACTGCGTGCAGTCAGAAGAATACCCTGCCAGCATCCTTGAGGGCGGGCAGGATATCCATCCTTTATCTACAAGAAATGAACATACCACAGGTAAGACCAACATTCCTTTTCTCAATACAGAAAGAAGGAACATCTTCTAGTCTGGGATAACACCAGATCCTCCCAGTTAGGGTGGACATGCTGGTGCCCCATGCTCTAGGTCTTTACTATCTGCAATAGCACCCTCTTGACAAAGACAGTTTCAGCTGAATCTAGGCTATTCAGCCTGTAATGTTTAACAAATGCACAGGGCGACTTTCAAGTGGCTGTCCTGCAAATCACTGCAGGTAGGGCATTTCTTGATAGTGCCACCAAGGTGGCTGTGCCTCTTGTGGAGTGCGTGACTATCCCCTCTGGGGGTGGAACCCCCAGGGACCCATAACAATTCCTGATGCAGTCCTTGAGCCACTTGCTCAACGTGGAGAGAGATACTTTTTTACCCTTGGATCTGGGGGTGAAAGGCATTCTGAGGAATGGAAGATCCTCGTCCTCTTTACATAGGTCCTGCTGTTACTTCTCACATCCAAGGTGTGCTGGATCCTCTCTAACTCCTTGGACAGTCAGGGACAGAATGATGGCAGGCTGACTTCCTGTGCTCTACAGAAGGCACACTTCACCTTTGAGATGAAAGATGGGTCCAGCCACAGCACCACAGAGCATAGCTTGATAACGGAAAGTTCCTTGCACACTGACAGAGCCCCTAGTTCTGACACCACGTGTGCTGAGATAATGGCTGTGAAGAAAAGGACCTTCCAAGACAAGTGTTTCAAGGAGGCTTCCCTCAGTGATTTGAATGGTTGGGACTATTAGGGCTTTCAAGACCATGTGCCAGTCCCACGACAGCAAGTGGTGTACTGTCAAGGGACAGAGAAGTGATAGCCCTCTGAGGAACCTTCACCACAGGTCCACTAGTCTAGTGACTGTAGTGCCTGCCTGGAAACCTTGATGAGCGGTCTCATGGCTGTGATGGCCAGTTAGTATGGAAGCAGGAGCCACCTGAATGCTCTGGTGTGCAGACAGGCACACAGGAGTTGATGGTGAACAGCTCTTGCAGGTACAACAGCAGAGAGAGGCTTAATGTGGGAGTGGTCCCTGATTGCTGTAACAATGTTGCTGATGGACTGCACCTTCTCCTGGAGGGGGAGACTCTCCCGGAACTTGTGTCAACCCTTGCCCTGAGCTGCTGGCTCTCCTGGAATGGAGTGAGCAGGTTCATTTTGAGGTTGCCCAGGAATCCATGTGTCTTCAGAGAGCTGAGGACTTGTTGCACATCTCTTATTCCCTGTTGGTAGGAAGTCAATCTGACCAGCAGATCATCAAAATATGGGTAATTGTGGGCGCATGCCTTTCTCCAATGAGCTACCAGGGCCAGCCTTATCTTGGTGAACACCCTGGATGCCAATGACAGTCCAAATGGAAGTGCTTTGCACTGGTAGTGTAGTGCCTTGCACTGGTACTGGTAGTGTAGTTTTCCACAGGCAAAGCAGAGAAACTGGTGGTGCATCTGACATACCAGAACATGAAGGTGGGCTGTGGTAAAGTCCAGGGATGACAGGAAGTCCCTTTGTTGAAGCCCCTCAAGAATGTGCTTCAGAGTTTCCATCCTGAAATGGGACTCCTCACAAAGCAGTTCCCTGCTCTTAGCTTCAGGACGGCTCTCCAGGTGCCATTCTTCTTGGGCACAAGAAAGAAAATGGAGTAGCAAACTCTGCATCTTTGAGAGGGGGCACTTCCTCTATTGCCCCATTTGCAATAAATGACTTGCAGCAGGAGGTTGCTTCTTCTTGGTTCCTGGACTTCAGCAACACGATGAAGTTGTGCAGGAGAACTGTGGGAGAACTCTATCTGGTAGCTGTGACCAACTGTCCAGCACCCTTCTGTCTGAGGTGGAGTTCTACCACTGCCCCCAAGGGTGGGATAGCATCAGGCCTGCTAACCGATCTGTGCCTCCACTGCTGGACTGTGGGTGGCCTGTTGTATGCTGTGTCTGGGACTCTGGTTAGAAGCTGTGCTCTCCCCAGCGAGACCTGCAGCCTCTGGAGTCCCTGGAATGAGAGGAAGGACTGAAAGAGGAGGTGAAGTGGGATTTGGGAGCACAAAAGGAGAAGCACCCCTGCCTAATTTACCTTCTCTCCTCTCTTCTTCTCCCTGGCACTAATGCTTTCTTTTTGTCCTTATTTTCCACAAGGACCAGTTCCAGGGAGTTTCCAACCAGCTTTGTCCCAGTTAGTGTGCAAAAGCTAGGTTCTGTTTGGAATGCAAATCAACATTTCCATTTGTAAGCCATAACTGATGCCTTATTGCTGTAGAGACCACCTGAAGCTTGGCATCAAACTGGATGGCATCCAAGGTTGCATCAGCCATGATGGCTATCTCTTTAATTTATGCATGCCCTGCCTGAGCTCATTAGAGGGAATGGCCTTTGACATCTCCTTGGCCCAGGGCATGGAAGTGCTTGCCATGATGGAGGCTGCTGCTGCAGCTTTCAATGCTAGGGAAAAATCTTTGTGAACTTTTTTCAGAGCTGCCTCAGCCTTTCTATCTTCTGATCCCTGAAATGTACCCTTTCTATCCTTACAATAAATTGCAGATAAGGCCAGGCCAGACTCAGTGGCACTGATCACTGGGACCTGCAGTCCGGTTGTAATATTCTTCAGGTGACTGTAGCACTTTTTTAACAGCACCTGGGTTGGGGCTGTTAAGATTCCAGCTTGCTCCACTCCTCCCTAATTACTTCCATGAAATCAGCTAGAAATGGAATGTCTAAGGGAGAAAGGGCCACTTTAGGGAAGCATTCTCCACTCCCTTGGGAGAGGGCTGGATCCTGGGGTGGGGGTTCTCAGCTGGGAGACTGAGACCCAGAGACCTGACTGCCTTTCTCAGCAGTACAGGAAAATCCTCAAATTGAGTAGCTCCTCTGAATGTGAAAAGAATGGCGTTCCCTCCACTTCCTCTGAGGAACAGACCCCAGAACATCAGAGGCTGAAGACTGCCCTTTTAGTCCTACTAGGCTTCTTCCTAAACGTGTAGCCAAGATGGTGGGTTGTCAAGGCTGGAAGGGGTGATCTCTGCCTCCTCCCATGTGGCTGACTCATAGGATGCTTGAATGAGCTCCTCTGAGTCCAGACTACATATATCTGTCATCCCTGGACCCGAACTACAATCTGACCTGACCCTCGGTGAGCCATGCTAAGCTGGACTTGAAGAAAGGGAAGAGGACCAAGTGCCCATCCACCCTGCACACTCCAGGGGAAGTATCTTGGCCTGCCAATGTTAGCAAGCTTGATGCAGCAATGGTGACATCGTCCTGAGCAATTTCACTTGCAGCCAAGCCACTAGCTCCAGGGATGGGTCCTTCATGGCCATGCTGGTGGGTCTCTACACACCCCTTCCCCATCGGTCTCTGAGTTGCTCACCTCCTTGGCCCCAGGCCTGTTTCAGGCTGGGTGATACCACCATGCTGAGCTAGCTGCACAGAGGGATTTTCGCTTCCTTGGCTGCTTACACTGCTCTTTTCCTGCTCACTGTCCCTCTGATGCTAAGTCCTGTCCTCCCATCACAGGTGGGAGGAACAAATTGGGAGGGGGTGAGAGTTACTGGCTAGCCTGGAGATTCTCTCCTCCGGTCTTGCTATCCAGAGTACAAAGAATAGGCTGCTTGTCTCACACTCGCAGAAAAGGTGAGAGCTGAAGGGGCAGAAGGAGGGGTGAAAGATGAGGTTTAAAGAGTGAGGCAAGTAAACAAGGGAAGTTTAAAGGTATAGTTTCTTTTTTAAAAAATAGAGCAGAGAAAGCAGATGAGGAACAGCAGTGAGAAAGAAATGAAGGCAGGCACTGAAGCAGGCAAGAGAAAGGCAGGTTAAAAAAACAGTTAAGTCTGGAGTGGTTGCGGCTGTAGCTTTGTAGGTTTAAATCCACATGGCTGAGCAATGGAGAGAAACACATCATCTCAGAACAGTGGGCATGAAGAAGACTGACCTCGTGGGAGTTGCTCCAACACATGGGGATTCTAGAAGGTCTTTTATCTTTTTCTTGCCTATTAGAGCAAGTGGGAGAAGCAACACTCAAACTAGAGGATGTTTCTCCCTACTCTACTGGGAAACTGTCCATCTCCCTTTAGGCAAGGTACCAGTCCTCAAAAAAGACAAGACATAAGCAGCAGTCCTCAACTCTGGGAACCAGTGATGGTGGGCAATTCCTTATAATATTGCAGCAGCTCTCACAAAAATAATTGCTTGGGGAAGGCAAATTGCCCATTCATAAACTGGCTGTTATATCACTCATTCTCCAGAAGACAAACTGTTAACACTAAAACAAAAATAATTTAACCATGAACCTAAGTTCTTTGAGTTCAAAAACATAAAACCATATTTGTAACCTAGAGAAAGCAAACTGATGAAGTTAAGCAAACAAGTGTAACTTAGTCAAGAAATTCAGTACAAGCCACAGATGAAGTCTGAGTTCCAAACACCAAATTACATACTGATTCCTAAACAGTGTAACAAAATATCCATTTCACCGAAGACAAACAAAAGAACCTGGTGATGTTAAAAGAAGGTCAGACAGACCACATACCCATATTAGCTTAAAGAAAAAAGATACACCAATACATACAGTGCTACACACAATATACACACATGGACATGCATAATACAAAAACAAATTCAAAAGGACCTGTGTCTGCTTCTAAATGAAGTACTAGATTGAAGCCAGCCACCATTTTTATTTTCTAAGAATTACTGCTAATAAACATAATCAGGCCAAAAAACTGAACTCTCCTTTCAGTCCAACAGCAGGCAGGACCTCTGACATAAGATTCTGCTGGTGGCACCTCCTTCCTCAAGGCAAAAAAAAAAAAAAAAGGTGTATGAAAATCTGACCTCATGTAAATGACAACTCTTAAAATTGAAGTGAAGCCTCTGAGAGGTTAGAACCAGAAAACGGGGGGGGGGGAGGGCTCTGCCCTGTTTACCTGCCATCTCCCAAAGGAGTGGGAGTGTTAAAAAAAGAATATCCTTGCCCAGAGAGAGAGCACTACCTTGACATAGTGCTCCACACAACCTGAAGCACTTCTCAACCAAACTTTTGTCTCAAACTAAGCCAATACAGTAATTCTGTAATGCCCAGTTAAAAAGCAAAGAAAAAGAGAGCTAAAATTTGGTGGGGTGGATTCCCCTTTCTACGGCCCTATTTAGTAAGATGGCATCAAGCCCCCGCCCCCATCATCATCAGATTCCTGTCCAAAGCAGGCTGTTTGGGCCAGAAGCCAGACTTCACTTCCCTGTTTCTTTTCCAGATGGACAAGAGCACAGAATGAAGTTTTTCATAGAACATTTCCAGGAATTTCTACAAACACTAGCTAAGAATAGGGATGAAGATCACAAAGATTTCTTTTATTGGCTAAGGGATCTGGGGATTCAGATTCTTCATAGGCAAGAGGTTCCCCTAACCTCACAGAGGGATGATCAAGTAACTGATCTATGCAATACCTTGCTCACATTTTTACATAGAACACAGGAAGCAAGGTATAGCTTCATAATCTCAATGTTCCAGATCCTGCCAAACTACAAATTGTATGAGCCACACCACACTATTTTAAAATATACATTATCCTTGAGTATCATGCAGAAACTAAGGTAAAGCACAACATTATTTTCATGAATAGCACAGTAGGAAAGATCATAAAAGGCAGGCTACCCAAAGACCCTACTTATCATAGTAATGTCCACTAATAAAGCAGTCTTAGAAGAGAAGAAGTTTGAAAAGGTATCTGACTGTGGCTTGAAAAACAAAATTCAGCTTTACAGAGGATAACAATCTGAAGAGACTAAATCTGATTTGGAATTACTGTTATGATCAGACGATGATCATTTGATTGCCAAGATGTATACATTTTTGTTGAAATTTGAGATGGACGAACAACAAGTAAAGGAATACATGATTAGTTTGGCAAAGCATTTTGGATACAATATACACATGGATCAATGGGAAAAGCTATGGTTGAAGGATATTAAAAATATACTATGTTGTAACTTACAAGAAAATCACTGCAAGATTATTTTCACTGGTATCTTACACGAGAGAAACTAGCAAAGATGTATGAAGAGACTGGAAATAAATGTTGGAAATGAAATGATCATGCTGCATCTTTACCATATGGGGTGGACATACAACAAGCCTAAACAGTTTTGGACAAAGATTCAAAATATGACGCAAAATATATTGAAGTCTCAAACACCTAGAAGACCCAAATTACATTTATTAGGAATTTGGGAAGATGACACAATTGTGGATAAGAAACAACATAAACTGGTCCAACATAATGCTATTAGCAGCAAGACCGATATATGCAAAGTATTGGGGGGGAAAAACCAGATTTACAAACAGTGGGTGAGTGGTTAAGCAGATTGATGGGAATAATTGAAATGGACAATCCAACATACAGGTTAAAATGCAAAGTTCAAAATGAATTTGTGTCTGAATGGAAATGGTTGATTTTTTTTAAGAAGAATGAAGGTATTTTATGACAATATCTTTTTAAAGTTATAAAGTTTAAATTTGTGTTATTACATGAGAAGTGTGAAATTAGAATTGAAAGTTGTATTTTGTTTGCTGTTTGAAAAGATTATTTTTTTCTCTTTTTATTCAGACGGTGGTTATTATTATTAATTGATGTTTATCACAATTTTATTGTCAGTACTTTTATCTAGTCAAAGGACTGCTACTATAGGATAATATTACACTACCGGAATTAAATACAGATCAGAATATAGAAATTATAGAATAGGTTAACAGACCAGGTAATTTAACTAATTAGATTGGAAGTAAGTGTATGAGTAATCAAATAAGATAACTAGGTAAATAATCATGATGATAAATGAGCATTTAGTGATACGGGATTATTAGTCACTATTAGTTAAGGATGGATTTAATACTTAGGTGTAAGTGTTTAAGTATAATGGACTGTATGCAACAGAGTGGGAACCAATCCTTTTTAGTTATTTGTAATAATGTTACGTTTTATTTTGTGGATTGCTAGGATTGTTAGTACTGTCAGTATTGTTTGTTTTTTTAATTTGTGTTTTAAGTTTCTGTAGATTGTATGCATTGTTAGGTTCTTTTTCTTGTTTTTTGTTATGTTTGTGTTTAATAAAATAAATTACACACACACACGTGCGCGCGCGCGCATTTATAGGAGAATTCAGCTTCCAGATGAGTGGACTCTTGTGATCAACCAGCAGAAAATACTGATTACGTTAATACACATTCCCTGTAAGTGAGAGCAGCAAGCAAGACCTCTCATTTTTTGCAATTAAGTTGGTTCCTTCAGCTTGCTCCCAACTGTTAGGAGTATTTTGAGGTTAACATCCCTATCTTTCCCATTCTAGAGAAATGTCAAAACAATGGGGCAATAGGGCACTGAAGAATTTATGATCTCCAGCTTTGAGATAACACAACAGCTAAGAACAGTACTTTTAAGGGGACTACCTTAAGAATTAAGATCTTAGGAGAATGTTTTAAGTATTCCAGCTACGATCTCAAGACCTAAATGCCAAGTTGCCCGTAGATCCAACTTGGGATTTTGTCTGAACAAGCTGAGAATCTTGGGTGTATCTTGTATAAAGTGGGGGAAGGGTGAATAACACTTCCCAACTGATGAGGCAGGATGGAGCCAGGCTAAAGGCCAATACATTTAGTTGTTTTTAAACCTCTGGATCTCAAAATAGGATATTATTTATAGTTACCTTTTTACCTGAGCTATGACTGCGTGGTGACTCTCTCAGGCGAGTAGGGATGTCAGAAGATCTTGATTTTTAAAGGGGAAAGATAAGCATAAACTGGAAAGTGTTGGACAACTCCATGAGTTAAGAGGACTTTAACAGTTTGCTTCCAGGAAAGGGAAACTATGAGAACAGAATGCACTCCTTAGTCCCAAAAGTCAATTGGGATGGATGAGTCACAGCCAAGTGTTCAGAAAACACTTGCCTCTCTTGCTGAAGATACAGTATGAGATTCAAACCTGAATCTAAAATACTTGCAGTGATGGAGCTGTTTCCCACACCAGTCAACAGACCATGCCAGTAGCAAAGGTCAATTTGTTCTGTCTATCTGATCAACAGTTATAGCAAAGTAAAATCTTCAAATGACCCTGTGCCTAGCTTGATGAAGTAAAGTGTGACAGAGGACAACCAGTCACAATCTGTAAAGCAGTAATGGAGGATAGTATCCTTTCGAAAACCACTTTCTAAGGCTATTCATTCAGCCATGGGAGGAGGGCTCAAAATTCTATGAACAAAACAGTGTAAGTGCTGATTATCATCCCATTATACATGAGAGACTTAATGAATAAGGACAGCACCTTCTTTGCAACAATGGGCATTCAAAAGTTATTGCAAAGATTAAAAGAACAATCCTCCCATCATCCGCCTGCACCATTAGCACCCAAAGTTACCTCTAAACATGAGGTCTCATTTAGCTACCACAGCTAGTAGACACACCCTTCATTAATTTGTCTAACTGCTTTTAAAACCACCTAAGGTAATTAGTACATTTTATTGCCATCCAAATAGTATTATCAAATATTAATTATAAACAGATTTGGCAAGATAAAACATGATTTGAACAGATGGGACAAATTAAGGTTATCTTTGATGGGGAGGACAGCAGCAGTTAAAATGTCAATTTTACCAAAAATGAACTTTTTGTTTCAAAATCTGCCAATAATCATAAATGGTATTCCACTTGAAGAATGGCATATATATCTAAATTTGTTTGGAAAGGCAAGAAACCCAGGATAACAGGAAAAATGTTAAAGGATAATAAAGAAAGAGGACAGTTAAGTTTACCTGACTTAAAATTGTATTATCACACAAATTGCCTTTATTGGATATCCGAATGGATGACGTTGAGAGATACGAGATAGTTGCAATTGGAAGGTTTTAATAATTACTTTGGTTGGCACGCGTACCTTTGGTACGATAAAGCAAAGGTAAATAGGGACTTCCTTACTCATTATATAAGAAAGGCATTGTTGAGAGTGTGGTTATAAAAGGAAGATTTATTTAAAGTTACCTATATGGGTCTCAGTACATGAAGCATTTTATAATAAAGAAATATCTATAATAAATAAATGGATATCATATCAGGATATAGTGAAAATACAAGACGGTGAAATTCATTTAAAATCTAGAGTGGAATTACAGGACCAAGGGTTAAAATCCCATTGGTTACTACATCAGCAATTGGTGGAGAGATTTAAAATAGGCAAGAAAATAGAAGAGATACAAATAGAGGAGAATGAATTTGACACTTTTCTAAAACCTGAAGTAGAACACAGGATTGGAAAATTTATAAGTTCTTATTAAAATTAGAAATGGAACTGGAATTAGTCAAAGATAACATGATAATATGGTCGCAGGACATTGGTCATTCCATATTACTAGTTTATTGGGAAAAGACATGGAAGGAAACCCCTGACTTATTAAAAGCAGTGAATATGAAGGAAAATTTTTATAAAATGTTATATCACTGGTATTTTACACCAAGCCAATTGGCAAAGATAACAAAGAGTGCTAGAGTAACATGTTGGAAATGCGAACAAAAAGAGACTTTTTTCCATATATGGTGGAACTGCAAACTAGCAAAGAAGTAGTGGAGAGAAATTCACACAAAGATTTGTGAAACCTTGAGACAAAATATTTTAACGACACCAGAGTTGTTTCTTTTGAATATGTTAACTGACTCTCTTCAACTAAATAAAATTTAGAAAAAGATCCTTTTTTACATGATTATGGTGGTGAGACTGGTATTCGCACAGAAGTGGAGGCAACTGGTGATACCAACGACAGAAGAATGGTTGTTAAAACTATTCAACATTATGGAAACAGATAAATCTTGGAAGCATTAAGGGACAGAACTAGTAAATATTTTAGAGGTGAATGGAGTGTACTTTTCCCTTTACAGGAGGAGCATTGGGGTAATATAGCAACCAAGAGAATAAGAAAATTGTGTTAAAGAAGTAGGTGTAAGTTAAATTTAAAAAAAAGTTTCCTCTAAATAACTTTTGCCTCTAAGTATATTGATATATATTATATGGAAAATTAATTATTTTTTCTTTCTTTTTATTTAATTTTTATTGTTTTATATAAATATAGCTACACTGACAAGAATATGTTAAATAATATTTGCATAAGTCACCTGGTAGAGACGTATGAATTTCCAGAAGCCTGCAATTTAGTTTGATTGTGAAGTTTTTTTAAAAATATAATTTGAAATACAGAAGGTATTAACAGATAAAACATATGCTGATCAATTAGGGTCAGAAGTCAGATATTCCTCTTTTATCCTCTTTCTTACTTTCTTAATTCTGTTACGTTTAGTTGTGCTTTTTTTCTCTTTCTTAAAAATTTGTATCTTTTTTTCTTTCTTTTCTTTTTCAAATTTCAGAATACATCAATCCTTTTTTTTAAAATATGTATTTTTGAAATTAAAGGATAAAAGAAGGGAAAAAAAGTGTAAGAAGTAATATGAGTAGCACATATTCCTGACTATAAAGAGGAATACACTGAGCTGTGGTTTTTATGATTTGGGAAAAAGGAAAAAAGTGACAAGTTATAAGCCTAATTTAGAATACAATTTTTGAATTAAAAATTAAAGAACTAAAGAATTGTAAGAATTATTATACTTTTGATGGTAAGATGGAATATATGTGACACAAATAACATGTAATATAAAAAATAAACAGTTTGGTAGTTCTAATTTGTTTATGCTAATATACCGCCACTGGAAGGTATTGGTGGTACACCTTCGGTAAAATCTATACTGTTAATATACTCTTCCTTTTCTTTTTTTTCCTTTTTCCCCATTCTTTCAGTTTTTTATATTTTGTTTCAATGTCCTGTAAGAACTAATTAGTCTTTACTGCTTGGATTTTATTTTTCAATAATGATAATTAATAAAAAACAAATATTATCATCAAATAGACTGTGAGGGACAAAACTATCTTAATTTGGGTTTACTGAGGCACGGGGCAGCACTAGATCAGGAACCTCTAGGAGAACAAATGCCTACAATTTTCCTGCAAAACTTGACCTGTGGATACCACTTACTCTTACTAAAATTTCATGATTTTCACCTGCACTTTGCCCTTCTGCACAGCAGAAAGAAGAAAAGAGGCAGCCGTGAGCTGGCTTTGATAACTTTTGGAACTCTAGAACTAGGAGTGAAAAAAGGCACGGCCCAGTAAGGCTGGATGACACTTTTCTTCTATCTTTCTCTTTGCTTCAAGCTTACCTGAAAACAAAGAACACTCTAAGCCCAAAACTGAGTAGCAAACAGGATATACAAACTTCTTGATTAGAAGCAGAATGAAGTGTTATTTTAATCAACTAAGAGACAACGTATTTGTCTCTTAGTTGATTAAAATACCACCTGATGCTTTGACCACTGAAAGGTACCAAACAGAGAATGGAATATCACTAAAATGCTAACAGAGAACAAAGTGGCTTACTTAAACTTGAAAACTGCAAGGTTATAACTAACAAAATTATGAAATTCAGATAAACGGCAAAACAATATATTAATTGTAACACCCATTTCTATGCAAGATTTACTATCCAAATTGTGATCACATAGTATAAAACAGGATTTTAATATATTACCTGTACTAATTCACTCAGCATATCTACATTTCTAAATATTGTGAACCAAAAATCTGGGATTCCTTTGGGATTTGACTCTTCAGTTGCTCCTGCTTCCTTTTCTTCTATTACTACTTTATTTTTCAGGTCTCCCTAGAAACAGAAGATAGATTCATTTACATTACATTTAAAGTTTGGGACAAAACCTCTTTAAATATATTCCAGGTTCCTGGGCGGGGGGAATATAAATAGTTTGCTAAGTAGCTTATCTATTTTCTTCATGTTAAAAAGTTGTCACTCTATTACTAAAGGTAATCAGTCCCTCTAATACCAAACACTGAAGGTCCTGTGACTATCAGACAGACTTCAAAATGAGGAGCTGATGACAGAATCTATGCCTTTTTTTCCTCCCCCTCCCCGTCAAAAAGTTTTGTTTGCTCACTACACGTTCTGCAGAACATTATAAAGTTCCTGTTTCAAGCTTGTTCCAGAAATCTCTGCTTGGGGCTGGCAATACACTGTATCTAGTATGTAGTGCACCAACTGATCACAAGAACAGCAGAACCTTTTTACTCATTCCTTGTATTCTTAGATCCTCCAGTGAATATTTGTGTGTATCAGAGGGTAAAAGGAGGAAATACAGTGTAAGATGCAAGTACAGATCAGGCTAATTCAACATTAAAAACTCAAAAGGTGCTGGGTCATATGCCTTATTGCTACTAGTCTGCGGAAATTAGGAAGAACCTGCCAGAAAAACAGCCAAACTGCACCTGCAGCCTTATGTGTCTGTTTATCTGATCATTTTTCATTATTTCCCATCTGCTCCTAAAGCTGGGACAGCCAGCCATAAGAACTCCACAGTGTTATCTTCTGCCCACATACACTTCTTCCTTGGTCATGCTATCCCACAACATAAATAAATGCGTTGTTGATTACTGTTAGGAAAATAGTCTTATTCCATGACAGCAGAGGGGGCTACAGATAATAACTTGAAAGTGTCCAGACTAACTAGAAACCTGTCTGAAGTGACAGTATGAAGATATGGGCCTTATTCTTGCATTATTTACCTAGTTGGATTCAACATGTGAAGAGGAGAGTATTTACCCTCTCTCACTCCTGCTGTCACTTTCTTCACATGGAAAAGTATTTAGTCTGAATAACAGATCCTCCTGTTCATGGTCCATGTGAGTAAGAACCCTGAAAAACCATGGTTCTGTCTCAAACAGATAATTTCCCTGTGAACAAGAAACTCTTCTTGGATTCAGAGCTTTCCATAACAGGTGGTTCAGCTACTTTCCTTTTCATGTGTTAAATCCAACTAGATGACACATGACTCACGATTTGCAGAGAAGCTAAAGCATAGCTGGACTGCAAATAAATTTGGCTTATTGAAAAAGAGTAAAAGTGGTATTGCACACTGCCCAATTATTCCTGTTTGGCTCTGCCTGCCAGTAAGAGTGGCTAAACAACCAGAAGTCTGTGGCTTATTTAGCATTATTTCCAAAATGGTATTCTGAGTTCGCTGACGTCCTAGCAAGCTACAATCTGAGGCCATGTTTTCTTTTTTATATGAGAGTCCAGCTTGTTCAAAAATCAATGAGCCCGGGATCTTGGTTCAGGTTGACAAGTAAACCAGCCACTGGCACAGAGAGGATGAGCCAAGAGGGCACAATTAAGGAATATGCACCTGCCTACTTGTTTGTTCCCAGTAAATTTTTCAGAATTCTGGTTGATTGTTAAATGTGTACTGGCTCATTATTTTGGGAGAAGAAAGAATTTGGCAGTCTGGTGATGACATCCACTTGCAATTAACTCAGAGCGTAAATTTGAGAACTTCTTAAAAATCATAGACAAGATACGTAAAATTAATCCTTTTACCACATACAGTGTCCCCCAAAATAGAGATAAAGACAGAGACGTAGCTGACTTTTTCTCTTCTTGGGTCTTATTATAGCACCGGAATGGAACCCATTAGCAGAAGATGCTGTCAACAGGTTACGAACAGTGCAAATCATTTAATTATAATATTATAACAAAGCTAAATGACAAGGTTCAGTTTTACCAGGCAAACCTTTGGAACCTGTGGTTATTTTCTGAAATTTCAGAAAAAAATAAAAGTCAAGAGTTCCTAGTCACTCAAATTGACATAAGCTTTCTGAGGATAACCATTTTTTCCTTTGTTTGCTTCATTAAAAGAACATAAGGAACATTCAAATTTATAATTTATATTTTTAAAAATAATCCGAGCTTTTAAATTACTTATATTTTTACTTACAGCTAGCTTCTCTTCTTCTTCATTTTCACTGTGCCATTCTGCCTCAGCATCTGTAGGTTCTGCACAGCCAGTGATAAAATCCCTTCTCTACACAAATTGTATAAAAATTAGGCACATATTAGAATACCCTATGTTTACAAAAAAAAGTAAGAGTACTACAGAAAACTGAATGTGTCATTCCTTGATGGGTCTCCAGTGGACTAACAGCCGTATCAATTACTTATGCATAAGTACCAAGAACATATGTTTACTGTTATACCTGTAACACTGTCAACCTAATTTATCTTTAATCAAACAAGAGACCTGGACTGCTGACATACTAAATACTTTAACCAAAGTGCAAGGTTTGAACACATTTAACTTTGCTGTCTTTGACTCTATTCTCATTTGCATCTGTTATAATGTAACAAAACCTAAATGTGTTTCAATCATGTCCCCTGTCCCTGAAAACAAAACATAATGTGAAAGAAGTACATGTTGCATACATGTAACTGCTGCTTGCGGTTCAAACATAAACCTGCCCAGGCTGAGCAAAACAATGAACTGGTACCATCAAGAAATGTCAACTGCATGCCAAGATAATAAAAAACAGAATACTTAATAAGTTGTAGCCCGGTATAGTGCTACTAACAGCAAAAAATTAATTTCAATTTCAATTACATATTACTGCTATACAGAGGAACCGTTCTGTCTGTTCTCATATCTCTTTTGTAAAAGCACAGAAAACCACTATATTGGTAGCTGGGTCCTGAGAAAACTGAAAACAGATCTGCTACAGACAGAGGTCCACACTATAGAAATAAATCTAGGAATTACTCAAATAAACTTACTCCAATACAGTTAAAAAAAATTCCATGCAGTTTTAACTTCCCCACTTATAAAAGCTGTTACAATGATTAGAAAGAAATATTAAAAGTGACAAGTGAATTTACATGACCCCTTGCCTTACCTTATCAAAGAGAGGCTGGTAGAGAGCAGCGTATTTTCTCTCTAAATCATGAACCTCTTCATAAAATTTAGCTTCTATATGGGCACATTTCACTTGAAGCTGTTTCAAGGCATCAATTCTTCTTTTTACTGCTTTTGGTAAGCTGGAAACAAAATTATTTGAAATGTGTATGGTGACAGTATCCAGCACCCCTACCAAATTTCAGTGCACTCCTTCCTTCAGCTTGTTATAGGAGCTCAGTGATAACTGCTGCAAACAGTACCTAAGTGCAACATTTAAATTCTGTGACTGAATGAAGCAGTGTAACACGGGACAAAAAGAAAACTAGATCATCACCTGACTTGGAGTTATGACATACACTTATTGATAATAACACTAGCCCTGGAGGGACTGAAAAATGTACTCCACTTCAAACTATTATAGAAGTAGGCATATTTTACATGTTTATGTAATGGGGCTGAAAGGAGTGTCCACCAGTCTATCAAACCCAGCTACTTGTGATAGATCTTAAAGGACCAGAGATAAAGCTCAGAATGTGTAACTATGTTGCTCTGGGAGCAGCATCAAGAGAGAGAAAGCTGTATAGCTACCATAGCACCATATAACAGTTTCAGTATAGCCCAAAAGCCCATGTGACCTGTCCCTTTCAAAGTTAAATTGATGCTATCAGGAAACTAAAGTAATGAAGGAAGGAATGGATTCACTTCAGAATTCTAAGTTCTTGCTCTCCTGGGCTCAGAAACACCTTATTATTCATGAGTGGCAATGGTTTTTAAACCAAAGTCACCAACAGTAAAATGGGAAAGTGAGTATTAACAACTGAGGCTTGAAAAACATAGAACAAAGGCAATTCACTCAGGGAACTGCTTTGATCAGCACAATAAAGAGTGTGACTTTTTCCCATTTCTACTGCAACTTGCCATTATCTCGCAAATACCAAACCTGGAGGGCCAGAGTAACTCCTCCAGAACTGATTTTTAGGCAACAAAGCAACACTAAGGACTGCATGGAGAAGAGGAAGCAAAGGAAGCTGCAAATCCAGCTCAGAAATTAATTTAGGAGAGTACAGATTTGAATCCATTGTGTGGATTTCTACTCATATCACATCAAAATATGTATCAAAGCTAGAAAACAGTCAGAAAATGAATACTAATTGGGTATTGATTTCTGATTGTAGCTTAAATAGCTGAGGTTTTTTAATTTAACATACAAAAAGAAAAAACAGTTCTAGGGTATCAGCACAGTCAGAGCTGGTCAGTTAATTTCTAACCAATTCAGACAGACATAAAATCTTGGTCAGCAAAGTGCGACTCCTGGGACATATGAAGTCCCCCTCTGGACTGTTTCTGTGGCCCCCAAAAATAAAAACTGCCCCAAAATGGTCTCTAAGGGGCATTTTTGTCTTGTTTTGGATTTCCTGGGCCATTTTAGGCCCAGCAGAGGCCTCGAATGGCAGGGGGATGACCCCACACTGTTAGAGGATGTTTGTGGGAATTTTGGGTCAAAAACATTTTTTAATCTTTTTTGCAGTTGCCAAGCCCAGCTGAATCCATTGCCACAAGATGTTATACTTATGATCAGACCTATCTGTTTTTTTAAAAAAATAGTTACTAACAAGGAAACTAGGTCTAATAAATGATATTTAGATCCTGTAAATATGATTGAAGCCTTCAGGAGAAGCTGTGGCCTATACAGATAGGAACGCCCTTCTAGGAGATAAAGCTTACTGGGTGCCCTTACACTAGTTAGTGCATATCATCCTAACATATCTCACAGGACTGCTGTGGAGATCAAATGGTGGGAAAACCATGCATGCCAATTTGACTTCACTAAATAGTAAGTGGGACACAAGTGCACTAAAATTAGTAGAAAGAACTCATCCATAATCTTCCAATTTAAATACAACACAAGGTAGTCTTACACCATGAAGTAACAGCACTATATCTTGTAATTAACTGAGAACAAATAGCATTCCCTTCTTTTTGATTGCCTTTTGTCTAGGCTCCACATATTTTGACTGGCCTTGGTAGTGAAGCTGTGGTCACCATTACTCACCAATAGGGTATAATCCACTGCTTTAAACCGAGACTTCCCCTTGCTTTACAGGCAATTGCAAAGATGTGGAAAAAACCCCGAGCCTTCTACTGAAGCTGGATAAGATCTGGGGCTCTCTGCCAATCCTTGGACTGTCTTCTATAGACCCAAAAATGTCAATTATGCATTTTTACCTTATGTTGAGCCCCATTTCTCATACTTACGTTTCAATGTAACTGGAAGGAGTGTGAGGGGCATTATCAAGTCGCTCCTGCAAAGCTGCCAAGACTTGTGGATTCTGCATTACCTGGTCTGCTAACTTTTCTGAAAGAGAAATCACAACATTCATATTTTATACTTTTATCAGGAAATTTCTTTGGATAGAAGTTCCAGGTAATACTTAAAATTGACAAATTCTGGTCTAGCTTCTGTAACTTTATGCTTCTAGAATACCACTGGCAAGACAGATATTCAGTTGAGGCAAACTGCTAATGAAGAAAACACACACACACATATATATAATCACGATCTCTTCTCTCTCTCTACACACACACACACACACGCAGAAAGCATAAAAAACTTTCCCAAACTTTTAGAGCTTAAGACGCCCACAGCCAAAATCTATCAACTTATCTAAGTTCTCTTACTGTCCCTGGCAACTTAAACAGCATGTTTTGTAATTTTCCTAAAGCCTAGGGCATGCATTCACATCCAGCACCAAATACTTGCTCAAATATGACCTTATTCTCACTTTTATGCCTTATCAGAACTTTAGAGGGAAAAAAATTATAAACTTAGGGAACTGACAAAATCATGCTTTGCTATATGACCTCAATACATGGAAAGCACGGACGTTCTTAGAGTACTTTTACAGTTACTATAATACTCAAAGGAATAAAGAAGCCTTATCCAAAGAAGCAACAGAAGACGCAGCTACTGTGTTTCCAACCCTACTCCTCTGCCAGCTCCTTTCATGGCCTATCTCTCTGCTAGCAGGACTTTCACCCTAGAGATGCATGCAGGAATGAGCAAAACCCAGACTCAGGACGCCAGTTTTGTCCTCTGCTTCAGAAGTAAAGAAGTAAAGTAAAAATAGAAGGCAGGAATTGTATCTGTACGTTTATGTACTCTAAAACACTGTATTTTAATCAGTTACCTTTTTTGTCACCTGTTCCTTTAGCAGCTTCCACAGATTCTGAGGCAGCATCTTCTGCTTTACTGTAAAATCATATTTGAGATACATCTAATTATTTCTTTCACAACTAAATTCTTGTAAATGTACCTGGCATTAAAAATGAAATGTCTAACTTCATACTCCTTTGAGATACCATTAATAATCTGACACTAAAATGAACATGTACAAAAGGATTAAAAAAATTTCTCGGAGGTCTTAAAATGTTGCAAATGCAGACTCTGTGCCTAAGAAAATACTAAAAGTCCTGTTAGTCCCACTACGTTGTGTTCCCTGAACAAAGATTTCCATGGAACACTGATTTTCAAACTGCTAGCCAAGAAAATTTCACCAGTCGTATACCACTGTTTCTAATTTGCAACTTTGAAAAGATAGCTGGATAGAGTCCAAAATGCAATTGTTAGCCCCAGCTTGAATACAACTACTAAATCAATGCAACTTATATTAGTGTTGATTTTGTAAAGTTCCTGTTGATTCAGTGGTGTCACTCAAGTTGGGACTAACAGTAAATAACAGCTAAGTTTTTCCAACTAAACAAAAATTCATCCTGCGGAACATCCTGCAAGTCAACTGATATTTCACAGAATTTTCAATTAGAGATCAAACAAATCAACAAAGGAAAATGTAAAGATTATGAATCCTTATGATTACTGATATGCACTGAAAATTCCTCAACAATTTTTCTTTCTATAAAGCTAGGGGCCCAGTACCAAAAATCCCATCTCCCTCGTTTCTTCCCTTTCACTGGAGATAGTATTTGGAGAAAGGCCTTGGCTGATTACTTTAGTGCACAGGCAGATGCATATGGAAGAAGGCACTCCTCCAAATATTTTGGTCCCAAAACATTTGCAAATTTAGATAAGCATAAACATTCTGAATCCAGACCAAAAGCAAAATGGCAACCACATAAGCTCCTTCACAATGGCAAAAGAGAATCTTAGCAAATAATGCCAGTCAAAATTCCAGCCACTGCATTCTGCACTAACTGAAGCTGCTGCAGCATTCTGTTTCTTTATTGTCTTTAGAGCATTTATACTGTGCCCTTCATCCAAAAAGGCTCCCACAGCAGCTTTGTTGTTGTTGTTGTTGAATGCCTTCAAGTCAATTCCAACTGATGGCGACCCTACGGTGAACTTATCGTGGGGTTTTCTGGAGCTAAGAATATATGACACACCCCAGGTCACCCAGTGGGTTTCCATGACTAAGAGAGAAAAGGAACCCTGGTCTCCAGGGTCATAGTCCAATGCTCAAACCACTACAAATTATTAATTTGACAATTCCCTACCCTTACAATCTAAAAAAGCACACTCAGACACAACAATATTAGAAACCCAGACAGGATGTAACCTAAGCATTAAGAACCATAGTTCAGCTACCTCAGTCCAGGAAAGATTGCAACAAGTGACGCAGCTAAGACTGGTAAAAGGCACTGTGTACTCCAAGGTCATTTAGGCTTCCAAAGACAAAGCTGGATACACCTAACTGCATATTTATCCTTCTGGGGAATACAGCAACATCCATTTCAGCTGAGAGTGAAACTGATCGCTGTGAACTAGAGAATAATCTACCCACAGGACCTCTGTCTTATCAGGATTAAGCTTCAGGATTAAGTTTACTACTGTTCATCCATCCCCATTACTAAATCCAGGCATCAACTCAGCACTTCTATAGCCTCACCTGACTCAGATGGAAAGGAGTAGCAATGTTGGATATCAACAACATACTAGCGATACTTCATCTTAGATAGTCAGCTGGCCACTGTCATACAGATATTAAACAGAATGAAGGGCAAAATGCATCTTTGTGGGAATCTACAGCTCAAGGGCCAAGGAACAGAGGTATCGCAACAAAACGCACTGGAAGTAGCTCTTGTATCAGTATCCCACATATTCCCAGAACCAAACAAAAAGGATTCCACAGCTGATGGTATCCTAAGCCACAAAGATACCAGTGGGAATGGGTTCTCTTGATTTTCTCAACATAGGTCATCCATTTAGGTTCATAAGGGACTATTAAGCCGATTAATTCCTCTATCAAAGCAATCAAACCTATTTCTGTACCAAAGATACGTCTGAAGCCTCTGTACAACAGGTCTATATAGTTTATTAAGAGCTCTTGGGATGGGACTGCCACCAGTCACTTAACAGCTTGCTCAACCAGGAGATATCTGAACTGCGATATCAATGTTATAGTTACCTAGATCCAAAGGAAGCCACTTCCAGCACAGTATATACTAACCACTTTTTTCAAAGTATTCAGGACTCTCTCAAAAACTATTAGTTACCTCCTGAATTGGACCAGTCAATTACTTTCCATGTAGCCAACCATCAAGAGGCAAAAATTATGCAAATTTAAGTCTGCCCAAATACTTCCAGAGCAATTTATCAGGTTGGCACAACTGAAAGTCAGAATAGCTGGTACTCAGGACACATTCAGAGAAACTAGCCAGCATGCAGCAGGTAGAAACTATTTTATTTTCAATGAATAGTGCATGAATCACAACATGCTTCCATGTTTCTTGAAGTCTTCACATGAATATTTCATACTATTCAGAAATATTCAGCGGCCAACAGGTAACAAAGGAATAGTGAATGTACTAAAAACTGTATTTTCAGTATAATTGAAAAATACAGAAAAATTATATATATATATGTGTGTGTGTGTGTGTGTGTACACACACAGATATATATATACACAATGTTTTTATATATACTATGCTAGAAAACATTCTATCTTTGAGACAATTTCTTTTGTGTGTGTGTGTGTGTGTGTGTGTGTGTGTGTGTGTTGGTCATATGGTAGAGTGTTTATATTTAAAATTTTCTGTTGGCATCTGTGTCTACATTAGAAGTAAACCAGTAATATTTTTTTCAAAAAAAGTAAATGCCTTGAAAACACTACCAGCCCATCTTTTTATCAAGTGCACCACAAGTCAAATCTGAGGTATAAAGCACTGTCATTCTGCTATGTGCTATATTGAATAAGCGTAATTTTTTATATGCTACATTTTCCGAAGAAGCATTGTAAGAAGACAGACAATTTTAGACACAAATACCAAATTAAGAACTGTACCAAGAAAAAGATACAAAAGCAGAACTGTTGTGAAAGGAACATTACATAAAATGATTAATCTCTTAGATCCAGCCTGCATATTATACAATCCCTGAATATATTTTCACAGACAATTGTTTTGGAAATAAGTTGCTCTTATAAAAACAGTTTTCAGAACTTACCTGTTCTCTGCCATCTGTAAGATCTTTTATCTGCCTGAAAGACAATAATTTCAAAAATTTAAGCATACTGACCGAACGACAAAGCAACACTTACAGAAGAATATCATTCTTATATATTATGGGGATAATCCAAATGTCTCATGAACTGAGTTTTGCTCATGGCAAGCTCCACTAGAGGAAGGAAACAATTGTTTACCAATCTCTCCTTCCCCCTGAAGCACCACCTTCCAAAACTCAGGAACAGTTTTTCAGAGAATATGGGGGAACTGGCCCAAAACAAACAAACAAACAAAACAAAACTCATTGTTTAAATCAAAGCCCTCACAATGTGCAGGAGGACACATCTAGATGCAAAACCATTATCTTCATTTTATGGTCCTAATAATTCAGCAGAAAAAATTAAATAAGCGTTAAATATAACTTTGTGTCCAGAAAATTCACTAAAGTTAATATCACTACATGTATTGCTTCACTCACAGCCTGAG
This sequence comes from Cyclura pinguis, assembly GCA_030412105.1. Taxonomy (NCBI): domain Eukaryota; kingdom Metazoa; phylum Chordata; class Lepidosauria; order Squamata; family Iguanidae; genus Cyclura; species Cyclura pinguis. The sequence continues at coordinate 282,538,285 of CM059599.1, forward strand.
GAAACATTCTAAGCAAGTGTTCTGGAATTAGGAATTCTGAAAAACTGAATGATCACAAGGTGGGTGGGCGTGTCTTCTAGTCACCTGTAAACTTATGGTAACCTCATGAATTTCATAGGCTTTCTTAGGCAAGGAGTTACTCACCGTTATTTCAATTAATAAGATCTAATGAAATATTAACAGTTATAATTATGTTACTGCCCTGGCTAGTCCGAGCTTTGGGGATATTAAAAGATATCCCTTGATATCATCATTTGGCTTCACTTCTCTATTCCTCTCCACGTGCTTGCGAGGCCACCGGACAAGCACGTAAACAAGCTCGGCCGTTAATAGCCGTAATATTCAAACTACAATACAGGCAGGCCAGAAATAGCTGACTCACTGTTTTAGGAGACCTCCAGGCAAGTACTCTAATTAAGTATGCACGCCACTTACAAAAGAGCCTCTGCCCCGCGATGGCAGCTTGATGGGTTAACTATACAATACCCAAGCACTCTGCGTTTGCATACTGGCTACTCTACTGAAAACTGCTACGATAACTCAATCATTCAGATTCTGACCTTTCGGAGGCTTTGTCTCCAACTCCAAATCTATTGTTTTCCCCAAAGTACGGCATAGCCTGCAGTCACAATTCTCTTATAAAAACCCTTGATTCCAAGACCTTCCTCAGATCGCTCTCGAGTTTCATCCCGCCTTGCTGCCGCTTTGCTTGGCGAGCCTCCCCTCAGCTCCACGTGCTGAGCTACATCGCACCCCAGCTTCGCTCTCTATTTTTCCGGGCTTCAGGACAGGTGAAGTATCACCCAAACCAACAATCCCTCTAAAAATCCCTCTATACCACTCCAACCTTTATTTTCTTTAGTTATCTTGTGTGAGTGTGCCGCATACACTGTTTTGCTTGTATTTAATAAACATCAGTTATTATTTCAACTTCTGTGTTCTCCTTGACTCGACTCGACCCCGCAGACATAGGGTGCAAGATCTCGCTACATTACCCTGCCTCTCGTAACGTTAAGCAGTGCTCCGAGCTAATTTTCCCCAATTTTAGTTGAGCACATTTTGGTGTCCCTCTCAGGACCCCCAGTTCACAGGGTAACAATTAAGTTGGTTCAAATTTCACCATTACTCATATTTATTTCTATTTTTCTTGTAAATCAGCCCAACCATTATTCACCACAATATCCTGAATATGTAAAAGATGCTAACTGTGACTGAAATAAGAAATGACACCCTGGTTTTCAACCCCGGATACATCTCTAGTAGTCTCTGCAAATATTCAAAACAACTAGTAGTATAAAAAATGGAAACTGTTTGGAAGGAGGAAAAAAGTTGGTCTATCCATTTTGATTTTCAACGTTCACTCATCTAATCACAACTGTTTATCATGCCATTAAGCTCTCCTTTATTAATTTAATTTTAAAAAATTGATTCTTAAAATAGTTTTTTGTTTTCTTGACAGAAACAAATGAGTTGCTGCCCCTTGGGAAACTTCTGAAATATTAAAAACTACAAAAACATAGTCCGAATTTAGTCATTACTATCAATATATATTAGGTTTATTAGAAATATACCTAGTATTTTGGGGAGCGTCCTGATTAATCTGAAGGTGGTAGCATGACCTCTCCTGAAAAGTTAATGTTGTGAATAGGTTGTTGTGGGTTTTCCAGGCTTTGAGGCCGTGTTCTATTAGTATTTTTTCCTGATGTTTCGCCTGCATCTGTGGCTGGCATCTTCAGAGGATCCTCTAAAGATGCCAGCCACAGATGCAGGCGAGACACCAGGAGAAAAAACTAGTAGAACACAGTCTCAAAGCCTGAAAAACCCACAACAACCTACGGATTCTGGCCGTGAAAGCCTTCAACTTTACAATGTTGTAAATATAGACAAATTAACGTGTAAGATGTGCAAGGACACTTGGCAATTCCTTTCATGTCTCTCTCTCTATATACTTACATATAAACGTGGCCCTCATGATGTTATTGGACAGCAACCCTCCTCATCATAAACCAAGCTGGACTGACAAGAATTGGAGTCTAATCTTCTCAGGACCACACATTCACTATTCTTGCTTTTACAAAAAACACTATCTTTTTTTGAATTACTGAACAGATATATTGGGTGTCAGAATCTGAAATCCGTCCTTTCTGTTCCATAAGCACACAATTGTCATTTTGCCTGAAATATGTTAAAACCGAGAGCTGACTATTCAATTTTTTTTAAAAAAATTCACTTTTGCCTGAATTTCAAAAACAAAAAAATCATAAATCTTCAATATATATTTAGTCTGAAGTATGTTGTAGCAAGCTTATACAACTGATTTTGATAGGCTATACAAATAGCCCCATAACAGCAATAAGAACAATTTATATTTACTGTTCCATTAATTTTTTAAAGTAGAAATACTGCAGATTCATAAATTATTTTGTTCTGTAGGCCACGGCTGGGCAAAGTGCAACCCCTGGATCATATAAAGCCTTTGCAGGGCCCCCAGAGCAGCTTCTGGCCTTCCAAATTAGGCCTTCAAATATTTCTGTTATAAACATTTTGTTTAAAAATTGTTTAACCCTTTCATCTTAAAACACCTCCCCCATGCTATTTGGAATGATAGGGGACATCTTCCCCACATTTGGTGGAAATACGACACATTTTGGCCTAAATACTCTAAAGTCACATGATCCCATCTGCTTGTGGAAGCTAAGCAGGGTCAGCTCTGGTTAGTACTTAAAAACAGTATCACCAGTGAGCATAATAAGAACCCTTCACTAGGGTCAAGTATTTCCAAATTTTAAGGTGAATTATATCCCTAGAAGCCAAACATGACTAAACTGAAGCTATCATGCTTTGGGCATATCACGGGAGGACACGACACATTAGAAAAGATTACAGTTCCTGGCAAAGTGGAAAGAAAAGAGGAAGAGTCTTTAACAAGTGGACAGACAACATCAAGGAAGCCATATTCCTGAGTATGCAATCTCTGTTAATAACACCGTGTCTTGGGGGTCTCTTACACACAGGATCATCTTAAGTTAAAGCTGACTTGATAGGAATTAACAACAAACTTCCACATTGTGATCAGAAAGATAAATAAAACAGGTAAGTAAGTAAACATACAATGGTGTCAATGCTATAAGTAGTAACTACTGTTTTAAATATATTTATACCACAGCTTTTGCGCTTTTACCAAAAATATCATCTCCCTCAAGCCCTGCCTATCCCATTATTCTGACATTTAGGATGTTATCTGCAATACTTTGACAGTTACTACATTAAGAATTTGCTGTCTTATGTCATTGGCTTTGGCTGCTGGAGAGTTCAAGATAAGCACAAATTACACAGGAAGCCCCCACTTTATGACACTCCTTTATCGCTTGGTTTTTTGATGCTTCCAAATTAAAGACAAGTCCAGGGGCTTTCACTTTCATCAGTTCTTCTTGCCCACAGCTCACTTGAAACCTCTTGCACACACACATGCGCTGCTTGCAAAGCAAACTGGCAAGGTAAAAAGGCACTAAATCAGCTGACAGACTTTACAGTCAGCATGCCCTCAGTCCCAAGTGAGCCTCCGCAAGTCCTTCATGCTTCCTACAGTACAGTACAAGGACTCCGCTTTTCATCCAATTCCAATGCTCCAGTCACTAATCTGTCAGATAAGTGGAGGAAGCCTGTAATGATAGAATGATCATATCATTCTATCATGGGTGGGGAAGAGAAGAAATTGATATGGCACTCTCATTTAACAGCAGTCCCGTGTCATATGCAACTTGTAGGTTTGGCCAATGTACCAGAGCAAATAGTGACATAATCCTGGATCTCTACTTCAAATTAAAAATATTAAAACTATATTGCTTGGATGATTAGATTAGAAAAATCTCTGTTGCCAAAAGTCTGGAAGCCAGGCCTAAGCAACATCAGAATACACTGACCATAACCACGATACAGCAGCAACAATTATGACTATCTGTGCTGAACTGAACCCATGTCTACTGTGCTCCAACTGAACTTCTGGACCAATTTTAAGGCATTTAAGACAAATCTATGTATAATATTTCTAACAAATTGACTCATCTGTTACACAGATGGAATGCTGATTCTAACCTTACTTTGACTTTTCATTCATTACTCAGCACTTTTACTGAAATCACAATATTTGAAAACAAAATGTGATTATGTACAGTAACATAAAACACATTATGAGACAGGATACCAAACCCCATCAAACATGTTCTCATGTCCTTTAATGTGCCAAAATTCCAGAGGCATCTGAAGAGAAATGCAGATTTACTATTTCAGCAAGGTGACTTTTTGGAAGTACCTGAATTCATAAAAGAAGCAAATGTCAAATATAAGCTAGGTGTCAACAACATGATACGCAATCTTTCTAACACTGCAGATTCAACAAAATAGTCTTTGTAAGGAAGCTAAGTGCATTTTTTATTCATAAGCATCACTATTTTTTGCAGTGTGCTGCCCTGACACAATCCATTAGAAACATTGTGATCTACAGCTAGCTTCCTCAACTCACTGGTAGAGCTTGGTTCATTCCATAATTATTTTTGCAGATATGGTGCCAATCCCGTAGTGCTGAGAAAATATTTCTGGAAGGTCTCCGATAGGATTTGTACCCCATAAAGACATGTTTGAACTAGAATATTTAAGGGCCATGTGCTCATTTTTGCAAGAAATGAATCATTACTGGAGACTCCTGTTCCTGCTGTTTTGTAACATATTTAGTTATTTAATCTCAAAGAGCAGCAACAGAAGATATAAGTTGGACACTTAAAATCTAAGACTTAGAAAAGTGAAAGCCCCTACTCCCAGCACTGTTGTTGTAATGTGTCTTCAAGACATTTCTGACTAAAGCAAAATTAGGGCAACCCATCATGGGATTTACTCTGAAAGAGTTCTGACATTATTGAGACCGAAAGTGTGACTTGCAAAGTACTTGGATGGGAGACCACCAACAAATACCAGGTGCTGTTGACTGTATTTCAGAGGAAGAAACTGGCAAAACCAGTTCCTTTGGCCATTTCTTTAGCTAATCTTCCACAGGAGAATTTCAGTCCTTGCAATATGGCCCTAAGTAAACAATGAGCTGGATAAGATTGTCCCCAGGTTCTGATCAAGACCGTGAGAGCCTCACAACAGCGCTTCAAAGCGGTTTATTTCACATCAGTTAGAATGGCTGAGGGAATCTACTTGTTTAGGAAGTTTATCTGATCCACGATACAACAATATCATTATGATGACTAAACTTAAAACGTTCCAACGTCTTTCATCTAACAGACTTTTTCCAACTTGAAGCAAGTATTGAATTGATTATCCCTCTGCGGCTGTAAGATGTCGGGTTCCTGCGAAGGCTATACGTAGCGCGATGCCAAACCGCACGAGAAAATAACGCTTCAGTTACAGAGCTGGGAGTCACAATCCCGTGGGCAGCAACGCACCTATATATTCTCAATAGCAACGACAGAGGAGGGCGGAAAGGAGGGCAAGAAAGAGAGCAGAGTATAAGATGCTATGGCGAGAAAAAAAAAGTCCCAGACTAAGTACTAATATTAAGAAAAGGAGGGCTGGTAACGGCAAATTTTCGCGAGAAGACGTCGATAGCAGGCGGCAACAGTACCTTGTGCGTATGCGCTTTCAAGTCGCTTGTCGACCTTACAAAAACCCATTTTCTGCCCCCCCCCCCATTTCTCATGGCTCTTTCAACAATCAATTTCCAAACGGCGGGAATTGCCATTGGGAGGGACAAGATCAGAAGGCACCGACGACACGGCTGAGAAAGGGAGGGGGGGCAGACGGTGACATGTGGAGGAAGGCAGCGAGGCCCAAACCAAGGGGAAACGCCCCGAGAAGTTGAAAGGAAGTGTCTCTCCTCCCATCCGCGTGGGGCCACCCGGGCGACGAAGCGCCGCCACGCTGAGCGGAGCGAGGAAGGGCCTCAGCCGTCCTCGTCCTTCTCCTCTCGTGAGTGCCACAGCCTGGAAGGGGCCACCGCCGGCGCCAAGGCCCGCAGAACCGAGGCCGCTCCTTAAAATGGTGCCCGTGCTGGGACGGGACTGCCCCACCCGCCCACTTGTTTCCCACCGCTCGCAGCCGGGCCGCGGGAGAGCCAAGGGGCCGACAGGCCTGCCGCCTTCTCCTCCTCCTCCTCCTCCACCACTCCTCAGCCTGATTACGGCCGAGGCCAAAGGCCCTGCAACGAAGCGCGCCTTGCCGCGGCCCAGCCCGCGCCATCCCCACCTCACCTGGCCCGGCCTCCGCGTCTCCTCACGGCCGCGACAGCAGCGCCCAGGCTGATCCTCTCACGGGCTCACTCGGGGCTGTGCCGCCCTGAACAATGCCGCCTCGCATTGGCTGAGGCTGCCGCGCTCCGCCAAGTAAGAGCCGCCTCGATTGGCCCGAGGTTAGCCGCGGCCGCCGCTCCACACGCGGGACATGTTGACTTTCCGGTAGTAAGGGGATTAGCCAATCGCTGCGTCAGAAGGGAGGGCGAGGGGAAAGAGATGGGGGAGTTTGTGCCCACCGCGCACGCGCGGGACTGGTCCAAGCGCCGGACGATGCGGGGAAGCGGAGAGCTCGGTGGGCGGAGTTTTCTGTGGTGGAATGAGGCGGGGCGGGGCGCTCCGCGGGAGGTAGATGTGTAGCAAGAGTGACGTCAAGTAGACAATAGCCGGGGAAGCGGCCTCTGGCGCGCTTTGGGGCCGATGCTCTCATTTTATGGCGGCGTCCGAGACTTGAGCATCCAGTGCCTAAAACCAGGGGGCAGGGCGGTGTTATTTCAAGTGCACCGAGAGCCAACGCTTCGTGTGAAAGTGGGCTGCAGTCCGTGAAAACTTGTGCTGGATGGAACCAGCCGAGGCTTTAAGGGGGGCGCCAGGATTCTTGGGTCACCGCACGCATTTTTGAATGGGAAAGGAGGCGGGAGTTATTCCGCTCCTGCAGGGTCCGCCGCGGTCCCTTGTATTGTAAGCCCGCGGCCAAGCTTGGGAGGGAACATCCTGCAGGGTCTCCGCCGGGGCCCGTCCGCGGTGTGCGGTGGGAAAGATGCTGGAAAGAGAAATACGGCTTCCCCGTTCGGGCGCCTGCGTGTGTCACTGTGTGTCACGGGCGTACAAAGCCTCTCGCAGCGAAGTTCTGTTTTGCAAAGGCTTGTCCCCTTCTCTCAGTCCCCTCATTTGTTCCTCTTCTCTTCTCTTGGTGGAAGGGGTGTTTCTTTTAGTAGCACTGGCATGGGAGGATGGTGAAGGAAAAATGGGGAAATGCAGGTTGCAGCAGTACGTCTGTAATAAATAATGCAGCTTGGTTTAGGAAGGAATGGCGTTTTGCTGTAGTCGATCCTACTGTAGCTGTGTGCACCAGTCTGGCCATTTCCGCACTAGACTGTTATAGCGCTATCATTCCACTTGCAACATCCTGTGGAATCCTGGGGTCTGCAGTTTCGGGAGGGGCCGGCCGGCCCCTCCCGAAACTGCAGACCCCAGGATTCCATAGGATGTTGCAAGTGGAATGATAGCGCTGTAACAGTCTAGTGCGGAAATGGCCAACAGCAGACGGGGGTAGACAGCAGTTGTTTCCAGGATCCCTGAGTGAGCATGCTTTAATAGGAAAACAGAAAGAAAAGGGGGAAACAGATAAGCCTTATCCGCTATTGCCATCATGGCAAAGAAGCCTAGTTCTGTTAGTTTGGCCACAAAATGGAAATCAGAAGAAACCTGACGGCGGAGGAAAGACAACGTCACCCTCCCTGCGTTTTGGAAGACTTTTAAGTGGTCTGTAGAGGATTCAGAATGTTTCGGTCTGTTCATGCACGGCTTACCAGACTTGGTTGTTTCATTTCACATGAGCATATTGTTAAAGTTTGGATAAAATATTTGCTGAGACATGTTAAACTGCCCTTCTTTTTTTGTGTGTGGTACATGAACCCTTTCATGTTATCCCTCCCTCTGGTACCAGATTTTCTCTTAAGTCAGTAATGTCAGGAACACATTGACATCCTTAACGGAATTATGCCTGTATGCACGTTTTGGGACAGAACTGTATCACAACACAGACTTATAAACTGGGTCTGGGGGGGGGGAATATGTAACCCTCCAGACATAACACTCTATCTCTCATGAGCCCTAGCCAGCATAGCAACAACAAAGAATGGTGGGAACTGCAGCCCAATCTCTGGCAGGTCGGACATTCCCTATTCTTGATACAAGATCATGACAGACATAACGTAAGGATGCAAATCTCGCATTTTTCATCCTTGTACACAAGGACAACTGATTACTCCAGTTTTCTCCTTGCTGGACGAGAACATTAAATTTCTGCACAATTCTCAACCCATTTGTGCTTTGGGAAATGGTATTTTGTGTTTTATATGTGCAGAAAAAAAATCTGTGTGCAATTTCTTGCTTAAGAAACACTTCTGCACAGAAAATATATTCTCTGCAGAAATGGTTTGTGGATCTTTGCATAGAACAACAGTGCTAAAGCACTAAGAATCTTGGGGCAGCCTCATGGCTGACTTTATTCTTCCTAATGAATCACAGAATCACAGAATCATAGAAATGTAGAGTTGGAAGAGACCACACGGGCCATCCAGTCCAACCCCCTACCATGCAGGAATACCCTCAAAGCACTCCCGACAGATGGCCATCCAGCCTCTGCTTAAAAACCTCCAAGGAAGGAGACTCCACTACACTCCGAGGCAGCATATTCCACTGCCGGACAGCCCTGTCTAATGAAGATTCCTCGTGACTGGGAAGCTGTTTTCTAAGCCTGAAAATGAAAGTTCTTTAGTCAACGTCATCTCTAGTCAACACAACACAAAGTGTCATCATTACAATAATCATTACAATACATAGCCCAATAAGTTAACCAAGTTTTGCAAAACTGGTTTATTGCTGTGTGGATGAGGAGAACACTGTGAGCATCACTCCCTGCAAAGGCCCCCCAAGGCCACCTTCACCGTAAAGGAAAGTGAAGCAGTTGGATGGGAAGTTACAAAAAAGGTGTCCCTGTCCAGTGTCTGAACCTCGAGCTCTTTTGTGTCAGAAAGAAGAAAAGAAGCAATGCAAGATTACCTTTTCACTCTTTGCTTCCAGTGCAAAGACCACAATTCCATATACATTAATCTATTGAAATCAGCATAGGATTGGGCTGTGGGATAATACCATGCCATCCCATACAAAGGGGATAGAAAACTTTTAGGGATGATAATTTCTGCATACCATGTGATGGAAAAGGGAACTTGGAACCTCAATTTTTAAAAGCAATCCATTGCTAGAGGAGGCATTCTGTTACTCATGATAAAAAGAATAATTTGATATATTCTCCTTGTAAACAATTTGCCCTTTTGGTTTTTACTTGATTTTCATAGTTTTTTCTTTAATATGTGCGATAAATGAATGGTCAAAAATTTCTGAAAATGACCTAAAAGCAATGTTTTAGAAATTCATTAATGACACCTTTTATACTCACCCACACGCAATGTTAATAGTTTTATATCAGCTGCTGTGTTATTTTTAAGAAGTAGCACCAGTCATGAACATCATTATCCTTCACAAGTAATGCATCATGAGTAAGTTGATTACTTACAACATATTAAGATCAAATTCTGATGTGAATTCCAGGCTTCAGGTGCCCAAGACAAGATGTGTGCATTTCCTCAGTGTGCATTTTTTCCTCACTCTGCTCACCTGTTTGTCAGCTCTTCCTGGGCAAGAGGAAGATTGTGGTTGGGCAAGTAGGTGGTAGCAAAGAAGCAACTAATTCCTATTACCTTTTTTTCATCTACCTTTTCCTTCAGACCAGAATGGGAATGCCAGTGAGTTGATAGCAACTGCTGTTGCTGTTTTGCTACTGTACTCGCTCACCCTCTTCCCAAAAACTTGTGAGATAAGCAAGTAGCAACAGCAACAAAGAGGAAAAAGAGGTGGGAAATGCATGACCTTCTATATGTTGGTGAACTGCAACTTCCTTCAGGCTTACCCAAGTGAGGGCCAGCAAAAGATCTAGCCCAGCAACATCTGTACAGCTACATTCCCCATTCCTGTTCTAGGGAAACAGTGACAACAAAGAGCAGAGGAGAAGTAGCAACAACAGGGACTCAGAAGTGGGCTTTAGCAGGTGGCTAGTGGTGGAGAAAGTATGACACAGAATTCCATGTTCTTTTATTTTATTCTCATGTATATATTGTTTATAATATTTTTAATGTATATAAAGTTCTGAGAGAGAGAGAAGGAAGGAGAGAGGGAGAGAGAGAGAATAGATAATGGCCAAGGTTCTAGATCAGCTACTTAATTATGTCACAGCCGCAGTTAAGTAGCTAAGTAGAATCTGCCAGCTTGACCTGCCCTCGCATCCTGACTTACTGGGCTGCAGCCACTACAAGCAACAGAGATCTGTTGTCCTATTGATTAGGATACAGCAGAATGACTTACCTACCTCCTCCCACAGACAATATCCATTACAACAATCAGAAGTTAGACTCCTGTTGTAATTCCTCTTCACACTGGAGATTGCTCACAGGAGGGGGTGGAAATGTCAGTCTGTTATATTCTGATCCACAGGAGAACAGGCCCCTGTCACTTGCAACAGCAGCAGCTGCCCTCTAAGTTAGGACTGCAAGGTTCTTCCAGTCCCTATGTATTCCCTACATCATTGAATACATAGGGATCGTCCGCATTAATCCGTTACCAGTGCATAGCTCTACATTATTAATTCATAACCGTGCTTGTGAATTCCAGCCCCTGTTTTTAAAGTTATTTATAGTTTAATTACATTTTAGTATTAATCTTCTGTATACTTTTATCTTTGTTGTATTTGTAAGCTGCCTAATGAATTAATGAATATCTATAGAAAAAATATCTCTACATGTAGGTATACACACACAGGGCCCTTCCTTGTAAAATGATGCCAGGATACTCATGACATGTAAGGTTGCCAGGTCAAGAGCATGGAAGGGCCAAAACTTGGGATCTAGGGAAGACCTCTGGTGATGTAAGGTAAGGTCTCCTTAAATCATTAAGCATGAGTTGGAGAGACAGAGAAGGAGGGAAGAAGGAGAATGATAAGTATATCTGGAAGAAATGGGGGTAGACGGAGGAAGCAAGCAAAAGAAATGGATAAAGAAGGAGAGAAAAGAAATGTAGGCAGGAGAACCAGGACAGGAGACAAAGAGTAAGAAGATGAGAGAAGAGAGAATACAGAAAGGCTTATAACTGGAAGACTGCACATCAGATGGCAGATTGGCCACAGAAGTAATGAACACAATGGTGATATGAAATAATTGTGATCTGCTTTGGTGGTGAGGGACTACCTGCACTGAAGAATTCATTAATCTACAAGGTACTAAAGGCAGCACAAATTAGCTTTACTAAGAAATAGTTGGCTTTATATCAGAATAGTTCCCTTCAGTTCAACTGGCAAGAGTACAGATCTGGCCAAGCAGTTCTTTAAAGCTGTTATACAGTATTTACAAAATAGTCCAGGAAGTGGTTGGATTCAAGGATTTTTGAACGTGTGTAATTACATCTCCCCTTTCAAACACCATCTGTTTTATGAATCAAACATTACAAATATCTTAACCTGCTGTTTCTAAAAACTCTTTACAAGTTTTGAAAACACTGAACCTGCTCTCTCATTTTCAGCTTTGTGGCTGCCATTAGAAGTCCTCTGTACAAACGAAGGATTCCAAAAGCCAGGAATACCTTTGCACTAAATCCATACCTGGCTGCATCCAATTACATGCAACTGTTTTGAGCATCAAATGTCCATCTTAATGTGTGTGAAACTGCATGTTTCCTGTACAACTCCTGGCATAAATGAAACGAAGCCCAGGAAAGGTATCTGTGGATGGTGTTGATCCACAATGCATTTTTTAATTTTGATGAGCATCCTACTACATATTGACATCCATTTCCTAGTGCATCCATTTCCTAGTGCAAATATTTGTACATCACTAAGTCTAACAAAAGCTGGAATAGGGAACTGATTTGGTATATGATGACCATCATACCAGTTCTGGAGAATTTTGAAACGTACGCTCTGTTTCAACCGGCCACCTCAGATCAACCGTGGGATACCAATATTCTAATACTGAATCGCAGAGCTTGGATAAGTGGCTTTTTAGAGTATGGCTCTCAGAATTCCCCAGCCACTATGCCTCTTCTTCTAGTTCTATATATCTGTGGTGAGAAACGTGTTGCCCACAGGGTAGATGAAGGCCCAACTTCATTTAGCAGCCAGGATAGCCCTCGGGGACACCATTAAAGCCTCTGGAGTCCCCACCTCCCATTTTTAAAAATGTCAGTCTCTGAAGCTGCCACAAACATACACCAGAATGTGAGAGTAGGGCTTTATCTGAACCTCACAACCCCTGTTGTGGAAAAACCAGCATTATTCTGTGATGTATTTATTATGTTTGCCTTTTGTGATTCACCTGAAATAAGAGCTGTATATATTTTGGGTAGTAGGCTATTTCATCCTGTTCATGTCAGTTTAGAATGAGATACTTCTAGGCCATCAGCCAATGTATTGTTTATACTGAGATATGAATAGCCGGTTTAAAATTCTGAGGCAATATACTCAGGAAGGAAATCCAAGACCCATAGATTTTAAAATAAACCACCACAACAAAAATCTATGAAAAGGAATCCATAGAAAATATTAAGGATGAAGTTCTATACACAGGAGTCACACAGGTATAGCAACAACACAGGAAGCTCCTCATGGGGCAAGAAATTTGTAATCAAAGAATAACAGAGATTCTGGAATAAAAGCTGTAGAAAAGAAGATGGGGAAAAAAGCATCACAGAATAGGTGTCAAGAAGGGACCCATTCCCAGTATACAAAGTATATGCTTTTTCCAACTAAATTATATGGACTGGTATTTTGATATATAAGCTTGTCTTGTCATGTACTAAACTCTTAAGAATTTAACTATATGAAATATATTCCATCCTTCCCATTGGAGTGCTTGTGTCAACAACTATATCAATTGTTGTTATAAACATAAGGAGCTGACATCTTCACAAATGTGTAGCCACATATTGTTTCAACTTCCCAAACCTACCTTAACAGCCACATTGAGCTATGGAAATCTGGTTTGCTGGCAATCAGAGTACAGCAGGATGACATTTCCAACCCTCTCCCACCAGCAATCTGTGCTCGACAGGGGTGATTATTGCACTGCAGATCAAAAATTTCTCCCTAGTGCTACTGCCTACCTCTGTTACACAAGATGTTAGGACAGCTGGTAACATGGACAATTTTAAAACAGATTGGATAAATTCCTGGAGGTTAGGGTCTTCAATAGCAACTCATCAGGATATATGTCATCACCGGTATCTGAGGCAATATGTTGTTGGGGAACATGGGATGGAGGGTGCAGTTGCATCTGTGTCATGCTAGAAGGCTTCCGACAGACATTCGAGGCCTTCTCTCTCCCTCTCTCTCCTTACATTCCACTTTATAACAAAAGATCTTCAGGTGGATCATAGATAAAATAAATACTAACAGGTTTAAGCAACTTCCAAAAAATTTAAAAAACACTTAAATAGACTCAAAGTATATTAAACAGATTAACACATTAAACCAGAGTTAAAATATTAAAATAGTTTTTAAAACTTGTGCATAGCATTTGATGCTTTTTCATTGGTACATACATGAAACCAGTATTGGTACCAATTGGGCTTCCAAGGGGACAGAATTCCACAATTGGAGTGTCACTCCTGAGAGGGCACTGTCCCATGTCCTGATGAAATATGCTAATCTCACTAATAGGGCACAGAGGAGCTCCCCCTACAATAGACCCCAATCCTCAAACAGGCAGATGAAGGCATTCTAGCATTACACAATTATAGCACCATGATTCAGCTTTAACTGTCACTGAGGTGCCATGGGATTTGGTGAGGCACTAGAGCTCTCTGGCTGAGAATTCTAAGTGTCCCTCCCTATACTGCAAATCCCTGAATCCCATAGGATTTTGCTGTGGATGGATCCTCTATCTGGAAACATACGTGTAGCAGCACCTCCCAGTGTTATCACCCCCAAAACCCACCATGTAAGCAGTGCAACCTCTCTCAACAAGGCCTTTTCTGTATTGGAGAGGCCCTTTCTGTTGGAGAGCAGGGGACTCAGGATGGGCATATCCAGCTATTTTTCTTTGGGTGGACATGCTGTGATGCATCTACAGGGACCTCCAGGAGTCCTTGAAGAATTCCTGCAGAAGATATATTTGCAGCATATCTTGCTACAGGAAAATAGCTGGATGTATCGACAGTAATTCCTCGGCAGCCATGTTGGGGAGGTACTGCCCTGTTTGCAAGGCAGGTTGGAGAGATTTTAGTCATTGTGCAGTTCGAACAGAATTCCAAGCTCCACAACCAAAAAAGTGATCTGTGACTGCGTAAGTCTGACTCACACCCTTGTAATTCAGCAACAGGATTCTGGCCATAGTGGTATAATTGTATAATGTGAAAGGGCCTGACCGTGGGGATAGAATGCCAGACTAGGTAGGCCTTTGGTCTGGTCCAACAGGGACCTTCTTATGTTCAAACTGTTCCAAGCAAGAGTTGGAAGCAATGAAGCAGAAGTAATGTAATTACTTATGGAATTAAAAGTAATTACTGGGAGAGAATAATGACATAATGAAACAAGAGCAAAGTTACTCTGTTGGTCCACCAGATATATGTTTCTAGTTACTTTCCAAAATCACTTTGAAAGGGCAGTTTTTTTAGCTGTTTGGACAAGAATTTTTCAGGTTTTATGACCTTACCCTACCTGTCCTAAAACCTTTTTCTCTTAAAAATAATGGGAAACAATAGAAAATTAAGGAGCAGTGTAACAAACAATGCAATGAGTTACTTTTTCAACATTGTGGTGATGTATTTTTTTACTGTACTTTTTAAAAATTACTTTTTGTCATTTTTAGTTATATGTTTTTTTGGGGGGCAGGCTTTTGAGGTTTTTTTTTTGTTATAAAAAGCATTTCAATAAAACAACATAGTCGTGATTAATACAGTATATGAATAATACAACAGGTAGGCATACAAACCTATATCTACTTATATACTCTATGTCTTCTTTCCTATCTTCCACATCTAGACTTTGCTTCCGACTAGACTGTCTCTACGAAAATATGGTAGCATAATAAATGAGGATCTATTTTCTCACTTTAAACCCATCAGGACTCTACTAATATAAGCTTGAATGTGATCTTATGTATTAATTTCATTCCATGATCATGTTAACCTTTTGTATGTTTTAACTATATTGTATTTTAATTTGTAAGCTGCGTTGACTCCCAGTTTTGGCATAAAAGTGGGCTATAAAATTAATAAGTGAACAGACAAGGCAGTGGGTTAGTTTTTAAGCCCTTGTAATGAGTAACAGGAATGAATTACTTTCAAGAAGTAATTTTCCAACTTCTGGCCCACATTCTGGTGAATACCAGCCAACAGGCATATTCAGAAATAGTTTTATAAAGCTGTCCATCCTAGCCAAGGCAATATTAACCTGGAGGCAAGCCTAATCCATAAGAAACATAGCTCCTCCAGAGAGAAGGAAAAGGAACTCCATTGATGCTACCCTGCACAGGATGCAGGCACTTTACTCAATTTATCAACCTATTATAAGGAATGGGAAATCTGCAAGTGTTTCCTGTATCAGCTGTCCTCTTTCTCTTAAGGATATGAGTGCTGAGCACCTTTCCTGACTGATAAAAATAAGGGAAGAATGGAATGCATATACCTGCAGAGTTCCCAGAACACTATGGCACAGTATCCTATGTACACATTCTAAGCGGGCGGGGGAAAGCAAGTCTGCTAAAGACACTACTATAGGGTTCCTTCTAGGCCAAGCTGTTAGGTTTCCTAAAATAATAAAATGTTTTTCAAAAAGTAAATTGTAAAATATTCCCAGATTAACTAAATGGATCATTCCGTTATAGACCAAACTACAGACTGGCATGCACAAACCTCAGGCCAATATGTACCTACAAGTGAAATGCCCACCATAAGCCAGAATGCATACAAAGGGGTTGTGCAAGTAGGTGCTCATCTCTGTGACTCACTAGCTAAACAAGGTAGTATATGCCCCTTAAGGAAGTTGCAGGTTGATTCCTAGCAAATAGCTCTGTGATGTGAGCAGGAGTGGGCACTGATGTGGTTAGTGATGCCATAAAGCCACCAATGAATAAAGCTTGGGAAACCAGTGATATCATCTTATGGAGGTCATGGGGAAAAGACCTGTTGGAAGGGAGTCCCAAAGAAGTGATCTGAGGCAGAGAGCTTAAGGCATCTGCAGTCATGAAAGATAGCCACACTGAACAGTATGATTTGATGCACAATCAATTTATGTTGGTAGTTGGACCAGCAAGGATTAGGCCTGCAGAAGGCATGCCGTATGTGCACAGGACTTGTGACCTCAACTTGATGTGGCTCAAACTAAGCAATTTAGTTTTCACTGAACTGAAGGCTGCTTGATGACCTCAACCAACCTGTATAGCTGCTTGGGTCAGGGCCAATTTGTACGATGAGCTGGCTCAAGCCATAAAGCGCATCAAGGAGAAAAAAGCTCAGCCGAATCGTTCTTTCCAGTACAGTGCAAAAGAGAGAGAGTCTCAGGGTGTTAAAAAGGAGGGGGAGTGTTGTTCTTTAAAAGAGCTCAAGTTTCACCCAGAAAATATTTATCTGGCCTTTCTCAGAGGCTGTTAGAAATGGAAATACATACATCTAAATAATTATAGACTGACATAAATTAAAGTGAGTACAATAATTATATGTCAAGATATGTCACATATTAGCTTACATTTAACATTAGGAATAGGGGATAGAAAATAAGTAAATTTTATGTGTACAGTTTATTACACAGTGACAAATTCAAACATCTGGGGCTATGAAGGTAAGCATTGCAATATTAAGAACAAGAGACCACGTGCTCCACTAGCCACCCATTTTATAGGGCATCCTAGACACATTTTTTGTTCCCCATAATTATCCCCTTGAAGAAGCAGATTAGATATGGAGGGCTGGAGGCATGTCCTCGTCTCCTCCCCGCAATTTTCCTCCCCTCATTCCCTTGCTTTCCTCACCCCAAGCTTGCCAGGCTTGTATTTAAAATGGACGTTTTTCCTTTTGGGTGAGCAAAGCCCCCCTTCCACTGCTGTGGCATATCCTCTCTACCATGTGGCTGCACTTTCTGATGTGTAATGGCTGCTGATTGGTCCTACCTCTCCTTTTTCAAGATGGCCACAGAAGTCACTGGTAGGAAGAGCTGTGCTCTTTTCCCTTTGAGGGGAAAGTACTGGCAAGCCCTTTACTGTGTCTTTTTTCTCCCCTGCCCCCCCAACACTGGGGCCAGAAGCAAAGGAATGGGAGAGGGAAGCTCTGGAGGGGAATTGGGGGTGGGTGGGAATTATTCGTGATTTTTCCACTTTCCTGAGGGTTCCGTGCCCTTAATCCTTGTGAATGCGGAGGGGCTACTGTATCTCTACACTTTCCCTGTTTTCTTTCTGCTGCCACATTGCTACAGTTAAGTTGGCTTCCATGCTATCTGCTACAAACAGAAAATATCTCTAAGATTATGATACTTTATCTCCTCCTCTGAAAACTAACACTTGCCATTTGTGAGATCTGGAGATGCTGGGCAGAATCCTGTTGGGCAGTTACAAATACATAACCTATAATTACGCATTTGTGACTGCTACATATTCACAATCACTACATAGCCCTAATTTAGGGGCTGTGTAGGGACCATTTCAATCCCCCAGCCTCCCTCCCATTTACCATTTAGCAGTCTCTGGGACTGATGGGTGTCCGTTTCACTGTCAGTAGAGAAGTGACTGCCTGATGTTCCCAAACAGCCCTCATGCAAGCTATCTCCAGTATGGGAGATTTGCGACAGGGATCATTTTTCTGCCTGTTGCACTGCAGATCATTCATAGGAGGGGGTGAGAATGTCAGGCAACTGCTTCTTAATTGACAAGGGACAAATCCCCATCAATGCCAGCAGCTGCTTACTGCTTACTGTAAGCAGCTGCTCACAGAATCCAGTACATAGCACTATGTGTACATAGCACTATAGTGCTATGTAGTTCATAATGGTCATACAGAACTCCTCTGGCTTTTTGTTGAAATCTCTTGCAAGCAGACTTCTATGTTGTTTTGCATGCCATTTTACTTGGCTTACTGTACTATTCCTTATAAATTGGCTGGCATCCTGTTTGCAATTTGCAAGATCGTAAGCCAGATGTATGATCTTTTAACCTTTGGGATTCACATTTAGATCGTTACTGACCTCCCCCCTAAAAAACTTACTTTTTAAGCTAGGCAGCACTCCAGCTGAAGGGTTTCCAAGGCATGCAGATCAGAGTTGTGGGCAATGATGTCAGTGCTGTCCCATCAAGAGAGCACTGCAGCCATTACTTCCTAACACATCAACCTGCAGCACTTCAGAAATGCTTTTGTTGGGGTACTGCTAGGCTTAGGAGGTAAGGTTTTTGTGGGTGGCATCTGCAGAAGTACTGTGACAACAGATGTATTTATAGGCAATTATTGTACTAATTTTATTTTCTGTCTGTGCCTACGAACATATACACACACATATATAGTCTTTGTCTGACAGTGCCTGAAGAAGGCAGCCCAAATATTTTCCAGATGAAACTTGTTTGGCTATTTTAAGAATAAAAGCCTTTTAAAAACATGTTAGATGTCTTAGTTTCTATTATATGTTTCCTGCTTTTTGTTAACCTGTCAGCATGATAATTTCCAATATTCAGTGGCTCTTCTAACATGCACTACCCTTGTGCCCTGAAATGTCACAGTCCAAGAAAAATTTTACCATAAGAGTAGACAGATTGTACTAACTTACCCTCAGTCTTTAATACTGATTGACAATAGGTAAAAATCTCTCCTTTCTCTCTGTTCCAGGATCCAGAAACCCCTAAAGTGAGAAACCTCAAATGTGCTTCCTTCACAGCTTAGCATTTTTGCCAGAAATATCAGGTCACTAGGGAACCAAGTTGAGGTCAAATTTTGAACTTAAAAAAAAAAAATTCTCTGCTATGCAACATAAGTAGGCTGACCTCACAAAATGAGCATTCAGCTTCTCTTTAAGTCACTAAACAACTACAATAAACATGAGTGACAAATCAATTGCCAGTGAAATGACTGTACATAGTATATTTCAGTGACAAGCTCCATATTTATATGCTAAGTTTTAATAATCTGTTTAAATTGTGTGCTTACAAATCTGCTGGCAACAGCTAGTATTTTACTACAGAGCAAATGCTGCACATTCAGCTGCTGACTGATGGAGCAAAGCCAAACCCACAGTAAGGTAAAAATGGCTTCTTCTACACAGTTTTTGCATATATGCAAACAGCCGTCATAGTACCACCTCTGAGAATGTCATAAGACACTGGCAGCAGACAATGTAGGTGCGCTACCTGACTGGGGGGTTGAGAACATGTGATTGCTACATACTGGTTCTGATCTCTGAATAACTTAATTGCTTTTTTCACTGTTCAGAATCAGGAGCAGCAAATTACCATGAAAAATAAGAATGCTTCATTGAAGTGGAAGAAAAAATCACCAAGACTGATGCAATCCCAAGGATACAGCAGCAGACTGACCCAGGGCTAGCACAAGTATCTCTTCCTGCTTTGGGTCAGATTGCTGGCATAATTTCCCCAGAACCTGCATCAGACCTGCTCATATTTCCATTTCTTTTACAAAGCATTCTTATTCTTCACTGTGATTAGAACTATGACTATGCAGGAAAGACAAAAATGTAATAGTCAAGAGTTTAAATATTCTACTGAAAGGCAGTTTTGGTGGGCACTGGACACACAACAGTGGCTGGTAGAGAGCAGGAAGTCAGAGGAAAAGAGAGAGCAGAGCAGCAGGCAGGTAAGCACAACCAAGGCAGCCTTCTAGGCTGACATAGGTCTCTTGTTTAGGATGTACCATGTTAAATCCCCTAAGAGCTTCCCCAACATCTAGAGTTGAAGTACTGAGCTCAACAGCACAGCAAGGAGCATATAATTATCTAGTGCCACCATCTTCCCAAGGCATCCAATGCCAGCTTGGCACTGGAAACTCACACTGAAGGCATATACTTGCCCACACCATCAACTTTGGGATGGGTGGGTGGTAGAGGAAATGAGAGATGCTGCCAGAACATCCAGCACTTTGTTCCTGCCCATACTGCTTTATTGCTAGGATCTTTTTCCCTTTGTCTCATATAGGACTTCTTAGCGCAACCCCTTAAGGTGTTGGAACAGACTGTTGGCACATTGGCTGCCCACACTGAAGACAGATAGGAGCACCAGAATCTGCTCCCCTGATTTCAAGAAAGTGGTCCACCTTGTGTGTGGTGACACAGACTTCTTGCCTTCCATTTAAAGAGCTGCTTCTGTCACAGTGCTCCTGTCTCCCGCCTGTCTCTGATCTTCAGACCCAAACAGTGCTCTCTTGGCTATAGAGGCAGACATTCTCCTACTCCCACTACCCTAAGCCCATACAGGTCTTACTGGGCACAAAGCACGCTTGCTCCCACTACCATAAAAACTACTAGCCCATATAAATACTACTGGGATGAAAGCAAACCAGTTTCCCTTCCTCTGTTGTGGAGTTGGTTTGTGATAGATTTACTTAAAGTAATGATCAGATGTAATGGTAATAAAAATTGTTAAATCTGTAAATGATCTATCTGTTTAACTAATGATATAGTATAAATTGGTTTGCTTGTTCAACACATATGAATGAAACGCAGGCACTTTTCATTCACATGATAAAGCAAGGCAATCTAATATATGTGCCTTGTCAATGAAATTAAGAAACCAAATCAGACACCTAAGAACAGTAGCCCAATTGGGGCATGCTGCCGCTCATATTCAGACAGTTGTGCCAACCAACAGAATTTTGTTCTTAGTCATGTCTAGAAAACATGCATTGAACATAGTCAGTCACAACCAATTTGTCCCATTAATTTTAGTGGGATGCTCTAAGCATGACTTCTGAATCATGCTTGAAAGCAATACATTACAAACGACCTCTAACATGTTAATTCTTGGAAAACAATGTTCCCAGCATCATTATTTTAAAAAGAAATGTAACAAATGGTAATTGCAACAAGTGTTTACTGTAACAGCTAACATTTATTTGTCACTTTTGAACTGTCACATTTGGGCATCATTTTGGACAATCTGTGGCCATGTTTTTAAGTGCATTTTAAAAAATAAGGTCAAGTAACAAAAACACCAAACATTTAGAGAGTAATGAGACAAACACCCTTTCCCTAACATCAACTGTAACCAGTGACTTTTTAAAAGTAACAAGCATCAAGTTACTTCCCAACCCTGGCCCAGAAGTCTGGATCAAACCTGGTGTGTTAGAATTTCAATGGAACAAAAGCAAACTTAATCTTCTATGTACTGTGAATGTAGCAGTAATTTATTTGACACTTACCCATAATCACCACAAAAATGAAACTGCACATTATACAAATGCCAGATAAGAACCAGATGCACACAAATGGCAGTTTCTATGCATTTATTTAAAAATATATAATTTCTAGAATAGTATCTATGGCCCTTGCCATGGAAAAAAAAGTTACTTGCCCTTCTTCAGGTCCCCTAGTTACTACATGATGTGACTTTATGAATCCACCCCATCTGCAAAAGACAGTTATACTAACAGTTACAAATTACTCTAGGTCTGTAAAGAGCTTTGGCAGCAATCCTTAGCATACTTATTAATGAATAAGGCCAACTGAACTCAGTGGGATTTACTTCTCAGGAAACATGCGCAAGATTGGGCTGCCTATTACACATGGAAAAAACCCGAGTCATTAACCATGTCATATCTCCTTAGACGAGACAGTAACTGGCTTATTCCAGCTCGTGTCATGTAAACACATTACAGGAACATTGCTGAAACAAAATTTACTCATTTACTTGCAGTTCTGAACAACTGAGAGTTACAGCTCAGTAAAAACTCATTATCTCCACAAAAGTTACCCAGATGTGCCATTTATTTAAGAAGTGTACTGTTCAAATTCATTTCTTAATTTGTAACACCATTCTGAACCATTTGAAGATATTCTTTGTACAGTTTTTCTTGTGCTTCATGCAGTTTCTTTAGTTTCTTCATCTGACCTTTGCTGAGTTCTTTACCTTCTGTGTCATGGGTTGGAAATCCCTGGAAAACATTAATTTCAGTGTCTTAAAACCACAGCATCCCAATCTTTTTGTCAGTTTGTGCTGTGATGATACAACCGTATTATCAAAGTTCATTAGAACTACACATTAACAACAGGAAAAACAGGAAGCTGAGCTTTATATTTGTTTAGTCAAAACTAATCAATCACATTTGTGGCCTTCAAAAGATTCTGAGAACAAAACCAAACCAAAAAGGCAATAATTCTACATCAAGCTGGGAGATAATTATTTGGTCTGTGACCATAAATAAACAAACTGATTGACTGAATGATTGATTGACTGATACATCAAACTGAACCCTTATTTGCAAGTAATGGATGCTCTTGGTGGTTACATTCCTATACATTATGGTGAGGAAGAAAAAAATAAATCTTTTGCTAATTTTTTGAAATGTCTAAAAAATTGCTGAATATCTGTCCCATTTTCCCAAGTGGGTATGGGGCAATTTTGTCACATTTTTGTTCCCCAGACTCGTTTAGTCCCAGGAGAATCTTTTTTCTAACTGGGAAGTAAATCTATCCTAGGACTAAAATGGCTCAGGGGACCCCAAAATAGGGAAAATTGCCCCATTCCTCCCAAAAATGGTCACAGTGGACTATTTTTGGCAAACAACAACAACAAACAACCTCACCTTTTCCCCAAGACTAGAATTCAAGTTGTCTTACAAATTAGAATGATTACATTATATAATTGGAAAAACTATACAAACATTATAAACAACAGTGCTACCAGCCTTCCTCATGATGCCTAAACAAAATATGCACATAGCTTTAAAAAGAAATAAAGTCTTAGTGATTCTTACATTCTCATCAAATTTGGAATATTTGTCGTGCTCTGATTTAAACATTTCTCCTGGTGGAATTTTCATTTTTGCCAGTTTTGCTGCCTGTAATATAAAATAAGCATTATGGCTGAAATATATTAATACCATAGTGAGGAAATAAAATTTCCACAACTTTTTTCTAACTACTCAGCTAGAGTGCATTGTGGCTTAGTCTGATTACTTCAACATCACATCTGAAAACAAATTTTGACCCACAGTTCAGAAAGTTCAGATATTTGAAAGTTACCTTTAAAAAGTAATTAGCTACCACTAATTGTTCCACTATGCATACCTAAAAACTCCACTAAGGTTTACCTACCACAATAGCTACAGTTTTAAAAAAGTAGCTCTTTACACTCCTGGTTCTCAAAAGTTGCTTTTTATAAAAAAATAAAAAATAAATAAATCACAAAATCCAAAAACTACAAGTTGTTGGCCTCTCAATCTATCATCACCTCAACTGCTACAAAAGAGCATGAAGCAAGTAGCACAAGACACACATGAGCCAGCACCTAAACCAAGGCATATTTTTCCTCCACACATTAGTCTGTTGACTCCTCCACAACTATAAAAGTAGCCAAAAGTTACAGTTACACCACACAAGAAATGAAATTATTCCTTGGTGAAATTATTCCTTCCTTAGAGAGCCCTGGTGGCACAGTGGTTAAATGCTGGTACTGCAGCCACAAGGTTGTGAGTTCAATCCTGCCGGGCTCCAGGTTGACTCAGCCTTCCATCCTTCCACAGATCAGTAAAATGAGTACCCAGCTTGTCAGGGGCAATTAGCTAACACATTGTAAATCTAAGCGAGAGAGCACTTAGCTGATAAGCGGTATAGAAATATACATGCTATTGCTATTAGTGGTGGTAACAATAACAACACTGACAGTGGTGGCGGTGGCAGCATATGAAGGCTTTGTCTGATGTTATTAAGAAGATTCTACTGCTCTACTTTTGTAAGTATCAGGAACACAGCCCATGTGTCATTTATGCTATATGGAAAGATGGTAAGTGGGATTGTATTATGCTGTCATCTAAAAAAAATAAGATGGGTAATGATCAGCACTCACAAGGGTTGATGACAAAGCTTGAAATATGCTTTTTGTTGTTTGAAATCTCTGCCATTTCCATTGTCAAAATGGATGTTTTAGAACTATCTGGTGATTTACCTCTTGTTCTTGTTTCTTTCTGGCTGCTTCCTCCTTCTTCTTCTTTTTCTCTTCTTCAATCTATGGGAAATCAATTTGAAAAGCAGGATTACAGTTTTTAAAATCTGTTACAGTACATAATATTAGTAAAGCATTCACAGGTATGTGTTATACTTCAGGTTTCTAAACCAAGCTATTAACTCTATATAGTTCTATCCAAAATATCATTCTTGAAATGATGAGATAATCATAACTGACAGCTCAATACGCCTCACATATGTGCCATTGCTAACTATAATAGAATACAAAGTTTGTGTTCATCCTAATGGCACTGTAATAAACCAAAATTTGTGCCAGAAAGCACTAGCATGTATAAGCGGTTCAGATAATTTGGGAGCAAGGGGGTGGGCAAAAAATATATATAAAAATGTATTTTTACAGGATTACATTGATACATTATCTGTAACTGAGTACTATTTTATATTATACTAATCTATACATGACAATATTCCTCTCCCCTCATTTGTCAATTATGGTGGCTGAACATGCCAAAAGGATGCTACAGTTTCCTCTAAAACACATAGCTAATGTGAAAAAAAGGCACTGTCCTTTCAGAAGAAAAGGAAGGGGTTTATCACATTGACATGTATTGCATTTATAGAATGCCATGGAGCATTTGGCAATATTCCTGTTCCCTAACCCATTCTTATCTGCTGGACCCAGCTTATCCAATAATATGGAAAAAGAGACAGTAGAACCTTTTTCTTTTCTTCTCTTTCTTTTAGCAAAGTGTCTCTGTCCACTAGCTTGACCACAGTTGGGAGGCCTAGAAGGGGGAAAAAGAGCAATGAAAAGGAGAACGTGATTAAATGTGTCACTACTTTTATGAATTTAGCCCTACACTGTATATAGCCATACGCAAAGCTTGGAAACTTACTTTTTAAGGCTATAATTCCCTAAATGCCCCTGCTTTAGTGAGGGTCCTAGGGGCTACAGTTCCAAAAAAAAAATTCTTCCAAGCTTTAAATGAGGCAGTCTGATTACTGCCACAATTCTACTAATGGTAATCGAGGCCTGTGCTGAACTGAGCTCAAGACCAACCCCTCTCCCATAAAAGCAGTTCCTTTGCTGGAGCAATCCAACCTTCATATCCAAGAAGACTAATAAAGATCATTAGTAAGAAGTCAAGGTTCTTGTAAGAATATTATCTCAAGCTGAACCAGAATGCTGAGAATATCTTGTCCTTCCACTCATCATTATTCTGCTACTATTTTTTACAAAACACCCACAAAAATGCTATAAATACTATTCAAAGCACTGTATGTCATGGTAGCAAAATCCATAATTCAAATATCCTGATTCTATGCAGCTGGGTTAATCTTATTCCTTTGTGGAGAAACTCCTTTACATTCACTTCTTCCTCCCGCTACCTATTATCTAATCTGAACACTGGGGCTGCAACCCTAAGAGCTTAGTCTCATTGTATTCAACACAGCTTGATTCTGAGTAGACATGGGTGGGACACTGCACTGTTAAGTCACCGAATTATCCAGATCTCCATGTGATTGTTTGAAAAAGAAATAAACAAGTACAGAAGATTGTCAACCTGAGTTTCAAAGGACCTCTGTAAGGCCAGGATGGTTCCTGTGAGCAACTGGCTCTTCATGACTTAGGTGGAGGAACACTAGTCCAAACTGATTCAATCTTTTTAAAAAATGGTAATGTAAATATCAGGGAAGCAGCATACAGTTTAATACAGATGTGTCCTATATATAATTTTAGTGCTTAAAAA
This sequence comes from Cyclura pinguis, assembly GCA_030412105.1. Classification (NCBI taxonomy): domain Eukaryota; kingdom Metazoa; phylum Chordata; class Lepidosauria; order Squamata; family Iguanidae; genus Cyclura; species Cyclura pinguis. The sequence goes on from CM059599.1 coordinate 282,564,264, forward strand.
TGTGTGTAAGTGTGTGCACGTGCGTTTTGGAATGTTCTCGGCCAAGTGTGCCAGTTAACAAATTGCTATCTTACTATGTTACTTAGAATTGTATTTACTGTCCTTTTTTAAGCCACCTTGAGGCCAGTCATGGTAAAAAACAGAATATGAATAACAACGTTATATTAAATTAGAGGGGGAAAAAACAGGATATGATCATTTCCACAAAAGGCACTGCTGTGTAGAGGATTCAAGTCAACCTTTAGCAGGGACTGGGCAGGATATAGGAGTAAGATGACCTGACACTGCTGCATCTTTAATAGTTGGGAGAAGAAGGAATTTCGAAAGGTGCAGCTTGCAAAATGAGTTTCTATTGCAATCAAAATCTTCTCTTTTGAAAAAGGATTAAGAGCCCACAGCAACAATATCAGCAATCTATATTACTTTCTTAGGCCACAATGCTACATGCTGTTATGGACATGCAAGCTCCACAGGCATTATGCCATTCTGTGTAGGAACACTGCTTTTATTAGGGCAAAATCTTAAACTGATATGCCAAATAATAAGCTGGCATGTGTGTGCTGATTAACAAATTTGGGTATCTGTCACACACGAAACCAGCATTGAGCCTGGTTAGATACCAGGCATCCTTAAATCTTATCCATTCCAATGGGGGAAAAATGCCCATTGTCAAAATAAACATCAAGCTGGTGAAATAAAGACAGAATCTACTTCAACATCATCTGGTAGATAATCTAAGAAGGAACAGTATAGGTATTCTGAAAAACAATTGTTGATATGTCACTTCAAGTTGTTTTTGATGTATGGTGACCCTAAGGCAACCCTATCACAGAGTTTTCTTAGCAAGATTTGTTTAGAGGGGGTTTGCCTTTGCCTTCCTCTGAGTCTGAGAGACTGACTTGCCCTAGGTTGCCCAGTGGATTTCCATGGCTGAGCAGGGATTCAAACCTGGTCACCAGAATCCTAGTCCAACACTCATAACACTATACCACGCTGACTCTCCTAAAATCCAACAGTTTTCTCTTTTTCTTTCGGTGATTACAATGTTCTATCCCAAGTCTAACTTCTTGGAAGAAAATGCTACTGATCTGATGGAGTCTTACTGACTTCAATGTAAGCCTGCAACGCTTAGCACACAGAAATGTCCAAGATGCTTGACAGACTGAATTCATTTCACATTCACACCTTGAAGCACATCATTAGTATTCATTTTTATAAAAGAGAAACAGGAGACAGTAAAGCCAGACTTGGTCAAAATGAGCTCAGTCTCCTGAGGCATGCATTGAATTTACACCTCAATTACCCTCATGATCTTCAAATCGAACTCCATGTTCAGGGAGGACATCATCTCTAAGAGAATCACAAAGCTGCAGAACTTCAAACACTAGGATTATCCAAAAAAAGAAAAAAGAAAAAAAAAGTCATCATTAGTCTCAATGACATTTCACCTTCCTTTCATTAGTCACCTAAGTGTTTTGTGAAAAGTGAAAGCCTTCTTTCAAGACTCCATGGGGAAAAGGGGTTCTTGTTTCCTTCCTAAATAAGAGTTCACTATCTAGATGAAAGCTAGTGACCTTCTCAACATTTGAACATTTTAAAAAGAGAATATCGTGACTGCTATCTCACTTCTTAGAAGGCACAGCTAATCAGAGGAGTGAAAAAGACACTTGAGCTGAAAGTTTCCTTCACTATTTTCTATACTGGCCAGGATCCCATGGAGTTGTTCAGTCTGCAGCACTAGGAGGAAAGCAATCCTCACACCCTTTGAGAGCCTGACCCTTCAAACCCAGCTTTGGAGGACTGTTAAACCCTCCAGACTAGATTCTACTGTGGTGCAGAGGGGAGATCCTGCCACACTAGCAGTCTAAAGCCAACTGTACCTGGAACAAGAATTAAAACATGATCAAGTAAGAAGCTACTGTAGATTGGACCAGTCCTTATAGCCCAGCATTGCATTTTCTGTCTGGGAGGAGTTTTCTCAGATCTCAGCCCAAAAGTCTTGCTCAACCTTGCAATCCAAGATCCTGAACAAAAGTGGCAAAGGACCAAACCTAGGAACCTACCTACTTTTTTTGAACCACTACTCCCAAGATCAACCAGCTAGCATATCCACTGGCCATACTGGTGGAGGTCTCTGTAGGCCATAGTCCCAGAAAGTAATGTTTACAAGTTTGGGAGCTCACACCTGCAAATTAAACCACAAGCAGCCTAATCCTTAAATTTACTTATGTAAATTTCACTAATTCCAGTGAGATTAACAAAGACTGTAACACTAAATATACTTACAAAGGCATAAGTCTCTTTGAACAGAGTGGGACTCATCTCCAAGTAAACCTGTACCGTTAAGCATCTTTAAGATTGCAACAATAATCAATTATCTTTTATAAGAAGGTGCACATGAATTAGGTTTTGAGGCAACATTTTCACCACGTCCCCAAACAATGTGAGGGTTTATATTTTGTTGGAGCTACTAGCATAATGGGAAGTGATTTGTTTGCCTCAAGTACCCATAGGCATTCAAGAAAAGCTACCAAGTTCAATGGAAAGATCAGAAATTGTTCAAAAAATACTTGAAGTACAACAAAAGCAGTAGGTAAAGAAAAGCTGGCATGCTCTGCTAGGAAGGAATTTTCTGCAGTTGCTTTGCAGAGGTGCTTTCCTGAGTCATAAATAAGTGTTCTAAAATGATGAATAATTAAACCTTAGCAGCAAATTCTTCTGGGTAGAGAAGAATGAAAGGTGTATGCAGAAAAACATTGCAGGGAGATACTATTCAAAGCAATATACTTTCCAATAAAATTTGGAAGTTACTTTTTGGACCACAACTCCCACAAAGTGGCTATGCTGGCTAGGGAATTCAGAGAGTTATAGCCAAAAAAGTAATTTTTCCACCTAGTGCTTTTGGAAGAGTTAACAGCACAGCCTCACAAAAGTACTTCAAGACAGGTATGTGGCAGCAGTTTGTTTTCTCAGGGACAGAAGATTTCAGCGGTAATGGCAACCATCCAGAGAAGAGCATGTGCCAAAAAAAAAAAAAGGCTATGCTTTTCATATCTTTTTAAGCATGATATCCACTTCTCCCACTGCATTGTGTGATACTGCTGAAACAGGAAGATTTTCCACCCTCAAAAATTGTAGGCGCACCTGAGCTTTTACTCAGGTGAACAAAAGCTACGAAAAGATTAACGAGTGAAATCATGATCCAAATTTCCCTGTCTCTAACTTGAAATCCAGAGACATTTCTTTGACAAGATTTCACTAGAATAATTTCCTTTCAATGCACAGCTATGAAACTGGGTTTGTGTGCATGTGAGTTTTCTCTTTTCTGTATTTATCACTAGAACACTGACAGTGTATATGAACTCCATGGCCAACGTTGCTCTCTTTTGCATAGAATTTTAATATCCCACAATTAAGGCTATTCTGAAGAAAACCCAAGAAAACGTGATCAACAATGTCTGAATAAGCCCTTTGTTAACCATCTTGATTCTCATGTGGGGAAAAATTCCCTTCATATAAAAGAAGAGGCAGTATGCCCACCCTACACAAGCTTAAGAGTTTAATGGGAAGTAGGAAGTATGTAGTAATGCATGTTTAGTAGAGCCGTTCATCTTAAAATGACAACTCATAGATATAAATATGCTTTGCTGCAACAGGCAATAGACACTGATGCGTTTAGCCTAGATAATTAGCTTGTTAATTAATTTATTAACGAATTAATTCATTTTTTTTCTAGTGATTTCACACAACTCACTAGATTCCCCCATTAGCACTGAAGTTTAAGATATGCTTCAGTGAATCAGGTTGTTAGAATGTGTCAGAATAGGCATTTGTACTTTTAAAACATTCAGAAAAACAGGAAGGCCTGCTGCGTCAGAAGAAATATTAGAAGTGGAAGAAGAACTGTTTGCTGTTTGGCGGGCTAATATTGTGATTTCTTCAGGAAGATAGCAGAAAGATGAAGAATGTGAACTTCCTGGAGCCAGGGTCAGAGCAGAAGTGGTGAGTTTGGGAGAAAAGAAAGAAAAAAAAACCCAGAAAAGAAGAAAAAAATGACTCCTGAAATGGAATGGAGTGGAGGAGATGATTTGCTTGCTTAGCAGCAAGCCAGGCCCCTCAAACAGCATATTCCATTTAGAATGTCAGAACTGTGAGGCCTGAAAGTCAAGCTCCCATCCTCCCCATGCTTTCTTTCTGATTCTGGGAATGTACTGTGATTCTCTTCAGTAATATTTCACCTTACATTGATTAAACTCTGGACTGGTTTCCAGTGTATATTACAATACAATATACAATTATTCTATTATTTGGATTGTATTTTTCTGCATTTTGCATTTGTAATCTTGCCTGCATAGTGCTAAGAATTTGGATAAGGAAGTTAAGTTTTCCTCAGACCCATGCCTCATTTCTTTCTCTCTTGGCTCCCTGACCCAGTCACCCTGCCCATTCTCTTTTCACTCACAAGTTCCTACTCCTTTTCACTCACACATTTAAATTACACAATTAAGGTAAAATTGGTGCATAGAATAGAGGACTCATGAGATACCTGATCATTTAAGCTGAAGTGGAAGCCTGAATTTGAGATCCTTTGCTTTTGAAACCAAATATTGTGCTCTAACAAAAACAACTCTTTTGAAGGAGCCAGTTTGGGTTTTTTTAAAATGAAGTTCCCTAAGGCCAACAGAAACAACTGCCATGCCATTATCTGTAAATTATCTGGGCCATCACTAAGGTTTAACCAAAGAGTTAACAATAATGCAGCCAATTAAACAATTTCAGACATTAGTGTTTACTGTAGTGAATTAAATTGCCAATTTCTAATGGTGTAACATTACCAAATTAATTTTCAAAGCTAACATTCCAAGCTCTGGAAACTTATAACTTCCAAGTCCTCAATTACTAACAGTATATCTACTGGTAAATAGCACATACTTTTTCCATTCTTTATAAATACACCTCCAGAAAATAAAACTGAGGAGGAAGATACTACTATGCAGTAAGTGTAAGAAGAAATTCTACAGTGTTTAATGGAAAATAACATTCACCATTTGTATTTTTTTTCTGTCAAAATACAGAAGATTGGTTGTAACTGGAATCACTATAGAAAAGTGTTAAACATTATTTTTGATGTAAGGTTCTGAGTCAAAATAAATGCCAACCTCACCTGCATCTGTTTAAAGACAGGACAAGCACATCAACTATAACAAGCAGATTTCTTTTAAAAAGCAAATGTCTGTGTGCATATTCACTTTTCTCTTTCACACAAATACACGTGTGTACTTTTCCCCTTCGGGCATATAAAATGAACACCTGAAAAGGGCTGCATATGTAATGGCTGTATCCTCAACCTTGTTCATGAGGTTGGAGCACAAGGTTCTAGAGGGGCTCTGCCATATAACTTGAATGTATATGTTTAGAAACATCTAAGCCATCAGGAAGCCTGCAGTGCATGCTTGCACATTTTGAGTATATGAAGCATGACAGTGTACATGATGCATTGAATGTTCTAAGACAGAAGCATATTTCTACAGATTGCTACTTGTAATAAACACACACTTTTAGTATTACCTTTCTTTTCTCTGGCAATTTGTCTTACACTTTCTCGGAACTCAGACAAAATCTGAAGATATGGCATCACAGTTGATTCAAGCTGTAAAACAAAGTATTTGGTCAATTAATTAAGAATTAAATCATTTCTTTCTGCAACCACTTCAATGCCTTGCCTTCCAAAGCTCTACCTCAATAACGGGTTGCTATGATGGTGGTAAGAATTAGGTAGTGAAGAGTTCTTTATCAGGCATCCAATATTCCTACAGTGCAGATGGGATGGGTGATGAAGGACCATCAAGTCTAAGAGCTGGATTCAGGAAGGATGGGACACTATTTTACTAATTCATTCTTGGTCTTATTCCCCTGCTCCCTGGAAAGAACAGATGTTACATCATAGGGCGTATCATTACAAGTCCTCCCTACCCCTGCTGCAGTCTCAGAAAACAGGATGGATTGGAAGCAATGCTTAAGATTTTAATGAAAGTGGGAAGCTGGATTTCATTTTTGATGTCACAGTGCTCTTCTGATGCCTCTGCCCATGCTCAAAGAGTGCATTTATTTTGTTGCCCATTTTCTGATTCAACATGTGCAGGGGTGCCTTTCGCACAACATAATTATAGTGGTATGAATCCACTTTAACTGTCATGGTTTCATCATTTGGAATCTTAGGACTAGCAACTTCGGGAGGGGTATTTACAAATAATTCTCAGCCAGAGAGCCTCAGTGCCTCTTCAAAGTACAGATTCAAGGATTCCACAGGATGGCAGGTAAAGTGGAATCATGCTATACAGTGGACCCCCCAAGGTCGCACAAAGTGCCGCATCCCGTTATAGTCAATGGATGCAACATTGTGTCCATTGACTATAACGGGACATGAACATTCACGTTTATTTTACATGGGGGTTCTTAGAATGGAACCCCTGCATATACAGAAGGTGTACTGTACTTGTGAAATAGCAAAAAGCCCCTGTTGTGTTTGCTTAAGTAACTTCAGTGAAGTTTCTGTTCTAGCAAAATTTTAAAGAATTAATAAAAGGTGGTCTTATGACACTGAAAACCCCAAAAGATTCTCAACAGCTGTTCTTGCCTCCAAATACAATTGGAAAAATTCTATTAAATCTGGTTATATTCACTTCACAATGCTATGTTCTAAAAGCACAGAACTGGGCTTTGTTTCAACATGTAATCCTGTTTTTCTAAAAGCCACAAACAGAGTTGAAATTGTCATTGTGCATTTGCCTTTCTACTTACATTTAAGTTTTGACCATTTCCTCCAACTGGGAAACCAATAGCTTCATCGCCTTCTATAGCACCAAAGATCTATGTAAAGGAAATATATATATATGAATAAAAAAATACAGTCACATATACATACCTGTAGAAATTTTAGCAGTACTGCACAAAACAAAACCCGAGTCATCCTGCCCATTGCCCACTTTCAGGAAAGTGTATTTCCTGTACTATTTTATAGTAATGCTTAGAAGCAGTATTCTTCTGAACAGAATCTTGCTCATGGGATGTGCATATAGAGAGGGGAGTGGGAATTTCCATCAATTCCTTCTTCCCTCTCCAACCCCCTATATCTTCCTTGTACACCCAAGAAAGCTGCTCTGGAAAGTCAGGGAACTCTCTGGAACAGTGGGAAAGAGGGTACTGAAGCCTCAGAGAAGGGAGAACCGATGAAAACCTCCTAGTATAACAACCCTTCTCTTTGCAGCACAGCCTCAATTCCTTCATATGTGCAAGAACACTCTGGGTCCAAATATCACAAAATCTGGAAAGAACAAACAGAGAGCACAGACAAGATGTGCCTATGATTCACTTCACCCTTTCACTCAAAAGTAATGGCACTGAGTATCCTCCTCTTAAAATGCTGGTGGAACATCATCAGTTCCTCAGAATTACAAAGTACATGACAGAACTAGGCTTATGTTCCTGCACAGGCTTTTCATTAACATGTTTCACCTATAGTATGGGCAGGAAGACTGTGGGCTTCAAACCCCACTTCTGTAGTCCTCAAAACCCGTGGCAGTCTCACAAAGCTCTGACAGCCCTCTATCTTTTAAAAAAAAAAACATTAGGAGGTTGATTTTCAGACCCTTAAATACTTAAAAAGCATCTGGAGATCCAACTGTTTACTTTTCCTATCCACTTAGAATCTCCCAAACACTGGTTTTGATGAAAAGCTATCTGTAAATGGAAACTGAAAGTGATGTGATGCAGCTTCTGGTGCGAACTGAGGGCAACACAGGCTAAAATTGGTCCCAACTCATGTGCATTTGCGCATCCCTGATTTAAGGAGAACAAGACCACAGCTTAGTTAAATTGATCACACAAATCACCAACTGCAGAATGTAAACTGGTACAGTCTAGACTCAGATTTACAATTCCCAAAGGAGAACAAGTCCCATGAGAATCTTATATTTGTCTACAGTCTCATAGCTAATGTCTATGTTGGTCTTGAGCTGCAGTCAGAAGTCACTGAGAAGCGTTGGTACTGATCACAACATGGCCTCTTGCAAATACTGGGTGCTCTCACATTTTCACTGTAATTGAAGAGCAGTACTAGATGACCCTGAAAAGCCGCCTACATTTCCAGAAACAGGGTTTTAATAATAAATATGTTCCTACTGCACAAATAAATAAATACGTAGTTTAAATATGTTCCTACTGCACAAATCATTGCCATCTCCTCTCTAAACTATGTGAATATTGCAAGATGAAACAACAACAATGAATGGACTGACACATGCACATATAATTCAAAAACAACACATGCAGCTCTTCAAAAGGTTTGCTCAAAACCACATACCTTGAACATCTGTGTAAGATAAATGCTTATATTTTCTAGCAGCATTCTATTTGGCATCTGCCTAGCAGCCTTCTTTGCAGCAATGTAAGAATTACACTGGCTGACCAGTGACCGCATTTCCTCTAAGGCTGTGCGTGTGTCAATGTTGTCACACAATGCTTCATGGACTGCTACTTTCTTATCATAAAAACTATCCAAAAAAAATAAAAAACCAAAAAGAAAAAAGAAAAAGACAAATATATTACTTATATTAAACCTAAACCATTCTAGTCAAAGATTTTTTATTCCTAAAAAAAAAAAGCTAGAAGAATCTTCCAAAAGAATCTCTTTAAACTGGATAGGATGGGTATTAAATGTGATTTGTTTTAGGAATGTGGAAAGTGCTGTACGCTGAGGTTCTAACTTGGAGTTCAAATATAAAATAGTAGGAAGTGAGCTGGCAGTGATGGTGTGGGAAAGGAATCTGGGGTGTGTGTGTGTGGTGGACAGCTTGATGAAAACAGCAATTCATTGTATGGCAGCTGTGAAAAAGGCCAGGTTTATGTTAGGAGTCATTAGAAAATAGTCTGAAAATAAAACCACTAATACAACAATGGTTACAGGTGACCAAAAGGGTTAGGCAGCTGGAATACCTCCCCCATGAGAAAATGTAATAGCATTTTTTAATTTTCTTTCTGTTGTTGTTGTTGTTGTTGTTGTTATTATTACTGCTACTACAAAAGAGCAGGAAGTAGTGGGGGGGATAATAGAGGAATATAAAATTAAGAATGTAGTACAGAAAGTGGATAGGAAGATGTTTTTCTCCACTTTCCCACAATGGTACAGTCCAGAGGCACCCACAGACAACAAATGGTGCAGACAGAATGAAGCACTTTTTCACACGTCACATAGTTGATTTACGGAATTTTTTTGAGATGTGGTGATGGTCACGAACTCAGCTTAGCAGAGAGGTAGAGCTCTCAATGGCTACTAAACGTATTCACTATATGTAAGTGCCCATAATTATCCACCATATTAATTCCTGTTGCTGAGCACAAAATGAAAAGGGAATGATGCAGTCATTTTGAAGCTGTGAAGAAGTCACCTTGCAAACAGTGCTTGTGTTTTTAATTTTGAATGAATTAAAAAAATTACATGACATGACTTGCTGGTAATAAGGCAGGCTTTATGTGTACAAATAGCCCAGGTTTTATCTCTGGCATCTCCAAAAGAAAAGAACTCAGCAATGTAAAATTCAGCACAGCTGAGCATAAACTTTATGATGGGAACAGAAGGTTGAACTGCATCTTACTTAACTGTAAAGCGAGCCATTGTACTCTGAGGGCCAGAGGAAGCAACAACGAAAAATTGTACAAATCGATTCTTTCTCTTTTCCAGTATATTTTTTCGCTTTCAGTTTGCTATCAGTCTCTTCTACAGAGAATACCCTAAGGGCATGATTGGACAAAGACCGCAAAGGCAAGCTTAAATGTCAAAGTACCAAGGAAAGCTCTTAGTAAACAACTGTTTCCAACAACATTTGGAGGCAATGTAAAGGGTATTTTTAAAAAAAATTTCTTGTCAGTCAGACCTACCCCTTTAATACTTTCTTCTGTATGAAAAATGGAAAAGTGTTAGGCCCTGAGTGTAGCTCTCCTTTCCACTGAGAGCCCTTACTAGGTAGGCTGCGCCCATCAGCTCCATGGACTGTGAGATTCTTGGAGGGGAACAGCCTTTGCAAGACCTGGGCTTGGAGAGTTCAGCTTTAGATCCAGACTAAGGAGTTTCTGTTTCTACAATAGTGCTCCAGTTTAGAGCATCCTCCAGAGGCACCACAAATCCTTCACCCTATGTCTGCCTCACTGCTGAGCCCACACTTACTTGGTCATAACATCAGGCATTCATTGTATTAATTTTACCGGGGGGTGGGGTTACAATTCTCGATTGCTGTTAAAGCAACATACCAACAATATTATCAAACAAAATGAGGCATCTTTTTGATTTAGCAAATTTGGGACAAGTCTTTCTGGAAGGCTGCAAAGAACAAGTACATGAAACATCTATGCCAAACAATGTTACACAGAATAATTTTGTCAACTGCTTAAATTTGCTATACTTGTATTTTAAAAAATAGGAATCTTTTAGGAGCAGCTAAAAATGCAAGATGTCAGCATTCCAGCAGAGCTGTCCATCACAACTCAACCAAGTAATTTCCATTCACCTCAGTTTCCAACATAGCTGGTTGCTATTTTTGCCAGATGGAGACAGAGGGTAGGCGGGTCTCATTTTCCCAATAGTGCAGAAAAACAATTCTATTCTGAACCCTCTTTCTTGTACACAGGTCTGTGTTTTTTTCTGTTTATCTGTTTACTTAATTTTTATCCCATCTTTCTCCTAAATGGGACTTCAGGCAGCTGTTAGTTTCCAACAAAGATTGTACAGTTAACTTCTTTGATATTACATTCAAGATAGACTGCAAACAGTTACAAATCTTGAGACTAACTTTTGAAGGAATACAAAACAACCAAAGAACTTGTTAAATAACCAAAGAATAAGAGATACATGACATGTGAATCAGACAGAAAAAGCTACATAAGGGGAAAATATTATCAGATCAGAAAAGCACAAAAGAGTAAGTTTTTAAAACAAATAGGTAAGATAATTGACAATAAAGATGTAGAAAAATGTAAACATTTAGGTTATATTCTAGAGCACATGTGTCAAACACAAGGCCCATGGGGTGAATCTGGCCCACCAGGCCATTTCATGTGGCCCTAACACCTGTCCCGCAGCTGTGGCACTCCTCCCACCTGGCAAGCCCGATCCCCACATTGCGGGCCCCCAGGTGCCAGTATTCTGAAGAGGGGCCCAGCAGCTAGCACTCATGATCTACTTCTACTTCTGACTGCTCCTCTGTCCATGTCTCACCATCAGAGCATTGCTGCAGGTTACCATGGCAATGCTCTGCACGGCTTGCCAAAGTTGGAAAGAGGAGCAGTCAGAAGTAGAAGTAGATCACGAGTGCTGATTGCCGGGCCCCTCTTCAGAATATAGGCAGCCAGGGCCCCGCAATGTGGGTACCGGATTCACCAGGTACAGAGAGGGGTAAGAAGACAGAAAGAGGCACAGAGAGGGCTGAAAATGGCACACTTTGGATATATTGACCAATTCTATGTCACTTTACAGAGGTATAGGGACCATAAACTATGATCAAATAGTCCCAAAATGTCCAAGAAAAGAAAAGTTGATGCAGAGGGAAGGCAATTTAAAAACCAGTAATAATCGAATGCAGAGGCAATTATTTAATATGATAAAAGAGTAGGTACATTTATATAGTCTTACAGATACATCCAGCCCTTTGAGGGCAATCATAATGCTGGTGCAGCCCAAGATGAAATTGAGTTTGACACCCCTGTTCTACAGGGTGATTGCCCTACCAAACTTGTGAGTATGGCAGTCTTTTAATACCTCATATAAATTATAAAAAATGATTACCATTACTGCTATACTTCAGATGAAGCACTACACATCTTTTAGCACTACGAGAATGAGCTGTAGCAAACTCTGGTATTCCTCTCAATTGTCTGACGTCTTGTGTTCAAACAGATTGAACATGTGGACAAGTACTGCTATTGATGTAATGGAAACAATATTGTGAAGAACTTGCGGTGATTATGCACGCTCATGCTTGGTGGGTAACTAGACCTCACTGCCTTTCTCTTTGCATCTGGAACAACCACAGTTGTTTCTTGAAGAGAAAAAGAAGCAAAGTAGCAGCATCTGATACCTCTCCGGGTATAGCAAGGTTGTTCTTCACTTCGCTAAGTGTTTGCACTAGGAAAAAATTGGTGTGAGGGGTATGTTACAGGCAGTATCTTTGTCTATGATCCTCTGAAGTTCTTCAACATTTCTATGGATGCTCGTCCCTTGCTCCTTCTACATGACAAAATGGAATTAGACAACAGAATGCAGAATACAAGAAGCTGGTATTCCTACAAACTTGCTTACTCTTTTAAATTGTTCTCATGAGATAACACAATTTATTTGTAAGTTGTTATTTATAGATGCTATGTATTGGGTTTGTTTTATGTGCTATTTTAGAAATCTTCTCAACAATTGCCTTGAAAAAATCAAAACTCAAGGCTAGTTGACACAGCAATTTGTAGTGGAAAAATCAGACTAAAATAAAGATGGGCATCATAAATTATACTTGATAAAGTATATAAGCTATACTGTGCAATGATTTATATACCGCAGTGTATTGAATGCTTATTTGATAATTTATATCAGGAACAAAGAAGTTAATTAGAACTTTCTTCTCATTTTTGGAAGTATGGTTATGTAAGATTTGTAAATATTAATATGTTCTAGGAAGGAATAGAGGAATATTATGAAGATACATATAACTGTATAATCAGTTCCTATAAATACTACTATTGTTTATGGAGTATGTATTATATTTGTTATTTTTAAAATAAAAGTGATAGTAATAGTAATAATAATAGTAATAGTAACAATGAAATCTTCTATGTTAATTTTAACTACCTTTTCCCACTTCACATGTAACCTAAGGAAGAAAAACAGTATGCCCATTTGGAAATAAATCAAGTGACTGTATAATGTAGCAGAAAAATCTGAAAGTGTAAGATGAATGAAAACAGAAAAGAATGAGGAAAGAAGTCAAGAAAGCACATGAATACCAAGGATCTACACCAGAAGCAAGCTGGTTGTTTTATGAATTAGCAAGCTACTAAGAGTCAAGAAGTATGTCTCACAGAAATGAAGCATTATCAGGGCCCTCTCTGCACAAAAAGGAAATGCCAATTTGAAAAATGGGATCCAATGTCATGAATATACAAATGTCTATTCATGAAGAAATAATAATAAAAAAAAAAGAAACAAAAACAAAACCAGTTTTTCACTCACCTTTTATTCAGCTCTATTTCTTGGTCTTCCCATTTTTCAAACTGGCCTGTCACATCAGCAGGAGCCCGAAGGATGTCCTTCACATTTAAAAAGAACTCCTAAAAGGGGGAGGGAAAGAGCCCACAATCTGAAGTATTCTTTTTACAAAGCATACTGCCTATTTCAATACTCATATCAGACTCAGTTTCAGCCAAGAACAGGATCTACTCCCTATCTGATAGGAAAAGCAAGTTTTCTATTACCTGCTGTCAAGCCACTTTTATTTAGGCTGTGACATTTCATAACATAATATATGAGATATTAACAAAGCAGTTATTGAGTGCTACAGTTAACCTATTGCAAAAATAGGACAATAATGACTAGCAACTGTTAACGTCCTATCTTTCTCTTCATATTCACCACTGTGTACTAAAATGGAAAGAAAAACCTGAAGGTGCTTCTTTTTCTAAAAGCTGGACTTTTTATTTAACTTCCCCCTATTAACAAGTTCCCTGTAGATTATTCTTGGATTAATGAAGACATCCTGTTCAAATATAGAGCATGCTGAGCTTATAATACTACTGCAGCTTGAAACATGCAGAACTGTTCTGAGTAGACATGCGACAGGATAATGGATGGACAGCTGGGGCAGGGGGAGAGGTTTAAAATTGGCCAAAAGGCCTCCAGTTTGTGCCCCAGTTACGGAGGGATCAGTAAATCAATTAGGGAAGTTGCTAACCTTGATCTCAAGTATTTTATAGCTAGTCTTCCTGATGAACTGAAAAATTTATGATGCATAGACCTTACTATTATTACTGTTGCTCATACAGAAATTGTACAGCAATTGAAGGGTGTGGGTCCCTCTACCTTAAATTTGTATTGAAGAACAATACATTTAAAATTTCCACTTACTAGAGCAAATAAGGTTGTATAGTATAGTGGCCCTTTGACTTTCATGAGGGTTTGGGATGCAGAACTCATAACTCCCCCTCATCCAAGTAAGCACTCCCCCTCCCATCCTCTTCCAGGCCTCCCCCTCACTCTGTTAGCATTTTGCCCAGGCACACTGCCTTCCAGGCACCCAGGTGACAGGCAAGTGAATGGGAGGAGGCAGCCACAAGTACATTTTTCTCCCATTCACTTGTGTTTTGCCTGGACGCGCTGCCTTCCAAGTGCCTGGGCAATAGGCAAGTAAATGAGAGAAGGAAGCGACACAACCAGAGAAAGCATGCCCATAAGGCTTCCCCCTACCATTCCCCTTGCCTTCTGCCCAGGTCCACAGAAGGAATATGTGTGCCCAGGCAAAAGCCAGGGGAATGGGAGGGAGGTAAGCGAATGCCTCATGAATCATCAAGTTTGCAAAGATCAAATCTGCAAATGTGGAGGGAGGACTATAGTTCAGGAAAGCCAGACGCACACCAGTTCACTTGAAAGTTGTTTATTATTTTTCTAAGTGGAGAGCATTCCGTTATGCCACTCTCATTTCCAACAAAAGTCTTTTTGGGTTCCTTTAATTACTCTGCAAGGCGGAAATATGACTGACCTTTCATGAATTCTCTTTTTGTAATTTCATATTTTCTAAGACTTTGTTTACATTCTCCACATCTCCCCCAATGTCACCGAGTCAAATTCAAAGTTCCTGTGACTGCAGTAGTCAAGACTGAGTCCAGTAGCAATGCAAAGTTCTACTGACATACAACCAGGATGTGCCACTTACAGGATGCAATTCCTCTTCCCCTGGCTTTTTCAGAAACAGTGCTCCAGCGTACTGGGGGACCCTGCAGCACAGTGTAAGACAGTAAACCCACCTCCCTTATTTTTTTAGTGGAAACCTCCACTGGATCTCAGGTGTCTCTGTTTACAAAAGAGAAGCTCTGGATCCAATAAAAAAAAAAGGTAATCTGAAGCAAATAGCTTGCAATATGTTGCTAGATACTTGTATTTTAAGCTTCCAAAGGCAAAGCACCTTTTTCAAACAATCTCTGCTATTCGTATAGTATTTGGATGACTAATCTCTTCATACTTCTTCAAATATTAGTAACATAAATTGAAAGCTGTCCATGACTGCATATAGAGGCTTTCCCCTCAGCACCAGGAAGAATGTCTCTTCTATTATTACTTCACTGTTCATCCTGCACCAGCATTTCTACTGTGATCTATGGAAACTGTTGTGGAGAGACAGTGAAGAAAACTTGCTCTGTTTTTACAACTTGCCCTAGTTCCATACAAACCAATGGAGTAGTGAAGATTTCTAGAACAAATGGAAAACAACTTTTGCCATTCCATATCTTATAGTTGCATCAGTCAGATTCATTTTTTCCTCACCCCTAAGTATGGTTTGAAAAAACTACAACTTGATGTGATAGAACTAGACATCATATAAAAGCTCTAAAATGAACATGTGCATTGCAGGTAACGTTAACTCTGTAGCGTTGTCCTCAAGTCTCTGAAATAATACAGTTTTCGCATAGCTTGTGAATAACCAAAGTACTAAGAAAGCAAGTTAAAATGGTTTACTTCTAAAACAAGAACTCTTAGGAAAACTTCTCACAACGGCGCAAAGTAGGCTAGAGAGAAAAACTTATTTGCACTCATCCTGACAAGTTTCCAGTCATACTGGGCAGATCTTCATCAGATTAAGGGAGCGAAACAAGAACAGATTCAAGAAAATTTCCTCTTTTGTCATTTTTATCAGCTGTTAGCCTTATTCTTGGTTGCCCCCTAAATAATCTGCTGCTCTTCAAATGGTACATTCTAGAAAGCTGGTGTACTGTTGTCTTTGCTATCCATCTATACAATTTCAGCAAACACGCATTTCAACCTATCAGATGCTTATGAACCTTCCATTTTAAGCAATTCCAAGTAGGCAGACAGCTAAATCACTGAATCATACTCATGGACTGCTAACAGGCTGCCTCTGGTTTAGTCAAACTGGCTCTGTAATCCTATCAATATTATTTTCTGGGGCTGCCAGATAATAAAAAGAACAACTGGAGAAAGAAGAGAATGCTATTTCCTTTCCAGTCAGAAACCAGGAGAGGAGTCAGAAGAAGGAAGTACTGCCAAAACATATTTCCAACTCTAACTCTATTGCTTGGTTAAGATTCAGAGGTACACTGTGGTAAAGTGTACAACTAGATCTACTCAAACTCAGCTTTTTGTTTTTCTGTTTTAAACTATGTAGCAAATTTAGAACACACAATAATATTTTGTATGAAACCAATTATATACATAGCCAGCAGAAGAGAACATCTGGTACTTTCCAGTATTATGCCGTAACATCTGTAAAGCAGAAAAATCTGGAAACACCAAGTTAACTTACATTCATAAATTTCTCATACTGAATGGCAGACTCCATGGTATTGTTGGAATAGTCCAGTGTGTCCTTCCAAGAATGCATAAGAAAAGCCAGCCGTAACTGCCGAGCTGTTGAGAGTTTTTAAAGATTAAGAGTGTAGGGCAGCACATGATCACAGTACAAATCATCATTCCAATTACAATACAAAAGAAATCCTCTGAACTGGAAACTCTCCAGTTTTCACATAAGGAAGGAAAGTCAGTCTGTTAACTTCCTTTTAATATTTAAAGTCTTAAATGGCTTGAGACCTTGAGACCTAAAGGAGTTTGTTACTGTTGTATTTATGAGATATGGTGATTCTAAGATAACCTTATCATGGGGCTTTTTTTGGCAAGATTTCTTCAGAGGGAGCTTGCTTTTGCCTCCCTCTGAGGCTGAGAGAGTGCAACTTGCCCAAAGTCACCCACTGGGTTTCCATGGACAAGAGGGGATTCGAACCCTGTCCCCAGAGACATAGTCCAATGTTCAAACCACTACACCATGATTGGTCCTCATTTGGAGGAATACGTCTCCCTATATGTGTGTATCTCCCATCTGCAGGAAGGTCCCTGTTTTGTGTCCCAACAGGGGTCAAAATTTATTGTGTAAGGAGGCAGAAGAGAGTCCAGTTGTGGACTGTGCTCACCTTAGAGGCCCAACTGGCATCAACACTACCTTCCTTCTAACACCGAGTTAAAACATGGCTTTTGATTAAAGCCTTTGAGGCCGACTTAATTTCACCCAAATCTGCACACATAAACAGTTTTAACTCATCAACTTGTTTAACACATCTTACACCTCTTTAAGTTATCCTCTATTGCTTTAAATTTAAAATTGTTGAAAAATGTTTCAGTTGGTTTTATTTGTACACTACCTTGAGATCCTGTGATACATGGCAGAATACAAAAAATTTAATAAGCAATGAGTTTTCTTTTAAAAAATGACATTTAAAAATATTGGATGCTGCCTTTCTCATAATAAAATAAAGGTCTTACCTGTATGCTTCTTAAGTGCATCTTTTATTGTAATAAAGTTTTTCAAAGATTTGGACATTTTACAACCAGCAATTGTCAGGTGTCCGGTGTGCAAGAAATAGCGAACCCAGTAGTCATTGTCAAAGTATGCCTATAAAATATAAGGGAATAAAATCCAAATCCAAATCCACTAGAATCCAGCAGTATGCAAAGAAGAAGAAATAAACTTCCCATTCTCTCTCTGCGCCTTTAAAACATAATTCTCTATTCAGTTTAGTTTACTTAAATCTAATGTCAAATGCAGTAGGATAAGATTTCTACCATTAAACATGTTGCTGTTGTGATTACGGATCCCTAGATCAGTATTTCTCAAATGTCAGATACCTAGCTCACTATTTTTCAGGATCAAAACTGGAGGTACACTTTACCTAACAGTTGAAAAGCTATAAAATGAATTTTCCTCCTCGGACAGTTCCTATGAAAAGCAAATAGGGAGATTCCTTTCTTGCAAATGCAGAACAGTGCAGGGTTAGTACCCCTCTTCAGCCACTGTTATCCACTTTAGGTTTACATGCAAGAAGGGTAGCCCACTCCCTTTGACACTGCCGTTTTCACAGAGAGAGTTTTCATCTCAGGAGGAAAGCCTCCACTATGTGTAAAGGCTCTTCATGTGACTGACAGGGTTTCTTATGTGGAGAACTTTTACACATAAAGGAGGCTCTCTTGTTCAGATGGTTGCTCTCCACACAAGTCGGGGGTGGGGGAGAGACAGGATTAACATGATCTGCTCCTCATTATTAACTTAACATAATATGTTATCTTTACTCTTCCCTATCCCCTGCCCATTCTATTAAAGCTCAGGGATAACATTGTGCTCAGGATGGGTATATTTGGAGAGAGCAGAGGAATCTTTTCAACCTCTAATGGACACAGAGGGGGAAGCATCTAACAGATTAGCTCATCTTGTGCAACACAAGAGCATTCTGGTTTGGGAATCAGTACTCTATTAGCAAGAGTCAGCGTGATGAAGTGGTTTGAGTGCTGGACTACAGCCCTGGAGAACAGGACTCAAATCCCGCTTAGCCATGGAAACCCACTGGGCAAGCCACACTCTCTCAGGAAGGCGAAGGAAAAACCCCTTTGAACAAGTCTTGCCAAGAAAATCCTGTGCTGGGTTCACCTGAAGGTCACCATAGGTCAGAAACAACCTGAAGTCATACAACGATAACAACAACAACAACAAGGAGAGCTGCTCTATTATCATCCCTCTTCTTAACCTCATGGTTTAAGCACTGTATAGTGAGCCTTCCTTACCTATAGTCTCTGGATGTGAGACTCTGAATGTCCATGAGTGCATCACATCCTATACCTACAATGGCTGTGATATGCTCATGGACGCGCTGAAGGATCCACATGTACATTGCCACCACTGAATATAATGGGATGCAAGTATTTGTGAATTTTGCTATTCACAGGAGTTCCTAGAACAGAACCCCCACATATATGGAGAGTATCATGTGATTAAGCACCCTAGATTCCAGTCACACCAATTAGAGAGGGAATCAATCTCCTCGAGGGGCGGAGAAAGTGCATGAAACCTATGCTCAGACCAAATGGCCAAACTTTTTCTGGCCATTAAATCCAAAGCATTCATACAGTCAAACCATGTAAACATCACATCAAACCAGAACTGGAGAAGTTTAACATGATGCCAGATTGAGAAATGGAGGCTGACAAACAACCAGCAAATCAGAACCAGATACTAGGAATGCAAAACAACACTTTGTGCCAACTTGAATTTAGCGTGATGTTTGAATGGATGAGGCACAGTTATAGCCATTGCTTTGGCTCAACAGCCCTTTGTCTTATACAAGCAGGAGTATTGAACAAACGGAAATAAAAGAAGAAAGTAGTTCTAAACCATGGCTTCCCTGTACTTTTAGAAGATCAAATTAGCTTGTAAACCAGAGCTCCTACATGCACGTGAATGTTCTTTAAACCATAGTTACTTTCTATCTGAATTGTGTAACTATTTGAATAGTTACTTTCTATTTGAATTGTGTCAGAGACATTTCTGTAAGTCAGAGCCAGGTGAACTGCAGACCTCAATCAGAAGGAGAGCACACATGACTAAAGAATTAGAACTCAAAAGAAATTATAATATGGCATCACCTACCTCAGACTGTGCTAATTCGTTGTCATGGTGAGGGAACCGGAGATCAAAACCTCCACCATGAATGTCCATTGACTCTCCTAGAAGGGATCCAGCCATTGCAGAACATTCAATGTGCCATCCTGGACGGCCCTATGGAGAAATAAAATATATTATTAATATAATTACTAACCTGGGTTCTCAGTAATTCAATGCAAGTTAGGTTGGCTCTGTTCCTCTTGAGCTTCAAGTGGATAGCTAAGACTTTACCTTTTAAAACAACTTTGATCCTTGATACCAAAATCGTTTTTCAATTATTTGTGTGTATTTTAAAAAAACTATTTCAAAAAGTTGTTTTGTCTGGGTTTTTTTATGATTTTTATTAATTGTTTAAACTACATAACAATACATAATGCTATAGAACACACAACACAATACCTAATACCTAATAAACATAACATACAATCCACTTATAACATATATTCTTAAACTTACTCTATTCTAGGATTAAATCATAAGTGCTCCCCACCATCAGGACCTTTAGAGATATAGTCACTTCCGTTCATTTCAGATAGCTCTATTCCCCTTCCAAAATTGTAATGATTCTTTAGTTGGTTTACTTCCTTTCCCCTTTATTACCACTTAATCAATAAATTTGCCCCAATAGCTATAAAAACATCTCTTTTTAATTCTCCCTTCTTTACTTTGATATTACAAGTCAATTTATCATTAATAGCTATATCCCATACTTCTTTATATCATTCATTTAAATGAGTGTCTTGCTTTATTTTCCAGTTCTTAGCTATCCTTAGCCTTGATGCAATTAATAAAATAGAAATTAATTCTCTTATTGGCCACTTACTTTGTTCTTTACCATATATTGACAACAAGGCTAGCTTAGGATTTAACTGCATGTTTTGATTGGTTATTTCTGCTATTTCTGTAAAAACTAACTGCCAAAATTTCAATACACTTTCACATTCTCACCACATGTGAAAGTAAGAGGCAATTTCTTGGCACCCCCTCCAGCACAGATTAGAATGATTAGCGTTTATTTGGCTCAATTTTAATGGCGTTAGATACCATCTCCAAACTAACTTATAAAAATTTTCCTTAATTCTTACAGACATAGATTTCAATGTTCTCATGTCCCATGTTTTAACCCAATTCTCAATATTTATTACTTCTCTAAAATCATGCTCCCATACTAATTTGAGTGCATCTTGTGATTCCTCCTCTACAGACAATAATTTATAAATTTTACTCACTATACCTATCTTTATTTTAGCTCCATCTCTTCATTTTGTACAACAATTTCTTCAAACTTTGTAAGCTTTCTATATTTACCATTTTTCTTAATCCATTCTCTTTTGTCCAGTTCTCTAACTGTATATAATTATACCAAGACAATTTCACTGTTCCTAATAAATCTTTCATCCGTTCTTTAATCCTCATTTTCCCTACCCAATCTTTTAATCTAATAATTTGTTGTTCTCTTAATAACCCTTCTAAATATCTCAAACTGTGCTTTGTCTGTAAAGACTGCTTTTATTTGTCTTATTCGTTTTTATTTGTTCTGTTTATTTGTTGGTTGAGAGGTGATTGCTATTGGATTGCTTAGACTGAGTCTGAGTCTTTTCCGTAGCCAGATGTGACTGTCCACAGAAAGCACAAAGCAATATCAGCACATGAGGAACATCATGATGAGTTTCTAAAAAGCCTGACTATATAATTGCATATCGTTTTATAAAATAATCATTACACGATTTTAGATTTGTTCAAAAAGCCTTTTGTTTTATTTGTAAATAAGTCATATCATCTCTTAGGGTTTTACTTATTTCTTCCAAAGAAAGAGGTTCCTAAAAATGCCCAAATCCATGAGATGTCTTCAAGGAAGAGTACCTGTATGTGTATATTAACTTTGCCATATTTACTGTCATATCACATGCACTCTCATATTAAAATATTTAAACCATTTTATCAGAATGGACAACTTCCTGTACTGGGGCAGCCACATCAGAACCCACAGAATGCAATGGAGCTCTGTTGCCACTGGAATTGCCACTATTGAAATTTGCAAGAGGTGACAGCAGCCATCATTGCCAAGTTGCTACTGAAATTCAGTAGCAACAGTGGTGGCTATGCTACAGAAGCGGGTCAGAGCACCCTCCTGTACTGTAGAACCCTGCAAATCCAGACAGCAAAAGTGAAGGAAAAGAAGCAGAGGGAGGAAGCCGTGATTTTGGCAACACAGCTGGTGGTGGCAGCCATCAATTCTGAAGTGGTGGAGGTGTTGGGAAGGCCATTAAGCAGGGGTATCAAGCCTCTACGTAACACACAAGGTGTATGTTAACAACCCACTCATCAGACACAAGACAAAAACAACCACAGAATTACAGAATCATAGAGTTAGAAGGAACCTTTAGGGTCACCTAGTCCAACCCTTGCTAGTGCAGGACCCGACAGCTAAGCATCTCTGACAGTGGGCCATCAGAACTCTGTTTAAAAACTTCCAATGAAGGCAATTCTACCAACCTTTGAGGCAGTACATCATACTGTCAAACAGCATTCACTGTCAGGAAGTTCTTCCTAACGTTTAAGTAACTGTCAAGAGTGTTACTTAACACAATGTCAAGTGCCAACTGGAGTATACTTTGTTTTGGAGTGCACAATTTAAGAAAGTAATTGACAGTGCAAAGAGAATACAGCTGTGCAGAAGTTTGTTATAAAACACAACTAACAGAGTAATTAGGCTACAGATTCAGAATGCAAGTGAGTAAACAGAGAATTGATGGGATGGGGCTAACCATTAAAGCTACTAAATGAGAAACCAAAAAGAAAAAAAAAAGCCAGCAAAGCTGAAAAATGTCTTTTAGCAACAATTTCAACAAGGAAATAACAGGAGCTCTTTCATACGTGAAAAATCTGAGACACCTGTAAGTTGCCAGTGGTTGCATTAAAATGTAATGAAAGAATGAAAATGTCACAAGCAATAATGCATTGGCAGACATCTGTAATGCCAGCTTGTTGGTTAAGGTATGGCTTGTGCTTCATGACGTTAAAAAGACTGGACCATTTGTTACAAAAGGTTGCTTGCTGTTAAGTTTATATGATTCATTTATACCTACATCAATAAATACACACAGGCCAATATCTTGTTGTTCATCTTGACTAGAATAAAATAATTGAACCAGTGGAATTTACCTATGTGTTGAGACCACCCAACAAATCAGTTGTGAATGGGCCCACTCTAGTAGATACCAGCCACAACGGGGCGCCAGGTACACAATGCCCAATAACAGTGGCTTAGATCCAATACAAAAAAAAGGCATGCACGTGAACCTGTACTCTTTGCCCCCCTCCTCAGCCACCAGACCCCTTCAGATTGGGTCCAAAAGGTACGGAGAATACTCCAGATTGATTTCTAAGGAGGCACAAAGTGCTGCAGTTGAAGTGGAAAATCAACTCCTGCCCCTCCCCTCCCATGTTAGAAGAACTGTTTTCTGCTCACACAACCAAGCCTTTTCGATCCAAGCCATCATCCTTACTTTTCCCCAAGGAGAATCCCATGAAGGCTCTCCAGGTTTGGAGGATTTCCATAAAGCAAAGTCATTTGGAGAATGCTTCTCACTTAAACGATCTGCTGAGACACTCAAGTCACCTGTGGAAGACAGCACAATAACTTTATAAAACATTCATGAACCTTTAAAGAATTGTCTTTATATACATTAATCGACTACACTGATTTACCTTCACCCTCCTGAAGTGCTCTTTGATCTCCCACAGCTTCAGGAACCAACTTAGCATAGGAGTGCTTTTCTGAGGCATCAAATTTCACTGTATCAAAATAGACAGATCCATTGGACACGTAACTAGAAGACAAAAACACAATTTTACCAAAAGCTCTAATTACCAAAGAAGCAATCACAAATGAAGAGCTAAGAAAGATACCTTTTTGGACTACAAACCTCAGAATACTCTACTGCCACCATAGCTACTGGTCATGCAGACTGATAAATCTGAGAGTTGTAATCTGACATGTAACTTTCCAAGCTTTTTAAAATGCTGCTGCTGCTGTTGTTGTTGTTGTTGTGTGCCTTCAAGCTGTTTCCAATTTACGGTGACTCTGTCACAGCGTTTTCTTGGCAAGAATTTGTTCAGAGGTTTGCCTTTGCTTTCCTCTGAGGCTGAGAGAGTGTGGCTTGCCCAAAGTCACCCACTGGGTTTCCATGTCTGAGCAGGGACTTGAACCTGGTCTCCAGAGGCATAATCCAACACTCAAACCACTAGACCACACTATGATGATGATGATGATGATGATGATGATGATGATGAAATTTAAAAATCTGTTCTTTCACTACTTTCCATGGCAGGTGGCCATCAGCAACAGGGCTGCATTCCCTGATCTGGTACCAACCGGTGTGATGACAGTAGTAGTTCAAGATACCTGGAGGGCACCAGGTTAATCTCAGTATCAACATTAAGTATCAACATTATATCCATTACTGGGCAGAGTCAACATGAAGATCTGGAGTATCTTGTTGATGTGGACCAGCATATGAGTCTGAATTCTTTGAATTTAATGCTTTAATGCTTGAAAGTTATTTTTACATCCAATGTTGTCTTTTTTTTTTCAATCAATTTTTCTCAGTATCAACCACATCACAGAATTCAAAACTGGTGATGGCAAATATTTTAAGCTTGATTTGTCTCAAGTTTTCTCCTTTTTCTTTTCTTTTTTTCCCCCTCTCTCAAGTCCATTCTGTCCAGTTTCTGCATCAGATTGTCATTTGTTTTGTTTATAAGAAAACCCATGCCATATTTTTGTGTGGAGTTTTCAATATAAGTGTTTATTACATACACTTTTTTGTGAATGTTTTCAAGTATACACATTTTTGCAAATGTTCTTCCCCCACTGAATAAATCATGTCTGTGTACTTTTTTTAAACTATATGCTTCTTTTGCTGGGGGGAGGGAGTACAGTGTTTCAAATGTATGCAGTTTTTCCAAACTACATCACAAACTTCAGAAAGTATGAATTTCACTGTCTATAGTGTTCCAGTTCATGTTCAGGGTGTTGAATTTCTCACTAGTTCCTACACAAAAGCTATGTATACAGTTCCTAACAGGGTCACCATTCTAGCAGAACTAGCCTTCAGTTCTGTAAACCAATGCAGCATTCGAAATCATATTGATGAAAGCCAGATTCACATCATTTATTATAGGGCAATAAAAGGAAACAGACCACTGCCAAAAAAGTTACTGAAAACATATCTTAAGGGACATTTGTTAAGCCCACTTAATTTTACTACTGTTCTTTATTTTATGTGTGTACCAGCACATACAGTGATGATTTAGGACAGTGCTTCTTCACCTTTGGTCTCCAGATGTCTTGAGCATCAACGCCAATGGTCAGGAATTCTGGAAACTGAAGCCTCAAACATCCTGGAGGACCAAAGTTTGAGAACCACTGACTTAGGAAGCCTCACCAAGACAAAATATTTACCAAAGGTTATCTTCCTCACCATGAACAGATGAAATAGTTTTCAGTTAGGAAGACCACTATATTATCATTCTGTAATTTCAGGACTAAGGACAAAGACTTTACTGGTATAGAATCTGGGCTGATTATATGTAAGCACACACAGATGTGCGTAACTGCAATTGCAACACAGAACAAGGGAGACAGGGAGAAAAAAGATCCATGCTAAGACAAGCAATTGGTTTTAAACATTTTCATCCAACTTTGTTAGTTATAACTAATACAGTTTGGCATAGCCTATATAGTTATAGCTAGATATAGCTATTCAGCCTGTTTACTTTCCAACCTGGACAAGTAACAGGAATCCTAACTATTGTGCTGGATTGAACTTAAATTAACAACCAAGACTCTTTAAAGGATCTCTCACTGAAGACTGAGGAATTCACCCTCACTTAATCTAGATATGAATCCTATGCTTCACCCCAGATATGAATCCAACACTTCCAGCACCTTTTGGAATATTGTGACAATATTATGGTGAGATGTAGAAGAATACCAAAATAGCATTGCCATGGGGAAAACACCCCACAACATTTAAGCCAATCATGAACTGTGAGTAAAATTTAAAACAAGAACCAAAGCACTGCCCATAGTGAGGTGATGAGCAGTAAAAGATAAGGATGGGTAGGAGGAGAGGTGACAATTTCAAAACTGGGACCCAAAATGCAGTAAGGTTGGAACAGAGATGACCATCCAAAACCATCTACCCAGGTGTTGAAAGATTCCTCTCCCTGACTTAAGCTGTCTCCCTGATCTTGCATCCCCAGCTATGCGTCCCCAAATGAATGAGGAAACAGTGATCATAACATAAACACTGTAAGAATCAAAGAAAAAATAAGACCCATCTATACTTACCCATATCCATTATCTACAATCTTTTGAACAAAGTCTACAATTTCAGGTATATATTCACTAACGCGAGTTAAGACATCTGGAGGTAATACCTAGAAACAATCAATGTATGATTTAAGACACAATCTCCTCACATCAGGTTCTCATTCACATGTAAGAGCCTGGAAAAATTGCTTTCCTGGAATAATTCCCAAATCCTTTGGCTGTTGCTTGCCTTCAAGTCCTTTACAACTTACGGTGACCCTAAGGTGAACCTATCATAAGGTTTTCTTGGCAAGGTTTCTTCAGAGGAGGTTTACTATTGCTTTCCACTGAGGCTGAGAAACTATGACTTGCCCAAGTTCACCCTATGAATGTCTATCGCCAAGCAGGGATTTGAACCCTGGTCTCCAAAGTTCTACTCCAACACTCAACCACTATACCACAGGAGCCCAGAATACCTAGCCATCAGAAGAAGTAACCTTTCCAAACTCTGGCATATTAACAAGAACACTTGAAAAGGTGCACTGATATTGCTGGAAGTACTGCCACAAATACACTGGTAATTCCAAAGTAACTGTGGCTCTGCTTTCAACTCAATCAGTGCATCTGAAGACGTGGACTGGTATTTGTGAAAGCTCATGCTAAAATAAATCAAATACTTTCAAACGTTCTGCCTGATTCCTTCATTTCTGCTCCCATCTCTACTTTATGCTGAAATAGGCTGAGATGGTTATCTCAGTAAAAACCTAGAGCTGAAGCTGAAATAAGCTAAAGATAGAATGAAAGCCATCATTTCTGGGCCGACAGCAAGAAACTAGTTCTTGATTTATATCTTGTCACAGTTCTGGTTTTCAAGATATGAACAGCATTGTGAAACAAAGTACTACAAAAAGATCTATTGAGATCACCACAGTAGGTCTCAGCATGTCATCTTAAATTATACTAAGTTATTATGCATCCAAATCTGTTGCTAGGGTTGTGCCATGAAGCTTGGAACTACAATGTGCCATTGTACATCTTCTTTCTCAACCTTCCAAGGACAGTGAATTTCTAACTAATAAGCATGACTGTTAGCAGAATGTCCCACCATTCTAATTTTGTTGAATCAGCACAGCTACTTACATTGAGAGCTGTCATATCTTTATGATATTCCTCTTCCCAGAATTTGGGGAGCTTGGAAAATATGGAGTTGTCGGTCACCTGACTGCCCAGTTTAGCATCCAGCCACTCAGAGAGTATATCTTTTGCTTCTTGCAACAATACCTGGAAAATAAAGGTGATCTATCAGGGAACATATTCTGAAGGAGAACAAGGATATAGTTTTTGCCATTATGAAGAAATCTCAGTTCTCAACCATTTTACTTTAAACAAACAACACATTTCAGAAAAGTGTATCAGCCCAAGAAACTGAAATCCATCAAGTACAAACCTTAGCATGCTTACTGACTTCTTCTTCAGAAAGTTTCCTTTGCAGTGCATTTTCTAGAGGTTCCACAGCAGCCTTCACTGCTGCTTGAATCCTTTCCAGCATTTGTTTTTTATCAGGGTCAGATGCTTCTTCCAGCTTAGCTGAAAAGGGCTGATGTAAGCAACAGGAATTCAATATAGATACAAAACCAAATGAAAGATAGTACAACGTATCAAACAAGCATCACTGCATAAAACAAGAGCTATTTCATCAAATGATCTTTCAAGGCCCCTTAGTCTTGTATAGATAGCAAAATATTCAGGGCAAAAATAGTATCAAGTGTCTAAGGTAGGTATATGCAGCTGTTTTGGCCCTGAGGGCTGTATTCAAGCTACAGGGGGTAAGGGGGTGGGGAGTTGGCAGACTGCATGCACACACACCTCAGCATTCAGAGTAAGGTGTATAAACGAGGGGTAGGCAAACTATCTGAGATCTAGAAGCTGCAAGCTCCCCCCAACAGATCTTGAATATTTTTATTATTTTATTACATTTAATTTTTTAAAAATAAAAATGCCTGCCTGCACTCTCTAGGGCAGAGCTTTCCAAACTTTTCATGTCGGTGACACACTTTTTAGACATGCATCATTTCGCGGCACAATAATTCAGTTTTACCAGCAAACCGGAGGTTAGACTAACCCCATTATAAGAGATATAGACATATACATAAATTGTAATAATGAAATGGATGGGTATACAACATATCTCATGAAAACCTTTCATATATTTTTAAAAATATATGATTTATAAAAAATAACATCAGTTTCCAAGATTGTAGGTGACACACCTACACACTCCAGGCGACACACTAATGTGTTGCAGCACACCATTTGGAAAGCTCTGCTCTAGAGGGCACAGGTTGCAATTTCCCTGATGCTTTTCCTTCCAAAATTCATTTTCTAGAAGAATATGGAATTCATCAGCAATTACTAGGACAGACAGAAGGATAGAAAGAGCACAGAGAATTATATTTGATTGCCAGTAAGGGAAGGAAGATGTAAAAACCTCACAAGGTTTTTGACCTCACAAGACAAGGGCTTACCTGAGAGGCAGCCTGAACATCTTCAAGCAGCTGAACAGCTGATGGTTTCTTCTCTGTATATTGTTCAAAGAGATGGTTTTGCCTTGCTCTTTTTATGATCTGCAACACAAAGTTAAAATGTATCCAGAAAATGCAGATATACAATTTGAAGTTGAAAATCAGTATGAGTTATCTTGCAAAATATTTTCAAGTTTACAAACGCACAAGAACTGAAACAAATTTGTCACTGGATTTGTGCATAAGACTTCTCTTTATCTGTTTTTTTCATTCCCACTACTGCCTCCTCAATCTATTATATTCAAATTACATTGTACGCACTCTAGCATGGGAATCTGCCTTTCTCTTTAAGTTACTCTGTTAAGTTACTACCATATATGCTGGTGAAAACTAAACACTCCAATGAAAGAGTTGGGGCCTGTCTCTGCTCCATGTTGCAGCCACACCGGTTGGAAGAAAGCACAGTGGAGTGGAAGTGGTTTGAGGCAGAAGACGGCTGTTGTATGATCCTTTATGAGTCGTTAAATGCCCAAGAAGGAAGCAAGCAGCAGAAGCAGCAGCAATCATCAAGATAGCAGCTTGTTAGCAAAAATAAATGAAATAGCAAGGAAAAGCAAACTCTGCATTTTTTGCTGAGAAGTTCATAAGATATAACCTTGTCAAGGTGCTGCAATACGTAATAAGAAAAGATTAAAACAATCAGCATGTGAAAGGAAAGGAAGGAGGATATTTAGTAAAGTTAATGGAAATTGCTGTTGGAAAGGCATAATAGGGAACTAGGACTCTTAACCCTGCCATACGACTAAGAAGAATTTATACCCCTTCTCTCTGAATGGAAGAAGCTGAAGATTTCTCCTATTAAGTGATGTTCCCCACCTATACCATCTATTCCATAAAGACAAAAGTCCAACAGAGAACCTTTGATTGCTTGGCAGGGCAAACATTTCAAAATACAACTAAAAACGAAATTAAATAATCTCATCTATTTGTTTCATCTCAGAAGTTAATTGCAGCATGGCATTTTACATTTACCTTGTCGTCTATATCTGTAATATTCATACAGTAGAAGACATCATATTTGAAATAGTCTTTCAAAACTCTTCTCAGGATATCAAATGAGATGTATGATCTAAAATAATTCAGAAGACAAGTTGGTGTAGCATAAACCTCACATTCACTAACACAGAGCTGCTATATAAACAAAGCATCATCTTACTGTTCTTCACTAAAATGCAAAGTTAAACAATTTCCCAAATATAATTGAATTTTTCACTGCTCACATAGACAATGAAAGCCAGGGGAAGGCAACACTCAGGTTAGAAGGCAAGCATAATACTAAATGTAATGCGAACAACCTTCATCTTCCAACTGTCTTGTTTCCCATCATGTTCATTTTAAAAGAATCTTGAAATTATTTGTTAAATGTATTTTCAAAGTCACAAAATAATCTGAAAAAGCCAAACTGTGGTTTTAAAATCCAAATAAAAAACACTGGGTTCTTGGCTATGGCATCAATAAAATGGAAGACTCAGATGGTATCAAGAGACTGGCCATATTTCTTAACCTGAAAGTGATCAATTTTTGAAAATAAAACACTGAATATCATAAAATGGTAGGCCATACAAGGCACTCTAATTCATTCAAATGGGTTAGGCTACATTAGAAGAAAGACAACCATATTTATGACTCTGACAATTAATCATGGCAGCTGGAGTAGGGATTGAATCAGGACTACTCTGCTAGGAAAGGGAAGTTTTTGTGCATACAGGTATTTCTTAAGTTCCTTTTCATGCAGCAATACAATCCTGATCAGTGCCCTCCTCTTCTCAGTTTCAATTCTTAAAAGCAAAATACACGCCACCATAGAGTTCTTGTATTTCCAGTTGTGCCCAAAGACTATCAGTTTAAAGGCA
The DNA here is from genome assembly GCA_030412105.1 of Cyclura pinguis. Classification (NCBI taxonomy): domain Eukaryota; kingdom Metazoa; phylum Chordata; class Lepidosauria; order Squamata; family Iguanidae; genus Cyclura; species Cyclura pinguis. The sequence continues at coordinate 282,594,766 of CM059599.1, forward strand.
ATATAAAACACAGCTGGCTTTCAGTTAGCCTACCAACTTTATTATGGAAACGCTTCAGGTCCACTTATTATAGCCCAAAGGCCAGATCAGAGTACAGTGTTAATCTGTGCTGATGTCCAGAGTTTGGGACCCTTACTTTTCTGCATTTCAACTTCCAGAATCTCCCAGTAAGTATTGACAGCCACCACTCTTCTGGGAATTGTAGTGGGCAGACAAGTAAAGTTTCCAAATTCAGCTAATATCCTTCACCTCAATGGAAAGTAATGTTTCTTCCTAAACACTGGGTTCTGCAGAGACTTAATATTAGGCCTATATAACTGATTTGGACAAATCCTGAATGACAAAGTGAATCAGGCTGATCAGGTCTGCTTTGTTCCAGATTGGAGCACAATAAGGACATTTATTTCTGAAACAGAGTACTGCCATGCTGAAAAGTTTCAGGCCAATCCAGAAAGAGGTCATTAAAAGTAAGAGTGGGAAAAAGCCAGCCAGTGTATCTCCAACATGACCGTATAAAGAAGATAGCAAGGTTATGTGATATAGGGGACAGGGAAGACAGCTAGGCTTTGCTCATAATTGACTGCTCCATCATGCATCCAGGGATATGTATGTGAGGGACAGAAAAACATAGGCAGACACAGCTCCATCATGCCTACGCAGAGCAGCTGACACAAGGTCCTCCCTCCATTCCAACTGCCACTGCTGTGGCCTTGGAAGAGAAGCCAGAAGCCAGCATTTGCTAGGCTCCAATGCCTCCACTGCCATCCCCTTTTCCTTGTGTGTCACATGTTTTTTAGATTGTAAGCCAGAGGACAGGGAACTGTTCAGTTAACAACTACAAACCACTCATGTAAAGTGCCATATCCACCAATGGTGCCATATAAATAAATTATTACTATACTAAGAATTTTACTAGTATAGCCTAATCACAGTGCTTATGAGAAGGGATGATGTTAAGTCACTGAAATCATATTATTCCCTTCAGCATCTGTATCAGTGCATATTGTAAATGAAAAGGCTGGGGTAGGGGGGAGGTATGGGCTGTTGCTTATTGTCAATCCTGTTGAGCCTATCTCTTTTGAATTTCCCTTTACTGTACTAAGGACCTCGCCTGATTTTCTGATTTCCTTACTTGTTAATTTGTCTTGTGTTACAAGTAGTGTGTCTTTTATATGCTGAATCTGATTCAATGACCACCATCACCCTATACACTCCAATTGCTCCAACTGTTGTTGTTACATAGCTGTTAGATGGAAGTCAGGCAGTCTGAATTACCATAGAAAAGACACAGCATTGGCTGAGATCACTATGAGCTGGGAGCAGATCCTAGGATTGCTATCTGCCTTCACTGCTGGCAGCAAATGAGCCAGGGTAAACAAGGTAGCACAAATTAACTTGCTAGAACATTTTAAAAGGTAGCACCATGCAGTTTTTACTCAGAACAGAGTAGAAAAGTCTCAGCAGCAAGGTAGCAGGGCAAGCCACACAAGGCAGAAAAAGAGGGTGATAAATCCCCTGGTACAAGCAGTTCTCATTCTCTTCATCTTGCCAAGACAGTAGGTCAGCAAGTCTGGAAGAGATGGCTGGAGGGAGTACAGGATCATGATAGGGAAATTTCCAATGCCAGCCCAGATCACCAAATGCCTTAAGCAGGTGCAGGGGGATTCATCAAAGGGACCTCACTAGTAAAGCATTTTCTCATCACTCCCTTCCTTCCGCAAGCTATATCAATGAACCTCATCAGTTGCTTTTTAGACACTACTTTTTGTGGTAATGGTGGGGAACAGCAAATTTTACTGGCATCTAGCATAAAACTCCTGGAGTTAACTATCTGAAATTTGGTTGTTTCAATCCTTTTTTTAGGATCTATCATTTCTCTAAATTTTATGTGGATATATGCAAAAAATTTAAAAAAGATATAGCCATTTTTGGTTTTCAAATTCAAGTCAGTGAGTTCGGTCTGTTGATTTGGATCCTGGCACCTTAATTTGGATTCAGGATCCAGCCTGGGTTGGATCTAGATTGATACAGACCAAATCAGCCTCAGATCCAAATGGCCATATTGGGCTCTGAACTGAATCACAAACCTCATGCATTGCTTTATTTAATATAGATACCGGTATCAATCAGACATAACAATTATGCGCAAGTCTTAAACAGCACCATACCTTGCATGTCCCATGTGAGAGGCATCATAGACCGTTGGACCACAGCAATACCACGTCACCTTGTTGCCATTTTGAGGCTGAAACTTGTCCTTAGGAGGAAAGAAAACACAGTAGTGATAAGCAGCCAAATACGAACAATCTAAGCTCAGCGGAACAACTGCACTGCATTTGCATGGTGCTTTTCCTTTTAATCACAACCATGCTTACCTTTTAATCGGATTCATGCTTATCTTTAACAGTTAGGCTTTTCAGGTAACATTGTTTCAATGTTTAGTTTGGAGTAACTGTTATCAACAAATGCAAAAAAATAAAATAAATCACCTTATTGCGAGTGAGACTGTTGTAGAAGCAGAGTTGAGGCTGTGATGTCCCTTGTGGTGGAGACCAAGGCGGCTGAGTACGCTTGCTTTTACCTAGAAAGGATTTTAAAGCTTTATATGAATTTTCCATTCAAAATAATTCAAGAAAAGATAGATATAACAAACAGACTCAAAAGGCTTTTATTAGTTGTTTCAAAAGGAATACTTGAACAACAGCCAATTCAAAGAAAATGAAAAGAAAAACACTTTTTCAGAGTACATAATGGTGATGGCAATGCTATTGTTTTCAGAAACTAGCAGCGACCTTCCAGTCCAACCAGAAATTTCTTTTCCATGGGAAGTGGAATCAGCTGGCAAGTGGTGCCAACAATACCGCTAGGCAGAGTGAGGCATCATAAGCATCACTGAGTGGGAGTAAATATAGGAAGAGAGAACTGTGTATGCATGTGGCCTGCCCTGGGTCCCTTAAACTGATCTGCTACCCTCAGGTGCGGTGGTGGATTTTATCCTATCAACACTAAAGCCTTATTTGGGCATTCAAAAAAAGGACAAAATGAATGCACAACAATGGAGGCATGCTATCCCTACCCCATGCCATCACCACGCCATGAGTAGAGACTGACAGCAAGAAGGCATCCTCTGTATATGGAGCCCCTCCACGCAATGGAGGCCTGACTTATCTGGGTATCCAATCATGTAGAAAGCCTCGACACATATCAAAGGCTCTTTTCTTCGGGCTAAAAACAGAGTATTGAGAAATTAAAACCTTCAAAACAATTGTATTTAGAATGAGCTTCCATGAATTACAATCCATGTCCTCAGTTGTGCAGATAAAGAACAATATTCAAGCTTCATGTGTATATACAGATACACAGTTAAGAGGGTGGGATCAGAACAAAATGAGATACAGACAACAACAATTGTAATACTGGTCATAAACTTTAAAAGGACTGGTTTGGCAAAAATCTCTTGGAATTTGTAAGCTAACACACAGGTATGCTAGACTTCTAAACATCTCCAAGATATTAAAGCAATACTTTCGGCTTTCAGCTAAGTATTCCTGTTGAAGAGTTGCTCTCTAACACATGAAGAAAGACAACAGACGGGGTTGAGCTAGCACATTCATTCCTCTTACATTCAGATCAACTCCTCTCTATTTTTTTTTTGAACATCTTATTAGGGCTACAGTCTTGAGTAAAAGTCAACACTCACTTCCTATTCTGATCAGCTTCTATATGTAGAATAAACGTAGAATGTATTCTAAATAACTGAACTACCTCAAAGGCACCAGGTCCCATCTGATCTTGGAAGCTAAGCAGGGTCACGCCTAATTAGGATTTAGATGGGAGACTGCTAGTGAAGACAAAGTGCTGTAGGCTATATATCAGAGGAAGGCAACAGCAAATCACTTCTGAGTAATCCTTGCCTAAAAAAACCCTATAAAATTAATGGGATCACCATAAGCTGACAGGGAACTTGAGGGTGTGTGTGCACGCATGTATGTGCATGCACGCCATCGCTCCAAAGCTATGCTAAATGGGAATGCTGCCCCCCTGCAGTCCTGTACACGTCCGAGGTAAATAAATGTCTTTGGTTGACCTTCTTTGTTGGATTTTCAATACTTTCTACCCTATAAAGCATTGTCCATGCAACTTCTAGAGACTCTTGAATACATTCAGGCTGAAAACAAGTAAGACTACATTTGGGGGGAAAAAACTCTTCTTAATTTACCACAACCCCAATGCCCATAAAAATCATTTACTGAGAATAATACAAATATATTCTAAATCAGGTCCTACACATCAACATAAATGTGCAACGCTAGGCACATTTACCTAGAGGAGACTCTTACTGTACTCAGAACTACTTATAGCATTCTTCACATCAATCAGGCAATTTCCTAAGGTTTGCCCAAATCAGTATTTCCACTAGTTCTTAACATCTGCCCATTATCAGAATCACCACAGTCCACATACAGAAACTGTAAACCATACTTAAAAGAGAGCAACTTCAAATGAAGATTTCAGAAAAAAAATTAACAATTTAGAGTTCATGAATGGATATCGATATAAGAATATCAGTACTTCTATTTGGATTAACAAAAGATTATGACATATCATCTTTTATTATTTACTGCCACAAGCAGAAAATAATTTCCCCATTTAGCTACATACTTTATGCAGCCCCTTTACAGTACCCTCAGTCATGACCAAAGAGAGCAATAGGGGAGTTTCATTTAAAGAATAAACACAGGTGGCATGCGAAGGGAGCCAAACCCTCCTGTTTTGTGATAGAACTGGGTTTGAAGCAGGAGTGGATAAAATCTGGCCTGCAGGAACTATGTGGACCTAAGGCTTGTTTTAGAGGGCTTCAGACTCCCCAGCAATCCTTGATTATTTGTCAAAAAAGACAAAGCATTTTTTTGGGGGGTGGGGTTGGGTTGTAGGGCCAGTGTACCCCCATTACCCCTGGAAGTTGTTCATCACTGGTTTAAACAGCAATCTGTTGCCTCACATCTAATTACAATCTAAGTTTGCAATCCTATCCAGACTTTCCTGCACGTAAGTCCCACCACACAGAGTGGGGCCTGACAATTTACAGGAATGCACTGTTAAAAGATCTGTTCCCATGCGGCCAGCACTCCCATTTAACTAAAGTTCAATAATCCAGTGATTATACAGAATAAGAACACCAAATAAACTGACAGAGAACCAAGCTGTCAAAGGAAATACAAGCAGATCCTGCAGATCAGTGATGAGAATCATGCAGCCCTACATACATCGATGAACAGCAACTTCCAGCAGGTTTGCTTTCTTAGCTAAGAATGAGGAATGCTAGGAACTGCAGTTCAACAACATCCAGAAGGCCATGTGATTCCCTGTCCAATCTAGGCTCTAGGAAACTTCAAATAAGAAGTCTGGAGGTAGTACCTTCATCACAGAAGCAAAGTATACCCTACTATATTTTCTATTCTCCTCACCCATGTAGGTAAATCAAAAAACATGGGACAGTCGAACTTTGACTTTTGCAGCTTTAACTTTTGCAGATTTGATCATTCACAAGTTTGCCATCAATGACTGAATGAGATTTTTTTTAGTTTGAGACCTACAGTGGAAAATCTCTCTCGGAAGGTGCCAATCAGGCTGTGCAGTCCTTCAAAAACCCTTCTCTGGTCATTCTTGCCGTCCTCCGCTTCCACCAGCTGAGCTCTGGCCAGCTAAGAATGGCAGGACTGGATTCACATCTGACTGTCTTGTCAGGTCTCCTTTCCCTTGTTGTCAGGGAAATTCTGCCCCCCCCCCCGCCAATACGCTGGCACCTCAATTTCTTAGCTCCACAAGCCCTCTCCCCAGGACTCAAGGAAGGAGACAGGCGAGAGGAAGGAAGAGTAGGGCCACCATGCTCACCCACTCCTTTCCCTGATCCAATTTGGACCTTGGGTGCCTACTCTCCCCACCATGCCTCAGTCCCCTTCCCACAGGTGTACACAAGCACATATTTACTTGACGTGGCACATAGGTTTGGGAAGCCTAGAGATATTCTCAATTTTTCCACTTTCATAAGGGTCTTGCACCTCTAACCCCCTGCAAATGGGGATGGATGATCATACTTTCAAAACTTTTTTTCGTGTAGACTCCTCTCCATTTTAAAATCTATATTAAATGCAACCAACAGATTCATAGTTTTTTTATTTTATCTCTATCCCACTTTTCTCATGGGATGGGACAAATTAATTTTTTTTAATTAAACAATTACACTAACCTGTTTCAAGTTTTAGGATTATTCTATCTTTGCTTTTCACTTTTCTTCTCCACCCTCCCTGGTTTTTTAAAAATCTAGTTATTATTTCAGCAGACAAAACCAAAATGCAGAAAATCTTAGGAGAAACCACTGTTTAAAAATCTGCCTTCAAGCACTTTTAATAAACATCGGTGGACATGAGGCGGGGGACAGGAGTATCAATCAAACAGGTGTGGAAAGGCAACTACAGAAGTGTCAGAAGGTATCTTCAATCCTGAGTATATACAATGAGGAAACAGAAAGCTGAACTGGAAGGAGGTAATCTTCCAGGATCACTATCACTACATCCTTGAACCTATGACTTCTGTTTCTAAAATTTCAGGCAATCCTCTCTTCGGAGGTGGAAGCAGTCCTGTGGAAGCATGAGTTTGTTGTTGTGTACACAAACTAGTACCAGTTCATACCAGTACACAAACTAAAAAGAATCTTAGTGACATTGGATTCTATAAATACAATTCCCAAAGGACAATTGGCAGAAATGTGAAAATATTTTTAAGAGTTTCCCAGCTTGCCCTCTGGTGTCCTCAGAGAAAAAAAACTAGCATTCAGCTCAGCTTTTGTGAAAGGCATACTGCACTCTGGTACAGAACTCTCAAGTGTATTACTGGGAAAAACAATATCTCTGAAATAACATGCATGCATGTTCTATAAAAATAGTCTTCTTTTAACATATAGTGATCTTAGGAGGATATAATAATAGGGTGTATGATAATTCACCTGCAACTTTTTGAGAGGTTCAAAAGTTTTTACCGCAGGTAAATAAATTCATATTTGTCAGTGCCAAAGAACTCTCACATACCAGTGCAGGTATGTAGGACATGCCCTCCTTTCCTCCCATGTTCGCTTGAACTGTAAGAATCCTCTGTTTATAACATTACTGAGAGCCAGTGTGATGCAGTAGTTAAAGCATGGGCTGGGACATGAGAGATCCAGGTTCCATTCTCCAGTAAACTATGAAATTCACAGGGTGACTTTGGCTCAGCCACTCTCTCTCAGCTTGATCTACCTCACAATGTTGCTGTGAAATGGGGAATAGGAAAAGCATATGCTCTGTTTTGAGCTCATGAAGGAAAGGTAGAATATCCATGTAATTAAATTAAATAATGTTTTATTAAAAACAGCCTAAACAAAATATATTGCCCAGCCATTGAGACAAAAATGTCCTCAGCCAAGGTGGGAGCAGTAAAAGTGACAGCCAACTGAAAAAGTAGGATACTCTCCAGTACTTCAAACAAGACTACAGCTGCCATTTATATTCAAGTCTGCTGAAGACAGAAACTCCTAAGTTCAGTGCTTACACTAGATGAGCCTATCTCATCTGAAGAACAATGCCAGTTTCAAACCAAGATCAGATGGGATCAGTGCCTAATGCAGTATCAAGAGCCGAAGTCTTTAAAGTTACAAGAGAAGGGATGATGCTGGACTAGAAGTGAGTCTAAATCCTTAAAGGCATCTGATCGTGTCTGATCTTGGAAGCCAAGCAAGCTCAGCCCTGGTAAGTATTAGGACGGGAGACCACCAATGAATACCAGATGCTAAGCTATATTTCAGAGGAAGGAACTGGCAAAACCACCTCTGAGTATTCCTTGCCTAAGAAAATCCTATGAAATTCATAAGGTCGCCATAAATTTACAGGCAACTTGAAGGCACATGCACGCACGCACACATACACACACAGGGCTGGAGAAATTCAAAGTCCCACTCTGCCACAAAATTCCTTGACTTCTTGGGCCAGTCATTCCCGTGCTTGTTTGCTTGCTTCCCCTCCCCCTAGGCTTGTTATGAAGCAAAATAGGGGAAAAGGAGAATCTTATGCACCATCTTAGACTCCTTGAAGAATCGAAGAGGTAAAAAGGTAATAAATAAATAGCAGTCAGTAATTTCAGTACAAAAGGAATGGAGGCTGATGGCTCATTGCAACAGTAAAGAAACCAACAACCATCAAATGTAGGAGCTCCAAGTAAAATCAGAGTAATGGAATAATCCCTGGCACGTGCTTTATTTTTTTAAGTCAATCTTAGAAATCTAGGCCATTTGCTCCCTGTCATTACTCACTTGTTTGAAGTTTACGGGGGTCACGTTTCTCACTGCTGCCATCATAGATTGCTTCTATGTGCCTGTACCAACGAAACACATGGTAATGCTGGTCCACAGGTGGGCCTGTAAGCTGTCTGAAAACTTCCACATCTGTGCTTGAAAATGTGTACCCCTGGATATAACTACGAGTGCTGAGGTACTCATTCAGAGCCTTCAACCTGGCTTCCTCTTCGCTAATGCTCAGAATACAACTGTAGTCAGAAGCTGCAAAGACAGAGGCAGATGACAAGCAGTCAGATCTCTTTGTTTAGCAGTATCCAGAAACAAAGCATCCCACAGTTCAGATGACATAGAAGAAAGGCAAGTTAGGGGCTTTAATGCCCCACAGATGTGGAAAGCCAGGACAAAGCCAAGAAAGTGTATGTGGGGAGGACCACCTTCTCCTAATTTGGAGGAAGGACAAGAAATGTGGGAGAGGGTTCCTGTTTGTTTGTTTTTTACAATTTATTCACACTGCTAACCTTCTCCAGTAAGTTGCCTTTCAGATATGTTGGCATACAACTCCCACTGATCATACTGGTAGGGAGTGATCAGAGTTGTAGTCCAAGATATACTGAGGGCACTGGGGTGGGAAAGGTTGGCCTGGGCTACACTGCAATTAGCCTAGATCACAATTTCTCAACCAGAGTTCCCTGGGACTTTATGGTTATTTGAAAGATTACTAGGGATTCCATGAGATATTGTGATTAAAAAAAATTAAAGAGCTGTAAATATAATATTTTTTGTGCAGCGGTTCCCTAAGACCCGGAAATTATTTCAAGGGTTCCACCTGGGCAAAAAAGTTGAGCAAGGCTGGTCTAGACACAAAAGTAATACAGGTAAAAAAATGCATTCCATTCTAGAAAAGAAAAGAAAAAAGCAGATATGAAAATTTGGACATTTTTTTTGTATTCTAAAGAGTTGTTAGCCAAATTGTCTATGAGGACGTTCCAGACAACCAAGCCTGGAAATGTGATAAAAACAGCACTATTTTTCCCTTTTAGAAAACCCAGTTATTTATGAATAAGTAGGCTAGCAACTATGCAGACTTATTTAAAGTCTGAGAAGACTGAATATAGACAGAGAATTGCTGTTAATGTTGCTTTGTTTCAAAATACATTATAAGGACATGAACTTCCTGTTGCCAGATTTTGGAAATTAGCCATGTAACTCTGAAATGAGCATATCACCACTCCAAGGCTGGGTGGCAAAATCTGAATTTTGTAAACCAAGAGCTCTCAAGATGTCAATGAAATACTACTCTCATCAGGCTTCATCCCTAGTGAATTAATTTTGAAGGTCATGTGTTTTCTAGCCTTGTTATAAACAAAGAAAGGCTTAAAATACAGTGTATCACAAAAGAACTGCAGTCCTGCACTGAGTGATTATTTCTATCTTCTTAAGCTACATAATAGTTACACAATTTGGTGAAGTTTACCTCTGGAAAATACAGTGCTTAGCTTAGTAGTTACCATAACAGTAAAACAGCTGTACAGCTGCAAACCTTTAATTGAAACAAACTAATCTGGCTTCTATTTTTGTCTCAGTGGAAAGAAAAGAATATCTTTTGATATGACAATTACTATTTTAAGCCCTAAACTGAAATATTTTCAATCTACAGGATGATGTTCAGTATTATTAATGCATGGCCTTAAGGATCCACATATTTGAAAATAAAGAAGGAATTAGCCCTGCATCTACCAAAATTCTACAGTACGTAAACTATATTCTAGTCATAGAGTAGCATTTGGGCATTGGAAATAATACGTATATATCTGGCAAAACAACACAGGCTATGTACAACAGCCACAACTTATTTCTTCATCATACAATGTTCAAACTAGCTGAGTTGGTGATGATTGGATAAGAATTGAAATGAGAACAGAAATGGTTAAAATGATCAAGCAGAAGTCAATGCCACTGGAAATAAAGATAATGCAGAAGAGGCCATGGCAAAAACACAATATGTTTACTGCAGCACTGAAACACAGATGTGAATAAAGCTAAAGATTCAGCAGTGGGAACAAATGCACTCCCTGTCAAGTTATAACGCACTACATTGCAGAACTACATTGTGTTTTCCTGTACACAGTGACAATGAGATTGCCCTCCTTTTCTATGCTTCCTTCCTTAAAGGTTTCTGTATTAAGGAAGATAACACACCTTTATTTGTTGGGCCTCAAAATCAAACCGGCTTTAGGTTTGCAAGTTCCTCTCCAGAGTCACAGAAACCACAAATCTAACTTTGGAGAAACCAGAATATACTGGCATTCCAATGCAAGCATAAAGACCACACCAAGTTAAAAGAGGTTAGGGTAGAACAGAGGCAGAGCTTTGAAAATTTCTTTTGTACCGCAGTACTGTAGTACTAAAACTAGTTTTGTACTGTAGCTCCCAGAAACTCCTGACCAATAAGACTATTAACATTGAATGAGTGCAGGTCTTAAGAGGAACCCATATCTGTGGGATTTTGGCAGGGAGATGCATTCACATCCCAATCCCCTACACACTTTTAGCTCTTCCATAGATCAGTGAATGATTGCAGTGAGCTTAAAGCAAGGATGGGCAATGGGGGGCAACTCTTTGTCTCTCCATCTCACAGTCCTGTGGGTGGCACAACCACATCTGGAGCCAAAAACGAAACCTGGGAATACCTGTAACTCTACTTCCGGTTTGTACTACCTTCCTTTCAGCTGATTTTCAGCCATTTGAAAGAAATTTGGCATGAGGAGGGGCTAGGGGAGTAGTCGGGGGCTCCAAGGGAAAACAGATGCACTTTGGAGTATTCTGTGGTGCTTGGGGCTATACTGGATGTGTGTGCATGTTTTACCTGAAAAAACAATTTGGGGGCTTTCAGGGTATCAAAACAGAGTTGTGGACGTATGGAGTCTGTCCCTTCCCCACATCTGGCTCAAAAGAATCTATATTCTCTCTTCAACAAACACTTAATCCTATAGCTTGGAGTCACCACTGAAAATCACAGATTTAAGAAATAATATTATTACTATTCTTAGACACAGTGGCAGGCCATAGAACAGGATTCTGTGGGTATCTAGGTGATCCACATGTCATATGTCAGCCAGTGTTTATCTCCAAAACATTTCTTAAGCATATCTACTCACTTTGTAATCATAACCAGTCTAAATAGCTTTAATTTGCAGCACTTAAAGCACAGTGATATTATCCACACTGACACATATTTGAGGTTTACATCTAAACTACTAATTGATTCTGGCTAACTATCGCTTGCCAAGCATTTAGCTACTACCATTGTTGTTTAGATTATTCCTCAAATACATACTTAGAGAGAAAATTATACCAATAAATAGTGATTAGTATGTATTAAGTCCATCAAGAGAGGGTAGGGTTCAACGACAGTTTGCTGCTGGACAGGGAGAGAGTCTAGTGCATCATTTGATCTTTTAAGGCCTAGGAAATCATCAACACCTCAGCCAGTAATGAGACCCACAGCTAATTCTATGCCACAGACGTCTTTTTCCTTCTTTGTCTAGTGTGACCAAATGTATAAGGAGGACAAGACTGTACCTTCAATAGCCACATCAAAGAGTGAACTTCAACAAGTGTAGCAGTGTGTCTCACTCTTCTACAGAAAGATTAAATTCTTAGGTGCTTTTCACACACATACAGTCAAAAAGAAGGAAACAAAATAAACTGTGTTGCTGTCAGTGAGCCCCACTACTTGAAGCCCAAAGACTCAGCATGCAGCTTGGCCAAAGCTATACAATGACCACAATAACAAAGCCTTACTCATTTCACACAAGATGGGAAAAAACATGCCTCAAAAGTGGTCAGGGTCATATCAAATGCCATGGCTCTACATTGTGAAACACAAGGATGCCATAGTGTTTAGGGTACGCTACTAAATATGGACAGAACTATGTTTCATTTTGTCACCACTTCACATTAACATGACACAGAATGTATAGGATTACAGTAACTCTCATCGGTGTAACAAGCAATCTGAACATCACGAACCATGTTTAATACTTCACTAAGAATGAAGAAGTAATTGGGTGACTAACAGACTATATTCAAGTAGCTTGAACATACTGAATCCATCTTGACAAAATCACTGAGCCTAAAATGAACGACAAAAAAGTTCCTGAAACGTAATCCGATTTGACTGATCAGATTACAAAAATTGATTTCAGAATTCTCAAATCTTTTACTTTATCTCTTCCTTTTCATAACTGACCCAGCTGCAATAGCATGTAGTAGCGTCATATGAAAAACAAAGAGAGGTCCCACCCAGTGAAGTGATTTTCCAGAAAAAGTAGTCCTAGAAAATTTCCCAGTGCTCTAAGTAATGTTATTTAATTTAGACACTTGGGATCAAATATTATATTCAAACCCACTCACAGCTTTATGTGGAAATTATTTTACTGGAATATTCATAATATAAAGAAAATAGCATATACCTTCCCTTATATTTAGCAAAAAATTACTATATCTTAAAGAATACTGTTTAGGACACTTACCAAAAGAGAGCTGTACCAGGTATCTCCCATATCATCAGTAACTTCCTTTTGCTGAGGAATAACTGTAGTATCTTCACTTCACTTACTCTCTGCACTACTTATCAGTTTCATTTCAAGTTGAGAAAAAACTGATTCTGTACAGCTAGCTGAACATTCTTTTTCACTAAAGGATAGGTGAGACTGGATGGGCCTGTGAGTGACTTATTGCATTTTGCCTTTACTATTTCAACCTGTGACTGATTGAAAAGCAAGAGATTTTGTGAAATACAAACAAGCTTAGCAGTGGAATTATTTCTTGGCCTAGTCTTCCAAGCACTAGAGTTTGGCAATCTTTGTCTTCTTAGAAGAATGACTAGTTTTTTATATCCTATATTTAGCTCATCTAACATGATCGACTGCAATACAAAAGCCCAGACAACTGCGGTGTCTCCTTGACTTTCACGAGGGTTTGGAGTGCAGAATCACCGCAAAAATAAAAAAAACTGCAAATAACTCACCTCCTCGCCCAAGTGGGCAGTCCCCCTCCCATTCCCTTGCTTTTTGCCTTGGTGGGTGTGCCTTTATTCTCTGCACCCAGCAAAAGACAAGCGAATGGGAAGGGGCAGCCCTTCCCATTCGGTTACATGGGGAGACGGTTACATGAAAGCCTTTTCCCTCCTTGCCTTTTGCCCAGGCACGGAGAAGAAAGGAGGGCACCAGGGCAAAAAGCACGAAAATGGAGAGGGAAGGTGCATACAAGAGCCTTTCCCCTCTTTCGCCTGCCTTTTGCTTTGGTGCAGAGGCATGGTGCCTGGGCAAAAGGCAAGCAAATGGAGGGGAGGAGGCACACATGTGAGCCTTCCCCCTCCATTTGCTTGCCTATTGCCCAGGAGCAGAAAAATAAGACAAGGTGCCTGGGCAAAAGGCAAGGGAATGGGAGGAAGAGAATGGGGGGAGGCAAGCAGGCACCTCATGAATAATCAAACTTGCAAAAGTCAAACCTGAAAAGGTCGGGGGAGGACTGTACAGCTAAATATTTGTGTGTGTCTGTACGGTGTGAAAAAAATATCATGGCAAACACATGAAACATTTTCCATCCCCACATTTCTGGTCCCACTCCGCTTCTGATACAAGAAAAAAATATAGAGCAAGACAGGCAAGGCTCGATTTCTATAAATGAGGAAAGTCAGGAGATCTGGTGCGTAATAATGGGAAATTATTTACAACAAGCAAATCCAAAGGAGCAGTTTTCAAGTCAACAATATATAAAACATGAGAGTACAGTATTCTCCAGCCTTCAGGGACAAATGTGATGCCTGATGGGGAAGGGACAAGAGTTGTACACAAATGACTAAGTGCATATACACACATATAAACCCATTCTTAAAAACACAAGAAATTATGTCAGTATACAAGACACTGATTCTGAAGCTTCCATTATTTTAATTTTATTGTTTATTGCAAATTGCTCAGTGAATTTTACTAAGAAGTAATCTCGAACTTTTTTAAAAGGCGTAGACATGTCACAAATTCTCAAGCTAACCCACCTTACGGCCTTGTTGTAAGACTGAAACTAGGATGACTATGAGCACATCCAGCTCCTTGAAGGAGCAGGAGGATACAAACAAAATAACAGATGCGTCACTCATAGCAGTACTTCCCTCAGGGCAACCACCTCAAACATTAGTGATCCAAGGTCCTACTAATGAAGTTCTCTGTTCATCACCTGGTAGGAGACAAGCTTTGCATACATGCTCTGGAATGCAAAATGGTAATCTTTTTAAATAAATAGTTATCTGCAAGACATAATTACATGTTTGGATGGAAATTAAGATTTAGTTTTGAGAATATGAACTATGTATTTACATCTACTATCACACCTTTTTAAACTTCTATTACTAGACATGGAAAAATCACCAACGAATATTTTAAAGAAAATGTTCACCATAAATATGATTTGAATGGTATTTTATATCCTTAAACACCAGCATTCAACACTTGCAACCCATTCTTATGCACATTTATTGTGAAGGAGGTCCAGCTAAGTCAAAGACTCTTACTTCAAGGTCTGCATAGCTCCAAAGGACTGCTTTCTGCTCAACACTGGTTATAAGCCCTCATTGTTATATGTATTGATAAGTGTTTGACTAACGGTTAGACATTTTGGGTTTTACATGTAACAATATATTTCCGGCTGCTGTAAATGGAGAAAATGTCACCATGAAGAAAGAGAGACACACAAAGTATAAGACAAATACAAGAGTTGTGCATGCCAACATGCTTTGGTGGCCAGTTGCCTGCTTTGGATGTTGTGGACCTTTAAGAACACTTCTTTGCAGAAGATATACCCTGCTACTTGCTTAGTGTACCTGAATCTCAGAAACTAGAGATTCCAAAATAGCTTATCAATGTCTAGTCATGTTGTTCAGCAGAACTATGCAATGACAAAATAGAATGTCAAGGCACTTACACCTTCACTGTGTGCTGTTTTGCATGCCAAGCTTGGCAGGATATTTATGTGGTCTGGTAACTGCTTGCAGGGGCCTATCACAGGTTAGCATTATTTTAAAAATAGGGATGGTAGTCAGGCTAACACCCCTCTCCCTTTTAAAATGTCCAGCTCTGGTTTAAATGGAAGCAACAAGACCCAGTAGGTACTACTGATTAGAGTACTGGACCGCAACTTGGGGAAGCCAGGTTCAAATCCTCACTAAACCATGAAACTTAATGGGTGACTTTGGGTCAATCACATTCTCTCAGCCTCACTTACCTCCCAGGGTTGTTGTGAGGATAAAGTGGGGAGGTGGAGACCCATGCTGGCCACCTTGAGCTCACTGGGGAAAAGGCAGGATATAAATGCAATAGTTAAGATAGAGTGAACCCACCAAGAGAACAGAGCAAAGCAGATATCATTAATAAACAGGTCATTAATAAACTGCCACAACCTTTTTTTTAGAAAAAAAAACTTAAGCCCAGATGCATTTGCATGTCGCTATTGAGGGAGCTGTTTGGATTCTACACCCCTCTCCAACACATGTCAGAGGTAACTGGCATTGAGATATTTGGCTTACCTTCATATGAACGAAACTAAGTCTACAATTCTCAAAATAGAAACAGTGTGGAGGAGTTTTCCTGGCAACCTATGTGGAAGTAAACGTTTAAGTCCAGTAGCAACTTCGGTCATAAGAGGCCAACTGGTGACCTGAACTCAACCACATCAATGGCATTGGGAATACTTTGGGATAGGGTTGGGTTAATCACAATAGCAGCCACTTTTACATCACCAGTGTTTTACTTCAACAACACCACTTCGGGCTCTGTCTAAATCTTTCTCTCAAGGATGTCAAATTCTAATAACTATCCAACACTGATGATGATTTAGGATTGATTCATATGACCTTTCTTGCAAGTCAGAATTTAAGTTAAGAACATTTACTCAATAGCCTGTCTTAAATGAAACAGTCATGGGAGGCCTAAATTTACTTGACAGGTAAATTCACAAGACTGGGATGTCATTTAACTGGTTTCTAGAAGCATTACTTTGGTGTAATAAATACTAACTAAACTCTCAGTTAAGCATGTGCTGAAGCCATTGTCTAATCAACTGAGCAAGCTCCAGTTCACTAAACACAAATTCTGTACTGATCTTAATACTACTGTCTGCCTTCCACATTCACTAGGGGTGCAGGACCCCCGCAAGAGTGGAAAATCACAAATAGCAAAATGTGTCTGTCTGTCTGTGGGAGGGGACAGAGGTATGGTGGGAAGAATGGGCACCCAGAGTGAAAAATGGATGAGGGGAAGGAGAGAGAAAAGGCAGGGGGGTCAGCACGGTGGCCCTATATTTCTTCCTTCTCACCCTCCTCCTTCCTTGGGTGTGAGAGGCAAAGGGAGAGGGTCTGTGAGACCAAGAAATTGAGCTGCAAATCATCCTTAGCTGGCCAGGCTGGGGCTGGTGGGGGACGAAGACCAGAGATGGGTTTTTCAAGGGCTGCCTGGCCTGATCAGAGCTGTTATGAGGGAAGGTTCCCTCAAGAAAAGAAGTGCCTCAGGTGGAGTGGCAGGGGTTGGAGAAACTTACAAATAATCAAATCTATGAAGGTTAAGCCCACAGATCTGGAGGGCTGACTGTACTTCCCTTAATACTTCTGCTGCAGAGAACAAAGTATCGACAGATTCATTGGGCTCTCATAGCTTTTTCTTATTTGTCTATGCAGTGTTTACAATTATTACTCTGATCATTACCACATAAAGCTGCAATTGGAATATTATGTAAAATCCTGGAGGTCATCCCATCTCAAAAAGGACATTGTAAGTCTGGGAAAGGCGTTTAAAATTTATCTGAAATTATCAGAAAATAATGGCACAATTTCCTATAAAAAGCTGAAACGTGTAGAGATTTTAATGCAAAGGGAATTTGTAGACAAAAGAAGTCTGTAGCATAAGTTTTCTTAAACTCAGTCTACTTCAGATGCATCATCAGATGCAGACATGGGCTATATCTTCGGTGATTTTAAGTTAAAAAAAAAAGATAAAGGCAGAACGACATGACAGAATTTGTAGAATTACAAATGGTATGAAAAAATAATGGTACTGTTCAGTCTAATAATATTGATCATCAGTAGATTCAGAAGAGATGAAGTACTATTTTTACACAATAGTTAATCACACCTGCCCTGGGATTCACTGCACAAAATATGGGGATAGTTGGGGGCTTTAATAGGCTTTTCTCCATGTATTTTCACGGTACCAACAGCTATTAGCCCCAGGAACAGTTAGTGGAACCTCCACATTCAGAAGCAGTATACCTCTGAATACAAGTGACAGTGGAACCAACAACAAAGCAATGTCTCTCCCTGCTCTATTCGCAGAGTTAACAAAGACAGTCTAGTTAGTCATTGTGAGAAACACGATGCTATGGATCTTTACTTGGGCATTGTCAATTAAGCTTGCAATTGATGATATATCGATATATTTTTATGAATATGAACACTGAGATATTGTTGAAGGGATGAAGGGGATTGAATAGGACTAAAATAGAAGAGGGAAACAAGACATTTTAGCATAATGGAATTTAAGAGTAAGAAGATGAGGGATCGTTGCAGTAATAATAGCTCAGACTGGCGGATATACAATGACAGATATATTTAAAAACTATAAGATTTTGGGGTGTAAGTAATGGAGAGTTAAAAAATAAACGAGGAGATAGCAGAAGTTTAAAGAGATAAGAGAAACGAGAATATCTTGAAACAAGACGATTTGAGTAAAGCAGAGGGGAGTGATGGTTGGGAACTGACTAGCTAGAACGACTTTATTATGATTGTGTAGGAGAGGGAAATGTCTGTTCGAACAGTTGAGAAAACCATTATATTGTGATGCATTAATGTAATATGTGGAGTAAACTGCGGGAAAAGTTGACCAGAACAGTGTGGAAGATCAGAAATAATTCATGTAATAAGTACAAGTTAAAGAATCCTTTTTTATTCGTGAAATTTAATAAAAATTATATATATAAAAAAAGAAACACGATGCTGGAATTTACGAGCTTTCGGCCTGATCCAGCAAGACCTGTCATACATTCTTACAGCTCCCTTGCAGCAGAGGTTCTGACTATCGCCACCTCCCTTTACGAAGCAACGAAAAACACGCCGACTTCCTAAGCAAGCCCTCGGCTTCCCTGGAGCGAAAAGCCACGGAGCACTACTGCCCACGGAACTCACTCGAGAGTACGTCGAGGCAACCGAAACCGTACCACGAGAGGATCCACACAGATATTACCGACGCACTCCAATCACGAACCGGGGTAGCACTGGGTCACCCTAAGATCACA
Organism: Cyclura pinguis; assembly: GCA_030412105.1. NCBI lineage: Eukaryota > Metazoa > Chordata > Lepidosauria > Squamata > Iguanidae > Cyclura > Cyclura pinguis. Next base: position 282,613,439 of record CM059599.1, read on the forward strand.
AGCACATTTTTGATGCCTATGACGACAAGAGGCGGCAAAGCCGTCTCGAATTCCCAGCGGTTCAGCTTCAGCCATACGATTTAAGGCAGCCAAAACGCCGGGCAGGGAACCGCACGGCACGGGGCTGCCGCGCTGTAATCACTAGGAAGTCCCAGCATCGCCCTTTACGACACGACAAGGGACGGCCACCACCGCGACATCCTTCTTTCTGTCCACCCCACTCCCCCCTCACCGCGCGGCGCTCTCGCTTTAAGGGGCCGCGAGAACAGCCACCCGGACTCACCGGCTGAGGCCATCCCGCTTCTCCCGTCCTTCTCGCTTCCTGTCAGGCTCCCCTCTGCCTCACAGGCTGATGCAACCAACGCCGCGTCCGGAAGCGTGGCCCCGCCTCGTAGCGTCACTTCCGGCAGGAGGAGGGGCGTGCGCGTAACGAGGCAACGCCGGGAAGCGTCTCCGCGGACGCTTTGCGCCCACGTGACCGTCCTGTTGCAGGCCCGAGCTGGTTCGGGCCGCGCCCGCTGACGAACGAGCCGTGCGTTATGCTTCTGGCCCGTGATTCTGGGAAGTGGCTATTCGCGCTAGACTGTTATAGTGCTGTTAGTCCCCTTTCGACATCCTATGGCATCCTGGGGTTTGCAGTCCTTTGAGGCCGCGCCCTAAACTGCAAACCCCGGGATGCCATCGGATGTTGAAAGTGGAATAATAGCACTATAACAGTCCAGTGCGGAAATGACCCTTGTTTTGGGACCATTGACCCTTTATTATGAAGCAATGTCAGGGCCGTTTGTAAAAGTGTATGCTGTAAATTTGTGAGTCAAAAGTATAGTAATTTTCCTTTTCTTTGTAACTCACATTTCTGTCCAGAATAGGGCTGCCAGATCGAGACTGTCCCAGGCTCTGAGATTTGGGAGCCAAAATCTGAGTCTGAGGGATGACCCCTTGTGATGTTACAAGGGACACTAAGAATGAGACCCCGAGCATCAACCATAGTTGCACAGAATATTCAGACATTCAGAGCATTGATTCAAATACACACAGTGTGAAGAATAGGGAAAACGTACATGTGTTCTTTTCAAGGCAATGCTGTTGCCTTGAGATTTCTCCTCTTTACCCTGAGGATTGGGGAAAAGAGTCTACGCCCTAATCCAGACTTGCCTATCCAGATACTAAACGCTGGACGTTTTTTAATTGCCTGTGTTAAGCTGTATACCTATAACCCTGCAGTACAAGATTAAAGGAGTGGTCTTCTTCATTTTGATGCTGACAACCACCCTGCAAAATAGGCCAGGCTTGCACGCCTAGGACAAGATCATAGTCACCCAGTGACATTAACAGCTGAGTGAGGATTTGGAACTGAGACTCCTAGTGCTATCCAAAATCCTCAATGTATCAGGCTGGGTCTCATTTATTATTGTGATATTAAGCACTGCTTTTTCAAAAAGGAGGGGATGACCAGTTTTCTGATACACAGAAGCCAGTGGAGAATACGCTTTCACAGAATAAATAAACGTATTATGCATACAAGCTGCAAAGAGAATGCAGCATACCTATCACCCACATCATTATGTAATGGCAAGGGGAGGTCTTCTCATTCCAGCAGTGGTACTTTGTCCAGGAACAAAGATGTTCTTTGTGTCTAAGGTTATCTCTTTTTTCATCTGGGAACTGCTGGAAAGTAAGAGCCTCGTTGGCCACACAGTGCATGCAGCCTGCTCTTCAGCTGGACTCTTAACGCAGTTCAGGCTCCTACAAGCTGAGTGGGGCAGGAATCCAGGGGTTAATATCCTCCTTTCCAAAAGGAAGCTTCTCCTCTATCACCCCAGTGGATGCTTTAAAATGTAATTATGTTGATCATTCAATCCGGTCGCAAAGCCTGTGATTTGAACTTGCCTGACTCGTGATCCCACTGGATAGACTTAAGGCAAGTCACTGTCAGTCCCCCATCCCATCTGAAATACTGGGAAAGTTGTGACTCACCTAGAAGGGATGTAAGTAAAGGTAACCAAGACAATAAATGGGAAGTTTCTGGACATTTAGATTTGCTAAGTTAATGGAAAAGATTTTTTTTTTCTCCCTGTCAAGTTTTTTCCCCTTGTATATATGTATGTGTGTCTGCACCTTCAAATTGCTTGTCAGCTTAAGGTGGCTATGAATTTCATAGGTAAGAGGTAGTTTTGCCAGCTCCTTCTTCTGAAAGACAGCCTGCAGCACTTGGTATTTGTTAGGGGTCTTCCATCTAAATACTAACCAGAGCTGACCCTGTTTAGCTTCCAAGATCAGATAGAATCTGGTGTCTTTAGAGTATTTAGCCATAGGACTACTTGTCTTAAATGCTCTCCCATGTATTGACATAACTAAGAAACATTAACATGAAATTTTTTTATTAAAAAATATTTACAGACAATAAAAAAAGTTGTAAAAAATTAAAATGATACACATGATTCTAGAATTTCATTAGAAAAGCATAGCATTTAACAACACAATTCTTCTGCCACTGGAGCAGCCAACGCGACTTCCCTAGCAGTAAGGTCCTCTTCATTCTAGTGAAGGAAAGCTCTACCTAGGGGATTGTAGTCACAGGAAGACATAGTTGAGATTCTGATTCCAAAGTAAAAAATATTATGCCTACTTTCCACCTGCTGAATGTTACTAAAAACATCTCACAATTCATGTAACAGCCTACCACATTACACTGACATTTGGCTGTATCAGTTCATTTTATAAAGGACATTTTTTTTTCTGGATAACACAGCATTTTAAACTACAGCCATTCCTGTTGAACATTTTGAGTCTAGCAACTTTATTTGATATCAAGATAGTATGTAAACTTTCGTCACCTCACACCATGTACATTCACTTTTCAACCTTCTTTAAACAAGGCTGACAAACAGAGATATTCAAATACTGTCCAAGTGTATTGGGGGAGCATGTTCAAGTTTAAGTAATGCACAAAAGCTTTACAATTGCAATCACTGTCATGCTTAGATGTTACAAAACACACATACAAATATGCAACATTCCAGTTTCCAGACAAATTGAACTGGTCTTCATACTTGTTTTAACAGCTGTTTTTTCTGTTTACTCATCATCAGCAAAAAGTAACACGCACTAAAGTAAGGACTTGTATAAAAGGGTGCAGTCTGCCAATTCTGTCCTTACACATTTTTAACAAATGCAAGACATTAGTCTTTGGCTTCCAGTATTATTATATTATCGCTTATTAATTGATTTGTTACATTTTCATAAATACTCTTAAGCTTCAAGTTCCATAGTCCATCTAATAATTTATATAAGGCACCATCAATTCCAAATCGATCTTGTAAAGTTTTTAACATCTGATAAAATGCTTCATCCATATGATTAGGATTGTCATGCCTTATTTTTTCAATGTCATTGTCTGACAAGCCACTCTTCCTCATAAGTTCGTTCCAGTCACGTGGAGATACTTTTTTCCTCACGTCAAAATAGATGTCATTTAGGTCTACAACATAAGAAAAACACATTGTAAATGTTTAAAAGTTAATTTTACACAATCTCTGTATGCTGATATATATGCTATTCAAATCAAAATAACCATTGAGAAGAGGCTCTGTTTTTCATTCCAGATCATATAATTCTATTGTTGCTTAGCATCATTTTTTAAATTGAAGTTTATAGCAGAATTTGTACTTCAGCCTTCTAATGCATGAACGTCGTTCACAACTTAGATCAATTAAAATTACAATTATCAGCATAAAACCATAAAATAAAAAAAAGCAAGAGGCAGGCAGAAATATTAAGAGATTAAAAAACAACAACACACACATAACTTCAGATAAAACATTCACAAGTTTCCACTCCTTAACACCTTTCCTTAGTCTGTACACTTGAGAGTAGTTTATTTTAGGGGATGTGGGGACTGTGGTAAGAAAACCACTCTTCCTTTGCCTCCCTCAGTGGAATCACACAATTGAAGTTTCATTAATAGGAACTCAAACCAGAGCACAATACTTAATTAGTCTTTTAAAATCCACTTAATTAATATTTGCACCAAGGAGCTGAGACTGGGTAATTTACATTTACAGCTGAATGAACTGTGAATCTTAAAATGTGGTCTCCAATTAAAGTATAATTTATATAGCCTCCTTAAAAGATTTCTGTTTCTTTTGCATTTTTACTGTCAGTTAAGACGATTGTGCTGCCTGTCCCACTCCTTCACTCTAGATAGGAATTCTTCAATTTGTTCTTACAGTCCTGAAGCTATCCTAGCCTCCTCCTTATTTCATTCTGAGCAACAACGCTAAACAAGGAGCATTAGCTTCTCTTTCTCTCTCTTTGTTTTAACCATACTAATGCTGCCACTTATTTTGAAGGAAAAACAACTATACCACAGACCCAATCTGGACTGGGGATCAGCATGGCTGCCCTTGCTTTAAAAAAACAACAACACACACACCATGTGGTATAAATAGCATTTGGATGAACATATCTCACCTTAATAAGCCAAAATATGAACAAGCCTTATGTGCATCACCCCCAATAATATGGAGCCATTCAGCTTCTCTATTTGCACAGCAAACCAACTAGGGAAATTCTATTACATCTCAACTGGAAAATGCGGTTTAGAGCTTCTGAACATCCATGAAGCCATAGTTTTAAGCTGGTTTAATATTGTAGCTTGTTTGGAAGTTCTTAACTGGTTTCATGGTTTACATGTAACAAGAAACTACAGTAGGACCCCCATATCCGCGGGGGATTGGTTCTGGGGCCCCCACGGATACTGAAATCCACGGATAGTAGCAAATGCTCTCCCCACTTTGTTCCCAACCACTGCCAGCCTGATTGCGCTGGAGATCGCCCTCCCCACTTTGCTCTCCCAGTTTCCCCAGTGCGATAGGGTTGGCAGCAGTGGGGAACAAAGTGGGGAGTGCGAGCTCACTCTCCCCACTTTGCTCTCCCACTATTGCCCATTGCCAACCACGGATAACTGAATCAGCGGATAATGAATCCATGGATAATGGGGTCGTACTGTATAGTACACAGAAGCCTTTCTGATTTGCTTTCTCACATGAAAGAGAGAGCAAAGCACCTGTGTTCAGAGGCACAGAGCTTGTTTATCCTTCTGTTTATTAACCTAAACCATGTTCTTCCAAACACAGTGAATCTGTAGTTTGTCTCTTCAAGTGGCCACACTCATAGACAACATGTAAGAACCTCCTAAAGTTTTCGAAAACATTGATGGATTCACAAATTAGGACAAATGAGTATGCTATATTGGTCTACCATTATTTTATCCCTAATCCAAAAACCACGAAATTGGAGTTTGTACAATACACTTGCTGGCTGACAGACCTGCAAAAAGTTACCTCAACCACTTACCTTTGGAAGAAGAATTTATTACTCTCACTACAGGTTTTGTAGACTCTAATACCTAAGATTAAAAAAAAAAACAAACGGTCATAATTCCTAATAGTAATTTTAAGAGATAAAACATTTGACCCACCCTAATCAGCACAGATACATTTTACAAGATAGAACAATTCTTTACAAGAAGCATGTTAATTTTGTAGAGCAACTTTTAAAAGAACACATACAATTCTAAGAAGTTTTAGACAAAAATTTCACTGTGTGCTGTAAAGACAAATCAATTTAAGCCTTTCAAAATGCCAGAATTGAGCATAGTACCTTCTTTTTAAAAGTATGTGTTTTACAGAAGAAGAAACCACTTTGTTCTATTTTGCATTTTTAAAAAACTTTTGGAATTTAAGCTTCTTAACATTATTCTTTACTTAATAGCATTCACGAACCACAAAACCATTATGAAGGAATTATTATGGAATCACATTAAATACTGCATATATATAAAGACTCCATGTCACTTTACATTGCTTCCCAGGTGAGCAGTACCTCACTGAAAAATGTTAGGGATCGAGAGAAGCAAGACATATTTTTGTGAAAGCATAAAGCTTTTCCAATCATTCATCCCTTTCAGATTTTCCACTACAGTCCTCCCTCCACATTCACAGGTTTGACCTTTGCGAACTTGATTATTCACAAAGTGCACACATTTCTTCTCCTATTCTCTGGTTCCCTTGAGTTTTGGGGAGTGTGGATAAAGAAGGCCAGCACCCAGACAAAAGGCAATAAGAAGGGGAGAGACTTGCGCAAACCTTCCCTCTCCACTCCGGAGCTCCCCCTTCCCATTCCCTTGCCTCTGGCCCTGGCCCTGAGAACTTGCGCCGAGGCAATAGGCAAGGGAATTGCAAAGGGTGGGGGGGTGGGCAGAGGGTTGTGTGAGTATTCCTTCTCCCCTCCAGAGCTTCCCTCTCCCATTCCCTGGCCTCCAGTCCTGGCACACAAAAAGTAAGTGAATGGGAGAGGGGAGCCCTGGAAGGGAATGGAAGGAGGATTGCAGGGTGGAGAATGATTTACATTTTCCCACTTTTGTGAGGGTTTTGCACCCCAAACCCTTGCAAAAGTGCATGGGCCAGTATACTAGTTACTTTTTCAAAAAAGCACAACAGCACATCAAATGGGAAATAAACCTGTACCTTAAGTGCAACAAATGCTTTTCCTTGAAGTGTTTCATACTACACTGATTTTATAAACTTCACAGCTTGATGTCAAATGAACATATGAAAGTGTGTGTGTGTGTGTGTGTGTGTGTGTGTGTGTGTGAAGGAGAGAGAGAACTCATCTTCCAGCTCAACAATTCTTATACCATTTCTTACCTTTGATGGTACACTTGAAACCACTGATTTCTGCGGCATTTGTACCAATGGAGCTGACGGGACATTCCCAGAAGTAGATTCTTCATTTGTGCTTTCCGCCAGTAAGTTGCTTCTCTCACCATTCTGAGCCACCTCATTTCTCAGTACAAACCTATCAGCTGCAGGCACTTCAGTCCTAGTGTTCAGAATATCACTAACACCAGGTATCTGCAAATAAAGAAATAATCCTTTTGGTATTAGGTAATGCTTTGGGTAATAGGAATGTGCCAGAACAGTGTGCCCTCTACATGATTTGGACAATTTCTCATAAGCTTCCTACATCACAGCCAATGGCCAGGGATTATGGGAGTTGTGGTCCAAAAGAAAATGACCCAGGCTGCCCATTCTTGCTCCAGTGGAAATGTATGCTAATAAAACGGTCCTGTGCATATTTAACTCCAAAGTACATCTATATTATGTTCCAAGATGTTCACTCCTAGCTTTCTTCAACGTGGTGCCCCGCAGATGCTTTGGACTACACTCCTGTCTTTCTCGGCCATTAGTTATCATGGCTGGAGTTGTAGTCCCAGACATTTGGAGAGTATAATATGCAAAAACGCTGGTGCGTACATTGTAGCTTCAACATAGGAACATTTCTTATTAATATTTTTATTGGATTTAAAAAAAGTATGCTTACAAAGAAAGGATGCCAGCTGCACTCATTCCTTGGGACAGTGGATCTGGCCATGGTAACACAATCCCATTTAGATTACTGTAACACACTCTACTTGGGGCTGCCTTTGAGGAGTGTTTGGAAACTTCAGCTGGTCCAAAAAGCAGCTGGTTACAGAGGAACCAAAGCGCTTATGGCAACAGCTCCATCTCCTGGCAGTTTGTTTCCATGCACAATTCTAGTCTGTTTCCAAAAACAAGTGCTGGTTATGACCTTCACAGCCCTGTAGTGGCTTAAGTGAAGGACCATATCCTCTCTCTATGAGCCTGCCTGTGCCTTGAAACCTTCTGTTGGGCCCTTTGCTCTGTTCCATCACCCTCATGGCTACATCTAGTGAGGACATGGAAAAGAGCCTTTTCTCTGGCTGCTCTGAGAGAGATTAGCTTGATGTTTCATAAGCAAATGAAGACCTTTCTGTTTCAGCAGGCCTCTGAGAGCTGACTGTTGAGGAAAAAGGCCTTTCATATACTGTGGTGTTTATGTTTCCTGTTGTTCTTTTTAATGGTTTGCTTTTAATTTTGTCAATATTTTAATTATATTTCATTTTTTTATAGCTGTATTTGTTTTTTTGTAAGCTGCCTTGAATTCCAGGAAAAAGGAGGGATATAAATAAATATAATGATAATCAAACAATACGTTTTAATATATCTGACCAAAAAGAAGCAAGCACTGAACATACCTGCATATATGACTCAGAGAAGTGTTACCTCTATTAAATTGCCAATGTTTACTTGGACTAATACTTCATTTTTGTATTATTTGCCAGCTTGAAATTTTCCTGGTATCTGACAACTGTTAAATATTTAGGCACACAGAGGTTCTTCAGGATATTACTCCAATGATCAAATAATCTGTACTGCTTGCACACACATCTCTTGATTTGGACAGACAGGCATCACATACATCAAGTATTTGGTACTTCTGGAAGTTTGGGTCTGGTATGCAAAAAATCCTTATATGTACAGGTTCCACTCATCTGGTCAATATATAAACCAACCACTGATGCTTACATGTACAGTATTAGCATAGCAGAACTGCATACTCCTGAGTTATAGATCCCTAACACGCTAAGGTACACACAGGCATCTGTGAACTATTTCAATGGGATATTGCACATGAGGATCTTTCTACAAACAATTTTGTAAAAAAATATGAACAGAGTTATCTTTAAAATAGATAAGAATGACAATGCTTTTTTCTTTTGTCCCCTACCATATAGTCATTGTTTTAAAAAACTGTTCTGAAGATATAATTCTAGATGATATAAATAATTAAAGTTGCATAACCTATCAGTTCTAGTATCTATCCTGAGTGGCAACCTTCACAAACTTGTTTGTTGTTTATTTTGATACAAGTCAGCTAAGCCAATAACCTTTACCACACCATGTAGTAAAATATATCAGACACTGACTCTGTATTATGTGAAGAAACACGCAGCTGATTAGACTGGGTGGAGGGGTGTGATTAAGGAGGCAGTCTTGATCTCACATTCCACCTCAGCCACTGAATCCTCGTGGACAAGCTAATTAAGATGCATCCTCATGTGAAAATCTCCATATTTCTGATTGTGGTTTATAGACTACTTACCAAAAATACCTTGGCTTCTTTTTCTGGAAGGAAGACGAAAAAGGCAAAGAGAGATACATTAGTATGTTAGATCGTAATTGGACCTGACCTACGCATTTAAAATAGACTAAACATATGTCAGGATTTTCCATTCTTACAGTTTTATCATTAACATTTTCTTTCTTTTATGGCTCTCTGTTCCTTTAATTTATGTATAATACTAGATTCCTCCCCTGGAAGTCCACTGCCTTTACTGGAGAATGACTTATGTCAGGATTCCAACCACTGATTGGACAGCATTAATGTTCAAACAGACATAGGATTTTAATTTGTGGTTTATATTTCATATAAAAATGCCCCTTCTGCAAGTAACCTTATAGGTCTAGCAACAAAAGGGTGAGCTACTAGTCAGGAAGGCATAACTCTCCACTACATACCATCTGCTGCTGCCTACTGTCGAACATTTTGTTCACCTAGCCTAGGGCTGCCTGCTTCAAGGGCTTAGGGCTTCTGAGGGCCTGTGGCCCTTTTTCACTTTGCCTTTGATTCTGGCAAGCTGCAATTCTCTCAAGCCAGAAAGAGTGACAAATAGCCTCCCATTCTCACAGGGCGGTTGGTTGAAACATGACAAATAGCACCTCCATTTGGGTGGAAGGTCAGACTTATTTCAGGTCCGAAACAGTCATCTTCTACAAATGAGAAGTCAGTAAGAAAGGCTATTTCAGGACTGAAATGGGTAGGGAAATGGACCAAAGCAGCCTTTAAACGCCAAATTTCACAACTTCAAGGCTTACTTTATATTCTGCCTTTCTCTCAACATGGGACCTGAAGTGACTTACCAGAAGTTTAAAACAAAATAAAGCTAAAAACCTGATAATGAAAATGTAAAATACAATAAGCAAGCCATTGTATTAAGATCCCATTAATTTTTTTTTAAAAAAATTTAAATTAAAAGATAAAGTACATCTTACCCCGTAAAAAGGCTTTTCTGCACAACCAATTAATCATAAAATCTCTCTTTAAATAAAAACATCTCTTCCTGTCAGGAGAGCGGAGAGGAGGCCTGCCTAGCCTCTTGCGGAAGGGAACACCACTGTCAGGTAGCAGCCACTAAGGTGGCATTATTTGCTATTTTTCCCCCCAACTACAAACATTCTTCCAGTGGGCCCAGGGGACACACCTGGGACCTTAGTGAGCCATGCATTTTCCACCTGTAATCTACTTGGAGTGACGGCAACTCTCTGGTGGACTCAAATGGAAGTACTGCACAACACCTGATCCCTTCAGCCGGAGATGCCAGGGTATTTCCATGTAAAGACATGCACTTTTGAACTGAGCTATGGCCCATCCCCAGTTGTATCACCCAGTTAGCCTTCTCTTTTCACTCATTTAATTATGAATACCTAGGTACATCAATAAGGCTCATCTGTATGTCGGAAAATTACCTTTTTCCCTTTTACAGCATGAGGTTCTCTTTTTATACACCAGAAATCCCACGATGAGCCCACAAACAAAAACACCAAAGATGATCCCAAAGTGTTGGAGTGTAGAATTTGTCCTTCCTAAAAGGGATGGAAAAAAGCACTTTAAAATAGGGCTAAATCACAACAATTGTCTACATGTCTTGAAATACACAGGTTGGTTTTGGCAGCATAACTACCTAGTGCTTTACACAAACACCTCTGACGTTTAAAAAAATGGGAAAAGGAGCTACTTTCTGGGGATGCAGACAGCAACAAGTCAAAGGTACAGGCCATTGTCACCTCTGTGTATTTTACAGCCTGGGCTTTTGCCTCAGGCCAGAGCAAGACAGAGCATGTCTATGTGCTTCAGGATGCCTAGCAAACTCTCGTACTTTCCCAAGTCTCCAGTCAGAGAGGTTCTTATCAGGACAACTGGCACTGGAAGAGGAAGAAATCTGATTGTTGTATGTCAGGTTGCTTTAAAGCCTAGGCAGCCATCTCCCCAGCTGGCACCAAGGCTCTCTGGATCAGTCGTTTCTATGCATGTTACACTTATGTAGTACTGGTACACTAGAAAGTCAGGAGCAGGAGAAGGGGAACAGGGAGAGAGACGGGTGTGTGCGCTTGGGCCCACTGCGCAATAAGGAGCAAAGTGGGGAGCAAAGTGCCAATGCTGTGAATTGTGAGCCACCTTGTTCTGCAAGCACTGACATCAGCGGTGGAAGGTTTGAGGAAAAAGTTTACTGAGAGCTGATAGTGAGCTGTCTACACCAGTAGCAGCAGCATAGCACCTGAAAAATCTCCCCCATGTGTCATTTGTGCCATTGGTAAGGCCACATGGAATGCAAAACCTAATGGGAACAGGTGCAACTGTTGCAGCTACTGGGTGCATTTTGGCACCTGTTCAGCTAGCAAAAAGTGTCCCCCCTCATTGCCAGGTAAGCATATGACCTGGTTAGCTGAATGTCATCCAAATTGTGGGCCTGTTTCTCATGATTTCCCTCATGCCTGTTTCTACAGCCAGCTGTCTGCACGCCATTCCTTGCTGCCCAGTGCTTGTAACATTACAAGGTCCTGGTCCTGGGCCTCATGTTTTGATCTAGAAATCTCAGTGAATAAGATGCTTTGGACCAGGCAATCCTAATATGTATGCCTAGCCACCCCAATTGACTTTTGGGGTGATACCCTGAGAAAAAAAGTGGAGAAATAAGAAAACTCTCTACAGTGTTTTCCTGTCTACAAGAATAAGTGAAATGAGGTGGGCTATTTGTGGCTATCCAGAGGCAACAAAGCTGTAACCAGATCATTCCTCTGCTGGCTATTGCTGACTAGGGCTACCAGAGTTGTAGTCCAACATCATCAGAAGAGCCACCAGAGTTTCAAAATGGGAAGTTCAGTGGTACCTCCAATTAGGTTTCTTTCCTATTAACAAGCTCCACTGGGCTGCTGATTGAGTTTGTTTTCTTCTTTAATCCTACAATGATCTCTTGACAGGACTAGGCTAAATTTTGAGAGGCTGAGCATTTTTTTTAACAGGTCTCACTCCTACATGAAGGTCTTGCTAGTTTTAGAAATGAGACTATTCATACTATACCTGTAGGAGATGGCTCACACTTCATATCTGTGGTGGGACTGCAGCTTTGCACCTGCACCTGCCCTTCAGGACACCTACATGTTCATTTACAAAGATAATGACGGGTTATCTCATCAACAAAATTTGTGCCTCATGAAGAAGGATAACATAAGCCTATCACTTCAGCCAGAGGATGCAAACATCTTAGAAATCAATGGGAACTGTGTACAAAATACTGGCCACTGAAAATCACGCAACATTTTTCTCTTGGGTTTTTATGGTCAGTGTTCTCCATAATATATGGACATATGTCAGCATCAGCACTTGACATTCACTGGTTTTACAGCAAAGGTCAACATTCAATAGTATCTAAGACAACAACACTTGAAAGTGTTAGGCAACTGCTGTAGCATTTTGTAATAACAAAACTAAACCTCAGATTTTTAAAATAGCAGATTGTTTTGAAATCTGGGTATCAAACAATGGGTTGAATTTGAAGATCTGTAATACTCCTAAAATTTCATTTCAAATATAGTGACAATGTAGTGTGGGGTTCCTGAACAACACAGGAATTACACAGTAAAAGATATACATAAAATTACTTGAAAGTTCTTGCTTTTTGAGATAATTGATCATCTTGCTTTGCCCATTATAAATTGCTAAGCCTCTACTTTATAAAACAGACACATTTGTTTAATTATTTTATTTAAATGTTGAAAATTGGGCTGTTCTTACATTTAAATCATAAAAACAGCCTGGTTCAAATTTAATATGGATATAGGCTGTTAAACCTGTATTCCAAGCCTAAATTTAATTGTTAGTTCTAATTAAAGTAAACCTGTTGAATAAGCAGAATGTACATAAGCACTGACTTCCAAATTTCTATATATTCATTGGTCAATTCTCATTGGGACTGACAGTTGGGTTTAGATCATTTTCAAAACTGAATCAATGCTTCTCTGTCAAATGCATTTGCTCTGCACAGGGGCAGAAGGAAAGCATGGCTTCCAGCTACCAGAATGAGACATGAGGAACCTTAGATTCATGCTCTCCCAATCACCTCATTTGTTTATTAATGCAGTCAGCCCTCCACACCCATGGGTTTGACATCTTCAGATTTGATTATTTGAGGGTTATTTGCCACCACCTCTGCCTCTGCCCTGTGCCATTTTTTATAGGGACTTATAAGTTTTGTGTCACATTTGCAGTCTCTTTGCAAGCCTTGTGACACTCAGATCACAAGAGATTGTGAATGCAAGGTGGGGTCTGTAAGTTTCTATTAAAAATGGCTTAGAACAGCAGCAGAGATGGCAGCAAGAATCACTGGCTGTCTGCCTATGCCTTGCAAAGGAATCCTGCTGTTATGAAGGCAGAACCAGGCGGCCAGTGTGCTTCCTTCCTTCCTGGATTCAAATTTATTACATTTTCTTGTGTGTTATATACAGTTTGGGGACTATAGATATTCATGGTTTTTCCATTTTTGTGTGGGTCCTTCACTCCTAACCCCTGAGAATGTATAGGGATGGCTGTATTTTGAGACTGATACTGTAAGCCAAGGACTGGAAAGCAATTAAGATTCAGCTCTTTCTTTGTGCTCCAAAAGATCTCATCTTACATATGACCAAGCAACAAACATTTCATATCTATAAATAAACAAATGTGTTTTCTTTTATTTCATGAAAATAAACTGCTTTGCCCAGTTTCCTTCCAGCCCTTGTTTCTGGTATATTCTAGACTCCTCGTTGTCACTAAAAGAGACACATGCAAAGATACACAGGCAGAAATGAGCAAATGTTTTCAACTATTCATTAAATTAAGATGTGAGGTAAGGTTTGGATTAGACCAGGCAGGCAAGAATTACTGTTGCAATATTCAGCTGAAGTGCAGCAGAAAGTGGCAAATACTGTAAAGATCACAGTGTAAATACTTTATTTGTATATTAATGGCCAAGATCCTACATCATATTGCAGATCGTAACACAGTTCTTGTTGCACAGTTCTTCTGGGATGCTGCTTATGCCCCATGTAAAAGGCAGCTTCCTAGTGGCAGGATGTACGTCCATTGTCATTTATTATAATGTTTCTGGATAGCATCCAGGAAGCAGCAGCAGCTGTCACTCTCCCAGCTTTCTAGCAAGTACACTAAAAATATGAGCAGAAGGGTGATGACCATTCTTCCTTCTTGACTGTATGCAGATATTACCTGGCCCCCTGCCATTCCACTGGCCAAGGAGTCGAAACCTGTCATCCACCTGCTCTTTGAAGCAGGCTTGCCTGGAGTACAGAAAGTGAGGTACAGTGTACCTTCTTGCACACTGAATCTCATGTAGCATGCATGTATGTCACCAACTGGATTCCAGCCAATGTCTTTCAACCATCAAATCCACCAATTGTTAGTTCACAACTATCAGTGCATCACTGCTTTGGAAACAGAAGTATTAAAATGAAACTTGATTTAAAATTAATAGGTTTCTACCATGACAAATCATCAGAATCCAATGGGATTAATCTTCTTCTAAGTACTATTGCATATTTTCCCAACTAATAAAAGCCAACAACATTAAAACCTATTAATGTACGTACTTCTTCTTGCACCTGATGCATTCCTCGCAGCCTGGAGGACAGTAATATCCCTCAGGACACTGGCATACTGTATTATTCTCAGCACTGCAGGGTCTCATCATCACATATCCTAAAAAAACAAATGGTGCAAAGTGTCCTAAAGTTAACTTCATCACCAATTCCCTCCCTTTTTAAAGAAAACATCAGTGTATGCAAGTATATGTTCAAAACCAGAGTTTATCAAATTTACTATTGGATGACAACTCCCAGAATCCCTACTGGATGGGGGATTCTTGGTGTTGTAATTTAAAAAATCTGGTCAAAACACTAGTTCCATGAAACTGTACAGGAGACACAGAGCTTACTAAGAGATGCATTATGAATGGGTTGCAGCAATAATTACTGGAGTAGAAAACAATGAACAGCGGAAATGGTCCTGTTCTGAATAGTTTAATCAGGGATGTGCAACCTGCGGCTCTGAGAGTGCATGCTCCCTTAGCCATAATTGCAAAAGCCCTCTGCAAGTAATCATAGAGTTGGAAGAGACCAGATGGGCCATGAAGTCCAACCCCCTGCCATGCAGGAATACACAATCAAAACATTTCCAACAGATGGTCATCCAGCCTCTGTTTAAAAACCTCCAAAGAAGGAGACTCCACTATTCTTCAAAGCAATATATTCCAATGTTCAAGTGCTCTTAATGTCAGAAGTTCTTCCTAATGTTTAGATAGAATCTCTTTTCCTGAAGTTTAAAGCCCTTGCTCTGTGTCCTAGTCTCTGCAGCAACAAAAAATAAGCTTGCTTCATATTCCATATGACATCACTTGAATATTTAAACACAGCTATCATGTCATCTCTTAACCTTCTCTTCTCCAGGCTAAACACACCCAGCTCCCCAAGCCATTCCTCACAAGGTATGGTTCCCATGCCTTTTAGCATTTTGGTCACCCTCCTCTGCACACGTTCCAACATCCTTCTTGAAGTGTGGTGCCCAGAACCGGACATAGTATTCCAGGTGGAGTCTGACCAAAGCAGAATAGAGTGATACTATTACTTCCTTTGACCTGGACACCATACTCCTATTGATGCAGCCTATAATTGCATTGGCTTTTTTAGCTGCTGCATCACACTGCTGACTCATGTTCAGCTTGTGGCCTACTAAGACTCCTAGGTCCTTTTCACATGTACTGTGATCAAGCCAGGTGTCATCCATCTTATATCTACGCTGGACTATGCTTATATCTACTGGACAAGGAAGAAGAAGGAAAGAGAAGGAATTACCAGGGAAAGAAAGAAAGA
Source organism: Cyclura pinguis (assembly GCA_030412105.1). Lineage (NCBI taxonomy): Eukaryota > Metazoa > Chordata > Lepidosauria > Squamata > Iguanidae > Cyclura > Cyclura pinguis. The sequence goes on from CM059599.1 coordinate 282,629,323, forward strand.
AAGAGAATCACCCTACACATTTTATGGCTGTGGCCCCAACACTCTGCTAGCATGCCTCACAACAGACTATCTTTAAAGGAATGCAGCCTTGGCCAGGACGAAAAAGGTTCCCTAGCCTTGGTTTGATGTTAGAGAAAGATAACGAATGCATTGAGAGAACATGGTGGACCATTCAAGAACTTCAAAGCCAGAAAGCAGATCTCTTTAAGCACTAGTCACAAATTCATACTGTACCAGGCTTGCATTCATCACAAGGTAAGCATTGGTCCAGTCCATTTGGATGTTCAGTGTAGTCTTCTCCTTCTATGCAAGGTATACAGCGCCCAAAGGTATGTGGAATGGCACAGTGTTCACCAACATGAGTACCTAGTAAATGCGAGATTTGTATTTACTAAAAAAAAAAAAAAATCCACAAAGAGCCATTGGGACCTGCTTCTGAGCCAACATGCAAGGACCAGGCTATTAATGGATGAACAATCTGTTACTGAAATCTTACAAAATTGACAGGCCATAGCGAACTACCCCAGCACATGCTAGCCACCCCAATCTTCTCTAATTTGATAATTTCATCATCAAATACTGTACAAGGATAATTTAAACAGAGCTCTGCCCACAGCCTTAAAATCTAAACATACTATTTTGTCTCAGTGTAAGTAACTGTGATGGATCTCCAAAATATATTTCCCCTGCAAATTTGGCAGGGTTCAAAGTTATATGCAAAGATGCTCAGAACAACTTATAGCCCATTTCCTATAGGATATTTCCACTTATCAGATGTGGAACAGGAAGGGAGCAAATCCCCCTCCAAGCCTTGAAGACTGGGAAGCCCTCTGGAGCCAGTTTTTGAATGACAATGAAGATGCAGAGGCAAGCAGAAGCAATTTCCCCTTGTACTAGCTGATTGCACTAAATTTAGATCTGTATCACTCATGACTATTGAGGGTAGAAGGGAGGAGATACTAAATCTATATGTGTACTGCATAAAGAGCAATGGCCAAAGAGTGTGCTGTTTTGAACTACAAGCAAGGTACGATGGGTCCTCGGTATCCTCTGGGGTTTGGTTCCAGGACCTCCTGTGGATAACAAAATCTGCAAATGCTCAAATCTCATTGTATACAGTGGTGTAGTAAAATGGTGTCTAACACTCAAACAAGTGCTGGAGAGAGCCCAAGGATCTGTAAAAAGGTGGGAGGCTACAACAGGGTATGCCTATACATCAGTGTAGTGCTCAGTGTGCAGCAAAATCATGGTTTGCTTTTGAGATTTTTAAAAAAATATTTTTGAGCCATAATTGGTTGAATCCATGAGTATAGAATCCATGGCTATGGAGGGCCAACTTTATCAAACCATATAGCTCTAATACTGTGCTTAGTTGTAGGTAGGGAAAATACCCTGCCACAATCACTGAGCAGTGACCATTGGGAATCTGATAACCTCACCAAAGAGCATCACCACGGTGTCAAGGGCATGGCTATGTCCACACTGTGTACCTACCTGACTTAGCTGACCGGACAGCAGTCTCCAATATGTTTGTTAGCAGCCATACTGGATGCTGCTAGCATTTCAATCTTAACTTGTTCACTGGAAGAACTAAGTATTTTTCAGTTCTCTCTCTGATCACCATAGCTGCCATTGCCACATTCAATAGCAATGAGGCAATTACATTGTTAAGGCAGCTCAGACTTAATGAATAGATGCAGAGCTTGGAAAGTTTACTTTTTTTAGAGTACACCCCCAATCTGCCTATGTCCATCATAGCCAATGACAATGGTGGTTGGAGTATTCTGGGGCTGCAGTCTAAAATAATGTTTCCAAGCTCTAAGACAGATCACTTGGGGTGAGTATGAATTGCTGCCAAGCCACCAAGCCTTAAAATATTTGTAAGAATAATTGCTTGTTTTCTTGGCAACAAATTATATTTCTAGGTTGCAGGCTAATCACATTTCTGGCAGCACTGGGAAAAATTATTTTCAAGGCTTAACTAGTAGCAAACAAAGCACAGGCAATCTAAGGTTTTACACTTTGGGTGGAAATATTGTACCTCTCCAGATGCTGTTGGATAGCAACTCCCAACAGTCTTTGTCAGCATAGACAATAGTGAAGAATGCTGAGAAGTTCAGTTCAACAATACCTGGAGGAGCACTTGATTCCTACCCATGCTTAAAATAGTTCTCCAAGATAAATACAGAACCATGTTTGAACTAAATGCTGAAAATTCCAGAATGCTGTTGCTGTTCAACATGCTTCTTTAAATTTTTGAACTATCGAAGCATAGCATAAGAGTGTCTAATTTGGTTTGGAGACAGTCAGGTTCAACCATGGAAATCAAGTGTTACAAGTTAAAGGCTGTGGGAGAACCTCCCTATGGAGGACATACAGAATAGATACGAAATAAATCAATAATAAACAAATACAGTCACAGAAAGCCTATTTGGACAGAAACAGTTCTGGTCTTGGCTGAAATGGATTCAGCTTTGAAAAACCTAACAAGTCACTGTTGTTTTGCAGAATAAATACCTGTTTCTCAATATAAAATAGATAAGTGATTAGGGGAGTGGGAGATGGATGTCACAAATGATTTGATGGGAGAGAGTACATTTCAAGACCTGTGTGTCTAAGCTGTGCACTACAAAGAACTCACTCTGATTCTAAAGCCTTGTCACTTAAGCAAGCCTTTATACAGACACAAATCTGGAATGTGGAAGGTATAAGGATCAGACCAGATGGGAATGTGCTTACTGAACACAGGCAAACTAGTTTTCCTCAAAAAGTCGGGTTATTCTATGGCACTTGACTGTGGGCATTGTGTAGCCAGTCTCTTTTCCTTTTATCGTCATCATCACTGGCTACATTAATATACTGCCCAGTAGTGTTCATGCATCTCCACACTACTTCATGCTCACATCATCCCTACTAGGTAGGCCAGAGTGAGTGAGAGTGGCTGGCCTTGGATCACCTAATGAGTGTTATGGCTCATTGGTGACTGAAATCAGGATCTCTCAAGTTTAAGCGCAATATTATAACCACTACCCCATGCTGGAGTTTAATGTAATTTTCTTGTTTCTTTCTGGCACTAGAAATGAGTCAGGTAGCAAAGAATGCTTCAAACAGCAGACTGTGGGAAAGACAAGGATAGGGCAAATTTCACTCCCATACCCTACAAGCTCTGTTCTGTATCTAAAATGAATCTCCATCATCCCTGCTTTATAAATAATCCTCTACATATGTGCTTAATAACACATTATTACTAATTTATGTTACAGGGATACAGAGATTACTGATAAGGTGCTCTTTCCCAATTGCTAATAATTTACACTCTCTGGAATTAACAAATAAAGATATGCATAATTTCCTTTGGCAGAACTCAGAACCACTGTGTGACCATTACCTGCAGGGCACGATTTGCAACAAAGCCGACCAGCATAAGCATATTCACCATCACTACAGTAGCGCAGTGGAGATTCAGCCTAAAAGAATCAGAGAGACAAGTTTCAAAGCAATGAACTATCTTGGGTTATCGTCCTGTCTTAATGTGGGACTTCGCAGCTATTTTAGAACTCACATTCTTATATCTAGTACGTTCACAGGGAGAACATCCTTTTGCTAAGCTTTCAAGAAGAGTTCAGCTCAAAACATACTTCAGTGTTATATAAATGTTAATTCTTCTATCTCCTCTTTCTCTAGAAGAGAGATTGAAAATCTTACATTTTTTGGATAACAATCATATCACAAGGGCCAGCAAGTCCAACCCCCTACCATGCAGGAGAATGCATGCAGCCAACATCAAGGATTCTGGGATTTGAAGTCCAGAAAACTAGCTATTGCAAACTTTGCTCTAAAATATAACACAGGCAACATGCAAACTGATGTTACAGGTTCAAAGTTTTATGCAGTATGAAACTCCCACTGACTTTAATACCAAAACTATTATGGCTATGAGGTAGGAGGGGCATTCAAGGATTCTAGACGAACATGCACACAGGGGGGTCCTGGTTTTAAGCAACAAAGCAAGAACAAGAAGTAATGGTCCTTATTAAAAAAACCCAAAATAATCATAATAATAAAACCCAGTGAGAGGAAGCACAAAGAACTAGCAGTGACATGGCTACTCTTGATAGCAGATGTGCATGGAGAGTTTCTGCACAAGCAATGACTACTAAGGGACAGTAGTACAGGTGAAAGCTCAGCACTTAGTAGGATAGCGGAGCCAGGGCTTACTGGGTTGAAGAGCTGAGACTTCTTGATTAGTAGAATTTTCACATCATCTACCACTCCCAACCCCTCTTGGCCTCTCATGTTCCTTTTTAGTATAGCTACAATCCTCACAGTAACTGAAGGGGAAATAGCTTTTCCAAGTCATGATGCATTGTTACAAACTCTTTGTTGTAATCCAAAGTATTTGGAGATGCCTTTACAGAAAACTTGTCCCTGATAGAGATGAAAACTGCAAGAAATTGTTTCAGAGCAACCCAGCCTGTTGTACTTGTGGACTCACTATGGGGGTGTTTCTATACAGACCGTCCCGGTAAGGGCTTGCACTTCAAAATTTACCACCCAAAGGACGAAACACTTTAATTCCACAAAGAAGCAAGGCAGTGCAAGCTCCAGCTTCACCAGCAAGCAACTTATGCCAGCCAGGTCAGGGTGTACCATAGGGGGGAAGTGCACTGTAAGAGAGTTAGCGTAGAAGAGATTGCTCACACAAATGAATCTGAGAACTCACAGGGGAAAAAATAAAAAGGGAAAAGGAAAGGGGAGGGGAGGGAAAGAAAGAAATGTGTCAGCACCTTAAAGACTCACTGGTTTTTATTTTTGCATTAGCTTTGTGGATATAAATCCACTTCTTCAGATGCAGTACCAACAGCAACTGAAGAAGTGGATTTATATAAATAAAAGCTCATGCAAAAATAAAAAATAGTCACTCTTAAAAGGTGCTGACACATTTCTTTCTTTTTTTCTCCCCCGTCCTTCCTCCTTTTTATGCTGCAAGAGACTACCATGACTACTTCAAAGGAAAGAGTGTTTCCAAGGTCAGTAGCAAGTCTGATATCTTCAGGGGGAAGCATCTCCTTGGGAATAAGACAATTAATCAGGCCCTGAGCAAATCCTCCCCACAGTGCTTGCAAGAGACTTTTCACTGGTTGCATGTTGATCCTATTAAATTTAAGAGCAAGCCCCACACATGTCAAAGCTTCACAGCACTAAGGGGGACATTATTATTTTATCTCTCTCCTTCAATACTCTTAAGACATAACAACCCTGATCCACAGCAAAATGTGGCAAAACTATATAAGACTTAACTTTAAGTCCTTAATACAAAAAAATTAAGAATGCAAATCAAATAAGAATGCCCATAGGAGGTGGGGTGTGGGGCCAGGGCATTCCCTGGACCCTTTGTGGGCCAGACTGGGCTCCTCTCCTTATGTCAACCATGTTACGTGCACTGAGTAACAGGACTGAACCCTAGTTATGCACCACTTAAAATCCAAGAAGACACAGTTTGTTTGGTATAAAGAGCTGCATTAGACACTTATGTTTTCACACATGTAAATTCACCTCTTTACCATGAGAGCTAGATAAGTGCATGACATCATCTGTTAAGCTAAAACAGGAGAGAGCACAGTTTACTAACTGACTAGGCTCAGCAGTTTATTAGACATATCCCTTCCAATTACTCGCAAAATGGTGCTTTATTCAAGGCTGCAGTTTCAGTTTCTAAGAACTACTAATGGAAATAGTGATGGATGGGGGAAGGGATGGATGGACGGATTGATGGATGGATGGATGGATGGCTAGATGGATAGATATCTGTAGCATAATGTCCATTACAAAACACTATATTAATACAGTATGTCTACTCAAACAAATCAAGGCAGACCAGAAACTTACTTACTGACAGTAGGCTCACATGACAGGTAGGAAATAAGAGAACAAAAGCAGATGTTAATATGATAATATATTGCTACAGGTCTTCACTGACAGTGGCAACTAAGACAACAGATGCTCTTTGCTGTCCACTGTTGACATCTTCAGAAATTTGCAGTGGATCTTATGGGTTACACAGTAAAGGCTGTGACCTTCATCTTAATAGATCTAGTGCAATTTTCCAACAGGTCACAAGTGATGTCAGGTAAGGTATTTACAGGAACAGCAGGCTTATGAATCACTGTCTCAGTCTAATCTTTGCGTCAATAGGAGTTTTCCCAGCAATCTGACTAATTCTATTATGCTGAACCTTCCTTGCACAGTGCATCTGAAAAGATCTAAACTGCCATCTCATTTATTAGAATTCCAGTTCTAGGCTGCAAAAGCAGCTATAGTAAATCCAGCTGAGTAACATTATGGTCTAGGGCTCCGGGGACCAGCGTTCAAACCCCCTTTAGGCCATGGAAACCCATTGGGTGACCTTCGGTAGGTCATACTGTGTCAGACTGAGAGGAAAGCAAAGGTAACCCCTCTCTGAACAAAGCTTGTCAAGAAAACCCCACAATAAATTCATCTTAGGGCTGCCGTAAATTGGAAACGATTTGAAGGCACACAACAATAGCAGCAACAATAGCGTGAGATGATTAACAGCACAAAGATGCAGTTCTCAAACTGGTTGAAAACACAGTAAAGGGCTGGACAACTGTGAAAGATCGTTAATTCTCAACTTAAATATGTGACATGAAGCTAACTGTACATTGCTGTCATGTTCACTTAAAAAGAAGTAGCAGCTGACACATAAGAGCTTATGTGTGAAACCCTGCAGACCCATTTCCAGCCAGAGCATGCTGGGCTAGGGCAGCCATTAGCACAGTTTCCTTAGGGCAGTTTCCTACATTTCTGTGCCAGTGATTTTAATGGAATATACTTCCATGTCCTTCCCTTAAGATCAGGCTTTCCACCATGCATAAAGAATAAATGGTAAGATCATGAAGAATCACAAAATTCAGGGAGTTCAGAGGTGTTCTTAAATGGGGGATGCTTAAGATAATCTAATACTATTAAAAATGGATCCCACAAGTACTAAAAAGACGAAATTAATTCACACTAAAGAACAGTTTGAGCATAGTTCTTTATATTCAATCTCAGCTTCTCCATCTTCTCTACATCAAAACTGGGAAACCTGGGGTCTTCCCCAGGTTATTGGGCTTCAGTTTTCAGTCATCTCTACTGGGTGAATTGACTAGGCTGACGGGTGTTGCACTCCATGGTTTGGATGGTTGCGTGTTACTATCCCTGATCTGAATGATCAGAAAAGCAGGGAGGTAGCTTGGAAAGTTTAGCTCAATCAAAATAGGAAGCTCTTGCTATATATATTGAATGCTGTAAGGAGTAGTGGCTTGAGTGTTGGATTAGGACTCTGGAAGACCAGGATTTGAATCCTTGCTCAGCCAGGGAAACTCATACTCTCAGAGCCTCAGAGGAAGGCAATCTTGCCAAAATAGCTCTAAGAAAGTGTCACTTTAAGAGCCAGCTTGAAGGCACATAACAACAAAAGATTACAGTCCCCTCCCCACATTTGCAGCTTTGACATTTGCAAATTTGGTTATTTGTGAGGTGCCTGCTTGCCTCCCCCCTGCTCCTCCTCCCACTCCCTGGCCTTTTGCCCAGGCGCACTACCTTGGCAAAAGGCAAGTGAATGGGAGGAAGAAAGGTTCATCTACATGCAAGACTTTCCCCCTTAACTCTCCAGCCTGTTGCCTTACAGGTATGCAGAAAGAAGGCAGTGTACATTGGCGAAATGCAGGAGAACGTAAGGGGAAGTATCATCCCTCCCTCCAGCCTTGTGCCTGTTGCCTGTGTGGGCAACAGGCAAGGGAATAAACCTTCTCTCCTCTCCACTCTCCTACCTCTTGCCCGCACAGGCACACCAAAGAAGGAATCCCCCGCTGGTGTTGGCAGGCAGGAAAGTGCAGAGGGAAAGACCTCCCCTCTCCTGCTCCTCGCCCACACAGGGGCACGGAAACAGGGAAGCCCATGCTGGTGTTGGCAGGCAGGGAGTGCAGGGGGAAAGACCTCCACTCCACTCTCCTGCCCCTCATCCACGTGGGCCTGCAGGAAGAAGGAAGGCTGCACTAGCAGCAGGCACCAGATTGGAGGGGGAAGGTTTTTTTCTCCTGCACTCTCCCGCCTTTCTGCTAGGCCAGCTGCAGAAAGAAGGTAGGGAGAGGGAGGGGGAACACTCACTTGGAGGTGTTATTTGCATTTTTTTTAACTTTTGAGAGGGTTCTGTGCCCCGAACCCTTGTTGAAGTTGAGGGACCACTGTATATCGAAAAAAAAGCTTTAAAGAGATCTTTAGAGAAGTACACTAGAAATCTTGAGACTGACAAATCCTAGTGGACCTAGTTCTTTTTGGGCAGGTGGGACAGGCCTATTCAGGCCTTTGTAGCAGTACAAATATGCCCCTGTTAACACAGCAGATGCATTCCTGAGTATTACCTTTTTAACTGAAAATCTGGAACTAGAGGCAGAAATAACATGGAAAGAAGAGGGGTAGCTTCCTACACAACCTCCTCCCCCAAAAGGGGAGCAGGTCAACTTTTTTCCAAAGTAAAAACATGCACATATGAAATGAATCAGTCATGTAAATCTTGCCTAAATGGAAAAAAAAACTTCTTCCAAAATTCATTCAAGAATTTTTTTTTCCTTTTACCAGCTTCCACCTTTCTTATACCTTCCATTTTGGTGGCAAAACTTGCAGCTCTATGCTTTTGAAAACGTATTTTGGACAGCTGGTAAAGTAGACTTTTCTCCTCCCCCGTTTGTCTCTCTTTTGCTGTTCAGGTATGCTCAGTAAGGGATTCGGGAAGCAACTGTCATTTCCTTTGCTTATTGTAGGCAGGGACTCATAGCTACATTACTTCCCAGCTCAGGTTTTGTAACATTGTTTACTGTATACGCACTGTGACCCAATACAGGAAATCTGTGTTTTTCAAGCCCTCCTTCACCATCCTCCCAGTACTGATGCTGTTAAAAAGGGGGGAGAAATCTTTCACCTAGACAAAGGACAAGGAGCAAAATGCAGTGGTTGGGTGCAAAAAGAGTTTATAAAAAAGAGCTTTTTTGTCAAAGACCTGTAAATTGAGGTATGCCTGTGTACAATATCTGGCTTCCCCTGCTTCTCTGACAGGTTAGAGCAGGGCTTTCCAAATGGTGTGCCGCAACACATTAGTGTGTTGCCCAAAGTGTGTGTGTCACCTACAATCTTGGAAATGTATGTTATTATTTATAAATCATATATTTTTAAAAATATATGAAAGGTTTTCATGAGCTATGTTGTGTCCCCATACATTTTGTTATTACAATGTATGTATGTGTCTGTACCTCTGGTTTGTTAATGAAACTGAATTACTGTGTCACTAAATGATGCATGTCTAAAAAGTGTGTCACCAACAAGAAAAGTTTGGAAAGCTCTGGGTTAGAAACTGGAGCACTGCCAGAAAGCAGAAATGGTCAAAAAGTAGAACTCATCTATAGTAGGGAACATGAAGAATTTACAGAGCCTTGCTTGAGACTGACCACATGTGCATGCTGCTTGTTAAGTCTCTTCAGTTGGCTTGGTGCCTTTCCCCCCCTCCGAGCTCACCTTGCACGCACTCTCCCAAACAAGCCTCCCTAGGCAAGAAGAACTGATGGCAGCCCACTGTTTTGAAGCTTGCAATAAGACAAGTTCGACTAATTTGACCAGGGGATCCGCTCTTCCCATAGGCAGAACATGGGACCACACGTGTGGGTGAGTAATCCCAAACAAGCCTCCCTACGCAAGAAGAACTGGTGAAAGAGCAGACTGCACATCAAATTAATGGAAATTGTCCTTAAGTTGGAAGCATAAAAAATGCAAGTCATCAGGCAATGAGGCACTGAAGTGGGCTGCTTCCCGTAATTGTGTAGGGATTCCTCAGGGAGGCTCACACTCCAAAAGTTAGTTTGAGAGTTGCAGCTATAATAAAACATGATAACGTTAAGAACAGTCACCTCAAAGTGAATTACTACTAAAAACAGTACAAGAGAAAGATCAGTGTTCTACTTAATGGCACTCCACAGACTATCAAAAGAATGCAAACTGTCAAAATACTGTCAAATGGGAAGCACAATCGCCTAGATAGAAAGTCTTGGGCTGACAGAGGCTAATAAAGATATGACATTTGAGATTTTTTGTTTGTTTGTATTTTAAAGGACTGGTACCCATTAATTAAAATGATAAAACCGCTGAAATTTATAGCAACACTAATTGACAATAGCCTCAACCTAAAACACATTTACCTTCATTTAATCCTGAAACAGATTTAACTGAAAACTGTCTGACTAACTTTGTGTTTAGAATCTTAGGCTAAGAGGCTTATTTCTAACCAGCCTGGATTTCAGTCAAGAATGTTTGAAAAACCATTCTTCACACACAAGGAAGAAAAGTGACACTGTTGGATTCATAGGTGTGCTGTTGCTTGCTTACAATTTGTTGAGAAAAGGTCTATGGAGATAATTTCCCAGTGCATCATTTCTTTCCATGGAAAATCCTATTTCTTTAAAAAAAAACACCTCTGTTTCATCACATTTGCAAGTCAGGATGAATGGATGCCAATGCAATAGTCTGCACACCTTGATAGAATAAAAGTAAGTGCCCTAAAGACCTCAGTGAACAGATCTAAAATATGTGTCTACAGTTTTCTGTGTCTTTTCCCCTTAAACATAAACAAACAATGAAAGGCATATACCTGTTATTGTAAAAATAAAAAGGGAAACATTCTACCAAAAATAATTTCCTCATATAGCTTTCAAAAGGTTTAAATATATTAAAGCACCAAGGGTGCCTCCCTTCCCTGCAACAAATATTTCAGTTTAAATACTGCTGGGCTGTTGGGACATTTCAGAAGTTTTTTTTAGTAAACATAAACCAAATAAACATGTTGAATCAACTCATGTCCTATTTAGAGCACTGGAAATTTTTCCAGTTCAAAATTTTCTGGCAAACTCAGCTCAGTGGTAGAATACCTGACCTGAATGCAGAAGGTGCCAGATTCAGTCTTTGGCATCTCTAGGTAAGGGTGGATAAACTTTTGTCTGAAATCCCAGAGAACTTCTGCGGACCAATTGTACTGGGTTCAAGGCAGCAACGAACCAACTCCTATTGGGGAATTACGTATGCTCAAGCACGATAGTTACAGCCCTATGCAGTAGCTCCCATTCCAGTCTCCCCATCCCCACTTACCTGGCAGCAGCTGCTGAGATCAATGGGAGTTCATTCCCTTGTCAATCAGAGAGAAGCTAATGGACAATCCCACCCACCTTCCATGAGGGATCCCATTAGTGAGTGACAGGCAAAAGCAGAGCCCTTGTCGCAATTCCCACCTTGTGCTGGAGATAATTCATGTGGGGGGACTGTCATAAACTTCTATTGATTTCAGTAGCTGCCTCCCAACATGTGAGGACTGAGGGAATTTCACAGTCCCTATGTGTCTCCTAAACGAAAAAGTCACTGTAGGTTATACATTTGTAACTGCCCAGAAGAATATGGGCCATTAATTCTAAAATCAGCAACATTTGTTAAAAAACAAGGTCTTCCTCAGGGAATAACTATCTTGTTACAATTAATCACCGAAGATAAAACTGCTACATTAAATGTACATGAAAATGTTTCTCTATGAATAAGTTTTTTTAAAAAAAATCTCAAGCATGGGAATTTATGATAGAATTTAGTGCATTTTTTTTTACCCCCTGAGTTGTATTTTTAGATTTTTTTCTTTTTTTGAAGCATGAAGTATAAACGATAAGTCACCAATGTGAGAGGATATTTTCTGCCTTGACTATTCAGAGGAATAACTAGAAACACAGATTTTATGCTTCAGGAAAATCTGAGGAAAAATAAGCAGACCATAACATTCAGATTCTATCCTTTAATCAAATCTGAGGAAAAAGAGATCGTAGATCATGGTGATAGATTTATTAGGGAACAGGGGTCTCCCTGTTTTGAGAGGAGAGTCAACAGCTACCAGTTTAAAAGCAGTAGTTCCTATGAGGGCTAGGAGTTGACTTAAATACCTATTGCAGTAGTTCTTAACCAGGGGTACGCGGAGTCCTCAGGGATCTGCAAATCCCTGTGGCTGGACACCAACAGCAGCGGCAGCAACACTTTCCTGACAATAGCTGGCTCTTCTCAGAAAGGAGAGAAGAAGAGGGGAGGGAATGCATTGGCAAGTTTGGCTTGGTCTTGCTCCTCAAGAACAGAATGAGAGGGACCTCTGCACTGAGTGTCAGGCCCAGCGAAAGAGTTCAAGGGGAGACACTCAGATTTATCACTTACAAGACCAGAATTACTCAGCAAGCGCTGGCTTTCTCCCTTCCTTCTGCCCCTGTTTTCTCTCCCCTGCCCCTTGCTATCTCCCTCCCTCTCTCCCTGCTCTGGGCTCCCCACAGAGATGAGTGAGCAATCTGAGTGAGTAGTAGGGTAATTTTTCATTCTGGAAACCGCTGCCGCACAGGATGTCATGTTTTATTGTCTCTTCCACATGGTAGCACGGCGTGTCAGCACCAAGGGACACAGCAGCAGGCATATGTGTGTGCCCAAACTGCTCCTTCATTTGCAAAGGAGGGAGCAGTTTTAGCACCTATATCCCTCCCTATCACGCCCCTGAGGAAAGGGACGAGGAGGCAGGCATATATGCATGTGCCCAAATGGTTTCCTTGTTTGCAGACTCTTGATGAGCAACATTAATATTTGGATATTTAAATAAATTTAAATATTTAAATCTTGATTTAAGCCTCATGGGTCCCTGGCAACAAATTATATTTACAGGGGTCCTGGTAAAGAAAAGATTGAGAACCACTGACCTATTGCACTTGCCTACATTTTAAGTACACACCTAAATACAGTTTAGCAGAAATGCTTCTTCATGTCTGTCTCCTCCAGTGCTCCTCTTTGCTTAACATCAAGAAACAGGGAAAAAAAGAGAGAAGTCTAGATGTTTTCTCTTCCTTTTTGCCCTGCTTGTGGCGTTATGGTGTCCTGTTTTGCTTAAGAACCAGCCAGAGGAAGAAAAATCAAAGATTTTCTTGCAACTGACTGGTAAACATTTTGACTTGCCCTGATAATAAATGTCTAGATGTAGGTGTTTTTCTTATTTCCTGATAGATTCCTATTTGCTCTTTGTAACTAAAAAAAGAAATAATTTAGCCATTCAAGACTGGGATCATAAAATTAAATAAAGACAACTCTTTTCAGAAATAAAATAATAAATGAATAAATGAAAAAATAATCTTCAAAGCTTAAAGAAAGAAGTTATCTCCCTATATTACAAGAACGAGGCTTTAATGTTTCAAGATTATTTATTCATTTATTATTTTATTTATCAAAAGGTTTATATCCTTATATTACAAAATCTCAGGGTAATACACAGGGGGAAAAATCCATTTTCAAGTAACCTGGAAGAATTTAAATTTAAAAGAATGAGAAATAATTTAATAATTTAAAAAGGCTAAAATATATTACATAACTTAACAGTTAAAATGGTTAAAAAAATCTGAAAAGATTTGGGCAAAAACTGTGAGATCCCAAAGGCTTTAATAAAAAAGCTGTGCTTTAACTTCCTGTGGGAAAGAAGTCAGTGTCACAGCCAATTGGGCCTCCAAAAGCAAAACATTCCACAAGTAAGTTGCCACAGCAGAAGCTGCCCAGAGACAGGTTAAATTCTGCCCAGTTAGGCTTTTATTTATTTACCTATAGAAAACCCACTATTAATCCAACTTTGGGAATACAAAAACTGTTTAGTTTTGTTTGCTGCCTACCAAGCAATCTGTGTGTTTTGCTTATGGTTTGAGACGCATCTGGGTTATCTGCTGGGTGTTGGGCAACGGCCATTATTTGTTTCCTTTATTTTCGCAGTCCTTGACTGCAACCTAAAACCTACAGAACACCTGGTAGAGCTTCATTCATTCAAGCTTGTCAGACCCTCTCGCACATCTTTGAACCGATTCAGAGTCTGCTGCTTTAACCTCATTGTCTTTATTCCTCTTTCCTCCAGCTTTGCTTAACACTCAGCCTGATTAAGCCTGAAAGCCGCTTTCACTGTCTAAAGTCAAAAGGCATTAACATAAAATCACCTTTACATTTTAGCCCTAAAATGGTTGGGGAGGTGCATCTCTTACAGTCTATACAATTAGAGCACTTTAACTGCCAAGGCTTCATCATGTGGAATCCTGGGATTTGTATTTTAATGATTCAGAATTCTCAATCAGAGAAGTCTAGCGCCACATCGAACTACCGACTCTAGGATTCTGTTAGGCAGAGTACTACTGTTGTATCAAAGTTCTCTAACTGTGTGCTATGAAAGATACCTCTCTCACTCACACACACAGTTGACTTTATCTGGAGAAGTCAAACAGCTTTGCTTTCAGAGTAAATGACAGCTTGTGAAATCTTCTTTATGGCATGTCAAGTTCTCCCCCTGTTGCCTCCAGGAAATAAGTTTCAAAAAAACTCAAAAACTATTCAGCAAAGCCACCATGGGCCTCCAGCACTGGGTGTGTCAGGAAGTTGGAAACCTGTGGCCTTCCAGATGTAGCTGAAGTCCAATTCCCACCCTACCTTGCCAGCCCGGCCAAAGGTGAGGAACGATAGGAGTGGCAGTCCACCAGCTTCTTCCTTATTATTGTTGTGCGCCTTCGCGTTGTTTCTCATTTATGGCAACCCTAAGGTGAACCTACAACGGGGTTTTCTTGGCAAGATTTATTCAGAGGAGGTTTACCCTTGCCCTCCTCTTGAGGCTGAGAAAGTATGATTTGTCCATGATCACCCACAGCAGGTTTCCATGGCCGAGCGGCGATTCAAACTTTGCTCTCCAGGCTCCTCGCCCAACACCCAAACCCCTACTGTACCACACGGGCTCCTTTCCATCACCTTCGAGGCCCTGTAAAATCCAGAGGGGGTCGAAGGCACTTGTCCTTTGCCCCCTGCCTAGAGTATATGACAGTCCTTTCTTGATGCCAGGCCAGTACCGTTTAACTAACTAACTAACTAAATAAATAAAAATCATGCATCTTTGGCTTTTTCTCCCTCTGGTGATGAAGTTAACAAAACTAAGTGAAACTTAAGGTTAGCTGTACAGGGGAAAGGGTGAGCAATAGCAAGAAAAAATGATAACATTTTAAAAAGCCGCCTGGTCTACCAAAGAAACTTTCTTTTAGTCTCGAGTTGGGGAAAACAAAACGAGTGACGACGACTCAGGCCCTTTCCGCACTAGACTGTTACAGCGCTATCATTCCACGTTCAACATCCTATGGAATCCTGGGGTTTGCAGTTTAGGGAGAGGCCAAAGGCCTCTCCCTAAACTGCAAACCCCAGGATTCCATAGGATGTTGAACGTGGAATGATAGCGCTATAACGCAGCCTCCGCCAGACGTCCACCCATTTATCTGCCAGGGAGCGAGAGGAGACGAGCGCGCCAAGGAATCAATGGCCCGGGGGGAGGAAGGGCGGCCGGGGGGAGGGCCGCGGGCGCCGGCCCACGAGTCTGGGCTCCCCCGCCTGCCCCGGGTCCGTGTCCGGGCAGCCTGGCCGCTTCCCTCGTCCTCGGCGCCTCCCGCCTCGGCTCTCCCGCGCCCCTCGCTGACTTACCTTCGCCAGGAGCCACGCCAGGAGCCACGCCAGGCGGAGCGCCAGCGCCATGGCGAGCGCTAAAAGCGCGGCGACTCCAGCGTGCCGAAATCACACAATTCCTCTCCTTTTGGGGCGAAAATTTCCGGTCTTGTGATTGAAGGGAGGGGTTTCTGCTCAGCTCGGCAGGCTCAGAGTGAGCGACCCCGCGCCTCCGTCAGCGTAACATCCCCCGGGAAAAGTTATGAGGCGGAGGCGACGAGGAAAGCCTTCTCCCCGCGCCGCCCCGAGAACAAACCCTTTAGAGCCTGTCAGCCTGAAGCCCAGCCCACTAGGGAGTGCGACCGTCCCGTTTGACGTCAGCGCCGCTCCCCGGCCCCTTTCGAAAGTTTTTCCCGTCCTGCTGCCAAAGCGCCGCCCTTTTTTGCAAAGCCCGCGCCGGAGCTTGGCGAGCTACGGAGTCGTTTCCTCAGAGAAAGCAAATCTCCTAAACTTCACCCTGAAATAAACAACGGCTACCGGGGCGGAGGCTAAGAGGGCAAAAGTCAATGGCTGTTCGTTTAATAAAGATAGTTAAGCCATTTACTTTTCAGCGGGATGCCAGGACTGTGTCACTTGGGTGAATCGGTGCGGGGTTTTTTTTTTTTAAATACAATTTTATTATCACACAACCATATAATATGGCAACTAACTTGATGTAATGAGAAATATGCCATGCACGTATCAGCCATAAGGAGACTAAACTAAGGCTGTATGCCACATCTCTGCATCTGAATATAATCGTTTTGCAATCCATACGTTTTGCAATCCATTTTGAGACCTGAGAGATGCTGTCATTGGAGAGGCCTCTCCAGAAGTGTGTACGGTGACAGGGTGGGCTCATCTTCTTCCTATGATTCGTAAAGTCCAAAGGTGGGCGGCAACACTGTTAAGACAACATTGTCACTTTCAACCGTCTTAGATGCTCTGATGTTTTTCCATTAAAATCATATTCCAAACTTTGTTATTGTTGTATCCCTTCAAGTTCTTTCTGACTTATGGTGACCTTGAGGCAAATCTATTATGGGGCTTTCTGGGGCTGAGCGTGTGTCATGTGCCCAAGGTTCCCATAACCAAGTGGGGAATCAAACCCTGATCAACAGGGTTGTAGTTTCAGTGCTCAATCCACTATACCAGGCCAAACTTTACTCCACTGAGTAACAATATTACGATTGAAATGACTAGATTTTTCAAGGGATTCTGGCCACTTCCACACTATACTCTTGCAGTGTGATTATTCCACTTTCAACATCCTATGGAATCCTTGGGTTTGCAGTTTAGGGAGGGGCCAGCCGGTCCCTCCCTAAACTGCAAACCCCAAGATTCCGTAGGATGTTGAAAGTGGAATAATCACGCCACAAGAGTGTAGTGCAGAAATGGCCTCTGTCCCAAATGACAGACCCAGTTTCCAAGGTCAATTCCTTCATGGCTAAATGTCTCCTTAAAATAAGATTTATTTATTTATTTACCACCTTTCTCTCAGAGTGGAACCCAAGGCAGTGTTTTAGAGTGAGTGAAAGTCAGGTGCCAGAACTTTTGCTACATTTTTGCAATGAACTGAGGAGTAAACAGTTTCTCTCTCCATTACAATGTGATTCATTTTTGGAAAAGGTGCCTCTTTCTTTGCAAGCTGACAAGTACAGCAATGTTTTTTCTGCTGTTTTACAGGGAAAGCTTCAACTTCCATCTTCAAATAAATAACCCAGACTGGGCAGGAACACCGTAAAGCTGAATCACTATTAATGTAATAAATTTATTCAAGCTGTTCCCAGATTACTCCTCTTCGTGGTATCCCAGAAATGTCACTTGTACAAAGTTGCAAGATTTCAACAGTTGGGATTAAAAAGTGCAAAACACGATCAATTTATGAATTATTTTTAATTAAAAATAAATCTAAAATTTAAAAATTGCCATTAAATGCTAATATGGATTTTTATATTCAAGCACAAGGTCACCACAATTACAGAAGCCTAGGTTATTTCAAGGAATATTTGCAACACTCATTCATGTAGAGTCAAAGGCTTTCACGGCCAGAAACAATTGGTTCTTGTGGGTTTTTCAGACTTTGAGACCGTGTTCTGGTTGTATTTTCTCCCACACATAAAATACAACCAGAACACAGTCTCAAAGCCTGAAAAACCCACAAGAACCACCTGTTCATGAGTTGATCTCCAGTCTGTTCTTATGTTATTTGCCATCAAGTCAACTTCAATTTATGGTGCCCCTATGAATCACAGGCAATCAAGAGCCCCAGTCATCAACTGGTCTGAAGTCTTGCAAGCTGAGGGCTGTAGCTTTCTTGACCGAATCAATCTACCTGTAGCACAGTCTTTCTCTTTTCCTACTGCCTTCCCCTTTACCTTGACTATCTTAGGACTGCCTGCCTTAGCCAAAGACTATAGCACCTGATACTTTCTGGCAGTCTTCTTTCCAAGTCTCTACCAGCTGTGACACTGCATAATTTCTAAGATAAGACAAGGTATAGCACCTTTTAGGTATTTAGGCCATGCTGTACAATAATATAATTTGCCCTCTGGCAGAAAAGTGTTGTTCTTTGCTTGTATGACAGGAAAAACAAGGTTCCAACTTGTGAAAAATTAAAAAGAAACATTTTACTAAATTTTAGGGAATGAAACACCTCCACAGTCAACATATGGTACAAAGATCATGTGTTCCTCTATCACAAGTCCCAAATGCTTCCAGGCAAAGCAACCGTAGTTTACAAACGCTGATGGCTACTCAGACTTGAAAGTTATCCTTCAGCATCACACTCATTTTACGTGTAGATGTTATGAACCTCATTTGTTGTCACCAATTTTGTCAGCAGTTCTGTGCTTCTTGGAATGTCCTGAGTGAAAAAAAAAAAGAGTCATTATACAAACAACTGTTGATCACCAACTGCTTCACTCGTGGTTATATAATGTGGGGGGTGGGGAGAAAGGCCTCTGTACAAGGAAAAATTCAAGTTGTAAGTCAGTCGTATATTATTTATTTATTGTACTCATATGCTATCTTTCTCCCAGAGTGGGACCCAAGGCTGGACGTATAAAATCCAGCAGATGAATGTTCATACCCATCTGTATTCAGCTCCTGCCATAGTTCACAACAGCTGCCCCTCCTTCAAATATTGAGAATGAATTAATTTAAAAAAGGCAAGCAAGAAAAAAGGCACTGAACAAAATGGTTTTACTGAACACTCAGTTGAGTTACTCATAAATTTATTGTAAATTATTGAATTCTAACAGTCAATCTTATGTCTATAGACCAGCCTTTTACCTTTTGCCCCTCAACCTTTAACCCTGGAGGAACCTCTGAAATAACGTTCAGGTCTCAGGGAATACTTGCATAAAAATCATTATATCTACAGCTCAAAAAACAATGCCCCCCCCCCCCCGCAAACATATTCTGTCATGGAACTTCCAGTGAACTCTCATGGAGCCCTAGGGATCCAGTGAAGCCTGGCTGAAAAACCCACTGAATTTGATGGGGCTTACTCCTAACTACACAAGTATTCCACTGCAGACTAAATGTGTTTAACAGGCAAAGAGCTTTTTATTTAAACAGTCCTTCAACTTTTAACTAATGGTTGCGAAAGGGTCTTTTAATGAAGTGTGCTGTATTTTTTCTTTAGTTTATTTTGAATGCATGTTTAACTGCTTTAAATATTTAAATTTTTTCTTACACTTTTGTATTAAATATAGTTTTAGCTATATTTTGTTTTAATGTATATTGTAAGCTGCCTTTAGTTGCACATTGGGAGAAAAGTTGGATACAAATTAAATAAAATAATAAATAATAGTGCTCTGGGCCACAGGCAGTGGTTTTCAGTGGAATCGAAGAACTCCCCTGCAAGAGTGGTATTTTTCCAGTTTTAGTATTAGAGAAAACTTTTTGTTTGTCTATGCACACACCAAAGCTCTCAGAAGCATATGGAGTTGATAGGTTGGTTTGTTGTTATTGCTGTCAAGTAAATTTTGACTTATGGCAACCCTATGAATAAGATACTTCCATGTCAGCCTGTTATCAACAGCCCTGCTCAGGTCTTACAAATTCAGGGCTGTGTTTTCTGCTTTCTTTTTTGACTGAGTCCATCTACCTGTAATGTGGTCTTCCTGTTTTCCTATGGCCTTCCTGCTTACCGAGCTTTACTGTCTTTTCTAATGAGTCATGTCTTCTCAGGATATCTCCAAAGTACAATAGTCTTAGTTTGGCCATTTTGGCTTCTAAGGAGAGTTCAGACTTGATTTGCTCTTGAACCCATTTATTTGTCTTTTGGGCAACCAGTGGTATCCACAGAACTCTACTCCAGCACCACATTTCAAATCAGTTTTCTTCCTATCAGCTTTCTTGATTCTCCAGCTTTCACAAGGATACACAGAAATAGGAAATATTACAGCAGGGACAATCCTGACCCTGACATTCAATGATACATCTTTATATTTGTCTAGTTCCTTCACAGCTGCCTTCAAAGTCCTGATCTTCTTCTGATTTCTTGACTACAGTCTCCATTTTGATTTATGACTTAGCCAAAATATAGAAAATTTTTTAATTGTTTCAATGATTTCATAATCTATTTTAAAGTTATATAAACCATTTGTGGTCATTCTTTTTGTGCATCTCCTCTTTTATTCTCAGTTTGATGCTAGCCTTTTCTCCTTGTGCCTAGCAAAGCTAATATCTCAGAGTATTATAACAGAAATATACTAAGATTTCAGATATTATTATAATTGTTATTACATTTATTGTTATTATATTTCTATCCTGCCTTTATCCCAGATCAACAATTAAAAAATCCATAAATCCATAACATAAAAAAGTTAAAACAAAATGAAACAATAAAAAAATTAAGATCAGATTAAAAGACACATCATTACATACACATATGTCCGCACAGCAATGAGGAATATCAGCTTGATGCAACCTTCAGTTCAACTTAGTGTGGCATTAAACATAAGTAAACTCAACTAGCAAAGTAGGGTAAGTACGGAAGTGCTCTGGAACACTGCTCAGCCATTTAGGTCAAGTTATTTCCCCTTTAAGCTAAGCATTCTGCAACAGTTTAGGGTACAATTTATCAGGCAAGTCCAAATTAACTTGTGCATTCAAGGCTGGATTGTCAGGAATTTTTCCTAAAGCTTCAGAATAACTACAGGAGCTGTTGCTTGGCTGAAAGAGGACAAAGCAAAGCAACATACACATGCTACCTGTTGTAAGGGAACCTAGGACAGTGCCATTCCAGGATCATGTTATGGCGGAAGGAACAGTTCTCAAGAGCTACCAAATCTGTTGCTTGATTCCACAGGATGACTGTACTAACTGATTTAAAGAGCCAAGAGTTCTATGCAAGGAAGGCTCTGTGTAGCTCATTCTTAGGAGTTAAATCTCAATAGCAAGGGTATTTGTATAACGTAAGATACCAAGTGGTTGACATCAACAGTTATGTCTTTCTCCTGATGGAACACTGGGAACTGCAGGAACTAGGAAACTCTGGAATATTCACAAAATATTTACCAAACCTACAGCTCCAAGGAGCCTGAATGTAAGAACAGTCATGATGGATTTAGCTAGAGGCCTACCTAGTCCAGAATTTCTGTTCACACAAAGGCCAACCAGTTGTCTTTGGGAAATCCACCAGCACGAAATAAGTACAGCAGAATCCCCTCACATTCACCCTCCCAAGCAACTACATACGTATGCATTCTGCCTCTCGCACTTCTTTAACCCCAGTTCTGGGAAAAAGGCAGGATATATATTAAAGAGACTAACATCAATAATTTAGAAGCCACAACAGTTAATACTAACATAAAAGCAGGCATTCTTTAGTGAGGCAGATTAGGTTTAAGAAGCATAGCCCATGAAAAGAAGTCTGGGGACAAGCTTAGATACTTTTAAATGGCATTTTTACTTTGCTCCTCAGCCCAAGATGTTGTCACAGTAGCTGAAATACAATTTTGAATAAAGAAGTGTATGGATACGTTTTAAGAATATTTTCAAACATTGTACAAATAGCTTCCACAATAACTTCCAAGACAAGCTTGTGATTCATTTTTCCTCAGGTTAAACTGTGAAAGGAAGCAGCCCAATTAAAAGGAAAAAATTGTTTCAATCCAATTTAAAATCCTGAGGACTTTAAGCAGCTATGGATTATGTTTGATGCCAGCACCTGGCATGGTCAGGTAGCTGCTGAATGAGATTGGAAGTATGAAAGACTTCCTATTACATGCTGCTTTCTGGACATTAGCCCAGAAGTAGAGAGATGGATTAAAGCCCATAGCCATGGTACAAAAAACATGCTTTTGCTTGAGGGTTTCCAGCAAAAGCCCAGCTTGCCTCATCATGAAACTATATCCTTAAAATCTTAACTGCTAAGAAATATTTTCCACAAATTTACATTAATCTAAGTTTTCTTCACAGCAACTGCCATGGTGATTAAGGAGCCAACAGCTCAAGCAATCTAAAATAAAACCAAGTAATTAAGCTTTACCTTAAACAAACCCTTTAGAATTCTGGAAGACAGAACAGGCTTGAAAGCATCAACTGTTACCAAATCCAGTTTGAGGATATCAGTGTAACACTGATAAAACACTGCAGGGATTTGCCATACTTGGCAGTAACTGAGAACTAGGCACAACGGGAGCAGGGGAGAGAAAAGACAAAAATGATTATTGCTTGCTCTTATAGCAGGTAAAAAGTAAAACACAACATGTTCAACAAACCAGAATGAAACATACATTTTGTAGTGCTTTATGGGCGGGATATGAATTTCATGAGTGGAATATAATGCTCCAATGCAGGGAATCCAGTGCAGGGAAAGCCGCCTTTGGTTGGGATGGGGGCGTTACATTGCATAAAGACATTTTGAGTATCTCCTTCTACAACATTGAAAAAGGTACATACATTCAATTAAACTGGAGATATACAAATGTATAACACTAAGGAGGTTCTGACTATTATGTCCAAGAGCACTCCCTAAAAAAAGAATGCAAATGCTCTATAGCAGAGCATCATAAGCCCTCTCTGATATTCAAGGCACTGAGACACAATGTGGTTCCCCTCTGGAATAGGAGACCAAGAAATTCTCTGTGTGTGAGCTTTAAATGAAGTAATTTTGACATCACTGCTATATGTTACTTGGAAAAAGTGATACAAATTATGTTAAGGCAAATAACTGCTCAGGTAGGAGTCATCTGATAAACAGCGGTTACAGGGGGAACTGTCATTATTGATATTAATTTAGTTTTGTGCTATTAGAACATAAGCAGGGGAAACACAGAGAAGAATAAGCTATTAAACAGGTAGGTGGCCCATGGTCTGGTAGGGGGGCTGCTATCTTGCCACTCCAGGATGGAACATCTCCCCATGCTCAGACCTCTGGCTATTGGAAATGATTAAATACCTGCAGCAGGGAGATCCCGTACAATATTCGGCTGTTCTAGAAGTGAACAGCAGACTCGATCTTTGAACTCTTTTGTTTTTAATGCTTTCAGAAAAGGAGACTGAAGTGTTAGAACTGGTTCTGTTGTTTTATAATCCGTGATGTAGCATGAAGAGAGAACCAATACTTGCAAG